>CM057829.1:23951096-25268596 GCA_030068075.1 Paguma larvata
GCTGGCTCCCTAGGAGCCATTTTCTGAGGTGTTCCTACTGACCCCTGCCCCTGAGGTCACACCGTGAAGTCACTTTCCTTGTTGATTTTTGTGGGTTGGCAGGGAGAAGCCCGGACTATCTGTGAACTGCCGATGGCACACAGACCAAGAGCCCGGTCAAGGGGCGCAGTGAAACCAACCTCGGCCTGCAAGTCTCAAACTCTAGGTTTGACCTTTGACTCTCCTAAGCTCTGTGACTTTGAGCGAGTCATTCCACACATCTGAACTTATCTCCTCATCATGATAAAGATACAGTCGTAACAGTTTCTAACCTGTCAGAGGTCATCGGTTGTTAGATACACCATCGATTTCAGAGCAGATTTGGGGCTCGCGTTGGGTGGGGGGTGTGAGAAGCAAGATGTTAACTGTCTACACCAATTACAAAATGCATTCTGATTTCGTGAACATCACAATGAGCGAAAGTGCTTCTTTGAATCAAGGCCGTATGAGGTCTACGGAAGCGATCGGGTGTTCCGAGTTCCGAATACGGGCAACCATTGTGTACCATTGTGCACCGTGAGCTCTGATTGCAGCACGCGAAAGAGGCATTTTCTAAATTAGTGGCTGAGTTGACTTTCTCCTTCCTGCTTGCTCAGTCTTATCTATGAAGGATTTGCTGGGATTATTACTGAAGGTTTCAAACACGCAGAAAAGAGCAATGAGCTGCCACGCACCCATCGCCCAGCTGCGACCATCAGGACGAAAGCACACCTGTTTCACCTAGGTCCCTAGTCGGTTCTCCACCCTACCCTGCCAACACCCCGCGTGCATGGTTTCTTCAAGCAAATCTCATATAATTTCATCTGCAGAACGCGCGAACCCGCCGAGCCACCCAGACACCTCCCGACAAGCGCCCGTCACCCGTTTATCCTGTCCCCCTCCCTGTCACCCCTCCAGCAACCTTCTTAATCAAGACTGTACAGGCACGGATGAACTTAAAATAACAGAAGTCGGAGGGCAGCTTCGCGGAGGGTGCCCCATCGGAGGAGGGGGGGGGTAGATTTCAGCCGACAGCCCCGCGCTGCAGAATGGCACACCGTTCTCCAAGCTGGCAGGGACGTTCGCCCCTCGCTGGCTCACACGGCGCCACAGACCGAGCTCCTTGGAGTCTCTGCTTGCTATTCTGAAACACAGTTGAGTTTTACGCCCAAGAAGTAAATGATCTCCAAAATCAGCCAGTCATTTCTGAGTACCGAGATAAGAGATTCATTTGAATTCATGCCTTCAAAGATGTGACAGCCAATCAGCACTTCTGCAGTGAAAAAACGAACCCCAAAACCGGATTCTTTTATTGAAATCCCAGCTTCCTTTACGAGATACTGAGGAGCCCTGACTTCCAGGACCGCCATACAGCCTTTCTTTTATTCTTTCCACGGCCCCAGGCCACAGGGGGTGGAAAATCTTTGTCCTTATTTCACAAGTTCCACATGGTTTGGAACCTTCTGGGCTATTTCTGAAACTCCATTGGTGTGTGCCAGAAAAAGCCTCTGTAGTGCACACAGCTGACTGGAAGACGGTTTTGAGATGTTAATTTCCACTTATTACATAAATCGCTTTATTTACTGAATAAAGGCAGCGTCTAACTTAAAGCAAGAGACAAACATCAAGAAGCCTGAGGCCACAAGCTTTAAAACCAACCGGCTGACAAATGCGTTATCCAACACCTATTTTGCACGAGTGTGTTAAGGAGGTTTAAAAGTCTGTGATGGCGGCCAGCGTGGCTCAGGTAAGCGTCAGGCTTCGGCTCAGGTCACGATCTCACGGTTTGTGAGTTTGAGCCCCGCCTCGGGCTCTGTGCTGACAACTCAGAGCCTGGAGCTCATTCCAATTCTGTGTCTCCTTCTCTCTCTGCCCCTCCCCCACTTGCACTGTCTCTCTCCAAACTAAATAAACATTAAAAAGTCTGAGATCAAGTCCTGCCCTCAAACTGCCCACCGTCTAGTAGGGCACACAAACCCAAGTTCAGGGACCGATCCAAGGGGGAAAGTGCAAAACGGGACAAATACACAAGCCATGAGCGAAGGCGCTGTGTGGCTGGGCTTACGCGAGTGCTGCCCGCAGTATGTTCTAGTGGCCTCGAACAGCGGGGTCACGGTGCTCTGCAAAACCCCGTAAATCTGGACCAAGAAGGCCCACGTTAGGCTGGAATCGAACACTTAGGTACAAACCAGACGACCTTAAAGGGAAGGGGAAAGCAAACGGTCTGGGAGGGAGTCAGCTGGTAGGAGTGGGGGGTACAGAGGTTAGAAGGGAGGCAGAGACCGCACTGGGAAATGCCGGCATGGTAATACCAGGCCGAGAGGCTGAAGATGCCTCTTGCGGATCCAAGGTGGACGGCACGGTTTAAAGCTAGGGGATCCCCCTCCCTTTCCTCGCTCCCCTCTGTCTGTCCTTTAAAAACAGAGCCTGTTTCGACAGAGACATTCTCAGCTGGCAGGAAAGAAAGCAGCAATGGAATGCTCGAGAATGTTCCTCGCCCCGAAATGGTCTCTGGGGGGGGGAGGTGGAGCCCCCAGAGGTCAGAGGGGCCAGGTAGGCTCAGACGCATCCGCGGCCTCACTCCGGCCTCGGCGACCACCGCTCCGCTCTACGACTCGGCCCGGGGTGGATGTTCCGCCGCAGGTGAAAGGCTTTTTCCAAAGCGCCCCCGGGTCCCGGGGCGCCCCCGAGCGCGCACACGCGCACACACGCCCAAGGTCTCCTCCCAATGCGGTTAGCGCTCCCAGGCGTCGTCTAGCTCCCGCTCTCCAGAAACAGAAAATTTACCGCGAACCGAGCGCGGGGCTCAGGGAAGGCTGGGAAGGGAGAGCGCGGAGAGGGGCCCCGAGCGCGCGGCCGTCGGCGCAGACGGCTCTGCGGCCTCCGGGGCCCGCCGGGAGGTGGGGACGGGGCCCGGGGCGCCGCGCAGCCAGCAGATGGCTCCCGGGCCCCCTCTCTGGGCGCAGGGCCGGGGCGGTCGGGGAGGGAGGGAGGGAGGCCTTAGGGAGGGGCGCCCGGCGCCCAGCCCGGCGGTCTCTTCCCAGGTGCGCCCCGCGCGGGAGGCCGGCCCGAGACGCGTGCGGAGGCCGGCTCTCGCGAGGTGAGGAGGAGCTCCGGCGGGGGCGGAGGAGCGGGAGGAGCGGGAGGAGGAGCGGCGGGAGGAGGGGGAGGAGCAGGGGGAGGAGCGGCGGGAGGAGGGCAGCAGGGGGAGGGCCGGAGCCGCCCCGGCCCAGCCCGGCGGGAGCCGAGGACGCCCGCCCCCGCCGCACGCCTTCCGCCTTCACCTCGGGCCGTAGGTGCGGCGCGGGGCTGGGCGCCAGCGGGCCGAGGCCGGAGCCGCAGCCGCAGCCGCAGCCGCGCGCCCGCGGGCTCCGTTCCGCCGCCGGGAGCGGCGCGGGGGCGGCATGTAGCGGCGGCCGACCCGCCTCGCTTGGCACCTCTCCCTCCCTCTCGCCGGGGTTTGGAGGGGCGGGGGACGCGGCAGCGTCCTATCTCCGCCCCCGCCTCCTCGCCTCCCGCCGGTGCGGGCCACCTCCGCCTCTGAAAATTGAGGGGCTCGGGGAGGGCGTGGGACCCGCGCCGCGCCCGCAGGGCCACCATGACCGACGAGAGCGCCGAGGTCCCCGGGGAGCTGACAGGTAAGAGGCCGCCCGCCGCCGCCGCCGCCCGCCCGCCCGCGGGTCCCGCGAAGTCGCGGCGCCCCTCGCGTCGCCGCCGTGCCGGGCGGGGCGCCGGCAACTTTGCTCGCGTCTCGCCGCCGGGGGAGCCCAGCCCGGGGGGGGGGCGGCCGCGGGGGCTCCCGGAGCCCCCTCAGCCGCGGTCGGTGGGGGCAGGGGGCGGGCCGCCCGGGGCGGGGAGTTGTGGAAGCGGGGAGCCCCGCCGACGGCGGCCAGCCCACTGCCCCAAACTCGGGCAAGTCCGGGAAAGGCCGGGGCGGGGGGCGAGCGCACGGCTGGGCACCGCCGCCACCTGCCGGGCGCCCCCGGCCGCGCGGAGCGCCCCCCCCCCCCGTGCACCCCGGGGAGGGGGCGCCGCCCTGGGGGGCGCCCGGAGCCCGGCGAGGCGTGGCTTCGCCCGGCCCACCGGCAGCGAAGGGGTTACCGGACTGACGCAGACTCGGGCCGGGAAGCCGAGGGTTAATGCTTCCAGCTTATTTTAATAATAGTTAACCTACGGATTCTCCGCATCCCGGAACCCTGCGAACCTGTGTGTAGTACCGGGTGCAAGGTGACCCATTGTTTGAGGCCCCTGAGGTTTTTTTTTTTTTTTTTTTCTTTTTTGGTAGGCGAAGTGGGGGGGGGCGCATTGGGCTGGGTTCTACCTCTTGGGGTTTAACTTAATTATGTTTAGGGTTAAAATGCAGAGCTACAATGCGGCGGGACAGAGTGTTTTCGAAAACCCAGCGTTTAAGCGTGCGCGTGCGTGTGTGTAGAGCGTGTTGTATTTTAACCAGGTGTGTGTGGCTGCGCGCGGGTTTTGAGCCCCAGTGACCTGTGTTTTTAGCGGACCATCCTTGGCGCACTGCAGGGGAGAACGCTGTTTAAGGGGTGCCGACTGCAGAAGGAAGTTGTGCCTGTCTATTCATCTGCATTCGAGAAATTCGCCCCTCCGTCTTCCTTTAGCCGTAATAGTTTGGAGGAGTTTGTGTGTGCTTTTCCATTAGTGAGTTAACTCAGCAGGTGAAACTTGATGTGAAGAAGCTGTTGCTAGGTTTGCATGGAGGCTTCTGCTTTTGTTGAATTACCAAAAAGCCCCAAACGACCCCCCTAAACCCACACCTCATTTTTTACCCGGAATTAGGACCCGAAGTTACCATCCCCATCCCCCACTCTGGCCCTCCTCTCTCCCCAGCCCTGTGGAGTCGGCTCCTGAGATAAAGCATCAGCCGCCTTTGCTGGAGTGAGTGGCCCATCCGGTTCTGGGAGGCTGAGATCTTCCCAGAACCCCTCCCGGAAGAGAAAACCAATGCGCAGTCTCAGAGGTCCTGAGAAAGCTTAGGGAGGAGGGCTGGCTTCCCTGGCCAGGGGATGAGGGTAGCTAAAGAGGGTGGTGGCTTTGTAAGTTAGTTGTCCTTGAGCCTGGTAATGAAAATTAGGTAATTACTTTGACGAGAGAAAAAGAGAGAGAGAGAGAGAGAGGGGTGAGGGAAGGGATGGAAATAAGATACCTGGTTTATGTTGATGGTTCTCAAAATAAATCCTTTGGTACGTCTTAAAAGCTGATTTAATCCTTATCTAGAAACGGAATGTGTGTTTATTGAGTCTTGCCCAGCTCACACGTCTTTCAACCAAGGGACACATACTTTTGTGACAGCCCTGTATGATTTTTCTGGGCCTGTACATGGTCCAGTTAGTCTGGGATGGGGAAACTTCCTAGAAAAAAAGCACCTGCTTTTCTCTCATTTCAAGTGCTCAGAGTTCCATTCTGATCAATTCAAAATGGCAATGGTGTGTAAATCTCAGTTTATTCCCTTCAGCTCATCCCCGAAGGTGTTTAGAAAACGTATTATGTATCTTTCTGAGTATGATAGAAATACGGGCTCCTTATACAGAAATTTGAATGCTGCTGAGGACGAGAACACTGCCCTCAGCCATCTGGCCTCTCCGAGGTGGCCGCTTCCGACCTTCCGGAACCTAACTTTCCAGTCTCCTTCCGTGTGTATCTGTTCCAAAGTCCATTCTGACGCCCCTTTCCCACAGGCCTCTTTTAGGGGAGGGAGGAGGGGTCTGATCAGATGAGAGCTGGCTAGAGCGAACTTCAGGGCCCTGAAGTCCCCCACTTGTCCCCTTGCCTCCCAAACATCCCCGCCCCTCCTGTCAGCCCCTGACCGAACCGCGCTTCCTCTCCTGCCCTTCTCCCTGTGGGCACAGCTCCTCCCTCCCATTTCCCTCTTCTTCTTCTTTTTTTATAATTTAAAAAAAGTTTGCAAGTGGGGGAGGGGCAGAGACAGGGGGACAGAGGACCCGAAGCAGTTGACAGCAGTAATCCCGAGGTGGGACTTGAACCCATGAACCTCGAAGTCATGACCTGAGCCAAAGTCAGATGCCCGAGCCACCCAGGCCCCCAGTCCCCTTCTTCACTCTTATCTAACTTGGCGACTGTAAACTTTTGTGCTGGATTTCCAATAAGAATATTTGATTACCCTTTGATAAGCATTTATTTATTAAGCTACATACATACTTCAATGTAGCATGTATAATGTAAAGTTTATTTTGAGAGAGACAGAGACAGTGTGAGTGGGGGAGGGGCAGAGAGAGACTCCCAAGCAGGTCCTTGCTGTCAGTGCGGAGCCCAACTCGGGGCTCGAACTCATGAAACCGCAAGATCGTGACCTGAGTCAATACCAGGTCGGTCGCTTAGCCCAGTGAGCCAGCCAGGCACCCCTAGCGTATATAATTAAAAACATAAACTGAAACATTGCAAATATAAATAAAACTTGTTTTTTTCCTGCACCTCAGTGAATTATATTATAAGCTGTGGGGTTTTTTTACCTTCTTTTTTTTTTAAATGTTTTTATTTTGGGGGGGAGAGAGAGACAGAGACCGAACATGAGTGGGGGAGGGGCAGAGAGAGAGAGGGAGACACAGAATCCGAAGCAGGCTCCAGGTTATGAGCTGTCAGCCCAGAGCCTGAACCGGGACTCGAACTCACAGACTGTGAGATTATGATCTGAGCTGAAGTCGGTTGCCCAACCAGCTGAGCCACTGTTTTTTATTTACTTTTTTAAGTTTATTTGTTTATCTTGAGCGGGAGAGGGAGAGGGTAAGCACAAGCAGGGAGGGGTAGAGGGAAGGAGAGAGAGAATCCCAAGCAGGCTCTGCACCATCAGTGCAGAGCCCCGCACGGGGCTTGAACCCACAAACCGTGAGATCATGACCCCAGCTGAGATCAAGAGTCAGAGGCTTAAGCGACTGCACAGGCCAGGCGCCCCTGTAAACCGTGGTTCCGACCTGTGGTCTATTTCCTACTCTTTCAGGATTCAGCTCAGGAGTCGCCCGTTTTTCTGGAGGCATCTGTCTGTGGCCTCTAGCCCGTAGGCACCTGTGAAAGGCAGGGCCGTCTCCCTCCCCACATCTATGGAACATTTGGCACGCGGGAGCTATTCCTGTGGACGTGTATTTTGGATTGAATATATGAATAAACCCGAGTGATTATAAGACAGAGTACAGAGCTCTGGGAGTGGAGAGGAGGTTGCTATATTTTGAGGTAGACTGTAACCAGGAGAGTAGGGAGAGGGCATCCCAGGAAAGGGAGTGATACCTACAAAATGCTGGGGGGGCGGTACGAGGTGGAGATGATTGGATTGCTGAGCGTGTGCTGAGAAGGCCAGCTGAAACCCTCGGAAAGACCTTGAGCGGCATGCTGCGGCCTTCGGGGTTATCCAAGAATGACAGCGACTTCTAGAGCCAGAGGCGTGTGCTCACACCCGTGGTTTTGGAAGGGTCCCTTTGGTTAGGGAGGGGACCGAGAGCTGATAGGTCGGACGAAGTGGACTTGTCTTGGGGAGAGATTCGGAGTCCTGGAGCACCGGGTCAAGCCCCGGGGGTCAGGAGCTCTTTAGGGGGCAGGAAAGTAGGCGACTGGCTTCCTCTCTGAGAGCAAGAGTTCTAGCTTCCTTAGTGGCCGGGGGAGGGCGCGGTGCGGGGGAGAGAATGAGGGCGACTGGGGGCCTGTTCTATTTGGAGTTCTCACTGGAGCCCAGGAGGACCTTCCTGCCACCAGCCACACTTCGAAGTCTCCCCTTCTCTCTTGATTCCTCCTTTCCCTTTGTCTCCGGGCTCTCTTTGGGGTGTCGTGCCGACGTGACTTCAGAAGGACAGATGGACAGGATCACCCTTCCCTGGCTAAATTGTCCAGGCTAGTTCTGGTTCTTCGCCGTTTTCCCAATGAACCTGTCAAGGCACTCCTAAAAACTGGTAGTGTTTCTCCGCCACCGCCATGAACACGGAGCTGCTGGGGGCCAGAGGCCCTGGCGGGGAGTTCGTGAGCTCCTGTTGTGTTTATGGTCTGCGTGCAGCGCAGCGCTCCATGACACCGCCTGACGCCGCTCGGGGCTTTTTCTTGTGTACGGGTCCCATTTACCCAGCAAGGTGCCAGTTGCATGAACTGGTATTATGTCGCGTTTTATATTTGCCTTAGCATCTAAGCACCCAGTCGGTACGAGGCACATAGTAGGTGTTCATTAAATACGTGGCGACTGGTAACCATCAGGCTTGTTAAAATAAGCTAAAAAAAAAAAAAGACAACAACAATAAGAAAAACAAAAATATTCCTTCAAACGCTGTCTCCTCTCCAGTGCTTTTTTTGCTTATCGATAAAAGAATATAATGAAACCACTCTCTTCTTTCAGAAAGCATAAAGGATGTTATTGGCAGGAAGATAAAAATTGCCGTGAAGAAGAAAGTGAAGCTGGAAGTTAAGGGAGACAAAGTTGAAAACAAAGTGCTGGTAAGTACTCTCCTTTCGTAGCCCGTTTGGAAGCGAACGCGTTTTTCCCCCTCGTTGTTTCGATTGCTTAATTTCCAGGCCACTCAAGTGCTGTGATTCGCATTTCGTTCGAAAGTTCTGATGGCCGTTCTGTCTGGGGCTCCCGGGAAAGTTAACAGCAGGGCCTTTACAATTTCCGGATGAAGTGTTGAAGACTGTTTGTTAAAATCTCTCACAATTATCGGAGCCCCTCCTCCAGCGTGTTTTCAGAGTTTTCAGTGTGATGTGAAATGAGGCTTATTCCAAGTTACCTTTGCTGCGGATGGTATGATTTTATTTGTGAGGACTTAGGGAAGAGTTAACAAATTCATCTCATGTTAGTGTCACTATGTAACGAAATGTTCTCAGATGTTACTCTGAGTCCATCTTTCTGGAAAGAAAACACCTGTCGTTTCACGCGGATGTCTGGTATTTTGAAAGGAACTGGCTGGCGGAGGGCGTAGCTCCTAGTGCTGACATTGAACTCGGGGTCCCCCCAGCGCGTGGGGTTGCCGCTGGGGGCCCAGGGATGGGACGGGGCTGGTCACAGAGTGGGGAGGTCACCCGCAGGCAGTGACTGGGCTGTCCCTTTAGGGAAGCAAAGAGCCCTCTGTGGTAATTCAGTGGCTTCCAGATTGACACTGTGGCGAACCTTGATTTAGCCTGGGGGGGAACACATGTCGTTCGTGTTTCTGTTGGGGAGGATATTCCGTTTCCCGTTTTATCATAGGAAATTCTCAAACATACGCAAAGGTAGAGCTTAGCACTTGAACCCTGTGGAGGTTCATGCAGCTTCCGGAGTAGTTTCGTGTTTCCGCGGTCTCGTTTATCTCCCCGCGGTTCCCCCGCCCCTCTTGGAGTATTTTAAAACCAATCCCAACCCTGTGTTATTGGAAAGAGAATACTTTTAATGTTCTGCTTCTTTAGTTGAAGTTGCCACAGAATGCGAAGTGTCTTTCTGATGACCTCTGTCTGAAGAACCTTTCAGAATACCTAACTGCCTTCCCTGTAGGTGTAAGAATTGGGCTCGTGACGGACGGCTCTCTTTCTCTGTGGTGCGTGTGTGAGCCGGGAGGGCAGAGAAATTGAAGTGGGAGAACTCGATTGAGTGGCTTTGGCCCTTCAACCCGGTGCGTTCATGTGGCCTGCGTAATTGGAGTTTTCAGTAGCAGGAATGATTGGGACCATTATTCTGATTTAGTTTGCTTTAATGAAGAGTAAATTTTCAGGGCGCCTGGCTGGCTCAGGTGGTAGAGCCTGGGGCTTTTGATCTTGGGGTCATGCGTTCAAGCCCCACATTGGATGTAGAGATTGCTTCTATAAAGAAACTTAAAAAAAATCGATAAAAACATAAATAAAAGAGTAAATTTCCTTAGAGTGTAGTTTAGCTCATGTCGTCGGAGAGCGGCACTTTGGGGAGACGGTGGTGCGGAGAGGAGAAATTTCGTTTCTGCGCTTTGTTGTTTTACACGTTTAAAGTAAATCTTTACAAGACGGAGCCTCCTGTACGGAACGTGAGTGGTGGGAGTCACGTGGTCTTTGCTACAAAGGTTCGACTTGGTGTGGACACCGGTCATCGTGCAGCGAAGGAGCCCGTGCCACGAGAGAAATTCACACGGCGAAAACTTCAAAGACGAATTGCAGCGTCCGGGGTGACAAAATTAGCACCTTTTACAGATGGTATGACTAAGTACGTGATGTGGGGCCCCTCCCCCCACATTCATCTCGCCATCGGCTGGTTGAGATTCTCACCCAATGACACGTCTTTGCAAGCATTTCTCTCCCCAAATCAGGAACTTAAATAGTTTCTGGGAGCTTGGTATAAACTCGTTTCGGCTTTTCCTTACGTGCACGGGCAGGAGTTATTAATCCAAATGGAGTCTGACAATCTTAATAGACATATTCAAGTTCGAGCAAGATGGTCCGTGACAGACCTTCAGGCTGCAGCTTCTGGAGTGTCTGAACTTAGAGAAATTCACTTACTTATGAGAAAACATTGGGGGAATCTCTTTATAATTTTCCTTTCTGACTTTTGTTTGACTGTCAGTCCGCTAGCCTCAGTAATGAATGAATTGGTGTAATGCCTTCAATACGTCTGCTCTTCGTGTCCCTCCTCATAAGGCTGGGAGGGTGTTGTGTGTGACTTCGTCCCCTCTTTTTACAGTCGGGGACTTTATACTCTTTGTAGCCCATCTTTTTGTAGAGGGCTCATCTTCGTCTTCCTTCCTCTCATGGCCGCGGCGGCTAGCATCCACCTGACGTGGACCAAGTGCCGGGCTCTCTGCCGAACGCTTAATTATGCGCCAGCCACAGCAGCCCGGTGAGGTAGGCACTGTGTGCATCCCTTCACAGTGGAGAGGCCCAGCACGTCGCTTCGGGTCATGCAGCTAGTTAATGACGGAACCGCGATTTGAACCCAGATCCGCCTCGCTCGGAGCCTGTCTGCCCGCTTCGCCATTATTATCAATAAGTAAACATTCTTGGGCTTGTGGTTGAGTGAGTGCACACTTTCACCCAATGCTCAGGAAGACTGGGACCTTAGAAGGAGAAGGACTCTTGTGTTTATTTGGTTGAGGGACTGACTTGCATGTAATTTCCTGACTTGGTGAGCACATGCCGCATGCCATACGCATTGTACGGACCAGCCCGTGTATTCAGAGCTCACGGTCTAGTGGGGAGGTAGACGTGTCAGTGGGCAGCACTTCGGGCTAGGAGCGGGGTGACGGGGGCTGTCACCGCACATCAGAGGGACCCCAGACTCAGACTTGATCATCAGGGAGGGCTTCTAGGAGGAAGGGAAGCCTAAGCCGACGCTGGATGTCTGAGTAGGAGTTGCCGGGGAAGAGAGTGGAGACGCGTGCTGCACAGGGAGGGCAGCACGGAGCCTGGAAGCCGGAGGTGTCACAGGCTGGAGAGGCAGTCGAAGTGTGGAGGGCGGCCACGGTGGGGAGCGGCCGCTGGTGGGCTGACCCCTTCCCTTGCAATTGGGATGTCCGGTCTAGCCGGGACTGCTTAAGAAGGTCTCTGCCAGCCACCTGTTTCTGCTGGCCTCTATGTGAACTTTATCCTGCTGTCTCTAGGGAGGCGGTAGGGCTCAGGGGCGAGGGCCTGGGCCCAGGAGTCACACCTGGTTCACACCGCAGCCCGGCATTTGTGACGTTGTTAAGCCTTAGTCCCTTTCTGTAATGAAACAGGTGTGCTCACGGTATCTGTTTGCAAGCGGCCGCTTTGAAGATGAACCAGGATGTGTCTTCACGCTGCTCGGTGCCGTGGCCCGACGTGACACACACCCGACGAGTGGTCAAGGCAGAGGAGCCAAGAGGTGCCACACTGTCTTCTCCGTGGCCTGGACGATGCCACCCCTTCTGGTGCCCAAGAATCCACTGCCTTTATTGCGGGCTGCGTTCCCTGCTCACCGGGAGGCCGAGAAGATTTGTTTACAGCTTGTGTCCCCTTTTCAGCAGGCTGGAGTGCGGCCGAGCAGATCCCCAGTTCCTAGGGCCGGCTCTGCTCACGGGAAAGCGGAGCCGCTAGCATGTGCCCTGGGGAGAGGGCTCTGTGGTCAAGTGCGCTCGGCAGTCGGGGCGTTAGACATAAGCCAGAGTCTTTCCCGCGTGGCTGTCAGAGCCACTAGCACACCGACGGGTGCTGTGGGTGCCTGAGAAAGAGAGGAAGTGTAGGGTCTTTCCCAAACTTCTGCAGGTCAGAGACCCCAGTGAGGGCAGGCTAGGAAACCGGCTCGAGCTGGCGCCTCTCGGGACAGTCAGAGGAGCGGGCCGTCTGTCCCGAGGAGTGCTGTCCTGCGGTGTGGTCCTCGCGCCCCGTACTTTTTGTGTAAGTGGTGGGCAGGTCGAAGTCATTCTGTCTGAGACTCTTATTTCATTTTCTCATTTGCTAATTGAATCTTCACCCAATTTTTTCAATACCTGGACCTTTAAAAATGTGTTTTAATTTATGCATTTAAAATTTTTACTTAAGAAATTTTTTAATGTGTTTTTTTTTTAATGTTTATTTACCTTTGAGAGACAGAGTGTGAGCAGGGGAAGGGCAGAGAGAGAGAGAGAGGCAGACGCAGAATCTGAAGCAGGCTCCAGGCTCTGAGCCATCAGCACAGAGCCCAACGCGGGGCTCGAACTCACAGACCGTGAGATCATGACCTGAGCCGAAGTCGGCCGCTCAACCGACTGAGCCACCCAGGCGCCCCTAATGTTTATTTTTGAGAGAGAGAGAGAGAGAGAGAGAGAGAGCCAGAGACAGAGTGTGAGTGGGGGAGGGGCAGAGAGACAGGGAGACAAGAATCTGAAGCAGGCTCCAGGCTCTGAGCTGTTGGCACACAGTCCGACATGGAGCTCAAACTCACAGACCGTGAGATCATGACCTGAGCCGAAGTCGGACACTTAATTGACTGAAGGACCCAGGCGCCCCAATTTATGCATTCTTTACATTAAGCTTTCTCATTTGTATAATGGTAGATAATTTTAGATTTCCACAGTTGTAGGAAGTCGGAGAGACCCCTGGTACCCTGTACCCAGTTTCTCCTATCTTGCGAAATCATAGCTGTGAGATCACATTCGGGGTACTGCCATCGATGCCGCAAATGCAGAACGTCCTCGTGCTGCCTTTCAGAGCCGCGCCGTGTGCCCACTGCTCCGGCCCCTGCCAGCTGCTACGGCTCTCCGTTTTTATCATTCTGTTACTTCAAATATATATGTAATCACGGTATATGCCTTTTGGGGATCCCCCCCCAGCTTTGGATAATTCCCTAGACATTTACCAAGATGGTTGAACAATGTAGCCGCTGTTCCTCTCGCGCCCCCTACCCCGGGGACCGGTCCACGTACAGATGTCCACTCACCTGTTGAGGGACTTGGAGGTTATTTTCTGTTTTGGGTTATTAGGAATAAAACAGACATACACACTTGGTTACAGATTTTCGTGTGACCACGAGTCTTCATTTCTCCCTGATGAACGCCGAGGAGTCCAAGTTTTGGTTTATGTTGGAATTGCCTGCTTAGTTCTGTAAGAAGCTGCCAGCTGTTTCTCAGAGCGGCTGTTACCACCGTGTAGTCCTACCAGCAGTGTGAGCAAGCCGGCCTCTCCGCGTCTCAGACAGAACCTCTCCTCTCCTCCCCTCCCCTCCCCTCCCCTCCCCTCCCCGTTCCCTCCTCTCCCCTCCCCTCCTCTCCCCTCCTCTCCCCTTCTCTCCCCTCCCCTCCCCTCCCCTCCCCTCCCCTCCCCTCCTCTCCCCTCCCCTCTTCTCCCTCCCCTCCCCTCTCTCCCCTCCCTCCCCTCCTCTCCCCTCCCCTTCCCCTTCCCTTCTTTTTTCTTTTCTTTTCCCTTCCCTTCCCTTCCCTTCCCTTTTCATTTCTTTCTTCGTTTTAGGACTAATGGTTGAAAGAAAAATATTGTCAGGAGGAAGCAAGTCCTTGGTGACCTCTTTGCATCCGTGTTCCTGATGCTGCCCGCCTCGGAAGAGGACGTGGCTTCCACTCTCCAGTGGTGATGCGTGGAAGGCTCATCGCTGGGCTCAGCTTTGTTTTTTCTGTTTCATTTTGGAATTTGGGTTCCGTCGTCTTTGCCAGCCCGCTGCTCTTCCACTCCCTTCGCCAGATGGGCCAGAAGAAGCGGGTCTGCCTCTCGCACTAGACTGAGTAGGCGGGAGAAAGCGTGTGTGCAAATGCCGGCCTTCCGCGTGCTCACCTGTTCTCTCTGAGACAGTTCATCCTTTGTTCATTTATGTTCTTCTGAAAAGTGAACCCGGAATCTCTTTAATGTATTTTCTTTTTGACTTTTTATGTATGACTTCTGAGCATCTTAGTTAGGCTTGCTTAGAATAAGTGTAAGTTAACCGTGAACATACTTAAAAGTGTAAGGATGCTATTTTGGGTAACGTGTGTCCCTAGAATATTTTGGTGGCAGTGCCGTCTTTCATGAACTCAAAATACAAACTCGACCGCCACCTGTTTGTTTTAAAAATACTTTCAAAGGGGACTAGCTCTCCCCTAAACGTTTGGTCAGCGTCCGGCCCGCACGGTTGTGAATTATTTTCAGTCTCAGGTATTCTCTGGTATGGAGCCTTGTTCCCGGAGACCAGGCCGTGCTCGTGTGGCCCGGCCCGTCTGTTTAATATTTCCCTCATTCCCCAGTCTCTGATGGCCAGCTTGACTCCGCAGCACGGCCTGGGGCAGGGTCACTCCTCAGACAAATGTCCGTTCTGGAATTTGTGCTTTGCAGCTACTTTTAGGCAATAGCGGCCTTGGCCGATGGTGTCCAGACTTTTTTTTTTTTTTTTGAACCGGTATTACCTTTGTAAAACACGTAATTTTCCAAAGAGCGCATGAAGTCTAGACATCTTAGGAGTAGTTCAGTCCAAAATAGTATAAACCCGATGATGGGCGATTTCAGGGAGGCGGTTTCGATGAAGGTACACTGGACATAGAAGGGAAGGCTGGGTTTTGTTCTGGCCGCACCGCCCAGAGAGACTCGGCGTTCACCAGCGGAGCGGTACACCTCCCACAGCCTTGAAAACACCCTCGGATGCTTCCCAGGTGGAGACGGCGGGAGAAACCTCGCATGTGGTTTATGCTGACCGGGACCGTGTAGCTCGTCTCTAATCGGCTGAACTTGGCGTGACGCTTCGGGCCCGCGCTCGTGCTCTCTTCCGGGAGTTAAAACAGACGGAGGGATGAAGTTCACATCCGATGTCTGTAGACCCCGCGGCTTCTGAAGAGCCCCGAGCGCCAGCCGCGGTGCCAGGCCTCCGGGGCGCTTCCCTGGGCCGGGGACCCTCGCGCCCGTCCGCTGGGGACTTCTCTCTGCGGCGGGAGCCTCGACGGTAGGGATCGCTTACAGCTCCGCGCGCGGCCAGCTTTCAGAGCGCCCGGCTGAGGTTACACGGCCCGAGGAACCCGAGCTGCGGGCAGCAGCGAGCGCGCCGAAGCCGCCCTCCGGAGCGGGTATCGGAGAGCACGCGTGGTTGCCAAGGGCCCGGCCACGCTTCTGGGGCCTTCGGAGTGAACCCGCATTCGAGCGCTTCAGAATTTCCCCCCACTCGAAGCTGGAGGCGGCCCCCCACTCATCCCGGGGTTGGGGGTCGGGGGTCGGGGTCGGAGGCGGGCGCTGGCGCCGGGCGTGTGTTTCCAGAGGCGGTTCTGGCCAGCGTGCACCTGTCACCTGAGCCGCTCTCATGTTCTCCGGTCTCATCCGCAACTGCCCCAGTTTCTTCTGAAGTTGGAGAGGGAGTCCGGTGACCTTGGGCGGGAGCCCTCCAACGTGTACCGGGCTTGGGGTAACTTTTCACTGTTCTTAAAAGGAGACTCTTTTCCAGTCTCTGAGATTTCACCACCCCGGGAGCTGGGCATTCAGGCACACCCCGGGGGGGTGGGGGTGTACGCGAGCCCCGTGAAAGGGGCATTGTGGAAATGCAGGAGCCGGGAGATGTGTGCAAAATATGGAATGAACAGGGAGAGCTCTTTTTTCCAGAGTCACAGAGGAAACAAAGACTTCAGTGAAGAGTTGCCGCAACACCGTTTCCTTTCATTGGAAACACTGTTAGTATCTATTGTTGAAGTAGAGTGAGAAACGCAACTTTATAAAATGTGGCAAGGGCAGAAGTTTCTCCCCACCCCCACCACCCTCCCCTTGCTAAAACGCTTGTTGTCTTTGAAGAGAGAATAAGCATTTGGCTTGCCGTGTACGGGGCGTACTGTCTACATCTTCGTTACTGTGCCGTGTTTCTCTCTCTCCCCCCCAGTATGTCACGTTCCCCAACTCTTTGAGAAAAGAGAGGTAATGGCAGGAAAAGAAGGCTGCTCGTGAGGCGTGTGTGTGCGAACAGTCCGTTCCTTTCACCCACGAGTCCTTTTCCTCGCATTTGTGTTTTGGGAGAGAGTTTTTCTGTCTTGAAAGCATTATGTCTCGGGGAACCTCGGCCTGCAGGTGCCTTGCTCTCTTTAGCTACGGAGGCACAGGGTAGGTCCTCGTAGGGGTGGGGACGGGGCCCGTCGCAGGTCCTGAACTGCACTTAGAGCGTTTCCAGCCTGTGGCAAGGTTAGCGATGACTGCTCAGTCCCCGCGAAGGAGGCAGATGTGTGTGTGTCTCCCCAGTCCTGGGCTCGGGGTCTCAGGAGACGTTTATGGGGACCGACTGGGGTCAGTGCCCTGGTCTTCCACGTGCCCACAGGTGTGGGGGAGCCGAGCCCACCCCCGCCGACTCCAGGGAGCTTGTTCGGATCTTCCGCGTCCTTGATTGGCGCCTGGGGGTCTTGGGACCGGAGGACTCTCAGCGGCCACCTCACCACTCACGCTAGCCCACGAGGAGTTTCTTCTGTAACGTCCCCGGGTGTCCTTACGCCCGCCGGCCGTCCACTCCCGGAGGCGGGAAAAACAGGAGTCCCCAGAGAGCGCGTAGTTAGTTTGGGCCGGAATGTGCTGCTCCCGGACTTGTCCGCGTCCGTTCCGGCCCGGTCTCCCGGCACCTGACGGAGCCCCCTCCCTCCCGTCCGCGCCGGGCAGGGGTCGGGAGACCGCTCTCGTCCTTCCCCTGGGTCCTCGGGCTAAACACGCCCGCGTCCGGCGGTCTCCCTGGAGGAGGGCGTTGCTTTCAGGACGGCCACGGACCTGATCACTGGGCTTCGGAGTCCTCCTCCTTTGTCCATGAGCCCTCGGGACTGTACACGCGTGGGACCAACTCACAGAGTTTGGGAACCGCTGAGGCTGAGCGGAATTTCTCAGGCTCTCCAGTAACGGGCTCCTGTGGACTGTGCCTCTTGGGGGGAGGATGGAGACCATCAGCACAGAGTCGTCCCTCCAGGCCGGGTAGGAAACGTCCAGGTATCACGGTCTGCCGAGTGGAGAACGCCAGCTACACACTGCTGGGCGCTGAGAACGTTTTCTCTTCGTTGTTGTTGTTGTTTTTTTAGTTTTGAAAGCGTCTGTGTTATTTACATTACTGAAAAGTTACGTGGGAAAGCAAAACTCTCATCTAGGTGTCAGCGCAAAAGTGACCACTGAGGGGGCGCCCGAGTGCCTCTGTTGGTTAAGCATCCGACTTCGGCTCAGGTCATGATCTCGCGGTTCATGGGTTCGAGCCCCACATCAGACTCTCTGCTGTCAGTGCAGAGCCCGCTTCGGATCCTCTGTCTCCCTCCCTTCCTCCCTCCCTCCCTCCTCTCTCTCTCTCTCTCTCTCTCTCTCTCTCTCTCTCTCTCTCTCTCTCTCTCTCTCTGTCCCTTCCCCACTTGTGCTCTCTCTCTCTCTCTTTCTTTCAAAAATAAATAAGCATGAAAAAAAAAAGGGACCCCTGGAAAAATTATCAGTAAGTGTTGTATTTTTCTCCACAAATGTACATATAAATGTATGACATTTTAAAAATGGAATTATGAATACTATTTTGTAACGTACTCTAAAAGTGTAGTATTTAAGGTCAAAGCTTTTCAGGACGATAATGTAACCTATTACATATGTGTTAAAATTGTATACGTACTGCGTGATAATGTAACCTCTTACGTATATGATAACATTGTATACGTTTAGCGTAGATATCGAGTAACACAGATCTGTGTTTTGGACTTCCGCGTGTTGCTTCATTAATGGTTGTAACTTATCTGACACTTTCTGTGAGATGTTTAGGCTGCTTCCAATATTCTGCCCTAGAGAGTGCACGCAGCCTCATGTTTGTTTCTCTTGGCTGAATTCCTGAAAGGGAAACCGCCGCCCGCCAGGATTTTACAGGACGCGTTTTTCACCTGATTGTTATTCAGGAAGTCTCAATGGAGAGCAATCCCTACCGCATCAGTTCTGTTGTCTTAAAAAAAAAAAAATCTAATGAGCAGCCTGGTTCCTCTTTGTTCAAGTTCTTGTATTTCTTAGGCCAGCGCCCCTTGGACCCCAGCTCCTGAGGCAAACTTCTTAAAAATTTTATTTACTGATTTATTTTTTTAGCAATTTAAGGCCCTTTCAGGTCTGCCTGTGGGGATGCATTTTCCGTCCTGTGGTTTGTGTGCAGGCGCGGAGTCCTGAGGTTCCGGCGGTTTCCGGCGCCTGCAAATGGGCGTCTAGGATCACGGCTTTTTTTTCTTCTTCCCTTTAGCTTTTTATTTTTATTTAAAATTTTTCTTAATGTTTACTTATTTTTGAGAGAGACAAACACAGAGCGTGAGCAGGAGAGGGGCAGAGCGAGAGGGAGACACAGAATTTGAAGCAGCTCCAGGTTCTGAGCTGTCAGCACGGAGCTCGACGCGGGGCTCGAACCCACAGACTGTAAGATCATGAGCTGAGCCGAAGCCAGACGCTGAACTGGCTGAGCCCCCCAGGCGCCCCTCTTTTAGCTTTCTAAGAACATTTTATTGAGGTACAGAGGACATACACCGTTACCTCGGTGGCAGGGGTACGACACCGCGCGGTGCGACCGTTCCGGAGGTTACGCCGCGCTCACTAGGGTGAGTGTGGTTCCCGGCCGGAACCCCAGCTCTGGACGGTCCCCGCCATGGCTTCTGCTGAATCAGCCGCAGGCTTCTCCCGAGTTGGACACTGGCTCCCGTGAGACTGGACTTCGGGGTACAGACCTTTGATCTTTGTCCCGGTCGTGGGACTTTCTTACCTGGGGCCCCTGAATGCTCTCGATAATGGTGGTTCAGCAGGTTTGCAGGTGATAAGGCCCAGGCCCGTTCGTGAGTCCCAAGTGCAGAGGAGAAGCGTCCCAGGCTAATGAGCACGTCCAGCCGGTCCTGCGTCCTACAGGCTGTTTCAGTGTCGTAACGAGCGGAGACGTCCCTTCTCCCAGACGGTTGTGAAGGCCACTTACTCACGTCACCTGCGGAGCTCACGCGACCTCCCTGAAGTTGTGTGGCCGTTCCCTGCTCTCTCTCTAGCTTCAGAGGGGTCTTCCCTTCCGTTCCCTTCCCCGCTTCTTCATCCCTTTCCTGACTCCCCTCCCCCGCTGACTCGAGGCTCCGGCCTGCATTTGCCTCCTCTCAGAGCTGGCTGGTGGCTTCCACTTTGCTCGTGGCACCGCGAGGTTCCCCGGGGACCCCCCTCTTGCCGTCGAGAGCAGGCATGCGAGACCCTGTCCGTTTTCAGGGCTGCGTGCTTGGCAGGACAGACGGGATCACGGGAGCAGACGCCGGCAGTGCCCGAGATCTGCAGGGCGCTCCCGGGGCCGCCTCCGGGCCCCTGACGCCCGACCCCTGTCCCCCGGGCCCAGCGGCAGCCTTGCCGAGTGGGGGCTCGGGGCGTGGCCGGTGCAGTCCGGCAGCGGCGGCAGCAGGGGCGCTTTTGATTCCCTGACTCCGGGGTCCTAAGCGGGTTGTCACGAGCAACCAGGAAAAGACCTGGGAAGAGAAGGGAACCGAAGGGAACCGAGACCTGGAGAGAAGCCCCGGCACCCGGTGTCCTGCGAGGTCCGGGACAGCTCAGCGTGGCACTCGGACAGCCAGCGGCTTGCCTGCGAGATCCCGGGGGCCCAGTCCCCCTGCCTTGCCCGCGTCCGGGGAGAGCAGAGGGCCGCAGTCTCGGGGAGCGCTCTGGTCACCGCCTCCCGGGCACGACTCGTGCCACGAAAACCCCAGCCAGCCGCGGACAGGGACTCGGTGTGTGCGGAGGCCTCCAGCGAAGTCTCCGGGCGTCCGGCTGCTTCTCAGCACCTCTGTCCCCTCAGAGTCGCCACATGTGACTGAACCGGGAGCTTCTGGGGCCGCCTCCTCCTCAGCAGTTCGCTGAATAATCCTCTCCTGTTACCCTCACCGCCGCTGACGACAGCGTGTCTCCCTCTTTCTCGCCGAGGGCTGGGTGGGAGAGGTGGGGCCAGCTGGAGGGGGAGGCTGTTAGCGCCTCGTCACTGAGTGTCTGGAGCCTCATTCTGGCTGCAGAGGTTTCGAGAGGGTGACATCTGTCTTTTTGTCCAACGTGAGTGCGGGAAGCCTTCCGCCCTCGGTTCGTTTCCCTGGGAAGAGCCAGCTCCGTGTCCGTCAGAGGAGGGTTCTGTGTTTTCACGTTCTGGCGACAAATGCTTGCGGTGTCCTTAGCCTGAACTCCAGGCGTGGCTTTTTTATTTTTTTTTTTGTTTTTATTATTTATTTTTGAGAGAGAGAGAGACAAAGTGTGAGCAGGGAGGCACAGAATCCAAAGCAGGCTCCAGGCTCCGAGCTGTCGGCACAGAGCCCGACGTGGGGCTTGAACTCACGGACCGCGAGATCATGACCCGAGCCGAAGTCGGCCGCTCAGCCGGCTGAGCCCCCGGGCGCCCGGCTCTGCTAGATTTTACATGAACGCCCTGAAAGAAGTCTCCCTGCTCCGCATCTCCTCGAGGTCCTGCGCGAGGCGCTCGTCCGGGTGTCTTCTCCGCCGGGAGCCGTTCGGAGCCGGGGTCGCGCGTCTGCAGAAACGGGCCTAGGGGTTTTTCGCGCCGCCGCTCCTAAGGACGGCGTTTCCGAGACCGGTGTCTGCGGCGGGGTCTGAGGGACGCGGCCCTGGCGGCCGCACGGCGCGCTGCCTCGGGGGTCTTTCCTCCCCTCCGTTTTACTGCACATCCAGGCGTGTCCGGAAACGGGCTCCAGCCCCTCTCCCACCTCCACGCGAGCAGGTTTCGAACCAGACGGCGTCCCGAGAACGGCGGCGGTGGCTCCCGCACGCCCCCAGAGGCGCTCTTGGTGCCGGCCCCTGGCGCTGCCCCCTGCGCGGCAGGAACGGTTGCCCCTGTTGTGCGGCGAGGGCTGCCGTCCGGGCTCGCCGGCCCCAGCGGCCCTGCGTTCCCACCTGCGGTCGTCTCGGAGCCCCCGTCTGCCACGCGGGGTTCTCATCCTCTCGGCCTCCTTAGGTCGCGGTGGATCAGCCTCAGCAGGATTCACGTTCTAGACCGAACCGTTCTACTGCCTGTGCCTCCTAGGCGTCGAGTGCCGCCCCTGGCCGCGATGCTGGTGGCACCGCCTCCTGCGCCCAGTCGCGACAACTAGAAGTGTCTTCAGACCTCGTTGGGGGTTCTCTGGGCGTCAGAACTGCCGCCGAGTTGCGGACCACTGATTTCGATCAGTACCTAGTCTCGGTTTATAGAGTCATAGTGAAGTCAGGAAGCGTAGGGTTCTGTAATACAATTATGGTTAATTTACCTGTAAACCTATATGCATTTAAAAACATTTCTTTTTGAAGTATTTAGTTACTTTATATAATCTTTTAATGTTTGTTTATTTATTTTTTTAATATTTATTTATTTTTGAGAGCAGGAGAGACAAAGCATGAGTGGGGGAGGGGTAGAGAGAGAGGGGAGACACAGAATCCGAAGCAGGCTCCAGGCTCCGAGCTGTCAGCACAGAGCCCGACGCGGGGCTCGAACTCACAGACCACGAGATCATGACCTGAGCTGAAGTCGGACGCTCAACCGACTGAGCCACCCAGGCGCCCCTGTTTGTTTATTTTTGAGAGAGAGAGAGAGAGGGGGGGGGGGAAGAGCAGAGAGAGAGGGAGACGGAGGATCCAAAGTGGACTCTGTGCTGACAGCAGAGAGCCGGACGCAGGGCTCGAACCCAGGAACTGTGAGACCATGACCAGAACTGAAGTCGCACACTTAACTGACTGAGCCACCCCGGCGCCCCCATACTTATATAAAACAAAATAATAGATTGCACCAAATGGAAGTTTGTCTTAAGACCCGTAATAGTGCCACTGGGTGGTTTTCGATGTGTGGTTCTGCGTGTTTCGGCATCGCCCGGGAACGTGCTAGAGACGCAGACTCCCGAGGGTCCCGTCCAGAGCGGTCGAATCACGCACCCCGCGAGTGCGGCCCGACACGCCGTTTTCACAAGCCCCTCGGATGATTCTGATCTGGACGAAACTCGAGAAGCAGTGGATTGGATTCTCAAGCCCAGATCAAAGACCTGTGGAAACAGTCTCCCCGAGAAATAATCACAGCGTCTCATGTGGGGAACTCTGGAATCTGCTCAGGGCAATGACTCGGACGAGGCGCCGAGTCCCGCGCTGTCTGCCACCCCTGAGACCCTGCCGTGTCTCCAGCTTCCTCTGAGGTTTCCTGTCCTCAGCATCCCCGTGCTGGGTCCGCACCGTGGCCACAGCCGACTGAACGCGGGGCGGTGGTGCCTGCCCCCCACGGCCAGCGTCCAACTCGCAGCTCTGCCCGCCCAGCAGGGCGGAGCTTGCCGGCCCTGTATCGGACAGGACCTCTTGTCGGAGGCCCGCGAGAGGCGGACAGACAGACGGCAGAGAAGGGAGAAGAGAGCCCGGGGTACGAGGCAGTGGCAGCCCCCGTAGAGCAGAACCCACAGCGCGTGAAGAGGCTGTTCAGGAGCCGGCCGTGTGCGGTGAGGCGAGCGAGAGCGAGTCGAGGGTGACAGGGCCCTGGCCGGCTGCTTTGGAAAGAGTGAGCCTGAAGTTGAGTGATGGAACTCTTGAAACTAGTATACCTAGGAATGGTAGTTTTTCGTTTTCTACGCTGGGTGGCTGCTGGTAGGGGTTCCTGTCTTCCGTCTCTAAGGATCCTCCTACGGACCATCGGGAGCTGCGTGCGACAGCCTCGGCGTGTGTCTGTTCTTTGTCAGACACTGACGAAGGCGACCGGGCGGGCTCTGCACACGGTGCCTGGCTGGCCGCTCCCGTGAACCTGGGATGTGCAGCCTGGCTGTGCGGAGGCACCGGGGCGGCCCCACCTCACTGCTTAAAAACCCTGTCTCCGCCAGACCCTCACGTGCAGCCCAAGTCGACGCTGCAGGAAGCTTTCCCAAAGAAACCTGCACGGCGTGTTTCAGGAAACCTTGGACCTCGATTCACTTCCCTAAATCAGACCGATTCACTTCCCTAAGTCAGACTGGGGGTCAATGGCTTTGACCTTAGTAACATTTTCTCTTAACTTTCCTGCTAAGGACTCTGTGCTTTCTCTTTTGAGGGAGAGTTAGAGCCTTAAAAAAAAATCATCAGAGATATGGGCAGTCGAGTGTTGAAATCAGCCTCGTGAATCATTTTCTAAAAATTCAGTGGACCTACAGAAATGTCTTTGTAGCTCGAATTCATGGCCCAGGGCCTGCCAGTTGGTTAGTCCCTCCCTCCCCTATTCTTCCGGTCATCCCTCCCTCCCTCTCGTTCCCATTAAAACCTGGACCGGAACCCAGGTACCTTCAGGCGCATTCACTGGGTTCTTTCCCACGGATCCCTGCAGAGGAGGAGCGAGCGGAGCTGCGGAATCTGTCCCCGGCTGCTCACGCGGCGAGCCGACTGCCCTGGGGCCGTAGCTGATGGGAACGAAGGCCCGTGCTTAAGCGTTCTCAAGGCCAGTGTGAAAGATTTGGGGCCCGACGCTGTGCGGTCAGGATTCCCCTCCTATCAAACCAGCATCCTCGGGGAGACGGAGCACCGAGCACTGCCTGAGAGCCCGGGACCGCGTCCTTGTTGTCTCTTTGTGTCGCGCACCCCTGCCCTGGGGATCTTTTCGTGGGATACAGGCCCGATTGCCTAAATAAGCAGCCAGGCCTGGACTCAGGTCCGAGCTGGCTTTCTCACGGTCCCTTGGCTCAGCAGCCGCGTCCGACGTTACCGTCTCTAATTTAGATCTCTCATCTCGCCATCCTCTGGGTGCCAGGATCAGTAACCGTGTGCCTCCGGGCAGGGGAATGGGCAGGTGCACACACTTGAGTTGGGCTCTGTGCTTCGGTCAGTGACGAGAGCGTTCGAGAAGGCCAGTAGATGCTCCCTGACTACGTGGTTTGAGCGTCCGTCGGTTGCTGACCCCGGGGGTCACAGGGAGCTCAAGGAGAAAAGCCGGGGCGCACCCCACCAGGCGGAACTGGGCGGCGCGGGCGAGTCCTTGTGCGGAGGACTTGCTTTCCCTATTTTTGCATCTTGCATCACTCCAGAGAGAGCGGTTTCTTTCCTGGTGGCGGAGGCTGGGTTCCATCGCATACGTAGAGAGACGGCATGCCCTTTGAACTTTCAACTGGCTGCGGGCCCCTACCTCCCCTGGGGAAGATGGTTTTTCTTTCCCTCGTGAGAGTGGTTCTTGACGGTTTAATGAAAAGATTCCTTAGACTCTCAGAGATGACTCTTCATCTCTTTCGTGCGATAAAATTATATTGTGTGCCTTTATTAAACAAGGCAGGCTGACACCTAAAATCTCCCCTCTGGTTGTTGGAAATGACCCAGGAAAGGTCTCGTTGCCAGTCGGCTCTCCCGGCAGTCCGTTTTGGCACATAAACCGGAAGAAGCCGTGGTGGCCCCATGCCTCAGTTTCTCAAATCGAGGAACGACTCCTGTCTGGTAGGATAGCTGCGCTGGAGGAAGTGGCCTGTGTCTGAGAACTTGGCCCCTGCACTTCCCAAACTTGAACGCATTTCTCCATTTCTCGGTTCTCGGAACCTTGGGCATTCTTACTTAATACACACTGTGCACTTCATCGGGCACGAGTGTTCTGTGGCCCTCCGAGAAAAGGTGACGACTTATTTCAGTTTGTTTTCTTTGACGCAAGGACCCGTATTAGAATTCACATTCAATTCAGACTATTGTATCTGCTCCCGACGCTTTAATATCCCCCAGTTGGGGGAAAATGTCGGGAGGAGACGCAGTGATCCCTCCTACTTTTAGGGAGATTATTGAAATGTTTCATTCACCAATAGTTGTGCACCACCCTGGCAACGACCTGTGTTTTGAAGGAAGCGGTGACCTGGGACTTGAGGAAAGGCAAGGAAGAAACCCTTTCTCTGGGGATCTCCTTCACTGGGTTTGGTTTGAGAAGACGTTGGGCCTGCTTCTTAGAAACGTTTAGGCTGGGGCGCCTGAGAGGCTCAGTCGGTTGAGCATCTGACTTCGGCTCAGGTCATGGTCTCGTGGTTCGTGGGTTCGAGCCCCACGTGGGGCTCTGCTGACAGCGTGGAGCCTGCTTCAGATCCTCCGTCCTGCTCTCTCTCTCTGTCCTTTCCCACTCCTCCTCTCTCTCTCGGTCTCAAGAATAAATAAAACATTAAAAGGAAAAGAAATGATTAGGGTAGTTTCACAGCACTCTGGTTTAAGAAGAGTGTTGAGAATTGGGGCGAGAAAGGCTCTCCCCGATCGTGTGCGGTTTGTGTTACGAGGCTGCCTCCCCCTCAGTGCCGAGCAGCTCTCGCATGCGGGAGAAGAGGAGAGGACGTAGATTTATTATTTGTGGTCCTGAGCTGAGAGCAATGGAGGAGAACTTCCGGGGACAGAGGATGGTCCTGAAACTCAGCAACCGTCCGAGCAGCCAGAGCTGTCCAATGATAGAACGTGCTGATTTGCGTGCGGGCTGGAGGCGGGCTGGGGTCCCTCGGTGCTGGACTAGTTCAGGTGTGGATTGCTCCGCCTCTCGACTGGGGTGCCCCAGAGGACGTTCAGGTCGGAGCGTGCCTGTTTGATCCAAGGTCCTGGGACGCAGTTTTCGTGTTAGAGCGCGTTCAATATCACCGTCTCCCGGTTACAGACCTAGGCGGGAGCGGTTGCCGAGAAGCGCGGAGTCTCCCGGTGACCGTGGCTCGGCCCTGTGTTTTAGCCGTGAATGCGCTTCCTCGCTCCGATGAGGTTAACGGCCAGTCGGGAAGTCTGGCCCTCTGGCTTCTGGCGGGTTTGTGGCTTTGAGTTCCAGTAGGGATGTGAGAGGCGTCTTGAAGCATGTTTCTCAGGCTTGGACTTTGACACATTTTGACACTTTGGAATCTTACCCTGAGCAGAATTCTCTGCGCGGGGCGCTGGGGGCAGAAAACAATGGATACCGTGTGTCTGTCTGGGTGGGGCAGGGGGCACGGGCCTTCAGAGAGCCGTTCTCGCTCGGAAAAGTTGGGAATGAGGACACCTGAAGGTTAGTGCTCCCCCCTCGCCACCGCCACCTCCCGGCTGTGCTCTTTTCAGTTCACAATGTGAGGTTGGTGGAGGGGGTTCCTTCCAGAGGGTGGAGGGAGCTGGGGGGAAGCAGAGCTGTTCGGTATACATGTGTATGTATATTTAACGGTCATTTATTTTTGAGAAAGAGACAGAAGACAGAGCATGAGCAGGGGAGGGGCAGAGAGAGAGGGAGACATAGAATCCGAAGCAGGTTCCAGACGCCGAGCTGTCAGCGCAGAGCCTGACATGGGGCTTAAACCCACAGACAGCGAGATCATGACCTGCCACCCAAGTGGCCTCTGTACCACCAGCGAGGAGCCCGATGTGGGGCTCGAACTCATGAACCATGAGATCACGACCCAGCGTCAATCAGACAGCTCACCAACTGAGCCGCCCAGGGCCCAGCTAGTTCAATTAGTGATACTTGAAGAGTTTCCTTCTTGCAGGCTCTTCGTTTCTTTGCATTTCAGAAGGGAAGATCATTCCCCGGGTCCTCCCTCCCAACCTCAGGTGATCTGGGAGCTTTCCTGAGTATGAGCGTCGGGTTAACGGACTTTAATTTTGTCGAGTAGTTAAGAGAAGTGGCAAGTCGATGAGCAGTGACTCTTGCTTCTAGGACTTGGCTGCGTCTGCAGGAATTGTATCCAGTGGAGGCCGTGGATGGTTTTTTATTCCAGAGTTGTTTTTTCGTAGGGTGGTTCCTGCCTGTTGGCTGATAGCGCTCAGAAGAAAGGAATACAGTGTTTCTCTCATCGTCAGCCTTTGTGAATATGTAGCCGTTGTGTGGGTTAAGGAGCCAGGACTGTCAGAGGGAGGCCCGTTCCTGTCCCCACCCCTGATGCCATCATATTCACTGAGCCGCTTGCTCTCTGCCCAGCCGTTGGTTTTTTTTTTTACCTTAAAAAAATTATGCTCAAATACACATGACCTAAAACATAACCATTTTAAGTGTACAATTCAGTGTGAAGTGTCTTCACGATGCCACCAACACCAGTGCCCATTTCTAGAACGTTTCCATCATCCCAGCGGGAATTCTGTACGCGCTAAGCAGCAACTCTCCATCCCTCCCTTCCCTCTGCCCTGGAAACCGTCCTTCTCCTTCCCGTTTCCACAGACTTGCCTAGTTTAGGCCCCTCATGTAAGTAGAACCGTACAGTGTTTTTCCTTTAGTATCTGGCTTATTTCGTAACCACCTTTTCAAGGTTCATCCACATCGTATGCTGTATTGGACTTTATTCCTTTTTATGACTAGATACTGTTCCATCGCATGGATATGTCACGTTTTCCGTATCTGTTCCTTAGTCGATGGATCCGTGGGTTATTTCCATGTTTTGACTCTGGTGCTCTGCACACTGACGCACTCGGCTCTGTTTTCAGTTCTTTGGGGATGTATACCCCGTGGAAACTGCTGGTAATTTTATATTTAACTTCTCGAGGAGACACCAGCCTGTTGTCTACAGTGCCCCGGCCATTAAAACACCGGACAGTAATACCGGTGCTGGTAAGACCGATTCTCAGATATGTGTATTTGAGAGTATACGTATTCGTTAGCACTCTTATCATGTACTTACGTTATGTCATGGAATTTATTATCCTTGTTCGGGACCTGTGTTCCTAACTTCATACACATTCCCTGGCCTGATCGGCCTCTTTGCGTCCGGGGCCATCTTTTTTGTCCTTTATACAGCAGTCGTTGTTTGTTGATAACCTTGGTCAAGTGTGCCACACACTCGAAAACATCGCTGTAAAAAAGAGAGCAGTTCACAAGAGACACATCGGAATTATTTCCAGGGGTTCTTGTACCAAAGCTAAGATCTGATGTTATTTGTGAGTTTTGCTCGGTCGCAGGGTGGGAAGTATTCCTGCTGTTACAGATAAATGGGTGACGGGCGTTGAGGAGGGCACTCGTCGGCATGAGCACTGGGTGTTGAAAGTAAGCGACGAACCACGGGAATCTACCCCAAAAACCAGGAGCACACTTCACACCCTGCTTGGTAGCCAATTTGACAATACATTATATTAAAAAAGGAAAAAAATAAATGTTAAAGAAGAAGGTGATAAAACAGAAAAGCATTTAGATCCCAGGCAGCAGCTTCCACGGAGCCCCGAGTAGCGTGGGAAGGAAGTAGCAGTGGGGGGTCCCCTGTCACGTCATTTTGCTCAGAGACTGTGTTTCCTTCGGCCAATTCATAGGCTTCTAAATCTGAAGTTTGAAGCCTTTTTGTGGGTTATGGGGAGTGGGCCAAAGGTGGGTTTTTGTGATTATTGGTTTTATTTTTAACAGACAGCCAGAATTTTCACCTCTTGGGTCAGAATGTTGTTGCGCACTTGTTTAGAGCAAGCTAGTGGTGTTCTGGCGGGTGAGGCTCTGGGTGTTGGCATTTAAGACCCTGCTAAGACCTGAAACGAGGTAGCTGTCCGGTTACGCTTGGGCCGAAAAGGTGGCTGTGTGTGGATTAAGCTACATTATTTAACGCTGACTTAAAACTTTTATTAACGAGAGATCAGTGCCCTGCTTTTGTGATTTTTGGTTTCCCTGAGCCTTTACTCCGAATCTCCTCAGGCAGTTAGCTGTTGCCCACAGCTGAGCTGAGACTGCACTCTCGGGAATTAACATAAAGTAGGTGGGTGGGGGTTGCAGGCAGCCGCAGAGCGCCCTACAACCGAGTGACTGGTGCCCCCCAGCACCCCTCCTTCCCTGAGCCCGAGAATGCTTTTAAAAAAATGTTTTTAATGTTTATTTATTTTTGAGAGATAGAGCACGAGCAGGGGAGGGACAGAAAGAGAGGGAGACACAGAATCCGAAGCAGGCTCCAGGCTCCGAGCTGTCAGCACAGAGACCAGTGCGGGGCTCGAACTCACAAACCGTGAGATCATGACCTGAGCCGAAGTCGGACACTTAACCCGCTGAGCTACCCAGGCGGCACCCCCCCTTAAAAATTTTTTTTTTAATATTTTGAGCTGAGAATGCTTTTATGACTGGGATATCGTGTGAGGTTCTGTGCGACAGACTGCCGTACACCTTTTTCTTTCGGAAACATTGGAATGGGAGAAAATGTTTTTCTCTTTCCAGAAAACCCCTTTTCTTTATAATCATAAAGAATATTGGACTTTGGCTTGTCTTGTAAGTGAAAGTGGAAGGCCGGTTAATAAGAATGAAGCCCATTTCCTTCTCTGAGCAGCTGGCCGCAGGCTGCCCGGAGGAGGAAACGTCTGTCTGACTGAGGGCGCCATCGGTCATGGTCACGGAGTCAGTTATTAATTCAGCAGGTGCACACAGAGCTCTTATCTCTGCCACACGCCTGGACTTGTGCTAGAATGGGGGGGCGGTTAAAGGGAAACTGAGGCAGATTCTCCTCGTGTGTGTGCAACTGGGGCCAATTCCAGGGCTAGACTCCTCCTTTTTTTTTTCTTTATTACGTATAATTTATCGTCAAGGTAGCTGACATACTGAGTGTTCAGCGGGCTCTCGGCTGTGGGACTAATTCTCACGATTCCTCTCCTACATAGGACACCCAGTGCTCACCTCTGGTTCCTCCTTTTAATTATTCATTTATTTTTGTAAAAATTTTATTTTTAAGTCATCTCTCCACCCAACATGGGGCCCAGACTTACAGCCCCGAGATCGAGTTGCATACTCCGCTGACTGAGCCCGCCAGGCGCCCGAGGGGCCTCTCTTTTGAACCGCTTCATTAGAGCTACGCTTCCGTGACCACGCACTGCCCTTGCTGGGAGTGCCCAGCTCCGTGGTTATTAGCAGACTTGTCCGTCTGTCCCCACGATCAACTTTTTATTCCTTGCCCCCCCGCCGCCCCTCCCCCCCCGTGCCACGAAACCCCCAAACTTGCCACCCTCCCCGGCTCCTCGCAGTCGGCGATCTGCGCTCTGGCTCTGGATTGGCCTGTTCTGGGAATTTCGTGTAAAAGGAATTTCACGGGGCCTTTTACATGTGGCTTATTTGATTTTGCACGTTTTCAGGGTTCATCCGTGTTGAAGCGGGCATCAGCAACCCTTCCTTTTCATGGCCGAGTAATATTCCATCGTGTGGAAACGCCGCCTTTTCCTTATCCATTCATCCATCGGTGGACGCCGGAGGTGTTTCTGCCTTTTGGCGGTTGTGAGTCATGTCACTGTGAGCATGTGTGTGTACGTGGTTTTTTTGATTTGAGAGAGAGAGAGAGTGAACAGGGGAGAGGGGCAGAGGGAGAGAGAGAATCTTAAGTGGGCCCCACGTTCAGTGTGGAGTCCAATGTGGGGCTCTATCCCACGACCCCTGAGCCCAAGTCAAGGGTCAGACGCTCAGCTCTCTGAGCCGCCCAGGCGTCAGCGTGTACACGTTTTATGCGGACATATTTGTTCGGCTCTCTTGGATCTGCTGAATCTCCTGACCACCCCCTCCCCCACCGAGGCCATCATCCCACAGTAGGAGGGCCGGGCATCACGGGAGCACAGAGGAGACAGGCAACCCTAACTTAGGGAGGCGGGGAGGCTTCCCCTGAGGACACGGTATCCAGGCTGAGACTTGAAAGGATGAATAAAAACATCTTCAGCCTGGAGGCCGTGGCGGCGAGTCGGCTGTGAAGTCAGTGTAGCGCGTCATTTTTAAGACCCGAAGTAAAATAGGGCAGGAGCTCTGGGAAAGCTTCTTACACGTTCTGTGTCGTGCGAGGGTTATTTCTGTTAGCTCCACGTGGACTAGAGCGACTTCAGTGTGAGATGTATTCTGAAGTCTGTAGGTTGCAGCCAGAAAAATACAAAGCCTCCGCCTAAGGATTTCTGAAAGCGGGATTGGATTAGTAACCTGGTGGTTTAAAGACACTCACACTAGAACAGGGAGGGAACCAGCCAGAAAAGGGGGGAAGCTAGAAGTGTGAAGGTTCTTTAAAAGCTCAAGGATCTGTGATCTTTATGCTTTTAAAATTGTTCACGTGTTCAGCAGGTACTAATAAATCTACCACGTGCCTGGGCTGTGCTAGGTTTTGTGGGGAACCGAGGTTTGGACGGTCCCTGTCCTTTGGGACTTGAGGATCTGGCAGGGGAGACGTGCAGGGAGAGACGCCATCGCAGTGACTTCGGGTAAAATCCGGTGCAAATCCCGGTCCTTCCAAAACACTTCTACGATGAGAAAACAAAGGGACACAGAGGATACAGTTCCCACGGACATGGAGGAAGAGGGGGGCCCCGCAGGTTAGAGCATCCCCGGGGTTTTGGAAGGAGGGGTCTCTGACTTGGCCCAGCAGAGGCAGGGGGACTCCAGGGTCTCAAAGAGCAACGCCAGGGACAAGTGAGCCAGTGAGCACCGCGGAACCCAGAAAGGCCGGGGCTGCAGTCCGAGAGGTGGGAAGAAGGGTCTCCAGCGGAGGTCTATACACCTGTCGGTGACACCCCAGCCACAACTCCCCGCCTGTCAGAAGGAAGTGGCTGTGCCTCCTCTCGTCCCAGAGACGATGATGCCAGGTTCCTGCAGTGAGCCCGTAAGTCGTCAGCCCCACGCCCCACGCACACGGTGTGAGACCCACACGCGGCGGAAACAGCGGCACGCTCAGGCAGCGACTCTGGACTGGCGTCGGGGACAGGGAAGAAGGGTAGGCAGCCGGAGCCCGCGGGCTCGTCAGAACCTCAGGGGCAGGGAGTAGGTGTTGTCCGGAGAGTTTCTCCAAGGTGACTCTGAACACACCGGCCTCCCCGCCGCCCTCGCTTCCCGGGCACGGAGACGCTTGCTGCCTGTCACGCTACAGGCGCGGGATTTTCCTCTTGGCCAGGAGGAGAAGCGTGGCATGGCGGCGTGTGCTGTGTGTACCGTGCTGTCTAGCCGTGCGTGCGCCGTGTCCCTCGGGAGGTCGTAACAAAAATCATCCGTGCCCATAGAACTTAAAGTCTACTTATAAGTGATTATAGACGTTCTAAGTTACATACTTGAAAGCTAACTGTTGTCAAGGCCAAGGGTAAAAACCCTTCTCTGGGCCCCATCCTGTCCACACCTCCTCCCACCCCCTTTCAGTCTGGGTGCGCCCAAATCAGTTTTAAAGCACCAAAGATTTACAGTGCGTCACCAAGGGCTTGGCTTCCTCTTTGTAAAAAACGTGTTGAAATATTGTTGGACTGCTTTCGTACAAGGATCTCTGTCCCCCAAGATGAGGGACCTGAAGTCAGCTTTTCAGTGGTTAAGCTACCAACGACGACTCTCAGATTTTAGGCCTCCTTCTCCTTATTCTGTCCTTTTTTTTTCTTTCCAACTGGGAAAACAGCCAAGATGATTGCAACACATAAGCGTTTAAAAAGACAAAACTTCATGAATGTAAGAATGTAAATTGATGGCCACACCCGAGTAAATCTGGAATTTAAGTTTTAATTCCTAGCATATGTGTTTTTTTCCCCTCAAACGTGTGATGAGCTTCTTTAGCTGGGGATGCCGTCTTGCTTGGGAGATTAATATTCAGATATGGAAACTTTTTTAAAGAATTTTTTAAAACGTTTGTTAGTTTTTGAGAGAGAGAGCACAAGTAGAGAAAGGGCAGAGAGAGAGGGAGACAGAGAATCCAAGCAGGCTCCAGGCTCTGAGCCGTCAGCACAGAGCCCGACGCGGGGCTTGAACTCACGAACCGTGAGATCATGACCTGAGCCGAAGTCGGCCGCTTAACGGACTGAGCCGCCCAGGCGCCCCTGATATGAAAGCTTTCTGTTTAGAGTTTAGATCTTTTTTCCAGGGGGATAGTCTTATTACTGGGGTAGCATTTGGAATTCCCACCTGCCCTCCCCTTTTTCAAATCACTTTTGTCTTCTCTAAGAAGTTACTGAAGACAGTTGTCCACAGCGTTGCCAGGCTTTAAGGAGACTTGCATCATTGGAGCGAACAGCGGGCCTGGCCCCGGTCTCACCTCTGAGGTTACCCTTGCATGAGTCAGGAAGAGAAGGCCAGGGGAGGGGAAGGGGGTGGAGAGAGAAGAATCCCTGATTTCCTTTTCTGAGTTGCAAAGGGCTTTTATGAAGGTTTTCATTTAATCCTCCTGCTTCCTTCAGCGGATCTCAGCGTGTGATGAAGGCGGAGACACCCCCCCTTCCCCCCCCCCCCAGCCTGCAAGAGCTCCGTGGGTGAGCCGGCCTCGCCTCCCACAATTTTGGGGAAAACATGTTTCTTTTTCAGTTTAGCGATCATAGTTCTCTAGAGAGGCGTGGGGATGATTAATTTCAGAGGAAAACAAACTGTACTCAGATGTGCAGAATGAGTGACCTGTTCCCAGGAAGGAGAAGGGCCCTTTCCTCCCCCGTCCTTCCTGTGCCAGTGCTGTGGCGGGGCCAGAATGTCTTCCCGGGGACGGACGGCTGCCTCCCCTGCCAGGCTGGCCGCCGTGCCTGGCTCCCGCAGACTGGCTTCCCTGCCTGGTCAAGCGGCTTCTCCGATCACCTTTTATTTTCAGTGCTGGCGTGCAGTGCAGAGGGGGTCCGAGGCTGCAGGGGTGGGGAACAGAGGGGGCAGGGGTGCGGGCACTCGGCTTGAGGCCCGCCTGGGTGGGAGAGGGTTAGAACCCGAGAGGCTGGGGGGGCAGTGTCGCAGCCTGCCCAGAGGGCCAGGGCTCCCTGCCCGGGGTCCCATCGCCAGCTCGTTAGCGGCCCCACGAAGGGTCAGCACAAAGAGCTGCTTGTCCCCGACAGGGCCGGCGGGTCTCAGATCTTCAGAGCTTCACCAGGGAAAGCACTTTTGTCTGTTGAAGGTTATTTGGGAGAAACCAGAGTAGTGTGTGCGTGTGTGTGTGTGCGCGCGTGTGTGTGTGCGCGCGCGCATTTTTTTTAATGAGAGGCTTTGAACTTTCAAATCAGTGTGTTCTGGGGCTCCCTCGTTTGGAGGCTGGCCGGTCCTTCTCTCATTTCTTTTCAACGACGATTCCTTTCTCCCCTCGGAGTGGGCGTCAGGAACCGAAGGTTTTAAGACATGGACTGAATTTTGCTCAAATAAGCCCCAGCGGAAGTTGGAGGGGAAGAGGTACTGGAGACGGTCGAGTCCGGTGAGATGTGAAAACGACGCGTTCCGTCATTCTGTGTTTTCTCTCTACCCGATCTTTTTCCGGTTTCAGTGGTTCGGACATTTGAACGCAGGGAAGAATATTCCAGGTAAAAGGACGTAATGGATCTTAGAGGAAAACTAACGTGTTAGGTCTTTTTCTGCCTTCTGATTTTATTATTTATTTAAAAAAATTTTTTTTTATATTTATTTTTGAGAGAGAGAGAAAGACAGAGACAGAACGCGTGAGGGGCGGGGGCAGAGAGAGAGGGAGACACAGAATCAGAAGCAGGCTCCAGACCCTGAGCTGTCAGCACAGAGCCCCACAGGGCTTGAAGCCACAGACCGTAAGATCATGACTCGAGCCAATGTCAAGACTCAGGTGCTTAGCCGACTGAGTCACCTAGGTGCCCCTTTTTCTGCCTGGTTTTATTTTTTATTTATTTATATTTTTTAAACATTTATTTAATTTTGAGAGACATAGAGACAGAGTATGAGTAGGGGAGGGGCAGAGAAAGTGGGAGACACAGAATCTGAAGCAGGCTCCAGGCTCTGAGCCATCACCACAGAGCCTGATGCGGGACTCAAACTCACAGACCTCGAGATCATGACCTGAGCTGAAGTCAGCCGCTTAACCGACTGAGCCACCCAGGCGCCCCTTTTTCTGCCTGGTTTTAAAGCCAACTTCTACATGTATTTCATGTGAGCATATATATTCATCATTACAGTCAACCTAGTTTTTGCTAGTCCTCTCTGTCAGCTTCGCCGATGTCTCCATGCTGTTTTCCTGGTATATCAGCCATTTCCTTCATGGAAACTGCTCTGTTCTTTCAGCCTTTTACCGACGGCTAAGCATATAGTCAGCTTTATTGTGGGGACCAGCTGTGATACAGACAGATGCCCTGTACATAAATATCCCGAAATAGCTTTTATTTTTATGGTGGTTAGGATTTTTGCCTTTGTATTGAAGCTTTTGCTCTCTGAACTGTTGCTTCAGAGTCAGGAAAATAGGCAGCACAGTCTCGGACGGGACTGAAGAGCATCACTGAGTCAGAGTGTTCCGGAGGGAGGGGTCCGCAGAGGGACCGTGCACACTGCTCTGCTGAGTGGACAAGCAAGGAAGCTGGTAGCAGGACCCAGTCGCTGAGGCTCCCCGTGTGCCGTGCTCCGCACAGTCACTGCTTCAGTCCTTTAGTCACAGGCGGGCCCGCGATCGCCTCCACTTCATAGATGGAGCAGCCGAGGACTCTAGAGGGGCTCCCATGCTGCGGTGCAGACAGAAGGTGGACGAGCCCGCGCGTCGCAGACTCTCGGGACAGTGCTCGCTTTCTGTGCGTGAGGGAGAGTTTCCTAGTCTGCTCGGCCCGATCCTGGGAACCGGGTGAGGTCGTGAGGTTCTCCGCTGCGCGCCGGTTCCAGCCTGGGTCCTTCGTTCCGCGGTGGGGGGTGGCGCCTGCTTCTCGTCGCTGCCTTCTCGCTGCTGGAGAACGGCCGGCCCCCTTGAGTTCTGACCGTGCCCCGCTGGCGTCTCCGAGGTGCGCCCCCGGGGCTCTGCACACCCTCCCTGTGCGGATGGAGCCCTCCCGCGGCCCGGGCAGGCCGCGGCCCTGCACAGCATCCTCCGTTCTGCGGGCCCCCTCTCTTCTCTCTCTCCGCCCCCACTCTGCTTCCTTAAGCAGGTTATTTAACTCCCTCGCTTCCGCCGTGGCGAAATGCATTCTTCATTTCACACCTCTGACCTAGGACGGAAGGTGCCCCTTCCCGTGAACTGGGGTTGCTACTGCCGGAATCGGTCTTCTGAGTTTTATTGTTATTTATTATAACGTTCCAGTTTCCCTGTCACTGTGCTCAGCACGGTTAGATGCAACAGAATTAAAAGCAGCAGACCCTAGGTCTAGCCCCTTGCTGCTCGAATTGTGGTCCCCGGGCCGGCATCGCCGGGAGCGAGTTAAACGGCAGATCGCACCCCCTCCCTGGCGTCCAGGACCGGAGCCCACGTTCCTCGCGAGACGCACAGGGGATTGTGAGCCAGGGGCACTGAGGAGACCCGTGAGTCGGCTCCATTTCCTTTCCCTGTAGGGCCAACTGTTCAGATGGTCTGAGCCGGAAGCCTCCAGTGTCCTCGTCGGCAGTGACGCCGGGACCAGGGAGGTTCGTGGGGGACATTAGGTTGAGATGTATTTCTTGACGTCAGCGGAGAGCTGATGACAGAAGGAAGATAGCATGGAAAGCAGCCCTAATTAATTAGTAAGGGACAACGGGGAAACAGTGACAGTCCACAGGGGGCACCCTCTGCCCGGCCGAGCCAGGAGGGCTGGTCAGGAATCGCCACCCTTGTCCTCTGGCCTGGGGCACACCTGTCCCTCGGGACCCACGGGGCGCAGCTCTGAATTCCTGAATCTTCGTGCTGCTACCCTCGAACCCAGTTAGTCACTCCTTTCCGGAGGCCACATTTATCGGTAGGTCCTTACATGTTTTTACTTATTTTTTTAGATTTTTATTTATTTTTGAGAGAGAGAGAGACAGAGACAGAGCACATGTAGGGGAGGGGCAGAGAGAGAGGGAGACACAGAATCCGAAGCAGGTTCTAGGCTCTGAGCCGTCAGCACAGAGCCTGACGTGGGGCTCGAACTCCTCAACCATGAGATCATGACCTAAGCCGAAGTCGGACGCTTAACTCACTGAGCAACCCAGGCGCCCCGGTCCTTAGTTTTTAATCAGAAAGTTGAGCGGAGGGGAGAGGCTTGACAGCTGTTTCTTACAACGTAACAACTGAAATCTGGGTCAAGAATTTGCCTTCCTGCCGGTTCCGGGGGCGCTGATGCTGCCAGTCCCCTCACGACACCGGGAAATGGAAATAGCAGCGTTAGGGTCTCGGAGTGAAACTCTTAAGTTCACATGGAAACGAGGGTTTTGTTTTTCTTAAAAAAAGAAAATAAGTAAAAACTAAAATCCGTCATTGAGGACACTGCCCATCTCATCGGCTGATGCACACTGCCCTCGGGGCAAGCTGGTCTCAGAGTCGTGAGCAGCTTTTTCTCCGCATACTTCCTGTTTCGAGATCGTGATGAAGGGCGCCGAAGCTCACAGTCCGGGCTTCCAGGAGCCCTGGGTTTGTTTGCTCCGCACCGGGAGGGGCCCCTGCCCGTACTGGGGCTTCGATTCGCCTTCCCTCTCCTCCTCTTGTACTTTAATTCTCGTCTTAATCATTAAGTTCGTTTTTTAGAATCTGCATTTTACTTGAGGTCATCTCATTCCTTCTGGGAGGAGCGAGGGAATAAACATGCACTCCGAGCAACTACGCGAGCAACCAGTGGAGACCCGGAGGAGCGACGGGCTTTGTTTGCCCGCCTGGCCTCACCTGCTTCCTGTGCTCCCGACGCAGGGCCCGGGCCGGGGCCGCGCCTCTGGTTTCCTTCTGTGTGAGCCGAGGGGCAGCGCGGCTCTGGGCGGGGAGGGGGTGGCCTGGGAGGCGCACAGGTGGTTGCATGGATTGGAAGGGGTGAGGGGTGGGGAGCCCGCTCGGGGCTCAGGCTCCAGCATCTGCGGGGAGATTGGGAGGCGGGGTGGGGAGGTAGGCGGGACCTCCGGGGCCACAGACTGATGCGGGCCACTCCTTAGGTGCAGAGAGTAAGACGGGGACAGACCGTGTTTTTCGGGCCTTGGCTCTGCCTTGAGAAGAGCCTCTCCAGATTTCCATGTTCTTCGGGAACCCGATGAACCCAGTCTGGGGCCAACTGGAGTTTCGTTCTTGGTTTTTCTTTAATCCTTCTTGTCATAAATCCCACTGCGGAAATGAGAAGTGGCCACCGAGGGCACCTGCCCAACCTCGTCCCTTCCCTGGTTTCTGCCCCAGCCCGCCGGCCCTCCAGCGCTGGGCATGGGGGAGGGACGCTTCCCAAGCCACCCCTGTCTCGTTCCTTGGGAGCCCCCTTCCCTTAGGTGGCTGATCTGGCCCACAGGTAAGTGGGCAGTGTTTCCGGGGCCGCCGCCCAGGGTGTTCCGCGTGCGAGGCCGTGTCCCCTCGGCTGTGGGGAGGCTTCTGGGAGTTCGGTGAGGCGGGCGGAGGTCGTGGCACATGGCAGGCCTGCGGCTGTCAGCCCAGCCCGACGGCCCGGAACACCCTCCTGTCTCCCGAAGGCCGTTTACCCGGGTCTGTGAGATACCCGCGAGGGACACCGGTGCCCTCGCAGGGAAGGCGGCAGTGCTTTTTCTGCTGACCCGAAGTGGGATCTGGTCACACCCAGAGGAAAGGCTGAGGAAAGGCTGGCTCAGTGAACACCAACATTCGAAAATGGTGCCGGTCTGAGGCCGGACTCCTGGATTCCCACTAGCTCTTTCTTCCCGAGTCAGGCTGCGTGATGCCGCCACAGGGGGAGTCACGGGGGAAGGGGTGGCTGTGTTTGAGGCAGCGGAGCCCACAGGCCCCTCGGAGAGCCCTGCCCCAGCCGTCCAGAAGCCTCGGCTCACGGGGCGCGCAGACTCATCAGATCGATGGCGTATCACTCTGCTTTAGTCAGCACAGTGCCCTCCGCTTTGCGGCCTGTCCTGGGGCTGCTGCTTGTGGCTCCTGCGAATGTTTGTGAAGAATAAAATAACTTTTTAGAATTCTGACTTTAAAAGAAACTGAGCCCTGGGGCACCCGGCTGGCTTAGTCCGACTTCGGCTCAGGTCATCATCTCCCGGTTCCTGAGTTCAGCCCCTGTGCTGACAGCTCAGAGCCTGGAGCCTGCTTCGGATTCTGTGTCTCCCTCTCTCTCTGCCCCTCCCCCACTTGCGCGCACGCTCTCTCGCTCTCTCGCTCTCTCGCTCTCTCTCAGAAATAAATAAATATTAAAAAAATGAAAAAACCTGAGCCTGAAAATTTAGGTAAGGATTTGTTGTGTATGGTAGCCCACATACTTCTAATCCGTGCTCACTGACGCTGAAAGTTAGGCTTATTTCAAAGAGCTAGAGTTCCTCAAAATGAAGACGGTCTGTAAATCCGAGAGCTCCTTGAAGGAGGACGGTGGTCCTTTCAGTAGCGGGGGTCCTGGAGGCTCTAGGTTACGGTGCCGCCAGCTTTCCCGCGGCAGGCCCGTTAACGTCCTGGGAAGCGCGTGCCCGCTCCATCCGCATCTGTCTCCCTCGGGGCCCAGACCCTCCGCTAGGTTTCCGCAGGAGGAGAGGGCCCCGAGGACCTGGAATCTGTGCAGGGTGTTTCCTTCCTTCTTTCCTCCTTCCTCCTTTCCTTCCTTCCTCCTCCCTTCCTCCCTTCCTCCCTTCCTCCTCCCTCCTCCCTCCCTCCCTTCCTTCCTCCCTCCCTCCCTCCCTCCCTTCCTTCCTCCCTCCCTCCCTCCCTCCCTCCTTTCCTTCCTTCCTTTTTATTTTTTTTTAAACGTTTATTTATTTTTGAGAGACATAGAGACAGAGCATGAGCAGGGGAAGGGCAGAGAGAGAGGGAGACACAGAATCTGAAGCAGGCTCCAGGCTCTGAGCTGTCAGCACAGAGCCCGACGCAGGGCTCGAACACCCGTGAGATCATGACCTGAGCCGAAGTCGGCCGTTCAGCCGACTGAGGGCCCCTGCAGAACGTTTTCTGGAGGGCGCCAGCACAGCCGCAGGGTGAGAAATACCGCTTGTCTGTGGTTAGGGCTCTGAGAGTGGGCCGGGTGATTCGCGACCGCCCCGCCTGTCTGGCAGCAGGTCGCCCACACACGTTATGTTCAGACACTAGTGTGAGGGGTTAACTGTGAGGCTCGGTCCGAGAGCACAGGCCGTCCTGCTTCGAAGACCCCAAACGAGGGGCGCCTGGGGGGCTCAGCCGGGTGAGCATCTGACTCTTCTCAGCTCTGGTCGCGATCTCACGGTTCCTGAGTTCGAGCCCCGTGTCAGGCTTCACACTGTCAGTGCAGAGCCTGCTTGGGATCACCACCCCCCCCCCCCCGCCCCTGCCCTGCTTTCTCTTTCAAAATAAATAAATAAACATTCAAAGACCGAAAATGTACCTGGAATATAATGTTACTTCTACCACACTCGCATCGTTGTTTCTAAAGAGAAAGTGCGCTTGGATTCGGTTGAATGGGAGCTTATCCTCCCTCCCGCCAACCCCTCCGTGGGATTACAGGTGGGCTTTCGGAGGCGGGTGGGCACGACTGGGTCATTTCTAGCGGGGTTGTTTTGCCACGGGGATGTTTTAAGCAAGGGCATTGCCTTAGGCTCACAGAGGTCGGTGTTCTCTGTCTCGGGGTCGTGGTGCTCAGGCCGAGTCACTGGCCCGGGCCTCTGGGGAACGGAGCGGTGGACGCTTCCGAGACCAGGAAATATCTGTCACGAGAGGGCCCCGTGTACCTGTGCTCCCGCCGGACAGAACATACGTCGTGCTGGTAGCGAGCGGGTACCAAGTGCTTGCTGTCGGCCAGGCACTGTTTCTTTTTTTTTTTTTTTTTTAAATTTTTTTTAACGTTTATTTATTTTTGAGAGACATAGAGACAGAGCATGAGCAGGGGAAGGGCAGAGAGGGAGGGAGACACAGAATCTGAAGCAGGCTCCAGGCTCTGAGCCGTCAGCACAGAGCCCGATGCGGGGCTCGAACTCACAGACTGTGAGATCATGACCTGAGCCGAAGTCGGCCGCTTAACCAACTGAGCCACCCAGGCGCCCCCAGGCACTGTTTCTAAGCGTTTTATATGTAGTATCTGATTTTATGTGCCCCTCCCCCCCACAAGAAATTGCACGGTTTGTATAGGTCTCGTTTCGAAATAAAAAGGAGACAAAGCCACGGAGTGGGTCGGATGTCTGGGATAAGATTCCTGCGGCGACTCCCAGGCATTCTCGGGCGGAGTGCTGGAGGCTGAGCCCTATCTGGAGTGCAGCTGGGGGGCTGGGGGGGCGCGCTCTGCCTTTTCAAGACACTTGGGAACGGAGGGAACCTTACAGACCGTCGAGACCTTTCCGAACCCTGTGCCACCCTCCTCTGCCCACGCCCGGCGCCTTCTACACGTACCGGTGGCCCGGCCAGTGCCTGTCTTTTTTGCGGATGTCTAGAATTGAAACTCTCCGAGAATATCCGAGGATTTATATCATGTTATGTTGTATCATGTCGTATTGTTGGAAAAGAAATTGAAGTATTTGGTACTGTTCTGGGCCTTTCGTTTCTTGTAGTTAATTTTGAAGAAGTCTGAAGCTTTTCTGTAAAGGCGCAACTAGGGTGATTATTAAAGTCCTCTGGGCCGCACGCGCCCGTGCACTGCTTAGGTCGCATGGCGTGCGCGTGTCAGTGAGCGCCTCCGGTAATGTCCACGCTCTCGTCCTGCCGCGGGGGGCGTGTGTCACTAGGGGTCCGAGTGCTTACCGTCCGGACGTGAGTTTTGTCTGTGTCCGGTGCGTTTCAGGGCAGCTGGAGCCCCGCGAGGGAGGAGCGGCCGGTGAGGTGATTGGAGTCAAAGCCGTGCCGAGTGTGGCCGGTGGCTTCCGCGGGCACCGGGAAGCTGCCGTTGCTGGTTTTACTTGCAATGCCGGCCTCAGATCAGTGCCGTCCGGGCGGGTGTTTCTTTTCCAGAAAATTGCTGTGTCCACGCAAGGTGTTGGGTTGGCGGGTGGTCCTGCTGCCTGGTCGCAGGGGAGGGGAATTCCCGCGTGAGCTGGGTCGATCCCCTGGACCGTGGACACCCCAAAGGTGGGAGCGTTGTACCCCGCACTCAGCACACCGAATGGTCCGGCGTCTGTGGGAAACATTCGAGGAACGGGCTCCCCTCGCTTCTCCTAGCAGCGGGCACTTCCTTTTCAGTTATCAGCGAGGGAGAGAGAAAATCCTCTTCTTCTCCCCAAAAGTGACGCAGGAAAATGCCAGAAGGACAGTAGAGCTGCGTTCAGTCTCCTTCAGCTCCTTCCTCAGCGCCCCGGGCGCTCCCGTGGGCGCTTGGTGGCCGGAATCTTCAGTTTTCCGTGATCTTACCCTTGCTGACGTCGTCTCCGCGTCATAGCCGCCTCCCTGCCGCAGGGGCACAGTCCTTGACCCGGCCACACTTGGAACGGAGTCTCCTGTCAAGAGGCCTAGGACGAAGCTCTCTAAAGAGCGGAGTTTCCGTGACGCTCTGTTGACTTGGTGTCACGTAGTCCCCATTTCCCGTCTCTGCCCCCTTATCCTCGTGGAGGCGGTTCTCAGGCCTGTCTCTTCTTTCAGCAGACGAGCATTCCGGCCTGTGCGGCTGGGTCGCCCCGTTCCGTTTCCAAGACAGCGCGATGCCCGATGGTCCGTGTGTACCCAGGGAGGGGACCCCGGGGAGGGCTGAAATCGTGGCGGTCGGATCGGTCCCCCCGGAGCACCCTTTCCTCCCGTCCCTCTGGTCATCTGCAGACATGCCAAGCGGTTCCAGCTGTGTCTGGAAGGACTCTCCCTGCAGCCCGCTGGCGAGGTGGCTCTTGAGTTCCAGCAGGTGAAAGCAGAGACGCGGCCATCGGCTAGGTGGAGGGGGTCAAAGGTGGCCACCACCTGGGCCCCCAACCTGGACTGGCACTTGGAAAAGTCCGTCCTCCGGGAGAAGGGGAGAGGATGGCTAGAGACGCATGAACTGAAATTGGTCGGCCGCCTTCACCGAAGCTGGCCTTAAGGACCTTGTAAATGGTGTTGAGAGAGTTCTGAATGCGGGTGGGCTTGTTCCTGGTGGCCCGTTCTGGTTTCAGTGACAGCTCATCTCATGTCGCTGTGCGAAACCTTGGGGACGGGCCTCTCGCGTGAATCTTAGCATCCCCCCTCGTGTATTGCTTCTGTGTGTTGAGAGTTTTTCCCTCCCAGCCGTCTGCCTCCCGTTGATGGTCCCATTTCAGGAGGTCAGAGGAAGGTTCAGGATTTAGGGCATTTTGGTTTTGAACCTCAGACTAGGAAGCTGGAAGAGCAGAGAGCAGTTGTAGTAACTATCTCGGCAGAAGGCAGAGAAGGAACAGAAAAAAGGGCCAAAAGACATGACTCTCCGGCAGGCTTTGCAAGGCGTCAGGCGAGCATTTTGGGCGCCGGTGGCCCAGTGGGTCCGGGGAATCCTGAGTCCTGGAGGTTCGCCCCTCCTGCAGCCCTGCACGGGGGCCGGCCGTGGGGACGCCTTCGTCTGGAGCTGCCACAGAGAGAAGCAAACCCCATGCTGGGCAGGGTGGAGGCTTTGGTCACCATGGGGCGGGGGACACCCTGCTACTAGCACGGGGCAGGGGACACTCTGACCAACGTCCGAGTGTTCCTAACAGAAGGTACTGTTTATGTTGAAGAAATTGATACCTCAAGATTCAAAACATTATTTTGGCTCAAACACGTGTGTCCGTTGGCAGAGGGGCTGTGGGAGCAGAGCTGTCTCAGACCGCACACACCGTCCATGGTCAGGAGACGGTAGAGTCCTGGTGTCGGGGAGCGGAGGCCGGTTTCCGCAGAGTGTGCACGTGGGCACAGCAGTCCAGAGCGTCAAGTGTCTGGCTTCCCGTGGTCTGTATTTAGTGCTTCCTGGGACCAAGGGCTTTCTGGGTGTTGGGGATATAGCGACGAGCAGCACAGGCTCCCAGGCCTGCCCTCCAGAGGGGGAGGTGGCCTCTGGCTTCCGCACAGCGCTCACGCACAGGCGAGCTCTCCAGTCGCGATCAGAGCCAGGAGGGTATGGCGACCGCGGGGGTGGCGGCTGCGGGGCAGGTGCAGTGGCCAGGGAAGTAGAGGACTTGGCGCGATCAAGGACAGAAGCTCCCGTGAACCCCAGGACGGCCGCGGGGGCGAGGGCTAGCCGGCGGCCAGGCCACGCAGTGCCCCGCAGGCACCCAGCTCGCCCAGCGGTCTCCTCCGGGTGCGTGGGGGGGAGTCTCAGGCCTTTTGTGGCCACACTGCTTCTAGCCTGGTCCAGACAACTGGGAAGATAGAATTCTGTGGAGAATTCACTTTTCTGGAGGCTGGAGGATCCTCGCATTGACCTCATTCGTGGTCGGGGGGGGGAGGGGGTGATGGATAAAAGTCTCTTTTCTCCGTTACAGTCACACTCGCCGCCCCCTTTCTTATCGTGGTCGGAGCCCCCATGGCACATGAACTTTGCCCGCGTCCCCATTTCTCAGCGTGAGGAACAGTGTTCAGGGCGCGTGTGCTTTTGTGCCGCAATCTCCAGAACTTCTTCTCCCCGCAAAACCGAAAGTCCGAACCCTTTTCCCCTCCCGTCCTGACACTTTGTACCCTTCTCCCTTCCCCGCAGGTGGCCGGCCGCACCGTCTGCTTGCTCAGGGCCTGCCTAGCTTGGATGCCCCGTTAGCTGACATTTGCGGAACTGTGAAGTGGTTGTCTTACGGGGCCTGGCTGCTTTCTGTTTAGCAGAGTAAGGGTTGCCCATGTTGCAGCCGGTGCGAGGACTTCCTTTTAGAAGCTGAGGAGTGTGCTGGTGGAGACCACGTCTCCTCCGTGCATTCGTCCATCGCCGACACCTGGGTGGCCCCCGCCTCTCGGCTGCTCTTACCCTCTGGTGAACCCGCTTGTGTCGGGCCCTGTGCGGGACCCGGGGACAGGACGTGCACAGGACCCGGCTCTGACTCCCGCGGTGGCACCGTGCAGTCAGGGAGAAGCAAGGGAGACGACTGTTTATCCGTAGAGTCCAGAGAGTGTCCACGTCTGTTACACCAAATGAAGTGGGTTTTTTTCTTTTCTTCTTTGAATGTTTATTTTTGAGCTGGTGGGGGGGGAAACGGAGGATCCAGACCAGGCTCTGTGCTGACAGCAGTGAGCCCGATGCGGGGCTCGAACTCACAAACCGTGGTTTCACGACCTGAGCCAAAGTCGGATGCTCAACTGACTGAGCCACCCAGGCGCCCCCTAACCAAGTGAAAATTCTACAGGAAAATCTAGAACTAGTTTGGGATGAGACAGTCAGGGCAGGCTTTGCTGGGGAAGGGGCTTCGTCAGAGGGCAGACAGGTCCGGTTACAGAGTCGCAGGAGGGAGGTGGAACGTGAGGAGTGCTAAGAAATGTAGCTGGAAGCCAAAGCAGCAGCCGGGAAAAGCAGCTAATAGGGTCTTGTGGGCCAGACCGAAGAACATGGAGTTTTTCTGGAAGGCCTCTGGGAGCTCTTGGGGAGTTTTCAGCAGGAAAAGTGGTAACAGACTGAATTTTTAGGAGGCAAATACTGGCGGCTGTGTGATGATAGACTATCACTGCAGACGCCCACCCCGTCCTGTTCCGCTTCCTCCTCGCTCGGTAAATATTTGCTTAACGAGGAAGCCCGGAGTAGTCCTTTTCTCAGGGATCAGAGAGGAGCGGGCACTGTCTGGGGGGCCGGAGGTCCAGGTTCCTCTGAGCGTTGTGTGAATTTGCCTGATGCATTGCCGAGCCTCTGTGCAGACCGGTCCCCTGGGCTGAGCCCCGGGGTGAGGCTTCCAACATCCCCGTGGGGGCGAACTAGTTGGAACTTGCATATTTGCCGTTGTGTGAGGCAGGAGTCTATTGTTCCGTGAGAGGGTGTTGACATGTTGTCGTATGCCATGAGCTGTTTCGTCTGGAAGTATTTGTACAAGTGTCATCTGGTGTGAAAGCTGATATTTAATTATCTTGAAAAAAAAAAGTACTGGAAAAGACAGTCCGTGCCCAGATTTTGGGGTTCTGCGCGGGTTGGTTTTTGTGGAAATGATTTGTGTTCGGTGGCGTTCCGCCCCCCCCCCCCCCCCCCCCCGACCGCTCTCATATGGTATTGTTTTGACTCGTTTGGAAGATAATTTACTCATCTTAAATAGGCCGATTCAATTAATCTGGGAAGTTTATTTGGTTGTGCGAGCTAGAAATCCGAAGCCATTGCACGGTCCCGTTGCAGGGTTCATATTTATCCATTCGTTCGTCCGTCCATTTATACAACGGAAATGTGTTCAGTGTGTGCCGTGTCACAGACACCGTGCTGGGATGCAGCAAATATGACACACTCGGCTGGTCGAGCCTTCTAGGTGGTGAGGGACACCCACACATATGCATAATGGTGGCAAAGCTAGAAATTCTCGAAAAGGGTACGATGGTAGGGGATTTGGAGTGGGGTGAGGCGTCTTTGTGGGGCAGTTGGATGAGACGCTTTTGTGACGTTGACATTTAGGAGGTGGCCGGAAGGAAAAGTGACCGTGGTCACGTGGAGGGTGGAGGGGAGGGGCTTCTAAGCAGATTGGACAGAATGTGCAAAGGCCCTGAGGAGGCATATGGTTTTGGGGGAGCTCAAAGGACAGTGAGGCCAGAGCACGGTGGGTCGGAGATGTCACGCCAGACCACATTCACTGTGGGAACTAAGGAGTTGGGGTTTTATTTTTAAATAGAGAAATGACATAATCTGATATGTTGAAATGATTGCCGAGGCTGCTTCAGCAGAGAATAAGTTAGAGGGAGATGCAGCTTGGGAGAGCCTGTCATTAGGTGTTGCTGTGCAGCGGTCATGAGAGAGAAAGGCTTGGTGTGGGGCAGGGTTTCTCAGAGTCAGGTCTCCGGATCGGCACCTCTAGGTCACCTGTGCACTGGTTAGTGACGCGTGTTCTCGGCCCTGGGGCTGCTGTTCCAGAAACTCCGGGGCTGGGGCCCAGCAGTCTGTGTTGTAGTAAGCCCTCCCGATGACCTGACTCAGAAAAACTAGATGGTTTTTCTGCATGAGGAGACTGCATGAGGAGACCCGTGGGAGGCAGGGGCGTAACTTTTGGATGCACTGGGTTTGGGATGCCTTTGCAACGTCAGGGTCCCGTGATGCTGAGCTGTTGCTAATGGCAACATGAATGCACAGCCCAGAAGAAAGAACTTAACGTGCCCCAGACCACAGGAAGTACTTAAAGCTGTTGGAATAGGTGGGGTTCCCCCAGGGGGAGAAAGAGAGAGAGAGAAGCGGCAATCAACCAAGCTGGGAGGAATTCAACGTTCAGAGGAGTGTGGGGCAGCAGAGGAGCAGCGAGAGCAGCCTGTGGGAAGAGGGGAGAACCAGGGATGTTCTGGGGGTTGAGTGGCCAACGGTGTTTACGGTTCCGGGTGCCCTGGGATGAAGCCAGGGCTCGTAGTACAGAAAGCCTTACCAGGCGTTCAGTTTGGGTCTTCGATGAAATGGAAGTAAAATTCCAGCATCAGGTTGATTTGCACTGGGGATTTCAGGTGAGAAGAAACCGGAGAAACAGCCCCAGCTTGCTGTTCACTGGCTTTCCAGACAGGGGTTTCCTCCGGCTCCCCGGCTCCCCTCCGGCTGCCTCTTGGTGTACACAGAGAGACTCCGGATGAGCATTCCGTCGTCCCGGAAAGGAGTAGCAAACAGCTCTCACGGCTGGTCACATTTTCTTTTATTACTGTGTCGAAGACAACATCCACGATTTGGAAAAAATTGTCTTGGCAACTAGTGGAACAGGCCGCAGTAAAAATTATTCCCGGCTGTCGATACGGGCTCTTGGGTGTCTCACGGTGTGCTTTTGAGTCTAACTTCTCGTCATCTGTCACTCAGCAAATTCATGTCCATGAGGAAGAAGAAGAAAAAGATTTAGAACATGTGTTATCTCTTCAAGCTTCTATTTGGTATGGCCGGGACTCTGGAATTTTCTATTCTTGACGTTTGGGGGTCACAGACTGTAAAGTGTTGGCGCTCACAGGGGAGGCGGTGGGCTCGGGGGCCGGAGTGACCGTGGGAGCCCCATTTATGTTTGGGCCCTTGAGCTTGGGTCTTTACGCTGCTTATTTCATCTTGTCCCCGCTGAGGGACGTGGCGTTTCCCCATCTGTAGGTAAGGAAATGAGTCAATAAAGAAAACTCCTGTTTAAACCCAAGTCTATAAAGTGAGACTTGGTGCTGTGCCAGGCTCACGGGGCAGAGTTGCGTGGGGCTGGATTTGAGGGGACGGGGCTCACAGAAGGGCATCCAGATAAGCCTGAGCCATCTGAAAGGGATAAAGAATTAGCAAGGGGCTCCTGGGGGGCTCGGTCGGTTAAGCATCTGACTTCGGCTCAGGTCATGATCCTGTGGTTTGTGGGTTTGAGCCCCGCGTCGGGCTCCATGCTGACAGCTCAGAGTCTGGAGCCTGCTTTGGGTTCTGTGTCTCCCTCTCTCTCCCTGCTCCTTTCCGAATCATGCTCTGTCTCTCTCTCTCTCTCTCTCTCAAAAATAAACATTAAACAACAAAAAAAGAACTAACGAGAGAGTTCGAAGGGGACTGAACCACCACAAGGCCGCTAAATTTACTTTTACGGACAAGAATTGCACCGAACAGAAGGGGCTCTGCAGATGCTCCGCGCCGGGCGTGTTGAGGACTGAGCTGTGAGTTTTCTGGATAGCGCTGCGAGGCTTCCAGTAGAGCCCCTTCGGGCTTGCCGTTGAAAGCTTCCTTTCTGTTCGATGTCATTTCTCTCCCTCTCGTGTGCATATTTGGGTTAGTTACCTCTTTTCCCTGTGCACCTGCCAGCCTGGTTTCTTTCCTGCGGAAGCTGTGTTTCTCTGAGTCATGGGCCACACCGTCTTCTCCACTTTTCCGTCCGGTCTCTTAGCTCATGTGGGCCTTCGGAGCGCTTCCTCAGGGACCCCATCTGCCATCACCTGTCCCCTGGGTCCCTGCGGAGACGACGGGGAGGTGATGACACTGATGGGGGAACAGTGCTCCTGGTGAGAGGACCTGGACAAAAGTCCCGTCCGTGACCAGGGACACTTCCCCGGCTGCTGCTGAGCGCGGCCTCGCGTCTCGGGCGCTGCAGTTGGTGCCAGTCGTCGGAGGCTCTTGTGAACTTCCAGTCACAAAAGACCTTTCAGTCGTGTGGAAGAAGACACAGGTTCCTAAGAACCGTTGGGCCATTTGAGATGACAATGTGTGGTCTGGACCTAAAGCAGATGTCACGAGCGAGGGGCTTGCAGCCTGTTCTTGTGTGCGTTCAGTGAACAGGGTTTACAGATTTACAGTTGGTTGCTGACATTTCCAGATTCGGAGATTTCGGTCCCAAATCTCGCCTCCAGCCACTCTTGGAAACATAGATGTTGGAGCGTTAGGCCTGCGTGTGTTCCGGACCAGCTGGGGACAGCTTTTCAGGGGAGGCGAAGGCACCCTGGTGCTCACTGCCCCCGAGGTGCAGGGTGGCCGCCATCCTTTGGGGTCCTTGAGCCTGTCGGTCTTCCGTCCAGCCTGCTTTGCCCTTTACACCCGTGGCCTCTGTAGACTGTCACCCAGAATGGCCAGGACGTGACATACTTAGAAGCTTGTGTTTTCCTCACAAAAGCAGAGATAAGGGAGATCTTCTCCCTTGAGCGGCATTGCTGGTGTTCGGGTCAAGGTCAGAGGAGGGGAAGTGCGTACTGACTGAGATGAAGCCCAGAAGGGATGTTTCAGAGAAGCTGAGCGAGAGAGCGGATTACTTCTGCAGTGCCCGGGTGCAGGGGACTTCGGGTTTCACACAGAGTTCTTCAAAGATGCTGAAAGTGTCTCGGCTGTTGTGTGAGTGTGTGTGTGTGTGTGTGTGTGTGTGCGCGTGTGTGAAGATGGGGTTGAGGAAGACAGTGAGACGAGACACTGGGATGGCTGTGCCCAGAGTCGTTCCAGCTGCTCAGGGCATCAGAGATTTTTGGGAAGTTTCAGTCTCTAGTCTGGTGTTCATTCATCATCATCATCATCATCGTCATCATCATTTTTAATGTATATTTTTAAATGTTTATTCATTTTTTGGAGAGAGAGAGAGACACAGGGGAGGGGCAGAGAGAGAGACACACACACACGCACGCACGCACGCACGCAGGCTCCAGGCTCTGAGCTGTCCTGACAGAGCCCGATGTGGGGCTTGAACCCGTGAACTGTGAAATCTCGACCTGAGCCGAAGTTGGACATTTGACCGACTGAGCCCCCAGGTGCCTTGTCACTCACTGATTATTAATCGCAGCAGACATTCATCGGTGGGAGTTGCTTAATGACGAACTTGCCAAGAGCCTGGGGAGATTATGGTGAAAATAGCCCATTCGTGCCCACCGGGGTCCTGGGGTAGGTCAGGAGCAGAGGAGAAGCAGAGAGTTCCGTTCTGCAGTTAGCTCCGACCCGCTGATGGAGCGCCGGAGGCGTGTCCGGCCTGGGCTCCTGCCGGGTGTGCGGGGGACAGGGAGAACGTGCAGACGCCCTCAGAGCATTTCGGGGCCACGCGACGGGGAGGGGTGCGATCACAGCCTGGCCCTCGGCCTTAGTCCTGGGTTGCAGGGATGCGCCCCCGGAAGGTGATGCCGAGGCGCAGGTGGCCAGGCAGGGACCAGCGGGGACGAATTCCACACGTGAGGCGCAGGCGGGGCACGGAGTTTCTGCGTCAGCCAGGGCCAGGCCGAAGCTTCGGGGGCCTTGGAAGAATAGGTAAGGTTCACGCATGACCGTGGGGTGGGACCTGGATCGCAGCGGCGGGACGGCGGGCGGGCGGGGCGCCAGGGAAGAGGTCGCTGCCAGGTCAAAAAGTCCTTTTAGGTGTGCAGGGGCAGGGGAGGCGGGGCCCTGGAGTGGCCGGGGCGCGATTTCCCTGCCGCCGTGGGTGACACCTCCCCACAGGTGCTGGCCCCTGGCCACTGCGAGGCCTGGCTCGGACGCGCGTGCAGACCCGCGAGGACCGAGCAGGGTCGTCAGTTGTATCGTTTTGCCGAGTTCTTAGACTATGTTTTAGGTTCTAAGGTTTGTTTTGTTTCGAGGGGAGGGACCTTGTCATTCTGCTAAAAGCCTTGCGGAAGCGAATCATGTTTATCAAGATAAGTTGCTCGGGAAGTTCGTTTGGTTCTAACCTTGTTTCTGTGGAGATCACTGGACAAGAAAGCAAACTTCCGGGGAGGGTGCGGGCGGCTGTGGACCCCAGGGACTGGAGCAGTGCCCTCCCTGCCCGCGGGGACGGGGCGCTGGCCGCCACCCTCCTGCCGTCACAGCACCTCTTCGTGTGGGAGCCGCGGGGGTCCGGCGTTCTGTGCTGGAGGCAGGGGTCTCGGCAGGGGGCAATGGCCCTGGTGGGCCGGCTCCCTGTCCCGCCTCACGTCCTTCAGCAGGTCCCCAGAGCTAATCCGGGGAGGCCGGAGGCCACCCCACTCTTCCGTCCGACCCTGCCGCTGTGCTCTTCCCTCTCGGCCTCACGGGCTGCGTCCCCGTGTCCCCCCGCCCCTTCCTGTGGTTAGAGCCCCAGACGGCCCCGTGACCCCCCGGCCCTCCCCCCCCAGAAGCACCTTCACTACTTTAATTTTCATGTCGACACGCGAACCTCGTGCGAAGGGCGTGACCGCGTCAGGGGCGTCGCCGGTTCGTTTGATTCCCTTGTTCTGCGTGCGGCCCCTGAGTGTTTGCTGCACGAGCAGCTCCGGCGCCAAACTGCTGGTAGCGTTTAGAGCCAGGAAAACAACCGAACTTTTCTCATTGAGAAAACATACACGCGTCCTTTTAAAAAAATTGATTGAAATCATCCCGCGTTTGGATTTTGCCTTTGTTGCCAGGCGCCCCGGCACCCGCAGTTTCAGTCCGAATCGGGGAGGGTTCTAGGCGGCCGCCGAAGGTGGCCTGTGCTGGTGTCCGCCGGCCTGGCAGCCCCTTCCTGATCCATCTGCTTGTTTGCAAATGTTTATTGAGTGCTTGTCCTGTGTGGAGGCCAAGGCTGCGGGGGGTTGGGCGGGCGATCATTCGACTAGATGTACTTCCCTGCGGAAGGCAGGGAAGTGGCAGAAGGCGGGGTGCAGTCAAGGACACCCCCCAGGTTTGGGCGTGGGTGGGTGCTACGCGCGGTGGGTTGGGGAGGGGTGGGGAGTGAAAGCCTGATGGACTTGTTGGTGGAGGTGCCCCCTGCACGTCCAGGAGGAGGGGTGTGCCGCTCAGGAGAGAATCTCCCCTCCTCCCTCCCTCCCTCCCTCTCTCTCTCTCTCTCTCTCTCTCTCTCTCTCTCTTCCTCGCACACATGTGCATGCGCACACCACTCACTTTTAGGGGATCTCTCTTGCTCCCTGGAGCCCGATGCTGAGCCCCAGTCCGGGGGTGGATGTTCCACCCAGCGTCCCGCGGGAGGCTGGATGGCGCCCCAAAGCTGTCTGTGCCACGAGGCCTGTGTGTGGAGGAACCCCCTCTGGACAGGAGAGAACAGTGCCCTCGCCCGGAGAGGCAGAGGTGAGACGGCCGTGGACCCATCGCTTCCCTGCCCCCTGCCGCGCTGTGTCCCCCTTGGAACGCCAAGGCTCCGAGGTGTGAAATGAAAAAGGTTTGTTTGCTCAAAGGAGCGGAAAGGAAGAGAAGTTCTTGACAGCAGAACTTGTCGGAACCTTGCCCGTGCTTGGCGTCTCTTGAAGAGGAGGATTAGTGGGCGGTATTTGTCAAGTTTGTTTGAATGTGGATTGACAAAAAGGAAGGGGCACCCGTAAGTATCCCGTCCTTGCAAACGAGGAGGCCACGCTCCGCAGGGGTGAGGACACTTCCTAATGTCACGCAAATGCGGGCTGCTCTGGAAATCCTAAACTTGGTGCCTGTCTTTTCCATTCATTTTGCTGTCCCTGTGTAGGTTTATGCTTCTTTCTCTCTTTGAAATTTGGGAAGGCCTGTCTCCGTAATCGCATGCGTTGGTCTGTGTGCCTGTCCGTGTTCTGAACTGTATTCTGTGCTGCAGCCTGTCATGCTGGTTCTTCCGTTACCGAGGCCTGCGCTGTAGGCGGGCGGTAACTCGTGAGAAGCCTGGAGAACATGCCATTCTGTGGATGCGATCTCCTTACAAGATAAGAAATTTATTATCAGTCCGGGTTTCTGGCTTTAAATTTGCAGGATGTGTTAAATTATGAAAATGATATGAGGTCTCTGAAAATTCTGTTTTCTGGAAAGTGTCCCTATGAATTTCCATTTTGGGGCGCCTGCGGGGCTCAGTCGGGTAAGCGACCGACTTTGGCTCAGGTCATGACCTTACTGCTTTTGAGTTTGAGCCCTGCATGACAGCTCAGAGCCTGGGGCCTGCTTCAAAAAAAAAATTCTGTGTCTCCCTCTCTCTCTGTCCCTCCCCTGCTCATGCTCTGTCTCTGTCTCTCTCAAAAATAAACAAACATTAAAAAATTATGAATAATGTTTAAAGAAAAGAATTTCCAATTTGAGGCAATGGCTATTAAAAATGTATTTTCTAAGAGTGTGGTTGTGCTGTTATTTTTCTTCCTCGTGGTTTTTTCTGAAGTTTCTTGATTGTGAACAACTGTTTGAGGTAAACTGAGGAAGGAGAGAGATGGGATGAACACTTCACTGATTCTGACGCGTCCCTACTGGGAAGTGGCGTTCCGACGGCTCCTTGGCAAGGAGACTTAGAGTGCATTTCTTGCCCGATACAGAACAGAGCACGTGAGTGGCCATGCGGGCTGTCCCGGTCACCTGCCGTCGAGTGGGCCGTGGAACCGTGCTCCCGGGGGCCATGCCCCGTGGGCTTTCCCTCGCCCTTGCTGGCGTCTCTGTTTTTATTTATCACGCCTGGGTGTCCACATCACCTGCAGGCAATTTAAGTCCTTTGATATGGAAAATGCACACCTTTCGTATGAAGGGTGGGTGTGCGTGTCTCAAAGATGTGTTACCGGCAGGCGGACCCCCGTTCTGCTGTGGCTGTAACCAGCGGTCACGTGACCGTGCCACCACCCGGTCCAGAGACTCGTCCCTCCTCTCCCGCACTGTAATAATCACTTCCCGGCTTGCCGCATTGCTTGCTAGATCATCCCTCCCTCGGTCTCCACCCTCCCAGGGGAAAAACCCGTCACGGACGCCTTCCACCCCGCCGGCTCCCAGGAGGTGTCTTCTGGCCTCTGCCTCCCTTTCCAGCCATGTCTCCTGCGCCTTGTCGCACGCATCCTGTGTTCCGGATTTAGGATCTACCTGCTCGGTGTGGGGTAAGAGGTTCAAGCCTCCTGTCCCCAGGTCGTGCCCCACCAGTGACTGCAATACCTCCCTCTCCCCAGTTCGTCCTTCTGGACTCCACTCCTGTGTGCTTCTTTAGGAAGCCCTTCCAGACACAGACTCTCCTTACCACCCTCCCACCAGCCTCTGAGCAACTTAGTGTCACATGATGGTGAAGGGTGTGGCCTGTGGTCTGCCTGCTTTCAGACCCTTGCTCTACTCGCTTGGTGCTGTGTGACTTTGGACAAGTCACTTACCCTCTCTGTGCCTCAGCTCTGTAAAATGGAATTGATAACAGTATTTATCCTCTAGGGTTATTGTAAGGATTGAATGAGTTAACACAGGTAAATCAGTCATGAAAGTGCCTGTATGTAAGTCCTATTAATTATTATTTATATTTTTAATCTTACTAGTTTTTATTTAGGGTAGAAAACTTACTCCATTTCTGTACTCTCAAGCTCGCTTCCTGGAGTATTGTTTATTGTAGGCACTCAGCACGGCCACATGAATGACCGCACCGAAACAGTCAGCAGAGAGAGTGCTTCGTGCTTCTCCAGTTCTGCCCTTTTCTGTTACAGCAAAGGATTTCCGTCCTCACCATTGTAGAGGTGCCCTTTCAGGAACAAGGTAGAGATATAAACTAATATTTGTCTTCCATTTCAAGCTCAGGAGCCATTCCGAATTTCATGTTAAAATTCCGCTCTCTCAGTGGTCTGGGCATGGCTGTCCTGTAAAATTAGACAGTGTGTGGATCGGATATAAAAACACCATGCTTAGGGGCGCCCGGGCGGCTTCGTCGGTTGAGCGTCCGACTCTTGATTTCGGCTCAGGTCATGATCCCAGGGTTGTGAGATCGAGCCCCGTGTCGGGCTCTGCGCTGAGCATGGAGCCTGCTTGGGGTTCTCTCTGTCTCTCCCTCTGCCCCTCCCCTGCGTCTGTCTGCAGTCAACACCATGCATTAAAACACCACGTTTAAATAGATGATCTGTCTGTTCGGAGAAGTGCTGCTTCGTACAAGGAGTCATTATGTTGGATTATGATGTCAGGGTTACAGAGTCAAGCGCTTATCAACTCTGAGCTGTGAGAGTGCGTATGGAGATAATCCAAGTACATTTCTCCACTTCCTCCTTCTAATCGCCACTTCTGACTTCAGGATTATCTTGGTGCAGGTCAGTCCTGTATCTGTTCAAAGTTCACGTGTTGGTGGTTCGGTTTCCAGGACCTGCTCCGATATATTTGGCGCCCGGTGTCTTTTCTCAAGAACTAGTTAAAGCGCAGTAACACTTCCGAGCCAAGAGACTCCATTTCTGTATTTTCACGTTTATTTGCGTTACGGTAATTGGACACATTTCTTCTGGCCTCGACGGATTTCTTCTGGCCTCGACGGATTTCTTCTGGCCTCGACGGTCTCGCCTCTCCTGGAAGGAGGCTGGAAGGAGACTGAGGTCTAGCCCAGCTCGGACGAGTGGGATGTGGAGTTAATTGTCTGATCGTACAGCGGCTTAGCCCGCCAGCATCCTCTGCAGCGCCCGCGGCCGCGATGGCGTCATTGACATCTGAACTGCATGGAGCCGTTCTCTGAAAGGTGCCGTAGAGAAAGCGTGGTGTGAGGGGTGATGGTGGCTGTGGTGACTTCGAATGAACTGAATGAGGCCAGCCGGGAATGGGGACAACCCCGTGAATGATCCCTTTGTTATACGCTGAAGTGAAATACTAGAGAATGTTCTTGTAACAAAGAGTGTTGTTTGGCCAGAGCGGACGCGGTGGAGTGAAGAGTGTTTGAAAACTTGCATTCAGTGAAGATATTAAGAAGACACCTCTTGACTCCCAAGGCCTTAGAATGTAAAGAAGGATCCCCTAGTGACGCTCAGCACCGTGAGTGTGGCAGGAGAGAGTTCCTCTGTGTGCTGTGACTACACAGCCAAGGTCCGTCCCCGGAATTTTGTCCCATGAGAGACTCTCTCTTGCACGGTTACCCGTCAGATGAGTCTCGTTTTCCGTGCATCTGACGGAGATAGCGTGTGGACTATTCCAGATTTTCCTAGTGGCTTCATATATTAGTTTTATTGAAAAAAAGACGGTCCTTCTCGATTTCTCGCCTGGTTTTATTAGGGGAGCCTATACTTTTTGGCAGTGGTTCTGGCATTACGTCATTGCCTTTGAGCAAGTAGAAACTGCTTATTTTAGAGGAGCAGTTCAGAGTCTTTCTTTCTAATGAAATCTTTGTATGTAGCGCTTTCCCCACAAGTGGGCCATTGACTGGGTTTTAACAACTGTTTTGATGAATGAGTTGCTCTGTTATGAAAGGATTTCACACTTAGAGTTTGCTTCTTGGGTTGTGCTATTCTTGTCTTGTGAAAGTTACTCGAAAAGAATCCGCACCTAAGCGTTACAGGCTGAAAATTCAAGAATGATCCCAGTATTTCAGAACTGGAGTCTCCCCCGGCCTTGAGCCTCCTGTAGAGGGACCCTAAAAGGGTGTATGAGTTTGGGTGGAATTTGTCTATTCCATGAATGCAAAAAAAAAAAAAAAAAAAGACCACAAACTGTAGAATTCCTGTTTTGTGACTTCCCCCCCCCAGCCAAGTGTTCATGTAGTCCCTCAACAATGTAAAATAGACTAAAACTAGCACAACAGACTGATGGAGATGAACGGGAAGAAACTGCTCCTTGTGTTCTAGGAGGGCGCCCTGGCGTCGCCGGCCGCCTCCCTCAGCCCAGCCCCAGCGGGACCCCGTGCCCCTCCTCGTGTATTCGACCCGCGGGCGGTCTTGAGCCTGTGACCAGCTGGCTTCTAGCCGGCATCTGGGGGTGGGGCTGGGTCTCCCCACCTCCACCTCCCTGTCCGGCCCTTCGGTGGGATGTACGGGTGGCCGACGCGGGTCTTCCCCGCTGCGAGGTGGTTCTCCTCACGTAGCGGAGGGGAGGGAAACCCTTCCCCTTCAATGAGTCCTGCCTCGTCCTTTCCTGGGCTGGCTTTGCGTTCTGTCACGGAGTCTTGTCCAGTCTCCAGCGTTCCGCCTCCCGGGGTGGATTCTCAGTTGGGGGGGGGCGTTTCATATCTTCTTTCTCGAGTGGAATAGCACCTCCTAGCAGCAGAGTCGTGGCTTTTGTGACGGTGGCGTCCAGTGCTGGCACAACCACCAGATGGAACCTTCCCTTCTCCCCGGAGACAGGCCTGTGCTGGGCTGGGAGGTAGGTGGCCGAGAGCAGGGGGCTGGTGCAGGTGGAGGGCAGGGGTTGCGGGCGTGGAGCGGCCTTGGACCTCGCACGTGTCCTGCCTCAACAACTGACGCCACACGGGTTCTTATAAACCAAGCGCGGAGAGCTCGCCCAGCATAGGCGGTTCCTGCCCCGCGGTCAGTGAACGGCCGAGGCGATGGCGATCGGGCGAAGAAACAGTTGACCGCAGACTCCCCTTCCCACCTTCCGGGCTGCTAGCACCCTGCCCGCTTTGTCCTGATCCCAGTCAGAGCCGGTATTCTAACCAGAACTAACAAGGAAATGTGAGCGTCTGAGTCCGACCCCTCCGCAGTTCACGCGGGCGGGCAGACCTCCGGGAACGTCACTTATTTTGCAAGCCGAACAGCAACGAAGGGGCGCTTCTGCTCACTTCCAAAGTCCGTTTCCATTAAAATCTTACGTGCTTAGTGTGTAGCTGAATGCCTTTTGAAACGATTGCTATTTCGAACTGGCGTGTATGTCACAACGTTTTGAGTGTAGAATACTCATTATCTGACAAGTCCTCTGCTCGCAGGCCTTCACAGATAACTAAGAACAACCCATTAGGATGGACTGCTTTTGGCTGGGGCCCGAGAGTAGCGGCTCATTCACTGAGGGTGTGATATTTAGAGAGGCCAAAGACCAGGGGTTTAATTCCCAGATAGGCCAATCAGTGTAGCTGTGTTCCAGAACATCGGGTTGAACCTCAGACCCAGGCCATCTGTCTATAAAATGTTTGCCGTTGGCCACGAGGGGCATTGGTCACGACGGTCAGAGTCTGGATGGATCAGCCGGAGACGCGGACCACTTACGCGGGGGAGAGATCCAGGTGCCTCCTGTGAGCAGGATGGCGGGTCATTCGAACCAGGCTAAGAGAGTGTGTGCTGGAGAAGACTGTGCTGGAAGCTCTGAAGGTGCTGAGTAAGAAGGGCTAGATGACAGATCAGAGCCCAGAAGTCAGAGAAGTGAGGAAATTCTCAGAGATTTTAGTTCCGACCGTGCATTTGTGAAGGATTCCACCATGGCGGATGACGGGAAAGTCCCAAAAGGAAGGAGCACGGCGATGCGCAGTTTGCCCAGGAACTCAGGTCTGAGGAGGAAGTGCACCGAAGACAGAGGGCGGACAGTCCAGGGACCCGGCAGTGGGCGCGGCTCCCGGGGACCTGCTCTTGTGCCGGGCTCTGTCCGAGCTCTGTTCTGTGTGACCCTACTGTCACTTCACGAGACGGCTGCTGTTGTTACCGCTTCACAGAGAAGCAAACAGAAGGGTCCCAGCCGGGAGGAAGGAAAATCGCTACCTCCGAGTGGCCGTGATGGAGGGCGTGGGGCCTTAGAGAGCGTGAGCCTCCAACGCCTACTGTCTGGTCATCTTCTACGTACATGTTAGAAAACCCAGAATGTATGGGGTGCCTGGGGGGCTCAGTCGGTTGGGCGGCCGACTTCGGCTCAGGTCATGATCTCGCAGTCTGTGAGTTCAAGCCCCACGTTGGATTCTGCACTGACAGCTCAGAGCCTGGATCTTCCTTCCGATTCTGTGTCTCCCTCTCCCTCTGCCCTCCTCCTGCTCATGCTCTGTCTCTATGTCTCAAAAATAAATAAATGTATATATAAAAACAAACCCAGAATGTTAAAAGTATGTTGGAGAAGTATTAAGGAAGATCTGGTTTTTCTAAATGAGTCGAAGCTCCGCAGCTGACAGAACGCCTTCCCAGGGCCCCGTGAACATGGATACATGTCGGGTTCCACCGTCTTCATGATCTTTGAGGCAGCGCCGAGAAGAGCAGTAATGCCGGAAGGTGGCGTGGGGGGCAGATGCGTGCCTCGGGTCAGGAACAAGTGGGGGAGCTCTGCTCAAAAGGAGCATATTATATCTTTAAATATTTCTTTATAAACATTCAGAGCTCACCACATTGCCAGACATGTTCTGAGCCCGTAGCATAAAGCTAGAGTCCGAGAGAGGATGCTAAATGGAGACAAAATGTAACTGCCTGACGTTAAAGTTCTGTCCCTGCCTAGGGAAGGACCCGTGTTTGGAGGAGTTTGGGTACATGATGGGTAGGACTTTGGTCCAGGGACCCCGCAGGTGGGGTGCACACCCAGGGGGGTGAGCAGACCATTAAGATTTCCTCCGACCTGTTTCTAAGAACTCGACCCGCTGTGTATGAAACCAGACCAGAGACTTCTTTGGCCCCTGGCTTTTTCCATCCGTGAAGAGGTCACCGAGTCTCGTTTCCAGATGAGGGAGGAGGAGGGCCTGGGTTTCCCGTGTGTGCGGTCCGCGGTGTGGACAGAGGCAAGCGGGGCCGCTCGGCCGGGCGCTCACCTGACCGCGGCCCGGAGCCTCCAGGAGGCAGCGCGGGGCCGAGGCTCATCTGGGACCACGTCCCGCCCCTGCCCCTGTGCGCCGCAGCCTTCGGTGGCGGCGCCGAGTGCCCTCCCGAAGACACGGGGAGGTTGTTGTGAGGACCGGGTGAAAAGTACGCGCTCGGCGTCTAGGAAGTGCTGAGGCTGTGTCCTCTCCGCGCGTGGTTGGGTGTAGACTTACTGACCCTCACCGCCAGGCTTCCCAGCATCTCGCAACTCGACACCACGCAGTGGCGTTCGTGCCTTTTTCCCTTGCGACGATGTGAAATTTCACAAGAGTGTTTGTTCCAGTGTCTCTGTACTTGAAGGCTTGGCATCTTCTGGGGCCCGCGGGTGCGGGACCCTCCGACAGGTCCTCGGCGGCCCTCCCGGCTCCGGAATCACGGGGTTCATTCTTTTGGAGAAAGATGCCTTCTGACTTTCCTCCTCCGCCTCCAGCTGCTTGTGTGGTTCGCTGGTTACCGAGGTAACCGTACTCTTGTGATCCTGTCAGGAAATATGACGTAACGATGGGTCTAATCTCATTTTCCAGACGTAAAACAAGTGCACGCAGCTTCCGTCTCAGAATTCTTCTCGGGCGGCGGCGGCCGAGCGCTCCCTCCTCCTCCTCATCTTCTCTAGATCGGGCTGGAAGCCGGGCGCCCTTGGCCGGGCGGTTCCGTCCCCTGGAGTGCTTGCAGCCCCCAGTGGCCTGTGTGTGCTGTCCTGCTCCCTCTCCGGCACTTGAGGAAATTTGGAACGTTTGTATTGTAATTTATAAAAACACAGAATTGTGGTTTCTGGAGGCTCTCCATTTATCTTGGCTGTAACGCGTCCGTGCCGGGTAATTGCAGGGATAGACCAAGTCCCTATTGCTGCATTTTCTTTTTCTTTCTTTTTTTTTTTTTTTTGGACTAGGCTAATTTTACAAACCCTCCCTTGCTGGTGGTGCAGGAGTGCCGGGGAGGTTTGCAGAGCGCTCACGGGGGGCAGCTCCGCGCTGCCGGCACTGTCTGTCTCGCCCGTGAGGACCGGTGTCCCCACACCTCTTTCTCCTGCCTGTGCTGGCGGTCACTGCAGGCAGTCTGGACTCCCGAGGCATCCCTCATGCCCGTGTCCCTGTCCTCCGGGCCACTTCCGGCGCTGTCCCTGCCCCTGGGACTCGTGGAGCCCGCACAGTTCGTCGTCGGTGAATTCCCCTGCTTCCCGACCTGGTCTGTGAGTGTCCCCTGCCCCTTCTTGCCCTTTCTAGAGAAGCGGCGATCCTGTCACGTGGCTGCGGTTTTCCCTCCTTACCCTCCAGCCGCGGTTGGGGGGTGGGGTAGTGCCCTCCATGCGGTGTCCCTACCAGTCCCCTTCCTCCCGAGAGCCTGTGCTGAGTGTGGGGGCTCCCCCGTGGCCCCCCGACTCCCTGTGGCTGTCATCCGCTCCTCCGCACTGCCCCTCCCCTGGCTTGGTGAAGCCTCGTGTTTCTGGTTCGCGGCCCCGGTCTCCAGGAAGCCAGCTTCCAGGCCGATCGGTTTCCTTCCCGTGACCTCGTATCCCGCCGCCCTCAGCCACCTCGTCTCGGGTCAGGCGCGGTCACCGGTGAGCTCGCCGCCTGCACGGCTCACTTGGGGCGCCCCGCTCGCAGCACCGCATCCTCCCTGGGCTTGCCCTGCGTCCCCTCCGACCTCACGCCTGCGCCACCAGGATCTTCGGGTCACTGAACGCAGCGCCTCTCTCCCGGCTCCTGGCTCCCGTCCTGCCCCGCCGGAGTGCCGGGATCAGTCTCGCGAGTCACCACCGCGCTGTGCATGCTCGTCCCTCTTGGCCCCGACGAGCGCGCACTTCCGGCGAGAGCCTCGTCTCCAGCGTGTGTGCGCTTGCGCCGCTGAGCCGGTTGCATCCCCGACGGGCGCGCACTTACGGTGAGAGCCGCGTCTGCAGCCGCTGTGCCCTTGTGCCCCCGCAGCCTGTTGTGCCGGCACAAAGCCACCGCCACCGAGCCGATCGCCTCCTGAAGTTAATGACCCGAAAGCCGCGGTCGGCCCTCGACGCTGCCCCCCGTCCCTCTTTCTGCCATGCACTCATCCCCCCGCGCACTTGCACAACTGTCGCACACTTCGTACTGAGTCTCCAGCCACTTGCGTGTTCGCTAACAGAGCAGGAGCCATCAGAAGAGAAGGTCCCCGGGCGCCCGCCAGCGCCCCCGCCGCCTGCCCGCGCCTGCGCCCGCGCCCCCAGCTCCTCGTGCACAGCCTCCTGCCTCCGTCTCCACACACCTTCCCGAGGACGTTGTGGCACGGAATCACCCCTCTCTTCGCATCCGTTTTCCTTCCTGAATTCCCACCGGCATCCAAGTTATTATTTTTCCTATTAAATACAACATCCTCTCTCCACTCCGATTTCCCCTCCAGCCAGCAGCCAATTTCTTTTCTCCCTCGTGCAGCAGCAGGTGTGAGTGACTTGTCAGTATCCATCAGGTCTAAGACCTGCCCTCCTGGTCTGTGCCGGACCCGTGACAGTGGGGCTGCGCCCCTCGCTCCGCCTCTGCTGGCTCTGCTCAGTGACTTGTCCCCGCCGCGGCCCACTTCTCTTCACCTGCCGGCAACATTGAACCCACTGAGTTTTTTCCTCCTTGAAATAGAGTCTCCGCTGTGCTGCGTGGGCACTGGCCTCCTGGTTTCCTTCGCCCTCTCTGGCTGGTCTTTCTCAGTCCCCTTTGCTGGTTCCTCGTCTCCTCACACAAGAGTGGCGTGCCTGAGGGCACCTGTAGCTCTTCTCTGTCTCCCCGCAGACTTTCCTGTTCTCTGTGTGAAGAACGTCTCCGTTATCTTTTGCCTGAATCTCTCCCGTAAACTCCAGGCTCCTGCGCCTGACTGCTTGCTAGACCTCTCTGCCGGATGTGTCTGATATCTGCCCGTGGGCCCCCGCGAGGCTGCTCAAGCGTCTGTTTCCCTGGGCGGTTGTTTCTAGGGGACCCTTTGTAGGAGAGTGCTTCTGGGGGATCGCAGAGGCGGTGCGGGTGTCAAGGAGCTTCTAGAGGAAGGCAGGGGACAGAAGGCAGTCTGGGGCCAAAACTGCCCGGACAGTTACCTGGTCGTAATCAAAATTTAACATTGCTGAGGAGCCTCTATGGTTTCGTGGGGAGGGGCGGAGAGCGGCGGAGGGTGTGGGGGCAGGATGGGCTTTGGAAAAGGCAAATCGGTGGCAAAACCAAGAGCCGATGATGCCTTTTCGGAATGGCCACTGAGACTAGATCCTTTCGGGTCTTTGATTATAAATTCAGGATTACCGGAAACAAGAATCAACTGCTTGAATTTAATATAACAACAAAGCCAATGAACCAAAAAAAAAAAAAAAAAGAAAGAAAGAAAAAACCAAAAAAACACCAGTAACATGTTCAAAAGGGAAATTCTTAGTGTCCTCTTATCTCCAGTCGGCTAGCCTCCACAGTCATTCTTTCTTTAAAAACATTTTAAATGTTAATTTATTTTGAGAGAGAGAGAGAAAGAGGGAGAAAGAATCCCAGTGCAGGGCCTGACACAGGGCTCTCACTCAGGACCCGTGAGATCATGACCTGAGCCGAAACCAAGAGTCGGATGCTTTACTGACTGAGCCCCCCGGGCGCCTCATCTAGCAGTGTTAGCAACATTCCCTTCTTCGACTCACTGAGGCCGGAATATCTGGAGTCATTCTTAAATTGTCTTCCTCTCACAGCCCGTTAGCAAATCCTGTCGGCACTGCTTTCCACTTAGGGTCAGTGTCCGTTCCTTACTGCCTGTCGTCGGTAGCCCTGGTCCGGGCTGCCGTGAGCTTAGCACCTGCGATTAAAGGAGCCTCCTGTTGGGTAGCCCCTCTGCTTCCGGCTGTGCCGCCCCTTCCCCCTCTCACTCAGACTCAAAGCCAAGTCCTTCTTCTCTGACCCGCAGGGGATGTGTGGTCTCCTCGCCCTCCGATACCTTCTGACGTCACCTTCCCCCCCCTTCTCTGCTTCCTGCCCTTTCATCCTTGCTCTTTCCCGAAGCGGTCTAGGTGGCTTCCATCTCAGACCTTTTGCGTTTGCCGTTCCTTCTGCCTGGAACTCCCTTTCATTTCCAGCCGTAACTCCGCGTGGCCAGCTAGCTCCCTCGCTTCCTTCGGGTGGTTCCTCAAAGGTCACCTTCTCTGGTGGGCTTCGCCTGACCCCCCCATCTGCACTTGGAGCACCCTTCCTTCCCGCCTCCTCTTTCTACCTGACTATTCCGTAGCACTTAGTGCCGTCTCACGGAGCGGCTGCTTTGCCTCTCTCCTTCCTTGTCTCTTCTCTCTCCTGCCGGGGGTAGATTCCGAGGGGTCCCAGGTCTTATCCTGCTCACTGCTTGTTCCCAGGACCCGAACCTGGGTTGCTTCACGAGAGAACCTCATAAGTATTTGTTAAACCGAAAAATGATTCTTTCTTGCTCTGGGCATTCTTTTGGCTTAAAGTTTTTATGAATCTGTTTGCCACAAAGCACTAATAAAGCAAATTTTTTTTTCTGTTTTCTATTAACTTTGTTTACTATATATGTCAAGCCGATTTAAGGCCATAATAATAGGAAAGGCAGACAGAACGCAAATAGAAAGCAGTTCGTACGGGTTTTCACGCTGTTTCATTGAAGGGATGCCCTCCCTTCACGACACAGCTCTCTCTACCTGCACTCACAGTCGTGTCAGGTATTTATTTAGGTGTTTCCAGCCCTATTACAAAAACGAAAACAAGGTTTGGAGGGACTGGTTGAAACGTGGTGATGCACGGGTGTCGCACCCTGCCGTGCTGTCGCCAGTGCTGGGCTCTTCGGCTAGACCGTTACTTACTTAGGTTAACGTTCTCGTTTCCAAGGGGCGCTGCTGTCCGCCTGTGTTGTACAGACTGTGTCCTTCTACGCCAGGGCGTTTGTATTTATTACTTCAGTTCTGCTTCTGTCGTTTGGGCAGTCATGCCCCCGGTCCTCTGCTCGTGAGCTAATTTATATTCTAAAACCAAAAAGCTGTTGAGTGGCAACTTTCCCTGTGCAAGCCGAATTAATCGTAATTACCTAAATTCAGCCATTTGATGTTTTGTTAAAAGCCCATGGATCCTGTGCCCGGCTGCTGTGTGGCGCATGAGCTGTGAAGCAAAGGGCAGAGTCTCTCCCGGCGTCTCTCAGTCACTCTGCCTACCAGCGAGAAGGTGCGGGGCAAGTTTTAGAGAACGCGCCATGGGGCACCTGGCTGGCTCCCTCAGAGCGTGTGACTCTTGATCTCGGGGTTGTGAGTTCAAGCCCCATGTTGGGTGTAGAGAGTACTTAAAAGTAGAAATTCACATACTATATATAAAATTAACATTTTTTGGGGGGTACAGTTCAGTGAGGTTTTTTAAAAATTTTATTTATTTATTTTATGTTTATTTTTAAGAGAGAGAGTGAGAGAGGTTGTAAACAGGGGAGGGGCAGAGAGAGGAGGACACACAGCATCCGAAACAGGCTCTGAGCTTTGAGCCGTCAGCACAGACCCCGACGTGGGGCTCGAACTCTCAAACCGCGAGATCATGACCTGAGCTGAAGTCAGAAGCTTAACTGACTGAGCCACCCAGGCACCCCTGAGTTTTTTTTTTTTTTTTGAACATCTTATTTGGCAATTATTCGGGGTTTGTGGAAGGGAGGCATTCTCACATACCTTTTCCCCAGCTGTCCTCAGGGTCAACAGCTTAATTGTACTAAAGTTACCAAAACGAAGAAATTAGCATTGATACAATACTGTTGATGAGACCAGACTTCACTTGGATTTTTACTAGATTTTTCCCTACTGCCCATTTTTGTAGTCCAGGCTCCAGCCCAGGGTCCCATGTTTCATTTGGTCGTTTGTCTCCTAGTCTCCTGCAATCAACAGCACCTCTTTCAAAGCTGTCGCGGATGGAGAAAAGGGGTTCGGTTAATGCCGTGGTGACCTGGTGAGCGCAGGCGGGTTGAGAGCCGCTGGGATGTCGGGGCTATAGGTGGGACTTCGGAGATGTTCAGCTCCGGGGGGCTACAGCGGGGTGGCCTTGGAGGCTGACTTTGGCTTACACGGTGTTGGGAATAGGATTTGAGTTAGCTGTCAAGTGGAATAATTAGATTTTCCAGAAAAATCTGTACTTTGGGCTGCTTTTTCAGAAAGTGGTAGGCCTTGCTGCCCCAGGTCTGCTCACTGCCTGGGAGGATCACGTGGTCCCGGGAGGCTCTGTCCCTTCTCTGTGGGCAAGTATGTTCCTGTTCATGTCACACCGCACCGCGCACTTTCTGGATGCTGCCGCGGCCGGCCGGCCTCATCTCTGTTCTCCTTGTCCTCTGTCCCAGGGAGAACTCCTACAGCGTGGCGTGGGCTCGTCCGAGGGCAGACAGCATGGAGGGTGGCAGGCAGAGGGTGCAGGAGAAGCCCCTCCTCTCTCCCTGCTTGTCTTCCTGTGGCTTCACTGTGCCCCACGGACCCCGGGGTGCAGTACAGGCCCCCACCCAGCGTCTGCTCTGCGGTGACTGCCCGTGGTTGTCCGGGTTTTTCTACAATAGCACGAGCTGTGGGCACTTAAAAATCAGGTGATTAACCTGACAATCCAGGTTTGCAACTCTTGAGAGATCCGATAACCTGGCAACACTGAGCCCGAGTTCCTACCCGGTCTGGTCTCCTGGGCTGGGCTGGGACAAGCCTGTCCCCTTGGACGGGCACTGGCTCCTCTGGCCCTGTTGGCCCCTTTGTGGGGCTGGTCCCCGTGGGCATTTGAGTTTGCGGCGCTGCCTTTGGGTTGTTAGGTGGGAAGTCAGGAAACCCCGGTGCTTCTCGTGATTCCTGACGAGAGTGCCCCTTGACGAGCCATTGCTGAAATGACTCCTCGGGGTTATTCAGGAGAAGGGACTCTCCGGCCAGGGCTTGTGACAGGATCTGGGGGCAGGGGGTGCAGAAAGTCCACTCTCTCCTTGTGTCCTCTGTGCCCTGTCCTCACCTGCTGGGCGTGCGGTCTGTCCCCTCTGTGTGACCGCAGGCGGAAGGACGGATGGAGCCGAGTGTGTTCCTCCTCTGGGGGCCGTTTGCGTGTGAACACAGCTCAAAGCATTAAAGAATTAAGAGGAAGTCACAGGGGTGAGTTGCGGGCAGCCCCGGATTGGGAGCCTGTGATCTCACCCCCGGAGTCTGTTAAGTCTAGGAGCGAGAGGAGGGCGTCCCCTTTTCGGATCGTTACAGGAGCACAGGCCAGATTATTAAAGGGCTGTCGTCCGTATGCGGGACGCTAACGGTCTGGGTGTGTGTGGCCGGTGCGGTAGCCGCCAGCGTAAATAGCGAGGAGCCCTTGGAATGTGCTGGTGGGAGCTGAGAAGGGCTCCGAGTGTGACAGCCACACTGGGCTCCGAGGCTTCCCAAGAAAGAGCCCTAAATGTCTCACTAACAGTCTTCATGCAGGCTACGTGCTTAAATGATAGTAACATCTGGGTATATAACATAATATCCAATATGATATATTTGGGTAAATAAAATAATTTATAAACGTTGCTTTCATGGGCGCCTGGGTGGCTCAGTCAGTTAAGCATCTGACTTCGGCTCAGGTCATGATCTCATGGTCTGTGAGTTCGAGCCCCGCGTCGGGCTCTGTGCTGACAACTCAGAGCCTGGGGCCTGCTTCACGCTCTGTGTCTCCCTCTCTCTTTGACCCTCCCCAACTCATGCTCTGTGTGTGTGTGTCTCTCTCTCAAAAATAAATAAACATTAAAAAATAAAAGTTGCTTTCATCTTTTTTTTAATTTTTAAAAAATGTGGCCACAAGAAAACTCACTCACACACACAGTTCACACTTTGTTTCCACTGGACACAGAGGCTCTAGTCGCGACAGCGCAGGCTGCCTGTTTTCTAGGTCTGGCTCAAGTAGAGGGCCGAGAACAAATGTGGACAGACTGTGAGTGGGGATTGTTTGCACAGCCCTTGGCTTTAGTAAAATTTAAGCTTCATTAGTGTATACTATTGTGCTGTGCATTTGGTGCATTTAGATGGATACAAAGTTGCTTTCGCGGTTAGTCGTGTTAGCCTTCCGACACTGAAATTCAGGCTCCAGGGCTGGACTTTGGGTCCGTCAGTTTTCCTCCCCAAGCCTCAGAGCCCTGCTGGGTAACGGAGGGAAAGTCCGCACTATTGAGTGACGACTGGGGAAAACATGCAGAATGCCCAGCGTTCTATTCGAGAACACCCCATCACTACAGTAGATGCTTATTTTTAATTATTGCTGGTAGGAGGAGAAAATCTCACTTATCGCTTCTGTGTATTAGGAGTAAGACTGCCCCAAAGTACCAGAAAAAGGCACTTTTTGCTGTGCGACACATGATTCTTTTACTAGAATACATTTATAAGTGGACTTTTTTTCCTATTCACTACTTGTGAATACTTGACATAGATTGTTATTCTAAGCACATTCGTCTTTTCTGTGGTTGACACTCAGTAATTAGTGAAACCCGGCAGTGGATTAAATGACAGATGTGCTGTTTGGGAAAGTAGTCGCCACCCCGGATATTTACAGACGCTGGAAACATATGTCATGGAGACCCTATGACGTAGTCTGGGTGTTACCGCAGCTAGGGTCCCAGGCGACGGCGCCAGCCGGCTGAGGACAGGTGCGGTCACCGGAAGTGTGCAGTGGGAGCACTGACCTGCGAGTCATCTCGCCCTTCCCTTTGTGGTTTTCAGGCACACACAGGGGCACTTTGTGAGATATGTGTGTGTATCTGTATGTAAATCTATATTCGTATCTATATTTTTGTATCTGTCTATTGATAGATGTAGATATATCTCTATACGTGGCTACATATTCCATGTCTTCAAACCATTACCTGTGTCTTATAAGATTTATTAAACTTGGTAGATAATTCTCATATGTAACCCTGGGCAGTACCTGTACAAGTTAGCCGCTAGCGAAACCCCGAGTGAAGACAGGCTTCCGGGAAGAATTGGCAGCATAGTGTGTTTTTCTTCCTTTACCTTTGGTCATAAAGAAATCACAACCCAGAAGCTAGGTGTTTGGGACTCACAAGACGCATTGGGGGCCGCCCTGCAGATACGAATGCATAGATTGGAAATGTGTGTGTGTGTGTTTCTTAAGGCTGATCTATTTTCCTCCTAAGTCTATCAGAGATGCTATTTGAATCATTCTCTAGCTGACATCCATGTCTCCTGTGTTACACTGGAAGGCACATTTTCTATCTCCGCCTCCTTTCTGCAGTTCGGCTTGGCTCGGCAGTCACTTTCCAAACGGCTAATAGAACCCTTGTCGCCCGAGTAGGTCTCCAGTGGCTGCGGACAGGCTCGTTGCATGCAAATTTCTCAGAGAGAAATGCTTTGCAAGCTAAAACTCCTTTACAACCTGGAAGATCTTATTACTAACCTGACCACGGCCACTGGCCCCAGAGTTCGCTAGAAATCCCCCACGGGTCCCAGCCAGCCCTCCTGCCATCACGTCGTGGTGGGTGTGGATAGCGCTTTCGCGGTGGCTCTCGCCCGCTGCCCTGCCCGGATCTCAGCCAGTATCTCATGGCCGTCAGGAGCCTGACTTTGCGCACCGAGTACACGCCCTGGTGGTTCTGCTCAGGATCCCGCAGCCATTGCAAGAGGAATCCTCAGATTTCCAACACGTGGCCCCTCTTCGTGAGTTGTGCTTCTTATGCTAAGGTATATATCATGACTATATAATACGATGATAATAAAAACTAGCAGTTGAATGCTTAGTATGTGCTCTTGTAGTTAATTTGCTCTCTCCGTAGAAGATAGATGTTGTTATTGTCTCCATTATATAGATGATAAAACTGAGGTGCAGAGAGTCTAGACGGCTCGCGGGTTCTCAGGCAGGAGTCTGTAAGAACCTACGTCTGTCGGAGAGTAGCTCCCGAGCTTTTAACAGGCTCCCTCTGTGAGCCCTGCTCCTGTTTTCCTTCCCACCTGACACTTGTCAAAGCATTTCTCGTCTTCAAATGCAGGTACTGCCTCTGAAGTGACATTTGCCTTAAGGACTCCAGGCCACTCTCTCGTGGGCTTTTCTCTCTCCCGATCTCAGCCAACTGAAAGGCATCTTGTCTGTCTCTGCGGTTCAGCCCGTTACAGTGTATTTTTTCCCCGATTGTTTCTCGTGTATCAATCTCGGTTTTTCAAACTTGGTCAGTACTTCTAAGTTTATTTATGTATTTTGAGAGGGGGGAGTGTGTGCGAGCAGGCAAGGAGGAGAGAGACAGGGGGAGAGAGAGAATCTCAAGCAGGCTCTGCACTGACAACACGGGGCTCGGTTCCATGAACTGTGAGATCGTGACCTGAGCTGAAATCAAGAGGCGGATGCTTAACTGACCGGGCCGCCCAGGCGCCCCCATCAGTACCTCTAATGTGGGAGCATTTTGTACATTTCTCTCAGATTTTCCAAAATGCGTGGTATGGTAGCAAGGCAGCGCACTTAAAACATGGAAGAAACAGGTATAGAGCATTAGGGACAGAAACGGCTGGTTGGCTGACTACCTCACTCACCACCCTTTTCGTCTTACCGTATGCAGTGGAGGTTAGTCCGAGAGTGGTTCTGAACCCGGGGCGGTTCTGTTCTCCAGGGTACATTTGGCAATGTTGAGAGACGTTTTCGATCGTCACTACTGGGCGTGGGGTGCTGCTGGCATCTGTGGGTCGAGGCCAGGGCTGCTGGGAAATGTCCTAGAATGCACAGGACAGTCCTCCATCACTAAGAATGATCTGGCCACACGGTCGCCAGGGCTGAGGCTGAGAAACCCTGGCCCAGCGAGACCCACGTGATACGTTCTGGCCAATTAAATAAAAGGGAAAGTACACTGAGGCCTTCTGTAGAAGTGTGTCTTTCTGATTCAGGAGCTGTCCCTTCCCGTTTTCAGAGTTTTTTTTGCCTTCGACGTGGGCTTGAGCTGGGGAGTAGGGTGTCCATCTTGTGACCGGAAGTAACACACATGAAGATAAAAGTCAACACACTAAGGAAGGTGGAATAAAAAGATAAAAGGTGATCACGTGTTCTCTTATTTGTAGCCAAACCCATTCCTAACTCACGTGCCACAGAAGCTTGATTTAGGAAGGACCTAACCCAGAACTTCTGCTCCAGCATTTCTGGGGACATAATTCCCTGCTTAGGGAGGAGCGTCTACTATTTGCAGAAGTTCAGTCGTTTTAAGGTTCCCCCTTACTTTGAGATCCGACCCCCGAAGTTTCTCCTCCCGGACCTCGCTTCCTGCTCGGCTGGAATTTGCCTCAGCCGGCTCTCCCGAGTTTTCATAGACGTCCATGGGAAGCCACCTTGATCAAGTCTGCTGACAGACACCCTCTCACAAGTGTTCTGGAGGGGGGTAGCTCCAGAACCTAATACCCTCTTCAGAGCCAGAGTCCCGATGGCAAGCTGTCGGTAAGAGGATGTCACCTCTAGGTCCCTGAGCCCTTTGGGTTCCTACGGAGACGTCAGAATCCGTGCAGATAATCCTAGATGCTTCTGATGTTATGACCGCAGAGATGAGCCAAGGTAGGAACTTTCAATGGCTTGAGTGCCCCTCTCCTGTTGTCCATCTTATGGACAGACTGCCAGGAATACTGTCTTCCTCGTCATGACCTTTGTTTTCAGTCCAATCAGCGAGTAAGTAAGCGCCTCAAAACCCTTTTGAGGAGATGCCTGCCGCCATCTTGACTTGTCTTTTCCTCCTTGGCTTTCTGTGCAGTGTGGGATGCGGCATTGGCTGAATAGCCTTTCTCTTTTTGTTATTTTTAAAAGATTTTTTAATGTTTATTTTTGAGAGAGAGAGCGAACGTGAGCAGGGAAGGGGAAGAGAAAGAGGGAGACACAGAATCTGAAGTAGGTTCCAGGCTCAGAGCCTGATGTGGGGCTTGAACTCACAAACAGTGAGGTCATGAACTGAGCTGTAGTCGTACACTTAACCGACTGAGCCACCCAGGCACCCCTTTTTTGTTATTTTTAAAAAATTATGGTAAAAACACATATAATTTACCATACTAACCATTTTTAAGGTTACAGTTAAGTGGTAAGTATATTTACACCGTTGTGCAGCAGATCTCTAGAACTTCTAGAAATTTCTAGAACTTTTTTTTTGTTTACTATCTTTCCTGATGGTGTAGGGTGAGACCCTGTTTACCGTTTGCCCTGCTGTTAGTGCCCTCCTACACTCTCCTGAGGCTTCTAGGACAGGAAAGAGGCTCTTTGGTCAGACATTCCCCCCGTAAGACTGCTGGGCCCCCCATTCAGTGAGTGTGCTCACGCCGTCCTAGCTTGAGAAGCTCGCCAGCTGGGAGTCTGAGTAGACCTAGGGTTCGAAGACCCAGAGATTTGGTTTAAAGAGAGGGTGTGCTGGGGAGGGAGGCAGTTGATAGGAGATAAACCTCACCAAATAACCCAGCAGAAATGATTCCCCGTGTGTACAAGGTCCTGGATAGAAAGACGTACAGGTTGTTTTTCCTGGCACTTCTCCCTCCCAAATAGCCCATGTGGGGCTCCCTTGATCCTCAGAGTTGCCTCCCAGCCACTTCCTTGTCTTGCTGGGGCTGAATCACAGGTGGTGGGTGCTGTTTACTGTTGCGTTAATTGGGCTTTCTGCTCCTAGACTCTTGCGGTTTCTTGAATTCATGAATTAGTCATTAAGTTGTGTTTACCAGGCAGGCGCCCTGGCAATCTGTGGTGTGCCCAGCCGACCTCTCTTTAGAAGGATGGTGTCTGTGCGGGCATTAGGAAGCAATGGTGGGAAAAACTGAATTCTCTTTAGGGATCCTTTGACTGCAGCCTTTTTGCTTCCAGCTCTTACCTGTGCAGGTGGGTTCGTGCCTTCCTTTAGAATGTTTTAGTGGGGTTTTCTATCGGACTGGGGTGGAGGCTGTGTTTGGATACCGCAGAGGCTGGAGCACCCTTTTAGGAGTGGAGGAAAGTCAGTTACTAAGACGACTTTCCCCCAGGAGGACTTACCTCTAGAAGAAATGAAATCGAATTGGATAATTGGGGTTTCCTAGTGGAGGTGGTATTGTCAAGGGCTGTTTCTTTTTTAGGGTTGAGAAAGCGCTTTTGAGATTTCAAGTTCACAAATAGGTACGCAAAGCTCGCAACATTCTAAGAGAACACAGATGTTCGTGGTGTTATTAGTCTAATTATTTAATGTCATAAGCCTCGAGAAGCTTTTGTTTCCTGTCCATCCTGAGCAGGGGTGGGTTTCCCAGCTCGGGATAAACAACCTGTGATTATGTGGTTAATAAAATAAGAAGCTCCAAGGACTTCCTGGAGTTTGGACTGACTTTCTAACAGTAGGTGGTATTAGAAGTAACGTCTCAAGTATTTGAGCTTGCTTTGCTACCGATGGACTAATGTAGCCTAATGGGCACGTTGTTTTTGGTGGAAGGTTAGGGACGCTTCAGATTTCTGGGCGTGATCATCTGAGCGCTGGAAATCGTGCACTTTATGAGGTACACCCGTGCAGGGTCCAGTTACACCGAATCGATTGTCGGCTTTTCGGCCCCTAAACTTGGACTGACTTGTCCTGGTCACTGATTTTTTTGCCCATATAAGGAGTGTCAGAGATGCGTCTTATGTGCATTGAAAAAAAAGAACTTTTGTTAATAAAAATTCACATTAATTAAAGAAAACTTAGTTAATCCAATAGGTGAATAACTATTTCTGAGCTAAATTGTGAGCACAGCTTAGGTTGTGTTTTGCGTGTGGCCTTAAAAAAAACATTAGCAAGTGGTATTATAATGACTGTCATTTATCTTCCACGGAATAAACGATGGATTTCATTTTTGGGTGAAGCATCGCAGTTATCTGATACTTTCATTTCTGGTCGTATTGGATACACAGTAGAAACAAAGTAAGAACAAGAAGGTCGAAGAGGTGTTGCTTTGTTGTAAATGTGTAAAAAGTCTATAGGTTTTCTATTTTCTAGGGGTTAGAGCACATGCTATAGATAAATAAGTGAAAATGAGAAAATTAATGAATCAGCGTATTCCCTATGATACTGCAACATTAAGATATTTACAAAGCGTGTCCTAGCCCATATAAGGTTAGGATGCGGTTTGTCTCCAAGGTGAGTACAAGTAGTCGCTCGCTGGTTGTGTGGGAATCCGTGGCTTGTTCCAGGCTAGTCCCATAGCAAACCGATGGCGGTGCGCACCCCGCGTTTCTGAGCGATAATGCCGGGAAACGCATTGCCGAACAGCGGAGGACAGTACGTAAGCACTGGTACGAGGAGGGGCCCCCAGACAGGGACCGCGGTCACGTGTCAGTCACGTGCAGTTCATACGGGCAGGCTGTGTGCTGCGGAACTCTCTTAGAGGACAGTTTCATCACACGGTTGTTCCCAGGAAGGGCGTTCGTGGCGCCTGGTGTGGAAGCGAAGTGTGGACGTATCCTCATGCCACGTATGATCTGCCCTGTGCCGTGTGTGTGCACTTAGGACTGGGACCCTGCTGTGTCCCTTTCTGCGGGATGAGTGTTGGGACCTTGGTCCCAGACATACTGGGTGTCAGGATCCTGCGGGTTTTGAGCTCCAGTGGCGTGCTAATTTTTTTTTTTTTCTATGATACTGGGATTGGCTTCCCCTGCCTCCTCCTGCCACAGAGAAACAGACCTGGGACCCGGGAATCGTGTCCTGTGCGCGCTCTACTGGGCACAGTGGGTGACCCAGGAGGCCCACCTGGAGGCTTTCTTTCCCCCTCTGAAGCTGTGAGTCTGGTTTTTCCCTTGGGGGTGTTTGGGCCCATTGCTGTGGCATTTTCCCACCATGTAAATTAAAGATTTGGCCAAGCCGCGCCGAATGGTTTAGTGTTTTACAAAAACAAAAAACACTTTTTTTTTTTTTAAGTGAAAAAGTTTAACTTGTTTTTGAGCATGGCCTTATGGACCTAGATAAATTTAGGCATGTCGAAGAAGTAAAAAAGAGATCTTTTTTTCCTGCAGTTAGGCCGGGTCTGTTACTTTGCAGGTGCATCAGCGTCCAAGTGGGGCCCTCCAGGTAAGACAGCGTCAGCCTCCCTGAGGGGCGAGGGGGCGGGAGGGCCACAAAGGAGTCATTGTTCGCTGTCTTCCACTTCGGTCTTTTTAAAAATGGGACAGTATTTAAAATTCTATTCCTGGGACATCGGGTTAGGAATCGGAGTACCTAAGCTTTGCCTTCCTCCATCAGCGTTCAGAGGGATTTCGGGAAGTCCCCGTTCCCTGTGTGCAGAGCTGGGGAGGGGGAGAAGGAAGGAAGGAGACAGACTGGCTCTCTCCTTTTGAAATCAGGAACGAAACGTCTGGCAATGAGGAGTGAGAATATAAAATATACTGAATTTCTTGCGAGAAAATGTTCATAGACCGTAACGGGGTTTTGTTATTGGGCTCACATTTAGAACTTTTCTGTTGACTTTGTTTTCTCTGACTTGCTCAGTCTCTGGGGGCTCTGAGGTTTGGAACTCGCTGGGGTCTCTGCGAAAGCATAGCCACGTTCTTATTGTCGTTGTGTCAAATTCAGCTCAGTTACCAGAAAATATATTTTTTTTTTCCCAAAATACTCATTTTTTTCCCTCCGTCTTATTTTCTGCGCCACCGAGAGAAGGCTGGGACAGCTAAGGCACAAGGTGGTCCCGTTACTGTGACTGTGAGGAGAGATTCCGTTTTGTGACCCCGCAGGAGAGGGCCACCGAGAAAACAGAGCGGAGGGACAGACTGGTGTCTGTCAGTGGGCATCGGAGTTCATCTGAAGTGTTAGGATGAGACCCAGCCTTTCAAGGACCGGATCAGCCCGCCGGGCATATCCGTGTGGTGTTAGCGTGATCGACGGTAATGGAGAATCCAAACCATCGCTCGGTTTTACATAGTGACCTCGAAGGGCTGGAACGCTTGGGTTACGCTGAGGTTTTATCTGAAGTCCTTTCGTTTTCAGACAGGCTGGAAAGGTTCCCAAAATGCATGATCGCGCCTTCAGAGCGGAACTCTCAGTGTGTGTTTGCTTCATTATCCTTTAGTGATCGCGACCCTGTTTTCAGCATGTCAGGGGTTCGTGGTGAACACTTCTTTCCTACATTTTACGGAAGAGATGGATGTAATTGAGCTAATTTTGTCTGTCTATTCTTCAAATACGTTATGTGCTTAAAAAAATCCCTAATGCGTTTTCCCCCCTTATTGATTATTCTGATTAATTTCTTTCTCTCAGAATTGTTCTGATTAATTTCTTTTAATTTTCTAGTTCATGGTTCTGCAGATGGGAGTGTGGGTTACTCCAATAAATGGAACTGTGTTCGTGTCAGGCAGGGTCTTGGGCCGTGGTCACCTGCGGATTAAGGGAAGCTCGATTGCGAGAAGTTCTGCCCCCCCTCATTTCTCTGCTCCTTCCTGGGGTGCAGGGGTTCGCCTCCTCCCCTCCCCCCATCCAGCCTGCGCTCAGCAGACTCCCACATTGGAAATTCATTTATATGAATTCAAGCTTAAGTCATCTTTATGATATGACTTTTATTTTTTTGAGAGAGAGAGAGAGAGAGAGAGTAGGAGAGAGGGGCAGAGCGAGAGAGAGAGACTCCTAAGCAGGCTCCATGTTCAGCGAGGAGCCGATGCGGGGCTGGATCCCACGACCCTGGGCTCATGACCTGATCTGAAATCCAGACTCAACTGACAGAGCCACCCAGGCGCCTCCCCCTGCCACCCCATATGACTTTTCATTTAACCCTTTACCTCTCCCAGGATAAACTGTAATTAGAGCTCTTTCCTTATTTTTGGTACGAAGCACTGTGTATTCCTGCTGAAGGAATTTCAGGGTCTGTAGTTTCGAGTCATGATCTTTTTGGTCATGAGCGTGTTCTCATGAGCGTATCACGATGTAAACTGCCGTTTCAGTTCTGAGTGGCTGCCACTTGAGAAGAGACACCGGCAGAATAGAAAACCTTGGCATGTGAAAGTTGGAGAAACGTTCAGAAACTTCCAGAAAAAGAGCACTTTTGTGTTCTCAACTAAGTGAGGTGTTTCAAAGAAACCAGGAAGGGTCGCTTCTCCTGTCCCCAAACGTGTCGTCCTGGGACTGTCCTTGCATTGAATCAAATTCAGCAAATTTACCGAAAGCCAGCTGTGCTGTGTGCAGTAGGACCTCACCGCGCGGGCTGCGGGCCGTCGGTTTCTCTCCTAAAGTGCGCAGCGGCTGAGGAAGTGGAGTTGCTGGCCGATACAGAATAACACGTAACATTCTAGACCTTGGGAGTACTTCTCAGGATGCCAGTAGCTATAATGAAAATGATTTTGGGAGCAAGTAAGTTTGCGGAAACATAGATTAAATGAAGTTGGGTAAGGATTTTCTTTTTCACTGAAACTTTCAGAGGGAGAGACAGTGTATGCTGCCTTTACCAAATTTATTTGACCATGGATGATTGATTGATGGATTGACTGTTTGGGGGAGCATCTCAGGGGACTAGTGTTGCTTGGGTAGCACTTCGGAAGATGCTGCTCGAGGTCATGAAAGTACTTTGCTGTCTCTTTCCATGGGCTCTTACATATACAGTGCGTATGTGTTTATTATTCAAAGGCAGAATAAATATTCTGTGCCTATTGTGGTAAATGGATTCCTATAAGTTTCTCCACTGGTTGTAGAAAGAGTATTTGTATTTCGCATGGATATTGGTGAGGTTTTGAGGGGCTGGGATCCAAAGATGATGGTGGTGATAACCGGCGTTGCACGCCCCCCTCCACGCCCCCGCCCCCAGGAAGTGTGCTCACTTAGGTACGGCGCTCAGTGTCTCCTCTCTAATCTAAAGTGCGAAGTAGTGATTCATACATAGTTCTGGTTCATAGGTGAGAGCGTTGCTTGTCCAATAGGCCACTTGCAGAGCGAGACACTTTTTAAAAGAGTGATGAGCTTTTAAAAAAAGCACTTATTTGAGATAATTGTACACCCTTGACCGTGTTTCCTCCCTTGACAAGCGGTGCTGCATAACAGTATTGCCGTGTCACGATCACGAAGTTGACACTGACACGGCCATCGGTTCTGTGTCAATGTCATAGGCCCTACGTGCACTCCCGCGTGGGTGTGCATGCGTGTGCACCTGCTGTGCGATTTTATCACACGAGACTGCCTCCGTCGTCCAGGTCCAGAACACGGATCCCGCCCGGTACCCTGTCATGATCATAGCCAGCTCTGTCCCTGTCCGCTGCCCCCAGCTCCTGACAAGCACTAATCTGTTCTCCATCTGTCTGGTTTTGTCATTTCCAGCATGTTCTATAAATGGAGTCACCCAGGAGTAACCTTTTAAGATTGACCTTTTTACAGCCTGGCCACTTTCAGTCTGCCGTTTCTAGTCTTTGGAACAATTTCACACCGTTGGGATTATGACCTCTCATAAATGAGGAACTGAAGCTTCTGGAAGGAAAAGTAGCCCATCCAGGCTGCACAGCTCGTGGACCAGAGAGGTCCTTGGTGCCTTTCCTTCTGGCCTTGACCTTCCTCTGGGTTCCGGGGATTCCACTCTGTGCTTGTACATACACAGTTCTCCTTTTTCTCATCCCGTGTTCAAACATAAGGGTTTGTATGCTTTTTTCTGTTTTAAAAACATTGTAACTTTTAAGAGAGAAGGTTGGATCACATCATTATTTTAAAAAACGTTGCAGAGATTGGGTATCCTTTCCTTTCGGCTCTCTTTCGAGCTCTTGTGGAGCCGACCTGAGCACCGACGGGGACGATGGTCATGGGGGTGGATGAAGGCAGCGCGTCGCGCACGCTGGGTCTTGAATCCATATACGGGCATCTTTGACTGGGATGCTCAGCGTGCTCCCGGAGCCCTTGGGACTTGACCCGCTGCGAAAAGAGGCTGTCAGTGCACATAGGGACGGTGGGAAGGCAAAACACGCACGTGACTCTGAGTCACAGGAGCGTCAGATAGCGTATGCTTAAGAGAAAACTCGACCACCAGAATGAAGTCTTTTGATAGCTCTGCCTGGGATACAGTTTTTAACAAGTTTGTGGCGCAGTTAGCAGAGTGTTGATTTTTGTTGATCCCTGCACGCCCCCCCACCCTCCCTGACCTCCGAGCCATGCCTCTCTTTCAGGATCTTTGAACTAGGTAGCTGGTCCCCTTTGCCAAGATTTCCACCGGGCCTGGGTCACTCCCTCCCCTTCTTTAGGGGTCTGCACGATGTCACCTTTTCCCTGTCAGTTTCTCTGGTATTTTAAAAATTGTACCCCCACCCCATTCTCTTTATTTTCTTCCAGCACACTTTGATGGGCATCTGCCTTACCCTGTGTCTTACTTATGCGATGCTGCATCGTTTCCCCTCGGTAGAACCTAAGTCTCCTGAGAGCAGGGACTGTTGCCTACGTAGTTAACTGCTGTATCCTCAACTTCTTAGAGTAGGGCTTGGCACATATTAGATAATGGACGTTTTTCAAATAAATGAGTGTTTTCCAGAGGAAAGATTTGTTTGCATGAAGTCGTAGGACACAGCAGAGTAATCACGGCCGGACAGGTCCGCTGCCGACTTACAAATGTGGAGGCACTGGACTATAAATGCATTCTCTTCTTGCCTGTGTGGAACACGTTTCTAGAAGTGACTTTTGTGTTGGACACTGATTGACTCTGGGGGGTTCCTTCAGATACAAAGGAAATTAACCGGCCGATCAAGGTACCTTGCAAACTACCCTGGAAATGTTTATCTTTCTGCCAGATCGAGGCGCGAGCCGCGTGTCTGCACAGCCACCCGTGGCATCACTCACGCTAGCATTCTAGCGTGGATGGGCCGGGGTACACTCTTCAGTTTTGCGAGAACCCTAGTTTCGCATGTGACACCTGGTTTCCCTCCTGCATTCGGGAAGCTCGTGCCAGTGCTTTCGTTTGGGAGGTGTGGTCTAGTCTGTAGAGCACGGGTTTTCTTGGTGGAAGGAGACTCGGCCATGTGGACACAAACATTTGGTTCCAGTGTTCCTTTTCCGAACTGTTTCTGTTAGGGCTGGGAGTGGCAGGAGACAGAAATCTCGCTCGAGGGATATTTTAGGTAATACGTACTCTGGTTACAAAAGCGCAGCGTGGCCTGTACGACATCCCAGGGTTGGGATGGGAGCCTCCAGGCCAGGGGAGGGTCCGGGTTCCTGGGGACCGATGTGGCGGTTCGGGAGTGGTGCGGAGGGTGCCTGCCACCGAGAGGCGGGAAGGGGGGCTACGGCTGTGGCTTCCAGGGCAGGACCACCCTCCAGCCCCCCTGTGCCTGCTGGACTCCCCGCCACCGGTAAGGTGTCTGTGTGGCCACCTTGTGCCGGGGTCCTAGGTGAGTTACGAAAGCCAGGAAGATAAAGCATGGAAAGGAAAGAGTTCATGGAGAACGTTCATGCACCAAGCAAGGAATGTGTATTTTGAGATGGGCCCCCAAGTGTAAACACATTGGTTCCAGAAAACTCACGCTCTCCTTCATTGTCCACAGACACCCCTAGACCCCCTTTCTGTACTGGATTCAAACTTTTCTGTATCAACTGAGCCGTAAAGCGAATTCCGAGGACAAGAGTGAAGGCGGTTGAGACGCGGTCGGGTCATTTGGCACGCTGCAGGCAGGGAGCCCGGATGCCCCCTGCAGCTGACCGGAGCACCCCCTGTTTGTTCGCGAAGGTATCACTAAATTTAAATAACTCAGAGAGGTCACGCAGCACTGAGTTAGTTTTCCGGACATAGTCAGTCTAGCTGTCCTTTTCCCAAGGGAAACCGGCTCGGCGGAGGCACTGAAATCACACTTTTTCCGTTCCTTGAACAATTTCCATTACCCTGCCCTAGAAAAAGTAGGCGGCTGCAGAGAGGAGGCGGAGACAGAATTCTAAAGCCGTGTGGGTTACATTCGCTCGGTGCATCACCCTTAGAACTCACTGGGCACACAGCGAACACCTAATAAGCACCAGCTGGATACAGATCAAATGAAACCAAAGACGGGCGGTCAATCTAGAGAGACAAAGCAGACATGACCTCTCGAGACTCTCACAGAACACCGGATGCAGAATGATACGGCGTAACCACGGGCATGACAACGATCGGCTTGCCAGTTCTGTGGCTCTTCCTACTAAAATGTTTAAATCCTGCGGTTGTACCCTTGAGTCTCCTGCCTGTTGCTCAGAAATCTCGGAGCTCTAGATATGGGATTAATGAGATTTTTTGCATGCAACCTTAGTTATGTATATCATCATCCCTTGTTCCAGACTCTTGTGTTTTGACCAGAATTTTGAATCGGGTGAAATAGGTCACACGGACCGATGTGTGGTGTAGAATGGAACAGCTGTTGGCCTACGGCGAGGAATCATCCACGGAGCGGTTCTGGTAGCAGGGAAACTCCACCTGCTCCCGGTCCGCCAGGTGTTTGGGCCGAGTTGAAAAGCCCGCGTGATTAGATTGTGTATCCTTTCTGTTCTGGCTGTGACGGAGGAGGTCAAGTAAACGGGTTCCTAGGAATGCCTCGGGGTCTCTTCTCAGGCCGAAATTACGAAGTCTGGGTCTGTGCAGGCCTTCGTTAGAGGCTGGACTTAAATGTTGGGCGGAGCAGTCTTGGGCCCCGTTGTAGGGACTGTTTCTGGAAAGTCCTGGATAGGGACTCCTTATAATCTGGTGGTGCCTCTAGCATGGCCCTGTGCACGGACGCCAGCAGGACAAGGCCGAGCATCCCCGGCTTTGGGTCCGTCCCCAGCCCCCTGACCTTGCAGCCTACCTCACAGTCGAATATGATACTGTATTTTGAACTTTTTTTAAAGTTATTTCACAAATCACCGCAGCTGCTTCTCGGTTAATCAGATGCTTGAGACTCCTGTTTCTACACCGTTGGCTGCTATGTTTTTATGACACCACAGCTGCTTGGATGTCGCTTCTGTCCCCACCCTCACCCCTTCCCATCTGTCACCTCTCACCGCTTTCTCCCTGCTGTGCTTGGAGGCGGCAGATTCCCAGATAACACTGCCGACGTCCTGCCCTCCCAGCACCTGAGCCTTAGATTCAGAGTAGTTTCCTATATCGGGAGAACTTCTCTTGCCTGGGACTCCGAAGGGCGAGCTTTGTTTGGTAGGCGTGGATCCTTCCCCTTGCCCGGGAAACTTTTGCAAGAAAACCGAGAGCTGCTTTCAGATTGCACAGCAGTGGCTTCCCCGTCCCACTCACCTCCCCGTCGTTCAAGCTCGGAATCTTCTCCGCAGGCAGGAGGGTCGCCGTCAAGGGCTCCCGCTTGCGTGGGGCGCTGCTTACTGTGGATAACCCTTCTTCCTAACGGAGTCCCTGGTCCCGGTCCCTTTCCACGTGCGTCACGTCCACGGGAGCGGTGCTTCCTCGCCGCCGCTTTTAAAGCCTATCGGACTCTCTCTGCAGTGCTCCCCCAGCAAGCTGTTAGAGTAAGCATAAAAACAAGCACATTACACTGCGAATAAAATGCCAAGTTTCTGTCTCCCTGCCAACCTCTTTAGAAAACAGTGGTAAAGTCTGTATGCATGTAATCACATCATGCATGTAATTAAACATTTGAAGCCAGCTCAGTAGGGGGCCTTCTTCGTGCTTCTCTAAGTGTGCGGCTCTCATGTCTGCGTGGGCACCTGGGCGCCTCTGTTTTCCCTAAGCCTTTGTCTGTGTGGGGGGGGGGGTGGGGAGGGAAAGAGGTGTGTTCCCATTGAACCGGAGCGCCGAGGTTCTGGAGAAGGAGTTCTTTCCCACGTCCGTTAGAGCGGGACTGCCCTACTGTTCCCTCGCCGTGTGTTTACTGTCGAGGGTCTGTATGTAGCGTGACGATGACGTTAGTCGTCACACAGAGACATGGTGGCCTGGCTCTTACAAAGAAGCACGGGAGGTCATTGGGAACTGTATGATACGCCTGCTTGTCTGGTCTCTGTGTTTGTCGGGTGAAGGGACGCTAGATGGGCGGCCTCCTGGCCCTGCCGCCCTGCGGGCTGCTCCGAGAGAGGAGGCGGAAGGACTGCAGACCGGCCAACAGTTGAACCCGAGTTTGGTGTCTGTCGCCATTTGCTAAAGAAGGCTCATCGAGCAGCCTCTGGGCGGGAGTTAGGGTGTCACGTAAGGGCGTCAGCCTGGGAGCTCGGCAGACTCCAGCTGGAATCCTGGCGCAGCCACCCGCTAGCTCGGTCGCCTCCAGCAGATGTGACTTTTTGGTCTCAGCGTCCTCACCTGTAGCCCTGGAGCAGGTGACCATGCCCACCACCCACAGGCTCAGTTTGAGAATTAAATGAGATCATAGATGCAGAACATAGAGGACAGGACCTGACCCACAAAATGCCATTTGTTGTCAGTGTCGTGATTGACTTCTGTATTGGAAAAATGTATAGTGTGTATTCTGCCTTCTAGAAGCTTCTAGAAGCTTACGGTCTAGCAGGGGCTGTGGGACGCATGTACAGATTGAGGAAGGAGAGAGGGGATGTTGCCTCGCCGTAACGGGGACGGGAGACACTCTACGGAGAAGTCATGTAACGTGGCAGCCCCCATGTCAACTCCGGGGGCGGAGTCCAGCTGCTCGTCTCTGTGGACGGACCCCTCTGAGGGTGCCGTCGCAGTGGTTGGGATTTTGAATGGGATCGCGAAGGACAGGTGGAATTTGGGTGGATGGAAGAAGGCCGACGATGGAGCTGGTAGGAGTAAACCAGCTTCTTCCAGAGGAAGGGGGGACCTCCCAGCGGCAGGACGGGTGTTTGCACTGAGGACGAGGAGGAGGCTGGGTTTCCTACAGGCCGCTGCTCTCTGCCAGCCCTGTGGTCTGGGCGAGTGAACCAGAAGTTTCATTCGCTCTCTCTGCCAGCGTTTGTTCTTTTCCATTCATATCACTCAGACCTCCTTCTGTTGAACCCCACGTGCGCTGGATACGTGGAGCGATCTAGGTGCTGTGTGGCCTCGTTCCCTGGTTCAGTCCGTATCGCTTTTGTGTCTTTTTTTAACTTCTTTTTGCAATTTTTTCTTCTTTTCTTAACTGTATGGAATTTATTCTGCTCTTTAAGGGCCCTGACATGCTTTAAGGATAGCTATCAGGACATGCACGAGGTGGCAGGAAACCGTCTTCCTTATGATCCGACTTCTGTTAGTTTTCGGGGCACGTCGTTGGTAGATTTCGGTTTCGAGGATGTAAATGAAACCATAATGACCCAAAGTAAGAAAGTATATTCCATTAACTTGTAAATAACTGTAGGTCAGTAAGTTAATTGAGTTATTTTATAAAGCGCGTTCTGTTGGCTCTTCAGTATTACCTGGCGCTCTAAAGCAGGGGTCAGCAGGGGGCCCTGGTGGGCTCAGTCGGTTAAGCGTCCAACTTCGGCTCGGGTCATGATCTCATGGTTCGAGTTCAAGCCCCATGTTGGGCTCTGTGCTGGCAGTATGGAGCCTGGAACCTGCTTCAGATTCTGTGTCTCCCCCCCTCTCTCTGCCCCTACCCTGCTTGCACTCTGTCTCTCTCTCAAAAAAAAAAAAAAATTATAAAAAAAGTAGGGGTCTACAAACTTTCCGTAAAAGGGCCAAAGAGCTATCATTTTAGGCTTGCAGGTTCGTTCTCTGTCATAAATACTCAATTCTGCCTTTGAGGTGTGGAAGCAGGCAGAGACAGTAGGTGGACGTGGCTGTTTGGTAGTAAAACTTTACTTGCGAAAATAGATGCCGGGCCAGATTTGGTTCTCTGCTAACCCCTACGCTAAAGGATTTTGTTAGATTGGGAAGGTAAGTAGACGTTTAAAATTAGGTAAATTACACCATTTCTGGATAAGTAGCTCCACCAAAAGCTTTAAAAAAGTTTTTCTTCAATCGTTTGAATTAAATTTCATGTTTAATAATGAGTTTGTAAATAAGCCTTAACTAGGATTTGCCTTTTTTTTTTTTTCCCATCTAGAATCTAAGGTTCAAAACAAGCCTGTCTTTATTAAGCAGCCATTCGTTGAGTGTTTTCCTCGTGCCGGGAACCGTGCAAGTCGGTGGAAATTCACACGTAACTCAGGCAGGCACCTTTCCTTTTGGAAGCCACAGTCTAGACTGTGGACTCATTGTTGCCACATGTAGGCTTTCGCCTGGGACCACAGCAGACACGTGGCCCAAGGTAGCAAGGAACCTGTTTTCCAGAAGGGATTTTCGGGGGCACACTTATTTTTCCTCTCTCAGCTTCATGTGCGTTTGGGACTTGAGTACTTGTGTGTGTGTGTGTGTGTGTGTGTGTGTGTGTGTGTATGTATTGTCGGAGAAAGCCTGCTTGAGGAATTTACAAGTAGTGAAAATTTTTAGTTCAGTAACTCCGTTGCCCCAAACCTCAGTCTTAATGATTCGAAAAGTTCTGTGTTTTCCTGCCCTTTATTGTTGTTACTCGGTCACACTAATTCACTTGTTGAATTTTTGTGAAGTTCTCCCGACCAAGTTATGGGCCAGCCCCACCAGACCGCAGAGCGCACTTTGCTAGAAGCATTGAAACACACAGGTATAAAAGATGCTTGGGTGTCTGCAGCGCCCCCAGAGTGATGTTCCCTAAACCAGAGCCACTCTGGCCCTTGCAAATTGGGTGGAAATGTACAGGGGGGGTGGGGAGGCGGCATTCATGATGGAGGAAGCTCTGTCCTGGAGAGGGGGTGGGGTGTGAGCGCCCCCGGCCAGGACAGTGGGGCCTGCTGAGCGCTGCCTGGGGCTCTGGCCGAAGGGACCTGGGAAGCCAGGCAGACATTTCCGAGCGATGGGATGTAGCAGAGATAGAAAGTTGATCTGGAAGCGGAAGGATACCTTGAGAAAGTGGGGCTTTGGAGGGAGTGGTCCTTTTCTTAGGAAAACGCAAGCTGGGAGGGAGAGGGAGGGAGGGAGGGAGAGAGGAGCTGGGGAAGGGTGGGCTCAGGTGACGCGCAAAACCCTTTGGGAGAAGGGGGCTTTCGCCTCTTTTTCTCCGCGTAATTATAAAACAAAATCCAAAAGAACTGCTTCGGCAGAGCTTCCTGGGGCGAGAGGAGAGACTTTGGGTTGAGACGAGGGAAGAGAATTAGAGGAAAAGGTGCATTTTTACAAACACAGTTGGCAGTGATGAGCACGTGAGGACGGAACGAACATAAAGATACAGAAATAGCAGTCCTCTATCGATTTATATTTTCCTCTCTAAAAAATACAGAGGGAAGGCCTTTTTCTTTTTCCTTCTCTCTTCTGAAGTAGTGGCTTGTTTTGAAAGAGGGGAAACTCCAGTTTGTCCCTTTGGGGCCTGGGAGAGTGGGCTGGTGGTGATGAGATGGGCTCGAGTGACGGTATTTGCAGTGCCGAGGAGTGCCTGCAGAAGGCTAAACCCGCACAGTGCGCCGGAAAGGCATCACGCCTCTCTGGAGTCATCTGGGAATGAAAAACGAAAGTGGTAAATGCCAAAGGTGCCCGTCGTCTCTGCAACTTCGTCACAGTTCCTAGACCAGAGCGGAGGCCGCGCGGGCTGTGCTGACCGGGCCCCTGCACCAGCTGGGGTGCAGGCGGCGTTCAAGGCCGTTTTGTCATCAGGACTGTGGTATTTTCTCTTCGACAAGATAACCTTGGTATCTCACTCAGTCCTGAAATAGGAAACTGTGGCATATGTATTTTTTTTTTAAAGTTTAGTTATTTTTGAGAGAGACAGAGGCCACATGAGAGGTGGAAGGCCAGAGACAGAAGGAGACAGAGAATCCCAAGCAGACTGTGTACTGACATGGCCAGCCGGACGCAGGGCTCGAACTCACGAACCACGAGCTCATGACCTGAGCCAAAACCACGAGTCGGATGCTTAACTGACTCAGTCACCCAGGCGCCCTGGCTTATGTATTTTTAGAATTTATTTATTATTATGGAGGGGCACCTGGGTGGCTCAGTCTGTTAAGCGTCAGACTCCAGCTCGGGTAATGATCTCACGGTTCGTGAGTTCGAGCTCCGCCTTGGGCTTGCTGCTGTCAGTGAGGAGTCTGGTTGGGATTCTCTCTCTCCCTCTCTCTCTCTCTCTCTCTCTCCCTCTCTCTCCTCCCCTCCCCTGCTCCCATGTGCTCACGCTTGCTCTCTCAAGAATAAACAATCATTAGAAAAATCTTCTTCTGGAAAATTTCTTGAACAAATTATTATGGGATGTGTGAAAATATCAGCAAAAATGAAAACAGCCTCATAAACTTCCCATCTTCTTTCCGTTTTCAAGAAACAGAAGTTTAGACTGTTGGTTGTTACCAAGTGAAGGCTTATCGTCCCCCTACCCAGTTTGGGGGCAGAGCCTGAGGGGCAGGGGGGGGGGCAGGGCCCGGTGGGGGCCCATCCCTGGCATGGCTCACACGCAGCAAGAACACTTCTCTGGCTTCTGTCTCTTTTTGCTGTGGTTGACGCTGAGGTCTCTCCGTGACCTGCGCCGCTCGGCACCTGTGCCAGAGGTGGTGGTTCAATTAAGGCAGAAGCCAGACATTTCCGATCGTAGCTCAAGCTAAAATAACTACCTTCAGCGGTGCCAGCCCAGGGCGCATCGGGTCCCGAGGCCTCTGATGGCTTTCTCGTCTGCAGGGAGGCGGGCTTGCACTTGCGTGTCCCCTGGGTGGTGGTCGAGGCTGCTCTGAGCGCCCCCCGCCACTGCACTGAGGGGAAGCTGTGTGCCTGCGTGACGCTCCACGGGCATCCGTCTGTTTTTCCTCCGCACCGGCAGAAAATCCCGTCGCCTTTGGATTTGCTTTTAGGATGTTCCCTCCAGAGCAGAGACTCCAGGGATGCAGAGTACCACGTCACCTCCCGGTTCCGAGGGGTTCCGTGCCTCACTGCCCTGGGAAAGTCAGCGAAGGTCCAAGCAGACACTGCCTCACACGATGAGTACAGCTTCTGTAATCCCTGCCGATGCCGGGGGCTGGGGGGGGGGGGGATGGTGGTGGGGGGGGGCTTGTTATACGCTCCGTGGGTATTTACTCTCTTTTCCGGCTGGCGGGCTTAATACGGTCATCTTCAAAAGCAATGGCCGCCTCTGACTTTTCTGGATAGATGTCGGACTATCTCATTTTGTCCAGCCAAGATCCAGTAAACATTTTTCGATACCTTCCATGTGTTGGGTATTATGTTAGGGCTGGGGGTACAGTGATTACTATCGTCTCTTGAAGCGTTCACCCTCTCTGGGGGCGGTTGGACTCCCAGCAGTTAGTGCCACCGTGAGCTGAGCGCGGGGATGAAGATGAAGATGTTTCGCGTGAACTCAGTCCTCTAGGGCATCTGGTCGATGGAAGAGAGGGGAGGACACCGCTCAGGTGTGGGGGGCTTCGCAGTTTTTATCATAGAGTCAAGGCCAAGGGTGGTGAGAGAAGGGGCTGGAAATGCAACACGGTTGCTCCATGATAGAGCTTGCACGCCAGCGTGCTGGTGAGGTGTGGACAAGTCTGGGAACGGGACGCGGCTGAGCAGCGCGAGTGTGTTTGTATTCAGGAAGAATCCTGTGGAGGTTGTGTGCAGTGTGGTCTGGGGGTCAAGGACTGGACCCTGAGAGTAATTAAATACATGCGTTTCACGCCTTTCACTGAGAAACTATTTATTGAGCATGTACTATGTGCTGTGCCCTATTCTAAGCACTTGGAATAATGTTCACCTGGGGGAACAAAAAGAAATGGGAATAAGATTTGGGGGGGGATTATTAATAGCAAACAAATTGCAGAGTTTGCTGGTTAGAATCATGGCAAGCTTTTGAATACATGCTTGTTGATAGAGGAATACATTGATTTGGGATATTTGATCTTGCGTTTCGGGTCAGGCAGCACTGACGTAGGAATTGCTCTCTTCTGTGGTATAAATTAGTAAGCTCCTGAGGCGTCAAAGACTGATTACTCCACTCTGTAGATTGTTCTGGGCCTTAGACGCTCATTTGTCTGCACTGTAGCACCTGTCCCAGAGAGAGAGGGAGTGAAACTCGAGGCTGCCTTGCCATGTCTTAGCAGATTTGGTAACAAAGGTGATGAAATTAATATTTCATTGTTGAAACTGGGTTACAGATGGGCTGTGGGCTTGTTCTCGACGATGGTTCTTATTTTCTCCCAAGCGTGGGTAACTGAGTGTCTGAATGTGGGTGGGTGAGGTTGACCCGGAAATCTGCCGTAGGCTGATAGCCCGATCACGAAGACACTGAATTGTTTTAACCACTCTCAGTGATAGTTGGCAGTACCAAAGACGTGACCCTGGTCCGATACGCAGACACGGAACTTATTTTGTTATTTATTCGATGTGTGTGTTTACTTGATCTTTGCTGGCATAGTTTCAGAGTAGGACTTTAAAATAATGGGGCACTTGGGTGGCTCAGTCAGTTACGTGACTGACTCTTGATTTCGGCTCAGATCATCATCTCATGGCTTTTGGGTTCAAGCCCTGGTTTGGGCTCTGCACTGAGGGCATGGGGCCTGCTGGGGATTCTCTCTCTGCCCCTCCCCTGTGCGCATCCCCCCCCTCAAGATAAAGAAGTAAATTTAAAAAAATTAAAAAGAGGAGCAAAAAGTCCCCGGGGCACTGGAGAGGTGCTAAGTATCCCCGTCATCACAGGGCTGTTATAAAGATCTTATGACTTTTTTTTTTTTTAATGTTTATTTATTTTTGAGAGACAGAGAAACAGAGCATGAGCAGGGGAAGGGCAGAGAGAGAGGCAGACACAGAATCTGAAACAGGCTCCAGGCTCTGAGCCATCAGCACAGAGCCCGATGTGGGGCTTGAACTCACACACCGCAAGATCATGACCTGAGCTGAAGTCGGCCGTTCAACCGACTGAGCCACCCAGGCGCCCCAAGATCTTATGACTTAATGAAAGCAAAGGCCAAGGTCCCGGCAGGTAGTAAGTGTCATGTAAATCCTGGCTGTTATTAGGGATCCACTTTTGCATGAAACTAACAGTAGGCGAGCATCACGAGAATACTCGCTAATACAAGATCTGGATAATACCAGACGGCATGGTGGACTCGATGACGCAATATTGTGGCACCTTTTAACATCACCAGCAGCACATTTAATGGGCAGCCTGGCAATTTTTAAATGCTTAGATTCTAGGAAAGTTAAATGTATATTGTTGTAGACTTAAGTTTGAAAAATACTTGGAACGAACTAGGGACTAGGCAACTACAGCATTTGGGCTGTGACTTTTTTTCCTCAGTCCCCGAAGTACTCACTGGAGAGCCCGCGCAGAGGCGTCCAAGGCCACGACCAAGTAGGTAGCTCAGTCTGTCGAGCTCTGTGCTCCCATCTCTGCTTCGAGATAAATGAAACATTAATGTAAATTGTCCTCTTAGAATTTCCTAAGAGGGCTAAACTTCCTTCAGTAAGGGATATATAAACTCTCAAATAGCAATATATGTTCTGCAATTCAGCAGCTTTTCAAGCTCTGATTTTTATAACCGCTTTTGGAATTGAGAATGCAGAACTTAGAATTCCTACTTGGGGGCATGTTGTTCCGTTCAGCAAGCCATGCGTGAGATTCAGCCCGCGAAGGTAGGAGCTCAGTGCGGGTGGGGGTTAGAACCCAGATCCCTGCGTCCAGGGTGCAGTGACTTCTCAGCAAAACGAGAAGCTCTGCCCGTGGATGGTGATGTCTTTATAATTACAATTAAAATATTTTTAGCACAAGAATGAGGCCTGGGGGGAAAGCAGTCAACATATGCATTGCATGAAAGGGAGACTAATCACCAGATGTGACTGTGGCCACCTTTCCTGGTGGGCGATGACTTCCTTGCCTCTGGCTACGAGTTGACGAATGGACTCTGCCATTTTGGTTATCTCGTGGAAGAATGAGAAGGAAAGAGCGAGAACGCTGAGCGAAGCAGCTCAGAAGGAAGAGAGAAGACGGGACGTGGAGCCGATAGGCCAGTGGGAACAGGTCTCAAGTGTGTGGGGTCCCGGGACCTCGCCGAGCCGTGGGATTGCAGCACCACACTTAGGTTGTGTCTGGGAGCCGTACTGATGTCCCTGCGCTGGAAAACGTTATTTATGTTCGGCAGGGTTCTCGAAACCTCCAGAAGAGTAAGGCAGCTCAGGATTGAAAGTCCAGTGTTTCTGGGGCGCCTGGGGAGGCTCAGTCGTTTGAGCATTCGACTTCAGCTCAGGTCATGATCTCCTGGTTTGTGAGTTCGAGCCCCGTGTCAGGCTCCATGCTGACAGCTCAGAGCCTGGAGCCGGCTTTAGATTGTGTGTCTCCCTCTCTCTCTGCCCCTTCCCCTTCTTGCGCTCTGTCTCTCTCTCTCTCAATAATAAATATTAAAAAAATCTTTTTTAATTTAAAAAAGAAAGGCCAGCGTTTCTTCCGGTGTTGTCTGTCCTGGGGCGATACAGCTAAAGTCCTGTGACAGGGCGGACGGCTTCGTGCTATATTCACACTGTCGCTTTCCAAGGTACTTGGTCTGGATAATGGTATTATTATTTTGTCACCTTTAGATGGGGACACTGTGCTTACTGATGGCAGGCATCGCTACCCACGTAGCAACAAGTAACTAGACGGGAATTCAGCCTCTCCTGCTTGTTGCTGGGCTCTTGGTCCTTCCGCTGCTTGGGGAAACCCACGGGCTGTGTTGACAAGTTCAGCGATGCGCAAACATTTCGTGATGGGCTCAGTGCCCTTAGGAGAAGAGCCCGGAGAGCTGGCCTGCCCTCCCCCTTCGCTGTGGGACGAGGAGTGGGAAGGCGTCCCCCTGCGAGCCGGGGGCAAGGGCCCTGACTTGGCCAGCACTTTGATCTTCGACGCCTCAGCCTCTGGAATTTCGAGAAATAAACGTTTGTCATTGAAGCCGCCCACTCTGTGGTATCGGTTAGTGCAGCCGGAGCTGAGGTAGGGCCCGTAGGCCAACGTGAAAGGAATCTGCCCTTCGGGCTTCCCTTTATGTTACAGAGCTGCGGCGCTGTCCGTCACATGGTTTTGTAACTTCACATCGTCTTTGAGTGTTGAGGAAGCGTTAGCTGCCGGAGACTGAGGTCAGCCAGGAAGCACCGGGTCGCTTTTCTGTGAAGTCTAGAACGGGGCCGTTGCAGGAGTCGACTGTCAGTGTGTTTCATTCCAGACACTTTGAAACGTGAGTCATGGTGCTGGGAACACTTGAGTCAGCGTATGAAGAGGAAAAGGCAGTGAGTTCAGTGTCTGCCCGGCGATCAGAGCCAATTAAGCGGGGAAGGCAAGCCAGCGCCGGCGTGGGTGCGGGGCCGGGGTCATCGCAGGGGGCGTGCGGTACCGGCGGCACGCGGTTGAGGAAGTAAGAATCGGCAGGCGACAAACGTCTGGGGTTTCTGCACGGGAAGGTCCCCTCGGCGAGACCGGCCAGCGCTGCTGCTCTGCGGGCCGGGAGCTTCCCCGCGGCTGTCGTGAACACAGGACCGGCTCGCACGATTTTTCGGGTGGCCATTGCCTGGTTTCAAAAAACAGGCTTACAAACATTGCAGAAGTGGAGAACTGCACAAATAGTAATTTCCTGGCTCTGCTGTGAACTTTTCCCGAAACTCGTCACTGTGATTAGGCTTAGGCCCTTGCTGCCTGGGCCATTCTGAAGTCTCCTCCTGTAATGATTGACACCACCGATGTGCGTTGGTAGGTAAATCTCTGGCAGATGCCTGTTATTAACATTGTCTGGCAACTTTTGAAAAGGGAGTTTTTACTCTTCTTCTTTACATTTATTAAAGAAACAACCTAGACACCTCTCTCAAAAGTCATGTTTTCTAGGGGCGCCTGGGTGGCCCAGTTGGGTAAGCATCTGACTTCGGCTCAGGTCATGGTCTCAAGGTTCGTGGGTTCAAGTGCCGCACCGGGCTCTGTGCTGACAGCTTGGAGCTGCAGCCTGCTTCAGATTCTGTGTCTCCTTCTCTCTCTGTCCCTCCCCAGCTCACCGTCTCCCTCTCTCTCTCTCTCAAATATAAATAAACATTAAAAAAAAAGTCATGTTTTCTGGCTTTCATTATTTGTGTGTTTTCAAACTTGTGAAAGAGATTTTGGGGCGGTGTCATTGTATTTGAAGTAAATGTATAGACAGACGTGAAATACATCTGACGGCACACTTTGTAAGAGAGATCTTAACTCCCTTAAGGTAGCTTTCTGTACTCTGCAGGGAGCATCGTGTTTCAGGGTTGTTCACTGTCGTCCGCTAACACTTCCCTAATTGGCTTCATATTAGGGGTGTTTCCCAGAGGGCACGACACGTCACCGGCCATCTTTCCAAGAGCTTTGATGACGACGCTGCCATACCGTGTAGAGCCCAGCTGTGGACATTACAGGACCCAGGACCACTGGGCTGCCCGTCCCGGGACGTCGGAGTGACGGGGGACTGGATAGGCAGGAGCTGGCTGCGGCCCGCGGGATCTTCCCATGTGGGGCCGCGGATCTCCTCGCTCTTCTCGCACAGCCGTCTGTGTGGCGTGGCGCTCTCACGCAAGACGATGGGTGGACGCTGGTCTGGAATTTGACTTTACCGGTCTTTTTAGGAATCGTTAGAGCTTTCCCGTTCAGCACGATAGCCACTAGCCACACGTGGCTGTTTAAATTCAATTATTTAATTATGCTGGGATAAAAACTATGTTTTAAATTAATTATATTTGAATTATATTAACTTAAAATTAGATTTCAATTAAAAATTCCTCTGGCGCGCTAGCCACATCGCAAAGGCTGGAGAAGGCGCGGGTGGCCAGCGGCCACCATGTTGAATGACACCTCAAGTTCCTTCAGACACTGACCTCCGTAGAGGTGCAGTGACCCGCCCCAGGCCGCACAGCCAGTCAGTGCGGAATCCGGTGTCTGGACTCCCCATTTTTTTCCCCTAGACCATGTGGTCCTTCAATTTTTGGCATCACAGCTTCAGCCAACGGGCTCATCCTTGGAGTCTCCACTTCCTTCTTCCAAAGTCTCTGGGAGAGACTCGTAATTAGAGTCTCTTAGTATGTAATTCTAGCTTTACAAAGATTTGTCATTCAGGTTAGTCAGTTCTGCGTGACCGTGTGGGGACGTCGCGGTGGCATGGTGGTAGTTTGCCACCCGAGCCGTGTCTTGCGAACCCTGGTGTGCGTGACGTCCGTCCCATGGGTCTGCATGGGGATCTGGGATCAGGGGGCATAGGAGTCGGGTGGGACTTTTAAAGGTATCTAGTTCACTTCTGCACGCATGTGTGCCGTATTCTTGACAAAGCTGTTGATTTTGAGAGAGCTTCTTCAGAAACAGAGTTCACTTCCTCCCACAGCTTCCGATCTATCTGGGGTTTTCTTGGTTTCAAGCCGAAATGTTCTTTTCTTTAATTTCTACACATTGGTCCTCGTTAGCTCACAGAAGAAGTTTGCTTCCTCTGACGCGTGCAGCCTTGTCCTGTCTGAAGCCGTCTCCTGTCAACCTGTGTCTTCTCGCCCGTGTGCTAAGTGGACCTGGTTCCGTCGGCTCTTCCTTACGGGACGTGTTTTGCACACCTCTCGCCGCTCTGTTTGCTGCAGTTGTACTGGCTCCGGGGCAGGGCTCGGAGCCGTGTTTGGAAATTCCACCGTTCATCTGAATGGAGGTCTTGGCTAGCCAAATACATTTGGAAAATCTCAAGTCGTTCTTGAGCGAAAAAAAATGTCTACTCTTGCCCACGTGTAGGAAATCTATTCGTGTCTTTGGTAAGAAGTAATATAGTTGTCTGCAGTAAAGATGTATGTATTACTTTTATCATCAGAATATTGTATAATTTTGATAAAAGTGAAGCTTCTCTTTACAATCACTGTATTGGGTAGAATTTGGATGTAGTGAGTGGAACAAAAAAATCACGTTGCCAGGACCCCGTCTTCCATCCATCCACCCACCAATCTTTGTGTGCCTGCTGTGTAAGGAACTTGGCTCTGGGGACACAGTGATGAACAAGAGAGTGATTTCTTCCTTGAAGACAGGCACTGACGTAGTGGCGGAGGTGTTCTGGTGGCAAGGAGATGTAGGAGAACCGTATTTAATCCCCCGTGACAACACGTGTCAGCTGCATGCTCGTCAGCAGGTCCTTGAGTCTGCTCCGGCCTTCGAATTGCTGAAATGGGAATGATTGTTGGGTAGGTTTCTTCTAGGGCTTTTGGAAGGCTTAAATGTTTGAACACAAAGGCGAGATTTCTGTACAGACCAGGACTACTATTGTTGGGCATTGTTGTTATCAGTGAACACTGTTTAGGGGGAAGTAGAGTTGACCCATCTTCCAGGCTAATGCCCCTTTCTTTTTCACATATTTCTTCTCCGTATCGACTTCTTTCCCCATCATACTATGAAATCTTTCACACATTCCCGAAGAGTGGAAGGAATGTGACCGCACCCACCTATCACCTCCTCGTTTCTTTCGTGTACATTTTATTCGGTCGCGTACCTCTCCATCCTTCTGTCGTCTTCGGTGTTAATGAGCTCGTGTGCACAGGGAACGAAGCCTGCTGGTGGTGATGACACACTCTTCTGCCCAGGGAGCTGCACCGCGGCCTCAGTTAATGTTTGTAACGGTGCTAGGAGACCAGTGCTATAGCGAGTCTCCATCTTACAGAGGAGGAAACTGAGGCACAGAGAGGAAGAGGGCTGCTCAGTATCGCACACCTGATGAGGGGCAGAACTGGGAATCACCCTGGTCGGGCGAGGTTTTTCTTTTTTTTTTTTTTTTAACCCTAGAACTAATAGAAAGGAGACGCCGGGGTGCCACTTACGAGTAGGAAACGCAACCTCTGCGTTTGATTGAAGCTGCCACGCAGGCAGCCGGTGTGCCAAGAGCTGGGTTTCCACGGCCCTCCTCGGAGGAACCGATGCTGTCATATAAACGGTTTTGCTGGAATAGTTAGAAGTGAAGTGTTTCTGTGAAGAAAAGTGGTATTTCAGGTCTAATTTTACTTCAGAAAACGGTTGCTTTTTTGGGGTGTTTGTGACGCGCTCAGTGACTCCAGCAGACAGACACTCCCTCTCCGGAGGCGTCTCGTCATCTGCCAGCTCATCTCCTTGCTGCCTTAGCAGCAAGCAGTTTGGGGGCAAGGTGTCCAGGGTTATTTACTTTAACCACAAATATATTCCTTTTTTAAAAAATTCTTTAAAATTTTTTTCTGATAGAGCAATTGGCCAGGGGTGGGGGGGCACACGTAGGGGAGAGTGAGAGAGAGAATCTCAAGCAGGCTCCAGGCTCAGCGAAGAACCTGATGCGGGGCTCGATCCCACGGCTGTGAGGGCAGGACCTGAGCTGAAATCAAGAGTTGGATGCTCTACTGACTGAGCCACCCAGGCGCCCCAACCATAAAATACATTCTGATGAATCGTAGTTCTTAGGTGATTGAGGGCAAAGTGTGTCTAAGTACATTTCCCGAGGCATCTTATCGTTAAAAGGAAAAATACATTGTGCTTTCAATATTCTTTTCCTTTTTAAGCTTTTTCAACATTTTTGTCTAAATTTACCAGCACATCACAAAAAGACAAAATACCACCTCACCGAGGGGCCGCGCGCTCAGCCGGGCGGCACGCATCCCCGGGAGGGTGTGGACGCGTTTCCGTGTCATGCGGTCACGTCGGCGTGTGTGTTTAAAGCCGGTGCATCTGCCGAGTCTGAAGTGCCTCAACTTTAGATTTCAGATTTCGGGGTCCTCCAAGAACCCACAGCGGAGTGAGGCTAGGCCTCAGAACGCTTGCGGTGGGAGAGAGACAGTGCCCCGGGGAGAAAGAGACTGGAGAAGACGCGGCCGAGGAGCCCCCTTCCCCCAGACGCAGGCATCTCTCCGAGCAGCCCGCCGATACCAGCACGCCGTGCACTTGACAGAGAAGCCCAGGCCTCCCCACCGGCTCCGTGATGGCCAGGGCCTCTGCGACAGCCAGTGGCAAAAGTGCACGCGGGCACTGCCCTTTCTGTGGTTGGCAGTGACGGCTGCAGCTTCCACCAGTCGCCGTCTGCCTCCTCACACTCCTCAGCCGCCCCCAGCCACGCTCACCGCGTCCCCCGTGCTGCTGACCGCTAACCGCCCGGGCGCAATCTGCCGCCATCGACCCAAGCCATCCAGCTCCCTATGCTGAGTTCAGGTTTACTCCCTGCTGCTCTTGTTCAGGGAACATTTGGATGATTTAAGAATGGGGGGAGGGGGAGTATCTTTTGTAATAAGTCAGAAAAGAGATCATGTCTCTAAGTATTGGATTACCACAAAAGGGGAGTGACTGGAGGGAAAGTGTTTACAAATCAATGAACAAAACAATTATAGTCTTTAAAATTAAAGCTTAGAAAAAATTTTTTTAAATTAAAATGTTTTTAATACTTATTTTTGAGAGAAAGAGAGAGACAGAATGTGAACAGGAGAGGGGCAGAGAGAGGGAGACACAGAATCCGAGGCAGGCTCCAGGCTCTGAGCTGTCAGCACAGAGCCCCACATGGGGCTCGAACTCACGAACTGTGAGATCATGACCTGATCTGAAGTCGGACGCTTAACTGACTGAGCCATCCAGGCATGCCTTTTTAAACTTTTTAATGTGTTTCTGAGAGAGAGAGAGAGAGAGAGAGAGAGGGAGAGAGTGAGCCCACGTGTGAGTGGGGTAAGGGTAGAGAGAAGGAGGTAGAGGATCAGAAGCGGGCTCCACGCTGACAGCAGAAAGCCCGATGTGGGGCTCGAACTCTCGGAACCGTGAGATCATGAGCTGAGCCGAAGTTGGATGCCCAACCCTCTGAGCCCCCCAGATGCCCCCGATGCTGTTCTAATACAGGTGAGACTTTGTGCCTCCAACAGCAAGAGCCAACGACGCTCATCATTAGGACGCCCGCGCGTTCTCAAGTAGGGGTGATTCATTTGTGCTGGAGTTAACCCGGCATAATATGTGCTTCTTGGGTGACCCAGTGCCAAAGGGACACCTCGAGTCCTGAAAACTCACAAGTAGTGAAACCTGCTTATGTGTTAAAGGAATCTCTCTCCTCCCCCGCAGATCCCCTCACGCGGGAGGTATCAGTCGCGTCTTTAATTTGAGTTCATCCTTTTCTTCATGTGAAGTGCTTAGGATGATAGGCTGGTGCACCTTTTAATTACCGCCGAGGCTGTTCCTCCGCGGAGAGCGGCTTGGTACTAGAGCTCGGTGTTAGCGGGGCCCATTTCTGTGTTAGTCACAAGCCGAGGACACAGGCTGGCTGCATTCTGGTGACGAGAGGGGAGACCGACATCAGGCGGTTGCCTCCGCTCCGCTGGACGCTGTGCCGAGTGAAGCGTGCCCCGGACAAACCCGTGGGGGCGCATGTAAGTTGTTGCTCGCCGTGAGAAGGCTTGGAGGAACAGATATGGTGACCGATGGCGTAGGCCCCACGACTCGGTTTGGGGTGGTGGCCGGAAGCGTGGCTCGCCCCGTCGAGTGCTCTGGGAACGTGGATTTAGAAATGGATGGGTGTGGGTTCAGATTCCAACTCCGGGCCGTGTCGTCGGGGCGAGCGAGCGGAGTTAGCCCCCTCTGGGTCTTGGTTTCCTCATCTGCAGCCGGAGCGTTGTGGTCCCTTCGGCACCAGGCGAAGCGCGGTGGGGTGCGTGCCTCGCCGTTCCTGCCTGAGAGCAGGCTTCAGAAACCTCTCCCTGCCTCTCCTCCCTCCTCTCGGGCAGTTTTTCAGAGGAGGAGGACTGGGATCAGGAGGGTTGAGAGAAGGCGCGCCTTCCGAGATTTCTTGGAGCAGCTCGGAATGTGAGGCCAGCGCTTGAGGCCGGAGAAGGGCCCGGTGCCCCCACTGGGTATTTGCGCCGAGTATACCTGCCCGTGAAGGGTTCTGGCGTCCCGTCCGCTGGAATGTGGGTGTCGGTCTGCTCCGGAGGCCCTGTGCCCTGGGAGGCCGGTAGGGGACCCTGAGGGCCTTCTGTCAGGGGTGGGGGGGGGGCGTTGACCGGGTGTGAGTCAGGGTCCTGGAAAGCTGTAGACTCATGTCAGAGGTACCGCAGCCGGGAATCCAACCAGCCCTTGAACGTTCAGGCGACTTACCAAGCTGGCTTCCGGTGAGTAGAAAATGTGCAATCTGTTCACTTACCAAATTTGAAAGTTAGTGCTAAGGAACCGGGAAGAGGTGGTTTGGATGGACCCTGCGCTGGGCGGTAGGTCCTCCACGCAGCTGTCGGAGAACTCGAACGCCGGGATCTGCCCGGAGGACGTCTTATTTCTGATCTCAGTTGATTTGTTGGTGGGACAAGGGGATTAAGAATTTATCGAGCCCTGCCTTTGAGAGAACCGCCGCTCCTGTGTGAGCTGTGACCGTTACCGTCATCAGGCAGCCGGCGCGTGGCGGCGGCGGCGCCGGCTGGGCTCCGTGTCCAGGGGCTTTCACACACGTCCTCTCATTACCTCTGCTCACTGGCGAGGGGCGGATTCTGCCCTGTGCCCACTTACGGCTGGGGAGGGGCGGGGCGGAGCCGGGCGATCTGCCCAAGACCCAGCTAGTCCGCGGCGGGGCTGGCACCGTGCCGTCGGCCCGCGGTTACGTCTGCGACAGATGTCCAGGCTCTCACGATGCATGCAGTTCGTGCCTGCAGCTCCCACTTCCGTTCCTCTCCTCCTCTCTGTCTGTCCCTTAAAGTCCCCACCCAGGGGCGCCTCGGCATCGGCTCAGTCACTTGCGTGTCTGGCTCTTGACTTTGGCTCAGGTCATGATCTCAAGGTTCGTGAGTTCGAGCCCCGCAGCAGGCTCTGCACTGACAGCGCAGAGCCTGCTTGGGATGCTCCCTCCCTCTCTCTCTCCCTCTTTCTCTCTGCCCCTTCCGTGCACGTGTGCTCTCTCAGTCTCTCCCAAAAATAAATGAATAAACTTAAAAACAAAAAAGAAAACACCATCTTCATTGTCCTCAAGCTGTGCCTAAGATGCCCCTGCTGTATGCAGCGTGTCGAGTTATCGCTCAGGTGAGGCGGGGGTTGAGTGTGTCTGCTCACTAACAGGCATCACCGGCTCCGACTTGCCCAGAATGCGGTGTACGAGACCTCCCCGACCGACCCGTCCTAAGCCCTTCTCCATTTCCACGAAGATTGATGATCCAGGTCTAATTTTATACATTTCCCAAATAGTGAGTATACTCTTGGCCCCAAATATAATGTAATTGGGATGTTTATGCTTAGTTCACAGGACCTTATACATACTCAAGCAATTTTAAAGTATTTTAACGGTTTATATTGGTTTTATCTCGGCCTTTATGTTGTTGTGTCTCAGCTCTGATTTAATAGTGTTGAGGGACGCAAGTCACTGATTTTAATATCCTTCCTGTGGGGGAAGCTACGTTATATTAGTTAAATGTATAATTTATATGTATATATATGGATATATATATATATATACATATAAAATTGTGTTGCATAAGTGTTATATAACATGTCATATGATATGTAATATTTCATGTATACACACACATGTATAATATAAAACTGACAACCCTCTAACCCTAAAGTTTCTAGAAACACACTGTAGTTCAAAGGTAAAGACACCGGCACGAATGTCAGGTTCAGGTATTGCAGGAGCGCAGCCTTGCCGGCTCGGCAAACCGACAGAATCGCAGTCTTCTGCAAGTGTCACAGTGTTCCTGGGACCCCGTTTCCTCGTTCTCACGATGAAGGAGTTTTACGGACCACCGCAAAGGTCCGCTCTGAACCCATCGAATCGCCCCATTCATCTCTGGGGTCGTGCGGCTCAGGGAGATGGCTCGGGTTAGCGCGAGTATTTCGAAAGCAAGGTTAACGCCAGCTCGTTCCCCGGCTGTCGGGCGAGGGGATTAGGCAGGAATGTTGCCCCGTCTTCGGAGTCTGGTTTGCTGGCGGAGGAGGGAGCCCCCTCACGCCGAGGCTGCCTCGCGAATCGAGCCCCAGCCTGCCCTGTGCGTGCTCGTCACAGTCCCGCTTTGGGGCCGGCCTCTCGCCAGAACGCGGGTGCGGCGTTGGGGCACGGGGAAGGTCTGAGACACAGGGCGACACAAAGGACTTGTTCCGTGAGGTCGCTCGGCTGGCTTGAGCTAAGCCCGGGCCAAGTGGGGCTCACTCCCTTAGTTTCATACTGGTAGAGGCATGTGTGGTTTTACTATAATGTCGGGATACAAGTGGTAACACCGCACACTGTATTGTGGCTCATTCATCCTCCAGTACTCTTCTGGGCGCTAAATGATAAGCCTGTTTAACCCTCACGGCCCATGGGGCCGGTACTATTACTGCTCCCGTTTTATAGAAGAGGAAATTGAGGCACGGAGAAAGTTAAGTTGTGTGCCCGAGTCACAGAGATAGTAAATGGTGCGGCTTGGATTGAAACGCAGACAGTCTGAGCACAGTGCTGCTCCTTTAAACCGCTAGGCCAGGGGTTGGCAAACCCCTGTATAGGACCGGATAGCAAGTGTTTGAGGCTTCGTGTGCCAGAAAAATCTCTGTTGCTTCCGTTCAGCTCTGCCTTTGTGGTGCGAGAGCAGCCAGAGACAGTACGTTAAACAGTCTGCGTGGCCGTGTCCCGATAAAACTTTATTTATAAAAACGGGCAGGGTGCTGGATTTGGCCCGCGGGCTGTAGTTTTCAGGTCCTGTCCTAGACGATGCTGGTCTGTCAGGAAACCTCTGTTAATGACGGGGAGGGGCAGATACTGGAGAGCATGGCGGTCCAGTTTTATAAGGGATTGGGGGCCAGAAATGCATGAAGGTGATATATTGTTTGTCTTCCCTTCGGGTGGCGCGTCCTCTTGCATGTGGGTGTTAAGAGGCTCGGGCCCAGGAGAGACTTTTTATTCTATCTCGGCTTCCTGGGCGATCCTGCGCTAGACTCGTAGCGTCTGTCCCCCAGCCCTCCACAGTGGTGATGACGGCCCTCACCACCTGCCCCTCTTTCCCCCTCAAGTGCGCGTGTCTTAGATGAACACGGTGTTGTCTGTGAGTCACTTGGGGTTCGGCCTCTGGAGGACGGTAACTCTGTTAAAAGGCCGTCAGCATTTCGTTCGCTTGCAAATCAGAGAGTACTTTGGGGGTGTAAGACCGGTTTTTGAATGTTTGCCACGTGAAGCCCAATTGTGAAGGAAGGGCATTTTTGGGAACCTGCCCGGGAGCGTGTGGGTCGCGGGGGTAGGAGTTGATGGGTTGCCCGTGCGGCGGTAGGCCTCAGGCCGATGGAGTTACCAAAGAGGGCGAAACGGGTATTTATTTCAGTTTTTAGTCAGTGCAGTGCGAGCAGGGCCTCATTCTGTACCGTTTCCATAAGAAAATGTAGGCTTCTCCGCTAAGCCGTGAGTCTTCGCAGTAGGGAGGATTTTTATAAATGTTTCCAAGTGAGATGTCGAAGTGAAAAGTTGAGCCGAGGAGCCTCAGAGGGAGCCAGGCTGCGGCCTGCATCTCAGTGAAAGGGAGCGGAGCGCCCCTCTGCAGGTGGCAAGTGTGGTCTGTATGCTAAGACCTCCGTGGAAGAATGGGCCCGGCGTGGGCGGGGAGGGGTGGCTCGCCTGTGGTGACTGGGGTTCCTGGGTTAAGCACAGCGGCTGCTTCTGATGCCCCCACCCCCACCCTTAATTTTAATTCGCCAGAAAATACCCTGGACTGAATATTTCAGCCTAGACCATGTCTCCGAATCCTGATGGGTTTTGTCGTTGTTTCTCTTGTCCTGTTGCCAGAAGCTGTCATTTAAAAATCCAGTGCTCGCGACTGCTTAATCCTAATTCGAAATCTCCATTTAAGATGCTCTCTCATCTACTATAGTGATGGAAAAGCTGGTGCTTGACTGAGACCTTCTCGGTGCTGGGCTCGCGCTTTGTCTACACTTGTATCTTACTTAACACAACAATATTAGTTGTGCAGAGGAATGTTCTTCTTGTGTTACAGAGGGGCAGACGGAGGCGCCGGGAAGTTCACTGACTCTGGCAGGGGTAGGCAGCTAGAGAGCGGTGGAGCCAGACTTTAAATCTGCCTTCCCGATTCCAAACCCCTGCAAGGAGGGTGAGCAAGAGTCCCGCGTTTCTGGGACACAGGATTCCCAGCGCTGAGACGCCTGGGCAAACGGGAGCGCCTGGTCACCCTGCGAGCACGATGCTGAGGTAGTGCTCGGTGTCGGGGTAAATCCGAGAGCGTTTTCCTGAGCGATTGCCTCTCGGCTTCTAGAAGCCGTGCGTGTGCACCGTAAGACCTCCAGGGCCACAAACCCCAGGGCCGTCTTGGAGCCAAGCAGGGAAGCTAGGAGACTGAGCTCTCTGGGGTTCCCGGCGGGAAGGCAGTCCCATTCGCTGGCCCGGCTCGCGCTGACGGAACAAGGGGTGTGACTCTTGGGGGAGCAGCATCTGTAGTCTTCCCCTCTTGCTTCAAGTTACTGCCACACTCCTGTGCTTACGAGCGGGCAGAGTCTCGGGAAAGACTGGGTCAGGTTGGGAGGATTTCACGCCCCCCCCCCCCCCAGACTTTCTAAGACCAGTCCTCGTGCCCCCGGAGACCCTGGAGGACCTCCAGAGCTGGGGACCAGCCAGCACAAAGCTTCTTCCTTCAAAGCCCGGGCTCCTACGCGGACACGTCTCTTTTCAAACAAGTTCTTTTGGCCTGGGTCCAAATTCCGGAAGATACTGTGTACAACTTCTGAAGGGCACTGTGCACTCCAAAACTATTTTTAACGATGGAGAGTCGGCACATGGACCGCAGATCGCGAGCCCTGTGGTCGCCCGAGGGGAAGCAGAGCCATCGTGGGAACATCGTAGGTCTCCCTGCAGTCAGGAGGTTGATGGCTCTTCATTCAAAAGGTGAATCCACATAAGCATCAAGTTTTGTGCCCTCTCTTTTTAAAAATGTACTTACCAGGGCGCCTGGGTGGCTCAGTCAGTTAAGCACCCAACTCTTGATTTCAGCTCAGGTCCTGATCTCACGGTTTGTGGGTTGGGGCCCCGTGTCGGGCTCTGCGCCGACAGCATGGAGCCTGCTTGAGATGCTCTCTCTGCCCTTTCCCCGTGCCTGCTTTCTCTCTCAAAGCCCTGACCCAGAGAATACCCTCCCGGCGGCCCCTAGAAACGCCCTGTGCCGCCTGCTCAGGAAAAGGCTGGTCGTGAGAAGGCAGGCAGGTCGTGTGATGCATTGGCTGCTCATGGGAGACTTTGGTCCCCAAAGCGCAGCACTTGTCGCAGGGTGGAAGCCGGCCGCGCCTTGTGCTCGCCGCCCGTGCCGTCCGTTGGTTGTCGGGATGCTTGTGTGAGATCAGTCCCTAAGACTTATTAATTAGAACCACGCAGGGGGTCTTGTAGTCACTTAATTACCGATGCGTTCCTTCTTTAACAGTGTCAAAGGTGTCTCGTCAGTTTTATTCCCTGTTTTGTGCGAGTTTCTCTGTGACTGTGTTACAAACGAACTCTCCTCCCAGAGGGCGGTGTTTCTTCCGTGGTCGGTGCCTGCTGTTTTGCAGTAGATAAGGTACCAGCTCGCAGCAGGGGAGTAGCGTCGGGGACGCCCCGGGAATGAGGGCAGAGCAGAGGCAGGGGTGGGTGCGGAGGAGGAAGGCAGGGTGAGAAAAGGGGAGCGTGGTGGGGACAGTGGCAGCCACAGCAGGGCAGGGAGCGGGCGGGGAGAGGCGCAGCAGGCAGATCTGTGCAGGCGGGGTCAGGTGGGCACGTAGAAGACAGACACACAGACAGGCAGACAGACCAGTAGGGCCCGGCTCTTTCCCTGAGGTCTCCTACAGCCCTCATCCTGTTGATGACGCTTGCCCCGTTGGCCTCCTTCTGGCTTTCAAGCTCTGAGACTCGTCTGTGTCTGCGTGTGTGTAGACCGCCAGGAAGCGGGTTCTGAAATTCGAGAGTCGGCAGTGAGGAATGAGAAGCCCAGTCTCTGGGGCCAGACCACACTGGGTTCAAATCCCAGCTCGGCGCCTGCTGGCTCACCCGGGCAAGCTCCGTCGTCACCGTGTGTCCTGGTCTCCTCTTCTTCAAACGGGGTTGATGACAGCGTCTAGTCTAGCTCTTAGCGTGCTGGGAGGACTCAGGGAGGTGAGTCCACGAGCCTGTTAGAACAGTGTGCCCGGCAGTACTGGCCTTGGTTGCTACTGTGCTTCTCACGTGACCCCAGAGGTCGTGGACCAAGGGAATGTTCCCAGAGTTTAATCGATCTGTCAGAATCCTGAAGACGGTACTTGTTCCTGTCTGGGGCTTTTGCCATCGAACTCCCTGCTTGTCTGAAAAGCTCCCAGCCCGACGGCACGGAGCTCCGGTTCCCCGCTCCAGCTCTGGCATCACCCCAGCGAAGACGGGTTTCCGCGGAGCCTGCTCTCAGGTTAGGGGCTGAGATGCTGGTAAACAGCGGGGATTCAGGTCACGGACCAGGCGATACCGAGTCCTTTTCGGCAGGCGGGTTCCTCGATCTGGCCATGAGTTTACCTCTGTGCAGGGAGGTTTCACAGGCTTAAGATTCTCGACAAGACTGGAGATCGCTCGTACAAGTACCCTGGAAGAGAGAATGTGTGTGCTGCAGTGTAAATAATAAATTTAGTGGCCAAGAAGTTCTTTGGGAAATGAAGAAGCCAGTCCCGCCATCAGACAGTACATTAAGTATTGGAGACTCCTTTCTTCAGAGCAAAGGCCCTGGGGCCTGCCCAGACCTCCAAGCTGCAGACTGACACCACGTTTAGACCTGGCGGTTGGGTAGTGGAGGTGGGATCCGTGCTCTCCGGGGATGAGTTTAAACCATTTCCAGCCTCTTCGTATTCATCCAGCCTCTTCGTATTCACGAGGGCCCCTGCTGGGTAAGGGGGCGCTGGAGGCACCTGGGGCTCTATGGGCTACGCAGATGATGGAGTGTTGGAATCAAAACTTCCGTAAGGTTCTCTCTAGGACTGGGGGAGGCCCCGATTGGGAAACACAGTGGGGGTGCCTCCGATTGGGAAACACAGTGGGGGTGCCTCCAAAGCCTCAGCCGTTATGCCGCCTGTGCCCCGCGTGGATGTCCCCCGCTCTCGCGCAGGGGTGGGAGGGCGGCAGATGGGGGTGGCGGCAGTGAGGAAGGCGTGAAAGGACACGAGGCCTCTTCATTCACGAGGCGTGAAAGGGCTCGCGGCCGCCTGCGGGGTCTCCGTGTTCATCGTTGCAGAGCCCGGTCTTGCTTCCTCCGCGGGAGCCGTCCCATGGTCCTCCGGGCTGCCGATTGCACTGCTCGCCCTGAGATCTCACGGGCGATTCGCTCAGTCTGGACTTCACGCGGCGGCTCTTGAGGAAAACACGACCTACGTGGCCGGGAGGCCGTCCCGCTCCACCGATTGTCCTCACGCGCCGGAAGGCAGCCCCGTGGCCCTCGGCTTCTGTGGCATTCCGGCCTGTGGGTAGGGCCGAAACCCTTCAGCCTGCTCGGTGGTGCGCACACTGACACCGTGTTCTTCCCCCGCAGGTGCTCACGTCATGCCGGGCCTTCCTTGTGACGGCACGAATCCCCACCAAGGTAAGTGTCGGTGCGTCTCCTCCAACACACACACGCACGCACGCACGCACACACTCCCTCCCTCCTCAGTGGACACAATCGAGGCTGTCTCCAGAGTGTTCTTAGCACACTCTGCCTTATTTTCCTGCCTTCTCCCAGACGGCGCCTGAGCGTCGTGACCACAAACAGTTCTTGCTCCATCGTTTCTCCTCCTCCGGTGTGAAAGCATCCCAAGAAAAGTGGCAAAGCCTTGTGGGCTCCACGTCCCCGAGGCTGCAGCTTCCAGCCAGGTTTTCCCTCCCCCGGGGCCTGGTTTATACTTTTCTCAAGTCCGACTCTTACTTCCTTCGGTCCTGTGATGGCAGAATTTTCTAGGCTCTGGCGAATGGGAAACGCTGGTGCAGTCCCAGCAGCGTGGCCGGCTCGGCCCTTCTCCCGGCTCTCCGGATGCCTCCGTGCCTTTGCAAATCCTTTTCTTCGGCCGGGGGTCCCCGTTTTGCCCCTTCTCTGCTCGACACGTGAAGTCACTTCTCCCGGCTTAGTGGAACCGGGTCCCCGTTTTCCTGGCTCCCCGACGTGTAGCTTCTCTGGGCGACAGCCCTTTGGGGTAGTGGGAGCATCTTAATTGATCTCCGGCTAGCCTCACTCAGCCGAGCTGATCCAAGCTGCCCGGCCATCCCAGATGGTGCCGATGGAGGCTGCCTTGTGAGAGAGCGCACCTGCTCGCACCTGCTCACACCTGCTCACACCTGCCCACACCTGCCCACACCTGCCCACACCAGCTCACACCTGCCCACACCAGCTCACACCTGCCCACACCAGCTCACACCTGCTCGCACCTGCTCACACCTGCCCACACCTGCCCACACCTGCCCACACCTGCTCACACCTCCCCACACCTGCTCACACCTGCCCGCACCAGCTCACACCTGCTCGCACCTGCTCACACCTGCCCCCTCCAGCTGGAGGGGAGGCCCGGCCCGCGGCGGTGGTTTGCTGTTAAACCTCTTCTTGCTCAGGGTTACCATAGTAAGTTTATTTAATTCAAGGTATTTCACACGGTAATGAACAAGACTGCAAGAGGAGAGAGTGTCTGTGAAATACTGAATATTGATAAATGAGAATTATTTAAAAATAATTGCTGTCTCAGTAAGGACCAGACAAATGGTTAAGGGCTGGGGTGACAGGGAGCATGACAATTTGGCGAATTTATGCCCTCAAATTGCTCTGCAAGGGTCTTCAAGTTCTCACGCCGTTTTATTATTTTATTTTTTGTCATTATATTTTTTATTTTATTTTCTGTGTGTTTACTTTTTTATTTTGGGAGAGAAAGCGTGAGTCGGGGAGGGCAGAGAGAGAGGGAGACAGAATCTGAAGCACGTTCCGCATTGTCAGTGCAGAGCCAGAAGCAGGGCTCGAACCCATGAGTCTTGAGATCATGACCTGAGCCAAAGTCAGATGCTGAGCCGACTGAGACTTGCACTGGATGTTGGGTGCCCTACATTTAAGGGCGTGGCCCCCAGAGGAAATGCCAGGATAGCACCAGCCAGGGGCCGTTACTCACGAAACTCGAGCACCATACGGAAGGCTAGGAAATGAGACGGTGTTTCTAAGTTTAACCTGAAATACCTGAAGGTAGAAATGTATACTCTTTAGAAAGTAATTCGCTGCTTGAAATGACTTTTCAAAACCCAACCAAGTATCGATCCTGGTAGTAATGATAGGTAAGAAGACTTGTACTCAGATAGACCGTGTTTGTGTCTGTCTGTGTCTGTCTGTTTATTTTAGGGAGAGGGAGTCAGAGAGAGAAAGGGAGAGAGAGAATCTTAAGCAGACTCTGTGCTGTCGGCATGGAGCCCAACTCAGGGCTCGATCTCTCCAACTGGGAGATCCTGACCTGAGCCGAAATGAGTCAGACGCTCAACTGCCCGAGCGCCCCAAGTGACCGCCACACAGAATGTCTAAAGTGTGCCTCCAGTGCCGCCTTCAACTCTTGGAGGACAAGAAGAATGTCTCGTTCCTCTCTCCAGTTCCAGTCCTGGCACACAGTAGGCCTTCCAGCCACGTCTGTTGGCTGACTGAGTGAATGGTTGCCCCTCGCGTTTCCGACCTCCAGGGGAAGAGGTCAGGCCGGCCGATCCGATGCAGCCCCGTCATCGGGTGCCCTGTGACCGTCTGCTGTAGCCGGATGAAAGGCCGCAAAACCGGGGGAGAGATTAGTGGCCGTTGTCCAGAAAAAACAGGAAAAGTATGGGACTGGAGGTATCTTGAAGAAAAAAATTGCTAATTATGAGAGAAGAGGGAAAGGGCCACCTGTTATTTGGGAAGGAAGTAAATCATTGTTTATCTGCAGACAGAGAGACATAGATGTTGACCCAACTCTGATTGATCTACGGTTTAAAATTCCTACATATTGTATTTTTCTAAGTCCGTTCAAAATACGAATTTCTAGAGACGTTGGAAGGAATGACGACGCCAGTAAGCGGCCAGAATGTAATTCAGAGGCGAAAGGGTTTAGAAGGAAAAGAACACCAACATTGTCTTTATCGTGATGGGACTTTCCAAAGCAAAGTCTGGAAATTGGAGAAAATCGTACGTTTAGATGGCTCACTTTGTGCCTTCGTTTCTCAGTGAAGAAGTACTGGAGTGCGAGTGCGAGAGCTTCCCGCTGCGTGTGTCCCTGGCTGGAGCTTAGAAAGTCAGACTTGGTTCCTTTCAACCTTTCAGTGGCCAGTACTTCCGAGTTAGGATAAGTCAAGGTCCTATCTTTTTTTTTTTTGCTGTCAGCACAGAGCCTGATACAGGGCTTGATCGCATGAACCGTGAGATCATGGCCGGAGCTGAAACCAAGAGTCGGACGCTTCGCTGATTGAGCTCACCTCCCCCCACAGGGCTCCCCAAGGTCATATCTTAGTGCATTAATGGAGATACGAAACTAGCTACGTTCAGAAGATGTCCAATGCCTTGTTTTCCTTGTGGAATATTTCTAATTAGAGGATTTTTACCTGGAATTAGAGGTTTTGCAACCCTCATTCATTACAGGTCTTTATTTCAATTGCAGCTCGAGTTAACCTTCAGCTACTTGGAGATTCATGGCGTCGTCTGCAGCAAGCCTGCTCAGGTGAGTGCCGACACAGCTGCCTGTGTGCCGTAACCGCAGGGTGCTAACCTCCTTGAGGTCCTGAAACCGGGAACCCCCTACTTTGGTTTCAAGAGATTCTCTTGAGATCATGTAGAAAAACACGATTGGGGAAATGGAAGTTTCTGAATGAGAGACCGCGCAGGGGGCTGTGTGGGGAGGGGCTGGGGTTTTGTTCTGAGAAGGAAAAACACATTCTCCGGAACTCCGTCTGAGAAGAACTAATTAACTTTTATGTCAGCTGACGATGTAAACGTCACGGTACTGTTGCTTAGAGGTTGTGTCCGACACGGTTTAGCGTTAAAATCTCACAACTAGTATGTAGACCTCTCCGAGGTCTTTCCGGGAATGCAGTGATCATGAATTTTTTGGGTCCCAATAAAATGTAGATTTTTAAAACCAGCTGTATTGAGCTGTAATAAGTAATATGCAGGGAACGGAAGGGTACAGTTTCGTAAGTTCTGACGTGTGTATACCCACGAAACCACTACCACAACCAAGATCGCCAACTTACTCCTCACCCCTCGGGCTCCTCGCACCCTCCCCTCCGTACACTCTCACTCCTGCCCCTCCCCATCTGTCTGCGGGCGTCTGAGCCGCGCTGCCGGAGATGAGTTCACGTTTTCTTAGAATTTTTTTTAATGTTTATTTATTTTTGAGAGAGAGAGAGAGAACAGAGCATGAGCAGGGGAGGGGCAGAGAGAGAGGGAGACACAGAATCCGAAGCAGGCTCCAGGCTCTGAGCCATCAGTACAGAGCCCGATGCAGGGCTGGAACTCATGAACTGCAAGATCGTCACCTGAGCGGAAGTCAGATGCCTAGCTGGCTGAGCCCCCCAGGCGCCCCGAGTGCACATGGTCTAGCACTTTGAATGGCATCGTAGTGTGTGGACTCTTCGTTAACTACCTTCTCCCTGTCAGTATAATTATTTGGGAACGGATTTATTTTCTTTCATGTGTCTGTAGTTCCCTCTTATTTTTGAGGCATGTTGCGTTGTGCGGCTGTATTGCAGCCCGCGTGTCCCTTCACCTGGTGAGGGATAGTTGGGTTGTCGATGTTGTTTGCCAAGCCAAGCCAAGCTGCTGTGAACACTTACGTGTACCTTTGATTGGACGTAGGCTTTCCTCTCCCCTGGGTGGATACCTAGGAGTGGAACGGTTGAGCTGGAGGGTGGGTACCTTTCTAAGAAGCTGCCGAACTGCTTTCCAAAGTGGTTGTACCATTTGACATCGTCACCAAGAGAGCACGGGGGGGTCCAGCTCTTCAACACCCACCCCCCTGGCAATGTCACAGTCAGTGTGTTTCATTTTAGCCTTGTGGAAGGTGTGTGGTGCTTTCTGGTCGTAGTTTTAACTTACATTTTTCTAATGACTACAGGTACGAACACCTTTTGATCTGCTCATTTGCCCATCATCTATCTCCCTGTTCCAGTGTCCATTTAAATGTTTTGCCAACTGAGTTGTTTTGATTTTTTGAAGAGTTCTTTTCTACATTCTGAATACAAATCCCTTATCAGATACATGATTTATACATGGTTTTCTCAGTCCAAGGCCTGTCATTTCCTTTCTTTGTAGTGCTTTTCAAAGGGCACAAGTTTTAAATTCTGATGATGTCCAATTTGCCGATATTCTCCTTTATGGATTGTGCTGGTGTCATTGAATAGGTCTTTGCTCAAACCGAGGTCATAGAATGTTCTATGTTTTTTTGAAGTGTTGTAGCTTTATGTTATACATTTAGGTCTGTGATTCACTTTGAGGTAGTTTCTATCTATAAAGCAATATATACCTTCCTTCCTTCCTTCCTTCCTTCCTTCCTTCCTTCCTTCCTTTCTTTCTTTTTCCTTTCCTTTTCTTTTTTCTTTTCTTTCCCTTCCTTCCTTCCTTCCTTCCTTGCTTCCTTCCTTCCCTTCCTACTCCCTCCCTCCCTCCTTCTTCCTTTCGTCCTACCTTTAGGGTATTCATTTGTCTGAAAGACGGTTGTTTCTGCACTGAACTGGCTCTCACTTTTGTTGGAGATCAGTTGTTCAGTTGTAAGTGTTGGTCTGTTCCTGGACTCTGAGTCCCATCCCTGTGGTCTGGTGGTCTCTTTCCCACTGCCATGCTGTCTTGATTATTGTAGCTTTATAGTAGGACTCAAAATCAGAGGGCGTTAGTCCTCCAAGTTGGTTATTCTTTTTATCAAAGTTGCTTAGTGACTCTAGGTCCTTTGCAGTTCCCTGTGAATTTGAGACTCAGCTCAGTTTCTACAGAAATGGCTGCTGAGATTTTGAGTGGTGTTATACTGCATCTATCCATCAGTTTGGGGAGATTTGACATCTTAACAGTATGGAGTCCCTGACCCAAGAAAACTGTGTATTTCTTTCTGTGTATTTAGTCTTCTTTAATATCTATCAGTGGTGTTTTACTGTAGACTTCAGTGTACAGGTCTTACACATCTTTTGTCAGATTTATTCCCAAGTATTCTGTATTTTTTGATGCTGTTATGAATAGTATTGCTTTAAATTCCGGTTCCTAATTGTTTGGTGCCAGAATATAGACATACAGTGGACTCTTGCATATTGACCTTTGGTCCTGCCACCTTGTTGTACTCACCTATTGGCTCTAGTAGCTTTTTTGGTTTTTTTAGTCCGCTTCATGCCCAGCATGGGGCTTTGAACTCACATCCTTGAGATCAAGATCTGAGCTGAGATCAAGAGTCAGATGCTTAACCAACCGAGCCACCCAGGTGCCCTAGTTCTAGTAACTTTTAAAAATGGATTTCATCATTTTCCACATAGATGACTGTGATGTTTGAGAATAAAGACAATTTCACTTCTTCCTTTTCCAGTACCCATGCCTTTTATTTTGTTTCTTGCCTTGTTGCTGTTGGGAGACTTCCCGCATGGGTCTCTCACGCACCTGTGTGTCTCGGTGGGTCCACCAGGAATTCGTGGCTGTGATGGCTCTTCACCCAGGCGGCTTCTTGGGATTGCGTCCGCCGCGAGCGCCCGTGTGAGATGGCGGCGTGGTGGTGTGTGTGCCTTCCGGACACACAGCAGGCTCGCTTACCGTTCACTCTGAGAAGATAGGTTACCCAAGTTCCTCCTCTGTAAGCAGCCCTGTGTGTGCGCAGGCATCCGCCTGAGGCCTCTGTGCCAGCCTGTGGACGTGGGGCCGGGTAGAGTCCGTGTGCACACGGGACTCATGCTCCATGCCGCGTGTGAGAAGGTCCCTTCTGTCAGACACAGAGGTCTCCCGCCTCCTGCCGGCATTCACGCCACAGCAGCGGGCTAGAATCAAACCTCGGCGCCTGCCAGCTGCCCCGGCTGACACCTCCCGATTGGTGCCGGACGCAAGCGCTGAGGACAGGTGTCCTTGTTCTCTTCCTGACCTTGGAGGGAAGACTTCCTTCTCCCACTAAGTGCGATTTCAGCCGTAGGTTCTTCACAGATGCCTTTATCTGGTGGAGGAATTTCTCTTCTGTTCCAAGGTGGCTGAGAGGTTGTTTTTTTTTTTTTTAATTTTTTAAATATGTATTTTTGAGAGAGAGAGACAGACACAGAGTGCGAGCGAGGAAGGGACAGAGAGAGGGAGACCCAGAATCTGAAGCAGGCTCCAGGCCCCTGGCTGTCAGTACAGAGCCCGACGCGGGGCTTGAACCCACGAACCGTGAGTTCATGACCTGAGCTGAAGTCGGACGCTCACCTGACTGAGCCACCCGGGCGCTCCCAAGGTGGCTGAGAGGTTTCGTCAGGAATTAACTCTTGTGTTTTGTGAAACGTTTAGTTCTCTATTACTGTGTTTTTCTTTTTCTTTTTAGTTTGCTCATGCGGTGAATTATATTGGTTAATTTTCGGATTTTCAGTCAACCTTTCATTCCTGGGATTAACCCTACTTGGTCATGATGTATTATCCGTTTCGTACATTGGCGGATTCTATTGATTAATATTTTGCGAAGAATCTTTGCATCTGTGTTAATGACAGTTTTGACTGTAGTTTTCTCTTTTAAAAAACAAGTTTTTGTCTGCTTTCTGTATTAGAGTGACCATGGACTCATAGAATTAGTCACTTCTCTTTGGATTTTTAGAAAAATTTAGAATAACCAGCTCTTCAAAGTTTGGTTGAGTTTACCAGTGATGCTATCAGAGCCTGGAGTTTGTTTTTCCTTTGGGAAGTTTTTAAACGACAAATTCTGTTTCTTTAATAGATACAGATACATTCATATTTTTCTTCTTAAGTGAGCTGTGGTAGTTTGGGTCTTTTAAAAAATGTATCCATTTCTTCTCTGTTGTCAAATGTATCAGTTTTAAGTTGTTCATAGTATCCCGTTATGCTTTACATATGTGTGGACTGTCATTCCTGTTATCGATCATTCGATCCTTCTCTCCTCCCCTCCGACGCCCGGCTCCCTGAATAGCAGTCCGGCTGGAGGCTTATCAATTCTGTTGATCGTCTCAAAGACGCCGCTTTCGGTTTTGTTGATTTTCTCTATTGATTTTGTTTCCTATTTCATTGATCCTTACTCTGGTCTTTATTATTTCCTTCATTCTACTTTTTGTTCTAATTTTTAAAACCATAAAGAAAACGTATGTGTGTTTTTGTGTGCACACGGATGTGTGTGTAGTTTGTTGACAACAATTCCTAAGAGAAATTGTCAGAATTGTCACTCTTCGTTGATGGAGATTACATACAAATCCTTGGAACGTTTCCATGGTTCATCTGAGAGCAGTGTGGTATCCTGTGTGTTTAGCATTCTGTAGAAACTGGAGTTTGGGAGAAAAATTCCAGTGCCATATGTTTGCCCAAATGGCAGGCATATGCAGGAGGGAGTGATTACTCGCGAGCGATGACATAAGCAGGGCCTTCCTGACGGCCTTAATTCAGGGATGTTTATGTTCATGGTGTCGGAGTTCTGATGGGAGCAGAAGGGCATTAACTGAAATGTTAATGCCAAGGTTATACTCAAAGTATGATTTGACTGCGGGACTTAATTATGAGAAAGGACGCGGGTACAGCAAGACTCATCTCCCCGGGCCGCTGCTGGCCCTCATCTAGCCTGGTGACGCAGCGGTCGCTTCCCTCCAGTCCGTACGGCATTCAGAGGCACCGAGTATACGGCCGTCACCTCGGCCCATGGAGCTGCTGTGACTGCGAGTGCCAGGAGAGGAGCCCTGCCACCTTGCTTCTGTTTCGTGTGGACCTTGGAGATGACGGTGTAGCGGGACCGAGGGGCTTGTGATGCTTAGAGGTTCTCAGAATCTCGTGCTTCGGAAATTTCTGTGCTGTTGAGAAATAAATACTGATACTTCCGGCAATACCTCTCTCCCTGTCACGCTCCCCTATGTACACATGCACGCACACGCACGCACACGCGTACACTCACATGTGCACATGCACACGCATGCACACGCGTACACTCACATGTGCACATGCACACACGTACACTCACATGCACACGCACACATACACTCACATGCACACACTCACATGCGCACATGTACACACACGCACACACGTACACTCACATGCACACACGCACACATACATGCACACACACACACATACACTCACATGCATACACATGTGCACACGTGCACTCACACATACACCCGCATGCACACATGTGCACACGCACACTCACACGTACACTCGCATGCACACGCACACTCACATGCGCACATGTACACTCACATGCATGTGCACACACTCACATGCGCACACATACCCACGTGCATACGCACACGCACGCACATGTGCACACGCACACTCACGTACACACATGTGCAGCACTCACAGTACACTCGCATGCACACTCACATGCACACACGTACCATGTGCTTACACACATGCACACTCCTACACACATGCCCATGTACTCACATGCACATACGTATGCTCACATGCACACGCGCACACACTCACATGCACACATGTGCATTCACACGTGCACACGTACACTCACATGCACACACACGCGCACATGTACAGCATACGCACATGCACATACGTATGCTCACACGCACACAGTGCACACATGCTCACACACATGCACACATACGTGCATGCACACGGCACATCCACACACATGCACGTGCACACATACGCACACATGACAGTTAGGACTCAGTGTATCGAGGGTGGCCATTTGATTCTCTTGTGTTCCAGAGGGTGAGAGATGTTGCCTGAGTCACCTCAGGAACTTGGCCGTCTGGTTTCTCTAGTGTTCTCGTGTGTAAAGCCTTCAGGATGAATGTCCTCCAGTGGCACTCACAGTCTGCCCTGGAGGAGGCCATGCTTTTCTTTTTTCTCTCTGGTTTTAGTTTCCATTCTTCTTTAATGGTCTTTGGGATTGATTAGCTTTTTATCATGATTTAATTATGGTTGGTCAATTCAGATCGAATGCCCAGGACATTGACCTGGCGTCGTGCTGAGTGACAGGGAGTGTGTGTTGCCTGAGTTCGTGAAGTGTGACGGTGCTGCCGTCGTTCCCCTTTTCCCGGTGGGGGTGTGCGGGGCCCCTGTCCCGGTTTCCACATCTCCTTGCCTGTAGCACTGTCTCCGTGTTTAAGTTTTGTTGAAATTCTGTTGTCTGTGGTCATTACATAGTTTTATGCTTACGGAATTTTTTGACTAGTTCTTGTATAACCGAAATGCTTACGAGTCGTTAAAAATTATAGTTAATTGTTTGCTGTGTCATAGGGTGATTTTGGCAAGCCACTCGTGGCTCTTTTTCTTAGAAGAACGAAAAACCCTTCGTGGATATGTCGGCTGGTGTTTATGAAAGAGTGCTTAAGGTCGGGGTGCCCCGGGGGCTCAGGCAGTTAAGCTTCTGACTTCAGCTCAGGTCATGATCTCGCAGTTCATGGGTTCGAGTCCCCGCATCGGGCTCAGTGCTGCCAGCGTGGAGCCTGCTTCGGATCCTCTGTGCCCCTCTCTCTCTGCCCCTCCCCCACACGCTTTATCTCTCTCTTTCTCTGTCTCTCTCTCAAAAAAAAAATTTGTAAGGGCTAGGCAGGTGGGTGGAGTTAGAAAGTTCTCCTGAGTAAGATACTAGCAGTTACATCACCGAATATTATCTGAAACATGTATCGGAGGTCGTGGATTGTGTCCTGCTAAGAATCTAAGCCAGAATCGTTTCAAACGTTTGATTTTTTTTTTTTTCACTGCTGAAATAGGGAGGGACAGAGCTATTTGAAAGGGAGTCCTTTGTCCTGGTGAAACGCTTTGCCGTGTTCGTGTCACCTCTGTCACTCTTTGGCAGTCTTTACATTATCCGAAGGCGGTGACATATTACGCAGGGCTGCGCGGAGCTTTTATGTCAGCGCGGATGGGAAGCCTCACTTCTTCCCCTCGCCTGTCACCTCTTTTCATCCCTGTCATTCTGTTCAATCCTGTGCAATTAAGCATGATTAGGTGTTAAGAGTCAGCGGAATTGGAAGAAGCTACTCACTAATTACTCGCACGCAAACTGTGACCTGAGTAGCTGCACTGGCTGTGAAGAGAGTAGAAATGTCCCGTCGGGAAGAACTCGACTCCCCGTGGGGGCTGCCGGGGGCGGGCTGCGGGGTGCGGACACAGCGGCTGCTGCCCAGAGTGTCTGGCCATTTAAAACATGCGGCACACACGACACGTGCTTGCGGGACCTCTGAGCCTAGCTGCCCAAAGCAGCTTCAGTTTGCTGAAGGGCTCACTGCCCTTTTGGGGAGAGATACTCCTTGGATCACCTTCTAGAAAACCAACAGATGAAAATTAGGATAAAGAGTGTGTGTGTGTGTGTGTGTGTGTGTGTGTGTGTGTGTGTGTGTGTTTCCTACGGGGAGCCAGCTCCCTGGCTCAGAGTCGGTACATATTGATAGATTTCTCTCGAGTCCTTGGAAAAGTAACATTTTAAGGTCTCGGGTCACTTAAGTCTTTCTCTTTGATCTCGTCATTTTGCCGAAAAATTGCATTACTTTTCCTTTTAACATAAACATTTTGAAAGAGGATTATTTTTTAAAAGATTATTTATTTTAGGCGCCTGGGTGGCTCAGTTGGTTAAACGTCCGACTCTGGGTTTTGGGTCAGGTCACGATCTCATGGTTCATGGGTTTGAGTCCCGCGTCGGGCTCTGTGCTGACAGTGCGGAGCCTGCCTTGGATTCTCTCTTCCTCTCTCTCTGTCCCTCCCCCCTCAGGGTCTGTTTGTCTCTCTTTCTCTCTCTAAATGCGGGGCTTGATCTCACCTTGACCTGAGCCGAAATCAAGAATTGGATGCTCAACCGACTGAGCCATTCAGGCTTCCCCGACATGATTATGTTTAATCTTGGTAACTTTAGTACAGCCTAAAACACATCTGAGGTCTGCTTTGTCAGTCTCATGGGCTGGCTGCACACCGAGTGTAATGTTCCCTCATTATGTTTTCCACAAGGTAAGTACCAGCAGGAAGTAAGTATGTGAGGATATTTTGATGTAGTGATAACCCAGAGGGATTGCATTTACCATGAATTTGTTTAAGATTTTTTTTTAATGTTTGTTTATTTTTGAGAGAGAGAGAGACAGAGTGTGACCAGGGGAGGGGAGAGAGAGAGGGAGACACAGAATCCGAAGCAGACTTCAGGCTGTCAGCACAGAGCCTGACTCAGGGCTTGAACCCACAAACTGTGAGATCATGACCTGAGCCCACGTCAGACACCTAACCGACCGAGCCACCCAGGCGCCCCCAACATGAATATTTTTTGAGATCCAAGATAATGGTATTTTTTTATGTGATTGACGTGATGCTTCTTATTTGAAACGTGTCCATAAGCAACCCTGTTGCCCTCTGCGACCTGCTCATTTCTCCAGGCTGACTTATGTTTATTTACCTAGCCGTATGACCTCAGCGTCAACGTTTTTGTGCAAGCTTTGGACATTTCCCAGCAGCTAACTGGAATGATTCTTCGCCCAACCCTGAATGCGATCACCTTGTTTCCGTCACATAATCCTTCCCAAGAATGGTCTCTTGTTCGAAAAGTTGAGAAGTTTATAAGCATTTGATTTTTCTTTTGCTACCAGGAAAAAGGCTTTAGCACTTCATTTAAGCATCTCATAAGGGGTCTTGTTTTTAAAACAGGTTAAAAAAAAAAAAGGTAATGAGAGCGTGGCCCTCAGCATCTCACTGAAGGAATCGGGTGGGAGGGACGCAGCGGATTCGTGAGACTGAATCCCAAGACGAAACCTTGGGAAACGTAGGGGAGGTGGTGTGTGAACGTGAGCAGGGTGTGTCCGGTCTGTACTTCCGCCTTTGGAAATGCCGGCTCCAGTTTCTGGGTGTTTCTGGCAGCCTTTCGCCCGTCTGCCAAGCCCTCCCTGGAGTCTGCACCGAGGGGTGTTATTTTACGGAAGGGCTGCCGGAAAAGCCGGTGTCGCGTCGGAGGGGGTCCGTGGGAACGTGGAGCTGACGGGGTTTAGAGCCGAAGGCTCAGGGATGCGGACTCGCCCGCTCTTGCAGATGGTCGTGGAGACTGACAGGCACAGCATCTCCATGAAGATGGCGTCGCCGGACGACGTGAACGACGTGCTGGCGCACATCGGCACCTGCCTGCGGAGGATATTCCCTGGCCTCTCTCCTGTGTGAGTTCCCCGGGGGCGGGTGTGGGGGGGAGCCAGAGCCTCCCGTCTGCGCCCGGAGTGGTGCCCCCGTCGCCCCTGCCCTCGGGGCCACCCCTCAGCCACGCCCTCTTCCCGTCAACGTTAATTGGCCGGCTCTAACTCAAGAGAACTCCATAGTTCTCTACTTTCAAGAGCTTGGGTCACACAGGGTTTGGCCACACCCCCCCCCCTTTTAAAATATAATGTATTGTCAAATTGGCTTCCATACAACACCCAGTGCTCATCCCAACAAGTGCCCTCCTCTGTGCCCGTCACCCACTTTCCCCTCTCCTGCCCCCCCACATCAACCCTCAGTGTGTTCTCTGTGTTTAAGAGTCTCTTATGGTTTGCCTTCCTCTGTTTGTAACTACTTTTTCCCCTTCCCTTCACCCACCCACGGTCTTCTGTTAAGTTTCTCAAGATCCACATGTGAGTGAAACCATGATATATCTGTCTTTCTCTGACTGACTTCACTCAGCGTAATTTCGTCCAGTTCCATCCACATTGCTGCAAATGGCCAGATTTCATTCTTCCTCATTGCCACGTAGTGTCCCATTGTGTATGTAAACCACGTCTTCTTCATCCGTTCGTCACCCTCTCCTGACGCTCAAGTGGAAACCCTCTGACAGAACTTGAGATTTGCCCCAATGGTGGAAGTGAGATTTACCCCAATGTGGGGGACCGAGTGCTTTGCAGAAAGGCATCGACTATAGTATTAACGAAAAGTGTGAGAGCCTTCATTTTCCTTGTTTTGTTAATTAGTTTTTTTTCCTTTTTTGCTTGATCAATATGACAAAACTAAAAAAAAAAAAAAAGAAACAAAAATTAGCCTCCTTCATTTGCCTCTCAGTTTCCAGAAGCCCACGTCAGGGATGTTAGTGACTTCCGTCTGCACACGCCCTCATGTTTTTTTGTTACCTGCTTTTCATTAGGATTTTGCGTGTGGGTAACAGAGTTTGTCCGGAGGGAGCGTGTTCAGTGTTGGGTCGGCCGAGGTCAAAAGGCCAGGTAATACCGGAAGCAAGCATCCTTCCGGCCCCCAGAGAACTATCTGGGGGCGATCGCGAGTTAGCAGTCGCTACAGCCCCCTTTCCCTGAGCTGCCTTTGGTCTCGGGACTTCGCACCCTGGCTTCCGCCGACGCCTGACTCCCCTTCCAAGCGAGCACCGGCCAAACGAGGGTGTTTCGAGCAGGGCCTTGTTAGCGAGGGCTGGTGTGACCCTCAGAGCGATGTTCAGAGTCTCTGCTTTCTTCGAAATGCACTTTTCTTTGCCTAATGTCCTAGGGATTTTGAGGGAAGAGCACTTTTGTGTTCGGTTTTGATTCCTCCATTTTTCCTTCCCAGAGAAACTGTATGAGAAAGTGTTTTCACTTTTCACTTCCATTTAACTTCTCCTTAAAAGGTTCAGACAATGATTAAATGATGAGCTCCGTTTCCAGAGCAGCCGTCACGACACGCATGTTAGTCTCTAAATGCACGACCTCCACCTTCCCCCCATCTTCCCTCTGTCTCCCGGCCGCACAAGGAAGTCCCCGAGGACCTCACACGCGGCGCAGCCCACAAACTCAGCAAGTTTCTTCCTGAAAACCTGCCTGTATTTGATAGTGTATCTCAGTTAGTTGCCTCACCATTTAATTTCTTTAATGTTTATTTTATTTTTGAGAGAGAGAGACCGATGCAAGCAGGGGAGAGGGGCAGAGAGAGAGAAAGAGAGACACAGAATCCGAAGCAGACTCTGGGCTCTGAGCTCTCAGCACAGAGCCCGACGTGGGACTTGAACTCATGAACTGTGAGATTGTGACCTGAGCTGAAGTCGAACTCTTAACTAGCTGAGTGCCCCCAGGGGTCCCAGTGGCCTCGTCACGTAAACGGTCTCTCGACTCTCACTTGCACATCTCATTAGTTGCCAAAATCCTTTCACGCAAAGGTTCTGGTCTAGTCCTTTGTCTCTCTGCTCATGTCCACTGCCTTAGTTCAGAGGGTCTCACTTGCCAGGGTAACGTTGTCCTAGCGAGTGTCTCTGTCTCCGGTCCTTTTCCTCGTCTTCCTTCCGCACCGTCACCAGAGTTCCCCTTCTGTCATCCAGTAGCATCTATTCTGTGAGCCTGGCGTAGAAGGCCACTGCCGTCTGGCTCCGGTTCCGGCCTGTTCCTGAGTGCACCAGCCTCTTAGTGTCTCAGCGCTTTCATACGAGCTGCTGTTCCAGACAAGCTTCCTCTCCGGAAGACGGAGCCCAGATCTTGAAAGAGTGTCTTTAGGTTTCCCTAGAACTTTGTGATGGTTTCCTAGAGTAGCGCCTGTCACGTGTTTCTTTACACGCTCGTCTGCTCAGTGGGGATTGTGTTTCTACTACAGATGGCAGGGTGCTGAGTGTTGGGGTGCACGACCCACGTGGAATTTTCGTTGGGAATTCCGCAGACCCCCCGAAAAAGGGAAATAAATAAATGAAGGAAGGGAGAATAAATTTGGCTGAATGCTTGACCTGATCGGCCATGCAGGACTGATACAAAGAATAAAATCCTGTCTGCGAGGGCCTCCCTGTGGCCACGATGCTTTGAACAGACCCTCGTGGGAGAGAAGGAGCCTGCAGAAGGCGAGGAATGTTTCCTTCTCGGGCCTCGGCTCCTGCCACGCCCCCTCCCTGGGCCAGGAAGGGCGTCTCTGAGGCCCCCCTGGTGGCGGGGGGGGGGGGTGTGTGGAAGAGGCGGGAGGGATGGAGGTTCGAGTAGGAGACAGGCTGGGAACACAGGCGCTGGTCAGTGTACGGAGAGAGTAAAGAGTTTGCAGTTCAGTGGCCGCTCACTGGAAAGTCAGTGTCGTGCGCAAGCAGGGACGTGGCAGCGTTCCCTTTGTAGTGTATGAACACTGTGCTCCTGGAGAGAGAATGGTGTGGGGAGGGGACGAGCAGGTTGGGACGCTGGTGGTCATCCAGGGGAGGATGGCCGCGGCCAGGGGTAGGGCGGTGACGTTGGAGATGAGCATACAAGATGGAAGACAGAAGATTCATCGCGGGCGCAGGACCGGCTGATGGATTCGGTATGTGGGCAACAGCAGTGAGGAAAGAGAGGACTGAGAATGGCTGTAAGGTTTCTGGGTTAAGGACGTAGTGACCGGTGCTCCTTTGCACTGAGGTGGACAGGGCCCAGGGTAGGTGTGGGGGGCAAGTTTTATTTTGGGGGGAGAACACCCCAGCCATTCTGTTGTAAGCATGCTAAGCTTGAGCTCTAGGATGTGTGGGTGGGATATCAGGGAGTTATATACGTGGGGTTGGAGCTTGGAGGAAAGGCGCAGGCCTGGAGACGTAGCAGACATGGGAGGGGTCAGCACAGAGAGTCTTGCACACCTGACTTTTCTGGAGTCAGCCAGAGAGACGTGTGCACCTAGAAGAGAAAGTGTCTGTAGAATGAGGACAAGCGAAAGAGGAAGAGCCAGGAAGGCTCTGTGCAGACATCTGCTCTCACTGACTTACGGTTCTTGACAACCTACGTGTGGAACTACAAGAAAAGGTGTCTGACCTAGATGAGACGGCGGGTGACTGGGTGTAAGTGGGAGGTTGCTGGGCACAGGCTGGCTGTGCGGAGCTCCCCCGCAAGAAGCAGGGAGAGGAGTTAGAGCGGAGGGCAGGGAAGGCAGAGGCGGTTCAAGCGAAGCCTCCAGTGTGGAAGAAGGCACGGATTATAATTTAGAACTTGACTTGGCAGAAAATTGAAATAACATGAGTGTACGTGACTTTCGTTTTGCCTTCGTACCCGCCGTGCACGGTTAGGTTGTGAGAATTAAACCTGTGGTATTTCGTGACCTGCACGTTCAGCCTCTCCTCCCGAAGCTCCCTACATCGCATTGCCCGATTGTGGCAGGGGAAGTGGCTAATGACGTTGGTGCTGGTTATTGCCTGGCAAGGGCGGAGAGGTGGGTAATCCTATCCCGTCTTGCCCATCTCTAGCGTGCTTTAGGTTAAAGTGGACAGTAAGGGAAGTATTTCCTTCACGTAAATAATAGAACATGCAAAATAAGAGGTGTCCCTAGTAAATGTCATACATCCACTCAGAATAATTTGAAGAATAGGAAAGTTTTTGATATCACACGGTATGTTAACTAACTGGAATTAAAATAAAAAACTTAAGAAAGAAACTATATATGGAATCCTCAACCTCATTTGAGTCATTTGTCTCATCAGATGAATTACCGGAGCCCGTGGTGGGGACCTTAGGTCCCCAGCGCCTCTCCTTCCTTGCTCAGGGCTCTTTGGTAGGGACGGATGGACAGGAAAATATCTAATGAGCTGATATCAGGAACCTGGAGAATCTGGAGGACAGTCACAGTGAGGGCAGCCCTTGGTTCAGATAATTAGTTCTTAGAAAGCCCAAGTTCAACTACATATACGAAACTGTAAAGATCTGAGCTTCTGGTTTTACCCAAATAAAAATTTTGAAAATTACATCTGTGATCATAACCAAATATATACAAACAGTATATAAATAATCTATAAAGTATAATAGACTATAGTATAATAGACTATAGACAAGAGAATGCAAGTCAAAAAAAAAAGAATTTCAGTTAAAATTAATATTTTAATATTAGTATCCTCTCTTCACCCCTCCTCTATACATGTATATTTATCACTTCCTCTCTCCTCTTAAAAAATGACATTTCGCTCCTCTTACTGAATAAGGAAAGTTTGGGGCGCCTGGGTGGCTCAGGTGGTTAAGTGTCCGACTCCTGATTTCGGCTCAGGTCATGATCTCATGGTGCGTGAGTCTGATGCCTGCATCAGGCTCTGGGCTGTCAGCACAGAGCCTCCTTGGGATATCTCTCTCTCTCTCTCTCTCTCTCTCTCTCTCTCTCTCTTTTTCTGACCTTCCCTCAGAATAAATAATAAACTTAAAACAAAATAAGGAAAGTTTATTTCAAAATATGGAGAACGTTTGAAGAGTCAAGACAGAAAATTTAACTTAAATTTAAAAATCAGATTGCCGTTAGCATTGTTTTGTGACCGCTCTCGCTCGGGCCTGGCCGCCGAGACCGGGACGGCGAGGGAAAGCGAGGGAAAGCGAGGGAAACACGTGTGGCCTCATCCGTTTCCCCAGAGGTGTCCGTAATGGCATTTCTCTTCAGGAAGCTGTTTTGTGTTATGGCCTTCATTCAGTGTTTCTGATATCGAGAACTTGGCTGTTCTCCAAAACCAAGCTAGGGTTTTTTTTTTTTTTTTCTAATGTTAAATGAAGCCATCAGGACACGGAGGAACTCCTTTAGAAACTGCGCGGAAGCGCTTCCTCGGCGGCCGCACATCCTCGAGTGCACCGCGCCCGGCTCTCCACGAGTTCGTAGTCCAGAGGCGGTGTGAGGAGGTTCCGCCAGCTGTTACAGCAAAGAGAGAGACAGCCCTCAGGTTTCAGAGAAGGGAGTCACGCTTGGCTCGGGGTGCCGGGAAAGAACGGAGGGCGTGGGTTTGCTCTCCTCCTTGTTCGAGAGGGGGCGCTTTTGTGCCGGGCGTGCGGGCCGGGTCCGTGGGGGATGGCGGGGCTGGAGCTGGAGTTGGGAGCCTGCAGATGTCACCCTGAGAAGGGGCCCAGAGGACACGCCTCACGGAGGGACACTGGGGAGCCACGGAGGGCTCAGAATAAAACGGGAGGAACGCTCCCGTGTGCTGCTTTCTGAGCGTGTATGGAGAGAGCCTTGAGGTCGGAGCTGGAAGGTGTCAGCTAGTCGGGATGCTTCGGGGGGGGGCTGAGACTCCAGGCAAGCTAGCTGGCTTCTCAGTGCCTCGGTGTCCTCCTCGGTAAAATGGGAAGGTGCCGTGAGCGGGGACGAGGGTCGAAGGCGCTCACGTGCTACGAGAGCCGGAGCCGGAGCACACGCTCCTGTGCCGTCGGGGACCGGCGGTGGCAGGGAGCCGCCTGCGCCGTCAGGAGGGAAACTGGCCGTGTTTGTAGGGAGTACCTTCGAAGTTGATGATTTTTATTTATTTATTTTTTTTTTGGAGAGAGAGGCAGAGGGAGAGAGAGAGAGAGGGAGAGAGAGGGAATCCCAAGCAGACTCCACACCATCAGTGCACAGCCCAACACAGGGCTGGAACCCATAAACCATGAGATCATGACCTGAGCCGAAATTAAGAGCTGGATGCTTAACCGGCTGGCCACCCAGGTGCCCTTATGATTTTTTAAATTATTATTCTGTGTTTACATGTAAGCTGATTGCATTTATGTAAGTTGATTTTTTTGTTGTTATTAAATGCACCTTGATAACATCCTTTTTAGGGACTAGAACAGTAACCTTTTTATTTATTAAAATTTATTTTTATTTTATATTTTATTTTATATTTTATTTATCTTATCTTTGAGAGAGAGAGGAAAAGACCTAGAGCACGAGTGGTGGAGGGAGGTAACAGGAAGAATCTTAAACAGGCTCCACCCCCAGGGCGGGACACAGGGCTCCATTCAGGACTCTGGGGTCACGACCTGAGCTGCAATCAAGAGCTGGTGCTTAACCCGCTGAGCCACCCAGGCGCCCCCCGGCAGCGACCTTCTAACAGAACTTTTTTCTTAGGCTTTCAGCATACTTGATTATCCCGTCCTATATATGTGACACATGAGGGAGTGTTGGCGAGCATCTCCATGTCAGGACAAAATTTTTTACTACTGTAACAAAGAGACCTTGCAGGTCTGTTATGAAGTCAACGCCAGTTAAAGCATGAGAAGGCGAGGCTGTTGCGAAGAAAAGCGGCAGAATAGGAGTCGGTGTGTAAAGAAAAGAAAGGTATGTGTAGTCTGTTCACTGTTCTAAGGCAGACGCGGTGTTGTGCTAGGATGCAGGTTGCGTCGGTGACACGCGTACCGTGGCTGGAGACTGCTGTCCTCTTGCTTTGGAACTGAATTTTAAACCAATCACTTCGGTGGGGTGAAAGAGTTCACGGATGTTTTCCGTGTCAACAATCGAAACGTGAGGTTTGCGTGGAGAGCTGGCGTGTTTGTGCCGTCTAGTTTGCTGTCCTGAGCCCGCGTCAAGGAAACGCCTGTGGTGCCCGCGTACTGGCCCGGCTCCACGGTCCTGCCTGCGGGCGAGTGGCAGGCTCTGCGCCTGTGCTAGGACTTTGGTTCACCTATCGAGGCACTTATTCTGACAGCAGAGCCTTTCTGTCTGTCTGTCTGTCTGTCTGCACAGCACTCTCTCGCCCTGTGTGCGCGGGTGTGAGCCGAGCGCGCACGCACTCTCTGCCGCTGTTTGACTACAAGGAGGAAACATTATGGGCCATTGGCGGGGGGGGTTCCCCCTCATCGTTTCTGTGCATCGTGTTAGACAGACGCACTGGCCGCCTCCTGGAAGTCTGCTCCTCATAACTTCATCTCTCCCGTCAGTCAGCGCACCTGTTTGATGAGGCGTCGTCGGTTCCTGAAGTCCATGTGCTTGTTAGTTCCTGACAAAAAAAAAGAGTGTCACAGAGCGGGGCTGCTCAGAAAACCTCCGACTGACACCTCCCAAGAGCGGTTTTGAAGGTCAGGGGGCAGCCTCTGCACCCAGACGGCCACGCTAGCCGCTGCGTCTCGTTTTCCAGTGGACTTGCCCTGACCCCCTGAGCAGGAATGTCCAGTGTCGTTTTTGGAATAAAATTGAGGCTTTCGTTTCTGAATCTGTCATGACGAGTCAGCTGTTGCTCCCTCTAATCCCGGACTGCCGCCTTCCTAGCCTCGGTCCTGCCAGCTTCCTGCCGAAGATTCTTGCCTTATTTTCTTCCTGCTTCTGACGAGCTTAACTTCATCCCGTGTGTCATGGAGACAGCGTGCCCCGCAGTCCTGCTGAACTGAAGCAAGAATTTTAGAAGACAAGTGTGGTCTCGGATGAAGTCAGACCCACGTCTAGTGTGATGTGTCCAAGGGTCGCCGAATCGAGTCGTGTAGATCCTTGGGGCCGTTTCCGACAGGTCTGCTGTTGCTTTGCACAGTATCTGGTTTCGCCGTCTCGTCTCCGGAAAAGAAGGCCACCAAAATACCGAGTGATGGCACGGAACTGAGACAAGTCTTTCCAAACTTCGGGAAGATTCTGTAAGGTCACTTCCACTGTGAATGTCTTGCTAGACCCACAGCCGCCCTCAAGTTCAGGAGTTTTAAGATAATAGGACTTAATGATAGGTGTTTGTGGGTGAAATTGAGAAGAGTCGTGCTGCACTCATAGACCTGCAGCATTTACACGGGGATTTGAGGGAGTTCAGGACGTTCGGCCTCATCGGTTACACCGGATTCTGCTTCCCTGGTAAAACCGCAGGGCTGCAGCACGGTCTTCTGGGCCAGCGGGACGCTGGGGTTGAGCTGCTTCGCCGCGCCTCGGAGGGTTTCTCTAGGAGTAGAACGGGGCAGCCTGCGAGCAGCTAGCACGTTCTCTCTGGGATCCATCCCGTGAGGAAACGGAGATGACCGGGAGCATTTTCCGTGAATAGTCTCTGAGGTGACTGAGATCCGTCACGATGACGAGAACGTTCTATGTGGTAGAAGTGCTTTTAAACCATTAAAACAAGACTAAAATTTGTTCGGTAGACCTTAGCATCTTTATTACACCACTTCGCACTCGGGTCCTACGGGACCCTGTGCTTCTGACCCAACACCCTTCCGCACAGCCTGCGACCTCCTCCCCTCCTCCCCTCCTCCCCTCCTCCCCTCCTCCCCTCCTCCCCTCCTCCCCTCCTCCCCACCAGACTCTTGAGGGCTGCGCCCGAGACGTCGTCTGCTCTTGGAACAGCGTGCTGGGGCGAAGTCACGATTCACTCGTCTCGCTGTGGCCACAGCCCTTCTGCCCTCTCTGCCTCGGAAGGACCGGCGCTTGGACTTTGTCGGGGCCTCGGGGCCGCAGGTCCCTAGGATCTTGCCCTCCCTTTCCTGAGTGCCCAGCCCTCAGTGTCCGTCACCCCTCAAGTCCATCTGGCCCACCTGCCTGGAACGCGGCAGCCCCGCAGCGTGCCCGCCGCCCCCTGCCTGCACGCGTGTGGGCTGCGGCGGGCGGTAGCCCCAGGAAGTCTCGCAGCTGGTGCACCTGCTGCCGCCAGGCGCTCATGACCTTCACGCTCACTGGGCTTTTCTCTTTAATGTCTCAAGTTATTTATCTGCGTTCAAAGTTTGCCCCCCACCTCTGCCCTGCAGGGTTTGTGTCCAGTGCCTGTCTCACCAGCTGATGCTCCCGGTTCAGGCTTTCCGTGGCTCCTCGTTGCCCTAAGAATACAAGCCAAACCCGCTTTGAACCGTGCGCCCTTTCTGGTGGTGAGCACGAGCCTTCTCATCGCCACAGACTTGCCCTCGCCTCTCCCGCTCCTGGGTCCTGGCCCCGCCCCCCGCCCCCCGCCCCCCGCCCCTGCCCAAGTCTGGATTCCTCTTCGGGTTTTAGGGTTTTAGCGTAGACGTGGCATGTACGGGAGAGCACGTCCAGCCTCGCCACTCCCCGCCGCCCTCCCCCACCAGAGCAGAAATTAGCTGCCCTTTTCCCCGCCCCTCCCCCCCACACCCCCTGCTTCTCCTGTGTTAAGACTTCTCCTCTCATACTGCCTGTTTGTCTGGGTCTCACAGTAGGCCGTCAGTTTGGAGGGCGGGACGTGCCTGTTCGTGGTCGTGTACCTGGCACCTGACAGCTGGTCTTGCCATGCCCTAGGCTTCTAATAAGAATTTGGGGATGAGTTAATGGATTCATAAATTATTCATTAAGTGATGACTACGTGAGGGGCGCCTGGGTGGCTCAGTCGGTTAAGCGTCTGACTTCAGTTCAGGTCGCGATCTCACAGTCTGTGAGTTCAAGCCCCACACAGGGGCTGTGCTGTGTCAGCTGTACTGACAGCTCTGAGCCTGGAGCCTGCTCCGTTGTGTCTCCCTCTCTGTCTGCCCCTCCCCCGCGCACTCTCTGTCTCTCAGAAATGAGTAAATGTTTAAAAATACTTAAACGATTACTACGTGATAACTCTGAGAGCGTCAACTAATATTTATTGAGCCGTCGCCAGGAAGCGTGGATCGTTCTAGCAACCTCGCAGTTATCAATTCCTTTCTTTCTCACAGTCGCCCCACGGGTAGGTCTTCTTAGTTCGCCCGATCTGTGGATAACGAAGCTCTGGAGGCGGCGGCTGTGCCTTGAGCTGCTGCTCCGTCCTGCGTCTGCGTGTGTGGCGAGGACTTTGTGAGCCTCCGAGGATGCGCGGGGCTCGCGGGGCTCGCCGGCCCAGACGCCTTGTCGGGGGCGAGAGGCCGTGAAAGGAACAGTTCTTCCACCGTGACACGCTCTTTCTGGACGGGCGTTTCTGTGGGGCACCGTGGGAGGACAGGGGAGGAGATTTGTATTTCAATTTTTTGCAAGTTAGTGATTTAAATTTAGTATACACATCATCTAGTAATTCCTTAAATAGGACACAGGATCTTCTTTTGTGTGTGTGTGTGTGTGAGATTTTATTTTATTTTATTATAATAGTTTATTTTCAAATTGGTTTACATATAACACCCAGTGTTCATCCCAACGCGTGCCCTCTTTAATGCCCGTCACCCCCTCTCCCCCCCATCCCCCTCACCCTCAGTGTGTTCTTAGTCTTTGAGAGTCTCCTATGTTTTATATCCCTCCCTCTCTGGGTCTTTTTTTCCTTTTCCCTCTTCCCCTCCCCCTGGTTTTTGCTTAGTCTCACAAAGTCCACCTATTCGTGGAAACATATGGCATCTGTCTTTTTCTGACTGACTTATTTCACTTAACATAATTCCCTCCAGTTCCATCCATGTTGCTACACATGGCCAGATTTCATTTTTTCTCATTGCCACATAGTAGTCCATTGTATATATGTGCCACATCTTCTTTATCCATTCGTCAGTTGATGGGCACTTGGTCGGCTTCCATGATTTGGCTATTGTCGAAAGTGCTGCTATGAACATTGGGGTACACGAGGACACGGGATCTTCTAACTATTAAAATGTAATCCAGTGTCACAGAGCCACGAAATAACATAGAAACTGTTTACATCCCTGGATCATTCTTGAACTTCTAAAAGGGGCTAAAGAAAGGAGATGATTATTAAGTTTTTGAGATTTCTAGCTTCTTAGTGCTCAGAAAAATTGAAGACATCTTTACCAAATTGAAGTACCGAATCTTTGGTCTAAAAAAAGACGTATCACAGAGTAGGTTTGTACGTGCCGTGATTCAAACTCAGTGTTCAAAATTTATCGTTATTGTTGATCTTGCAGGAGAATCATGAAAAAAGTCTCCATGGAGCCCTCCGAGCGACTGGCCAGCCTTCAGGCTCTGTGGGACAGTCAGACCGTGGCCGAGCAGGGGCCCTGCGGTGAGCATGCATTTTAAAACCAAATTATAAATGGCTGCATGGATGTCCTGGTGCCAGGAAGTTACGTCTATTCCTAGTAAGCTTCTGTAAAGGTGCAATTAGTTTTAAGGTGTAATTACCACTGCACAGACTTCAGGTTGGTGGACAGAAGTCCTATATTTAAGCTGTATTGCCTCCTGCTATGTACTTACTATAGAATCTTTGCTTTTTCCCAAACAGAAAGAAATAATCAGCATTGCCAACATCGGCCATATTTAAACTTTTAAATTTTCACTTAAAAATCGTTTAGCCGAAAATCTGTCACGTTTCTCTTGCGTGTTTCAGGTGGATTTTCTCAGATGTACGCCTGTGTGTGTGACTGGCTCGGATTTTCATACAGAGAAGAAGTACAGTGGGTAAGTGTGTCTGTGTGCAGGCGTGCGTGTATGCTCATCACATGCACACGCACACGCGCGCCTGGAGAATATCCAGTATTTGACTGGCTGGTTTTGTTTTTTCTTTCTCCCAGCCCACCCCACTCCACCATTCATTTTTTTTCTTAAAATCTTCCTTTCTTAGGTTACATGAAGATCTGTATCATTGTCTAATTCTCTCTCTGCATCGCTCCTTCTGGGTCATCGACGTGGACTACTTACATGATTTAATTCTTTTTCAAATAGGACGTGGATACAATTTATCTGACCCAGGACACCAGGGAACTGAATTTGCAAGACTTCAGTCATCTTGACCACAGGTGAGCCACTGCTTCCTTTCCTTCCGCTTCCACCTGATTTTGCTTCCGGAGCCACACCTCTCCGCTGGCGCTTTTAGACACAGGCGAGCTCCGGAAAATCCCGTTATAAGGGGGAATCGGGGGATCTAAGAATCCCTGAATTTCGCCTTCAAGTAAAAGTTTCGGATGCGTTCATTTGGGACGGAGGTGCAGGCGTGTGCCTTAAATCCAGAGTTCGTAGTTAGAACCTGTGGGAATAATAGAATTCTGAGGTTCTTAAACCGGCTTACAAAATATTTAACCGTCTGCTCGGTGTATATAATGTATATATAATAGTATTATTTTGCCCAGTTGCCATTAGAACGTTGTTCTAGGAGGCACTCTCGCGCTGCAGTCCCGAGAAATGGCTTTTGGTTCACAATGTCTCGCTGAGGCGGGGATCAGCCGTGAGGGCCCGTGTGTGCACACGTCGGTGGAAACGGGCTTGCCGACGCCTGCCTCGCGACAATGATGATACAGCTGAGAAACCCGTTATGTGAGGGACTTGGAGGTTTTCAGATCCTGACTTCCGTGTATTTAGGGCCGTGGCTAGTGGGATCGGGCCCCAGGGAAGAAGCCTGGTGCCGGCCGCCGCGGGGGTTTTGCTCCCTGACAGCGCGGAGCGGCGCCCCTGCGCCAGTGCTGGGTGCCCGGCCCCCTCCTCCCTGCAGACGCCGCTGCTTGCTTTAAGTGGCGGACGCTCCCCCCCTCCCCCGCAGCGAACCTCAGCCCAGTCGGTCTGTCCTCTTTGTCTGGCACCGGGAGAGAGAATCCTGGCCTTCCGACTGTACCTGTTACGCCCCGCGTGCAGTTGGAACACAGCATCACAGCCTGGAAAATGCCACTGAAAATTACTCTTCCACCTGTCTGGCCGGAAAATCCAGAATTCCTGAAGCGTTGTAGCCAATGGCACAGAGCAGGGAACACGCACGCGGGAGCCCTCTCTGCGGCTCGGGGACTGGGAGGGCGGCGGGGCGGGCTCAGCCGCGGTGGTGGCCGCAGCGCAGGGCCCGCAGCCCCTGGTTCTCGGGCGTGGGTTTGCTCCCCGCGTGGAGCGGGGCGGTGTCCTCCTGCCCTGGAAGGCTCTTCTCCCTTGGCCTGCCCACGGGGGTGCTTCGTACTCGCGTTTTGGCTTCCCTGTGTTTCCTGGGTAGCTCGTGAAAAAGTGAACTCAGAAACAAAACGGGAAAAATGTTTACTTTGCAGGCTTTTTCTAATAAAAACAGGACATTGCACGTAGCGTAAGAAGAGTGGGCAGGCCCGCGGTCCCAGGTCTCGGTGGGTTTGGCCCTGGGATCCCTTTACGGGTCCTGAAAATGATGGAGCTTTTGTTTATCTGGGTTTTATCGTTTGGGACTTATCGTATTAGACATTAAAACTAAAATTAAACATTTGTTAATACCTCTAAAAATGTTAATAAACCCATTACATGCTGATGTAGGTTCCATTTTCATGAAAAATAACTGTTTTCGAAGACAAACACAAGGCAGCTGGCAGAGTGGCTTCACGTGACTGTGTGCTGATGGCTTTAACTTCTGACTTCCTGACAGGCAGCCGAATTCCCAGAGCTGCTTCTGCTTGCGGTTGTATGTGTGGCATTGACTGAAGGGCGTTAGAAAATCCAGGCTCAGCCAACGTGTAGTTGGAAAGGGAGTGTTGTTGATAGCCTTTGCCCGTAACTGTGGATAGTCGTCTTTGATACTTCACCATGACTAGTAAGTGATGATTCTCTAAAGACGAGTTGCACGGTGGAATCTGAGACTGTATCAACGAACTTTTTTAAATTTTGTTACATTAAAATCCATCGGGGCCTCTGGGTGACTCAGTCGGTTGAGCGTCTGACTCTTGATTTCGTCTCTGGTCATGATCTCACAGTTCGTGACATTGAGCCGCATGCGAACAGTGATGAGCCTGCTTGAGACTCTCTCTCCCCCTCTCTCCCTGCCCCTCCCCTGCTTGAGTGCCTGCTCATATCTCTCAAAAATAAACTTAAAAAAAAAAAATCCATTCACTCCAACTTGTACTTTGAGCTAATCTTACTCCTAGAAGGTTTTGTAACATTCTGCATTGTTCATTTAGAAAATTCTGGTTCGCTGAGTTATGCATAGCGTCCAGATGTTTCGCTGATGTACCCTAGGGAGGAAAGGAGACATTTGTCAACACCGCTGATCTTATCACAAAAGTCCCTTTAACCATGGCAAAGCTGTCGAGCTCACAGCGGCAGATAACAGTTTCCCCGGATTCAACTGTTTTCTTTAAAGATACAACTTTACTCTGAAAAAAAAAAAGTTCCTTGAAGTGACTGGCTGACTTTTTACGCTTTAGACAAAGTATCTGCCGAATCCCAAGTCTGAATTAACTGCACTTTGTCATTTTTGTCATGGTGCTCCGTGAGAGAGCGAGTTTGCCTGTAACTCTGTCACACAGGCACTTCACATGGAGAAGATGACCCCTTCGGTACCGAGGGGAAGCGTTTTGTGCCCGTTTCTGTTTTGTCACATGGGCACGTACTCTAGGGCTGAGATGGGAAATCAGTACTCTTTACTTCATCAAGGACATTTTCTTTTCTTTTCTTTCTCTTCTCTTCTCTTCTCTTCTCTTCTCTTCTTTTCTTTCCTTTCCTTTTCTTTTCTTGACAGAAAGACACAGCATGAGTGAGGGAGGGGCGGGGGGGGAAGAGAACCCCAAGCAGGCTGCCAGCACAGCGCCTGATGCGGGGCTGGAACTCACAAACTGTGGGACCATGACCTGAGCCAAAATCAAGAGTCGGATGTTTAACCGACTGAGCCCCCCAGGTGTCCCAGCTTTTTCTTTTTTAAGTTTATTTATTTTTTAGAGAGCTAGAGAGCACATGCAGGGGAGGGGCAGAGAGAGAGGGAGAGACGGAATCCCAAGCAGACTCTGTGCCATCAACGCAGAGCCCAACATGGGGCTTGAACTCCTGAACCTGTGAGATGATGACCTGAGCCGAGATCAAGAGCTGGATGGTCAGCTGACTGCCACCAGGCGCCCCGAGGGCGCTCTTGAATGAAATCGGCGTCGGGTGGAAGAAGCCGCGTGGTAAGGAATACAGTGACCAGCGTCCCCGCCGGGCACGGCTGTGTTGGTTCCCGCAAGGCGTCAGCGGGTTTCCCTGCTGTCGTTTCTGTACCATCCGCGTAGATGTCTACACGGCGTCAAGGACAGTTTGTTTCAGTGTTATTAGGAAAGTACTTTTGCACTTGCGAGGCCCCCGAGGGAGTCTCGGGGTTCCCCCGGGGTCCGTGGCCCACACTCGGAGTGAAGACACCGTGTGGGGCAGCTTGAGGTGTTTCTCTGGCTTCCTTTGTTACACCTCTAACGATGTTTGCACCATGAATAGGCGGTGCATAGTGTCAGCGCGGTTTTCCAGCTTACCCCCTGTGCTCAATTTGGGGATTAATCTGTTTATTTACCAATTAATGCAGTTACTTGAAATATGTAGAAATATGTAGAATACTGTCCACCACTGAGAAACCTTGCCAACACTCAGAATTTTCCTACAAAGAGATTTTTCCTAATTCCACTGCTGGAGAATTTTCCTTTTGTCAGTAAACTCTGCATTCATAATCATTTACTTTTCCTACTTGGTGAAGGGCTCGAAGGACTTCTGTCCTTGCCGAGACTAGATCAGAAGGGAGAAAACTTCCTGCAAAGGGCCAGAGAGTAAATACTTTAGGCTTTATGGGGCAGACAGCCCCTGTGGTAGCTCAGAAAGCAGCTCTAGACAGCATGTGATTGAACAGGTGTGACCGTGTTCCAACAAAACTTTATTTACGAAACTACACTCCGTGGGCCCTGGATTGCCAGCCTCTCCTCTAGCTCACGGCTTCTCATGTGGGGTCTACGTACCCAAAGAAAAATGCAAGATGAGCTGCAAAAAAAATTTAGAGCTTCTATTTGTTTATTGCCTACTCATTTTAAAATTTCTATCTTTGTTTTTTAATACACTACACATTACTGGTGTAGTATTTCATATATAATAACTATTAAAAAATTCTCAAAATTTTTTTCAAAAAAATTTTTTTTTTGCAGTGGGCTTAATAATAGCAGGGACCACTGTTCTAGACACCCCCTTTCCTACTAATGCCTAAATACTTGGAGTTTTTTCAGAACTCTGTCCGTTGCCCTGATCTTCAAAGTTTTGTCCCCTCTTTCTGGAGGATATAATTTTCCCCCCACGATTCTCATTATTACGATTAGTGTCAGCTTCTATATACAGAGGCTATTCCCGGTCAGTGCTATTGGATAGCCTGTGTTAATAGTACTTTGCCAGTCAAGTTACAACGGGGTGTGTCAGATGAACACGTCTGTCTGTCAGACTCCTGAGCACGCTAGTCCGTGAAAGGGGCCGTCCGTGCTTAGGTGGCACGGTAGTTTGGAAGGACCCACAGCGGCCCAGTTTGAGTGTGATATGCATTCTTTGGACCCGAGAGATCTTGCAAAAATGTTGTTTTCTCATTTGGGTATGAGTTGTGGAGAAGGGAATGGAGGGATGAGACAAATCGGAGGGGCAAGAGGAGAGTCGCCGGGCCGCGCGTTGTGCCCGAGCGGGTTAGCAAACGGGGGCAGCAGTTCTCCGGTGCGTGGCTGAATTTCCCCACGGTGGCAGCTGGTTCCCCTCAGCTCTGCTGGAATGTAGTTCCCAGCCGGCCGCCTTGGAAGCTTTATCTTATCATTCCGTTCTTCCTTGTCTGCGGTCATCGTACTTAGACACATCCTGTCTTAAGGGTCATCTAAACTCATTAGCGGTCCGGGACGGAGGTTCTGGGAGGGCCGGTCGTGTCTGTCTTGTTCATGCTGTACACCGTGAGGCTCTAGTGTCGAACCAGTGGCTCAGGATAAAGGATTTTCAAGGCAACTGAGCTGCTCTCGGGAAGCAGACCAGAATCCTGGGGGGTGGGGGGGTAGGGGTGAGGGGACTATTTTTAAAAAGCTTACGAGCTTACTCAAATACTCTCTCCCATACGCGGTTGGCAGTCGTTAGAGTATTCACTTTCTTAACCTGACTTTGCTCTTTGTGGCATACTCCAATCCATGGCTGAATCCTCTCTGGTCGCCTATAAATTCTATGTGTTTCTGTCAGTTCTCTCTCCCCGGCCGGACTCTTTTGCCTCGAGGGGTGTGTGACTACCGTGATTTCCAGCTTATCCAAATGGGGAGGTTCGGGTCATGCGGTGGTGTTGACGGTAACGTCGCGGTCTGATAACAGGGAGGGCTAACCGTGGTTTTGGCAGCTTTTCTCACGTGGAGCACGGAGATGAGCACACAGTCTGCATGTGGGTGGTCCCCGTCGGCACCCCTGGGAGAGAGATTGAGAGGGGGCAGCTCTGGGGACTGGGCAGTGCCTCTGTCATCGTCCTCGTGTCCTCCCCGCTCTGATCTGCCCGGGATCCGCTCTTAGGCAGAGACATACCTTAGGACCCCGTGACCCTTATGTCACATGACGTCATGAACGGAGAAACGGGGAATCGTGTACCTCGTCCTGTGGCCGCTTACGAGCCCTCCTCAAGCTCTTCTCTCTTCCCTGTACCTGCCTCCGCGTCGCGCGTCTTCAGCCACCCCCCTTAGGTCTGTAGCAGGACCACAGACCCTGTTGTTGACTAAGCATTCACGGATGAGGATGGCCGCGTGCACGCTCGAGCCATCCGGGGACTCCCCGGACTGTGCTTGGGGAAATGCCCACTCACTTGTGACTCAGAGCTTCCAAAATTGTATTTAAGTATATCCTTAAAATTTGTTCTGCTTAGGCATGGATGGGCCAAAAAGAGGCATAGCTCGAAAAAGGCTTTGCTGTACATTTCTCCCGGGGCCTCTCGAAGGTCTGTGAGCTGACATGTTAAAAGTGTAATTACACCGTAATTTGCAGTGGCGGGGAACGGTAGGGGTGTGGAGGGAGCGGTGGCGAGGCGAAGAGAATATATAGCTTTCGATACATCGGTTTTTCTTGCTCCCAGAAGATTCGTAAGACGAGCTAATCTCGTCAATCCTCTAAAGCCTCAGCGGCATGCGTGACTGAATTTAAACTTGGCTCGTGAGAGCCCAGCCGCAGCCCGTTCCCTTCAGACCCGGGTGTGTGTGTTTTCATATTTCTTACTCATCGAAGTGACATTCTTGAGCCTGACGCCTTCAGGAAAAGAGTTTTGAGTGTGGGTTCATGTTTGCCAAGGCTGTCCCCAGGGCATTGGTGTAATTCTTTCCTCATCTAAGCTCTCTCTCTCTATTCCCACTCTCATTTCAAAAGGAAGAATTGCCGTTTGGAATGTGGAGTCAGGTGTGAAGAGCAGCGGCTTCTGTTTTCCTTTCCAAAATGTTTGGGACCATTTCCGTCAACAGTGGTTTCTGGCCCGGGTCAGACGGACTCTGGTGTGTGAGTGGACGATACTTTAGGGGACGTGGAGAAAGTCATCGAACTTGTTTTATGTTTATTTTACATCCATTTTATTTGTACACGCGTATGTTTTATACCGAACGTGATGTATTGGGATACGTGTGTGATTCCTAGAAGACCGCACAGATGTGGGGGAGGTTGGCGCTCGAGATGTTTTTCGGTCAGGAGGGAGTGATCAGAAAATTTAGGGTTCACCTATTTAGGCCCCTGGCGATGTGCCCATCTGGGACGTGTTTCAGATTGTCACGGACCTGACAGAGACGGTGAGCAAGTGGTCCGACTAAGGATTTAATGATAGGACATAGCTCAGTGTGTACTAGCAAAGCACGAAGGAGTAGCTAACCCATGGCATTTGAAACTATGTGAAGCCCTCCAGCTACCATTTCCAAACTAGATATGAAGGAGAAAAGTCTAAATCATCCGCTTAAAGGCTCTCAAATGAAGGTTGGGCAGATACTACTGTGGGTCGGAATGTAACCCCCCCATGAGAACGCACGTTCCCCCGTGTGCATGCAGCAAGCGTGCCGGGTGCAAAGGCTGCACTCTCACGTGAGACGCCTCCTTCGAGCCTCCGTTTGTTAGATACTTAGAGGGAAATCTCTACTCCTGCGGTATGGGGGTGTACTGCAAATAATTACCGGGTCGGTCACGGGATCGTCGCCCTTCAGCCTTGAGCTTTTCCCACCTCGCGGAGGAGGGGGCTTGCTGGGCAAGTCTTCAAACCCGTCAGTGATTTTCATCCTTTACCACCTTTTTGGAGTGTTTCACACTATTTAAAAATCACAGTGTTTTTCCAGTTTCACAGAGGAGCAGGCAGGCAGGGACAAGGGAGTAAGGAGGGAAATTTGGCCCAAAAATAATAACTGGAAAAATTAAATTCTTAAGAAGTCCTGCAGAGCAGAAGGGTGCGGTGTAACAACTGCTAACTCGACGGGTTATCTGGGGTCTCGAGTAGCACGGAGTCAGCCAGGTGACCGAGGCCCTGAGTCACTTGCCAAGTTCTTTGTTGTTACGTTTTAACTTTTTGAAATAGCCCCCCGCTATTAGCGGTTTATTTTTAATATCCAAAACAACAAGAGTGCCGTCGTTTTTGGAGAAATTGCTTCAGGAAGCCTGTTATGATGGACTTTCCAAATAAGTGAGTAGTTGAATGTGATGGAAAGGTTTGGAGTCTTTGATCTAAAATCCTACGGCCGTACCGCCCTGGATTCACTGTAGAGCAGCTCGAAGGTCCTTGATGATGTGGAAGGGAGACCACTCATTAGTGAGACGGTAGCACAGTGGTTAGGACCGCGGCCACGGGAGTCGCATTGGCTGGGATGGGACCCGGCTCTGCCCAGACTAGCACTGTGTGAATAGACCTCTCTCGAACTTCTCTAGTTTTGGAGGTTTCCATCGGTAAAACAACGCGAATGCTAGTGCCTCCCTCCTGGGGTTATCGTGAGGGCTGTGTGGATTAATAGATCCAAAACGTTTCATATTGGTCTATAAAAATATTTAAATTAATGCTTGCTAGCTTTATATCCTAAAAGTTTGCCTCCTTTTAAAATGAACAACTATATAAAGTGGCCAGTTTTCTTAATTGAAAGAAAAAGAGAGATACAAAATCCTTACATTATAGAAAATTTTGCATTTCCAGAGGCTAGTTCATGATCTTTTCTTTTCCCTTTTTCCTTTCCTTTCCTTTCCTTTCCTTTCCTTTCCTTTCCTTTCCTTTCCTTTCCTTTCTTTTCCTTTACTTTCTTTTTTTTCTCTTCTCTTCTCTTCTCTTCTCTTTTCTTTTCTTTTCTTTTCAGTTTTAGTTAGTTAACATACAGTGCAATATTAGTTTCAGGGGTAGACTTCAGTGATTCATCACTTAAAACACCCAGCGCTCATCCCAGCAAGTGCCCTTCTTAATACCCATCACCATCCAGCCCACCGCCCACCCACCTCCCTCCCTCAACCCTCAGTTTGTTCTGTATCTTTAAGAGTCTCTTGTGGTTTGTTTCCCTCTCTCCTCTTCCTCTTCCCTCCTTCCCATATGTTCATTGTTTTTCTTCGTAAATTCCACATATGAGTGAAATCGTATGGTATCGATCTTTCTCTGATTGACTTATTTCGCTTACATTAATACATTCGAGGTCCATCCACATCATTGCAAACGGCAAGATTTCATTCTTTTTGATGGCCGAGTGATAGTCCGTTGTAGATGCATGCTCTGCATCTTTATGCATTCATCAGTTGGCGGACATTTGGGCTCTCTCCATAGTTTGGCTATCATTATTAATGCTGCTATAAACATTGGGGTGCATGTACCCCTTTGAATTACATTTTTATATCCTTCGGGTAAATACCTAATAGTGCAAATTGCTGGATTGTAGGGCAATTCTATTTTTAGTTACTTAAGGAAATTCCATACTGTTTTCCAGAGTGGCCCCACCAGTTCCCATTCCCACCAGCAGTGCAAGGGGGTTTCCCTTTTTCCGCATCCTCGCCAACGCCTGTGGTTTCCTGTGTCGTTAATGTCAGCCATTCTGACAGGTGTGAGGTGGGATCTCAGTGTGGTTTTGATTTGTATTTCCCTGATGATGAGAGATGTTGAGCATCTTTTCCTGTCTGTTGGCCATCTGGATGTCTTCTTTGGAAAAGTATCTATCCATGTCTTCTGCCCATTTCTTCTGCCCATTTCTTCACTGGGTTATTTGTTTTTTCGTGTTGAGTTTGATAAGTTCTTTATAGATTTTGGATACTAACCCTTCATCAGATATGTTGTTTGCAAATATTTTCTCCCATTCTGTAGGCTGCCGTTTAGTTTTGTTGATTGTTTCCTTCACTGCAGAAGCTTTTTATCTTGATGAGGTCCCGATAGTTCATGTTTGCTTTCGTTTCCCTCGCCTTCAGTGACATGTCTAGTAAGAAGTTACTGTGCCTGAGGTCAGAGAGGTTGCTGCCTGTGTTCTCCTCTAGGATTTTGATGGTTTCCTGTCTTACATGCAGGTCTTTCATCCATTTTGAATTTCTTTTGTGTATGATGTAAGTCCAGTTTCATTCTTCTGCATGTCCCTGTCTAGTTTTCCCAACACCATCTGTTGAAGAGACTGTCTTTTTTCCATTGGGGTTTTTTCTTGCTTTGTTGAAGGTGAGTTGACCATAGAGTTGTGGGTCCATTTCTGGGTTTTCTGTTCTGTTCCATTCATCTGTGTCTGTTTTTGTGCCGGTACCCCATACTGTCTTGATGATTACAGTTTTGTAATATAGCTCGAAGTCTGAAATTTTGATGCCTCCTGTTTTGCTTTGCTTTTTCAACATTGCTTTGGCTATTTGGGTTATTTTCTGGTTCCATACAAATTTAGAATTGTTTGTTCTAGATCTGCCAAAAATGCTGGTGGTTTCGATAGGGATTGCATTAAATATGTAGTTTGCTTTGGGTAGTACAGACATTTTAACAATGTTTGTTCTTCTAGTGGAATGTTTTTCCATTTCTTTGTGTCTTCAGTTTCTTTTACAAATGTTCTATAGTTTTCAGAGTACAGATCTTTTACCTCTTTGGTTAGGTTTATTCTTAGGTATCTTATTGTTTTTGGTGCCGTTGCAAATGGGATCGATTCCTTGATTTCTCTTTCCACTCTTCATTACTGGTGTATAGAAATGCAACAGATTTCTGCGTGTTGATTTTATATCCTGCGACTTTGCTGAATTCATGTATTTGTTCTAGCAATTTTTTGGTGGAATCTTTTGGGTTTTCTACACTGAGTATCATGTCGTCTGTGAAGAGTGAAAATTTGACTTCTTCCTTGCCAATTTGGATGCCTTTTCTTTCTTTTGTGGTCTGATTGCTGAGGCTGGGAATACCAGTGGTAAGAGTGGACCTCCTTGTCTTGTTCCTGATCGTAGAGGAAAGACTCTCAGATTTTCCCTTTGAGGATGACATTAGCTGTGACTCTTTCATCTCTGGCCTTTATGGTGTTGAGGTGTGTTCCGACTGTCCCTCCTTTGTTGAGGGTTTGTATCAAGAAAGGATTCTGTATTTCATCACATGCATTTTCTGCATCTCCTCACAGGATCATATGGCTCTTATCCCTTCTTCTGTTAATGTGGTGCATAGTGTTGATTGATTTGTAAATATCGAACCAGCCCTGCAGCCTAGGAATGAATCCCACTTGGTCATTGTGAATAATTCTTTTAATGTACTGTTGAATTTGATTTGCTGGTATCTTGTTGCCAATGTTTTGCATCCAGGTTCATCAGGGATATTGGCCTGTCATTCTCTTTTTTCATGGGATCTTTGTCTAATTTTGTAATCAGTGAATACTGGCTTCATAGAATGAGTTTGGAAGTTTTCCTTCCAGTTCTAGGTTCTGGAACAGTTTGAAAAGAAAAGGCATTAACGCTTCTTTAAATGTCTGGTAGAATTCTCCTTGGAAGCCATCTGGTCCAGGATTCTTGTTTTTGGGGAGATTTTTTATTACTGATTGAATTTATCTGCTGGTAATGGGTCTGTTCAAATTCTCTATTTCTTCCTGTTTCAGTTTTGGTAGTTTGTGAGATTCTAGGAATTTGTCCAGTTCTTCCAGATCGCCCAGTTTGTTGGCTTATAATCTTTCACAGTATTCTCTCCTGAGTGTTTGTATTTCTGTGGTGTTGGTTTTGATCTCTCCCCTTCCATTTGTGATTTTACCTATTTGGGTTTCTCTCTCTTTTCTTTTTGATAACTCTGGCTAGTTGTTAATTCTTTCAGAGAACTAGGTCTTCGTCTCACTGCTCTGTTTTTAAGTTTCTATATCATTTATTTCTGTTCTAACCTTTATTATTTCCCTTCTGCTGGGTTTAGGCTTTACTTACTGTCTTTATTAATATTTTTTCTTTTTTTTTTTTTTTTGGAATGTGTATTCATTTTTGAGAGACAGAGACAGAGTGTGAGCAGGGGAGGGGCAGAAAGAGAGGGAGACACAGAATCCAAAGGAGGATCCAGGCTCTGAGCTGTCAGCACAGAGCCTGACGCGGGGCTCGAATTCATGGACTGTGAGATCATGACCTGAGCCAAATTCGGATACTTAACCAACTGAGCCACCTAGGCACCCGCATTTGCTGTCCCTTTTCTAGCTCCTTTAGGTATAAGGTTAAGTTGTGTGTTTGGTACCTTTCTTGTTTCTTGAGATAGGCCTGAACTGCACAGTACTTTCCTCCTAGGCTCCTCCTTGGCTGCATCACAAAGGTTTTGGACTGTTGTGTTTTCCTTTTAGTTTGCTTCCATGATTTTTCTTTTTCTCCTTTAATTTCCTGGTTAACCCATTCATTCTTTATTAAGATGTTCTTTAGCCTTCATGTATTTGAGGGCTTTTCAAGTTTTTTCTTATCTTCGACTTCAAATTTCATAGTGTTGTGATCTGAAAATATGCAGAATCTGATCTCAATCTTTTTGTACTTGTTGAGGGCTGATTCGTGTCCCAATATGTGATCTATTCTGAAGAATGTTCCATGTGCACTCGAGAAGAATGTGTATTCTCCTGCTTTAGGATGAAATGTTTTGAATGTATCTGTTAAGTCCATCCAGTCCAGTGTGTCACTCAAAGTCATTGTTTCCTTGTTGATTTTCTGCTTAGATGATCTGTCCATTGCTGTAAGTTACTATCCATGAGTTTCTTTATGTTTGTAATTTATATATTTGAGTGCTTTCATGTTGGGAGTAAATATATTTACAATTGTTAGATCTTTTTGATGGGTAGACTTTTTTATTATTATATGTTGCCCGTCTTCATCTCTTGTTATAGTCTTTGTTTTAATGTTTATTTATTTTTGAGGGGGGGAGGAGCAGAGAGAGAGGATCCGAAGTGGGGTCTGTGCTCACAGCAGAGTGCCCAGTGTGGGGCTTGAACTCATGAACTGTGAGATCATGACCTGAGCTGAAGGAGAACACTTAACCGACTGAGCCACCCAGGTGCCCCGGTAGTCTTTGTGTTAAAGTCTAGTGTGTCTGATGTTATTTGGCTACTCTGGCTTTTTTTATTTTTTTTTTTGGCGTCCATTAGCATGATGGACAGTTCTCCATCGCCTCACTTAAAATCTGCAGGTGTCTTTAGATCTAAAATGACTGCCTTGTAGGCAACAGATAGATGGACCTTGTGTTTTTATCCATTCTGATATCCTGTATCTTTTGATTGGAGCATTTGTCCATTTATATTCAGAGTGACTATTGTAAAAAATATGAATTTCTTGCCATTATGTTGCCTATAGAATTGGTGTTTCTGATGATACTCTCTGGTCTTTTCTCCTCTTTGTTGCTTTTGGTTTTTGTTTTTTTTTTTCCTGCACTCAAAGAGTCTCTCTTAAAATTGCATGTAGAGCTGGTTTCGTGGTCACAAACTCCTTTAGTTTTTTCTTTGTCTGGGAAATTCTTTCTCTCTCCTTCTATTTTGAGTGACAACCTTGCTGGATAGAGTATTCTTGACTGCGTATTTTTCTAATTCAGCGCGTTGAACATATCCTGCCACTCCTTTCTGGCCTGCCACGTGTCTGTGGACAGACTTGCAGTGAACCTGATCTATCTTCTCTTGTAGGCTAAGGACTTTTTTTCTTTTGCTGCTTTCAGAATTCTTTCCTTTTCTGTGTACTTCGCGAATTTGACTATGACCTGTCTTGGTGATGGCCGGCTTTTGTTGCATTTAATGGGAGTTCTCTGTGCTGCTTGGATTTCGATGTCTGTTTCCTTCTCTAGATAAGGAAAGTTTTCAGCTATAATTTGCTCACATAAACCTTCTGCCCCCTTTCCTCTGTCTTCATCTTCTGGAACCCTTATGATACGAATGTTAATATGTTTTAATAAATCACTGAGTTCCCTAAGTTTGCCTTTGTGATCTGTTACCTTTGTTTCTCTCCTCTTTTCAGCTTCGTTATTTTCCATAATTTCATCTCCTACATATCATCAATTCACTCTTCTGCCTCATCCGGCCTTGTTTTTATGGCCTCCATTTGGGTTTGCATCTTGGTTATAGCATTTTTAATTTCGGCCTGACTAGATTTTAGTTCTTTTATCTCGAACAAAGGGATTCTCTGGCATCTTCTATGCTTTTTTCAAGCCCAGCTAGTATCCTTATAGTCATTGATTTGAAATTTAGGTCAGACATCTTACTCATATCTGCCTTGATTAAATCCCTGGCCTTCCTTTATTTCCTGTTCTTTCTTTTGAGATAAATTCCTCCCTCTTGTCAGTTTGGAGGAAGAAACAACAACACCAACAACAATAGAATGAAATAAAAAATTAACAGTTAAAGAAATTAAACAAGGAAGCTAGATCGTAGGTGTGTTTTGGTCAGCTTGTTTGGAGAAGCTGCCACATTCTCTCGCTCAAATTGTGTAGATTGTTCCATTCATCCTCAGATCGGCTTCCCCTGGGGTCAGAACGGCTTGCTGCTGGTCTGGCTGCGTTTCAGGGGCAAGCCGAGCCCTTACGACTCCGCCGTCTTACTCATCCCAGTTCATGATCTTTTCCTGACGCTGCTGTTATCTTTCAGTGTGATCATGGTATTTTTTCTTTTCTGGAAATAAGTGAAAAACTTGGTACATTTGAGTTTTTTTTTTTAATGTTTTATTTTATTTTTGAGACAGAGAGAGACAGAGCATAAGTGGGGGAGAGGCAGAGAGAGAGGGAGACACAGAATCCGAAGCAGGCTCCAGGCTCTGAGCCGCCAGCACAGAGCCTGACGCGGGGCTCGAACTCACAGACCGCGAGATCATGACCTGAGCTGAAGTCAGCCACTCAACCAACTGAGCCACCCAGGCGCCCCTGAGTTTTTTTTTTTAATTCTTTATTTTTGAAAGAGAGGAAGACAGAGTGTGAGCGGCGGAGGGGCAGAGAGAAAGGGAGACACACAATCTGAAGCAGGCTCCAGGCTCTGAGCTGTCAACACAGAGCCCGATGCGGGGCTTGAACCCATGGACCGTGAGATCATGACCTGAGCTGAAGTCAGACGCTCCACTGCCTGAGCCCCCCAGGCGCCCCGAGGTACATTTGGGTTTTAAGGGAAGGTTTGGATCATTCAGAGTTGCCAAGGGAGATGAGAATAAGATCTCAACTTGTACTACAAGCCCCGACCCATGCTGGGTTAGCAACAGCCACAGCAACAGACAGACAACTCCACGCATGATACATTTATACCAGGGAAAAGGCTAGGGAATATTAATTGTCTCCTCTCTCTTCGACAGAGTGTAGAAAAAGGTTCTGGTATGTAACGCTAAAGGGTATTAACACTGGATCTTCCTTCCCAGGGTTTGGAGTCTTACACTGTCTTTGTTCCTGCTTGAAGGAAGTGGTAGAATTGTCCTATGGAAACGACTAGAGAATATTGTGTTGCCAAGACTCGGGAGAGGGTTCCCTAAACTGCCGTAGCTCTTCAGGGGTGCCTTTACTCTTCAGCTCAGAAGTCAGGTGGTAATTAAGAGTGTCTTAGGAGATCAAGGCAAAACACGGTGGGATGCAGAATCAGTGCTGTAGACTGCTGGTAAAAAGCTGTCACCATGAGAAAAATCAGTCAAGATGACAAGAGTGGTGTTTGGAAACCTTTCCGCGTCACGTAGTGTAATCCTCGGAGTGATTAGTGAAGACATGAGGAAGACCTGGTTCTGACTGGCACAGACGCCGCCAGGAACGTCCAGGGAGCCCTCTGCAGCGAGGCGGTGTTGGCACAGCGGTTGGGAGGCCCGCGTGGATTATCGAGTTATCCTATGTTTGCTTAACCGATCTCTTATTACTGTGTGCTGAGAAAGCCATCCAGGAAAATGAACTCTTGGAAATGAAATTATTTCTGTCCTGTCTTGTGTGTTTTCTGTGGAGGTGAGATGTAGTTTCGATCATTATTGGTGATGGTTTCTTCTATTTGGACTGAGTCTCCTGGAGCCTCAGCCTCTGTGTTGTGGCTGTCCTGGCGGCCTAGACATTCTGACAGTAACAGATTCCAGGACTCCCGAACGTCACTCAGTTCAGACCTTGACTTTTCTCTGTGTTTGCCGACGTGGTTCCTGGATGCTTGCTTCTCGGACTTAAAGCTCCCCGTTCTCCACACAGTCCAGGCAGGCCGAGAGAAGTTCCGGGCCTGAGAAACTGAGGTCTTAGGTATTGTCGTATGTAGCTGGAGTTTATTTACTGTTGTTTCTGTTTTGTATTCCCGTGTGAGACCGTTCGACAATGGGACAATGTATCCATTCTACCGTTAGGTGGATATTTGGGTTAGCTTAATGACTAGGTTGAGTGATGCTGTTAAGGCCACTCTTAGAGTTGTTTACTTAGAGAAAAGTTTGCAGTCGTGCATACCAGAATGCAAATACTGGTAAAGTCAACCACCGTGTCCACCATTTAGTTCAAGGAACAGGCTCTCACCTCTCCGAAGAAGACTGTAATGAATTAATTTTCGGTCCCAATTCCTCCTGCACTGCTACCCCACCTGGACGTAACAGTTACTCTAACAGTCCTGGTGTTTCTTCATAGTTTCATTATAAAAGTGTGCGTGTTTCACTTTGGGTTGTATTAACTCTTTAATCAGTTTCAGAAAAAATTACTTATTTTGCCTCGGCTCTGGTTCTAGCCTCTGTACCGACTTTCTTTCTGCCGCAGGCTTCTCTCCCGTGTCTAGTCCACCGTGCCTGTACAATGGAGGTCGTTACCTTCCTCTGGTCGATCCTGCCGACATTGCTGAAATCGCTAACCGCCTGAAACATTTCTCTGCTTAAAAGCTTTTAATGGTCACCCTGTCAACAGTCATGTTCCCTTAGCGTTCAAGCCTCATTTCTAGAGACTGAGTGTTCTGGTTGTCTCTTGCTCTCTATAAACCATTCCAAACTGAATGGGCTACAGCATGAGCAGTCGCTTTTAATTCTCTGTCTCAGTTCTGGGCTTGATGTGGCACCAGTGGGTGGGTTTTGCTTGGGCTCTGTCGAGCAGTGCGGTCAGGTGCGGGCTGGCTCTGGAACCATCTCGAAGGCTTTCTCATCCACCTGTCTGGTGGTCGAGGCCGGCTGTCTGCTGGGGCGCTTCCCTGTGGCCTTTCTGTGTGGCCAGAACGTTCTCGGAGCAAGGCAACTGGATTCCGTGGGTGAGCGAATCAGGAGAAGGAACTAAGTACCCGCCGTACTATTGCCTTTTCTTACCTCGCCTCGGAAGGCCCCCAGCATCAGACATCCGTGTTGTCTCCGGTGTCTGACAATTACGGACACAGCCATTATAGACAATCACGTATAAGTTTCTGTGTGAGTACACACTTTTATTTCTCTGGGTTGAGCGCCTAGGATCCAGATTGCTGGATCTTATGGTCAGCGTGCGTTAACCTTCACAGACACTGTCTTTTCCAATCGAGTATGCCGTTCGGATTTCCATCAGCAACATAGGAGGTTTCAGTTGCTTGGCATTTTTTTTTTTTTTTTGAATTTTAGCAATTCCCTAAGTTTGTAGTGGCATCTTATTTTGGCTTTATATTGCGTTTCTTTAATGATTAATAATCTCAGACATATTTTTATGTACTTTGTGTTTGATATATCTTCTTTGATGAAATATCTGTTTAGATGTTTTTGCTTATTTTTAAAAACTCAGTTGTTTCTTATTATTAACTTCTTTCTACATTCCGATACCCAGTTCTTTGTTAGAAATGTGATTTGCAAATATTCCGATTTATCAATGTTTCCTTTTCTGGATCCTGCTTTTGGTGTTGGATCTAGAAACTCTTTGAGCCGTACCTTGCTCTGTTGAGCATTTCTTCTGCCTGGATTCTTCTAGCTTTGCTTGTGGAGTTTGGTCTGCCTTCTCAGGAGTTTTGCATGTCATTTTGGAGCTGATTCTGTTCCAGCCCCTGTGACAATGTAAACCCTGGTTCTATAGTTGATGTGCTCTTCAGTTGCTGAAAACGACTTCAGTATGACAAAAGCCAGCTGTACTTCAAATCAGGTGACAGACTGGCACACATAATGAAGAGGTTCTGAAGTGCAGGCCCTGCTCGACATTAAATCCACACGAGGAGACGAGATGAGAATGAGCCGCCGTAGTTCCTGAACGGAGAAGCACAGGGGAGCACTCCTGAGCTCAGTGTGTCATTAGCTGGCGTTTGCCTCCGGAGAAGCGGCTGTCATCAGAGCGCGGGGGGAGTCGACTGGTGTTGACTCTTGCATGTGGTCCGTGGGGAGCGGGGACGGGAGTGAAGATTCCGGGAAGGGTTGCTTTTCCTGCTTTTAAATCTGACACTTAAGCAAAATTAATAAAGAGGCTCTTCGATTGGACAGATGGCATATGGAACCACGTGACTGAGATGAGTCATTTTTTTTTTTTTTTTTGTATTGTTTTTCTCCCCTACCTGCAGGGACTCATTTCTCCTTGATCTTTTATTTTTTTTATTTTTGAGAGAGAGAGAGAGCATGAGCTGGGGAGGGGCAGAGCAAGTGAGAGGGAGACACAGAATCCGAAGCAGTCTCCGGGCTCTGAGACATCAGCACAGAGCCTGACGCGGGGCTGGAATCCGTGAACCGTGAGATCATGATGTGAGTGGAAGTCGGATGCTCAACCGACCGAGCCCCCCGGCGCCCCTCCCTTTTAAAGCATGTGTGATGAAGCTGCACGCGTGGTGAAACGTGACCGTCTGTGTAGCGTGCCTGCACAGGGCCCGGCACCCAGAGGCTGTGAGATAATGTGGATTTCACCTCTCTCTCTGCCTTCTGCCTTCCTCTCCGTTTCAGTAACAGCCCGAGTGTTCGCTGTGTGTCTCACCAGGAGGAGAAAACTGATTAGGGTCTCGCCGAAACTGGAAGAGAGTTGGTTTTCAAAGAACTTACAGCCTGGGGTGGTGGGAGACTGTCATCCGAGGCCGAATAAAATTAATGCTTAATAAAGATGCGGACAGGGTTCTGGCTGGGGTGGCCGAGGGGCACTCAGACAGGAGAGACCTGTGATACAGGCCTCGAAGGGTGCGCAGATTCTCCTAGGTGAACATGGCACTAAAAGATACTTCTGACTGTGAAGTCGTGTGGTGTGTTTGATGAGTAGTGACTCGCCTGCTTTTTGGCTTGCGCGCGAGTTAGGGGCATGTTGTGGGAGGCCAGCTGGAGAAACAGGATGCAGGGGGGTCTCCGGCGCACATAGCTTCCTTCAGCGGCTGCAGGGCTTGTGGGAAGCACAAGACAGAACTACACCTGGGCCGTCTCACGCTTGCATTCTGCATTCAGAACTGCAAGAAAGTTCTAGATGGTTGTAGGATACTTGGTAAGCATCGGGGATCCATTCAGGGGCCCTTATTATCTGCAAGAGTCCTCGCATTATCAACTCTGCTAGAGAATACAGCAGACTTTGACAGTGGTCGGGGAGAAGGGCTGGGGTACCCATCCCTCGAACAGTAGGAAATCCTGAGCTTTTGAGTCCCCCAGAACTTAAGCACTAATAGCTTAGTGTTGACCGGAAGCCTTACCAATAACCTAAGTGTTTAACGCATATTTTGTATATATATTATATGTTCTTACAATAAAGTAAGCTACAGGAAAGAAAATGTTATTAAGGAAGTCATAAGGAAGAGAAGATACATTTAGAATACTGTACTCTTTTATTAAATAAAAAAAATCCATGCAGTTCAAAGCCATATTGGTCAAGGGTGAACTGTATATGACATTCTTGATGGTTAAAGAAAAAGACTTGGGGCACCTGGGTGGCTCAGTCAGTTAAGTATCTGACTTCCATTCAAGTCATGAGCTCGCGGTTCATGAGTCTGAGCCCGCGTCGGGCTCTGTGCTGACAGCTCAGAGCCCGGAGCCTGCTTCGGATTCTGTGTCTGCCTCTCTCTCTGTTCTTCCCCCACTTGGCCTCCATCTCTCTCTTTCTCTCTCTCAAAAATAAATAAGCATAAAAGAAAAGAAAAAGACCTATTAACATAGAACTAGACGTACAGTTTCTCTTAGAGCAAGGAGGTTCTCTGGGCAAACCCATGCTACTGGTCTCTTTTCCTCGGAGAGAGCCCGTCAGAGTCCCTCGAGGTGATTTAACGCCAGCCTTTGGGAATTATGCTTACAGACATGAAGATCTGTCCTGGAGACTTTAACTGGTGTCTGGTGGCGGAAGTGGTTTCAGCTGGCCGTTGTGTCTGTGAATAATAGAAACTAACAGGTCACCGTGGACGGCGGAGATGGAAGGCAGAGTGCCAACATGGCTGTCCTGAAAGTGCTTTCCTGTGTTTTGTCATTTCTGCCTCTAGGGACCTGATACCCATCATCGCTGCTCTGGAGTACAACCAGTGGTTCACGAAGCTGTCTTCCAAGGACCTGAAACTGGTAAGAAAGCGAAGCTTCCGCGAAGGCTGCCCAGTTCCGCTGAGTTCCAAAAGCTCCAGAATCAGGAAAAAGCACTTGTTTTTCCAAACATGCTTTTTTCTCGAGCAGATACTTTTCTGTCAGTGATCTCCGTGCCGTTTGGCACAGTCTGTCATGTGAGACACTTCTGAGAAGCACCTCGTCATGTTTTCAGCTGCTTCCGGCAATTTTAGATGATGAACAGAAAGACTCATTTAGCGCAGCCTTCCGCACACACTCGTCCCGGCGGCAAAACCCGTGAAGGTTGTGTTTGCACAGCTGCCGATAGTAGATTTTTACGTTTCCGTCCTGCGTTCCGTCTCCACAGAGCTTCCCTTCTGAAGAATTTGGGAAAACATTACCAGGTCGACTTGGTCTGGTTGAGTTATGATAGTTAACGTTAATCTTCTAGCTGAGTTTTGGGACAGGTTTATATGTAAGGGAAATTAAATCGAAAGGAAATGTTAGTTTTCGTAAGGTACGTGGGAGCCGCATTTTTGGTCTCGGTTACCAGTTGGGAAAAGACGCCCTGCTGGGAGTCGTCCACCCGTTCAAAGCAGCCGCACGGACAGAGGCTTCTCCATAAGTTAGCTTTCTGCTGCTTCATTTTAGGACGGGAAATAATCTGTGGGTTGTTTTATTGGCGATTCTTAGGTTCAAGCCTCCCGCCTTCAGAGGGTGTGGACACTGGGGGCTTAAGATTTTCATAGTGAGGAGGTAGGATCTCGATCGAGACCTGGACCTGTGGAAAGCGAGGTTGGGATTCGCTAGTGGACAGGCCGCTCCTCCTCTGAATTCCCCGGGGTGTGAGCGACGGAAGGCATCCTTAGTATGAGCTTGGGCTGAACTCATCAGGGGTCCGTTGAGAGTCAGCGTGCTCTAGGAAGGAGTGTGGGCCTGGAAACCAACCCGAGTCTCGGATTCCGACTCCTGGTCCACGGCTGTGGGACCTTAGCTAAGTGACATGACACTCCAGAGCCTCAGCTGCCTGCACACCCATTATTGAGAGTTCATTGGGCCTCATGTCTTGTCATCTCTGTCCGGTGCTCATCAGAGTATATGCCTCCTAACAGCTTTCCATAAAAATTGGTTTAATAGGTAGATGTCAAATTAGTTGGGACAGCGAATGAATGGACATAGCAAGACGTGTGTAACTAATTTGCGGGTTATCAGATGAGCAAATAACGTGGATCGAAGTTTGAACACAGTACCTGACATATTGCAGGCATTTTCTAACCGTTAAGTGTTGTCACTGTTATCGCAGACTAGCAACGAGGCTGAGAAACGACCAAGTGTGTGACCGTGAGTTATGGAAACTGTATCAGCTAAACGGGGGGAGTTTCTGAGGTCCGGGTGATGGAGCGAGGGATGGGGGTGGGGCAGGGGCCAGGTGAACTCCCAGGGAACAGACCAGAAGCCGTGACGTGAGGGAGACCCCTGGGGACAGAAGCCTCTCCTTGCTTGCCACTTGCTGGACTGGGGACCATTCGCAGGACTGAGGCAGCATCGGTGACAGACGGGAGAGGGGAGCCATTCGGGGAACGGGAAGTAGATTAGCTCAGGGGTTGTGGGATCGGGGAGAACGATGCTTCTCTACCAAGTTGGTTTACCTGGCAGTTGGTGGTTCTCAGAACGGGGCACAGGAGAGCTCCGAGGGGGTGGCGCAGATCCTGCTTTGGAAAGCGTCCCAGCCTGCCGCTGCAGGAGTGTGTCCTGGCCTCCGGGGCTGCCCTTCCTTCACGCTTTCTCCTGGGCGTAGTCTCTTCTCAGCGCCTTACATGCTTAGGCACGAAAATATGCACTCGATCATTTCCGTTCTGGAAAACAGGGCATGGCAGTGCTCAGCTCGGTCGGGTGCGCCGGGGCAGAGGAACGGTCGTGAGGGGAGGGGAGATTGCCCTTTCCTGCTTTTCCGTTAGCGAGGATTTAAGCACAAAAATACATACGTGTCTATTTTTAATATTCGGGATTTGAAAATGAAAAATGGTCTTTGGGATTTCAGCCTTCCATCTTTAAAAGGAAGAGCAATTCTTCGTGTTTCCCACCCAAAGTTAAAAAGAACGGGCAGTTGCCCCTTTGATGGGTACTGCGGTATCCACCCTCAGAACATTTTCTAATACACAGCTTATTGGAGGAAAGGACAAGATTCCACTCTCTTTGGACTTTTTCTTTTAAGTTTATTTATTTTGAAAGAAAGAGGGCGTGAACAGAGGAGGGGCAGAGAGAGAGGAGAGAGCGAGAATACCAGGCAGGCTCTGTACCGCCAGCAGGGAGCCCCATGTGGGGCTCGAACTCATGAACTGTAAGATCATGACCTGAGCCGAAGCCGGACGCCTACCCCTCTGAACCACCCGGGCATCCCTGGACTTTTTTTTTTTTTTAATTTGTTTTTTTAATGTTTATTTTTGAGACAGAGACAGAGTATGAGTGGGGGAGGGGCAGAGAGAGAGGGAGACCCAGAATCCGAAGCAGGCTCCAGGCTCTGAGCTGTCAGCACAGAGCCCAACGCGGGGCTCAAACTCACAGACCGTGATATCATGACTTGAGCCGAAGGCGGATGCTCAACCGACTGAGCCACTCAGGCGCCCTGTCCCTGGACTTTTTAAAACATGAAATGCTTGACAAAAAGGAGTGACTTTGTCTAAAGTTGTATAAATTCCCTGGATTGTTAAGATTGCTCTGGGCTCAATAAAAGCCTCCGACGCAAGGGTGCCACCTGAAAAATACATCACATATGCTTCCCGCCGATCTTATGATGCTGATTAGTGTCCCGCTCCCTAATTTAAATAGAAAGATAGAGGGAATTTTTTTTAAGATGCCAAGTTGTGATTAGGACCAAGTTTCTGTCTCGTATTCTCTGCTCATTAAAAACGCAGTAGATTGGGTTCTTGCTCAAGTCATGATTTTGTAATTTAGGCAAGTCAGGGAGCATCCTGGCGTCTTCTCAAGTCTTTGAAAATGGCATCATTGGGCCAGTTTTATGTAGTTCCTTTTAGATCTAAAAGTTCCATATGCCGTTCATTTTGTACTAGTTCGATTGTTGTGGATAGCAGTTCCTGTAGTTTTTATTGTATAAATATTTTTCCTTTTTGGAAGAGAGAGAGGGAGAGAAAGAGAGAATCTTCAGCAGGCTCTGTGCTCAGCATGAGCCCAACGTGGGGCTCGATCCCACCGCTGTGAGATCATGACCTGAGCTCAAATCACGAGTCAGACGCTTAACCGACTGAGCCACCCAGGGGCCCCTTACTGTATACTTCTGATTTTTAACTAAACGCAAGCTCTCGGAAGGCATCGTCTTAGTTTGTTAAGAATTTTTTTCTCCCTAAACCGGTGAACGTAGTGTTGAACAGACAGTTGGCATCTGGGGCCACTACGGTGATGGTCACATGTTTCTTGCCATCTATCTAGGTTCAGGTGTGTGTATCTCTTTAAAAATTTCACGCTGTATATTCAGTACAGAAAACAATTCATGTACTTGGCACTTACTAAAAAGTAACAAAATTAACATAGGTGTAAATGACTTTAAGTGCCTACTGGCATTTTAAAGAAAAGTGGGGCATACCTTTTGTACATTTTCTGTAATAAATTTTTATTACCGTAATTATACCGAATGCGTAAATGAAAACCCTGCCTTGGGAAATTGCTTTTCTGGACGTTCTGGGAGAGCCCTGGAAAGGTAACGATACCATAGATTGTTATTGGAAATTAGGGTAATTCCTGCAAAAACATCGTCGAAGCAATCACTTTTCGTCATGCCAACACAAAGCAAGGTCAGTTCGCTTGGTCGTATATTGTAAGACGTAGAATTACGCTGATCGTGAAAATCGGCACCATCAGCATCATGGAAATTGCAGGCATTCGGTCAATGGGAATTAATTTTCCTCTTCCTTCATCAGTCTGTGGGACACGCCAGTAACTCGGGGACCACGTGAAAGTGACATTGTAGACGGAATGGAATCAAACACCACGCAAGAATTATAAATGCCTCAGATGCTATGGGACTTGCCTGTTTCCAAGCGAGGTTTTATAAAGGACGCTCACTAGCGAACTTTTGTTACGTTTCAGACTGTTCTAATGATGCTTAATCCATTTGGATCTGTATGATCTGATAAATCACAGAATTGTCATTTTTTGTGGTATTTTAGGTAAAGAAACTGCTTTGGTTTTAGTATGCCACAGCACACAGAACCCTCTCCCTCCTCCCCTCCTCCCTTCCCTCCTCCCACCCTCTCTTCCTTCTTCCCTCCTCCCTCCCTCCCTTCCTTCCTCCTCCCTCCCTTCCTTCTTCCCTCCTCCCTCCCTTCCTTCTTCCCTCCTCCCTCCCTTCCTTCCTTCCTCCTCCCTCCCTTCCTTCTTCCCTCCTCCCTCCCTTCCTTCTTCCCTCCTCCCTCCCTTCCTTCTTCCCTCCTCCTTCCCTCCTCCTTCCCTCTCTCTCTTCCTTCCTTCCCTCTCTCTCCTCCCCTCCCTTCCTCCCTCCCTCTTTTTTTCTTCCTTTTCTTTCCCTCCCTCCCTCCCTTTCCCTCTCTCTTTCTTTCTCTCTCTCTCTTTCTTTCTCTCTCTTTCTTTCTCTCTCTCTCTCTTTCTTTCTCTCTCTCTCTCTTTCTCTCTCTTTTCTTTCTTTCTTTCTTTCTTCCCTCCCTCCTTCCCTCCCTCCTTTCTTTCTCTTTTTTTCTTTTCCCTCTCCTCTCCTCTCCTCCCCTCCCCTCCCCTCCCCTCCCCTCCCCTCCCCTCTCCTCTCTTCTTCCTCTCCTCCCCTCCCCTCCCCTTCCTTCCTTCCCATGAAATTTTTAAATAGACCCTAACTTGTGAGGAGATTTTAAAATCACTTTTTAATGTACAAGTAATTTTAAAGTCAGGAGCCACCTTAAACGTAAACAAACGCAACCACATTGGCATTTGAAGATCCACAAGGGACAGGTGCTGCACAGGTCTCCCGCCAGGGCGCGGCGCTTCAGTTTCCATGGTGCCCCCAGCCTTGGGCCGCATGCATTAACCGCTTTGGTTGTTGCGATCTTTCTTAGGCGTTTCATAATACTGCATTTCATTTACTATTATATCTGAGCACTTCCAATATTTTGACAGAAGTACATAACACAACTGCATAATTTTAAAAAATCCATGTTTATTACCCCGAGAGACCACTGATTAGCCTCTCGTTGTGTTGTGTCCCTTTATTTTAGAGCCTGCTGGTGGCACCATCCCAGGGGTAAACGTGTATCAAGTGCTCTTTCCCCGCCCTTTTACAGTACATGGCGCCTTTAAACCTTAACTCTCTGCCCATGAAAAGGGAATAATCATCCTTACTCCTACTTCACAGTTTTATAATGAGAAACACATGAGCTTAGCCACTGGCCGGGCTCATGACAAGAGCTCGGTGGAGGGATTCTCCTTATCAGCATCTTTTATTACCGTATTCGTCCTCGCTGCTACTTAGTCTTTTGTTATCCATCCTGGAGGTCACTTTCTTTGGGAATTCCTTTTGGTTTGCCCAAAATTGGGATGCGCCTCCGAGTGGCCTTAGCGCAACTGAAATGGCCTTTTATTTTATTTATTTAGTTAGTTCTAAGGTTTTTTAAATATTTATTTTCTTTTTGTGAGAGAGAGAGAGAGCGTAAGCGAGCATGAGTGGAGGGAGGGGCAGAGAGACAGGGAGACACAGAATCGGAAGCAGGCTCCAGGCTCCGAGCTGTCAGCACAGAGCCCGACGCGGGGCTCGAACCCACAAACTGCGAGATCATGACCAGAGCTGAAGTTGGAGGGTTAACCAACGGAGCCACTCAGGCGCCCCTAAAATGGCCTTTTAATTAGTCTTTGCTAATTGTCTGTGTTCTGTCTGATTGCCCTGCTGGATGGGACTCTCTGAAAGGCAGTGGCTTTTTGTCCTTTGTGTCATTGAGTCCCCTGGGCCTTCAGAGTGACGGAACGAAGGACGGTCAGTCAGGTCTTGTTGAGAACGAGTGCAGAAAGAAATGGCTGACTGAGTCAGAACTTCGCGTCTGCGCGGGTTTGTAGCAGCAAGCGAGGCCGCCTCTCGACTCCACGGCGTGGTCAGAGCATGCTTTCTGTTGCAGTCCGCCGACGTCTGCGAGCAGATACTGAGGGTGGTGAGCAGGTCCAGCCGGCTGGAGGAACTGGTGTTGGAGAACGCTGGACTTCGAACGTGAGTATTTTCCAGAATCGATGAGTATACGGCTTAAAATCTTCTGCCGCTTCCTTAAAATTAATATGTTTTTTTTTTTTAAAAAAAAGCTTGGGCTGCTCACATACACAGTGTAGTGTTTTCCCTTCTAAACAAACAAACAAACAAACAACAATCCCCATGCTCCCCGTCATCGTGAAGGTCAAGGAATATATAACATCTGTCACGTTTGTGTCCCCGGGTGTTTGGAGGGAGCGCGGTGGGTAAGAGCCTGGACCTTGAGCCAGGCGCCTTGCGGCCTGGGGGGACCTGCTTCACCGCTGGACCCCAGTTGCTTCGTCTTTAAGATGGAGGAAGCTGTCGTGCCTACCTTACAGAATTACGGTTGTGAGGAGGAATGAATTAATATGTGGGAAGTGCTTAAAAAGTATCTTTCATATTATAGACGCCATGTGTTAGCTTTTGAGTATCATTAGCTGGTACCCCTGGTGATACATTTCATAGAATTTTATTGCCTTACTTCAACATTTTTTAGCCATTTCTCTTTCTTTCCAAATTTGTTCTTGCCTTGTTCAGGAGTGGGTAGTGGTTCAGTAGTCAGTCGCCGTGCCTTACGTGGAGTTCGAATCAGCTAGAACAGAGACTTCACTGCTCCTAAGTGAGGCAGGGGTGACGGTTTCATGATCACAGCACTTAGTGTGTTATTTTGAGTACAACATGCCTAAAATAGCGATTTTGATTGTTGTTAAAACGTAGAGTTAGCGCTCGTAGCTTTAAACTCAAGGGTCAGGCAGCCGGTTTTGCATTGCGAGTGTTGCCTGAAATGAGGATGAAGATACAGTGAACAGCCTGTTGTAACTTTCCTGAAAAGTAGGTTCAATTCAGGACTTTTTTTAAAAGTTACGGAGGGACTGAGGAGTACTACTAATAGTATCCTGTAATATGTCTTTAAAGAGGCAGTTACAGATTTTCTTTTTGCTTTTGAAGGAGGTTTTGGCTCATCAGGATGAACCAGATTTGGGCTGTTTTTACAGATACTCTAGTGAGGAATATACGTACATATATACATATATATACAAATAGATGCTCTATAGATTAATATTGTAAAGAAAGGTTTTCTTCTTTCCGGCTTCCGTCTAACTTTTCTAGCTTTAAATGTTTATTCCAGCAGTTTTACTTCTGTGTTATTTGATCTAACTGTTTTGTTTGCTCGCAGAGATTTTGCACAGAAACTGGCGAGCGCTCTCGCGCACAATCCCAGCTCAGGACTCCACACGATTAACCTCGCCGGCAACCCACTGGAAGACCGAGGTACCGTGGCATTCCTGTGCTCGCTGCCGCCAGAGTCCTCGGGGAATTAGGGAGGCGTAAGAGCCACACCCTCAGCTCCGTTGTAATTACGCAACACATTCTACTGATGCTTTGCGGGCTTCTGGATTCTCTCCCCCCGTTGAGGAAAATCCTGGTGCCGAAACTCATTATCGGATTCACTTCTTTTGAAGAGATGCAAGCAGAAAGGAGGATATTATTTTTAAACAGTTGTACTAGGTTTTTATGGCTACTATAGCGAATCGTCACCAACATGGCAGCTTAACATGACACAGAGGTGTTCCCTGACGGTTTCCTTGGGTCGGTAGTCTGGGCACAGCTGTGCCGGGCTGTCCACTCAGAGTGTCACAGGCGGAAGTCAAGCTGTCAGGTGCGGCTGTGGTTGCGTGTGACCTTCCGTGCTCAAGCTCACTGGTTGTTGGCAGAATCAATGTCCTTGGGTTTGTAGGACGGAGATGGCTCTTTTCTTGCCAGCTCCCACTGGGGCCCACTCCCAGCCCCCCGAGGCCGTGCTCAGGCCCTCGCTGCCCGTCCCTTCTCTTACGACGTGCTGGTTTGCTTGTGCTCGAGGCAGTAAGGAGCACGCCTCTTTGATGCCTACTGTTTTTAAAAACAGCGCACCTGATCAGGTCAGGCCCACCCAGGACAGTCTCCCTTTCGATGAACTCAAAGTCAGCTGATGAGTGGCCCAGTGACATCAATGAGGTGCCCTGGGTTCATTAGTCTGTCCCACACACTCGAGGTGATGATACAGGGCATGCGTACCAGGGGGCAGGAATCTCGGGGGCCCGTCTTCCTATTCTGTCTACCAAAATACCGCTGAATATTTAACCAGGTTTGAATGTGATGATAGGGGGAAAGTGAAGGACTGGCTTTCGTGGTGAGCAGAAGGCTTCTTGAGCGGTGTCTGTGTGGGCAGCGGGAGGGGTCAGCAGGTGTCGAGTGTGAAATCAAAGTATTTGGATTCTCAGCAGGACACCGGTGGGTGGGGCTTCAGAAGAATTAGCTTTATCTCTAGAGGGAATATTTTGTCTTCATTACTGTTGCAAATGGTTTCCAGCGTTGTCGAATTAAAGCCTTTCGTCGTGTAATGTTATATATTTGATGCGGATTAATTATTAAACGGAGCTGAAGGTCCAGTTCTGCCCTGTGGTCCTGATACGGACCCCATTCTTCATTGAAAAGGACATGTGCTCGTGTGGCATTCAAGCCAAAAATAAAGAGGGACTGCCCAGCATGGACAGGAGTCCGTCTAAAGGAGGTTTGAGGCTGAATCATTGTCACCGGATAAACCACAGCTGGAAATAGTGGACGCGTGTCCCCGGAGCGGGAGTTTCTTTGGGGTACAGGAATTTCTTTAGGAAAAAATCAGATGTCTCTCCTAGCCAAATGCTAGAAAATGAGGAATCTGACGAAACGGAAACGCGGATGTCCGTCTGCCTGTCGCTTGCTGTTTATACAGACAGGATGGCTGTTTCTCTGGCTTTTCAGATGGGAGGGGCCCAATCATATTTATCCAGCGACAAGACGAATTCAGCGGAGGGAGGTAGTTGACGGAGGCCAGTCCTCACGGAGGTGACTCCACGGCACAGTCGGCTGGGGAGGGGTGCCCCTCAGTCACTGGGGAAATGCAGTCCAAACCGCAGGAGATCCCACTTCACAGCCGGGAGTGCGGCTACGGCCAGAGCAGGTGTTGGAGACGACGTGGGGATGGGCGAACACGCCGCCCAGGCGGGAACGGAAACCGGCGCGGCCACCTGGCACACAGGTCGGACAGTGTCTTAAAAAGCTAAACACAAACTTGCCTTGCGACCGGCAGCTCCCCTCCTGATCTCACCGAAGAGAGACGGAGCCCGGATTCGCACCCAGACTTGTGGGTGTTTACTGCCATGTTCCTCTCGCGCCCGCTGCCGCTGCCAAGCAGGTGACACGCCACGGGGCGTCTGGACCGTGGCACGCGGCCCAGCGGTGGAGGCGGGTGACGGGCCGACTCCAGCTCCGACGTGGTGGAACCCCAGAAACCTTAAGTCAGGTGGAAGGAGCCGGACCCTGAAAGACCACGTACGGTCCGAGTTTTCGGGTTTGGAGGAAGAATGCCAGGGCCCTGGTTTCCCTTTCTGTCGGGGACCATGCTGGACGGCTCCTGCCCTCAGCTGCGATTTACCCGTCGGACCCTCGGCTTCGGCTTCGACTTGGGTGGTAGCCCTGGCTCATCCTGGTGCATCCCGATGACACGTGGACACTTCTCCTCCACCTGCTCCCGGCCCCTGTCCCTCGTCCTTCCCAAGCCCCTAAGGCCTTGGAGGTAATAAATACTTCCTTTAAATTGAGTTTGATATCATTTCATCTTAATTCTCTTCTGTAGTTTTCCAATCGCCCTGAAGATCGTGGCCGCGCTGACAGACACTTCTCTTCTCCCGGACCTTGTGCTCAGAGTTCATGTTTCCGGGCTTCTGTTCTCCACGCGCCCGCCTCCCAGACCCGCGTTTTGGGTCCTTCCATCTACCTGCGGTTCATTCACAGGAACTAACATCACGGATCAGTCCAAGCCTGTTTCCCTCAGCTCGTGCGCACGTGCTGACTCGCCAGCGTGGTTTCTGCACACGTACGCTCAGCTTTCGACACTCCAGAAAATGTTCTCTCAAGCCGAGATGTCCCTTGTTTCGGCCCGTTCTGGATTCATTCACTGATGTACTTGGCAGTGTCCATGGGCACAGCGGCACCTCTGTTTCCTGCCTTCACTCTTGGGGCTGAGCCTCAACACAGATTGTGTGTAGGTTCCTTTTCATTCGGGCTAAACATCTGAAGACGAGGGGGAGGTTTTCTGCCCAGGGATGGAAATCCCACAAGAAATCCAACGCAGTGTCAGATATTTACAGTAGTTCCAGTCCAGGCAAAATATTTCCTGCTTTTTTTTTTCCCGAGCTGTTCAGTGACAGGATTTTATGCTTAAAACAATAAAAAACACGAGGGAAGAATTTCTAGTTGGAGTGTGTCGCGTATACAAGAGGCCGAGGAAACGCAAAGAAGACACACGGCGGTTTGACAGCCCAGAAGTCTGAGGAATTCGAACACCGAATGGAATTTGATTTTGCACCTGGACCACTCAGGGACTTGAAACTCTCAGAGACAAAGTTGGGCTCCTTGCCTTGTGATGGGCATGTCAGTGCAGCAAATTCCCGTCATTTCCCGCTCTGTCTCCTTGCCATACTTCCGTGTGAAGGACAGATGGACTTCTGTTGCTAAGGGGCTGGTGGAGGAGGGGGAGGGTGCGTGCGCGCGTGGCGCCGGGGGCCGGGGGCCGCCGTCCCTCTCGTGTGGGGCAGACACGCCAGGCGGTGAGTAGCCCGCACGCACGCACGCACGCACGCACGCACGCCCGGGCTCTTACTGCGGTCGCAGGGCCGGGGCGGCTCCCCAGCCGGCTCTTGACCTTCCGTCCCCGTGCATCTTCAGACTGCAGGTCAGGACCCATTAGCGGGTCAGGAAATCCACTCCGTAGCTCATGACATGCCTTTGGAAAAAAAGAAGAGGAAGACTAGCACAGACTAGAAAATATCAGAGCGCGTTTGTTCGGGGAAACTTTGGTTTTAGTTTCTAAAGTGTGTCGGTATTTATTTTCATATCAGGTCCCTTCTTGCGTGTCAGATCTGTTTCCCGCCGTGAGTCAGGGAGGAAAGGCTGAAACCTCTCTGCCCCAGCTCTGCTTTATCAGCTTCGCATGACACGCCCTTGGGCTGCCCCGGTGTCTGAGCCACGGGGCCCTGGGTCATTTCCTCGTGACTAACCCTTTGGATGCGACATTACTTTCCGGGTCAGAGTTAGTGGTTGTGGAGAAGGCAGCTCCCGTCCGTCTGCTCGTTTCACACGCTTGACTTCTTACTCGTCCCAGACTCCGCACTCCGCCCTTCCTGCTCGCCCCTCCCCGCGCCCCTGTGTTTGTGGTCTCGGCCTTGGCGGGAATGTCCGTCCATTTCCTCCCCTCACTTTGTCGTAAACTGGATTATTTTGTTTAGAGATGATTTTGAATCCTGTCTCAGAATGTTTTTCTTTTGGAAAGGTTGACCCGAAATGCCCAGATTTTTCTTTTTTTTTTCTCCTCTCTGACCATCCGGTGGTGGCTCTGGTTTGATCTTTTGAATAAGATGAGATAAACAGATTCTAGAATTGCCGCTTATATTTTGTGGTGCTTTCCATCTTCCCTACCTCCCGGTGTGTACCCATGGGTTCTGGAGTCAGAATACACGGTTCAGTTCTGGGCTTTGCCACTTTCTAGCTGACTTTCCTTGGACAAGTTACTTAACTCCTATGTCTCACGTTCCTCATTTTATGTGTTTTTAAATTTTAATTCCAATATAGTTAACATACTTCTGTTAGTTTCAGGGGTACAATATAGTGATTCCACAATTCTATACCTTAGTCAGGCTCGTCACGATACATGTATCTTTAGTGTCTTCATCATTAAAATATTAATAGTACCTACCACTTAAAGGGGTTCTCAGGATTAAATGGGATAATACACATAACAAGAAGAACAGCCTGTTACATACTGGGCACTCAATGTATGTTAGCTCTCACTATCTCCTTTGATTCATACGATAGCCTTGTGGAGTAAAATCATGCAAATATTATTATTCCTTTTTTATAAATGAGGCAACTGTGTGTTTACACGGTTTGGACAAAGCTTTGGAGTTATTACCTGATATGAGTTGCCGAGGCTCCTGTGTAGAATTTCCTGAATATTAGCCAACCGACTGGTCGGTCAGTCTCTCGTCCCGTGGTGGTGTTTTTCTGACTTGGCTGTCCAGATTGCCTCGGGAAGCGGAAGGAAAGAATTGTACGTGTGCTTCTTGGAAAACATTGGCTTATTTCATAGCATGTCAGTAAATTTTCTTAGTCACTCTAATATTTGGAGATCCCAGCTTTGGGTGCGACCCCTACCAAACGGAAGGGGCTTTTCTTCAGATTCGCGATTTCAGCCATATTTAATTGATTATTTTTAAGGTTGCACAAGGCGAAACGAGGTGTCGAAAACCGCCCGCCTTTGGATCGTAGGGCATTCGAAAGTTCCGCACCCTGACTCCATTTTTCTCACTGGTCTTTTTATTCCTTTATTCCTACTTCTTGAATCTTTTCTTTTTTTTCTCAGCCTTAGTTTTGAAGTGGAAGTGTTTGACTGTATCTTGTTTATTCACTTATCTTCGTGTTTCTGAACTTTCCAGGGAAGCCATAGGCGTGGTAGAACGCTGAGGATTTTAAGTGTCCCCTGTGTTCTGCCATCTCCAGCACGCAAATCTGTATGCTGGCTAGCGGGCGAGAAAGAGCTCTTCTGTTTGTCCTGCGGCTCGAACTCCACGTGCAGGGTCTTGTTAGACTATTCATGTTGGTGTTTTCATTTAACAAGGCCCTCCTTAACCATTTTTGCCTACTGGGTGCACCCTTCCGGGTGATTCTAGAATATCCAAGTGTTAGAATTTTGTGTGGTATTATCACAAGTTTTTAAATTCATGCACGATTAATAGGTTACATGTGGAGTGTCAAGTTTAATTTCCTGTCTTTGTAAGTTAATAACATCAGATGGCAAATTATAACACTAAGCATGTTATAATTACTTTTTTTTATTAGGCATAAATATTTTGAAGCAGAGGAAGCCATAGTAGTTTTGCTTTGAAAGGAGAAATAAAAATTAGGCCATTTTCCCTTCTAAGTTTGACACACACTTAAAGAAAAAAATCACAAGAAGAGTAATCCATTTCGTGAAGTCTCCAAATGAAAGCTTGTAGAGAGAAATTCTGTTTTAATTCACAGCTCCGAAGGCTATGTTTTGCTTTATTTTGGGGAGAGAACTGAATAGTTCTGGCCAAAAGTCGAAAAGCCTTTTCTCTCCTTTGTTTGTGGGGAAGGGATTTCTCGGCGATTGGTGTGTTTCACGACACTGTTGAGTAAGTGGCTGCAGAAGCGCACCAGGCAGGTTACTTTTTTTGTTTTTCTTAAGATTTTGGCCGCCAGCCACCCTCAATTTATTCATGTTGCCGAGACCGTTTCTGAAGCTTGTCAGAGAGCGAGGGGATCCTTTGTGTACTAATCTGTTGTTACCTTTTCCCAAGGACCAGCGAAAGCATTGAATCCCTGCAGCCTGGAACCCATAGGGTATTGTACGTCCGTTCTACTGCAATTAACCATCAGCTTAGATCTTTTATAAAAAAAAAAAACAAACAGTACTGATCCCATTTACACATTTTATTCCGTTTGCACTTAGCAAGGGCATTTCTTTAAAGAAGAAATGTATTTATTTTTGAGAGAGAGAGAAAGAGAGGGAGCAGAGCATGAGTGGGGAGGGGCAGAGAGAGAGGGAGACACAGAATCTGAAGCAGCTCCGGGCGCTGAGCTGTCAGCACAGAGCCCGACGGGGGGCTTGAACTCACAGACTGTGAGATCATGACCTGAGCCCGAGTCAGAAACTTAACCAACTGAGCCACCCAGGAGCCCTGTCCTGCTTTTTTCTTTTAAATCGATTATCAAGCATGACTTTATTTACCTTTATTCTAATTCAGGAGTTTCACTTTTTATTACGTGCATTACTTACAGTATGATCATTCAGTTTCCAGAGAAAAATATGGCTGGATTCTCGACTCCTTTTTTTCTTCCTGTTTTAAAGATAGTCGTTGATTAAGGAAGGAACACGTGGGTGGGGTCCCCAGCCTCGTGTCTAGTTACAGGAACGTGTAGGTTTCTGTGCTGTAGCAGGTGCATCCGACACAAAAGAAATTAGTGAAAATGTAGAAATGGCCATTTTCTCAACAAAGTAAAAACTCGAAAGTCCATCTGAGCACAACAAATTGGAAGTTGAATGGTAGGTTTTAACTTCAATCTAACATATTTTTCAGCGTATTTCGAAGACGTGGGATATGAGTTTGAGTCGTTGTCTTCTTAAAACATTGTCGTAGCGTTTGCTTTGCTGCGTAAAAAACTATATAAGAGAATCGGTCGTGGGTAGGCCGTGATAAGTCTTGTCATCATTTAGGAGTGAGTCTCTGGTATCCTTCCTGATTCCATACCTAGTTCTTGAAAAAGAGTTTTGTTTTTAGAGTAGTTTGAGAGGTTCACAGCAGAACTGAGGGGAACGTACAGAGATTTCCCGTATCCTTCCTGCCCCCCGCCCCGCCGTGCGTGCGTAGCCTCCCTCGCCAGAGCGGCATGGTCGAGACAGTCAGTGAGCCTCTATTAACGTATCAAAATCAGCCCAAGTCCATGGTTTTCATTAGTTCACTCCTGGTGTACGTTCTGCGGGTTCGGACAAATGTGCAATGACATATAACCACCATTATAATGTCGTAGAAGATTTATTTCCACTGCCCTGAAGCTCCTCTGTCCTCCGCCTGTCCATCCCTCCTCCCCGTCCAACCCCTTCATCCTCCAACCCTTGCCAGTCACTGATCTTTCCTACTGTTTCCATAGTTGTTACCTTTTTCAGAATTTCATACGGTTTTCAGCTCCTTTGGGTAGGTACCAAGGAGCGTGACTGCTGGATCACATGATGACGTATGTCAAGGTTTATAAGAAACCACCAGACTGTCTTCCAAATGCCGCACCATCTTGCATTCCCACTGGCAAGGAGTGAGAGTTCCTGTTGCTCCGCATCCTTGTCGGCATTTGACGTCCGTGTTCTAGATTTCAGCCATCCTAGAGGTTGGGTCCTGCCCTCATTGCTATTTTAATCTGCATTCCCTTGATGACATAGGGCGTGGAGCGTCTGAAGCTTATTTGCCATCTCCGTAACTTCCTTGGTGAGGGTTCTGTGAACGTCTTCGGCTCCTTCTTAATTGGTTTGTTTATTATTACTGACTTTTGAGAGTTCTTTGTATATTTTGAATAACTGTTCTTGCAAACACTTCCTCCCGTTCTGTGGCTTGTCTTCTCATTCTCTTGACATTGCCTTTTGCAGAGCAGAACTTATTAGCTTTAACGAAGTCCAGCTTGTTAGTTGTTCTCATGGATTGCGCCATTGGGGTTGTGGCTAGAAAGGCATCGCCATACGCATGGCCATCCACATTCTCTCCGCTGTTACCTTCCATGCCTGAATCTTTTCACTGCTGCCTAATGTACGTTCAGAAAAGCCCACAGGCCTTAAGCTTACATCTTACTGAGTTTTCACAAAGCGAGCACCTCCATGAGCCACTACCAAGACCGAGGCAGGAGACCGTACTAGTGCTTCACATGCGTCCCTCGTGTTTTGTCCTCTACCACCCAGAAAAGATGACTCCGACTCTGACTTCTGTTATATGATGCGTTTGCTTTATTTCTTCTTGAACTTCATAACGATAGCATTATATAGTATATATTCTTTCATACTTGGCAACTTTTGCTTTTCTTTGTGGGGAGGTTTTTTATAATGCATTTTTTTTTATTGATAGAAGACTATTGAGAGTGTTTGGTCTTATATAAGTTTTGGTAAATTGTATTTTCATGAGGAATTTGTCCATTTCTTCTAAAATGATCCGTTTTTGACATACAGAAAAATTTAATACCCTTTTGTTATATTTTCAGTGTCTGTAGGATCTGTACTGGTATGTTTTTTCTTTTTTCCATTTCTTATTTTGATAGTTTGATCCTTTCCCTTTCTCCTTTTTTTTTTTTTTTAAACCAGTCATGCTGGGGCTTATTAATGACAGGATTTGTTAAATTTACTTATTTTATGGCTGCTTTCTATTTAATGGAATGAATCTATTTGATAGATTCTTCCCCTTTCTTTGTTTCGTTTTTTTTCTCTCCTGTTTTTGGGTCGATATGGGGATTAATTTGCTGTTTTTAATTAAAATATCTTGAGAAGGATACTTAGATAATTAGTTTCCAGCTTTTTTATAATTAACATAAGTATTTAGGAGTATAAATTTCACTCTAAGCATGGCTCTCATTGTATCCCTGAAATGTTGATATCATAGTTTAAAAAATTTAAAACAAAATATTTTTAAGATTTCCGTTGTGATTTTTTTGGGGGGGGCTCATTTGTTATTTGGAAATATATTGCATAAGTTCTAATTATTTGGGGATTTTTCTGTTTGTCTTTTTGCTACAATTCCTGTGTTAATTCCAAATAGTGGTAGCGCTGGGAGAATATGCTTTGTGATTTCACAGTAGTTAAGGAAGTTGTTGGGCTTTATGGCTCAGTATATTGTTACTTTTGGTAAATAAAGGCCCCATGTGTACTTCGAAGAAATATATTCTACAGTTATTAGGTATGGTGTTTGAAATATATCATACATCTTTTTTAACTTGTGTTATTGGTATCATCTGTGTCTTCATACCCTTTTTGTTCATTTTATCATCTACAGAGATATGCTTAAAAAATCTCTTGTGAGCTAGCACATGAACATATATATGTGTGTATATAATATCTGTATTGTCTTTTTGTTACCATTAGATTTATTTTATACGTTTTGAGATGACGTTATTCAGACCATACAGATTTAAAATTGTTACATCTTTTTTTTTTAGTGAAATGTCTCAATTGTCTCTGTGCCTCTTAAAATCTAATTTATCTTCTATTATTGCAGATATACTAGTTTCTTTTGGTTAGTGTTTGCAGCATATATCTTTTTACATGCTTTTAGGTTCACTTCTGAATACACGTTCTGTATTTCTGTTTCTTGAAAGCATCTGAGGGGTGCCTGGGTTGCTCAGTCGGTTAAGTGTCCGACTTCAGCTCTGGTCATGATCTCATGGTTCGTTGAGTTCAAGCCCTGTGTCAGGCTCCGTGCTGAGAACTCAGAGCCTAGAGCCGTCTTCGATTTCTCTGTCTCCCTCTCTCTCTGCCCCTTCCCTGCTTGCATGCTCTCTTTCCGTCTCTCTCAAAAATAAACATAAAAACTTTTTTTTTTAAAGTATCTGATATTTTTGTTTAGATAATCTATTTTGACTTGTTTCGAGTATTTAGTACATTTACATTTATTGTAATTATTGATTTATTTGTATGACAATCTACAAAATGTCTGTTTTCTTTTTTCCCCATTTTATCTTTGTTATTTTTTTCTCTTTTTCTTCCTTTTGGATTAGTTACATTTTTAAAATGACTCCCTTGGGACACCTGGATGGCTCAGTTGGTTAAGCGTCAGACTCTTGGTTTCAGATCACTGACAATGCAGAGCCTGCCTGGAATTCTTTGTCTCCTCCCTCTCTGCCCCCCCCGCTAATGCTGTCTCTGTCTCTCTCAAAATAAAAAAAAAAAACAAAAATGATTCCCTTTTTCTTCTTTCCCATTTAACTTATAAGCAATACATCCTTTTACAAGAATGTGTCAAGGAAATATCAGCCTGCCCCCTCTTTGTAATTAACAATATGGATTAGCATATGAAATCTCTAAAAATATTCACATTAAGAAAAAAAACCTGTTTGACATAATTTAATCCAGTGATTTTCATACTTGTCTGGGAAATGTTATGGGGAGGTAATATGGGCTCTCAGAACACCCACCATTCTTGGTGAGACACCTATCTAGAGGCTTAGTCAAGCTGCATGACCTTTAGATTATTTCTACATTGGTTATTTCTTGATAAACTTTGATAAAATATGTAGAGAATTTGGGGTTATATAATAGGGCAGCAACGGGCATGGTATTTCCTTATCAACACATGGAATTTGAGAATTCATCTAGGAGACGAATTGGTTAATTTTGTTTTAGGAACCTTCCCAGAGACATGCCCTTGGAAAGGTGACAACTCACATATGGCAGGAAGTCGGTTGAAAGATCGATAGGAAGGGTGTACAGTCATGTACTACCCCTCCCAGTGAAAGTCTGCACTCACTGCAATCCTTGAATGAGTAAACTAGTGTCATTCAATTTAGAGACTATCTAGCTTTTAATACTGTGATTTTTAGTTACAAAATCCACCTTTAAGAAGATAAACACACTCAGATGCTTTGTCTGAGGTTGTTAGCTAGAAGCTAATTAAGTATTGGAATCCGTGTGCTAAAAGTGAAGCTGTTATCTGAATAGTTAACATTATACCGTTTTCATGACAATAATTAAGTAGCATGCATCTGCTCACCCAGCAGAGTGATCAGCTCATTAAGACACAGGTTAAAAAGAAGCAATTATATCACTCTTCCTGAGTATTTGCATTTGAAATGGGACTATAGAGAAGAGGTTAACACTTTAGTTCAAGGAAACACATTTCTCATGGTAAAGGTTTGATATTGTTATGCTTAATTAAACAGTCTTCCTTTTTTCTCTCCTTTAGGTAGGACAGAAAAAAAAAAAAGGGTGTGTGATGGCAGATCATTAGAAAATAAAGTCTACCTTAGGAAGAAAACATGATCGCTTAAATTGGAATCAAGTTTAGGTTAATTTTCAGACATTATCAGACAAATGCAATTCCAAGAACTTGAAAATTTTAATAATCTTTTTTTTTTCCTTTCTCAGGTGTGTCCTCTTTAAGTAATCAATTTGCCAAACTCCCAAAGGGATTAAAGCATTTAAATTTATCTAAAACCTCATTGTCACCTAAAGGTACGGTATATCTTATTTACTTTATGTCTGTAATATTTCTGCTCTCCCATGCTGCCTTCAAATAGTTAGAATTATTACTCAGTTATGTACCGCCTACGTATTACAGTACTCCGTTACAAGAAAAAGAAATTATGTAATTGGAGTTTCATTGTCTAACGTGAAATGCTTCCAGAGTAGAGAATAATTTTGAAATACAGTCTTTATAACTTTTTCACGTTCAGCCAGGGAGCGCTTCCTGGGCTGTCCCCGGCCTCACATTCCCAGAGGCAGCTGGTCGTGTTTTCTTGAGTCATCCTTGGAAGAACCTCAGCCTTCCCAGCTTCCCTGGGCTTCCCCTGCCCCTCCCCGCCCCCCACTCGATGTCAGATGCATGGTCTTCTGCCCAGTCACACTGTACCTCTACCGCCTCTTTCCAGCTCTGGAAATTGCCGGAGAATCCTGGTTCTCTCCTCTCGTGGAACTAGTTGTTCGGCAGATCCCGTCCATTCTCTGACGCCCCCACACCAGCACCCCTGTGATACTTGGACTGTCGCTGCATGCGTCGCGCCTTTGGACGTGCTCTGTGTTCTGCTTGCAAAGTCTTTCTCTCTTCCCGTACAGAGAAACTTGCCTGCCTCCCTGCTTCGTGTTTCTCTTTCCCGTGTGTCTCCTCGACTCCTCACACCAAACACTTCCCTTCTGATGCTTCTGGTCGCCAGATGCGTGGAGGTTTTTAGTTATGTCAAGTGATTGTCTGCGACAGCGGCTGGGTGACCCGCACTTTAACTCGGTTCTGACGCTGTCTGCCCAGAGAGCATCAGAGCCCACGTGTTAAGGGCTTGGTCCCACAAGACTGCTCCCAGCCCCCCTCCAGATGCCGGTTGCAAGCCTAGGTTATGGGACATTCCAGAGCCCTCCTCTTAGGGTCGGTTCATTGGCTAGAGCGGCTCACACAACTCAAGGAAACACTCACTTAGGGTTCCTCGTTCATTAAAGGATGCGATGCAGGGCACAGATGAGCAACCAGGTGAGGGGACCACAGGGCGAGGTCTGATAGGGTCCTGAGCCAGGAGCGTCTGTGGAGCCGGGGTGCGCCACCCTCCTGGTGTGGGTGTGTGCGCCAGCCTGCAGACTCCCCGGAACCTGTGCTGTTGACGTTGCATGGAGGCTTCCTCGCAGAGGCGTGATCAGTGACGAACTCAGTCTCCAGCCCCTCCGCTCTTCCTGGAGGGGGGAGGGGGGAGGAACTTTAAAATTTCAATCTTCCAGTCATGGTTTGGTCTCTACGGTGACCAGCCCCAGCCGGGATCCCACCCAGAGTCACCCCATTAGAACAAACGATGTCCCCAGCGCTCTTACTACTGAGGAAATTACAGGGGTTTCGGGGTCTCTGTGCCGGGTACGGGCCAGAGACCAATAGGTACATGTATTTCCTATGACCTCGCACATCGCCTGGAATCCCTGGAGAGCTTCAGTTTTGTTTTTATAAAACCCTCGTTTGCAATAGTCTCTTCTGAGACGTCTCCCCATTCCTGTGACCTCAGTGGACTCACTCTTTCTTTTGTGTTGCTTCTAGAACACATTATTGATCACTTCATTGCTTCTGGATCTGACATCACCGTATAGAGACTGTGTTCCCTCCTAGAACGGGACTGCCTTTCCCCCTCTCATCTCCATCTCTCTGCCACCTGGGACAGCACCTGGGCCACGGTTGCGTTTAATGACAGTTTCTTGAATTGAATGATATGCCATTTCTTTTTGTTAATATATATATATTTAATGTTTATTTTTGAGAGAGAGAGAGAGAGAGAGAGAGAGAGAGAGAGGGAGAGAGAGAGAATGAGCAGGGGAGGGGTAGGGAGAGAGGGACAGAGGATCCGAAATGGGTTTCATTCTGACAGCACAGAGCTCGATGTTGGGCCAAACTCACCGAACCATGAGATCATGACCTGAGCCGAAGTTGGACGCTTACCCAACCGAGCCACCCAGGCGCCCCCAAAAACCTGCCATTTCTTAAATGTATCACTGTCTTTCGCACGCTGGATGTGGAGGGCCTGAGTGTCCGTTCTCAAGCAGGTGGCCTGGGGTTCCTGCTTTTTTTCACTTAACACGGACATGTCTTCACAAGGTCTTGGTTCCTCACTTATGTCATTTGTGACATGGAATTAAGTGTATCTACCTCATCAGAGGTGGCGAGACCCAGTGACCAGTGCAGTTTGGGGCACAAAGGGCTCCACCACCGTCGTCAGCGTCATCCTCGGCGTCTTGCTCTGTCATAGGCTGTCACATGCTTTTTGGCCTGCAGACAACCCCAGCATCTGCGCCCACACATCTGGTGAATTTCTGCTCCCGCTCAAGGTTGACCTTCTGTCCCACTTTCTCCGTGGAGCCTTCTCTCAGCCACGCTCCGCCCGGTAGACGCTCCTCGCTCTGTCCCGTGGCACTTCGCACACTCCTGTTTCAGCGTGTTTCCCGCTGTGTGCTGATTGTGTCTTAGCCCTGGAGCTCCTGGACGGTCAGGGCCTTGCCTTGGTCTGGGCCATTGCAGGTTCTTACGGAATGTGTCACGGGTGGGCGGGTAGAGCACAGTGGTGCCTCCTTGATGTCCTATCCATCCCGACCATAAAGTTACTCTAAGAATGGCTTGGAATTGGGGTGATTTCTGCAAGTCCCATGACTTCACGTGCAGACATTTTGACTTAGGCATCGTGGTGACTTTTCAGAGGGGAACGGTTTTCCAGGAGACCGTGTTTTCTGTGGCGGTGCCTGACGCCGTCCAGAGAGCGCCAGGCCGAGTGCAGTCCACGATGCTACCGCTCTCTACTTCCAGTCGGTTTCATAGAAACCTTCTGATGCGTACCGACGCACTCCCAGTTACGGCAGACACTGAGAAGCTACCGCAAAGCATGAGTGAGAAGGCCACAGTCCCTTGCGTTGCCAGTACCATGACGAGACTGTCACTGTTGACAGCTCGACGCCCGTGCTTCCACACTGTTTCTGTCTGCGCGTAGTTTATCTCCGTGCCTGTGGACAGACGCGGGTGCATATATGGTATTCCACGCCACTTACTGTCTCGTAAACTTTCCTCCCGCCCAGCAGTATGCTGTGACCCGTCACCACCTCGAACCCAGGATTGCTCTCAGTGGCTTCATGCCACTCCGGCGCGTGGGGGATGTTCTCTGATTTACATAAATGACCCGTTACCTTACGTTTACATGGTTTCGGATCCTTCAGTAAAGCAACAACGCCAACACGACTTCTCTATGTCCTTACTGATCGTTTGTTTCTTATTTAGGAGAAGTTATTCTGCATAGAACTGCTGGATCAAGAAGGGCGCGCGTTTTTCTAAACCCTTCTCTTGACATTTATTGTCACGCTGCCCTCTAAGTTATTTGCACCAATTTCTACGTTTCCACCTGCCACTGGGCGTCCTTCTCCTTTTTCGCTGTTTGTCGAGCGTATCAGCAAAAGCGTTCTGATATTTCAATTTTAGTTTCTTCACTTATTGCTTAAGTGTATTCTCTCCCTCCCACCTTAACACACCCCTGATATCTTAGTCATTTGCCCTTCTTTTGAAGGAAGTTGTTAGTTTCCATCCTTTGTTGCCTTTCTGTTTGCCATATTAATCTTTTTTTTCAATTTATGTGAATTCCTTACATGTTAGAAGTATTAATCATTTATCATGTGCTCCATAAGCATAACTTAAAGTTTTTTTTAAGTTTATTTCTTCTGAGAGATACAGAAAGAGAGAGAGCAGAGGAGGGGCAGAGAGAGAGGGAGGATCCCAAGCAGGTTTCACGAGGTCAGTGTGCAAAGCCCAATGCGGGGCTCAAACCCAGCAATCTGTGAGATCGTGACCAGAGCCAAAATCCAGCTGGACGGTTACGTGACTAAGCCACCCAGATGCCCCATAACTTTTTAAAAATCTATTAATTTTTTGTTGAGGTATGATTGACATATAATGTGACATTATTTTCCAGTATACCACATAGTGATTTGATATCTGTATATATTGTGAACAGTTACCATAATAAGTCGAGTTAACATCTGTCAACACACACAGTTGTGATTTTTTTTTCCAAGTGATGAGAACTTTTAAGATTCTACTCTTAGCAGCTTACATATACGTAATACGGTATTAACTGTGATCACCTTGCTGCATAGTCTAACTCTTTTTTTTAAGATAGACGTACTTTTAAAAAAACAACTTGAATTTATTTATTTTAATTTATTTGTTCATTACTATGAAGCAGATAGAGGGATGTAGAGATGATTTAGCCTCCCAAGGATAGGGGTGGGGTCTGGGGTACGTCCAGGCACCACTCGCTACGTTCCTATCTCTCCAGGTGTCGTGGAGGTGGGCTTAGTGGGCTTCCTCGTGAATGAGGACAGACCCACGCTCCCCACGCCCTCCTCCAGTAAAGGTCACCACGCCATGTTTCTCTCTTCTCTGCAGTAAAACAGATGTACATTAAAATGCGCTTTGAGAATTAATATCGTTTAATGATATTCTGACCCAAATGATTTTAAGCCGCCCTTCCTGAGATATAGATCTTGAAATTATGGGGATTTTTTTTTAAATGAATTTCTTAAAAGGATTTCATTATTCTTGCAGACTTTTCCCATTGTATCTGAGAGGTTCGCAGGTTCACAGTAACCCAGATTACAGTGCAGTTTTAATCTTTTGCTGAATTTGACTAACATTTGTTTTTTTGGTTCTATGAAAACATTTATATTCGTGGCTTCATAATTCAAGACAGATTCTTCTTATTTTAAATCTCCCCACGACATCTCCAGTGTCTCCACATACCCTTTCTCTTCTTCAGATGTGAGCTCGGCGGTAGTTTTCTGGATTTCTAGAAAATGTCCCGCTGGGTGCCAGATCGTGTCCGTGCAGGGGCGTCTGGTACTGCCTTGCTGCAGCCGTAAACACTCGGAGAACGGTCTCCGTCCCTAGACGGCCAGGACCGAGGACGGCATGTAAATCCGTGTTTAGTTTGGGTGGCGAGAGGCCCGATTTTTTTTCCATCCTGTATTTCCGTGATCGCCTGCTCGGAGTGTGCTCATGAACAAAGGCCTCACGTGGGTGTGGGCTCAGGAGGCGGGAGAGGAAGTCCTTCATGCCGTTTGGGGAGCGCGAAGCGGAGCCGAGGGTCGAATTGGCTCCTGATTCCGTTCAGACGTTGGCCGGCAGCCAAGCGCCTGCCCTCGTCAAGGAGCAGTTTGCTGTCGAGACTCATTTGACCTTCTGATTTCGGGATGAATTTGTTGAGTTGTGTTCTGCCTCAGTAAGGAAGTGATTTTACAGATGGTTTTCCTGATGAGAGAGAGTCTGGTATTCTCCGTGTTACTCCGTTACAAAATGCACTCACACTCCTAATAGTGCAGACAGGAGGAAGCTGGTCGTTGAAAGAGTCATAGGTGTTCCCTCCAGAACCTTCTATAGTCCATTACGGGTTCTTTTTCCGGGGCATAATTAATCGAATCTCCACCTTCTTCATTGCCACTCGCCTGTTCGTTCACCTCCTTGATATACTGACCTCACTGGATTGGGATTGTTTGGCTGTGTCTCCCACTGCACTGGCTTTTAGAGGGTAAGAGAGTGTCCCCTGGGTCTCTGGAGCCCCTGCCTCGTGGACATTTGTCCAGTCTGGTCACAGTAACTAAATATTTCGTGTGTGGTCTGTCGTTTCACGCTGGAATTTCTTTCTTTTCCTTTTTGATGGCCTTCGAAGGTTTCGAGGGCAAGGCATGGGTCTTGATGTCTATTTCCCAGTCCCCAGCATTTCATAAACATTTTAGGAGCGCTGAAAAATGTTGACTTGATAGCCAAGAATTTCTTAACTAAAATGATTTTCACTCTGCACCTCTGTCTCTTCTCCCTCTGTGTACCCAAGTGTACGCCCACCCTCAAGGAGTGGCTCAGTCGCCTTTATCAGACACAGACTCGTCCTGCAGTCGGTTCTTGTAACCACCTAATCTCACCTAAAGGTTAAGATAAGAACCCTTTCATCAGTACCAGTACCAGACTTTCTAAACTTAGAGCAGAGGACTGCTCCGGTGTGGGGCTGTACTTGGGACCCTCCACTTCTTCCTCGGAGTGTCTCGCTGCACCCTGCTGCCATGACCAGTTCTGGCTCATTGGAAGACCCCGCCCTTGTCCCTTATCCTGAGGAAGGCTCTGTGCCAGTTGGACGAAAACCCCCTTCCCTCTCTCCCTGTAGGGTGGTTAAGACAGGCCGAGACCTTCAAGGAGACTACTACTGAAAAAAGAATTAGAAATGTACATCCAAGTTGGAAATAGCCATATTTCCAAAATATACAGATTGGAACCGTGAACTGTAGAACCATGAAGAGCTTTGCTGTGTCCCTGTGTCCCTGTTACCTTAAGAATGAGCTTCAGTGCTAATGTGTGTATTAACCTCTTTGAAGCCCCGTGAGTGACCAGACTCTCTGGGCTCCCATTTTGTATGTGGTGGGAACCTCCTAGAGCCTCCCCTCCCCCTTGGAGAGAAGCGGCCTGATGAAGACCTAGCTACTGCACGGCCTTGACCAACACCATGACTGTTACCCACACAGAAAGGAACATGGCTCTGTCCTCACGGAACATTCTTGCCCTCCTCGTGTGTTTATTCTTTGTGTTTGGAAGTTTGGAATACCCATTTGGTTTAGCTCAGTTGACTTTGACTTGAGCCATTTATATGTGTAAGTAGTGTATGGAGTCTTAATTATCCATTTTTCCTTTTGATTGTTTCCTACATCGTACACAGATCATTTTTTTTGCTCTTTGTAAAAATTCATTTACCTCGGAATTTTGCCCTATGATATATTAGGTAGACGAGTGATCTACTTACTTCCAGTATTAACTTCTAACTACTTTAAATAGGCTGAAGTGCCCAGTTATGTACCTGCCTCACTTCAGTCCCGCACACGAGGTCAGGAACACCTGGCAGGATTACGAGAAAGGTGGAAATGACCAGGTTAGAGTCGTGTGCATCATGCTAAGAGTTCAAAGTCAGAGCCTTCCGATCCATATCAGAAGGGCAGAGTGAGGCCAGCTCTGTCTCTTTCTCCTGCCCGGTGAGGTGGCGGTGTCTGTGACTGACCTGTTCTTCCGGAGGGGATGTCAAAAGAAGACAGTCCAACCTTTCCGGGACGGTACTCGGGGGTAACCTCGGTCCTGCAATTCGATGCGGCCGCCGGGGCGTTTATAGAAACTCCCAAACCGCCTCCTGTTCCCCGGAGTGGAACTGAGCCCGATCTTCTCCACGTTGCAGGGGTGAATAGCCTTTCTCAGTCACTCAGTGCCAACCCGCTGACCGCCTCCACCCTCACCCATCTCGACCTCTCAGGGAACGTCCTCGCGGAGACGACCTCTCGGTAGGTTTTCCGTCCGTGAGCCTGGGGTAATTTCCATACGTGGCTTCTCTCCTCTCCCCTTGTGACGCTTCCAGATCATTTGGTGATGAGCTCATGAACTGCTTCAGAGAAACATTCCAGAGCCTTCCTTAATTAAATATAGTCTAGCACATAGATATTTTTACCCCTTTCACTTAATGTTGCTGAAGTGTAAATTATTCTTGGATATGCTTTTTCTCAAGGACCTTTTTTCTCTTCATTTTAACCATTATTGCACCTGTTAAAATTGTCTGATAAGAAGGATTGGAACTATAAACTGAGTGATTTCATCACTAAATATTATTGTTAAAAAGGCAGGTGGGTGTTTTACGAGTTTGCAGTAGACGAAGGAGACGGGGATGAAGTCCTGTCCTACGCATTCCACCAGCACGGCGGGGAGGGCAGAGGGTCGGGAATGAATTGGGGCCGCTCTTTAACTAAGTGTGAGTGTGAGGCAGAAAGTTTCCCTCGGTGATAAGATTTTTCATGCAGCCGAGTCGGTGATACAAATGTTTGGCACGTCTCGCTGACAGCAGGTGTGGTGGGGTGTGACTAGGCACATCAGGCTTCATCTCAGTGTCAGGTTTGGTGAGCCGTCCTCCGGTCACCACGATAGGACGATACGAGAGAAGAGACGTTCCCTTAGCTCCAGAGCCTACCTCATGTGCGTCCCACCTCGCTGTGGGGGTGGGAAACAGGAGATTCAGTCTTAGTTCTCTCACGTGTTCTTTCCCTGGAAGGCAGGGAGTCAGGGAATATTGCCACCGTCCTTTTCGTAGGATTTTTTTCCCCTCCGCCTGATACTTGAAATCATTGTGAGCAATACTGTTTCCTGGGGTGCCATGACTTTTTTTTTTAAATGTTTATTTACTTTTGAGAGCGTGAGCCAGGGAGGGACAGAGAGAGAGGGGGACAGAGGATCCGAAGCAGCCTCTGTGCTGACAGCAGCGAGCCCGATGCAGGGGCCCAAACTCACGAACCGTGAGTTCATGACCAGAGCCGAAGTTGGACGCTCAACCAACTGAGCCCCCCAGGCGCCTCACCTGGGGTGCCACGACTTTTCCACTGCATCGCCCCATTTTAGTTGTCACCTTCAGTGATGATTCATAAATCTGCTCCCTCCCAAGCTGAAACAAGGGGTCCAGTGTGAAACCATTGACACATTACAGTGACAAGGTAGAGGACTAGAGAGGGCGATAAAAGAAGGGCCTGAAGAGTAAATAATAAGACTCTGCTAACTTAGGGGCATTGGTAGCCACTCAAGGGAGCAAAGTAGCTCAGGAATTTTTTTGCTGGCCAGAAGTGAGTCTTGTCCCAGCTTGCCCCTGGAGAAGGAGAGGTGGAATGATGAGGCCTGGGTGAGTGGGACTCAGCCGTAGGCAGGCTGATGTTTTGGGAGCCCTGCTGCAGGTGCAGGGAGGGCTTACCCAGCCCCGTGCCTTCAGGGCCAGCAGGCCAGTAGGACCTGCCTCTTCCAAGAAGTATTGGCCAAGTAGGGTCTAGTCACCAATGGAGGGTGATTAGAGCTCCCCCAGCTGGTAGCCAGGAGTAAAACCCCCGGCCAAGCCTGAGAGAGGCGGAGATCTTTACAGAAGTGAGAGCAAATTATTTTTCTGAATCAGAACTTCTCCTGATACGGTCTGCTGTATGTGTGTGTGTCTAGTGAAAGTACTTACAGGCTAATCATTGCCTGAGTTCCTTGGGAGAGAGGATTTTTCTCAAGCATTATATAGCTAAGCTACTACGCCGAGTCTTTGCTAAGGATGAGGGCATCTCAGCGTAAGCTTGTTTGTTTTTGCAAGGATCTGGCGGCAGCTGGCGAGGCGCAGGACACTTTAGCTCCTTGCCTGGTGGGAGGAGCTTGGACTTGGTTGGTTATTGTGGCGTCTGGCAGTTTCTACTCACACAGGGCAATTAGAGAAGAACAGAGGGCTCTTAAATGTATCGTTTTGATAGTCTTGCCCAGGAATAAGGAGAGACTTTAGGCATTGTGACCCCTTGAAACCTGACATGTCTTAGTTAGACGTGAGATTTATAAAAAACCTAAGTGAATGGTGCCATCAGACCCTTTCTTAGATTTCGGAAGTAACTAAGGATAGAAAAATCCGCGTGTTGGACAGAAGAGGGTGTAGCCTGAGACATCTTATGGTTTAAACTCAAATTAGTGGATCTTTGAACACTTTCAAAAGTGATTAGCATTTTGATAGGGTGAGTGCTATTCAGGTGGTGTTTTCATCTCCGCAGTTAAAATTAATTAGCATCATTCCAAAATTATAAAAATAGAGCTAATCAGGAAAACTAAGTCATGTCTAACAAAAAGGGGGTTGGTAGCCAAGAGTTTGTTTGGCCTTTTTTTTTTTTTTAAATTCAAACATAATTTTATTTTAAATATTCTTAGGAATTTTTCTCTCAGGGAAGGCCAGGGAATGACTTGAAATTCCACTCATCCCTTTGGGAAGAGCAGAGAATGAATACGGGAGGATTTGGGTGACTTCTTTTAAAATACTGACTTTGTGTGTGCTTCCAGATCCTAATGTGTTTGTCTTTTGTTTTTATTTCAAGTCCATGTACAATTTTTTGGCCCAGCCAAATGCCATTGCTCATCTGGATTTATCCAACACCGAATGTTCCCTGGACATGGTAATGTTTTTTTATATTGCTCGGGTGGTCTCAGAACAGCCGTTTAGGTGGAAACAGAGGGCTTTCTCTCTAATAAAATATTCTCTTAGATCTAGAAGTATTTGAGACTCAGAGCGCCTTCTTTCTCCTCCAGGTCTGTACAGCTCTTCTCCGAGGGTGCCTTCAGTACTTAGCTGTGCTCAACCTCTCCAGAGCCGTCTTTTCTCACCGGTATGGGTTTGTACCTGCCGTCACTGTCACCCGGGACCGCCTTCCTCTCAGGGAAGGTGGTAGCGAGATGAAAACGCGGTGATAAAGGGTGCGTGTTGTGCGTGCAGGAAGGTGACCTTAAACCTGTCATCTATGAATACGGGCCTTGACAGTGCAAGTGTTGTCGTCCCTTCTCTCACGGTGGTCCGATGTTGTTCTCGGTGACCCCAGTCTGACTGTGTGACCCTCTGGTAACTTGCTCTTACATGGACGGGCACTGTCTCTTCATACAGTACAAACACTTTAAAAATTTTTTAATGTTTATTTAATTTTGGGAGAGAGAGAGACTGGGGGAGGGGCAGAGAGCGAGGGAGACACAGAATCCGAAGCAGGCTCCAGGCTCTGAGCCGTCAGCGCAGAGCCCGGTGGAGGACTCAAACTCATGCACCATGAGATCATGACCTGAGCTGAAGTTGGACGCTTAACTGACTGAGCCGCCCAGGCGCCCCCAGTACAAACTCGTTTAGAAGGAACTTCTCAACAGTGAGCTTGAAAGCAAGTATGAACAAAGAGTGTAGCCATCCCTGGACGAATGTGTTTAATTTGTACAAGTGGAGAGGGCCAGCCTGAGTCCCTCTCTTCTGCCTTCCTGACTTAGAATGTTTGCGAAACAGGGCACTGGATTAGAGACAGCAAGTATCCACACGCTTTGACTCTGGAATCCTGTTTTTGTAAAATCCCCATAGCGTGGCCTTGACTCCGCCTTCTTTTTGAGGTCTAGGATTTATCCTGTAATAGCAAGGGCACATATTTGGAGGTTATAGCCATTTTCTTTGGAGTTTTGTCTTTATTCTTTTTTAAAAAAAATTTTAATGTTTAATTTTGAAAGAGAAAGAGAGAGCACGAGCGGGGGAGGGGCAGAGAGAGAGGGAGACACAGAATCTGAAGCAGGATCCAGTCTCTGAGCTGCCAGCACAGAGCCTGATGCAGGGCTCGAACCCACGAACCGTGAGATCATGGCCTGAGCCGAGGTCAGATGCTTAACCGACTGAGGCCCCCAGGTGCCCCTGGAGGTTTGTCTTTATTCTAATATCTGGCCTGAAGTGATGGTGTGGATTTGTGGGACGGAGGTAAGACCTGAGCGGGTTTTCCGTGTTGTTCATCAGCTCGACATCGGGTCATGTCTCGTTGCACTGGAGGCTGGCCGCGTCTAAGAGGACGGCCGATTGGATGTCACCGTCCTTAATATTGATGCCACCCAGCGGGAAAGCTCTTTAAGTTGTGAAAAATCTACATCTTTGACCTCCAGTTTCTTAAAAATCATACGAGGGGACCTGCGGGTAAAACACAGTGAGTCCGTTGGCTGCCAAGAAGAGCGATAGCTTTAAGGACTTCATGCGACGTCTTAGTTTCTCTTACGTTGTTCCTTCGATGGCGTTGGCTTTGTTGGGCTCTGAGACATATTGTTTCTTTTTACCTTTAAATGTCTACCGAAAGCATGACGGCTTCACGGATTATTTCCCAGCGTCCGAAGAACCAACGGGGAGTTTTGCCGACGCAGCAGTGGGGTGCCGACGCGGCAGTGGGGTGCCGGGCCCGCCGTGTCCCTCCTGCTGTGACTCTCTCGCTCTGTTTTCCAGGAAAGGAAAGGAAGTGCCCCCGTCCTTCAAGCAGTTTTTCAGCAGCGCCTTGTCCCTGACGCAGCTCAACCTCTCCGGCACCAGACTGTCTCCCGAGCCCTTGAAGTGAGTGCCCAGTTCATTTTCTCCACAGCCTTCTTTGCTTTCTGTTTTGGGGGTTCTTTTTCCTTTACAGACTTTTATTTAAATTCTAGTTAGTGAACATCCCATGCAGTATTGGCTTCGGTGATTTATCCCTCACAGACAACACCCGGCGCTCATCACAGGCGCCCCTGACACCCCTCACCCATCCGCCCGCCTCCCTCCATCACCGTCAGTTTGTTCCCTGTGGTTAAGCTTCTCTGGTGCTTTGTTTCCCTCTCTCTCTTTCCCCCCCCCCATCCCATAGCTTTTCGAGTTGTCTGTTTTTATGAATGTGCTTGAGGGAAAGGAAGAAGACATGAACTCCAAAGACAGACGAGGCAGATGAAAATGCCTTTTTCTCTTCGGGACACAAAGAGAAATCACATTCTCCTTGCCTACGTAGCGCACTGTTGATACTATTGTGTCTTCTATGAAAAAAAAAAAAAAATCTTCCTTTGGTTTGTGACCTTGGCAGTTGTCAGCCACTTGCTGTAAAAGGTGTGCTCCCGGGTACCCTTGCCTTTATGTTAACGTTCGCTCAGCCCGTTTGAGGTATGTTCGTGTGTGTGTGTATATGTGTTTCAGTTAATATTTATGCACATCTCTCTGCTAACCACAGTGAACTCCGCACACCGCGTGTATGCAACAGGGTCGGTTTTTAGGTGCTGCGGATCCTGACGTACCCGGGTCGGTACAGGCCATCCGTGTCGGGGTTTTACTTGGCAGCCATCCAAGGTTACAGGTAACACCCTAGTGCAGGCCCGGTGCTGACGGTCAACTCTTGAGCTAAAATAAGGTTTGAGGCAATTTGTCATCCTTGAAATCCCTGTTCGGCGTTGCCAGCGATAATCAGAAGGGCTACAGAATCCAATTCTCTGCGAGTCTAAAGAACGTATTTTCAAGCAGTTACGAGTGCCTGCCTTGTCACCTGTGCTCAAGTGCGCGGACAGATTTCCCCTTTCCCCGGCTGGCGTGTAGATCAGCGCTTAATTCTTCCCTTGTCACTTGTATGAAGTGTTAAAATCAATGTCTGCTATTCATCTTACTAGAAAATTAACCTCTACGTAAGCCGTAAATTGCCCTTTTCCTTTTTGAGAGGGGCGAGCTTCCGGTTGCGGTATCTCACCCGGCAGCAGGAGACTAAAACAGCACACGCCTCTGAGAACGGCAGATCTAGGCAAGCGCTAAGAAAAACGTCTGACGGTGTGACGGGGCGTTTTTTTTTTTTTTACACATTGAATTAATATATTACAGGTCCATAAAGGCAAGCGCTACAAGTAGTAAAAATCTCATGATGAGGCTGTTTGTCTGAATATTAATAAAACTAGCAGAATCCATATTCTAAAGGGGAGTCCACTGTACTCACGCTCACGTACTTCCTCATCCCAGTGGTATTTATGGAGCAGCTACACTGTTCCGGATACAAGGAGGGCACTGGGTAGAAAGCAAATCCGGTGGGTTGTGACCTCTGCCCTCAGGGTCCCCCCCCGGAGAGCCACTTACTCAAAACCATTTTAGGGACAGGCTCTCAGTATTTTCATTCTTTCAGAGTTCTTGATCCCTGTGAAATACAGAGTAGCTCTTCGTCAATAAGCGTAATGGATTTTATAGAATATTCTACACGACAGCCATAGATTTACTGTACTGTTTGTTACGGAGACTTACAAACATTATACCTCAACGTTAGTGTGTAATCGTTAAATCGTGTGGCCTCTTGTTATGTATGTGAATATTTAATTGTGTTCTGTCAGTAGTCTCCTTAGCTCTCTGTTTTACATAATAAAAATTTCAGCGTGAGGGAAAAGGCTTCGTGGCCGAAGATTCTGTTAGGAAAATTCTGGATGTACATTTAATGTGCTGCTGTCACTGGGAGAGAGAGAACAGAACCCAGGTGTTTGGGGTTCCCTGTGTGGGGGCGGGGACGGCAGAGAGCTTGCACAGCTCGACCCTGAACTAGACCCTGAACCCACTGCTTGGACGTGGGCCGGCACCCGCGATGTTGATGGTGCTTGGGAGACGGCATTCCGATTCCTGGTTTGCAGCTGAGGAGACGGAGGCCCAGGAAGCCCGGTAGTTTGCCCAGAGTCACGGTCGCGGGTCGGGTTTCTGGAGAAGCCGACTCGGAGATGGAGATAGTGCGTAGGAGACCGCGGCCGGGCCTTTCTGTTCCCGCGCTGACCAGCCTTGGTGCGGCCTGCGTCTGGACGAAGACGTGGCCCCGGGGTGGGGCCCTTTCCTTCAGCCGAGGCCTCCCCTGAGGACAAGTGGCCGCAGAGGGGGTTCTGGGTTCAGGGGGCCCGCGGCCACTGGCTCTGTCCCCCGCACCGGGAGAGGGGACGGAGCCCCTGGTGCGTCGAAGGGCTGGGGCAGCGGCTGTCAGAGGCCCCTCCGCAGGGACGCACCGCCCTCTGAGAGAGGCGCTCCCAGTTGGGACAGGACAGCATTCTGCGGAAGTGTCCCCACCATCTGGGGCTTCTTCAGAAGCGACGGAGAGGGGAGGACTGCTGGCCCCACAGCTGCGCCCTCGTGTGCAGACCGGTCCGCCGCCGGAAAGCACTTGGGGGCCTTCGGTAAAGAACGTGGAGGCGCCCGTCCCTGTGTTCCCTAAAGTCTTCAGAAAAGCCAGGTTCACGTGCGTCCCGAGCACGCTCAGAGCGAGGCCTGGGGTCCTAGTTACCGCTCGAGATTGCCTCCCCCTCGTCCCTGCGTCCCTGTGCCCTTCTTCGCCCCGTGTCACCTGGTGCCCTTCTCCCCATCTCCATGGCTGTGGACTTTTCATCACCCTGTTGTGCGTGCTTCCGAGAAATCCTAACCAGCACCACGTCCCCAGGGCGGGGGACATTAAATACAAATTCCTCTCGTGGCCGGTGTCGCGCTAACGGTGGAGAACTGCAGAGACAGCAGCGAAGGCGATTTTTCCGTCCCTGGGCTGAAAGTAATCACTCTTCCGCCGTAGGGTTTTCCCAGTGCGTGCTGGGCTTCGTCGTCGTTGGGGTTGGTTTTGTTCCACTGAGGGCAGTTGGCGGTGGTGGTTCGTACCTCCCGGTCTCAGGGGCCGTTCCCTCCTCATCGCTGGCCTTCTGTAATGCAGTTAAGGATCTCAAAGTGCTTCATTGTCCTCTCAGCCTTCATCTACGTACAAGAAACGTAGGAAGACTTTCCCATCCATCTAAGCAGTATAGAAACATGGCGTTACAATATGTGGCTCGGTTCTAGAAACTCAGCAAACACCAGAACTCAGAGGGACCTCTTTGGTCATGGGCTGACGCTCCCAGTTTGCTGATGAGCACCTGAGACCGAGAGAACAGCGACGCGTGATGTCCTTAAAGCCTCCGCACTGTCAGTGCCGAGGCGGGACCTCTGGATGAGCCATGAGGTCCTAGGTCCCAAGCTCTTTCAGCAGCTCAGTTCTGCCCCCAAGAAGGAAAGGAGGGGAAGGCACTTTTTAGGGAAAGAGAAGCTGTTTAGTAATTGACCAGGACTCTGCGTGCAGAGGAGATGGGCCCAGCCTCTCTCCTGGGCCGGGTTTAGAATAAGGGGTTGCTCAGCCGGCAGAAAGAGAGGAGAGGGAAGGCGCTCCCCTCCAGCCTCCTTCCTGACGGGTCGTTCTCACCGGAAGCCGCTGAACTGTGTCGCTCGGTGGCTGAGGCCGGGGGTCACCAGAAGAGGGGACCGCAGAGACCGGTGTGGGGGAGGTGCCTTCCCACCTGGCGCGTGCCCCGGGGTGTTTGTGGAGCACACCGGGTGGAGGTCCTTTTCCTGGGAACGTCGGGCACAGGTGCACACGCCCTGGGTCTGCACCCTGTCGCCTCCTCCCGTCTGCCTCTTACAGTGGCGTGCACACACGCCCGTTTCCCGTGCTTGAGAGCAGGAGGCCTCTGGCGCTCACCTGCGTGTCCCCCCAGGGCCTGGCCGGGGCCTCATATCCCTTCAGCGTGACTTATGGACGTGTGTGTGCCTGTTGAAGATTTCGCATCGAGCCCAGCGAAGGCGGCCCGATGTTCCAGGACTGACTTTCGAGAGTAGGGCCAGTTCATTCTCCTAGAGAGCAGGTCTGCGAGTCCCGCCCAGCCGCCTCCACGCGCGGATGGATAAATCCCTTCCCGCAGCGCTCACGCGGTTGGTCCCGGGACCAGCTAGTAGTGGCCAGACAGACAGACAGGATCCCGGACCGGCCCTCCACACCTGCACCTCGCGTCCCGTGTGCTTTCGCCCTTCCCTCCTCCTGCTCTAGGCGCCGGAAAAACCCCCCTGCCGGGCCAGTAATTCCCTAGCCCGGATGCCGTGGTGCCCGACCTCCTCCGAACCTCTGCCTTCGGGAGAAACCAGCGTGCGCTTGGCCGCGCCGCTAACAACTGCCTCATAATTTTCCGAGCAATATTAAAGGTGTTCTTGCATTCACGACAGGGCCCACGCCGCGTCGACCGGAAGAATGTTACAGCGTCGTCTCCCCGCTGCGCTCTGGGGGGCAGAAATGCAGTCGGCGTTTTAAAGACTGAGACGGTGCTTGGCGCTTGACCCGTGCTTGCGAAAAGGGTCCTTCCCTCTCTGCGCCTCGTGCGGCTCGCGTACAGGTTTTGGCGCAGAGCGTATCCGATTTGCATCTAACGCGTGTGTCTTCCCGTTTCCTCCCCGCAGAGCACTGTTGCTGGGCCTGGCTTGCAATCATAACTTGAAGGGGGTTTCCCTTGATCTCAGCAGCTGTGAGGTAAGAACGCATTTAGACTGTGCACTGGGAGTCTCAAAAGAGCCTCAAAATTGCTTTGTCTTTTTCTGGAAAAAGCGTGATACCGTGATTCCAGAAGGTATAAATGAAGCAGAAAAACACGCATTATAGATGTTTCCGATGTTTTGTATTTTGCAAGTTTTATCTAAAAACAGCCACGGGACACCATTCAGAAAGCGTTCAAGTGTGTTTTTAATGACTTGGTGGGTTTTTTGTTTTGTTTTTGTCTTTTTATTCATCCGTAGTGCCAGTTGCTTACGTATCTTATGATGAAGGCTTGAGATACAAAAGCCATGAACTAGCTTCACCGTATGAAACCGTGACATACAGCATCCCTTGCAGGGGACAGACGCGTGTAACGTCACTTGGACTCAGTGTGAGAGAGAGCGGCTGTCTGGTCGTTAATTTTATTTCTGAGTATCTTGACTGAAAACAGGACTCTTATTACAGCAGCTCCAGACACTCCCTAGTAAAGACACAAAGACGACTTGAGACTGAAGCCTCTACAGCTTAGAGGGTCCTGGAACTTTCTCAGTCTCGAGGCTCTTAGTTTGTGTGGAGATCAGAAAGAAAATGTCTGGGTACAAACCGTGTGGTCCCTTCGGAGCCGACTCGACCCAGCCCGTCAGACCTGGTTTCTCCTTGTTAGGGCTGGAGGTGCGGTCCCCTCGCTCCTGTCCTGGGGCCGCCGTCTCTCCTCCTGGCACGCGCTTGCCGTGGCCTCTTCTTCCCCGAGGCCCCCTCTCCGGGGATCTAGCTCAAGTCCGGGCTCCTTCATGCCCGCATCAGGGTTAGAACAGAGTTCGGCCCTTAGCTCCGCGGGCCTGGGTGAGTTTGACGATATTGTGAGATCTCAGTGTCTGCGTCACAAAACAGAGACGACATCCTGCTTCTCCCGGGGGCTTGAAATGGGGTTCAGAGGAGCCCTTCTCTGCACAGGGCCTGCCGGGCGTCTGGGGCCTGCGTGGGTTGCTTGCCCTTGTTCATTTCTCTGTCCGCTCCCTCGCCGAACGCTTCAGCCCTTCGTGATCTCGTTCTCTTCTGATCGTCTGCTACTTGACGACGGTGACATGCGTTGGGACACTGACCCATTCGGTGTCTTGCATAGCTGCTCAGTTAGCGCCTGTGCGCTCTCCCAGCGAGGCCGTAACTTGCCAGAGGATGCGCTTTGTGTCCTGCCAACCCAACACTAAATATTGAGGCTCATGCTTTACCTCTCTGAAAATTCTAGAAACTGACAAGGATGAAATGACACCAGGCCAATTGTCAGTGCAGGATTTTTTTAAAAAATTCTGAGCTGGGATGAACACCGACTGTGCACAATTTACCAGTCATTTTGTTTGGGGAGAAAAGAAAAGCCAGAAAGAACAAAGAAGATCCCACAAAACCCCTAAAAACCTGCACTGTCGAATATAACGTGTACATCAGTGTTTTTCTATTTATAACAACAGACCGTGTAATGGAAATGAAGTCTGGCGGTACGAATTAATGGTTTACCAGCACTTTCTGAAGGGACCTGGCAGTAATGAACATTTTTGTATGGCTAGGTAGATAGAGATGGGTAGGGCTACACTAAAAAAAAGAAAAAAGCCAGTTGCTGTAAACTCAATTGCGCTGTTAGCGCAGCCTACTGAGTTAGCGATGACCCAGATGTTACTATCCCAATTACATATAGTGATTGCTACCAATATAACATCTTCCAGCTAAGTCTCTGATCAAAACTGGAATGTGATCATCTGAGTCCCATACTCGAAGATGAAGAAACTGAAGTCTGGAGAAGCTGGAATAATCTAGCTTGCTACTGGCAGAATCATAATGAAGAATGCTTGCCTGATTGTTGTTAATTCTATAGGTAATTGTTAGAACGTTAAGTATGACTAGACATTTTCTCCTCAAATAAGTTGTTAGGTACCACATGCCCAAAGAACGCCGTGCTCCATTGCTCTGTAGCTCATTCTGTAAACTCCATTGTAATCCCACTGGGAATAACTTTCAAAGACAGTCCTATCTGGTGAACCACATACAACCGACATATTTGTAGGTCAAAAATGGTAGACTCTTAGCAACTTTGTATGGTTCTACCAAATGTAGACCAAAAGTCTACCAAAGACTTTCTCCTTTATAATATTTTTCTTATTAAGCCAGGAATCCAGGTCAAATGATTACTCTCTGATGGTGGGGCTGGACATTATGATGATACTTACAGCTTCATTTTGGCCAATCATTTCTGGATTACGTGCTAACAGCGGTGCCGCTGAGGCGGAGCCCTTAAAACGACTGTGGTGCCGTGCTCTGCCACTGGCTCGGTGTTTGAATCACAGCCCTGGGGGCCATGTTGATAAAGTCACATGTTATATTGCTGCTCATGGAAATCGGTGAACCACAAAATTATTTTTCTAAATTAAGGGTCTTTGCACATTTTTCTTCTCACAGACAGGTGTCCAGATCTTACTAGATTCCGCCTTACTCCTCTCTGTGGTGTAGTAAATCTCTCCTGTAAAGGCAGTAGAGGTCATGGTACTATCTGCATTGAATGCTTGGCAGTTTGACTATTAATTGCTACCCATTAATTATTTAGTACTTCAGAGTTTATGTAGTGCTCTCAGAAAAAGTGTTTCACTGACTTGGAAGTTCAGCGTTGTGCATGTTTAGGGACGCCTCGGTGGCTCAGTCAGTTGAGCGTCTGACTCTTGATTTCAACTCTGGTCACGGCCTCACCTGAGACAGAGTTTGTGAGTTCGAGCCCTGCATCGGGCTCCGTGCTGACAGAGCAGAGCCTGCTTGGGATTCTCTCTCTCCCTCTCTCTGTGCCTCTCCCCCACTTGTGCGTTCTCTCTCCCCACTCTCAAAATAAATGAATAAACTTTAAAAACATTATACGTGTGGATATGTTTTCTGTCCGTGCCCTCTCTCGCCGTGGTAGACACAGACCCCGCTGCTGTTAGTTTCGCCTGCCAGTCACATCGTGCGAGAATCCAGCACATAACCTTCCCTTGTGATCGGACAAATTCGCCACCTGTGCTGGTGAGGAATGAAACTTCTAACACCCTGTCATCTTGGAAGTCATTTCCACAGAGATGACTGAGTCGACATGAGGGGCCAAGAGACCTGAAAGGAGTCACCCGGCTGAGCTGTAATACTGGACAGTTTCTGATGTGGGGCACGGAACAAATCCATCGTCCCATGCGTGCATGTTTCATGTATGGTTCTGCCCAAACCGTGGAAGCAAAGCACCAACGTGAAATACCTTGAAGGCTTCGTGTATTTGCCAGTAAATAGTTAATATTATTGTGAAACAGCTACTTCGCACTGATTAGTTTAAAATGATGTTTGTGTGGGTGTTACACAGAAATCAATGGCCGTCACGTAAGATGGTGGACGAGTTTATTGGGAGGAGAGAGGAAAGTGACTTTGAAGCCAGAATTAAAAGTGTCTACACAGGCGGGGCGCCTGGGTGGTTCAGTCGGTTAAGCGCCCCACTTCGCCTCACCGTTAGTGGGTTTGAGCCCTGCATCAGGCTCAGAGCTGGGAGCCTGCTTCAGATTCTGTCTCCCTCTCTCTCTGCCCCTCCCCCACCCACTGGCTCCCTCTGTCTCAAAAATAAATAAACACTAAAAAAATTTTTTTTAATTAAAAAGAAAAGTGGCTCCACAGATGAAAAGGGAATTTATAGTCAATAGTCTCATAATAATGTTGTGTGGTGTCCGGTGGTGATCACGCTTACCATTATGGGCATTTATGTAGAGAGTTCTCGAACCATCGTGTTGGGTACCTGAAACAAATGTAAAACGCCGTATGTCAACTACGCTGGAGTAATTTTTCGAAAGCGTCTACGTAGGAAGCTTAGAATAACTTCACTGAAGCAAATGAGTTTTGATTTGACCACTGCTGGTTCCTTCACTGTCCGTGCTCCCTTTCCCGTGAGTTGTCCTCGCGGTTCCCTCAGTATTTCTGTATTTCCCTGAAGGAGGCATTTCACGGTCGTCAGTTCGAACGAGAGAGGAGATGTCTACTTACTGCCGTTAACCATAAAAGAAAAGTAGCACGCAGATACTTATAAATTAGGGGGTTGCTTTCCTCCGACACAAACACTATTGTTTTTTAGAGACTTAAATCCAAAATTTGAGGCTGTAATCTTTTGGTCTGTGGGGGCTGAGCTAATAAGGACTGAAATTAACCTTTCATTTACAGGTAACTTCTCAACTTCCAGAAAAAAAAGTCTGTGTCTCTTAAGGTGTTACCGTGAATTATGTTATCAGTTCATTCCGTCTTTTCAGCACCAAAAAGGAGTAATCTTTTTCCATAGGGGAAGGATTCCAAGTAGTTAAGGGAGGCAAGGGTGGTTACTTTGGAATCACAAAGGTCCCCTCTGAAATCTGGCTCGCCACTTGGCTTGCCTTCTTTCAGCCTTCGTCTCTCACCTGTGGGATGGAGATTCTAGTAGTTTGTGGCGACAGTGTGTGGCACGGTACGGAGCCAGGTTTGGGTGAGCCATTATTTGGGGGGGGGAGGATTACCGTAGCAAAGCCTTATTTTGCATGCCCGCATTTACAGCATGGGTCAGTATTGCCTTTCTAAAGTTTTATTTAGAAGTTTTATAAATACTCTTTTCTGGAGTGGCCTTCAAAGCTCTCTTAAAGCTTTCAAGAAGAATTAGGCTCATCAATTTCTAGCCATCCCCAATTTCTGACACAAAACCATATCACCCTCTGTGGCCCGACTTGCCTCTGAACGGCCTGTGGCTGGCCCTCAGGCGCCCTCCGGCGGGGTAAGGATTCAGCACCCGTGTGGATGTTCGAAGAAACGTGTTCCATGGCCCTCGAGGTTAGTTCCGACAGAAGGGTTTCGACACTGTTTGATGTGGTAGTGATGAAATCGGCATCCTCCCCCGTGCCTGTCTCTCCGAACGGGGACCGCGGGCCTGTCATTCTGGCCTGGCGTTGAGAAATCTCCTTACGTCATAGTCCTGCTTCAGGAGAGCAGGTGAGCGCTGGCCCTGAATCCTGCGAGCTTCGTCTCCTTCCGAGGGGGAGAGACCAGTCTCCGGGACTTCAGTGGAGACGCGAAGGCCAATGACAGCTGAGCAGCAGTCGTAGGTCTGGGTGGGGAACTCGTGCTAAGGAGGAACTTTCCTGCACATTATTCTACAACCCCTGGCCAGATGCTTTGGTGATGCGTTAGAAAAACACACGCCACGTAGTAACGTTTGTCAAGAGTAGGATACTGCGCAAGGGGACAGATACTTTGGAGGCCGTCAGTCGCCTTCAACCCGGCAGTGGTTCACCCAGCTTGGAGGTGAGAGGCAGGTTTGCTGTGTGTTTGGCAACCCCTGCAGCACTCCCCCCACCCCCACCCCTGCACAGATCAGTTTCCTCTTGGGCCGGGCGCGGGCTGCAAAGCAAAGCAGAAACTGTCTCTCGGCAGGAAGCATACATGAAACACGCAGCTGTTTGCACCTTGGAAATGGCCTTTTAGATAGATGTTCTTACGTTCTAAATTGCCTTTTGGCATCAAACCCTTCTAGCAAAGAGGATATTTCGAACCCGATCTCATCAAACCGTTTTTTGTCCTTGGAGAAAACCTACGCTATTCACAGTTTTATGTGAGAAAATTGTTTTTTGATTGGCATTGGGACCCCCCTATAGAAGAAAAATGATCATTTGTGGGGGGTTATTTTATATTTACATCTGTAATATTTGCTGCATCTTTTTGAATGGCAAGTGATCTTGAGGAAGGGCAATGAACTTTTGGAAGTTCTCTCTAGATTTCAATTTTCCTCGCTTCTCTCATCTCCACTTATGGCTATTTGAGTATCAGATGCAACTGTTCGCTTAGAGTAATATCGGAAACGTTCACCTGCCTGGAGTGCGAGGGCCCTTCTCTCTTGAAAGAAACGCGAGTTTATTTTTAACATTTCAAAAAGTATTCTGTGATTCAGTCACATTTACTCCTCTTTGATCTTGCTTTCTTTTAAATATAACGCTAGTGTGTGGGATCCAAATGAGGGCAATTTAAAAACCGGTTTTACCCGCACACACGAAGGCACAGCCTCTAATTATGCAAATTCATTTAAAAGGATTTACATTTACAGTAATGGAAAAGCTTTTACTGTTTTGGGAACGCTTTAGCTTTGGGGGAGTTTTAGGCATCTAATAACCTGTGAATGCGATCAGGTGTTTCTTGGTAACTGGAGATCAGTTATACGCTTAGTTAAATTTTTGATTTTTGTTTTGGGAGCAGAATTTAGTTGGAAGTGTTTTTCTCCTTTGCGTCTTTACATTGTGTGTTGATAGAGGCTTCGGCTTCTCTGTTGTGCTAACTGCTGATAACGTGTTTTTATTTTTTTCTCCTTGGGCTCTCCTTAGCTTGGCCACTGTGTAAGTACTTTATGAATCAATAAATTAGGGTCGGTTGATATATTTGGTTGTTTCTTAACTCTTGGAAAATGTTGGTTTTACGGGTATATGCTACAAATATTATCAGTCGAGTATTCATGAAGTAAACAGAATTGAGCACTTAAGTGTCACCTGTATTTTCCAGACCTGTAAATGGAGTATTTTTACTCTACTTTATAATAATAACAAGCAGAGATTTTCTTGTAGAAATTTGACTTCTCAACAGAGATATCACTTACGGCAAATAATAAAATCCTACAGACGTAGGCGTTTATGTTTATCTTCTCAAAAGCATAATTTTTTCATGCTCTGAAAGTCAAATTGTGTTTCTTTGAAGTGTTTGCCTCAAGTGCTTTTGGCTTTAACTTTGACACCGCCTGAAGACGCATTCACTGCTTTAAGCACGAGCAAGCTGTGATGTGGAGTGGTGCTTCTCGAAACTAGTTGTGGTGAAGAACTTGATCGTTGTTGTTTTTAAGTTTCCATTCTATCATAAATGAATACTTTTGCAAAAATAGAATAAAATTATAATGTAAATAAAATAAAGATTTAAAAAGACGTAAAAAATATAAAGCCCTCAATTTTATCAGTTGGTGCAGCAGGCCTAAAATTATCTTTACTCCGGTTTCTAAAATATTTATTGTCAATTTCTGCACTTACTTTACCGAAGACCAGTAGCAAACACTTTGCAGACTCCCACCGGTCCGGGGACCACACTTTGAGGAGCAGTGTAGTGATAGTGTGATAGAGACGGGCTCGGGGCGGATGGGTAAGCTCGGGGGCACCTGGGAACGCGACCAGCTGTCGTGAAATGGGCCTGCTGACCCTTGGCAGTTGCTCTACGCGTTGGGTTCTAAGCCCCTCAACTGTGGCGTTAGTTGGTCTTGGTTTCCCCGGAGTGTGTAGACCAGCTTCCTGGGGAGTTCTGTTTGTGACACTCCCCTTTACGTTCACGTCAGGCCCCCCGGAGTAGTCTGCTGTCACTGTAGAAGGTAGGAAAGGCGGAATTGAAACCCTCAACCGAAATACTTGCGAATAAAGAGCAATCCCAAAAATCTGGCAAAACTCTGTTTGGCACCCAAGCGGCCGGGGAAATTGTCAGGTTTTGCTTCTGGGTACCCTAAAACTACTGCATCTAAAATAGTGAAGAAAGGATTCTTGAAATTCTTACATCAAAACTTGAACAAGTAGCATTTCGCATTATGCGACAGAAGTTTAGATAGATTTTAATTTCCTTGTATCAGTAGAGAAACCACCATGTTCCCTTGGTACAAAGTCGGTTCCCAATAGAGGATAGATTCTTTCCCTTATTAAACAGTTAAGTTTCCCGAGCAGGGGCCACATCTTAGGAAATTTGCATCCTTTACAAGGTAGTAGGAACTCACCTAGTCGCTGAATGGAAAACAAAAAGATGCTCTGACCCCTTGGTTTTGTAGAAAAGATGCAAATTGAGTTTTATAGGTTGCCTTTCTCTTGAAAATAAGTTAGGTAATGATACGAGAATAAATTGGTTTTGCTATAAATTAATCTAACATCTTTTTCTTCTGTGGCTCGAGGAGTTTATGCAAATCTATTCGTTAATCCCCGTTAGCGGTTTACTTTGTGATAGACCTCACATGCTCTGTGTTGGGTGACTGGGGATGAGTCTTCCCTGAAGTAGTGGACAGGCAATAAGAGTTAGTCTTCACTGTCTCCTGTGGTTGTTCTGCTGCTACTTGGCGGAGTTATACCCTGGAATCTGAAGTAATCAAACAAAACCATGACAGTTCCTCAGATACAAGAGGGATCAGTTATGTTTCCAAAGGTCAGAAATGAAGAAAATTCCTGGGGGTTGACAGAGAGTATGGTCTCCATGACTCTCTTTCTTTTTCTAGTGATTTCCAGATTTGTGTGATGTGAGAAACCAGAGCAATGACCAGTGACTGGCTCTTTCCCATTGCTGATAGCTATTCTGGAGTTGAGAAGCTTCTGCTTTTTCCTTGGCACTAAGTTTGAGACTATATCTCCTGTTTTTATTTATTTTTTTTTTTCTTTGGTTACACCTTGGGTAGCGACTACTTTACCTTGTGTTTGGTTTGTGTTTCTCCAGCTGAGGTCAGGAGGTGCACAAGTGTTAGAAGGCTGCATCGCCGAAATCCACAATATTACCAGCTTAGACATCTCCGATAATGGTAAGTTGGAAGTCAGGAAAGACGTGGAAATACTGTTTGAAGCAAGCGAGTAAAGGGAAAGTAGAAAGCCCAGCCTAGACAGTGCCTTAATGAATGTGTTATTTTACTTCTTGACTAGTTAATAGGGCTTTTAAATGTAACCGAATTTATGTACGAAATAAGTCTGTGTCAGAGTCTTAATGAGTTGACACCACAGCCAAAAATGCAACGTGTATTCAATAAAACCATTAAATTAAAAAAAATTGTCGTCAGAACGTTGAGGATGATCTTGATCCACCCTTTGGCATTCTTGTGATAATAAAATCGAGTCCTTGTTTATTTACTCAGAAACTTGTTTCATTAGCTTCCTTTCTGCCCATGATAGCAGCACGTGAGTTTACACCTGTTCAGTCTGCATAGACAGCTGTGGTTCCCTCCCAGTGAACAGGGCGTTGGAATCTTCTCTTAGAAAATCACGGGCAGCGATGAGACCTCTCCTTTCCCATCCCTTGCTGACTTGACTTAGCTGCTGACTGTATGAGAGATTTAGGTAGGTCTTAGCAGAGAGCGAGTTTATCCCCGTGGAATACTAGGACGTGAAAAGGGAGCAAAATGCTCTTTCGAAAAAAAAAGAGAGAAAGTCATCCAAGTGCGTGTCACCTTTGCTTCATTGCGTTCCAGCTGAGATCTTACTTATACACATGTGTTTTGATTCTCTGCTTACTCTCATTCTTTCCAGGTTTAGAATCTGACCTGTCTACCTTAATAGTGTGGCTCAGTAAAAACAGATCAATACAGCACCTGGCGTTAGGCAAAAATTTTAATAATATGAAATCCAAGTAAGAGCTTTGAATTTTTTTTTAAATGACAATGATGAAAATAACCAGCCTCCCGAAAGCTTGTGATTTGATTCCACTGTCCACATCTTTACACTCTCTTTAGAAATCTGACGCCCGTGTTGGACAGCTTAGTACAGATGATTCAAGACGAAGAATCGGTGAGTGTTACGGGTAAAGACTTCTTACCGAAAATATTTTGTTTGTTACCATGCTTCCTAATTATTTCTACTGAATTAACGCTGCTAAACTTCAGATAATTTTATCTCTATGTACTGTTTCTATTTTTTAATGAAATAAATATTTACGCTTTAGTACAGTTACAGAATGTACTTAAAATTGCTTTTTCTTCACTTGAACTCTTTTGTAATTAAAGGAAGATTGTAACTAAAAGATTAAAGGAAGTATAAATTAACTCCTAAGCCCATCTTTTAATAAGACTTCCTTCTTCCTCACTGGAGCTAACGCACTAATCTGCAAGCGTGAATTTCTTCAGTCTAGTTGACTTTATGACCTTATATCATGCTGAGAAACATCATACTGCTAATTCTAATTTCGTCTAGTAATTACGTAGAATTACAAGAGACTGAGAAAACTGTCACCCATCTTAAATTGCTTCAAGAGCTCTCATGGTCCTTCTTGTATTTTTATTCCCTTTGGTTGCTTTTGGCCAGGACGTGGTTTGGAGGAAAGAATTTTAATTTTAATTTTTTAATGTTTTATTTTATTTTTGAGACAGAGCACAAGTGGAGGGGCAGGGAGAGAGGGAGACACAGAATCCGAAGCAGGCTCCAGGCTCTGAGCTCTCAGCACAGAGCCCCACAGGGGGCTCGAACCCATGACCCATGAGATCATGACCTGAGCCAAAGTTGGATGCTTAACCGACTGAGCCACTCAGGTGCCCCAAGAAATTTAATTTTAAATAGAATCCTATTTTGCTGCCTTTTAACATGTATTAGAAAAAAGAAAAAAAAAAGATATTATATGGACAAAGCAAAAACATTCTACCATGAATTCCTTTAACTTAAACCAGTGGAGCTTAGATTTTGTACCTTATATTTTACTCATGCTCTTTAAGATTTTGTCCATTTCTTATTTTAGCCGTTTGGCCACCAATCAGCTCTTCATGGTTCCTAAAATCCAAATCAATTTCTATTTCTGCAATGAAGACTCACGTCCTTCGTGTTTTGTGACAGCTACTTCATAGGTCACAAGAGTGAGCTCCTGTGTGAGTCGTGTGAGATGTGACTCATTTCTGAAAAGTGTCCTTTTCCCTTTTGAATTCACACAGGGTAGTAGCAAACTCTGTTATGACTGGACGCTGACTTTTGTGAGAAAAAGCTGAGGGGCCAGGAGAGATGGAGCCTGGAACGTTCCCCCCTCAGCGCGGCTCTAAGCTGGAGGGAGGGAGAAAATTCTGTGGTCCTGCCCCTTTATTGTGTGTTTATAATTTCCAACCTAAGGGCTAGAAATGGAACGCATTGTTATCGAATGATCGTGAGCCCTTCTCTTTGTCCTCATTTGCTAACAGACTCCGTATTATGTTACTTTTGCACGGGGCTATCGATACTAGGGGCATAAATCAGAACTTACGCAGTTTCGCGTGGTTCAATCTGACTTTCTACCACCCTGATCTGAGTTTCTGATTTCCTAGTATTGGCCCAGTTTTAAAAGATTGAGGAAGCTAATATTGCAGAATCACATTTAATATTCATCCCCAAATACTTGTTTCTTAGCACATATTTTAGAAAAGTTTCTATTTTTTGAAAAACGTATTTTAAAATTTCATGTTTCGCTTCTCACATCGGGGTCTTCTGTTTCTATAATTCCGGAAGTCTCTCTCTTAAAAACAATCTGGATATTTAAAACACCTCAAAACGTGTTTGCGGGTGGCAGAGTTTGCCGTGTCAGTGCGAATCCTGTCAAGTTACGAGTCTGAGGAGTGTGCCACTAATGACATCCGGTGGGAAAGCTCTTAATGTTCGTGTCACTGAAGAGTGGGCGGCTTTTTCAAAAGGCCCCCGCCTTCTGTTTTTTTCTACTTCTGAATTAGTTATGTGCACAATTCAGAACGAGCAGGAGCTGAGTCTTAGCACTCCAAAACTTCCGCCAATACCCGACACAACCAGCCTCTCTTTTTATTTTAGTTTTTAAGATAGTTCTGCAGTTATCTCTTGCTTTCTACATGGTGTCCTTGTGCTCCTGGACCCTGTCGTCTGACAGCCCAGGGAACACTCCGGTTGCCCTGTGTTGCGTAGTATGTTTGGATGGAAAACCTAGACTCCCGTGGGCTCCACGGTTGCCTTCAGCTATAGACGGTGGTTGTCAGGCGACAGTGCCCAGAGCCCCGGGACGGTGACACGGAGGGGCCCCGGTGACAGGGGATCTTGTTTTGAAGTCTTCAACGTCGACTCATGCTGTACCCAGCCGAAGCCAATGTGCGTCCCCGGGGGGTGCCTGTAGCAAGGAGACAGATTCTCAGATTAAACCTGTTCAGCTATGAAAAGAAACAGGAAGATTTCAAATAGGTTACAGGCAAGTGCAGTAAATCAGAGAGGGGCGACCTTATACTTATGCATGCAATTCAGGCTGTTCTGTTCGCAGTAGTGACTCTGCCTATGATTTTTAAGTGTCAACCGGGGTGTATTAGAGTTTGAATACAGTCCTGGAATTAGTGCTTGCTAGCTCAGAGACTTGGCAGCCTTCCAGTGTGAGGAAGAAGCCGTAATATATCATTTTTGTGGTAGGCGAATAGAGATTATTGAAATGATGAGACGTGATTATAGCTTTTTATTAAAGGAACACGGCATCTGTTTCCATTTAAAACATTAAGTTTCCCAAGTCCGAAGCTTTTTGGTTAAGTTTTTTCCATTTCCTGGAGCATAAGATCTCAGGAAAACTAAAACAACCTCACTAAGCCTGCCCGAGTCTAAACATATGCAGGCTTTCTGGGTTTAATTGCCTTAGCAATTGCCATGCCATTAACTTTAAAAAATTTGATTCAAATTAAAAAAAAATGGAATCAGATTATTACAGTACCTTTTGATTTCACCACGGCTCTATTAAGTTAAGAAAACATGGTCAAATTTGGACAGTGAAGACAATAAGGGTGGTCACTCGGTAAAACCGGAATCAAATGCATCACGCCACTTTGTGGGTATCTGAGTCTTGAAACCATCGGCACCCTCGCCTGCTTCCTGCCGGCTTGTAGCAGATGCGCCGTGAACGAGTCAGCGGCCAGGGGTTGAGTGGACGCGCGGTGTGGGGGGGTCATACAGCCCACCGGGCACATCTCGAGAACACTGATCCCATGGCCCCGGTGGGACATAGGTGACCCTAGAAGCTGTTTCCGAATCCACCTCCCTGTCACGTCAGCCTTAATGGAGGAAGCTCCTAGAACTGTGTAGTATGGCTGGGCCCGTGTAGACCACCGTAAGCAACCCAGAAGACCACCACATCCCCCAGGGAAGTCTGAGTTCTGACTCTCAGGGCTCAGGAATTTCCGCCACTTTATTAATTCAGTCATGGCTGAATTCAGGGATTGCAAATTCAGACGCCTATGAGGTTCGGAAGGTAACATAAACAAGAAAAGGGATCTCGGTAGGGAGCCCTCTTCATTTTTTTGGCCTGCCTCTGGACCACGTGACTTTCGGTCTTTGGCTTAAATGGACATTGAGTGGGCTGGTTTGGATTCACCATACAGCTTATGATAATAAAAAGTCACAGATGTTTGAGTTTTTCTCTTTTTTTAAAAATTGTACATCTTCTAATCGGTATTCATAAAGCTCAGAGGGATCGTCAAAAAGGTTGAGGATAAACTTGGAGCGGCAACGCTGTGCAGGAGCTCAGGGCACAGGACACGGACCCAGGCTCTCTGGTTCCGTTCAGCTACTTTCTGACAACGTGGCCTCGGTTGGGTCACTTAACCTTTCTGTGTCTGGGAATAACAGTCCCGAATATCATAGTACGTAAGCACTGGGTTGCTGGGAGGACTGTGTGAGAAAATACATGTAAGAAGCTTGAACAGTAGTTAAGGATAGTACGTGTTCAGTAAATGTCAGCTATTAATAATCTTGGCTGGTTTTGGTTTTGCATTTGTCCTCTGCTGGTATTTTAAGATGTCATTTCACCTCGCATGAAAATAAAATGGGTAAAAAAGGCTAGCGTGGCCGTACAGAAGCTCAGAAATTTCCTCGTACTATTTTTATTTATTTCTTCCCGTCCTGCACTTCAGAAGAGCTGGCATCGGCCACCCCGGGTATCTTTGCTCCCTTCCCTTAGGAGAGAGGTGGCCACTGTTCAGCCCTGAAACACACCCCTCCATGTTTGACTGCAAAGGTCCATTTTATCCAGAACCTTCAGGGGCCCATCCATCCGCATCTTTTAGCCAGAAGGTTCCACATGAGACACTCGGAGTGTGCGTGTTGGGTATCCCCCCTCCCCTGTGGTTCTCCGTGGAATGGGCCCCTGAGAGCGGTGGCTGCCTTGATGAGACTCGTCGTTCCCTCCACAGCCTCTGCAGTCCTTGTCCCTGGCCGACTCGAAACTGAAGACCGAGGTCACCATCATCATCAATGCGCTGGGGAGCAACACCTCCCTGACCAAAGTGGACATCAGTGGGAACGGCATGGGGGACATGGGCGCCAAGATGCTGGCCAAGGCGCTGCAGATCAACACCAAGCTCAGGTACGCGGTCTGTCCTCAGCCGCGGGGTGTGGGGCGCGGGGTGCTGGCCCTAAGGAGGGCCCTAGGAAGCCCTGGAAACGATCCTGGCCCCCAAGCATTGGCGAGCTGTCCCAGTGGGGGCTGAGGTTCCCATCGGGCCAACGGGGACGAAGAGGCAACGGTTTCCAGTCTTTGTCAAAGTGCAGAGGGAGGGGGTCCCGAATTTAGACACGGTGAACCCTACAGACTCTTGTCTTAAAGATTTCCATTGGGACCTGAAGCCTGACTGAGAACCAGCCCGGTGGCCTCTTCCGCGTCAGGGTGGACAGCTGCGAGTGGACAGTGGAGCGTACGGGGGGTTATGCGGGGAGTGCCAGTGAGCAGAGCCAGAGCGGCCGGAGGAACCGCATGAGGGGCTTCCCCGTGCTTGGCTGTGAGCCCAACATCTGCTCCCGTCCCCACTGCTGCCGGTGTAAAGGCTTAAAAGCCAAGGGACGCAGGAGTTCCCTGGTTCAAAGGCAAGTTCGCAATGGGTGCTAACTATTCGGTTTAGTGGTTTTCCTCCCCGTGTAGTGTTTCCCAAGCGTGGCTTTTCCTAAGGACTAGCTTCGTGGTAACCACTTCATTAAGGACCACGGCGCCATCCGTCCTCAGAGAGCTCCAGCTGGTACCTAATCCGGCAGTCTGGTTAATGAAGAGTTAATTCACCGCGTTCTTCACGGGCTCTTCTGGATGTTTCTGGATGCTTCGGGATGCTTCCCTTGCTCTCCTGAACCTTCTGTCTAAACTGAAGCCAGACCAAATGGTGTAGCACTTGCCCTGAAGGTCAGGGTACGTGTAAAGGTCACCGGGGGTCAGGAAGGGAACCCGATTAGAGGTGCGATTCTTGGGTTCCACACCTAAACGCCGTTTCGTGTGTCAGGTGAACTGCCAAACACTGAAATACCTCTGAGGTACGCACATTCTGAAAGCGAAATGGTACTTCTCTTCCAAAATAGATTTTGTGTTTAAAAAGTAAACAACCTCCCGTTTATAGAAACGGAGGCTTCCCCAGCAGCGTGCGCGCAGGGCCCGGGATGACCGGTCTTACCGCGTCAGGGCCGCGACGAAAACGTACGACAGTGTGACAGGGTTCCTTCCAGTTGTTTAGGATGGAAAAGTCTCAGGACCTGAACTTCTCCGTTTTGGACCAGGGACTCCAGCGTCTTTTATAAACAGCTCCGGATGTGAATATTAGAATACTGCTTGCAGGACACAGGGAGAGCACGTGCGAACTCAGGTTCTGTGGGGTGTTCTGGATACAAAGCATAACTTAGCGGTACATTAATGCATGCGGTTCAGTACGGTGTTTCACGCGCCGCGTTCAGTGTTTCACGTACTGCGTGAGCAGGAAATGAGTTAAGTATGTAATGTTGGAGGAAACGCTCATCCTTGTTCTGAATGTTATTCCTTATTGTGCTAAAATACCTCGATAATGCTGTCTTAAAGAATTCGTCTTCAGGGCACAGTTCTTTCCTCCGAGCCTGAATGTCTGATCGTCCCTGTGATCTGGTTTTCTCACAGGACCGTGATATGGGACAAGAACAACATCACCGCGCAAGGCTTTCAGGATATAGCTGTTGCCATGGAAAAGTAAGTGTTCAGCAGGCCTTCTGTCTGGAAAAGCGCAAAGGCACCAGCGGTGTCTGTGTTAGCCGCAGTGCGCGCAGTACAGGCAGCGCCGGACTGGGAGTCGGAAGGTCCAGGTCTGAGTTAGCCGAACTCCGAACCAGCCACGGGAGCTGGGAAAACATGGACTTCCTTCCGGGGCGAATTGTGTCATGTGCTCAGTGAGGGCTGAGATGCACCGGCGTGACGGTTAACCGAGACCACGGTGGGGGGGCCACGGGACAGTCAGCTTGCCTTCTCCTGTGGTTTCACATTCCGTGTCCATCGGGTTTTGCTTTTTTTTGCCCATTATGACAATTCTGAATCCAGTGAAGAGGAAAAAGCTGAGGTCCAGTCGGTTAAGCCTCTGATTTCAGCTCAGGTCATGATCTGGTGGTTCATGAGTTCGAGCCCCACGTCGGGCTCTGTGCTGACAACTCAGAGCCTGGAGCCTGCTTCGGATTCTGGGTCTCCCTCTCTCTCTGCCCCTCCCCCATTCTCGCTCTGTCTCTTTGTCTCTCTTTCAAAAATAAACAAACATGATTTTTAAAAAATGAAAAAAATTTTAATAAATTTTTTTAATGAAACGGAGGAACGGCAGGCTGGTGTGTCTCATTACTGTCAAAGGCTTTCTTACCATAGTCACCAAAGACTAAAGTCCGTAATCATTATTGTCAAATCTACTTTCCCGGGAGACGAAATGAGGCAAAACTACAAAGATCGCCACAAGAAATTCTAGAAATGTGGTTTCTTCCGAGCTCTTGAGCCCTCAGATTGTATTCTCAAGACAGAGGTGATCAAAAGGGACTTACAGCATTAAAAATGAGAGTCCACAACACGGGGGGAACGAGGGGCTGGGAGCACAGCAGCCCGTCCCCCGGAGATGAGGCCGGCACCCGCCTTACTTGTGTTTTTTCCCAGATTTCCCTTCACTCATGAGGCCTCCTCGGTGGGGCTCTCATGCCCAACGCGGGGTCCCGGATAAGACCCTGGGCCCGGAATTCAGAGCCTCCGGTCAGTCTGTGGCTCCGTCGTCCACAGCCCATCCTCTCGAGCAGAGCCTTGCACCTTTCTGGCGGATTCTTCTTTTATAACGTGGGGAAGTCCGACTAAATTAGCCCTGAGTGCTGGCCAGTTCTAAATCCCCGGGCTCCGATTTGGCCGGGAGGTCAGAAGTGCCGCCCCCCACGCCGTCCCTAAGTAGGGATACGGCAACCTGCCCCGAGGCTCCCGGGAGCCCTCCGGGACTGCAGGACCACCTACAATTACTCCTGTTGCACCACCAAACCTTCGGATGGAAACCTTTATTTACAAGTAGCTGCATTTGGGTGCTCACAGCACAGTTGCTGCCCACGGCACACGGCCTGCCCACGCCAGAGGGTGCACGCCGGTGCTCACCGTTTCCAGACCAGCGGAGGGCTCCCTGGGTTACAGTCTGTCCCGTACGCTGCGCTCCAAGATGCCCGTGGCTCAAAACACATTTGGTGTAAATAAAGTCTGCGGGTTCTGGAGCAGCATCGTGGCCGAATGAGGGAAAGGAAAATCTTCAAGGCTGAAAAAAAAGATACGTTGTCTCTCCGTTTCATTCGGCCAGCTCCTCGTTAGCCAAACAGAACAATTCGGCTAAAACAAAGTTAAGGTAAAAAGTGAAGTGATAGAAAGTCTTTTTCTTTCTTTTTTTTTTTTTTTAATAATTTCTTTTCTTTTAAGTCCATTTTGAGAGAGAAAAAGAGAGACCAGAGGAGGAGCAGAGAGAGAGAGAGAGAGAGAGAGAGAGGAAGAGAGAGAATCCCCAGCAGGCTCCACACTGCCAGCACAGAGCCCAACACGGGGCTTGATCTCACGAACCGTGAGATCGTGACCAGAGCCGAAATCAAGAGTCCGATGCTGAACCGACTGGGCCGCCCAGTGCCCCAGTAACAGCCTCTTCCTTTGCTGGTTCTTTGACGTTAAGCCATCCTAAGTTGGATGCAGCCATCTTTTCCAGCAGCTAACAGCCGCATGGATGGCTGCCGTTATGAAGATGATTGCTTCCCTTCTCTGTTAGTTCTTCACGAGCGGTACCTTATGTGAGGAATTAGTGGTTCATGTGCTCTTCTGGCAGAAGCCATCTAAATATCCCCGGGAATCACGCTGTGAGTGTTGCTTAGTGTTGAGAGACCCAGGACCAGGCGGTCGTGACCGCGGCTTCCTTTGGAGCCACGACCCAGGGGACGTGGCTGTGTGTGCTCAGACCCCGGGCACCTGCAGAGTCAGGGGCTGAGCCAAGCAGCTTTCCTAAAGACAGTTGCTGCTCTGGGGCTTGTTACCTGTGTCAGGCAGCCCAGAGCCTACTCAGACTATTTCCATGTGGCTGCTGATGTCCTTGCTTTGCAGACAGATGTTCTGGTTTCATTTTTAGCTTTTCCTCTATCAGTTTGGGACTGGCTGTCACACGTTGTCACTGTGGTGACCCGGGTACGCGTGCAGAGCCGTTGGTGACTAAAGCCCACGTAGCAAGTTGCCGGCAGACCTACTGCTTGGCCTTTCTCTCGGTCCATCTTTGCAGTCCCAGGTTGAAAATGTGGTTTTGAAACCAACAAAACGAGATGCCTGACAGTCGTGTGTTTTATGAAACAGTACCAGCTGACGAGGTTGCCGTGGTACCCCGCACACGGGGACTAAAGAAGGCTGACCTGTAATCGGGGGCCCTAAGATAGTCTCTTTGCTTAGAATTTTCTAGGACACTCTGGAAACTGTCTCTGGTTTTTAAAACAGAGTGCTGAATTAAGGTGGTAGGATGGTAGTTCTTTTTTCTTTTTTAACATTTATATAGTTTTGAGAGACAAAGAGACAGAGCACGGGTGGGGGAGGGGCAGAGAGCGAGGGAAACACAGAATCCAAAGCAGGCTCCTGGCTCTGAGCTGTCGGCACAGACCCTGCTGTGGGGCTCGACCCACAAACTGGGAGATCATGACCTGAGCTGAAGTCGGACACTTAACTGACTGAGCCTCCCAGACACCACGGTAGGATGTTATTTCTAAATAAACATGACTTTCTCTTTTTTCTAGGAACTACACGCTGAGATTTATGCCAATTCCCATGTATGATGCGTCTCAAGCTCTAAAAACAAACCCCGAAAAAACAGAAGAGGCCCTACAAAAGGTATTGGAGAGTCAATAGCTTAGTTATAATAAGTTCTCATTTGATTGAGTTGTTAGTAATGATTCTGAACGTATGAACAGTACTTTGTAGTTTACAAAGCTTTTTTCACCTTAGCTTATATTCTTGCGATTGTAACTGGTGTAGTGCGTGACTAAGGGAGGAATGACCTAAGAGACGAAAACTGGTCATGAAATGTAAGTGGAATGACAGTCTTACAGCATCCGCGTGCCACAGCTGACTCACGGAGAACTTGTGCGTCCTTCGGAGAATGCGTGGAACCGAATGTCAGCTAGCACAGCCTTTATCCTCAGCAGCTAGAACTTTCCCTCCTTATTAAGGAATGTAGGATGTGAATGAGATCTCTGTTTACCATCTTTGTTTATCAATGTGTCTAATCCCGTGCGCATTCCCACCTCCTTTCTGGCAACCCCCGGGGAGTGATGGGGATCTCCCCCTTCATAGTCCAGCTACGTGTGGTTCCCATGACCCCACTGTCTCTGCCTGTGTGGGGAACCTGCCCTGGGAGTCATTCTCTCGCTCTGCCATATCTCCGTCCTTCTCTTTCTGTGGTTATGGTTACCCTTCTCGATTTTTAGGTATGCTCGAGAATTTCCAATCCCAGGAAGCCTACTCTGCCTTTACTATGGTGGTAACTGGGGAATCTTTGAAATCTTTCTTTCCTGCCTCTTTGTCCTCTCATCCAGTGGGACCGTCCAGCCTCCGCCTCCCAAGCTTGACTTTTCTTTCCTGCATCTTCCGTAGCCACGCACAGTCATCAAATTTACAGATTCTGTAGCGTCAATCTCTTGATTAACTCTGTTCCCCTGTCTTCCTATTATGGACGCCTGTGTTCAGGCCTCGTCATTCCTCCTCTTGTCTGTCAAAGAGAGCCATCTTATTTCACGACACATTGGAACAGACTACCATCTTCAGCCCAGCTCTCCCCATCCATCCCTCCCTCCCAGTGACTTTTAGGAGAAAACCTGCTCTTCTTGAATTGGCATAGAATTCTGCCCAGGGTCTGCTTCCTGTCCCCCCCACCTTCGTCTCTTACCGGCCCTGCCTCTTTGCTTTGCTCCGCTTCAGGGAACCTGTGAGAGACGCAGATTCGGGGTCCCAGAAACGAGGGTGGGACTCAGCCGCCCGCATTGGTACAAGCTCTCCTGGTGGCTGCAAATCCGAGAGTCCTGCCCTCGGGGAGCCTCCTGCTTCCCCTTGAGGCCGAGGGCAGGTGTCCGCTCACTGGGAAGGCTTCTCAGAGCCTCTTTCCTCCCCCACATGGGGGGCTTCTCAGAGTTTCCCGTGCTTGTCTCTGTCACTGGCCTTGTGGCGTCATGCATGTTACCTGACTCTGTGTGTTTTTTTTCTCCCGGGGACTATGAACTCGTTGAAGGCAGAGCCTATGTATTTTTCATCCTTTTAGATTTTTCCGGAGCCAGCACAGTGCCTGGCTTGCGTGTTGGTTGCTCCTTAGACTTCGTTGAATAAAGGGGGATAAGGGAGGAAGTGGGGGGAGGGACAGCTGTGACACGGCCACAGAAACCATCCAAGATTCGTGTTCAGAAGATCCGACTAAATCAAACTCTTCAGCTTTGTAACTTCCATAAGTTACTTAATTTTTCTCAACTTTGGTTTCATCTGTATAAAATATACAGCTAGACAGTAACTATGTTTAGCTGACATTTAACATATAGTTCATGCTGGTGTCTGACACTGTTATAAATGCCTTACATAAATTAACACCGGTAATCTATAAAACAGATCCATGAGACAGGTTTGTGGTAGCCCCATTTTGCACATAAGAAAACCGAAAGGCAGGATGACCAAATAATTTGCCTCTGGTGCTGATGGAGACCGAACCAGGGAGCGTATGTGAAAAGCAGTTTATAAACCACCGAGCAACATAAAAATGTTAGATGTCCTTATATCTTCCCAAAAGATACTGGCAACTTGTAACAAAAGACGCATCCTGGAGACACCAGGTTTCTGGTTTCAGATTTGGCAGTCAGGAGCTTGGCATTCTTCACTTCCAGCTTCACAACAAGAAGAAAAGCTGAACAGACAGAAGATTGGTGACTCCTTAGACCCTTCAGAGAATCGAGGCTGCAAAGTGAACGGTCACCCTGGAGGTTGGACGGCTGGGAATACAGACGATCTCGGGGAATCAGAGCTGAGAGCGCCCCACCAGGGGCAGAAGATGGGGACCGGTAACACTGTAATAGAAATGAAAACTACCTTTTATGAGCTCATTAGTGGACTGGACACAGCTAAGGAAAGAATCATCAAGCCTGAAGATATGTCAATAGAAACTTGCCCAAACTGAAAAACAGAGAAAAAAAGGCATGAGGGAAACACCAGAACAGAATGTTCCCAAACTATGGGACAGGTGCATCTGTGGAATGGGAATGCCAGAGGAAGTAGAAAGACAAGGAACAGAAGAAATAGTTGAAGTCATAACGACCGAGAATTTTCCAAAATTAGTGGCTGACACCAAACCACAGATCGAGGAATCTCAGAGAATACGTAGTAGGATAAATACCAAAAAGTCCACATGTAGGCATGTCATATTTAAACTGCAAAAAACGAAGACAGAGAAAATCTTGCAAGAAGCCAGATGGGGTGGAAAAATACCTTACATATTGAGAAATAAGGATAAGAATTTTATCAGACTTTGGGTCAGGAATCATGCAAACAAGAAGAAAGTGCACTTTGGGGCGTCTGGGTGGCTGAGTCGGTTAAGCGTTGCAGTTCATGGTTTCAAGCCGCACATTGGGCTCTGTAGTGACAGCTTGGAGCCTGGAGCCTGGTTCGGATTCGTGTCTCCCTCTCACTCTGCCCCTCCCCCGCTCATGCTCTGTCTCTGTCTTTCAAAAATAAGTAAACAAAATTTTTTAATTCAAGAAGAAGAAAGTGGACTGAAATATTTAAACTTTGAAAGAAAAAAATCTAGCAGCCTAGAATTCTGTATCTAGCAAAATCTTTCTTCAGACGTAGAGGAGAAATGAAGATATACAGAGATAGCAATGTCGTAAGGGTTGAGAGAGAGAGATCGAGGATACTGTCTTATAAGGGACCCGCAGCACTTGCAAGGCGGTACAGTGTTCTGTGAAAGGGGACGTGGAGTAGTTGCATATTGCAGACTTGAGGGCAACGACTAAAAAGTTTTATTTTATTTTTTCTTTAAAATTTTTTTTACTGTTTATTCATTTTTGAGAGAGAGAGAGACAGAGATCGAGCAGGGGAGGGGCAGAGAAAGAGAGGGAAACACAGAATCTGAAGCAGGCTCCAGGCTGCACACATTCTGACACGGGGCTCAAACGTACAAACTGTGAGATCATGACCTGAGCTGAAGTTGGGTGCTCCACCAACTGAGCCACCCAGGCTCCCTAAAAAATTTTTTTAAGGAAGTGTAATTAATATACTCAGGAAGGAAAGATACAGTCATATACGATACTTAAAACCAGAGAAACCAGAAAAAGAGGGGAAAATAAAAGAAGAAATAGAATAAATACCTCATAAGCAAATATGTTAATTATAAAATTTATGTTTTGGGGGTACCTGGGTGGCTCAGTCGGCTGAGCATCCAGCTTTGGTTTGGGCATGGTCTCACGGTTCATGAGTTCAAGCTCCATATCGGGCTCGCTGCTGTCAGTGCAGAGCCCACTTCAGATCCTGTCTCACTCTCTCTGCCCCTCCCCCACTGGTGCGCTCACATTCTCTCTCTCTCAAAAATATGGAAACCAATCTGACAATAAAAAATTTATTAGAAAAAAAAAGATCATCACAAAAGCTAAAAAAAAAAAAAAAGGCCTTAAAAAATAAAAAAAATTAAATTTGTTTCTTAAATGAAAACTTGGTATTTCTCATTTTTTTTCCTATAATACTTACTCTACTCTTGTATATTCAAGTCTTCATTTTAACAGAACTCTGTTCTCTAGAAGAAATATGCTCTTTAATTTTCCTCTGCTGAAGAACAAAACAGTGATTCTGGAACTCAATCTAGAAGTTAGGGTTTGTTGGTTTTTTAGCTGTAAAATTGCTACATTGAAGATGGGTCTTTTTGCCTTTTGTGTCGCTGCTGTTTTCAGCTATTTTCAGTGTGAGACCGCAGTGTCCTTAGGCTCTGGATGGTCTTCCGGTCACCCCTGCCTAGGGCGTGATGACACTTTGGACCCTATTCCTCCATTCAACCTCAGTCAGGCCCTCCTTCTTCAGCCTCTGGGAGGCGGGGTCTCTGTCCTTGGTCTGGCATGTCACAGGGAAGGAAGGTTGGCCCTGCCGATCCAAGACGGCGCGCACTTTCAGTGGTGACGTGTGTGCGGTTGGTATTAAAGTGACGGAAACAGTGCTACTCTTCCCTCTCCTTGTCCCGGCTTTTAGAAATGAGCTTTGAATATTTTTCTAAACAACATTCCCTTCAGGCTTAGTCTCTGCAGCACCATCGGTGGCCCTAGGGAAGGCTCTGGAAACATGTGGGCCAGCCTTAGGTGCCTGGCTTGTGCTTGAGCTGAGCCCCCTAAATAAACAAGCTGCTCTCACAACCAGCCCCCAGCCAGTGCTTAATGAGGCCAACTGTCAAAGAACGAATAACAAAGCAAAAGCACCCAAAGCTGGGTGGCAGCGTGTGCCTGTCATACTTCAGGCAAGAATCTTGTTTTTTAGCAAAAACATTTGCCATCGACGGTAACGTCACCTTGGAAGGAGATGACTCTTTGGGAACCAGCAAGACGAAATTAATGTAATAAAATGTCCTGGCCTTAATGTGCTACTTTAATGATGTTTCATTTCAGGGGTCTTTTTGTTTTCATAATTCCTTCATTTATGTTTCATAGAAAGGTACATTTTGTTCTGCTTTATGGTTTCCACGGATGATAGTAATTATAGTCCGCATTTTAATTGTCTCTAATTGGTATTAAGTAGTAGTCATTTTAGCATATGGAAAATTAAAACGAAAGTATAATAGTGCTGACAGCCTCACAGTTGTTAGAAGTTCTTAACTAGGGAACTACAGTGACAGATTAAAAGCCAAACGGTTAAGTGGTGTTATTAAAAACAAATGAAAACAACAACTGAAAAAAAAAACCAGATGGTGCAACTACCCATCTCAAATCATTCTTTATAGACATCTTCAAAGGTGTCTGTCAGTTCCAGGAGTCCAGCCTGCAGTTCTTTCTCAACATATGCCCGTTGCATGTTGTTCTTAAACACTTCATTTCCATCTAGTTATCATTTGTATGTTTGAATTTTTAATAGGAGATTGTGTGTAAAAATACAGATGGTCAAGCAACTTCAAGCGTTCTTATTTTCTGTGGAAATTCTTTTCTTTTTTTCTCAACTTTTGCTAAAATCAGTCCCTTTTTTCAGATAATATAAACACCCCATGGATCAGTGAAACTAGTATATGTCTTTGAGTTGTGCCAGCCTGTATCCTTCAGATTTGTGCCTGTTTTCTCTTTTTCTTCCTTTAAAATAGAGCGTTTCCTCCGTGCTGGTGGATTCTGCCGCATAAGGGCTGCGAGGTTCAGAGGGCACCATCCGCACACCTGGGGGATATTTATTTAGCTTTGGAACTGCTGAGTAGTTAAAGACTCATGAGGGAGAGACCGTGGTTGTGGGCAAGAAAGTAGGGAGTCACTCAATGGGGCCCCCGACTGCGTGAGCGCTGACACCCTTGCCGATCTTCTTCAGCTACCGAGTCACGTGAAAACACTCCGCTTATCTGCAAGTGCGTTTCGAACGCGGACACCAAGAATGCGTCCCAGTGACAGCCAGTTTCCCGTGTCCTGCGTTGTAGGGGTCCAGGCACAGGCGGGACTGTCCGTCCATCCTTCGGTTTCAAGTTCAGCGCCTGGCTGTTTCCCTTGTAACTTCGCTCTCTGCTGAGTCCCCATGTCTCTGAGAGTGCGTGTGCTTGATTTTCAGATAGAAAACTATCTCCTCCGGAATCACGAGACCAGAAAGTACCTGCAGGAGCAGGCCTACCGTCTACAGCAGGGCATCGTCACCAGCACCACGCAGCAGGTAAGAGGGCGCTGGCGTCTCCCCCGCGCTCTCCACGGCATTCAGCGGCAGGGGACGCGGGATTTTCCGTCGTTCGAATCAGGCTGCCCAAAGGGACGATAAGAACTGGTTTCTGAAAATGGCAAGAAACTGAAGTAGAGTTTAGGGGAAGATCTAGAGGGAGGGAAGCGGAGGCAGATTCCCATGCTAAACACGCACTTTTGATGGCTGACGATCCTGCGCCTTTTAGGACTGTCAGTACGGTGTATTTTGGATTTCCGCTTGGGATCCTGTCTCTCTCTCTCTCTGCCCCTTCCTCACTCGCTCGCTCTCAGAATAAATAAACTTAAAAACAAAACAAAACAAAAACAGGTGCCAGAGAGAATCAAAAGACTCTCATACACGGGAACTAGAACCACTTTGTAGCGCCCAGCCCAAATTACTAGCAGCAGATGAGGTGATGTCCTCCAAGTTCAGAGAGGGATTGATTTTGGACCATGAACTCCACACCAAGCCGTCCTGTCAGACAGCTAGGAGGACAGAATTGAAATGTGTTTAGATGTGGACTCAGGTATTCTACCCCCGGTCGTCCTTATGCAGTACAAAAAACAACAAAAAAACCCAGTTCTTTGAGGGATTTCTCCAGCACAGCAACGAAAGTAAGAAAGCGCACAGACGGGGTGTGGATGAGAGACCGCAGCAGAAGTGAAAGCCCCCCCGTTACAAAAGCTGAGGGAAAACCTTCACAAATTGCCACTTTGGACAGTGCGCCTGGAGCCGCGGGGTTAAAAGACACAGGATTACATCCTGTCTGTGTGTATTCCGTAATTCCTGTTTCTGCAAGTGCATTTCAGTGGCTTCAAAATTTGGACATCAACCCAGACAAGAAGGGAAAGCCTAAGTGTTGTTACATCAGGAAATGTGAATCTTGGGGGCGCCTGGGGGGGCTCAGTCGGTTGAGTGTCAGACTTCGGCTCGGGTCATGATCTCACAGTTTGTGGGTTCGAGCCCCGCATCAGGCTCTGTGCTGACAGCTCAGAGCCTGGAGCCTGCTTCGGATTCTGTGCCTCCCTCTCTCTCTCCCCCTCCACCCCCCATTCTGTCTCTGTCTCTCAAAAATAAATAGACATTTAAAAGATGAGAAAAAGATTCCAACGTGAATGTTGGAAATCTTAGTGTAGAAGTACTGATACTACTAAATTGGGAACCGGAGAGAGAGAAAGTTGGGTGGGAGTGTACGTAGGCTGAAATTTTAGTTTTTATTTCGTGGAATCAGCCCATGATTCTATCATTTTTAAAATTCAAATTTTTTTTTACTGTTTGTTTTTGAGAGACAGGGAGACAGAGCATGAGTGGGGAGCCCAGAATCCCAAGCAGGCTCCAGGCTCTGAGCTGACAGCACAGAGCCTGATGCTGGGGCTCGAACCCACAGACGGTGAGATTGTAACCTGAATCAAAGCTTAACCGACCGAAGCACCCAGGCGCCCCATCTTGCCTTCTTAAATCAAAAATACAAATATAGTGAACTCTATTGGAGTTAAAATGAAATGCTTAATTAGGGAAATACAAACGTAAGTCTACTATTTAAATTTAAAGTGGAAGCCTCCAGAAGAATTAATAGCAGCAGGTTTCCGAAAGTGTTTTTCGGGGTGGGGCAAGAGTGGCTGACTGGGTAGGCAGTCGGTCGTTTGAGACCATTTTCCAATGGTTTGCACTGTTTTCTTACCTTGTGCAAATGCCATTTAAAAATTTTTTTTTAAGTTTATTTATTTTGAGAGAGACAGAGACAGTGCAAGTGGGGAGGGGCAGAGAGAGAGACAGAGGCAGGGAATCCCAAGCAGGCTCCGTGCCATCAGCGCAGAGCCCAGCACGGGGCTTGAACTCACAAAGCTGCAAGACCCTGACCTGAGCGGAAACCAAGAGTTGGATGCTGAGCCAACTGAGTCACCTAGGCGCCCCTCTTTTTTTTTTTTTTTTAATTTTTTTAAAGTTTATTTATTTAATTTTAGAGAGACAGAGACAGCAAATGTCATTTCAATTTTTTGCTGTTGCTTTCTCCTAAAAGAGAATGAAAGATACGTGTCCTAAATAAAAGCACCAGGGACAATATTCCAGGGAGGGAAAGTTCGCAGGGGCAGGTGCGGTCAGCTCAGGGGTCTGTGGAAGCGTGTTCACCGGAACGTCGCGTGTTCCCAGCCAGGTGATTAGGCGACTTCCGTTCTCTTCTACGCCACAGTGTTCTTTGAAACCTTCGCGGTAAACCTGTATCCTTGGTATAAAAAAAAAAAGGAAAGCGATACACGTTGAGAAAAAGAAAAATAGTAATTATGAATATTGGTGGAGTCCCAGGGAGTTTTGAGAAAGGAAACAATAATTTGCCTTTTCCCAGACCTTAAAAATCTAATTTTTTTTCCCTGCAAGGGACTAACATCAGCTTAGTGCTGTATGGTTTCCTGTTCTTTCCTGGTTTTAGCGGTGAATGTTAAAAACAACGAGAGCCCTACGTTGAAACTTTCTTTGCCTTGGGTTCCTTTATGGACTGCCGGGACGCAGGCTTTTCTTCCTCCGGTATCCTGCCGACCCACAGGGGGTTCCGCCCGTCCAAAAACGTTACCGCAGCAACCCTTACTGCTAATTCTTAAAAGTCAGATTCGTCTGCTCAGCCCGGAGGAAATTGTCCCCAGCAGGCGTCACGCGGATGTTTCATCCTGCGCGGGTGGCACCCTGCGAATTAGTGGAGTCCTTGTGTAGTAGGCATCGCCACCCTTTCTCTCTGGGGATTTCTTAGGACAGTACGGTTGGCAGTTTTTAGACAGGATAATCGTTTGGGTCACTTTAGGAGAGACTTACCTCCTTCTTACTGGAACTTCTTATCGAAGTTTCCAGAAATCTGAATACAGCAAGAAGAGACCCTCGTGACTCGCGTCCCGGCCGGCCACACGGCCAGTCCTCATTCCCGGGTGACGCCGAAGGAAGTAAAATGTTGTCATGAAACCGTGGCATCTCATGACGTCTGGCCGACGCCTCACCCCGCCTCTGCTTTCAGTCTCTTCTCTTCCGCCTCACAGACCTTTTCTGTAAAAAACCACATAGTCACCGTTTTCGGCTCTGCAGCCGGGAAGGTCTCCCCCACGTCTACTCACCCCTGCTGGGGGAGAGCCGCCGCCGCCACAGCCAATACCACCGTGACTGCGGTGGCTCTTCCAATAAGACTTTATTTATAAAAACAGGTCCAGAATTGCCTGTAGTTTGCCAGAACTTGGCTCTTCTCACCCTTCAGGTTTTCTGACCATTTAAAGAAAGAGGGAGGGCAGCGTTACTGCCTACAGCTGTTTACCCAGCAGTCTCTTCCCTCCTCTCCCATACAGTTGTTATCCTTTCTCTCTCGACTCCTTTGCTGCTAGTAACCCGTGCACACGTGTCCCCATCTGTGTACTGAAATGGCCCTCCCAGGGGTCTCCGTCACCAAGTCCCCGAGCTTTTTCTCCCTCTTCATCTGTTAAGGAGAGGAGGCAGGAGAGTGTGGACAACCCAGATCTAAGGACAGGCTCAGCTTTCGCTGTGGGCGTGAACTGGTGTGAGGTACTCAGACATGTTTAGCCCTGATTTCTTCGTCTGTGGATGGGGAGACGATTCTGAAGAGGCCGGGAGTATTCACTGAGGTCAAGCATGCGCAGTACTTAGCTCCCCACCGGGAAACCCTTCCTGTCTTTTGCTGCCGTTATCCTCATTGTCACAGTGATCGCCGTCACTGTCGGCTGCCTCATCGTTCCTCAGACTCGCTGCCTGGTTCATTGACAGTGTGCTGTTTGCGTGTCTTCCTGCCGCTCTTGGCTCTTATCTGTGTCCTTTCTGTAAGACTCTACTTTTTCATCTTCCAGGTTTTCTAAGTTTTGGACTTAGTGGTTGTTTCCTTTCGCTGTTCCATCCACGTTTCCCATGGTAATGCTCTCATCTGTGGTGGACTCTTGGGTCTATCCCTGTTTCTTTCCAGAAGGTCGTATCTTTTCAACCACTCGTTTGGCATCTCTGAGACACAGGGTCACTAAGACGACACTTGTCCCTGGGAACTCCTGATTTTATCATTTATCTTCGTGGCGTCATCGTTCACTGAAGATAGAACCTTTGGGGTCATCTGGGCGTCTCCTCTGATGAGCCCAACCGGTGGTCGCTGTGCCCGCCCACTGACTGTCACGTGTCTGTCCAGTTCCTTCCTTTCCAATTCCATTGCCAGCCCTCTCGCTCGCGTGTTTTATCAGCTCACTCCTGCCTCTTCTTTTACAAGTACTGTGAGGACTCGTGTGTCCACCTTCCCTGTCTCCTTCTGCGGTCTGCGGCCCGTGTCCTTTGCGTCAGGCAGGGAAGCCGAGTCTCCAAGAGAGGTACGGGTGAGGATTTTTAGACTCTCACAGTTGTGCGAGGAGGAGGAGGGGACAGCCGCCCCTCTGCCTTGTGCGCTGCGTTCGGCCTCCTTAGCCTCTGCCTGAGTCTCACGCGATCTTGCCTCCAACCTTCCAGGCTCGTCTCCCACAATAAAGTGCCTCTGTTGCGAAGCAGGAAACAGGTGCCTGGACCCGCCGTTGCTTGTGTTTAGTCTTTTGCCTAAAATCCCTTTCTGTTTCCTCAATCCGTGCGAATCTGTCCTGACCTGGTTGGAAAGCCACCTTCAACCTCAACTAGATGTGATCCCTCCCTTGACTAAAATCTTGTCCAGCTTTGTATCCTGCCCGGATTCCCTGAATGCGAATCGATAAGGGTCTGTCACGTGGCGGGCACTGCTGTAGGGAAGGGCGCTTCTGGGCAGGGAACAGAACGGGGGTGCCCTTGGGGGTATTACGTCATGTAGCGCTCTGCGTTTTGTGTGACTGCACATTAGCTGGGGATATTTCTCTCCGCTTCCAGACTTTAAGTTGCTTGGTGGCAAAAGGCACATCTCAGGACAGAATCTCATTCCGTTTTAGGTGTTCAGGATGTTTCTCTTAAATTGAATAAGGAAATTAACATGGAGGGAGATAGAATTTTCTGCAAACCCAGGATTTGCTGGAACTGAGAACAGTTATCAGTGGCGAGCACTCAAAGATGGCATTTACTACTTATAGTTCTAAGTCCTGCACTTGGGTTCCACAGCCCAATATATCCGAAACAGCCTAAATAGTCACCAGCAAGCAACAGGAGCTCACGGAATGGTTTAGTGGCCAGAGAAGCCGCCGTGACTTGCACTACACTGCGGTGTACTCTCTGTCGTGAGGACGGTGCCGGCCCTGTTCAGCTTACCACTCCCCTCCTCCCGTGTTGCAGTTTATTCTATTAAAGGCGTATATATCATGAGTGTCTAAGATGGAAGAGAGAATTCAGAGAAGGGGCTTGGGGTGGGGAGAGGGTTGGGGACTGTAAAACTGTCACCATAGTAGAATGGCAGGCGGAACCTGGACTGTGAAGCCTGAAGGCCACCAGGTGAGGGAGGACAACATGGCCGTGTCCAAACACGTGCAGGACTGTCCCGTGGGAGAGAGCGTGTGAGGGAGCGTTGAGGGCGGCCTCCGGGGAAGTCCTGGGGCCTGGAGGAAGGACCTCAGAAGACAGATGGGGGCTCAAAGTAAAGGAGACCGTGTCCGAAAATGACAGAATCCATTTCCTCAGAAGGAAGTGAGCTTCTCACACGGTGGCGGTCCCCAGCTCTCCCGGGCCGCCCGAGAAGAGAGGAACACTGGGGTGGGTAAGGTGAGAGCCCGGGAGCTGCCGTCCACCCCGGGGCATTTGCTGGGCCAGCCCGAGGGATGACAGTCTCTCAGCTTCTAGTCTCCATTCTTTCTCACACTTGCGTACCTTAGGAACCTGAACTTGAACTCATAGTCAAAATCCTCGATTTTAAATTTGCTCTCCGTGTCATCACTCTGTGTCATCTTCTGTAGGTTAACTTTTCCGAGCCTCGAGCTCTTCGGTTGCAGAGCATCCGGGCGCGCCCTGTTGGGCTGTTCTAAACCTTAGCGAGAGTGTGTTCAGAAGATTCTTTGAGACTCATGAGGTTGCGTGTCTTATTTGAATTGAACCACATTCTGATGTTTCTTTTGGATGTAATTTTTCAAGTTCTGCTTGAAGAACGTGGTGTGTCGAGTTCACTGGTCTCCTCGGAGACTGCCTAATGGCATACATTTCAAGAGTCTCTTTGGTCTCCTGATTATGAAGGACGAACAGCTTAGTGCCTCATCCGCCTGCCTCTCAAGTCGGTGTTGTGTGGCCTCAGACGTGCGTCAGTTCCTTTGTAGCGTGTGGTTTATCTGTCTTGTGAAATTAAGTATTCCTTCTTGGGAAGATGTGAATTATAGATGACCTTCTCTGCCTCAGGAAGCACAGATCATACAACAGCTAGAAGCGTTAGAATTTACATCAGTCGAGAAGATTTTTAACAACATATAGTTTGTTCTCTGCAGGGCATTGTGAAAATGCAGAAAGTTAAGGTCTCGCTGCCTGCAAGCTTAGATGTTCGTTAGAAGCGTTATTCATAGAACCTCTTTTTCCCGTGGGGGAGCTGCAGACCCCTCACTTCTGCAACCCCCGTACATTTCATAGTAACAGGAGCTCTTCTTAAGGTAGATTAATGTTGACATCAGTGACCCTTTGTCAGGAGAATAGGTGCTTTGAGTGGTGCTATTTTCCTGCGTTGTCTTCATAATACCCTAGAGAGGAAGATGGGGTAGATGCTATGAACCTGACTTTCTAGAAGAGAAAGGCAGACGAGCTGTAATCAGACCTTAGGTCTTCTGAGCAGAGCAGTGAATTTCTTCTTATTGTAGAATTTATGGGGGAAGGAGAGAGACGTTGGCTTCCTGTAGTCGTTAGAGGAGATCATTGCAAGTAGAGCAAGCATGAATTTAAATAAAAATAATGCTAGATTGTCACCCCTGCCAAATGCATTATCAGATGGGATGAGACTCTGGATATGTAAGGCCTCTGGAAGAATTAATTATTTTCGAGAACACGAAATAGCCTGTAGTTCTGATCACAATAATGGGGGAACTTGGTAAACCACCCTGTTTATCTCTTTCTTTAGAAATCTTAGCTCTCTTCATGCTTCCTCTGTCGGTACAAATACATGGACATAATCTTACCCTCTGTAGTGTTTTTTGTCTACAGTAGTGATCCATCACTTCCCTTTGGGTTTCATGTTTAAGTCCACGTAGTAACGGAAAATAATTCAGATGCAATTAACGTGGGAGAGGGGCTTTAATGGAATAGAAACTAAATGTTATTAACTTTATCGTTGCCTATGTTCATATAATAAACCTCCCACTTGCTTTTGGGGGTGTGTGGCTTTTAATTTATTTGGAAAAGTACCTGAGAGAATTGAATTGGCTTTAAAAATACTGATTTCCAGTGATAGTACGATTCTGTAATATTGAGACCAACTGGCTGTGGGCACCATTTTGTAGTCATTTCAACCGTCTCCAAATCGCACCCTCTGTTTCTCTGTTTCCTAAGTACCTAGCACTTATGTCTGACACAGAGAGTACTCAATAAAAATTAATGGAGAGTTACTGTCTCGCTAAATGTCACCGAGTAGCCACGAAATTCTGAATCATCCAGAAGAATGCACTTTTGTTTGACATGTTGCATTTCCTATGGCAGGAAAAGGGACCAAAGTCCCTGAGAGGTTGTGCCGGGGTTAATGTTGCCTAAGTCTTCTTAGAATAGATAAGTGAATAACTGGCCGTAAGCTGCCTTCTCGAATGTTCTGATTAGAAGACATTTTTGTCCTCATTCACTCTGTGTTTTCTCCCGTCGTGATGTCGGCTGTGCCGACCTGGACACGGGCTGCCATTTTGACGGCGTGGAGCAGATGATCGACAGAGTCTGTGTGAAAGTACAGGACCACCTCAACTCCCTGCGGAACTGCGCGGGAGACGCCATCCAGGAAGATTTAAAATCGGCAGAAAGGCTCATGCGTGATGCTAAGAATTCTAAAACGGTGAGTTGCACGTCGGGCTATGTGAGAATCTCACGTAATAAAAAGGTTTGTTTTAATTTCGATTTTAGAAAGCGTTCCATCTCTTTTTAATCTTTCTACCCGATTTCGAGGTTATTAACAAGGGACAAAGCGAACAGAGTTCATCTTTGCTTCCTTCCTGGTCCCCGGGGAGAGTCCCTGGTAATCGGCCCACAGAACGAAAAGTAGAATAAACAGCACAGGGAAGCCCCGAGCGACCGGGAGGCAGAGTCGTTTCAGTGAGCGGCAACTCGCTGCCACTCATTCTGCTTCCAACGCGATCGCACGAATCTCCCCTCCATCACCTCTAAAGGAAGCTGCTTTCAAATTCGAATTTGGTTCTCAAAGTGTGACCCGCCGGCCGGAGAAAGGGCTAACGGGGGTCAGAAAGCCTGGGGTCCGGTCCTGCCTCTGCTCTGGGACCCACACACTCATTGAGTGTTACGAGGAGAGGACTTGGAGCGTTCGCACCCCTGGCAGAGCCTTGGAGGGCCCAGAACTAATGTACTGTCACAGTTTCAGAGCTGGACCCCGGTGTCTAAATCTGTGTGCAGAGCCTTCGATCAAGAATAGATAACCCCTAATAATATTTCCTCGCCCTTTTTACTAACTCTGCGGTGACTTTGGAGCTTATTTCCTTATGGAGAGGTGATTTGTATTTTTATTACAGTTGTTACCAAACTTATACCATGTTGGTGGTGCGTCTTGGGCGGGGGCCAGCGGCTTGTCGTCCAGTCCCATTCAAGAGACCCTGGAATCAATGGCTGGAGAAGTCACGAGGGTCGTAGATGAACAACTAAAGGTTTGTGGTTTCTGTTATTTTGGAAAATGAAATTGTTATGACTTATGTATCTCATACCGTAGCTACTTACGTTTTCGAGATGTGTGTACCTGCACACTCGCACGTGTGGTAGAGATTGAACACTGTGCTCTTCTAGCTTTGTTTCTAAGTTTTGGAATAACTTCTTACATATGAGATCAAGTGAAACCTAGAAAGTTCCATTTTACTTTTGGCGGTAAACCTCTAAATGTACTTTGCCATCGCTGTTGGTGAGGGAATGATGGATTTGTACACACGAGGCAGAATAAGAAGACTGCTTTAGGGAGAAATAACTTCTGTGACCACATTGGATTTAGAGGACGGGAAGGGGGACGGGAGCTCCGCTTGCGGCGCCCACGTGCTGCCGCTTTAGAGACTCCCACCAGGCAAGTAGGCAACAGTCATTACAAGAAGCCAGTTAAAGGACAACAGTAGGGATTTAGATGAAGTCACAAGGCACCCAAAGTGGCAGAGACTTGCCCACAGGCTCCCCAACTGAAATAAAAGTCTCCGAAATATAAGGCAGTAGAGTACGCGACGACTAGATTTTTCTTTTTTTTCTTTAAATTTTTTTTAAACGTTTATTTTTGAGAGGGGGAGGGGCAGAGAGCGAGGGAAACACAGAATCCGAAGCAGGCTCCAGGCTCCGAGCTGTCAGCACAGAGCCCTCCTCGGGCTCGAACCCACCAACCAAGAGATCGTGACCTGAGCCAAAGTTGGACGCCGACTGAGCCACCCAGGCGCCCCAAGACTAGATTTTTCTTAAAGTAGCTTCAACAAACAGCTACAAAGAGAACTGTTACGTCCAGAAAGTTCTCATCATTTCTAATCTGCCTGCTTAAGGATGCCTTAAAACACTGTGTCTAAATGTCTGTAATTATCTGGTCTGTTTTCTTCTGAGAACAAAATTGCTGCGGCTCGTGGGGATTTGATGTGGGACTCAGTAATAATTTCACAACACGCTAATTACTCTGCTTGTAAATTAAATTAACAAGGGAGAAAATGTGGAGTGTTCAGGAGTTTAAGCCCCTCTTGTCCTGTGCACGTGACATGAGAGACTCCTGTGTGTTGTCTTTATTTTTTTTTAACGTGGTTATTTCGAATCCATTTTGAGTAGAGACAAAGGGGCAGAAACAGGACCACTGGCTGGTTGGTAGAGTCCTGCCGGATCATTCGTTACCTACTGTTTTGTCCTCCACGAAGGATAAAATATGTAAGAAGGATACTATCTTGGTTGCTTATCTATTTCCAACTTATGAAATGAAACTCAGTTTGTGAAATATTGGAACGGTACTAACAAGTGTAAAAGAAAAGAGAGTAGAAATCACTTGAAATCCCAGAGATAATGTCATTCTTAATATTTTAGTGAATTTCCAAACACTCTGTGTCTATACCCACAATTTTACATCTCCGTGATCATGCTAGAATACTTTTTATATTCGGTACAGTGTCATGAATACAACTCAAGGAAAGCGAGTAATCGCCATCATTTTAATGGCCACATAGTATTTCATGATATGGACGTACCACTGTGTTCTGGAAACCTCTGTCCACCTGTCTGGCCTTTACTTTCACACAGAACGCTTCACTTCTGACACTTCTGGTCACCAGATGTGTGGGAATTTTCCCTCAGCAAGCAATTCTCCGCGACACCAGCTGAGTGTCCTGCAAGTTAACTCAACTCTGTCTACCCAGAGAAGGTTCAGACCCCACAGGTTAAGAGTTCAGTCTCACAAGACTGTTCCGCACCCCTAATTCAGACGCCAACAGGAAGTCTAAGTTGTCCCCTGTGTTTCTGACCTATCGGTTGTAATTAAATCAGAGGTTCCCACGATACCCTTAATTTGCTCGAGCGACTCACAGAAGTCAAGGAAGCACACTTAGCAGTGTATTCAAGGACGCAATGAAGGGTACAGGCGAACACTCAGATGGAAGACACGCACAGGGCAGGGTCCGAGGGGAGGCACGGGGCTGCCACGCCCTGTCATGGAGCAGCCCCCTCCCCGCACCCCTCCCCGCACCCCTCCCCGTACCTCCCCATGTTCACCAGTCTGGAAGCTCTCTGAACATGTATTTTCTGGAATTATTTTTAAAGTTTATTTTATTTTGAGAGAGAGAGAGAGCATATGAGCCAGGGAGGAGCAGAGAGAGAGGGAAAGAGAGAATCCCAAGCAGGCTCCATGCTATCAGCTCAGAACCTGACGCGAGGCTCAAACTCACGAATTGGGAGATCACGACCTGAGCCGAAACCAAGAGTCACATGCTTAACGGACTCAGCCACCCAGGCGCCCTGTACTGTTTGGATTTTTTATGCTCCCTTTTAAAGAGAATGGGGAGCAGGGCTGAAAATTCCGACCTCCTAATCCTGCTTCCGTCTTTCCTACGACCAGCCCTCACCCAGGAACCCTCCAGAAGTCCACCCAGCATCACCTCCTTAGAACAAAAGACACTCCCATTATCCAGGGAGTGACAGGGGTTTGGGAGCCCTGTGTCGGGAATCAGGGTCACAGACCAATTTCAGAACAAAAGAGGCTTCTAGTGTTCTTTCAATTAGGGAATAACCAGGGTTTCAGGAGCTCTGTGCCAGGAACTGGGGCCAGAGACCCGTACGTATTTTCTGTCACCTCACAGCCAGCGTATTTGCTGTCTAATTCTGATTAGCATTACCAGTTAGGGTAAGCGCCCATAGCTGCCCTCCTCCTCCGCAGAGGCCAGTGGTACCTTTTGTACTTTGACGTACAAATGCTTGTGTTTGCTGCACCCTCTCTCATACCACCGTAGGAACCTTTTCATCTTTGTCAATCTGAAGGGTTGGAAAAATTTCATTTTGTCCTTTGGATTTTTTTTCTAAGTATTTATTTTGAGAGAGAGTCAGCAGGAGAGGGGCAGAGAGAAAGGGTGAGAGAGAACCCCAAGCAGGCTCCCTGCCGTCAGCACAGAGCCCGATGTGGGGCTCGAACCCTTGAACCATGGGATCGTGACCTGAGCTGAAGTCAGGAGTCGATGCGTAACCGACTGAACCACCTAGGTGCCGTGTCTTTTGGATTTTTTCTTAATAGGCAATACAAATCAAGTAATTTTATTAGCCATTTGTATTTCTTTTATACATTGCATGTTTGTATCTGCTGTCTAATTTTTCCCTTTAATGCATGTGTGAGAACTCTTTCCGTGCCGAGAATTGGCTGGCGTCTCGATCCATGGCAAACTCGGCCACAGGACCCGCCTCGTCGAACAGCCTCTGACTGGATCTGCCCAACTGCTTGAAACCACAAGCTGTCCGCCGTCCCTTTGTCCTGTGTCCTTCTCCGTGCACCGAGTGGTTGCCCCGACTCTGGCCTCTCATTCTTGGCAGGGAGTAGAGGCAGAGGCCTGAAGTATAAGGCTTTTGAATTTTTAAAAGCCTGAAATAATGTAAATAGATTTAGGCCCAAAACAATTTTTCTGTGAAGAGACATCCCCCGCATTTTTCCACGCCGGCCTTTCTGACCCTCGCCGGTCTCACCGGGGTTCTCTCCGCCGCGGCCTTAGTTGCGCGTGTCGGAGAAAGCTTTGCTCTGTCCGCAGGGCTCCGCGGCCCCTGCTCCTCCGTGGCCGCGTTTCGTGTTCCCCACTAGCCTGTTTTCTTCACTCTTCAGTCCCTTCGCAAGTCCCTTTCCCTGTGGGAATGTCGGGCATGAATCGGAGCAAACCTTCAATCACAACTCCTGAATTAAAAGCTACTCATTAATTTCTTTGTAACTGGGCACAGTAGACTGCTTTCAGCAGACCGCAGGCAGCGCGCTCGTGCTCCGGTTCCTTCCGGTTCACTGACCAGTGGACGTCGTTTTACTATTTTTAAAAAATCCCCATTTGTCCACGTATACAGCCTTTCTTAAAAATTATTTAGGAAAAATGTGTTTTTATTAGAATCCATAGTAACTTTTTTACTGTACTACCATGGTCCTTATTGATTTCCCTGCTAATACCAACTTTTTTTCTCATTAAAGAAGTCCTTTCTCTATTTCCTGACCTCTTTCAAATTAGCGCGTTACACTAGCAAAAGCTAACGTGGATGGATGAATTTGTAGAATTAAGTTTTTGTTACAGTGACTTTTAAAACAATGGGACAGGTAGGGCTGGGGTCATATCCTGGGCTTGCTACGAGCTACTGCTCTAAGCGGGTGAGCGGGGCCACCCGTGTCTCAGCATTGTCCTGCAGCACGGCCAACGGTAGACATTTTGAATATCGGATAAGAATGAGTTCACGTAGCTCTCCGAGCCATCTTTCAAAAAGATATCCTTTCAGAGAAGCAAAAGAAATGGCTGGGCGAGCCAGCCTTCCTAGCAGACTTCCTGGAAGAGAAGAAAGCCACTAAGTTTAGAGAAATCCCTTCTTTGAAAAGAGGTGCCATTTTCTCCGGACTGGGCTGTGTTAGGTATTTTAAAAAGACAAGCCTCCTCCTGTTTTCCCTGTTTTTGATCCTAGTATCTATTCCCAGAGTAATAGTAGATGAGTAAGTGGGATTTGAATGTTTTAACCCAAAAGAAACCTTCATTTTTCCCGTCTGGACTTAAATTTTAGAGTGCTTGCTTTGGCTTTGGAAATTCTTGATTCACTCCCGGCGTAACCTGTGACATACGTCACGTCACTGGTAAACGTCAGGTTTACGAAGGAAATGAGGCGCGAGGGGGGGCGATGGCATTTTCGCAGGTGTTAGCTCAGTGCGGCTAAAAGAGGAGACCTGAGGTTTCTGATCTCCCTGTGCTCGTTTTCTAAAGCAAAAGAACGATTTCAGGGCCCTTTCGTGTGGACGTTGTATTTTCTTGTAGTGAATCCAGCGAGTCGTTGGCTCAATGCAATGAGGAGCCACCATGGGGCGCCTGGGTGGCTCAGTTGGTTGAGCGTCCGACTTCAGCTCAGGTCATGATCTCACCATTCCCGAGTTCGAGCCCCGCGTCGGGCTCTGCGCTGACAGCTTAGAGCCTGGAGCCTGCTTCGGATTCTGTGTCTCCCTCTCTGTCTGTGTCCCTCCCCTGCTCATTCTCTGTCTCTCTCTCTCTCTCTCTCTCCGTCAAAAATAAATAGACATTTAAAAAATAAATAAATAAGGAGCCACCATGTTAAGGGTATTCACCCAATCTGTTTTACAAATGTCATGCAGGATTTCAGAGTAGTGTTAGTTATTTTTACAGTTAAGAGATAGAGACCCTCATAACTATCATTGGGGAGATACCTGCCAAGTGAAATCCGGTTATCACATTTCAAATACAGGGCGTATTCACTGCAAGTTGTGTGGAGGTAGTGTAACATGGACTGACAAAATGGAGGGAGAAGTTTGTCATTAGCCTAATTTAGATCTTCAGAAGGAAAGAGGCAACAGTCAAAGGCGATTGAAGAGACAGTGGCTGAGAATGGCAGGGGTTGTTGAAAAACCAGAATCTTTTAATTCAGGGAGTCCAGTGGTACCCGTGCCAGACAGATAAAAGCAAGTCGCGTCTACAGCCACATAACAAAAAGCGAAGAACGTTGAGAACAAAGAGAAGATATTGCGACGAACCAGAGGGAGGGGAAAGCCATCTTACTTTAAAAAGTCCAATATTAAGACTGACAAGACAGCTCTGAAGTCAATAGTCCATGGAAGCCAAAGACGACGAAGGAATATCTTCATGCTTCCGAGAGAACTTCTAGAATGTATAGTATATGAATTCTATACCTAACAAACCCAATTTTTAAGAATAAGGATAAAATGAGAGCGTTTTCATCCAAACAAAAACTGAAACAGCTTACTGTAACTAGACTATAGACTACATTAAATTAACGTCTAAAGAATATACTTTGTGGCAAAGGAGAAATGACCAAAGAGAGAGGGTCTGAGATGCAAGAAAGAACAATAAGCAGGGAAAATACCAAACGTGGGCAAAGACAAACATTGACTATAAACAACAGTGTTAATGACTCGTCTGTGCTGTAAAATTAGGAAGAAATATAAATAAAATATCAGAATCGAGTGTTTAAGTCAACAGAGAATGAGGAAAAACAATCTAACATCCTGGTTTTATTCTGGAAAAGGTTTAAGACGTCAGTGTTAGACCCGCACTCTCCAGTGTGCTATCTATTAGCCACATGTGGCCGTTCAAACTTAATTAACATTAAATTTTAAAAACTTCCACATCAGCTTCTCAGTTGCACTCGCCATGTTTGAAATGCCCAGTAGCCATGTGCGACTAGCGGCTCCCTTACCGGACAGCGCTGGTCGGCTCAGGAGAGCCCACTGCTCAGTGCTGCTTTAGACAGAAAGTAAAATCCCCATGTCACAGTTTCTCATGTCACAGCCGAGGCGGAGACACTAAACCAGGGGTTTTACTGCCTGCCTAGAAGGCCATTAGGAAGTGCTTGAGATTGTCTGGGGCTATCACAGCCACTGGCTTGGGCAGGCGACAATGAGCCTAACCATCCTGCAGTACAAGGTTCCGGTCCACACTGGGGGAATGCTCCCACCCACATCTAGGGGTACAAGAGAAGAGGCATCACTGGAAATAAAACAGGTTATTGGATGAACCGATTTACCAGAAATACATAATTTCAGATGTGTATGTGTCTAATCCTAGGGCTTCCTGTATATAAGAATAGGTGGACACAATTATGAAGACAAGTCAACAAATTCATTGCGGTAGGAATCTTTGACTACAACTACCAGTAATTGATCAAGTAATTTTAAAAAGTAATAATAGAGAATATTGGATGACATGAACAAATGGAAAGATATCCTATGCTCATGGATTGGAAGAATCAGTATTGTTAAAGTGTCCGTACTACCCAAAGCAATTTATAGATTTAATTCAATCCCCACAAAAACATCGACTCCATTTTTTACAGAGCTAGACCAAATGATACTAAAATTTGTATGGAACCACAAAGGACCGCAGAGAGCCCAAAGCAGCCTTCAGAAAGGAAGAGGAAGCCAGGGGTTATTACAATTCCAGATTTCAAGATCTACTGCTGATCAAAACAGTATGCTGCTGACACAACAACAGACACAGAGATCAGTGGGACCGGACAGAGGGCTCAGAAGTGAACCCAGGCTTGCAGGCCAATTCATCTACCACAGTGGAGGCGAGAATGTACAACACGGAAGCAGCCCCTCCAACAAACAGTGCTGAGAAAACTGGGGAGCTACATGCAGAAGAATGAGACTGGGCCATTTTATTACACCATAAGAAATCAACTCAGAATGGATTAAACATCTAAATGCGAGACCTGAAACCATAAAACTCTTATAAGGAAGCGTAGGCAGTAATTTCTTTGATCAGCCAAAGGAACATTTTTCTAAGTAGGTTTCCTCAGGCAAGAAAAACAAAAGCAAAATTAAATTCTGGGGTTTACACCAAAATAAAAAGCTTTTGCACAGCAAAGGAAACCACTGATGAAACAGACAATTTACTGAATAAGAAAAGATATTTTTAAATGATATAGCTGATAAGGAGTTAATGTCCAAAATAGATAAAGAACTTCTACAAGTCTATACCCCCCCAAACCCCAAATAATCTAATTAAAATGGGCAAAGGACCTGAATAGACATTTTTTCAAAGAAGACAGACAGATGGCCAACAGACACTTGAAAAGAGGCTCAACATCACTCATCATCAGGGAAATGCAAATCAAACCTTCAGTGAGATGTCCCGACACAGTGGCTAATATCAAGGCAGGAAGTAAGTGTTGGTGAGGATATGGAGAATGCAAACTGGTGCAGCCACTGTGGAAAACAGTATGGAGGCTTCTCAAAAATTAAAAATAGAATTACCATATGATCCAATAATTCCGGTACTGAGAATTTCCCCCAAGAAAACAGAAACACAAATTTAAAAAGATATATCCACTCCTATGTTTATTGCAGCATTATTTACAATAGCCAAGATAGGGAACCAGCGCATTGTCCAACAATAGATGGATGGATGGATGGATGGATACACACACATATGCACGCGCGTGCGTGTGAATGTTACTTGACAATAAAGAAGGAATGAGGTCTTGCCATTTGCAGTCAGCACAGAGCCCACTTTGGATCCTCTGTCCTTGTCTCTCTCTGCCCTTCCACACCTTGTCTGTGCTCTCTCTCTCTCTAAAACAAATACACATTAAAAAAAAACTTTAAAAAATGAATAAACATTAAAAGAAAGGCTAAAAGAGTATGTCATGTTTATGAGTAGAAGAGACAGGATCACATAATGTCAGTTTTTCCAAAACTCATCTATTATTGAATACAATTCAATGAAAATTCCAACAGATTTTTAACAGACCTCGACAAAGCTAATTCTGAATATATGGGAAAGCAGTGCTCGAAAGAGCCCAGACTCTTCCGAAGAGCAAGATGGGTGGTAGTCTTGCCCTACGGCATATTAGAACATCATAATTAGGACGGCAAGCAGAGGTGGACAGACCAATGCAACAGAAAGAGAGACTCATAGAGAAAAGTTGGACTCTGTTCCGTACCTGCATTCGGTGAGTCCTTGGGCCCGTCATACTTCTTACATTTTTTTAGGATGTTCCCAGAGGCGTGCTAGGCCCTGGCAGGAAAGGATAGGAGTTCACAGTTGCCATCAAATACAGGTTGTGCATCTGGAATCTGGTGCCTCTAACTCTCCATGAACTTTCTAAAATTACATGCAAAATTGTATACTAACTTGTTCTGGGTTCATCAGATTCCCAAAGGGGTTCTCACACCCAAGTGGTTAAAAGGTCCTGCAGCCTTGACCATCTTACGACGCATTTAATTTCCGAGGCCCCCACCGCGTGCTGGGTGATTGCCAAAGGAGGTTACGAAGCACCGCGAGGGGCGTGAAGGGCGTGAAGACAGTAAGACGGAGAAGGCCGCCTCAGAGACGTAATGGTTGAGCTGAGCTGAAGGTGGAGGAGCCCAGACTCTTATCGGGAGTGCTGGACTGCTGTGTAGCCCGGACCGGAGCGTGTTAATCTTCATGCCCCCGAGGAAAATAATCTGTCTTAAACGATCTTATTTGCATTGCTTGTAGCTTTCTTGGAATAATGTGTGAAACTAGTAATGAGAGTTTTAACAGGGACAGAGCGCTGTCAAAATAGGAGTTGCTCTTGGGAACTTCTCAGGCGGCTGTTCCTCCCCCCTCCTGTCTGTCTTCCACCGGATCTTTGTAAACGCTCTGCTGTTCTGCTTCCATCCTGTCGCGGGTGAGAGACGCCACCAGTGGGGCTGGGCTTGGATGTGGCTGTGGGAGCGCCCGGAGCCTGTGCCAGCCTGTCCACCATGGTGCCACATTTGTCCTTGTTCACACTGGAATAGTAATGGCATCAAGCTGGCTTCCAAAAACTGAGATCGTTACAAGTAGTGTCTTTGGGAACAGATTCAGGATATGATCTGTGATACGCTTTTTTTAAAAAATATTTTTAACGTTTACTTTTGAGAGACAGAGTGTGAGCAGGGGAGGGGCAGGGAGAGAGGGACACACAGAATCCGAAGCAGGCTCCAGGCTCCGAGCTGTCAGCACAGAGACCGACTCGGGGCTCGAACTCACGAACTGCGAGATCATGACCTGAGCCAAAGTCGGACGCTCAACCGACTGAGCCCCCCAGGCGCCCCGACTACACTTTGATTGTACGCCAGGCATTATACTGCATACTTTGTGTGTGTAATGTCATCTTATCTTCAGTAATCTTTGGGAGGCAAGAACTTTCTCATTTGTCATTTTATACACGAGCATAGTAAAATGAGGAAATCCGTAACAGCTCAGTGTCACTCAGCTAGGCTTCAGATTAGGTCTGACACTCGTGCTCATGCCATTTTCACACTTCACAAGTCATGTCGCCCGTGTCAGGCAAATTATTTAACGTTCCCTGGATCACGTTCTTCAGCTACAGAATGGTGATCGTGGGAACCCCTGCCCCGGATCTTCTCAAATGTCGGGAGGGTACAATGTGCAGAAACGTTTTGCAAACTGAGTGCTCTAAACACATGCCGTGATTGTTGTTTGTAAAGTGCCTCGTTCATGTTCGTGTCTGTCATCCATGGTGTTTCTTGGCGTTATAACAATTATAATTTGACTCAGCACTAAAGCTTTTAAAAGAATAAATCTGTGGAATTTATTATTCTTTTTTTTTTTGCTACTAATGTTTTGATAGAGCTATTGAACGGTTCACCCTGATTCGGGGTTTCCGTGATTTGCAAAATCACGCAAGAGTTCAAGTTCGATGTATTTTCTACGGGCACCCGTCACTTTATATTCTAGCAGCAGAGGGAACTACCTGGTGTGGTAGGTATAAAGGCTTGATGTGTGTCTTTTTAGAGCCTCTCACGAATGCCGGTGTTAAGTGAGGCGGCAGAGCCTGACACGCCCGGCGCCGGCAGGACGCGTGGCTGGGTCGCCAGGTGATTTAAAGTGATCGCCTGAGCCCAGTGGTCCCGGCGGTCACAGGTCGTCCCGGGGCGGCTCAGATTCCTTAGTCGTGCTCCGAGGTCGCTCCTGTGCCCCGCTCTCCGAGGGCTCGGCGTCATACCGTTACCACCCTCCAGCGTGCCGGCAGGTGCGTCCCGTGCTCCGTCCTCACCTCTCCCCGCCCTCGTGCCGCGACGCAGGTGCTGCTGGAGTCCATGGTCGACACTGCCGAGAATCTGTGTCCCAACGTGATGAAGAAAGCCCGCATCCGACAAGACTTGATTCATGCCAGCACCGAAAAGATTTCCATTCCGCGGACCTTTGTTAAGAACGTCCTGTTGGAGCAGTCTGGAGTCGACATCCTGAACAAAATTAGGTAGGTTCGCGATGGTAGTAAGCCGAGGATCTGTGGTTTCCCTGAATGCCGCGGAGGCAGCTGGGGAGACTGGTACTGTGGGCCGCATCCACGCATAATGTGCGAGGCGCATCCGACAGGCGCCGACTGTATATAAACAGAGCTGTGCGTAAGTGCATAGGTTTATACGTTTCCAGAATAAAGCGACCACAGGAATGCCTGGGTTACTAGAGAGCATAGTTCACTGCTCTCTTTAAGTGTCTTGTTTTTAATGGGGGGGGTGTGTCTGGAAGCCCTTTTTTCTGCTTCCGAAGCTTATCTTCCACCTTGAGAGGGCTCTGACTCGAAGTTGGCTTCCTGCCACTTTGCTATCTGGAGCAAAGACCCAATCTATAAATGGGCAAAGAGGCCCGCGGTGCCTGAGCGTATTCTCCTTCCGTGCTCTCCCGCTGGGCCTGCGAGGCCGTGTGTGTGCTCGCGCTGCCCCGGAGAGTTTCCCTAGACCTGCGCTCGGTCACGTTTGAAAAATAGGCCGAGATACACATACTGAGAAGGTGGGATCCCCAACCAAGTTTCCTCTTTCCACCAGTCCGAGTGATACTCCCCGAGTTCTCCCCATGCCTCAGGTGGGGACCCAGTGGACTAGAAACCAAGTCCAGGCTCAGAGACGTTCGAACTTTCCCTTTTTTCCCATTTTAACTGGTTTCCATTTTAACCGTTTCTTCTCTTTTTTTTTTTAAAGAACTCTTTTTTTTTAATGTTTATTTTTTGAGACAGAGAGAGACAGAGCATGAATGGGGGAGGGGCAGAGAGAGAGGGAGACACAGAATCCGAAGCAGGCTCCAGGCTCTGAGCTGTCAGCACAGAGCCCGACGCGGGGCCTGAACTCACAGACCTTGAGATCATGACCTGAGCCGAAGTCGGACGCTCAACCGACTGAGCCACCTAGGCGCCCCTTAACCGTTTCTTCTTGAGAATATTTAGATGTAGCAAAAAACGAAAACCAAAACACCCCGGCTCTCATCTGAAGAATTGGGAGCAGTGTCAACACATCATGATGATGTGTAGCTGAATGGCAGCCTTTGAGGAAAAGGAGGATTAAAATAAGCCAAAAATGTTGCATAATCTAGATGCGGAAGGCAGATCCCGGGACTCTGAGGGGTGCGGGTTCCTGCAGTAGTGGGACCGTCTCGGGTCTGGGATGCAGCCGGGTGTGGTGGCATGCCAACTCAGCTGAATTATTAGACACTTAGAGGATTTACAGGACCCCAGAGATTAGGGATTTTGTTGACTCTAGCTCGCCCTTACAAGGTCTGCTTCTGATTTCTGTAACGCAGAGTTTGGGGATTTGTGTTGAAGCCGCTTACGTAAAAGAAGGCAAAAACGTATTGGCCGCCATCCTTCCATCATACTGGGCTGAACTGCCGACGGACTGTATTTGGATGCCTGTACTGCACCAAATCCTGTCAATTCTGGTCACTTCTTTTGAAAACGGGCAGATTCTGAAAAGTGGACAGCAGTCTAGAATGCCTCACAGAAGCGAATTGCCTCTATGTTCATTAAGTCCCTGCCTGGCTTTTTATAACGCCTCAGCCCGAGCACGTCCCCGCCGGTGTAGACAGGTCCATCGGTGCAGTGCGGCTTACGTGGGATCTTCCCCCTTAAAAAGTTTGCAGTCTGGAAGTTCAATAAGGAAGTATAATATCCCGTGACAAAATGATAGAACCATCCTGAAACATTTTGTTTAAGTGCATTTTTTCAAAGGATCAGTTTCGGTGCTACAACTTGAGACAGATGAACCACCCCTCCCCAGTTTGGGGGGTGGGGGAAGAGAGAGGGAGAAATAAACCACTGATTCTATAGCTCTATGAGGGAGTAAGTTTGCCAAACACGCTTGAAAAAAGGAGAGAAAGTGCTTGTTGTAATTAGAGTCCCAGCCCCCCTCCCCCACCCCCTCCGCCAGATGCTTGGTTGGGACCCAGTAATCTGGAATTTTAATGAGACCCAGGTGAATCTTATCAGTGGACACCTCTGGGTTATAAGAAAGTCTTAGATAAACCAAGTAGCTACTGAGACCTTGTTTTGGAGACAGGAATTAATGAAACATCCTTTTATCTTCAGCCCGGGAAAATTTTTAATGGAGACATCAAAGACTGAGTGCCTCCATTTCCCACCCTGCCATCAGGGTTTTCTTGGCAGAAAACTCTCAATGCAAATTAAAATGCCTTTAGGTTAGAAAGGTTTTTCCCTGTTCCACAAATATACTTTCAACCTTAGCTTTGTGATGAAGTAATTTTATCTGGGTACCTCGTTTCCCTGCCCTAAAAACTTTCCACTTCTTGACTTCAAGAGCAGACTGCACTCATGCGTCGAGGCAGGGGTGTGAGTATGTGTCTCTCCAGAACATTCACCTTTAAATGCATCATGCATTTGGGCGTATGTGCATTTAGGTAGGACCAGTCAGACTGAAGACACACAAATGGAATTCGAATTCTTGGGAATAGCACATAGCCAGAATCCTGACTAAAATACCAGCTATCTGACTGAAACCTTAGTGGCCGAGTTATTCGTGAAAACTCCAAAATTAACTAGTGCGTTACTCTCTGTTGTCTGAACTCCTTAAGGTCAGGCAAGAGACCATAAGTCTGAACATTATGGTAACTCCTGTTCACAAAAGGCAAGAGAACAGTGAATTTCTAGCAGTTGGAAGTGAGATGGGGAAGAAAAACAGAAGCAGTTCAACGTGGTACCATTTGGTTGGTGAAAAGTTGTTTTATTTTTAAGGTGGGGGAAATGCATATTAAAGTAATAACAAAAAGAAGATAAAAACAGGGAAGCAAAGCATGAGAGACTCTTACATACCGAGAAGAAACTGGGGCTTGCTGGAGGGGGGTGAACTGGGGGACGGGCTAGATGGGGGACGGGCACGAAGGAGGGCACTTGTTGGGATGAGCCCTGGGTGTCGTAGGTAAGTGATGAATCACGGGGTTCTCCTCCTGAAACCAACGCTACACCGTATGTTAACTAACTTGAATTTAAATAAATAAATAAAATCAAGATCTCGAAGAGAAAAAAAAATAAAGTAATAACCAAAGTTTAACAATCAGACTTTCTTAATTTACTCCAGTCCCGGTTTGTTTTCGTTCATGTCAATGGACGGATTGTTCCTTGCCACGTGGTGCATGTGGTTCCCGTTGACTTCATCTTTATCCAGATGTTTTTCATTTCTACACCAAATCTTGAGTTTTGAAAGTACAGAGCAGGTTGAAGTTGGTAAAGAAAGTCTATTACCTGTGTGTTTATGGCCGTGTGTGAGGCTTATTTTTGGAAATCCTGAGCCCCGTCCACACATCCTTGTATCCCACTTCCGAAGATGGAACCAGAATCCCGGCTGACTTTCTCAGCAGAGCGTCAGGGTGGGCACTGGTTCCCCCTCGCACAGATTGAAACGCTCTGTGTACCTTTGATGTTCACGCAGCGAAGTGAAGCTGACGGTGGCCTCCTTCCTGTCGGATCGGATCGTGGACGAGATTCTAGATGCGCTGTCACACTGCCACCACAAACTGGTGAGTGCCGTGCACATCCTGAGTAGGACTTCCCGTTGGCAGGGCAGGCTCCGGTCTGGGGATGCGGCGTCTTTCCTACAGTTTACTCCTTTGCAGCTCTGTGGGCCACGACCCTGCTTTTTCTCCTACGTTGCTTCTGGACCTTCTAGAGCATGCTAGAATTTCTCCAGAAGGCACGGAGGGGGCAGGGGGAGCAGAAGTGATGGTGTCCAGAAATTTTGTTGTCCAGTTATAATGCAGGTCAAGAGTTTTGTTAGGAAATAATGCAGAGACTGAGATCTAAAGATATTTTAGATTATTTTGTTTTTATGTGATGCTTTTGTTGCCCTCTGATATGAGAATTCGAGAATGGAACATTCTTGAAAACGTGAGGCTAGGGAAATGAAATGTTTGAGGGCAAAGAAAGGCAAGAAAAAATGGACACACTCTAGGGATTCATAGCTGCCGAGTTCCCAGCCAGGCCGTGGACATGGCCGAGGTAAAGAGAGAAATTTTCTTGCCTACAGACTGGTTTTACCGAGGGAGAAGACTTTGCTTCCAGTATTGGTGCATCTGAAAACTATATCGGCACCTTCGGGGGTTTTGAGCCTCAGGAAGTGCTCTGAGGTTTCGTTACTGGTGATATTTTGTGTCCTGAACATCTTAGCAGCGTGACGTGGCACGAGTCTCTGAAGGGAGTTAGGACATGTCTCCAGCGAAACACCTCAGGTTAACCGTGCAGGCTGAAGACACCCAGCTTTAGGGCACTGAATTGCCGGTGACTCCAGAGGACCCCACAGTGATGCAACAGCAACTGATTCCTCGCCACGAGACAGGCAACGTGAATATTTTGAAAAACTCATTTCAGTAAAAGACGCAAGGGTGTCCTCTAAAATCGGAAAGGTACGACACATCTCCAGTGGTTTCCAGACGTCTCAAAATCCTGACAGTGGACTGTAGCTGGGCCACCGACCAGCGGGCCCCGGTCCCCGATGAGGTTAGGTCAGCAACCGCGAGGGAGCATGGAGAAACCCCTAGAGCAAATTGAGATGGCCGTAATACGCAAACGTGTTATTTTTCTAAGGTTTTAATTTTTTTAGTATTATATTTTATCAGTGTATTGGTTTGTGGCAAATCGGAAATATAAAACTGGTTCATCGCCCCAGAGAATTTAGGAGGCACTGGTTTCTAGTTTATGGCACAGTTATCGTTTAGAGCTTCCAAGTCAGACTTTTTCTTTTCTTTTTTCCAAGTTTGTTTATTGTGAGAGAGAGTGTGTGCATGCAGTGGGGACAGGGAGAGGGAGAGAGAGAGAGAGAGAGAGAGAGAGAGAGAATTCCAAGCAGGCTGTGTGCTCTCCGCACAGAGCCTAACTTGGGGCTCGATCGCACAAACAGTGAGATCATGACCCGAGCCGAAATCAAGAGGCGGTCACTTACCCAACTGAGCCACCCAGACGCCCCAAGACTTTTTCTTTTTAAATAAGCAGAAACAAAATCAGTGAAGCATCTTTCCAGAAACAGTACCTAACCCACGGCTGCAGGGAACGTCTCAAAATGTCTACTTGGTATTGTATCAACATGACTTTATGTGAGCATCACGCCAAAATTTTTCACTTGGTTTTTTTTGCATTTGTCTTTCTTTGAAGAAGTTGCTCAGAAAATATTGACATTTTTTTTTCACAATTTAAAAAAGAACTGCGTGGGTGTACTTTTGTATCGAGCTTTATTTTAATATTCTGCTAATTTAGGTTGTAAGAAGAGAGGTTAACTGCTGTGTGAAAGAAGTAGTATCTAAAAAGTGAAGTTTTGTTATCAGAGGCATTCCAAGTACTTAATGCTTTCTCCAGTTCAAGTTTAGAAGTGTACCAAAAGCTTCTATGGCATTGTCAACTGGGTCTCAAGATTTCGATTTTTTTTTAATATTTATTTATTTTTTTTTTTTGAGAGAGAGAGAGAAAGAGAGACAGGGCTGGAGCAGGGGAGGGGCAGAGAGAGAGAGGGAGACACAGAGAATTCGAAGCAGCTCCAGGCTCTGAGCTGTCAGCACTGAGCCCGACGCGGGGTTCAAACCCACGAACTGTGAGATCACGACCTGAGCCAAAGTCGGACGCTTAATCGACTGAACCGCCCAGGTGCCCCATGGCTCTCATCATTTCAAAAGAATTAAATCAAAGTTGCTGGGGATGAACCAGCTGAACCCAGAGTTAATCAGTTTCAGCCCAGGTCATTCTGCCTCTTACTGTCAGATTTTTTAGAGTTACTCAAAGCATAACACTGGAAATTAGTAAATCCTATCCAATATGGTATTCATTACATGAAAACAATGAAAGCCAGCAGCAATTACAGTTTTGCCAGCAGTTTCCTTCCTTTCAGCCTTTAAAAATAGTGATGGTTGGCATCATTTTATTTCCCCTCATTAGATACTTTTAAAACACTGAGAAAGAAAGCATTTCAGAGGAAATATGAAATAAAATTAATAAAAAGAACACTCCTTTTGTTCTCCTAGAATAAGTGTTCTCATTTATTAAGGAAGGTTTTGTAATTTCTTGCTGAAAACAGTCCAGTCTCCAGAGAAAGAGAGGAGGTAAGTTCCTCAGGTGTGAGTGGATGAGAAAGGCCGTGGACCGCAGGCGGGCAGAACCCCGCACTGCGCCACCTTGTGGAAAGTCTCTTCCAGACTTCAGCTCACCTGCTCTCCCCTTGCCTCTGTGTTTTTTTCCTCTTCACACCCATCTTGACTCTCTCAGGCTGACCATTTCAGCAGACGGGGCAAGAGCCTTCCTCAGCCGGAGCCCTCGGAGATTGAGCTGGCCGAGGAGAAGCCGGCCAAGCGCTCTGTCCTCACGGTGGAGGACCTCACCGAGCTGGAGCGTTTGGAAGATCTGGACACTTGTATGGTAAGGCACGACCTTTGGTGACACCTTTACCCCATCAGCCCTGGGCTCTGCTACCGATGGTTTTAAAAATCTCACCTTTACAAACCAGACCAAATAAAACTCCCTCCCAGAAACCATTCTTTCAGAAACGCGTTGCTCACGGAGACTGTTAATGCCGTTGAGAAGGCTTAAGCTTCAGGTATCTGCTCAGGCCTGGAACCTTACTTTGGATTTGTAATGTTATAAAACTTCTGTTCTATTTACTCTATTCTATTCTATCTATTCTATTCTATTCTATTCTATTCTATTTATTCTGTTCTGTTCTGTTGTTTTCTATATTCGAGTTTAGTTAACAGCAGTGCAATATTAGTTCCAGGAGTGGAATTTAGTGATTTGTCACTTACATATGCTATCCGGGCTCATCGCCAGTGCCCTCCTTAATCCCCATCCCCCCCCCCGCCTCCCCACTGGTCACCATTAGTTTGTTCTCTATAGTTAAGAATCTGTTTCTTGGTTTCTGTGTGTAGCTCTCTCCCTCTCTCTTTGTTTTTCTTTGGCTTGTATTTTGTTTGTTTCTTAAAACTTTTCTTAAGGAGTATGGCTCCCATGCCCGTTTCGAGGAAAAGTTGTAGAAGGCTTGGTGAGCGTGAATCCTGGATCTGTCCCTACTGCCGCAGTGGGAAAAATTCCTCAATTAATTAGAAGCTGATTATTGAACTTTGGAAGGTCATTTGTGACAGGAAAACATTTTTAAATAAACGCCTCGAAAAAACGTGGGAAGGGCTTTTTCCAAAACAAAATATGTAGATGATATTTCTTTCTTGGTCCTAGAATTTTTTTTTTGTCTCCGTTGCTTCTTCCTGTTCATTTGTACAATTCGGGGTATACTCTTAAATTTGCATTTCCTGGGTAGTTTATATTCTGTTTAATTCCGTTGAGCCGATGTGCTTTAGAAGATGGAATACACACAGTGTTTACGTAGCAGTGGGTCTGGATTCCTTATTCACTTTCGGAAGTTCGTGTGTTGCAAGCATCTAACCACATGACCAGAGTGTTTAGCTGCTGATATCTTTTTTCCTCTGAGGACAGGTTTACCTAAGTTTCTGTTTCGTTATTTTAAAATGTGTATCATTAGTATAATTATTCCTACTGTTTCATAAAAACAGTTGTATGTGCCTCTGTAGTCAATATTCTTTTAAAGCTTCTTTATTTTGAGAGAGAGGGTGTGCACTAGTAGCGGAGGGGGGAGGGTTAGAGAGGGGGGAGAGAGAGAGAGAGAGAGAGAGAGAGAATCCCAAGCAGCCTCCTTGATACCAGTCAGTGTGGAGCCCTGTGCGGGACTCAATCTCATGAACTGTGAGATCATGACCTGAGCCGAAAGCAAGAGCTGGACACTTACTCACCTGAGCCCCCCAGGCACCTCTGTAGTCAATATTTTTATGTTTCACTAAAATAATTCATTGTTGAGGAATTCCTTGTAGTCTGAGAGAGTGCGCCGCAGGGCCCCGGGGCTGCTGCTTTGCCCTAATGTTTCTGCATCAGCTAGTAATTCGAGTAATCTTGGGATTCAGCCATTGTCAGGATTGAGAGTTGTTTCTAACTCAAAACCAAGGATCTGACATGGCCGCTGGTATTTTTCTAGCCCAGAAGAAAATATAATGCTTTAAGTAGTTCCTTATTTATAGACCATTGTTATCTGTTAAAGCCTGTGACTAGTGGAGTATCCTCCAGGTGAAACCCCATGACATCACATCTGAGGCCAGCAAAGAAAGCCTCAAGTAGAATCCAGCTTTCAAATAACATTCTAGTGTAACTAAAGATGACAAATACTTTGCCCTAGAAGTATATAAACCTACAAGTGTAGTTGGTCTATGTCAAGGGAGTTATTAAGTTTTTAAAAAGATGCTTGTCTAGTATATTGTAAAATGTATCTTTAGTAAGTATTCTTTATTTTGTTTGCATCTTGAGGCAATGGAAGTTAATACTGGTTAATTATTCCAGAAAGCTCTTAGGCTAACCCTAAAAGAAAATAAGAATGTAATAGGAAATAGGTTTGAATTCAAAATTCAAAATTATCTCTACATATCATGTTTCCTGCTAGAATTATTTTGGTCATGTCTGGGTTGGGAAGGAGTATAGAAAACATGAGCTAGTCAGATATGTTTTGTTGCGTTGATAGGTTATGTGGTTTAGGGTGAGCGGGTTGGCTAAGAAAGACTGGCTTAGGGGCACCTGGGTGGCTCAGTTGGTTAAGCGGCCGACTTCGGTTCAGGTCATGATCTCACTGTCTGTGAGTTTGAGCCCCGCATCGGGCTCTGTGCTGACAGCTCAGAGCCTGGAGCCTGCTTCGGATTCTGTATCTCCCTCTCTCTGTGCCCTTCCCCTGCTCATACTCTGTCTCTATGTCTCTCAAAAGTAAATGTTAAAAAAAAAAACAAAAAAACTATCAGCTATTAAAAAAAAAAGAAAGAAAGAAAGACTGGCTTAGCTACTATTTTGCCGGAGTCCAGCTCCAACACGTTCAGGAATTTCCTGAAGGATGAACGGTGTCGGCCCGATGAACGACTCGAGAGAGCAGCATGGCTTCCAGAGCCAGGCAGGCACCCCTGCTCTGCTGGTCTCAGTTTCTTTATTTAAAGGCAGTGAGTGACAAGGCATTTTTAACAATTTTTCTTAGGTTGGCATATTTGTGAATCCCCCAGACCCAGAAGGAGACAGTCTTATTTTAGATTAGGCAGTAACCATTTTTGTTTTTGAGGCAGAGTTAGGTAGGCTTATAGCAGAGGAAATAACAAGATGTTTAAAGAGAGAGCGGGGTTGTCGTCATAGCCCTCAGTACACAGAGGGCGCATCCATTGTTGCCTTAAGACCTGTGTTAACCATCTAGAGATAGATTGGAGTCATTCTATCCATAGTCTTTAACCGTAATGGAGGAGGTATAACTCGCTTGGCAGAGACATAATCTTCTAATGCTGGTCTAAGTTCTTTTCCTGTGTGAGTGAGCGAGCCTATACCATAAGGGCTCATGTCTATCTGTTCTTTGTACAAATGGCAGTTTCTGTAAAAGTATTTTTGTTATTGCCTTTTCATCATAAGGAAGCGTGGGGATGGGAATCGCAAAAGGATTCTGGAATGTTCACCTCAGGAAGGTGCTCAATATTTGTTGTTGATCAGTGAGGGTAGGTGTAGTGCTTGTGTTTGGCTTCTGCTTGTGCCTTATCTGTAAACAGTGCTGTTAACTTTGGGGCTAAGCTAACGTCCAGAGAAGCTCCTAAGTCTCTTTACAACCTCTCCTGTCAGTCTGTGGAGCAAATACTGAGAGAAGCTTTACAGCCATGTGCTTTGAGGTTTTATGGTGGAGCTGAAGGGAATTTTAACACAATGCAATACCTGCAGAGAAATCTAGTTTGGTTCAAGGAGCCTTGGGGCCTAACGTCTACTAATCTTTAGCCAACTCATACCTGCTGTTCTGGATGATCAATTTGTGTAACCTATCCCCAAGAGGCAACTTTGAGGTTACTTCTGGCCAGGTTACTCTCCTTCAGATTTTATCCATCAAGGCATCGCACTCCAGGTCCCCTTTTCCATATGCCATAAAACCAAAGAGCATTATATCCCTCGAGGCCAACGAGAACAGCTCAAGAAACCCAGGTCTGAAAGATTATTATTAGAAGGAGATAATATTGGGGTGCCATTTAGTCAGCAGCATCTGCCTTTTCCACACGGGAGACGTCTCCACCTGTGAGCCCAAGATGGCTCCCAACACTCTTTCATTGTATAAACTGTTTTCGTTTGACTGATTCGGTTTTGTCATGGGAAAGAAAGAGAAAGGTAGCTGTTCTCCGTAAATAAAGGGGTGGGGTGAGAGTAGAGGAGAATCCTTTCTTTAAATTTTTTTTTATTGAGATATAATTGATATGCAACACCGTTTTGGTTTTATTCAATTACTTTTTTTTTTTTTCAATTACTTATTTTTAAAGTGACCCCGCACCCAATGTGAGGCTCGAACTCGTGACCCCTGAGATCAAGAGTCACATGCTCTACTGACTGAGCCAGCTGGGTGCCCCAAAGTTGTTTTACTTTCAGGTGGACAACATCACGACTCGATTCATGTATATACTGTAAAATGGTGGCCACAGTAAGTCTAGTTAACTTCCTTCACAATATTTAGTTGTGAATTTTTTTAAGTTTATTTATTTATTTTTGAAAGAGAGAGAGTGAGAGAGTGTCCACGTGAAAGGGCAGAGAGAGAGAGAATCCCAGGCAGATTCCGAGCTGTCAGCACAGAGCCCGATGCAGGCTTGACCCCATGACCGTGAGATCGTGACCTGAGTCATAATCAGGAGTCAGTCACTTAACAATCTCAGGCGCCCCTATGGTTGTACATTTTCTGTTCCTCGTGATAACTTCTACGATGTACTCTTAGCAACTTTCAAATGTGCAGTGGGTGCTAACAGTGCTTACAGTAGATTACAGCATTTACAGTAGATTAGGTATATTACATTCCTAGGACTTGTTAATCTGATGACTAGAAGTTTGTACCCTTTTTTATTTTTTACTTATTTTAATGTTTATTTATTTTTGAGAGAAAGACAGAGCATGAGTGGGGGAGGGGCAGAGAGAGAGAGGGAGACACAGAATCCAAAGCAGGCTCCAGGCTCTGAGCTGCCAGCACAGAGCCTGACGCGGGGCCCGAACTCACAAACCGTGAGATCATGCCCTGAGCTGAAGTCAGATGCTTAACTGACCGAGCCCCCCAGTGCACCACGTACCTTTGTTTAAAAATGCAGATGCAGATTATAGTTTAAAATGGAGATGCCAGACTACCATCGGGACGAAAGGGCAAACCACACCACAGGCGCGCCCAGCACGGAGGGGCTTCGTTTTAAACCGTTCCTGTTGCCGGGATGCAGAGGAAGCAGGCGTGGATGGAGGTCTTGCAGAGCCTGGTCCTGAGGATGACCCCACGGAGAAGGGTGGTCTCCTGGTTCCGACGGCCAGCATCGAGGGCCGTTGCTGACAGGAGCTCCTGTTGGATCGCGGGACGGAGCAGGGCGTTCAGGTGCGGAGTGTGTGACAGAGAAATGCAGGATGGAGCTTTCTATAAAAAACAAATACATGGGCAGAATTTTTTTAAGTCCTGGAAATAGCATTTTTTTTCTGCTCCAACTAATGCTTTAATCATTGCCTTAACTAATGACTTGTTAAGAAGCAGGAAGCCTGGGCTGTGTTTGCTGGTAGCGTAATGAAAGAGAACATTTGTGTAGAAAGTACACATTACGTTTGTGCCGTCAACGATTTTCTCGGTACCCTCAGCCTCACCGTCGAATCGAAGCCACAGAGAGCGGTTGACACGGTGGCGCCTCCTCCGCCTGCCGGGATCCCTCTCCTAAAGAAAATCAATTTTCCGAGCTTTTGGGATTTTTACCTCAAGCCAGTGGCACAAATTCAGAGCGAATTTCAAAGCAAAAGAGGATTCGTCTCACCTCTTAAAATTACCCGTGCTGCCACCTGTCGTGATCACAGTGGCAAATCATTTTGGTTTTTCGTCGACGTCCGTTTCCAAATATGCAAGGTGTGGTCCTCATGTCGTCCCATTTTAGAAAAGTCTCAAGTACGTATTTCCAAGGGAGAGGCGTTTAATTGGTTTTGGTTTTCTTTCTTTTTTTTTTTTAACGTTAGCTTTTGAGAGAGAGAGAGAGAGAGAGTGTGAGCAGGGGAGGGGCAGAGAGAGAGGGAGACACAGAATCGGAAGCAGGCTCCAGGCTCCGAGCTGTCAGCACAGAGCCCGACGCGGGGCCAGAACTCATGAACTGTGAGATCGTGACCTGAGCCGAAGTCAGATGCTTAAGGGACTGAGCCCCCCAGGCGCCCCAGTTTTGGTTTTCTGAATGAGCCTGTGTACGTTTCCTGGGGGCGTTTCTGGCTTACGCGACCCAGGAAGACAGGGCACAGGGTAACCGTGGTGTAGAAACGCCCAGAAGGACAAGGGTCGTCCGCCCCGGCAGGTGGCATCTGTGCCGCACACAGAGCTGGAGGCTGTGCTGTCGAGGGTCACGTTACTATTATCTAAGAGTCTGTCCAGAGCCCAGAGCCCGGGGACACTTTCCAGAGGGCGTTCCCAAGTAGCTTGGACCCATCACCGACCTTCTGCTTAGAGATTCGACTTCCAGATTCAGGATCCTGGCAGCGTTCGCCTGTGATGTTCGTGACATCTGCTACGTCTATTTTTGAACATTTAACAAACTTAGTACAAAATCTGGGCATGTCTTTCTTTCCCCATCTCCAGATATCTTGTCATCCTGTTTTCTTCCCTTTATCCCTGCTCCAAAAGTCAGTTCCATTTCAGCGCTTGTGTGTCTTTAAAAGGGTCAGGAGTTATAATGACACTAGGGAAGGTGTAGCACCATCGGTTAGAGGCAGGAATTTATGTGAGTTGAAGGATTGGCTTTTTGGAGTCAATCGTTGACTTTTTAAACTTGCTCTTGGACCATGCGAGGGTTGAAATAAGGGTGAGTGAAAGGATCGAGGGGCCCGTTAGCCGCTGGGGTGGGAGGGGGGGTGCCCGAGACCTTCTCCTCAGCCTGAATCTTGCAACTGTTGAAGGAACAGGCAGTTTTCTTCAGATAAAAGAGCAGAGTTAAAAAACTGTCTTCAGTCAAATAATCATCTTTCTTTTTTCACTAGCAAGAAAGAGAGAAGGAATCTAGTTCAAGTGGTGGTGTCACAGGGCCTGGGGCAGGCCTGGCGAAGCAGGAATTCTTAGAATAGCCTGCTTATTTCCAGCCGGTGTCCACGGTCATAGATTCTGAGGTCGCTTTACTTCAGACAAAATCAGATGGCTTAGAAAGTCGTCTTCATTTATCTAACACCTAGGTGTAGTACTTACAGCGTGCTGGGCGCTGTTCTGAGCTCGGTGCGAAGGGTAACTAGTGTGGTCCTCGGAGCAGCCTGCGAACGGTAGGCATCGTGCCTATCTCGTGTTTAACGGGTGGGGAAACTGAGGCATAGACGAGTTAAGTGACTTGTCCAAGTTCCCTGAGGTCACCCGAAGGCAGGCGTTTCGCTGGCAGTCTGCGTGTTTAACCAGTCTCCCGCACTCAGTGGGTGGAGGTCATATACGGTATATTTCTCACATCCCGAATTAAATCTCCAGTAAGATTTAATTAGGTTTGGATTGCTCGATGTCCAATATCTGCTTACTAATTCCGGATTAAATGAATAGGTGAACAGAAACTCGAATGAAAGACATGTGCTGTATGACCACAATGTGAGCCCACGGTTTGTTTTTAATTTTTTTTAATGTTTATTTTTGAGAGAGAGAGCGAGAGAGAGAGTGTAAGCAGGGGAGGAGTAGAGAGAGAGGGAGACACAGAATCCGAGACAGGCTCCGGGCCCTGAGCTGTCAGCGCAGAGCCCGATGTGGGGCTCGAACTCATGATCTGTGAGATCATGACCTGAGCCGAAGACGCTTAGCCAACTGAGCCCCCATACAGTTTTTAGACATGCGCCTAATACAGTTTTTAGACATTATTAAAAACAGCTGTGTCAAGAGGCGCCTGGGGGGCTCAGTCTGTTAAGCATCCGTCTTCCGCTCAGGTCGTGATCTCCCGGTTTGTGAGTTCAAGCCCGGTGTTGGGCTCTCTGCTGATAACTTGGAGCCTGGAGCCTGCTTCGGGTTCTCTCTCCCTCACTCTCTGCCCCTCCCCGCTGGCTCTCTGACTCTTCCTCTCCTTCTGTCTCTCTCTCTCTCTCTCTCTCTCTCTCAAAAATAAACAAACATTTAAAAAGTCTGTGTCAAAAATCCGACACGCTCAATTGTTAGAAATGCATCTGCCCACTTTGGACTTACCTGGAATATTCCTTGCCTTCCCATGTGTTAATTCGTTGGTGACGATGACTAATTAGCTCTCCTAGATGCTTATCATCCCCACGCGCATGGCCTCTGTGTCACGCTGAGATGTGTGTTTATTTAGCGTCTTTATTGTCCGCACACCATCTGTTCTCTCCCTGCAATCAGGTGCTCGCATGAAATCCCTCTTCCCAGCTGTCTCTTTCCATTTCACTTTGTCATCGGCCTTCGATGTGTATTGAAGGCTGTAGTTTGCGTTCTATTGATTAGTTATTTCTCAGTGTTTAATGTATCAGTGTCTGTAGCGTTGCTCCCTTTACGAACACACAGAAGCCCAGCGCTTAGGACCGTGCGCCAAGTGGGTAGCGAGCCAGCGTCTGCTCCTTGGCGGAACTCGCTCGCTCATCGCGTGTCCTTCTTTCAGTTATTTTAATGAGTGCCCTCCCAGTTTTAAATCAAAAGACACTCGTGCAGAGGAGCAGTTCCTCTCCCGCTGCTATTTCCTGGGAAGAGAATTTTAAAAGGCTTGAATCGTGATGGAGTACATCTTGTGAATCCTTTTTTCACTGACAAAATAATTATCTTCCCTCGACAAATACAGCCTCAGATTTGAACATACAAGAGTTTTAAGCTTTTAAATACAGATTAAAATGTAGCAAAGATCCATTCCTCTCCGTCAAAATGCTACTTTTAAAAAGCCAGTGGCCTCACCGTCCAGTACCAGCAGGTCCTAGTGGAACGCCTCTCTTGGCAGTGTTGCCAACAACAGGTTACTGAGTTGCCATCTCATTTAAATTAGTTGCGCTCATATTAAACAGCGCAGGAAGTTGTTCAAGTGCTGGTTGTCAGTTTCCTCCTAGAATTTCACGTATCCTGTAATGTCATTTTCTTATTGATATCACTTTGGAAAATGGAGATTGAACTTTTTAATCACTAGAATGCATCCTACGCAAACCTTTCGATTTCCAAGTTGTAGTTTGCAAAAAACTATAGTACAGCCTATATAGTTCAGCTAGAATGGGCGTCGAAGGTTCGTCAGAGTGCCTAGTAATTTTTGTGGCGGTCCTTTGTGGAAACACCAGAGGCACCCCGCAGATCCCCAGGGAGGTCACCGCTCCCTGGGGACCCAGTTTTCTTACTCTTTTGATTTTTAACTGGCAGGAATACCTTTTTGCAGAGGCCCCGTTCCAGGAAGCTCCTGGAGACCTTCACCGTACACGTTTTTAAAAAAGCCCAAAACAACAGCATTGGCCACCCTCAAGAGCCCCCAGGAGACAAAGGAGACCCCGTGGGAAATCCCGGTGACACCCCTCCTGTCTACAGTCATTCCCGGGAGGACAAGGGCACCCTACTTCCCCATGCAGCTAACAGAACAGCACCACAGCTCCCAGGAGGAACTGAACTCCTGGGGAAGAAAGTGGCGAGGACTTAAGAGACACCCTCCCCTGAAACGACTTAGAACACTAACTAGTGGTGGGTGATGCGTCAGGGCCTTCCGAAACCAGCCTCCGAGCGGGGCGTCTGACTCGCAGAGTGGCTGCGATGATTCTTAGGAGTGAACTCTGCAGGCCGTGGTAATTAGAAGAGGTAATTGTGGTTTCCCTCGTGAGTGAAATTAAGCAAATGACTGCGACAGCCCGTGGGTTGATGAAACAAGCAAGAGCCGCTCCATCCTTCACCTGTTTGTGTTTGTTTGAGGACGGTGCAGGTGTGTGTATGCTTCCCTTAAACAGGACTTTTTAAAACAGCGTCTCGGGGCGCCTGGGGGGCTCAGTCGATTAACCATCTGACTTCGGCTCAGGTCATGATCTCCGAGTCTGTGGGTTCGAGCCCGCGTCGGGCTCTGTGCTGACAGCTCAGAGCCTGGAGCCTGCTTCCGATTCTGTGTCTCCCTCTCTCTCTGCCCCTCCCCTTGCTCGTGCTCTGCCTCTCTTTCTCATAAATGAATAAATGTTAAAAATGTTAAAAAAAATTTTTTAAATAAAGTCCTAACTAGTTAGATCCTTCACAAGCAATCATAGACCTGGTAACTCCTGGGGACAGTACAGTAGAACCAGTATTAGATAAGAGAATGGCTCTAGAATCAGTCCCACCTTGAAACCCTCAGAAGCCTCATGTCTGCAGAGTGCACAGCGAATGACATGTTTGTTTCAACAACCTCTCTCTCTCGTGTCGGAAAGTTCCTAACGATCGCTGCTGGCCGGTGGAAATGAAAGCCCAGATCCCTGCAGGATGAAGGAAACAATATTCAAATCGTAGAAGACAGTGTCTTTAGATACCGAGTATGTGTGCGTCTGTTTTTCTGTCTGTGTACAGAAGAAGAGGGTGAACAGTCCTTAGAGGGGGCTTGCCCACCCAGGAATGGAGGACAGGAAAATGCTGGAGCGAGGTGGTCGCTGGCAGAAGTGCCCAGGGAAGAGAGAGGAGTATTTCTGCCTGATGAAGTCCCAGGTAACGAGGAGCCGGCAGAAGGCTCCCGGGACTGACAGCGTAGACTAGAGGGCCATTCATTCGGCAGATGCTTAGCGTTCCTCCGTTGTGTGCGGCGTTCTCGGCTTCTTGCTGGAAACGGAGGGTGAAGGAACCAGTCTGTCACCCACAAGTTTGCTACCTTGAAAGGCAGAAGTGGCAAAGATGGTTCTGGGTGTCTCAGAGCCCCCACTGCTGTAAACCCCGCACGCGTTTGGGTGCGGGGGAACAGGAGCCAGCCACAGAGGTGAGGCCTTCTAGAAAGGTTCAAATTAGTACCAAGTGCATCTTGCAACCCAACTGACTCGTGAGATCAATGTAATGATTTTCACCAGGCGTTAAAAAGAATAAGTCCCCAAAAAGGAAGTATGAAGTACGACTATAAAGTATCAGATTACACCCAATATTGTTTCCGTTACACACACACAGACCCGTACGTTAGCTCGTGACATAAAATACATTTCATATATAAAGCAGGTCACAGTCCCGGCCGCCTGGCTGGCTCGGTCCAAAGATCACGTGACTCTGGATCTCAGGGTCGTGAGTTCGAGCCTCACGTCGGGTGCAGAGATGACTAAAAATCAATAAACTTTGAGAAGAGGTGGGTCACGGTCAGAGAAGCTTAAGAAACATCAACCTACAGAAGCTCACAGTCCGCTGGACACACGGCTCCTCGCGCTCCCCTGGCCTTCCCTCCCTGCACGTTGAGGTCCAAGGCGGCCCAGCGCAGACAGCCACGGGCGGGAGAAGATACGGCGCCCTTGCAGGTGCCCGCCAAACACACTCGCCCCCTTCCGTCCTCCTGTCGCGGGCCTCTGTGGAGTGGCTCTTCCTGAGCGTGCTTCTGTGCTTTGCCACCCAGCTTCCTGGAGTGCCGCTTCATACCCAGCCCTGCAAACCACGTCACCATGGGTGTGCTGGATGCGTCACCTGTACGCGTCGTGGTCACCGTTCGCTTCATCCCGAAATGCCTTCGTTCCAAACGCATGCAGAAGAAATTGCAGGTCTTCATCAAGAGTCATGAGAATCCTGAGCCGCTGCTTTGCTCTATGTCTCAGGGACGCCGCGGGGGTGGGGCGCCGCGGGTCTCATGAGAGAAATTCTGAATCTCTGAAATTCTGTGTGAGGTTGAAGATTAAGGACAAGGAGTTTTAAGACTCAGTCTTAGAAGGGCTTGGAGATCCATGAGATCCAGTAAGAACCAGATCTCCTGATCGCTGACGGGTCACTGCAGGCCTGCAGCTAGAATCCTAAGGCATCAGGCCCTTCAACCGCCATCGATTCCTTTTAAGTAGCCCGCTGGAGTTTACTCGACTCGAGTTTTTTAAACCAGTAAATTGATACAGAATTTAATGTGGTTTTTGGTGGTGGTGATGGTGGTGGTATTAACCGTTGATTTTTGTCATCTTCGTAGAGTTGATATTCTGTGGACGGAGTGAATGTGTTACATTAAGTATTTTAGGCTCATTTTAATTACTCATCTTGATGTCACTGAGCCATGATGTCCTTTCCAAAGACGAGGATGCAAATCCTCTGACCGCCTCATTCTGGCCTTCCATTTTTGCATGGATTTTCCAAAGATCTAGACTTAAATAGCTCTGTCAGGCGTAGCACTCGGTGGGGTTTCCCTCATTATTTATTCGTTCTTTTACCATTAAAAAAGTTAGCATGTTACTCAACTTCTCATGACTATTAGAATAACATTGTGCTTAGTAGTGCAATAAAGGACTGTTCTTTTTTGTAGTAATGCTATGAGGGGCACATACTCGGTGCCTGTGTGAATAAACATCACACTTCTGTGCCCTGCAGCCCTGACACCGGCTCTCAGGGTCAGATACTTTCTTGAAATTGGAACCAAGTGCTTTCATTCTTTGGAAGGCTCTTTAAAAAATGTATTAAGTTATTAGCTCTTTTTTAGAGAAAACATTCAAATATGAAACTTCACCTTGGCATCCGTTGCAGGATGAGTTAGAATGAATAAAAAGTGAGCTGTTAACCGTTTCCTGGAGAAAATAGGACAAAGTTAGGAAGATAAAGATTTTTAATTTTCTCACATCAAAAAAAAAAACAATTGCGCAGATCTGGAGAACAAGGAAGCGAGCCATGTTAGTGGGCGGGGAGTCCGGTGCCGTGAGTTTCGCAGTAGTCTCTCGCCAGTGCTGCTCCCGAATGCCTTTGTTTTAACACCGTGATGCCATTTTAACTTTAATATGAGATGAGACTCTGGGTATGAAGGTTAGTAAGTGTGAGCTGAGTGGCTGGACCTAATGCTGTGTTCACTAGGAAGCAGCACCTCGGTGAATCTCCACGTATCGCTTCCCCTTTCGTACACAGATTTATTGCAGCTCCCTCAGGACCATGGCTCGCATGCCCCTACTCTCCCTAGAGTTTAAAAACCTTTACTGTCCAACCATCAGCATGGAAAGGATTAGGCATTTCTTTCTTCTCATTGAAATCTACACCATCTCAACCTCTTAAAAATGGAAATGCATAAAAATTGCTTTTTAAACCACAAAAGCGAGACTACAATTTGTTGAGATATTTGGGGGTGTAAGTCGTCTAAGAATGACTGAGTTTTGGTTCCCCTTGACCACTGACTCCGCTGAAAATCTGGTGGGAAATATTTAAATTTTGTAACCTAGTTCATTAAACAGGGATTACCCACATCCAATACACCAAAAAGCACAAGGCGAGCCTAGGAGATCTCGTATCACAAAGCAAGGATTGGCTCCGATCCAATGGGATCATTTCCAAGGCTACAAAATCCGGGTTGAAGTGGCCTCCACTGGGACACCCTGAGCACCGAGAAGAATAGTGACAGGAATAGTTTAGGGTGCGTTGAATACATTCTCGAAAATCCACAAGTCTATAGAAATACTAAGAAAATGAAAGAGAGGAGGATACAGAGGACTTTTCAAAGGAAGGGTTGGTCTTTGCAGGGGAGCGGCACCTCGTCAACGTAGGCATGATGACAGAAGTAGGAAAGTACAGTTTTGCAGTCCCCACTGTGTTCGTTCAGTCAGGAGCGGATCGTCAGTGGTGTCTGGAAAATGGGGTCATCCACATGAAACAAAAGTATCATATCACCTCATAGACTTACGGTTAATCGCCACGGGAAAAGGTACCCTTTCGATGGAGCGGTTGGGAGGTCCTCACCTAATGAAGTGGCCACACTTAGGTCACCAAGAGCAGAACAGGCTGACATGGGTGCCACCTGCTGTGATTCAGCCATTAAGTCACTGTATCACTGAGGTGGCATTCATGCTGGAAGTGGCTGACCCTAATCAAATTGCCAGGAAACAATCAGGCAAATGAAGAATGTGGGGAAGTCTGAAGCAGTTGGCCCGAATTCCTCAAGAGAGAATCCTGGAAAGGAAAGGCAGGGCTGGTGGCGGGCAGAGGAGGACGCACTACAAAGCGAGAGTGAGGAGACATAAGCACACATCGTGGTGAGTTCTGCCCTAGATCCTGCATCCAACAGGGCGGGGTGCCCAAGCAGCTGGGGACAACTGGGGAAATTGCATATGGACCACCGCGTGTCCATTGGACGCTACGGAATTGCCGATAGGTGTGACCATCGTGTGTGGTTATGCAGCAGAAGGTTTTCACGCAGGACTATTTGAAAGTGAAAGGTCAAGATATCAGAAACCTATAAATGGTTCAAAAATGTGTGTGCCTGTGTGTGTGTGAGAGACAGAGACGGAGGGAGGGAGACCGAGAAAGAGAATAAAGGAAATAAAGTAATAGGACAAAATGTTAATAATTAAGGAGTCTGTCTCAAGAGTATACTTGTATTATACTTTTTTTTTGAAATTTGAAAATGGTTAAAGAGTTGGGAGTGAGGGAATGCATAGCTGTATGTACTTCGGAGAGTTTGTCAGTCGAAGACGTGAACTCGCCAGTCCGTGAACCATTTAGGTCCGTGAGGAAGTTTTTATCAATCTAACACGAAATGGGAAACACAAGGGTAACGCAGAAAGTTTTTCATGAAAGGAAATTATCTGATTTCAAGGACTCTTCTTTATAATAGATGACTCCCTTCTCTTTTGTCTTTGTACCTAGTCTGTAAAAAGCTAAGTTGTGGGCGAGGGGCGCTGGATCAGAGCATGGGTCAGTTCGCTCATTCCTTCCCCGAACGGGTACCGAGCGCCCTCTGTAGGTCAGGTTCTCTAGACGCGAGCAGAAACGAATCCAGCTTATCCTTTCCCTCCAGAGATGCCACCTGGTCTCCCCTGGGGATGCGCGGGGACACAGGGTAGGGAGGGGACCCCAAAAGGAAACACGAGCCAGATTTAAACAGAGTTTATTTCCGCCGGAGCACCTCCTGTTCTGGTCTAAACTTCTTTTAAAAAATACATATACTCGACCAAGTGACTCTCTATCGTTGAAATCCCTGTAGGTGTGTTGAGGGCTGACAAGGCGGCAGCCAAGGGCCCCCCCTGCAGTCTTTGGACAGATCGGCCCGAATCGCTGTGCTTGGACGTACACCCCCTCATTTCCTTATTTTTCGAACTAAATGATTTGTTTTCTTCAGGCCGGCTCCTGAGGGTCGTGTCCCCATCCCTGTGCTGCTGTTTGAAGGAAATACTAAAATAACTGCCGGAAACATTGGTTTATTTTTGAGAGAGAAAATCCCATCAAGGCTCCTGTTAACTTTTTTTTTTTTAATCCCTCCTACGTGAGTTTCATGGTAAAGAAGATGGAGAAGGTAGACGTGGGTCCAAGTTTTTGTTTCAGTGTGGCTTTGGGGGGCTCCTGAACGTCATAACACTTACATGGCACGTCACAACGTGTCGTAACACTCACTGACACACTCGCACGTACAAAACAACTTGAGTTGCTTTCAGAATCTTTCAAATTTCCAGACGTGTCACAGATCAGCTCCCGCCTTCGAAGTATTATGATCAGATCGGTCCCTTTGTCATTGTACCAGTAGGAGGGGGCCACGGTGGTGGTGTATGGTCACCCAGACAAGCCTCTATTAGGGCGTCTGCCAAGTGAGTCCAGGTAATCCAACTAAGTGTCAGTGATTTTTGAAATGCCCCTAAATCAGCTTTTCGAAGAATTCCTAAGAAAACGGCAGAAAAGTCCCCGCAAGATGTCAAACGACCTCCACAGACGACTGTTAACATGTTAGGACCTTCCCTTTGCCGGTGTAATCTTTTCATACCAGAATATAAACTCTAGAAGCCCAGAGACCGTTTACTGATTTATTACTCTACCCATCCCCCTCAGGAGTGCCGCATACACGGTGCTCAGTAAATCTTTGTTGAATTTTAAATATCATACAGACGTTGCTGATAAATCGTAGCCACATTTGAGCGCTACTGACAATCCGCCCCCCCCTTCCTCAGAGGCACCGCCGTCCTGAGTTTGGATGCTTCCTATTTATTTATTTTGCACGTTCAAACATACATGTGTCTGGGAACAATATATACTTGTATTTTGTGTGGTTTAGGATTTACATCAGTGGCATCATGCCATAAGTATCTTCCTGAAACTTCCATCTTTCATTCAGTATCATCTTTTGAGATTTGTTCCTGTTCTTACACTTAAGCCTTTGGGCTTTCCCCCCCCTCCTTTTCACTGCGATTCCATCATTTAACTGTATTCATTTTGACTATCCATTTCTCTGCTTGTAGACTTGTAGATTATTTCCAGCTCAGTGTAAGTCTATTACTTACACGTGCATCCTCACCTCCCAGTCTTTGTCTTGGGAATAGGAAGATGGAAAGGTGACAGCGTTACTAATGTTTGTCATCACACCCATTGATAGAAGCGCTGTGAGTCCACTGACTGGCACTGTATGTCGGGCTCTGTGCTAAGCACTGTATATATTCTCTTGGTCTTATTTAATACAACAAGTTGTTTTACAAACTAGAAAACTAGTCTGACGTTACAGAAGCTCCGGCCAAACTCCACAGCTCCTTATGCGGCAGATTCAGGATTTGAGCTCAGTTCTTGGATACCAAAGCCTTGGGTACGAGACTTAGTTTTGAGAGAGGATGACTGTCTTCACTCTCTGGTTCTTGTCGTAATGGGAAAAGTTGGGTCAGTGTAGTTAACCAAGTTCCAAAAAGTGTGGAGAAGGAGTAGAGGAATGAACTCTAATGGTCTTCGTCCCATTGCAAAATTGAGTCGTACCGTGTTTCCCTCTCCATAGGAACATTCTTTTGCATGTCTGTCATTTTAGGGGTTGAACCAAGGGAAAGGTTCCTCACCTTCACTTGTAATGATCTTCAGGTGGGTAATTAGGGCAGAGCACTGGCTAAATTAACCTTTCACTAAAAGAAGGGAAGTCTAAAATTATTCATGAGACGTAACCATCAGCTGTAACTCTCTTACGTATGTATCCATAGTTATATCTTTAAGGAAGCTTTCGAGGGGATGTGTATTAAAGGGGGGGGGCAGAGTCGTTATTTCAGGCAATTCAAGAATACTTGAAAATGTATTTTTACTTTTTCCACCTTTCATTCAGCCAGACTGCTTTCAGTGTAACTTAATGAATCCTACAATGAGATCTATTTGAAGAAAATTACCTAATAAAGTATGAAATCAGTCATGGGGACTGAGAATTTTTGGCACATTGCCGACGACAGCCTTTCTGATGAGCAGATAATGCGATGATGATGGTGGTGGCGGCTGGTGGTGGTGGTTCCCGGGAATGCCTTTGACTGGTGTGTCAGCTTTTTTCCGAACAGACCCAGACTGCTATGTTCTCGAATCAGGCGGCCCCCATTATTTTATCCTGTGTTGTATTGAGAAAAATCGGCACACAAAAAATAAGGAACTTGAAAAAAATGCCCCACGGAGATGGAGTAGGTACCCCTTCCTTGGGATGTGTTTTCAGGAAATTCGGAGAAGACTCCCCTGCACCCCCGTCCCTCCAGTACTTGGCTTTCACTAACCCTGACCTACAACTGAACTCGTTTGTTGTTGTTGTTGTTATGTTTTGAAAAACTCTCTTTATTTTCAGAGTATTAAGGTGATCTAATAACTATCGATGGTCCATGAGGCTTAAAAAAAATTACTTAGAGATTTAATGTGAAATAGAAGGCGTAAGGTGTCATCAACATTGGTAACACTAGGGGCAGGGAACTGTTCTAGAACCTGGCCTCAGCTCCTTCTCCTGAAAAGCTTTGGTGACTGGTGGGGAGAGAGAATTCAAAGCTACTTCACCCCAAAGTGCAGGGGGGCGCACAGAATGACATAAGAGCTCCCCAGAAGGGATGCCTGTACACGCCCGGAGATACACTGGCCCCATTTTGTTGCTGGGAGTGGCCGAGAACCAAAACCTGCACGGGGCTTTCCAGTGTACAGCCAGTGTTGTGTCCGCCATGTGCCTTTGGAGCTGGCGACGTCTCCATTCCCCAAAGGAGGTCAGTACCTTCTGGGGTTTATAGATGGCGTTCCAAGCACCCAACAAAAGAGGTAATATCTCCACGAGTTCCCGCTGTTTTCAAGCTATAACCATGCTTGTGCTTTTAAAGGGCTGGGATGGATGCCTTCGGCCGGTGATACCCGGGCCTCATCCTGGCCTTTTTCCGTTGCTGTGAAGGCTTTTGATGGAGCTTTTCTGTTTGTTTGCGAACCATGTCTCTCCCTCCCCTTTTCTTGTACTGCTGTTGCTTTACCTCTCTTCCATTCATATTTTTTTCCTTCCTTTTTGCTGCATGGAGACTCTCTGCTGTACGAGTGTAAGTATCGTGGGTGGCTCTGCAGTCTCTGGCTGCGCTCGCTTCTGTCCTCGTGCTCCCTCTGCTTGTGCTGCCCGGCTGGTCTCCCAGGAGACCCAGCGTCACCCCCCGGTTCGCGTCCCGCGCGAAACAGGCAGCGATTTAGAGACGAGATTGCGTTTTACCAGGCGCTTCGGCTGGAACACAGGTGATGAATTGAAAGTACCCTAGCTGTGCCTAAAAGCAGGCAGAGTGTTGATGAAGAGGGCACCAGCCATCAAGAGGGAAAAAGTGCTTTTTCCATTCATGTTTGAAAAAAAAAAAAAGACAGTTCCTTAAACGTCCAGGTTTTGCTTTGTTTTGTTTTGTTTTCCTGATTCTTGTTTCCCAGGGTTGTAGAAACTTGGCATCATGATTTCCTTCTTGCATTAGAAAGAGTTTCCTAATCTGTGTCCCAACTGTTTATATATATATAATTTTTTTTACTGTTTATTTTTGAGAGAGAGCGAGACAGAGTGCAAGCAGGGAGGGCATAGAGAGAGAGGGAGACAGAATCCGAAGCAGGCTCCAGGCTCCGAGCTGTCAGCACAGAGCCCGATGCCGGGCTTGAACTCATGAACTGTGAGATCATGACCTGAGCCCAAGTCGTACCCTCTGCGGACAGAGCCACCCAGGTGCCCCTAACCAACCAGGTTTTTATTTTGTTTCTTCTTGGTTTTAACCTCAGGGAAAAGAAAAGTAATTAGGGATTCTTGAGCTTGCCATGAGAGTTTTGTTGTTTATTCTTTGCACAACTTGGTAAAACGAACAAGGAAACTTCTTCTTCCTATTTTTGTGGTGAGAGAAACAATCGAACTCTCATTTTAGAAAAAATGAGGACATCTAGGAATTATAGGTTAAGAGTGTGTTTAACAGGAAAAAATATTGTGGTGTTTGTCAGGCTCCAACGTTAGCCTTAGTGGAAAGTAGACATATCATCTGGGCCGCATGAGAGTAGTCCATCATAGGAACTGGATCAAATGAGTAAGATTTCTGAGCAGTGTAGACATTGTGCTCGCCTTAGACTGCTGTAGAGCAGGGCCACGCGTCGCATTCACACTGTCTGCCAAGGTGGGGGATTCAGCGATGGTTCGTGCTGTCAAGATGAGGAAGGTTGTGTTAGGGCTCGCCTTCTAAAGTTATATTTTAAAGGCTGTAACGCACTCTTCCTCATGTACTTGTACTTATGACTCACAAGGTGCATATTTAAAGATAAAGTAGTCTTTTCCCGGCGCAAAGAGTGGACCGCGCTAACCACGGACCGATTTATGAAGAGTCCGCTTGGTCCGTATACCTCGCCTGCTGCTGTTGCTAACCCTGTTCATCTGGGAGGCGCTTGGTGATTTCCGCTCCCAGTTAACACGCACACATCGACACATGTCCCGGGCAGGAAACCAAGACCAAACAGTCGGAGAAAATTAACCCTTTCATTTTGATACAGGAGCGTTACCAGTTCTAACGAGGAAGGTAAAGTAGATGTTTTTTCTAGGCTGCAGCTCTCTAATCAGCAGGTGTGAGAGGGAAGACTGGGGTGCATTCAGACCCGATTTCTGGAACAACATAGAATATGTGTTCCTACATACGTGCTCAGGCGCATCGTCAGAGCTCACACCCAAGTTCCCTCTTGCTCCCAATGTGTGTGTAGTGGGATCCTGGGACTGAGCCACCCAACAGTGAACGAGTTCATTTTTTTTCTATAAAATTGTTAAGGAAAAAAATTATAAGAAAGAAAAATAAGAGAGAAATGAAGTTCGCTTTTTTTTCCCTTTCGTCATGATACGTAAATCAGGGGAAAGCATGAAACCGTTCATCGGTTACCAGGAATGTCTAAAATTGGGTTGCGTTCTTAACACCCAACTCTACAAACTCGCCTGATTTCGAGTCAGCGCATTGTCCCGGTCCGAGCGTGGCAAACTTCGAAAGTAACAGATGTGTCAGATACGGTGACAAGAGTTGTACTTGAAGTGCAACCGTAAAGAGCCAATGAGAGGAAGGTGAGCGCTGAGGCTTTAGATAGTCAAACCCAGGAGAGCAAACCGGTTCCCGTTGGGTGGCTGGCAGCCATCGAAAACCCCGGCGGGTCGGTGCACCCCTCAGTGCGTCTGTAGTTAGGTTGAGCTGAATGACGATTCACAGATAGGCCTCAGTGCGGAAGTGTCTCTTTCTTCCTGTCTTTTGTGTTATCTTTAAATGTTATATATTATATGCTTTTATATACAGTTCTCTCTAGGCGTTCCTCTTCATGTTTTTAAAACTGTAACATATTTGAAATGTCATAACTGTCATGTTTTACACACGTTCGGTATCCGTTATAAAGGCTAAAGAGGGAAACTTGAGCCGGATTATTTTTGCCCATGAACACTTTTTCCATAAAATCAAGAGTCACAGGAAAAACTGTTGGGAGACATCTTCGTTCCATGCATTGTTAAGCCTCTTTTTCATTTATTTGTGGCTGTCCCAATGCATTGGCCAGAAGTTATATCCCAAGCTGCTGCTTGATCCTTTTACCTATCACGGCTGTACGCAAAGTAGAGGGAGTACTAAAGGTATTCTTTATTAAACATAGCATATTTTTGGTAGTTTGGTTCTCCTGAGAGTTAATCTTAGAGGTTTCCCTTAACTGCAAGGCCAGTTTTGGGGGAACAACCTGGAAGCTGGTTCCCTTCCCAGTTGCCTTGGATTGACCCTTGATTTATAAATAGATATTCCTGAGATGGTCCGCCATTAACACAACCTCGGAAGAGCCAAATGGGCAAGCTTTCATAGCACGTTTCAGGAAGACCAGTCTGGCTTTGGATATAATTGCTCATCTTTTCTCTCCCTTTTTCTCTCCCTTTTTCTCAATATTAAATAATAGCAAAAGGATGTCATTACTAAAGCTGGCGTAAAATTGTTAGAACTGTAAAGTTGTTTGTTTTCAAGGTCGGTCTGAGCCAATTCATTCTTTGAACCCAAGAGAGTTTGTCAACCTTGTGGCTGTTTTTTGAGAAAGCCTCAGGTTACACCCTATTAAATGAAAGCCTACAAAGTAAGTTCTGTTATCTCTTACTTTACACCAAGACTAGTGTCCAGGATCAAACCAATTAAATCATCCCTGACATCCATTCCTCTGTATATCGATTACGAAGGGTATGGTTAGGAGAGTTGCCGGGCCAGCCTCATGAGGGTCTGTCCCTGGTGCTCTTCCTAATGACACTTTGAATGGTGGCCTCTGTCATCTCCGTGACTCAGTTTCTTCCTTCAGGTTTGAGAGGTGACGACAGAGGCCGCCTCCTGCCTTCGCTGTGGTCCTGTTGAGGGAGAAGCTGCTACCTTCCTCAGGCTTGGCTTTATGTACCCAGCGGCCGGCACCAAGGCTTACGTTTTGGTGGTTTGGGTGTTGGTCCCGTTTTTTTTTTAAGACTAGCAGGATGAAAGACTCTTACCGAGAAGTGACCGCAGACGCAGGCTTCCAAACCATAGCAACTTCTTCCTAGTTAGTCTTTGCCCATAATATGAAGGCCAAAATCTTGGTGGCAGAAGTGGGAAATGAAACAGTTAAAGAACTTGAATCATCGAGGTGACGAAGTTCAGGGTTGCCCTGCAGTTGGGACCATGGTCAGGAGTAGTGAAAGATTGTAGTTTCAGTTTGTAGCAACTGATTTTTACTATCTTTTAATCTCATTTTTTATATCCATTTTAATAGCCTCGTGTGCAGCTTGGAATTACATTCTGTATCACTCACTGTTCTTTCGGCCACGTAAATACGATGTAACCGAGGAGGGCTGAGCGGAGGAGGAGAGGAGGAAGAAGTAGGCTGTATCAGTTGACAACACCGTAAACATTTAGCAATGTGTGGGTTCAGTCTTTGCAGGGAGGCCGTCAGATGTGATCAGCCACTCTGGAAAGAAGCGAAACAAAGACTGAGTTGAAACATTCGGTCCCAGGTGCTGCTTCAGCCCCGCCCCTCCTGAAATGTTAGCGGAGTTTGGGAGGCGAGTTTTGCGTGGCTACCTAAGAGCTTCCTTTGTTTCCTTGCTAGATGACGCCTAAATCCAAACGGAAGAGTATCCATAGCCGGATGCTGCGGCCTGTTTCCAGGGCCTTCGGTGAGTTACTTCCGTATCCACAGAACACCCTCAGCGGGGGCCTGGGGCGGCTTCGGGGCTGTTTCCCAGGGATGCTGTTGGGTGAGGGGCCCGGCGTTGCCTTCAGGAACTCCGGAGCCCCTCCGGATGCACTGAGCTTCGGCCTGGGGCTCTGCTTTATTTCAGAGATGGAGTTTGATCTGGACAAAGCTCTGGAAGAGGTGCCCATTCACATCGAGGACCCACCCTTCCTGGGCACCAGGCCGGAGAAGCGCGGCTCGGCGCTGATCTCCGAGCTGCCCTCTGAAGAAGGCAGGAAGCTGGAGCACTTCACCAAGTTAAGGCCAAAGCGGAACAAGAAGCAGCAGCCCACGCAGGCGGCGGTAGGTGGACCGGGCCCCGTCCCTCTCCCTCACCCGTCCCGACCCAGCGGGAGTGCTCCCGACCCAGGGGGAGTGCTCCCAACCCAGGGGGATCTCTGGAGAGAGGCCCAAGCACCTGGCACAGCGTGGAAGCTCGTAGCGAAGGGGAACGGACATCTGAGTCAATGCGTCGTTGGGCGCTCAGCGGCTCTGGAAAAGACGACATGGTCACGTGTCCAAGGCCTCGGAGCGGAGGGCCCTTGGCAGAAGTCCTTAGAAGAGTAGCAGCCCCGTGCGTGACCAGTAGGCTCCCACCTGGGATGAGTAAGGTCTGAGTGTGGACAGGGGGCGACGAAGCCCCAAGGAACCGGCTCGTCGCTGCGGGTTGCTTGCGTGTGACTCGGGGTGCACACCCCTGCCCCCCCACCGGCCGCACCTGCCTCTGCTTTTGATAGGCTGCAAAGCCCAGGTGGCGAAGCGGGGTTCTCGGGCAGCACGAGGCCGCACCCGTGTCCCCGCGGGAGAGGTTCTCGGGTTCACGTCTCCCTCTCCGTTGCAGTCAGACTTCTTGGCGGGGCTGGCGCCCGGTGTCTCTCTCCGTCCCCCTTCCCCGGCGGTCCCCCGGAATCTCCGCTCTGTCCCCACCCGCCTCCGCGGCCGCCCCGTCTCTCCGGACCTCGTCCCCTTCGCCGGGGTCTCAGCGGTTACTTGACACAGAGAACTCCACTCCCCGGGGGCCTCGGAGCCGCCACACGCTTCTTTTCCACCCACCCCTCCGGCGACGCCCGGGAGCCTGCCGCTTGCCGCCGGGCCCTGTGGGCAGAACGCGAGGTTCCGGTCTGCGGCTGGCCTCTGCCCCGTCTGCTCTGCTCCGCTCCGGGGTCAGACACTCCTCTGCCTCCTGACTCGGGCGGCCCAGGGCCCTCGGGCTCAGCACGGTCAGAACGCGGCGCGTCTCTCCGGGAGCCCGCCTCCCTCTCACACCCCTGTCCCCCACGGCGCGTCACAGTTGACGAGTCGGGAACCTGGATATGGTGGTCTTGAGACAGCAGGTCCCCGTGCCACCCCAGGCCTGCTCTCCCTGCTTCCTTGTCGTCCCTGCCATTGCTGCTTCCCGTCTTGTGCCTCAGTCCTCGGAGCTGTAGCCTTTCTCTCATCGCCTCTCCGCCCCGCCCCACCCTGCACGCCTCCTGGGCTGGCAGCCACTCGTCTGTCAGATTTCCACTTGCCTCAGTGTTCCAGAAGGCCCTCCCAGGCTCTCCCTGTGTGCTCCCATAGGGCTGTGTTCACAGGACTCCAGGGGAGGTCATTCTCGCAGACTGGGTGTGCACGGTGCACGGCCTGAACAACCCGCCATGGAGGCCACGGCTCTTCCAGCATCTGCTGTTGATAACTGTTACAGCTGCTTGTATAGCGCTCGTCACAGTGTCTTCTAAGCACTGTCCTCGTCTGTGAGCTTCACGTAGGAAGGCGGGTAGTTCATTACCCCTGGATTTATGCTCCGTGCTCAGCATGGGTTTAGAATATGGTGGGTGCTCAGCAGTACTTACCGGACGCCACGTGGATGACTGGAGACCCAGATGGTGAAGGTCCCAGTAATTAGGCACGGGGTCAGTCGTGTCGTCATACTGGCTCAGGCGTGTCGTGTTGGTTAATTTCTCTCATTTGAATCTGAGTAGCGTGACGTGGTTTCAAAAAGCACCAAGCAAACAGCTTTAGTTCGTTGTTTTCTCGTTTACTTGATTTTAACTTTTTAGTGCACGATTACGTATTCTTAGAAGAATAAACTTTTATAAACGTTATTTTCATCTTTCTAAATTGTTTTAATGTTTATTTATTTTTGAGAGAGAGAGCACGAGTGAGGGAAGGGCGGAGAGAGAGGGAGACACAGAATCCGAAGCAGACTCCAGGGTCCAAGCCGTCAGCACAGAGCCCGACGCGGGGCTCGAACTCACAAACTGTGAGATCGTGACCGGAGCCGAAGTCAGAGGCTTAACCGACTGAGCCCCCCAGGCGGCCCAAACTTTGTTTTAAATAAGGCTTTCTTAGGGAACAAGATGACCTCCCACACTCTGGATTCTGGGTGGTTACTGGGCTCCTCTTCGGCTCTTTCCGTGGGGAGAGTCATTAGCAGTGTGACTTGTATCCAAAATGATGGTCGAAGCATTCCCTTGATGAAGTCAGTGACCCGCAGAAAGAGAATGTCATGAACGTACTGAAAGGCCCAGAAGGGAGGGGAAGGAAGCCGAGACCCGGTCCTTGTGGAGGGACGCAGTCGGATACGCCCTGCAGGTTTTAACTTTGCCCACAGGGAAGCCAGGACTCGCAGACCCCCTGCCGGGAGCACGGGGCGTGCCCTGAAGCAGTGGGCGGGCCGTGGGCCCAAGTCCATCTAGCTTCTTCCCAGAGGCTTGGCGGACGGGGCTCACGGCAAAACGGTACTGATGGACGATTCCACAGTGCTCGCCGTCTCCGAAGTATCTTCCTCTCTCTCGACTCTGTGAAGTGGCCCCGTTTTCAGCCGAGAATGAGGGGTCACAGCTTCCCTTCCTCACTAGTCTTCCGTAGCAACAATCACTTACTATTCTCGGATCGGTTTGGTTTTGCTGGGATCGAGTGGACTCCGTCTACCCTGAGTGTGTTTTAAGTTTTCTAGAACTCGTCCTTGACCGCTGATGCCCCTCCCGTGCCTTCCTAAGAATCAGCTTGCTCAGAACCAAGGTGTGGCTTTTCTTTTTCCTTGTGACGTGTCTGATGCCACATGTGTGGGTCTCCCCGCCCTGCGCCCCCTTCCCGAACTAATTCTTCAACTTTGGACGCCAACCGAGTGTCGTACAGTTCAGTTCCCTCCGTCACCCCCTGGACTTAACCCGGGCCCCACAGGTTAAGGGCTCAGGGGCGAACCCCACTTCAGACACCAGGCCCAGGGTGTCATCTGTACTTCCGGCCAAGTTGACTGTCAGTTCTAGAGAGGGTCCCACGCCCCACTCCCTGGGTGTGACAATTTGCTAGAATGGCTCCCGGAACTCATGAAGACACTTTACTTAGTACTGGTTTGTTGTAAAGGCTGTGGGTCAGGGACAGCCACACGGGTGACATGTGTAGGGTGAGGTGATGGAAGTCCCTCTCTGGCAAGTCCCCCTCCCCACAGCTCGTGTGTCCCAGAGGTTCCGCCAGCCTCATTGCTGGAGGGGTTCGTAGAGGTTCCGTTGGGTAGGCTTGAGCACGATTGAGTAAATCGTTGGTCGTTGGCGACGAGCTCCGTCACCAGGCCCGCGTTCCTCCCCAGGGTCCGGGGTGGGGCTGGAAGTTCCAGCTGTCCTGTTATGTGGTTGGTTTCTCTGACAACAGCCCTTATCCTGAAGCTGCCTGGGGGCCCCCAAGCTTCTTATCGTAAACTCAGAAACGGTTGGAAAGGGCTTCTTAGAGGGAACAGAAGATGCTCCCATCCGCTCTGTCCCTCAGGAAGTGTCCCGGGTGTGAGAAACTGTGAGCAGCCAGGACGAAGGCCAAGTGCGCACTTCCGATCGCCCGCCAGGCTAAGTTAAATGCCAACAGGTCCGTTCCTGCGGGCCCCAGCTTGGATTATTTTGTCGTAACTTTGAGTCTCGTGCCAAAAATATACAAATAAATATCGACATAAACATGAAGAGTAGAAACTATTTAAAAAAACAGGTAAAAATTTAATCTTCAAAGTACAATCCTTCCAAACTGCCGGACGTCTTGGGAGTGATTGACGCAGACATTTTACCTACACGTTTTAAGTCTCTACTGAAGCTCTCTAAAAACAAAACAAAAATTTATTTTTATATCAAGAGATAAAATATACCAGTTTCTTCTTTTTTTCATTTCATTAATGTTTATGTTATGTAAGAACACTTAAACATTACGTCTTGGCCGCTTGGTCCGTAGAATTGAATCTTGGAGCATAGTAGTGAGAGAGCATGCGAGCGAGCTGGTTCCCTCTCTCCCTGGCAGTGTGCGTCTGGACTTGGGGTCTTTCTAAGCCAGAGTCAGCTTGCTTTTAAAATACCAGCCTGGGTGGCTCAGTCAGTTCAGTGCCTGACTCTTCATTTCGGCTCAGGTCATAATCTCATGGTTCGTGGGTTTGAGCCCCGCGTCGGGCTCTGTGCTGACAGTGTGGAGTCTGCTTGGGATCCTCTCTCTCTCTCTCTCTCTCTCTCTCTCTCTCTCTCTCTCTCTCTCTGCCCTTCCCTGTTCACATACACTCTGTCTCTCAAAATAGATAAACATTTAAAAAATAATAAAATAAAATCCCAGCACTGCCCACATTATTGAGTTGTCATGAGAAAGAAGTGGAATAAAAGTATACAGTCCTTTATTAAATGTAAATATTGTTCCTCAAAGCTAGTATCTGTTAGTCTGTTCTCCTAGAATTTTTATGATTTCAAGTCTCACATTTAGGTCCTTAATCCATTTTGAGTTTACTTTTGTGTATGATGTGGGAAGTGGTCCTGTTTCATTCTTTTGCACGTTGCTGTCCTGTTGTCCGGATACCGTTTGTTGAAGAGACTGTCTTTTTCTCGTTGCGTATTCTTGCCGCCTTTGTGGAAGATTAGTTGACTGTGTAACTGCGGGTCCGTTTCTGGGCTCCCTATTCTGTTCCGTTGATCCGTGTGTCTCTTTTTGTGCCAGGACCGTACTGTTTCGATTATTACAGCTTTGTCGTGTATCTTGAAGTCTGGGATTGTGATGCCTCCAGTTTAGTTCTTCTTTTCAAGATTGCTTTGGCTGTTTGGGGTCTTCTGTGGTTCCATACAAGTTTTAGTATTATTTGTTCTAGTTTTCAGAAAAATGCTGTTGGCGTTTTCATAGGGACGCATTAAATCTGTGGATTGCTTTGGGTAGTACGCACACCCGACAATATTTGTTTTTCCAATCCGTGAGCGTGGACTTCCTTCCCATTTGTATTCTCATCTTCAGTTTTTTTCTTCAGTGTTTTATAGTTTTTTTGAGTAAAGATCTTTTACTCTCATGGTTAACTTTATTATTTTTGATGCATTTGTAAATGGGATTCTTTTTAAATTTTTTTTTAATGCTTACTTTTGGGAGAGAAAGAATGTGAATGGGGCAGGGGCAGAGAGAGAGGGGGACGCAGAATCCGAAGCAGGCTCCAGGCTGAGCCGTCAGCACAGAGCCCAGTGCGGGGCTCTAACCCACGAACCGTGAGATCATGGCCTGAGCCGAAGTCGGCCGCTTAACCGACTGAGCCACCCAGGGGCCCTGGGATTGTTGTTTTAATTTCTCTTTCTGCTACAATATTATTAGTGTATAGAAATGCAGCAGGTTTCTGTATATTGATTTTGTATCCTGCGACCTTACTGAATTCATTTATCACTTCTAATAATTGTTTGGTGGAGTGTTGAGCAATTTTTCTATGTATGGTATCGTGTCTAGTGAAAGTTTTATTTCTTCGACCAGTTTGGATGCCTTTTATTTCTTCCGTTGTCTGAGTGCTGTGGCTGGGACTTTCAGGACTGTGGTGAGTAAAAGTGGCGAGAGTGAGGCTGTTGATCGCCGTACCTTCTCGGTGACTGGTGTCGGTCTGACTCTCGGGGCCAGCGTCCTCTGTGTTTATATTTCAGACAGAGGAGAGTGGGGGGGGGGGGGACAGGGGGCACATCCTGCAGGAACCTCGAGCTTATCCAGAAGTCCTAGTATACTTCTCGTTACGTCTCACTGTCCAGAAATGAAGCCGTCTTTCAGGCCTCAGGTGCAGGAACATCCGCCGGCTAATGCGTTTTGCTCGGTCACACTGCTACTCCAGAGAAGTCGGGGCTTCGACTGAGTGACCGAGAGAATACGAACTGGGCAGGCACGAAGCCATCTCTGCGGTTTACCGTCAGTCATGAAAGTGTCCTTCCTAGTTTGCTAATTTTTTTTTTCAATGAATAGTGGTTGAATTTGATTGGCTTTTTCTTCGGTGTTTTTGGAAATCCATCATTTATTTGTCTCTTTTGTTTCGCTATTGGGGTGAATCGCAGTAACAGACCTTTCTAATGTTATACCGTTCTTAATAATCATGATATTCTTGCTTTTTTATTTAATCCTATTTATAATTAACATACAGAGATATATTAGTTTCAGATGTATGTCTTCACTTTGTTTTAATATACTGCTGGGCTTTGTGTACCACATTTTATTGGGATTTTTTTAAATCTGTGTGCATGAAGAAGAGAGAGCTATAGTTTTCTTATTCTTGTTTAGACCATCCATCTGCTTTGGCTTTCAGAATTATAGTATCTTCATAAAATTAATTCGGAAAGTCTCCTTTCCTATCTTCTGGGACAGTTTGTATAAAACCGAGATTTTCGGTCCCTCTCCTGGGAAGCCATCCGGCCCGATGCATTCTGTGTGTGCAGGCGATCCTCGTATGTAGAATTCCTTTTGTAGGGATTTGATTTCTTTTGTTATAGATATGATCAGATTACCTGATTCTCCTTGCCACCATTTTGGCCATTGATATTTTTCTAGGGTACTGTCCACTTAGTCTAATTGTTCGTTTAGTTGTTTATAGAATTCTAACACTTTTTAATCTCTCCCGTATCATGTTTCTGTGTCCCATGGTTTTTCATTTCTGATGTATTTTAATGCTTCTCTCCTAATTGTGCGAGGCTGTCTCTTTAATTAGTCTGTTTTTTGAAGAATCGGCTTTTAGTTTTATGAGTCCTCTTAAGTTTGTTCATTTTTGCCTTAGATTTTTCTTACGTTTTCTTCATGTTACGTCTTTTGGGTTCCTTTATTTCCTGATTTGGCCGCTTAGCCCTCACCGCTCCGTGTTTCTTACTGCCTAATGTATGCATGGGAGATTCCAGGACTGTTCAGCGCTAATTAGCACTCTTTGGGTGTGTGTGTTCAGAGTTACTAATAATACACTAATTGTCCCTCCTTCCTGCCCGTCTCTCTCCATCCGGCCTATGGAGACATTACGAGAGATTTGACAGCGCTTGTCAGAGCCCACGTGCACCACCCACGGTGTCTCCGTGGTGTGTTCGGCTTCATAATCCTGGCGGAGGGTGGTCTGAACTGTCATTAGTCTTCATAATCACCGGCGTATCCTCTAAGCATTACAAATGGTCCTTTTAGCACGTATTCATCCGCCGGAGGCACAAAATCTACCTTCCTGATTTTTCAAACGCCGCCAGCAGCCACTCCGATGCCCTGTTTTATTTGCAGAAGCCTCTCTACGAGTGCGGATGCGATCTGGGCCCGCGGGCTTGGGGAGAGCGTCTCCCCTCCCAGGAATTACACTACACTTATTACCTATTTTTTTAATTTAATTTTATTTTTTTGATTAAAAAATTTTTTTAGTTTATTTATTTTGAGAGAGAGAGAGAGAGAGGCAGGGAGGGGCAGAGAGAGGAGAAAGAGAATCCCAGCAGCCCAGCACTGTCAGCACGGAGCCTAGCGTGGGGCTCGAACTCACAAACCGTGAGACCGTGCCCCGAGCCGAAGTCAAGAGTTGGACGCCTAAGCGACGGAGCCCCCCAGGCGGCCCTGGGCTACGCTTTTCAGTCAGACGTGTATTCTCCTTGATAGAAAGACCAAAGTCAAATGCGATTCAGAGAACTTCTGATGTCTCTGTGTCCCTTCCTTTTCCTTCTGCTAGAAATTGAGCTAACTCAGCGTGTGTGTTTGGCCTCGAACTGTTCTGACGAACTATATTTCTTTTTGTGTCCGGTTTTTGTGCCGTCCTTCCCACAAGCTGCTGACATCTCCCCTTCCTAGCCTCGCAGACGCGTGTTAGCCCACATCTCATTGAACATCGCTCAGTGATGCCGGATTCCCGTAACCTCTCTGCTCGCGGTGCCTTCATGTCTAAAATGACGGGGTCGGTCTGAGGGATCCCCGTCTGGGGTCTGTCCGGCCCCGAAAGCCGGCTCGTCCTGCAGGGGAGCGGCCGCTTTGTGGAGCCCCGTGTGTCGCCGTCTCCGAAACCCATTGATGTCCATGCTCCCTGACCCCAGAGAACTTTCTGTGCTAGCCATGAATTCCGTTTCAAAGCAGGAAGAAAGGAAAGGGCTGAGAGGGGAAATTTATGCTAGTGCAAAGTACATTTTTTTTCTCGGAATGGGAAAGGGAATTTGAGAGGAAGCCTCGGAGGGGAGGTATGGGCGCACCAGACGGAAGCCTGGTGTTAGGACCGCACGCCGTGGGCTCCTACCCTTCCCATCCATCGGCCAGGTGACCTGTGTGGGTCACCCTCACCCTCTGAACCCCCGGTTCCCGTGACTAGCCCAAAGCTATGATAAAACTGTCTTTCCTTTCCAGTGCAAAGGTACAAACGAAAATGAAGTCATATAGTGCAAGACACACGTAAACTATGGAGCATCGTACAAACACGGGGAGCCGTTACTACCTTAGAGATCCCGTTCTCCAGTTTACAGGAGGCAAAGCGCTAATGACGAGCAAGTTTCGTGCTGCTTTATCTTTCGTGGTCAGAGTTACTCAGGAGCTTTCTGACCATCGCCGAATTCTATAACCTGGCTGACTCTCCGCTCTGTTAGAATACACAGGAAAGCCTCGCTCCCGTACACAGCACCGTTCAGAGGAGGAGAATCTTTCCGTTCACATCTTACAGGGTCCACTTGTCCGTTGTCTGTTACCGGCTCGCTTTCGGCAGTTCGCAGGCAGGAACTCAGACCCCGGTTCATTTCGTGATCGAGATTTCCCAGGGGGTGGAGCGGATGATTGCTTAAACCAGATGACTGGTCTTTCGTGTAAACAGTGCATACAAAGGTCTTCGCAGCCCTCAGCCAAGTTCCCCTAGAGGCAGCGCCACGCTTGCAAATCAGGATTACAGGAAGCCGCTTCCCCACCGCTCTGCGGCAAGACCTCCAGACCAGATATCCCAGCCACAGGAGCATTTGTCGTCGTCCCCAAAGGAGTGGGCAGGATACGTGCTCTGTCTCCAGGGCCTACGACCTGTGGGTATAAGATATTAACTTAATACACCACTGCAGACCCAAGTCGGACATATTGCTGAGCTCGCTGTCAAGGACTGTTGCAAACTTGGTAAATGATTACTTTACGGCTTCCGTCCTCAGACCCAGCTTTCAGGTGTCTGCTGGGCGCCAGACCCTGAGTTTCCGCAGCACCTCAGATGCTTGTCAGAAACGGGACTCGTCCTCTTCTTCCCCACGTCTGGTCCTAGACCTCTGTTCCCCGGAACCGTGCTCCCGTTTGCCCCGCCTAGAAACTTCAGCATCGTCCGAGGCAGCCCTGTCTTGGTACTCTGATGTCCCCAGGGCTGAACTGGCTCCTCACCTCCTCCAGATGAGACTAGACTATCACAGGAATCTCTCTTTCATGTTCCTGAGCAGAGTCCCCTTCTTACAGGGGCGCCTGGGGGACTCAGTCAGCTAAGTGTCCGACTTTGGCTCAGGTCATGATCTCACGGTTCATAAGTTCAAGCCCCGTGTCAGGCTCTGTGCTGACAGCTCAGAGCCTGGAGCCTGCTTCCGTTTCTGTGTCTCCCTCTCTCCCCCTACATGAGCTTGCTCTGTCTCTGTCTCTTAAAAATGAATAAGTGTTTAAAAAAAAAATTAGATTCCCCCACTTAAAATCCCTGACTTCTCCAACTGCGTGCTGCTCTAGAATTATCTGAACAAAATACCGGCCGGGCCGGGCCAGTCTTGTAGGGTCCCTATCACCTACTGAGTGAGGTCCACACTCTTTAACGTGAGAGTCAAGGCTCTTCACCTGGGTCCTTGCATTACTAGTTGGGAAGTACTCATTCAGCTAGAGATAACGAGAGATGCGCAACTGAAAATGGCTTAAATAGTGAGAAATACGGACTGCGTCGACACGAAACCCAGAAGTCTCGGGACCAGGGACTGGCTTACTCAGCAGCGAAGCTCCGGCACCCGGCTGTTTTCTGCCCTCTGCTCAGTCATGCTCCACGTGTCGGCTCTTGTCCTCGGGCTCGTGGCCCCCTTGAGCCCCGGGTGGCCGGGTCGGCTCAGACAGCCTGTCCTCCCACATACATCCGCGCAGAAAAAAACACGCGCCTTCCCTTGCAGGAAAACGTGCTCCCAAGCCCCTGGTGCGTTCCCCTTCTGTGTCACCAGCGTCGTGTCCTCCACCTGTGCCCACCGGTCACAGGCCAGGCGATGATGCCATTGTGGGATTTGCCTTCTACAAATAAGTGCTCACACCTTGAAATCAGGCTTTGCTTCCCGCAGGGAAGAAAGGAAGCAGGGGCGGGGGTCGGAGTGGCCACTGTGTGCGTCCTCGGGGGTTGGCACTGAGCAGTCGATCCCACCCTGCTCCGCTGGCCCCTGGCCACCGGGACCGTCTCCAGTGTCCGACCCTGGCACCTGTGGCGTTTTTCCGTGCGTTCCCTCTTCCTTTCAATCACCTGCAGCGCTCTCTCCGCCTGTAGGAGGCTGGGCTCTTCCCGGCCGCCGCCTCAGACGCGCCCGCCAGCGCCCACCCTACACCAGGCTCTGCGGTCATGGTGTATTCCTCACTTTTGTTTCCCTCTCCCTGGCCACGGTCGTGCACGTGACTTCCATTCCAGTAGCAGCAGGGCCCTCGTTCGGTCAGTCCCGTCCTTCCCAGGGCCCTCGTCGCGGTGCCTTGAAGGTGACGGCCATGTTTGCTGCGTGACGTTGACTGTAAGTTGCCATGACGCCTGTTTGGTCTGCAGGTCTGTGCTGCCAGCCTGGTCTCCCAAGACGGGGAACAGAATGGCCTCCTGGGGAGAGTGGACGAAGGTGTGGATGAATTCTTCACCAAGAAGGTGACCAAGATGGATTCCAAGTGAGTTCAGAGTCATTTCACTAATAATACTGCTTAATTACCTGTAAATGACTAAGTTGCAATCCAACTTACTATGCCAAGGTTTGTTTGTTTTATTTATATGTTTTACACGGGATTTACTCTTCGCATGGTTTGAAAAAGGTGATCTTCAGACCAGCAATTATCACTGGCACCTGGGAACTTATTAAAAATGCAAATTCTCAGGCCACTACCCCAGACCCACTGAGTCAGAAACTCGGGATGTGGGACCAGGCAGTCTGTAATTTAGTAAGCCGCCAGGGTAAACTGAGGCATGCTTAAGTTTGAGAACCATTGTCGTATTCTAAAATAGACCACAAAGTACACCAAGGTATATTGTTAGGGCCTTATCACCGTCACCTGGACCCCTTTATTGCAGGGGGGTAAAAACTTTGACAGCTGGCATTACTTCTTTCTAAAGTCCCCTTGTTCGTAATTCGATGTACCAGGGAGGGGCCGTCTCACTGCTAAATGGCACAGCGCCAGTAGACAGCATCGCGAGGATGACAGGGTCAGCGAAGAGCCTTCAAGGGCAGCTCCTAGCATGTTTCTTCACTTTGTTATTCCTGAGCCGTGTTTCCTTAAAAGACAATTCTATTACGAACTTTTATTAACAAGTGCTTAACCTGGAACACTCCAGGCGTTCAGCATGATTCGTACCCAGTTATTTAATCCCCAACTAAAACGCAGATCTGTCCCCAAATACGCTCTTAACGTGGATTTGTGTCTGTGCAGTATTCTTCACCTTGAGACACCAAGTCCGGGGCTGAATGGAAACCATGCTGATAAGCCGGGGGCGGGCGGGCTGGGCACCGGCAGGGAGGAAAGCGGCCCATTCTGTAGATTGATGTGCCTTATCTTGCCTCCGCAGGATGGGGAGCTGGAAATAAGTTTTTACATCCGTAACAGTATCACTTACCGCGTGTTACACGCTTCAGGACCCAATTATTTGTCTTCTTTGACACTGGCCTTGAAGCTCGGCGTGCTAGGAGAGGTGCTAGGCTCGCAGTCTTCAAGACCGGCTCAAATGTCACTTGTTCTTTGAAGCCGTCTCCCAACGGCTCCTCTCCCACCCCCTAGCTTAACTGCTCTTCCTCTCCTGCTGACTCAGCGCCTTTTGTTTTTCCTATCTGTTGGAGCACACGTCACCCTTTGAGTGTTTCTTCGGTTTCAAATCTTCTTACAGTATGAGGAATGGACAGATGTATTCTCAGTGTAAAAGATTCAGGCGAGACCAACGTAAACAGAGCGAACTGGAAAGTCCCTTTTGAGTCTTTTTTTCCCCTAGAAGCTGCTTTTCAGAAGCGACACCCAGCTCTTGCTGTTTGTGTCTGACACAGCCTGGAATCTGTAGTTCGCCTCCAGTCACAGCTGGTTGCATGAATTTAGGCAGTCTTGGCCCGTATCCCTGCAAACCACAGACCCCACTGTGGGCTCGCCCTCCTCCTGGAGCTCAGAAGTCAATACGCCGTCAGTGGAGAGGCTGACGCACATTCGATCCGAAGCGTTTGTGGTACACCTGCTTCCGTGTGATTTCCTGGGTCCGTGTGATGCCGCCTTCCGTATCAGGCTCTGAATGAAGGCTGGGCAAATTTTTACCAGGTGGTCAGTCCACTCTCTCGAAAGATACTGCTCTGAGAGTATATTCCAGTGCACAAACAGATAGACTAGGACATCAGTTGTCATCAAATAATGATGGAATCTTCTAGAAGTTTTGATTTTTTTCATTTCATTTTGTTATATAAAAACAGACTGTCAGTTTTTGTAAAGGGCTAGGCTTAGGTAAATCAGCAAGCCGCATGAAGAAAGTTTGAAAATCAAAGTTATAAATGCTCATAGTTTAAAATGCCAGATGTTGTACAAGGCTTTTTACCAAAAGACAAAACAAAAGAACAAAACAAAACAAAAAAAAACACCAGAAAACAAAACTCCATTGTTTCTTCCCCCACTCCTTGGTCCCCAGAGGCAATTAATTTCTGTGCTTTTAGCTGTTTATTTTTTACTTTCGCTTCAATATTCTTCAGTAACATTTTTTGCTGTTTCCTGTTTTTCAGTTTTAGATAGTATGACTGTTAACTTCTCACTGTGCGGGATGATAATTTATCTCTGACACACTTACCCTACTGCCCACACACACACACACACACACACACACACACACACACACACTTTCCCTCTCCCATCCTATATGGTTATATCAGAATTGTTGGTTAGATTAATATGTTCACTTCGTTACGACCGTGTAAATATTCACGGCTGAGTTCTCCCATCACCGTGTTTCCTCTCCTTCATGGCTTTTCACTTTCCCTGTGGTGAATAATTACCCCCTTTGCATTTGCTTGCTTTTCTGTATTCCGGTGCTGCCCTGTCCCATGCATCTCCAGGAAAGGTTGTTCCAGTATCCTCCGTTTCATCCCCGGGACACGGCCTTCCTTGCTGCCTGAGGCCACCCCATTCTAGGATCCAGAATGAGAGAAAGGGGCTGGGAGTCTCACTGTCCCAACACGCAGGCTTTCCTGGGATTATAGGGGAGGAAAATTAATTTCTCTCTACCCTTCCAGGGTCTTGGAGGAGACAGGCCTTGCTAGGCTGAGACCTGTGATAAAAGACAGACTAGCAGAAGAGAAACAAAACGGAAGTTCAAGAACATGGGGTACCTGTGTGGTTCGGTCATTTGAGCCTTCGATTCTTGATTTCAGCTCAGGTCATGATCCCAGAGTCACGGGATCGAGACTGAGCCCTGTGTCAGGCTCCATGGTAGGCCCGGATTCTCTCTCTCTCTCTGTCCCTCTTCCCCCACCTCTAAGAACAGTAAGGAACTTCAAGGACATGTGTACCTTCTGTCCACATGGGGAGACCCAGAAACCGGGTAGCTCTCCAGAATGGCGCAAGCCACCACGTGACATACCGTTTTCGGCTAAAGACCCAAGAAAGACGTTGGGATGGGGGACGGGGAACGAGCGTTGGCGCTCCCCAGGAAACGGACCGTGAACAGAGCAAGGTTGTTGTGCACGGTGACGTCCATGCCTTCTCCACCGGTAATTTCTGGAGACTTAGCTCTCCCCGCCTCCCTGCTCCCTAGAGGAGACACCCTTATAAAGGAGATTTCTCTCATAAATAAAATGTCTCTTCTGAAAGGGCAGCTTCTACTCAGTTTTCAGAGGCTTTTCAACATCTGCTGTTTCTTAATCCGCCTAAAATAATCCGCATGCCAGAGACGCCTGTTTTGGGGTGCCACAGTCCGCCACCCTCCACCTGAGCCTCCTGTTTCCACAACAGCACGCATTCCTCAGCTGACCTGCTGTCTGTCCCTCACCCCCCACCCCCGGCGGGGAAACTTGGGTGCCAAAGGGCACCCTTGGTCTCTGGTTTGGGGAGAGGGCCTGAGGGTTTGGCGAATGGGCTCCTGCCTCTCTCCCTCTCTGGGGCCCCCCTTCCTTCTGTTTCCAGAGGTGCTCGGAGCCCCAGGCAAACCCATCTGCCTCTCGTCACCCCTCTCGTTGCTCCAGAGGTCGGCCGCCCAAGTATCTTAGTCCCTTGTCACTCACAACTCTCTTGGCTTCCAAACTTGTTTTTGCCTTTCCTCCCCTCTGGGGCTTTTGCCTTTTGTTTTGTTGTCTTTAAACCTCTGGCTGTGATCGCTGGGGACTCAGAGGAGCTGCTCGAGGCGAGAGGTGGCAGTGAGACGCCCCCCCCAGCCCGTCTCACTTGTCTTTTCCCATCCAGTCCCCTGGTCCTGAGTGTTCTCTTGAGCACAACTCTCCCAAAGCTCACGGTCTCTGATGCCTTCTTCAGGGGGACTCCGCTAAAGCAAGGACCTGCGTCTTTGGATGGAGCAGTAAGCCGTAAGGCCGGGGTCTCAGGTGGTATCTGGCAATCGCGCAAGGGTTTCAGGTGCTTATGGGGAAATCTGGCCCTTTCGGCACCAATCAAATCAAATAAGGCTGTCACCCACCTTCGTCTTTGGAAGTTAGGCCGTTGAGCAGAGGATTTAAATACAGAAACACCTAAGGGCGCCTGAGTGGATCAGTCAGTAGAGCATCTGACCTCACAGTCATGATCTCGCGATCCATGAGTTTGATCCCTGCCTTGGGCTCTGTGCTAATGGCTCAGAGTCTGGAGCCTGCTTTGGATTCTGTGTCTCTCTCGCTCTCTGCCCCTCCCCTGCTCACACTGTCTCTCAAAAATAAGTATTTTAAAAAACTAAAATAAATACAGACAGAAACACCTCATCTCTGCTACTAGTCCCACCACCTACACCTTCTTCATTGGTAGAGCCTCCCCTGTGAGTATGGCGACAACATTCCACACTTATGTTGCCAAGGGCAGTAATTCAAATGACAATTTTTAAATGCTTCGTGATGGTCGCCCTGTAAGCAGCAATCTCCATATTTCTGTTTTGACCGACTCTGGCTAGAACTGTTCCGACTGACTGACTCTGGCTAGAACTGTTCTGACTGATTGACTCTGGCTATAACTGTTCTGACTGACTGACTCTGGCTAGGACTATTCTGACTGACCAACTCTGGCTAGGACTATTCTGACTGACTCTGGCTAGAACTGTTCTGACTGACTGACTCTGGCTAGGACTATTCTGACTGACTGTCTAGAACTGTTCTGACTGACTGACTCTGGCTAGGATTATTCTGACTGACGCTGGCTAGAACTCCAATTACAGCAGAACCCACAGGATTTGCTCTTTTGACTCACAGGAGGTCAGCAGCAAGGGGCTCAGAGTCCCACGAGCTCGGTGAAGGAGGAGATGAAAAGAAAAAGCGAGACTCTAGGAAGAGCGGCTTTCTCAACTTAATCAAATCCCGGTCCAAAACGGAGCGGCCCCCGACGGTCCTGACGACGGAGGAGCCCTCGTCGCCGAAGGGGGCCGTCCGAAGTCCGGCCGCGGACACGCCCAGGAGGGACGTGAAGCCTGCGGAGCAGAGTGGCAGCTCTGAGCGGCCGGAGGAGATGAAAACGCCCGACCCCCCGGAGGAAAGTCACGGGGAGGACGTGGGGAAGGCGGACCGCGGTGACGGCAAGAGCAGCCCGCAGGCCGGGCGGAGGTACGGGGTCCAGGTGATGGGCAGCGGGCTGCTGGCGGAGATGAAGGCCAAGCAGGAGCGGAGAGCCGCCTGGGCGCAGAAGGTGAGGGGGCCTTCCTTCCGCGTGCTCGTGTCTGGGGAGCCACCCCTGCTCGGTGTTGACGGTCGAGGGAGGTGCAGAAATAGCCTGTCTGGTTGAATGCAAATCCAAGAACAAAAGACTTTTTCCATAAGAGCGCAGGGTACCGGCGCTGTGCGTTCCCTTGGGCACTGGGGCCTTCTCTTCGGAGGCCACAGCGCTGGGAGGGAAGTCGTTGGCCGAGAGTCTGTGGCCTTTTCCCGCTGCGAGGTGCTTCCTGTGCGAGTCAGAAGCATGGACACCTGTTCCGGGAAAATGCTCAGATCTGGGGAGAAGATGGAGTCTGTTGAGTCCAGACAGAGACCCCCAGAGTGACCAGAGGTGAACCGACAGAGGCAGATAAAAAGACTGAAACCAGCGGGGCGCCGGGCTGGCTCGCTCGGCCGAGTGTGCCTCTTGATCTCAGGGTTGTGAGTTCAAGCCCCAAGTCGGGTGTAGTAGAGACTACTTAAGATTAAGAAAAAAGTCTGGGATGCCTGGGTGGCTCAGTCCATTAAGTGTCCAACTTTGGCCTCCGTCATGATCTCACCGGTCCCGAGGTGGAGCGCTGCACCGGGCTCTGTGCTGACAGCTCAGAGCCTGGAGCCTGCTTCGGAGTCTGTGCCTCCCTCTCTCTCCGCCTCTCCCCTGCTCTTAACGCTCTGTCTCTTTCTCTTAAAAATAAATAAACATTAAAAAAACATGAAAATTAAAGAATACTGAAACCAGATTCTAATTGTATAAAGGTAGATCTGTTTTTCAGTTTCTTTCATAACTTGTTCCCTTTTCCAAGCCTATACGTTCCTTGCTCTGTTCCAGATTTGCAAGTCAGAAAAAAGAGAGGCAAGGTATTCTGTTAGTTTGGATTAGATGCTTGATCATTGAGATACGTCGTCAGTTGCCCTGAAGAAAAACTTGATCGTTTAAAAATGGCCAAGGCCCCCCAAACCCCGACCCAAAGCATCGTTTACTCTTCGAACATCTTTTAAAATATACAGCGTGGTTTTTTTTTTCTTCCCCTTTCCTCTCTCTTTTCCCCGGCAGCTACTCGGGAGATCGCAGCTCTTCTGTGGTCATGGAGAGCCACGTGGCCGCGTGAACCCGGGTCCTGGGTTTCGTGCAGTTTTCTGCACTCTTTTTCCTTTCTCTAACTGGGTTTCCCAAAGAGAGGAAACCGGTGCATCTGTTTTACTTGAAGTGTCAGCATAAAACAATTCGCCCCAACGAACCGTTGAGTTTTAGAAAGTTACTCCAACGGTATCATAGACCAGGGCACGGAGGGCTGGGTTTTTTTTATTACTTAACAACTGATTTTTTTTTTTTTCATTAAATCCTGCATCACACAGGGTCTTCCAGCTGTTTGTCAGAGCCCTCCAGCCAGCGCTGAGGCTACCCAGCAGTGTGCTAGCCAGAGGTCCCTCCTCCCTGGCTCCCTGCCCCTTATGGAAGGGTGGGCGGGGTGCAGGGGGGAACACGTAACTGGCGTCTGCCGATTCGGCCAGGCAGGCGCTCGTCAGAATTCTGTGACCGCGTCATTGGCAAGTCAGACGCCCGAGGAAGTGTTTCAACTTCAATCCGGTTTATAGAATTTCTTTACAACAATGACCATGCTGTTTGCACTAACGAGCTGCTTATTTTATCACTGTTTTCACTGACGAACAGCTGCTTTTTGGTAGAAAGATGGGGAGGCGCTAGGGAGTTTTTTCCATGTGCTTTGGATTTGATACATAAATTGGCTCAAAGTGACAAAATTCCTTTGGTTTGGAAAAGTCTTGTTTCTTTGAGGCTTATAGTAATGTCCTCATAGCGCCATCTAGTGTCTTTCTAAAACAACCCTGATAATAAAAATCCTTCATACGGGGAGACCCCAAAGATATTGAGGGTTCGGTTCCAGACCAACCCAATAAAGTGAGTATCGCAATAAAGCGAGTCAGATGAATTTTTGGGTTTCCCAGCATATAGAAAGTTATGTTTACACGACACCGTAGACTATGGAGTGTGTGCTGCCATTCTGTCTAAAAACACAATGGACATACCTCAGTTTTAAATCAGTTCATTGATAAAAAATACCGACTGTCCTTCAAGCTTGCCGGCACAAGGTCTTGTCTCCATGTTGGGGGCTGCCGGCTGATCGGGGTGGGGTGGCTGTGGCGAGTTCTTAAAATAGGCCGACCATCAAGTTTGCCACATTGATGGACTCTTCCTTTCACAAATGGTTCATCTGTAGCGGGCAATGCTGTTTGGTAGCATTTTCCCCACAGAAGAACTCCTTTCGGATTGGAGTCAGTCCTCTCAAACCTGGCCGCTGTTTTGTCGACCGAGTCGATGTCATACTCTAAACCCTTTGCTGTCACTTCAGCAGTCCCAACAGCATCTTCCCTGGGAGTCGTTTCCGTCTCAGGAAACCACCTCCTTGGTTCATCCACAAGAAGCAATGGCTGGGGAAGCTTGATCATGAGACGGCAGCCATTCTGTCCTGTCTTCAGGCCCCACTTCTAACTAGCCCTCTAGCTGTCTCCACCACACCCGCACCGACTCCCCCCGCTGGAGTCTTGAACCCTAGGTGTCATCCTCGAGGCTCGGGATCCACTGCTCCCAGAGTCCCGTTCCTGTTGATGTTCTGACCTCTTCCCGTGACTCATGAATGTTCTCGATGGCACCCAGAATGGGGAATCCTTTCCGGAGGTTTTCAGTTCACTTTCCCAGACTCCTCAGAGGAGGCACTGCCTGAGGCAGCGTTAGCCTCACAGAATCTGTGTCCTAACTAACAAGACGTGAAAGTTGAAGTTCCGCCTGGATCCGCGAGCTGCAGAGAATGGATGTTGTGTCAGCAGGTAGGACTCCTGGTGGACCAGGCGCATTGCCAGCGAGCAGTGATGTCTGGAAACGGCTCTTTCTTTTGAGCAGTAGGTCTCAGCAGCGGACCCGGAGTATTCCGGAAACCCTGTTGTACACAGATTGCCGTCAGCCAGCCCTGTGGCTCCATTTCTAGAGCACAGGCACGGTAGATCCAGTATCGTCCTCGAGGGCCGGAGGACTTTCAGAATGGCAAATGAGCATTAGCTTCAACTTCAAGTCAGCCGCAGTCAGCCCCCGACAAGAGTCAGCCTGTCGTCTGAAGCCTTGCAGCCGGGGGCTGACGTCTCCTCTCCAGCTAGGAGAGTCCTACATGGCGCATCTTCCGACAGGGGGCTGCTGGTCTCGACGGGTACTCTGTCTTCTAGTGTAACCACCTTCCGGATCTCCCGGAGACCTCGTTGCAGCTCCTCTGCCGGCACTTGCTGCTTCATTCCGCACCTTCCTGTTGCTGGAGACGGCTCCTTAAACTTCACGACCCACCGTGACCGGCTTCAGACTTTCCTTCTGCAGCTTCCTCACCTCTCTTGGCCTTCACAGCACTGAAGAGAGTCAGGGCCTCGCTCTGCGTGAGGCTTTGGCTTAAGGACTGTCGGGGCTGGTTTGATTTTCAATGCAGACCACCCGAACCCTCTCCGTATCGGCAGTAAGGCTGTTTCACTTCTTATCATTCGTGTGTTCCCTGGAGTTTCTTCTTTTTCAAGTTTGTTTATTTTGAGAGAAAGAGCAGGGGAAGGAGCAGAGAGAAAGAGAGAGAAAATCTCAGGCAGACTCTGTGCTGTCAGTGCAGAGCCCGATGTAGGGCTTGAACCCACAAACCCTTGAGGTCATGACCTGAGCCAAAACCAAGAGTTGTACGCTTAACCGACTGAGCCAGCCAGGCACCCCGGAGTCACATTGTTAACTTCTCCTTTGCATTCACAGCTTGGCCAGCTGGCGGGCACAAGAGGCCTAGCTTCCGGCCCGGCCCACCTTTCAACATGCCTTCCCCACTGAGCTTAACCACGTCCCGCTGTTGATTTAAAATGAGATGCCCCACTCTTCCCCCACCTGAACACTTAGAGGCCATCGTAGGGCTATCAATCGGCCTGATTTCAATATCGTCGTGTCTCAGGGACTAAGGAGACCTGAGGAGCGGGAGAGAGACCGGGGTGGGGGGCGGGGGACGGCCGGTCGGTGGAGCAGTCAAAACAGGTGCACCGTTCATCAGTTAAGGTCACTGCCTTGTGCGGGCACGGTCCATGGCCCCGCAGACAACCCCAAGAGCGGTATCATCGGGCACACATCACTATAACAAATATAACAATAAAGAAAAAGTTTGAAATATTGTAAAAATTACCAAAATATGACACGAGGACGTGAAGCGAGCAGATGCTTTTGGAGCAATGGTGTGGACAGACTCTCTCCGCATGGGGACGCCGCGAACCTTCAGGTTGTAAAGACCAGAACGGGGTCTACAGAGCGCGATAAGATGAGGCGTGGCGACACTGAAAGTTCAAACCAGTCATGGTAGTCTATCAGAATAATAAGATTTTTCAAAAATTAGTATAAGAATATTTTCCCCTAAAATTCCACGACTGTATTCTTTAGGAAGTCAGCAGCGTAAGCGCAGCGGTCAGCAGGGGGTTGATAAAAAAATGTACGGTGTCTTCCCTCTCCTGCCGAATAATTTTCTTGACACTATTCACATTTAATGCATGTATTTAAAGAGAAAGAACCTGTGAAAATGCAGACAGGGCACTCTCATTCACTAGTCAAGGGGAGTACAAATATTGGTGGCTTAGAGGCCCCTCCTTTTCTTCTATGGCCCCCGGGTCAGCTGCCTGCTGTAGTTCCTCCTTGTTACCAGTGACTTTTGATATTCGTTGACTACCTGGGAAAGCCGGGAAGGAAACCGTGAAAACAACCCCTAGGATTTTATTTTATTATTTTTTTAAATTCCTTAATGTTTATTTTCGAGACAGAGGGAGAGAAAGAGAGAGCATGAACAGGGGAGGGGCAGAGAGGAAGACAGAATCCGAAGCAGGCTCCAGGCTCTGAGCTGTCAGCACAGAGCCTGACCTGGGGGCTCGAACCCACTAACTGTGAGATCATGACCTGAGCTGAAGTCCAACGCTTAACTGACTGAGTCACCCAGGTGCGCCCCGCCCCCCCCCAGGATTGTATTTTAACCGCAGGCACGTGAGGTGCCTGGTGGTCACAGCCTGAGAAGCGGGGTCTCCTTCAACGTGTGCCCTGACATCTTGCTGACTCAGCTCTGTCCTGGCCACATTTAAATAGTCCAACTTACTATTTTTGAGCCCAGGTAGACGTGCCCCTGCCTTCTAGAGGCTCTAAGATGCCAGGAGAGGCGCTAGGCTTCTGGGACTGGTTAAGCCCCGCCCACTGGTCCAGGCAGGGACTTCTTGACTAGCTGTTCACCTTGCAGATACGTCCGGGGCTCTCCTGCAGCCCTAGCGCGGGGCTTCCAGTCCTGGGGATCACGTTTCGGTGGCGATGCCGAACGGTGTGCCCGTGCTAGCTGTGGGACTCGTGTGCACGCTGCTTCTCGGAGACCAGCCTCCGCCAGGGGCCCAGCTGTGGTCTTGCCGAGAAAGCACTCGGCACCAGCACCCATGCGCGGTGCCCCCCGGGGAGCCCGCGCTCCCGGCGAGCGTACGGCTGTGGCCAAGCGGGTCAGGTCTCACCGGAAAGCTAACTGCCAGCAGATACTTGCTTTTCAGGCTTGTCAGACACGTGAGTTGAGCAGGAAGGGGCACGAAGGTCAGGCTGCCCTGGGGATCCTCAGCCCCCCCCCCACTTCCACCCACCCACCTTACTTGTGTTTTTAGACGGGAGGTGGTTGCAGGTCATCTTGGTCAGTAGGATTCTTGGTAGCAAACACCAGACTTTTACAACTTTTCCTACCTGAATACCTCGGTCTCCGGCGGACTTTCTGCCCTGCAAGAGGCTGATCCCCAGCCTCACGAGTCACAGCTGCTGGGCCACCATCCCCACCTTCGCGTCCCAAATCCCTTCCCCTGACGTCCTGGGGTTTTTTAAATTCATTCTGGCCTATTCCTCCGTGGCCTCGTGAACAGTAGGTCTGTGTCCTGTGGGTCTGGCTCCGTGGCAAGAAGACACTGCCCGTGTTAGGTCCCTGTTCACGTGTTGTGGACGTTGAAGTGAAAAGGTTTCCACTGCTTTTAACACTTGATGGTTGGAACCCAGCTTGGAGGGGGACCCTTCCCCTCACAGAGCATCCGTGCCCTGTCGCGTGGCCCGTCGGGGCTGCAGAGAACACACAGGTGTTCCGTGAAAAAATCCACAGGAAACAGGAAACGTCCCCAAGCCCACTGGCTTCCCCTGAACCCACGTACCTGTCACCCGTGGGAACTGGCCACACTTGGGACCCCCGAGGCCTCACTCTAGACACAGAACACCACACGTTCCTCAGGGCTGGGCCGGGGGAGGAGGCCCTCAGGGAGACGGGCTGGTCGCGGTCCGTGTGACAGCGGTAAAGGGGACGTTATTTGCTGTCCTTTATCATCTCCTTTGTTCTTTTTCTTACGTTTTAAACAAAAATGCGCTTTTGGGGGGGTTGCTGTGCTTGAATTTTCTAGAAGCTTGGGACCGATGGCGGCTCTCAGGATTCTCCCAGCCTGGGCAGCACAGAGCGGCTGGATGGAGGCGGGGCAGGTAAGTCCGGGGACTGCCATCGCCCTCTCGGGAAGAACACCCACTTCCGGTGCCGGGGGGGCTCACGTCTTCGCAGAGGAAAAGTCAAAATGGGACTTGCGAATGGGTCTCCGTGTTACGGGCCCTCAGCTCGCAGGGAAAGACTGCCTTTCCTCGCCTGCCGCGGGGCAGCGGGGAGCACGTCCGCACCCCTGCAGCCATGTGCCTGGGACTGGACGGGGCGCCTCTTCCAGTTTCCCGAAGGGAGGAGAGTTCCGTGAGAGGGACGCCCCAGCTGTGGGCGTTGGAGGAGCGGGGGAGGCGGACACCGTAGGTGGGAGGCGGCCCGTTTGCTCGACATGAGGGACCGTCCTTTCCTTTCCGCACCAATACCCTTCGCGGGCGTAGTAGGAGCGTGGGGCACCTTTGGCGGGAGCCCGAGGGGCGCTTACAGACTGCGCGTCAGAAAGCTCACGTCGCCCTTCGAAGTCCCTGTGGAGCTCCAGAGTCTCGATGCCGTGAGAGCGGGGACAGAGCTCGTGTTTGGCCCGCTCGTGTCTGCCTGTTGTCCGGACGCTTCGGGCAGCAGCGGGGCGGAGGCGCAGTTGAGGTGACAGTCTCCCGTTCTCGCTAAACACGAGGTTACGGATGTCGGGGCCGCCCTCGACCCTGCGGACCTGCGGCCAGGCCCCTGCCTGCCGCGGCCTGTCCCCAACCGAGGCGCCCCCGGGGCATGGCCTGTCCCCAACCCAGGCGCCCCCGGGGCATGCCTGTGCGTGTGCCTCGCAGCCGGCCTGAGAGAGAGTGGTTTCTGACGCCTGGAGCCCCGCCTCCGCCCCGGGGCTCGTGGGGACTGGATGCACTTGAACGGAGGAGGCTCGCGTCTGTGGAGTAGTGGGGAGCGATCGGGAGAGCGCCGCCAAGTTCATGGCTTTTCCCAAGGCGGCGGCGTCTTCTGCCAGCGTGTTTGGGCTCCAGGAGCCAGCTCCGCGCTCCTGGTGGTGGGTGTCTTCAGCCTCCGGTTTGTAGAGTCAAGTGTGCTCTTCCCCCCCCCCCCGTTTTCATTCCAGTGCCCAAGCCGCACCCGGGCGTGCCGGAGAACCGCTTCGGTTCGGGGACTCCGGAGAAGAACGCCAAAGCAGAGCCCAAGGCGGACGCCGGTTCCAGGCCCCGGAGCTCTTCCAACACGCCCGCCAGCCCGAAGCCGCTGCCGCAGGCCCCCAAACCCAGCCCGGCGGCGCGCCCCACCATCCCGCAGAAACCGAGAGCCGCCTCGAGGCCCGGTAAGGGTTTTGCGGGGCGGCGAGCGACGCCGGGCCCCGCCGGCCCCCGGGGTGGCCGGGTCGGGACTCGCAGATGGTGCCAGGGGCTGCGGGAGGGGTTTCGGAAGGAGCCAAGGCTGGAGTTTCTTTATTCAACACCGAGGCCCAGGGGCTCAGAGACTGTCCCCGCTTTTGGGCGGCGGGGGGCACGGGGGGAGGAGACGGCCTTGTGTTGACCCAGCCGCAGAGCTCGGTTGAGCTTTCTGAGATGGGCTCCAGGGTCTACACAAATAACGGCAAGCATACGTTCCTCTCTTTTTGCCCCGGATTCTGTGGAATACTCAGGCTTCAGAACAGGGCTTGGCAAACTCGAGGCCTGATTTTGTAAATAAAATGTCTGCGGCACACAGCCATGCCGTTCGCATTAGCTTTTGTGCTAAAATGGCAGGGTCGAGTGGTCGTGACAGAGCCCGGTGGCCCGCAGAGACTGAACTGGTTACTGGTTGGCCCTTTACGGGAAAAGTTTGCTGACTCTCAGTTTAGAAAATCTAATGACAGAAGAAGCTTAAAAATATTAGAAACAGAGTGGGCTCTCCCTTATTCTCTCTTGCCTCGGGTTCTTCCCTATACGGTTTTTTTTCCCTTTGTTTTTCTCCAACGATCTGTTATAAGAATTTTTAAGCCTATGCAAAAGTAGAGTGGATAATGTAATGAACCCCATATCACCTCTTTGCTTTTTCCCCCATAAAAATTAGGCAAATAAGGGTGCAGACAGATAAATTATGTCCATCATCATCATCACTGCTAATCCTTTTTTTTTTTAATATTTGTTTATTTTGCGAGAGAGGGTGCAAGCAGGGCAGAGGGAGAGGGGAGAGAGAATCCTAAGCACAGTCAGCACAGAGCCCGGCGCGGGGCTCGAACTCACGAACCATGAGATCGTGGCCAGAGCTGAAATCAAGAGTCAGCTGCCTTTGGACCTTTATTCTTTAACAAGGCCCAAGGAAAAAAAAAAAAAGAGTCAGCTGCTTACCTGACTGAGCCGCCCAGGCGCCCCCATCACTGCCGATCCTAACTCTGTACCCGGTGGTGTTCTAAGTGCTTTACGTGGATAAACGCCCAGTGTCCTCACCGCGGCTCCACTGCACAGATGTGGAATGTGAGGCCCCGAGATACTCAGTTTGCCAAGTCCCACAGCTGGTGAGCAGCAGCCGGACGCTGAGATACCCCCCCGCCCCCGCCCCGGCTTAGGGGTGACCACTCCCACGGGCCTCCTCCCCACGGGCCTCCTCCCCACGGGCCTCCTCCCCGCGGGCATGCGCACTAGAAAGGAAGTCGCACTCATCATAGTCATTTGTCAACACGCAGAGGGTTTGGCGGAATGAGAAAAGGGGGTGTCGCACGCGCCCGAACTCATTCCGCTTGTGGGTCTTTCCCATTTTCTCTCAAACACGCCTCTCATTCCCCACGCGGCCAGCTGGTTAGTGCCCTCTGGTGTTCACAGCCCATCCGCCCCTCGAGAAGCCCAGTGCACAGTGCTCCAAAGAGGAACCTCAGACAAAGAGACACCCCGGGGTCCCCCCCAGCGGCTGACCCTTGAGGCAGGTCACTTAGGGCCTCCTTATTCTCCTCAAACCCCTTTGCAAACCAAAGTTTGTTATGATACGAAACAAAACATTCCTTGGCGCACAAAATACCTTCATAGTAGCGTGGGAAGAAGGCAGGCAGAAATAATAATAATTAAGAAAACATTTTGAAATGACTACTCAGGAGCAGGACGGTATTTTCATCAGCAAGACACAGCCCTCGTGTGCGGCGAGGAAACAGCTCTCCTGAAACGAACCTGATCTAATTCGTAGTTTGGTTCCCCAGCGGCGATTCCCAGCGTAAAACTAGCTGCATTCCCAGTACTCTGTTGCAAGGAGCTTCTGTTTTCTATTTGTTTGTTAAATGTGTCCACTTCTTTCTTAGCACTTAGTCCGTCGAGCATTATGTTAACAGTCTCGTTTGTTTTCCTAGCGCCTGAGAATTCAGCAGGCTTTTCAAATATGCCTTTCCTCGGCTCTGAGCGACGGCCCCAGTGGGGCAGGCTCTTCTCCGGTGCTCGGTCGCAGCCTGTTAACATAGCAGAGCACGTAGGAGAGTGGAGTTGGAAATCGAACCCTCTGTACACGCGCACACGCACACACACACACGCACACGCGCACACGCACGCGCACACACGCCACACTCAGATAACCTCGTGGGCAGTAGGGCAGAGAAAAGGGTGCAATTCAGTAAATCCTTTCAGATAAGAGCGAAGTAGTTAGCCTTTAGAATTAGGAGACTAGACTTCTAATCTTAGAAATTTTGTCATCATTTTCCTTCAGCGGGTCATTTAATCTCTTCATTTGTACAGTGATCACCAATTCTGGCTCTAAAAGTCCATCGATTCCACGTTACTCATAGTGGTCTCAGTAGGTGTATACAGGTATGTGCACCCGCATTCCTACCTGTACACGTGCGTACGAATTATGTGACCACTGTACTGGACAACAGGCAGAGGCAGTGGTTATAAATATCACATATTTGGGGCGCCTGGGGGGGCTCAGCTGGTTGAGCTTCAGACTTCGGCTCAGGTCATGATCTCACAGTCTGTGAGTTCGAGCCCCGCGTCGGGCTCTGTGCTGACGGCTCAGAGCCTGGGGCCTGCTTTGGATTCTGTGTCTCCCTCTCTCTCTCTGCCCCTCCCCCACTCATGCTCTGTGTCTCCCTCTCTCCTTGCCCTTCCCCTGCTCACACTCTGTCTCTGTGTCTCTCAAAAATAAATAAAAACGCTTAAAAAATTACAACTATCACATATTTTAGGAAATCAAACAGCCTCCATGTCTGAGGCAAAAGGAATATTGTCTTCACTTACAGCGTCCTTTTCAAATGTCAGCTCGTTGAAATTCTGTGTCGGCAAGGAGAATTCACCTCTGTCTGCATTTTAGAGATTTTAACGTTTCATAAGCTTCAGTTCTTGTTCTCCCTGCTGGATACAGCTGCTACTCGCAGACACGTGAAACTGAGTCTTAGCCAGGGAAAGTCCATGATACCTTTAAAAAGTTGCTGGCCATTCGTAGTCAGAGATTAACCTGGCTTACGTTTTAGGAAGGCCGTCTGTGGACCTGTTTGACTCGTGCGTTTCGTGTCTCCCCAGAGGACGTCCCGGACTCTCCATCTAGCCCCGGCTCCTCTAAAATTGCGCTTCTCCCACCCGTCCTGAAAAAAGTTCCTTCGGACAAGGAGAGAGATGGTCAGATTAGCCCCCAGCCCAGTCCCAGGACCTTCCCCCAGGAAGGTAAGAAACGTTTTCTCTCTGTTCGCTGTCTCCAAGGAGAGTCATCTCAAGAGAAAGGAATTAACCCTGGTCTTGACGGACATCCTAGAGTTTAAATTGGCATTCCTGGAGTTAAACGTTAGGGGCCAGAGCAGTTGCCTAGTTCAGAAATGTGATTCGGCCTCACTGATGACATCGGATCTTCCCGAGGGACCGTGTATAAGAACGAAAGCTTAGCAGACATCCCGACCCAAGGTTTACCTTCTTGGTAATCACTGGGTGCTCCGGAACCGGCTCCTAGCAGGGACACAGTGCCTTGAATATTTTGTGACTCATTGGGTGCTGCTTACAGGCTTCTAGGTCTCAGTATCTCCCAGAACTCTTCCCCCGGTGGTGAATCACCCTCCCTGGGGTTCGCAGGCAGCCCCCGCACGCCCGAGAGGCCTCGTAGCTCATTGCGCTTGCTCGGTCATGAAGCCAGACGTGCCTTGCCCTCCAGGCGCCTGCCCGGACGCTCTCAGGGCACCATGGGCCCAGCTCGCCCCTTCTAATTCGCCGGGGCGGGAGCGGAGCAAGCTAATCCTCGGACTTGGGCGCCGTCTCCCAGAATCGGGTCGCGAGTTCTGAGCAGAGGGCGGCCTCGGCACTCCTGCTTTGCTCTCACCCGCCTCCCTCCCTCTGGTAAGCGCCCTGTTGGCTTTTGGGTCCCACCCTCTGTAAAGTAGATTTGGCATCTCTAAGCCCTGCCGATGAAGAAATTCCCGAGCCCCACGAGTCATTAGCCGTGACCGGCTGGCCCTCGTTACGGTTTGGGGCTGCTTTGCTGTATTTTAGATGTTTGACGCTTTTGTCGCCATCTTCTTCCTGTGGCCTGTTTTATTCACGGCAGTCTTGTGTTGAAGGTAACGGAAAGTATTCCCGAGTACTATCTTTGCGACTTAGGAGAATAATAAAAATCAATGAATAACGACAGGAAAATAACCCTGCCTGCTTTCTCGCCCCCATCCTGCAGGTGCATTTGGTGGGTACCAGCTTGCCTCACCTCTTGCCTATAAATAAAAGAAGGTAGGGATTTGACCAAAGCCGATAAACCACTCAGGCCGAACAGCAGCTGAAGCCGTGAGAGGTAGCTAGGGCCGACCGTTACTTGGCATGGAATGAGGAAATGCAGGGTTTGGTGTTACGGCCACAGCCTTTGCAGGTCTCGGTGAGGAAAGAAGAACGTGGGGCCGTGCCGAGGGGGCTGACTTGGGCCAGCCCCTCCCCGACTCCGCCCTCGTTTTCCTTCCTTTCTGCAACTGCTGACTTCGTGTCCTTACTTAGAAGGGAGTTCTGAAGCTCACTTAACGTCTGTGAAAGCGATGTTTTCTGGATGCCTCTATGATTACAAACAGGGCCTCGAGTAACCCCCCAGCTGCCCGAGTAAGACCGGGGTCCCTGGAGGGTAAATACTGGAAGCCGCTGGCATGCCCGTGGCTGCTTTGGAAAAGTCCTGTGTTCTTTCCTGAGGAACTAAGTTGCTCCTCAGACGTGTCCGAGCTCGGGGGTGGATGTGTGATTCCTTCCCTCATTCCCGCTTGAGAGCAGACACTCTGAAGGATCCATGCCCCCCCGTCTTTCTCGGTAGGGACCGTAGAGCTTCCCCCTGGGAGCCACAGTAAGTAAAGTGCAGAGATTGTCCCCGTGGTGTCACTTGGTATTGAAATTGAACTGAAAAGATCCATGCTGTCTGAGGCCAGCGTGTAAACGTTCAAGGTGACAAGAGTCTGACTTCAGTTTAGGTGTCAGCTCGTCGGCAGCGCCGGCCCAGGAACGACGGCCACCTGTGAGCCCCGTCTTTCTCTTTAGAAGACGCTCCCGACGTGCTCGTTCCTATTTTCTCGTACATTATTTCATGCTGGTTCCTTCCTTTCCTTGTTCTGTGCCTCCCTTTGGACTAGCGTGCCCAACTAATTTCTGAAACAGGTAAATGGCTATGATTCTTCTGGAGTATTCCATAGTGAATGTGATTTTCGTTAATCCATCCTGGAATCAAAGCGGTATCCCGGGAGCCTTTCGTTAGCACCCTTTTTGGGGCAGGCTCGGAGCTCGCCTCACTCTGCATCACATTTCCATGATGTTGGCTGTTGAGTTCTGTAGACGACGGTGTATCTGTGCGGGACCAGTGCCGTGGATTCCTTAACGCCTAGGTGGGGTGGGTTCCCGGACGTTTAATTCTTCATATTAACAGTCTTTAATATTAATGTCAACACCTTGATGTATTTGCCAATGTAAAGGGTAAAATGAATCCCTTTTCCTCAGTAGTGCAAAGAGGAGATTATTACAAAAAGCATTCAGATCATGACAGTGACAAGCCTTCCAGTGGAGGGAAAAGATCTTCAAAACTGTACCCCACGGTTGCAGAAGAGGAGGCGAAGGCAGTTGGGCACAGGAAGTCACAGCCAACAAATGGTTAGAGCCCTCGCTTCGCTTCTCATCCCTCACCGACCCCGAGCTTGCGAATCGGCACTAACAAACACAAGCTTCAGCTGAGTCTCTTCTATCCCGGGACTGGCTCGGGGATTATTCCTTCAACTGATTTTTGTTTTCTGAATGGCAGCAGGATGGTCCTTCCCTTTGGGGCAAAAAGTTTTGACGGAAAAATCTAAAATTTCGTAGTCTTATGAGGAGGATCAAGGTACTCTGGAGGAGGGTGACTTGTCCTTCCCAAATTTTGTGATCGCGTCGGTGTACATGTGGGGTCATGCCTCCTGTTCTCTGGATCCCTCTACTCCTCTGTTCGGTTTTAATCGGCATCCAGTCCGAAATTCTTAGAGCAACACAATTTCTGCCTTTAGAGGGTATTGGCCTTAACGCCTTACCTTACACTGTTTGAGGAAAGCTAGTGACGAAATGCCCGCGACCTTTCGTTGGGCTTTTTATGACCCTTTAGTGAGAAAGAAAAAGTACCAATTAACTTTTCAACCTCTGAGGACAGTTTATTCTATTTTACGGCCGTGGCTTTTTGCCGTCTGCCTTCCATGAGACACCGTGGTGGATTCTGTCGGGTTCGTCCAGGTGAAGACAGTCAGTCCCAGGAGACAAAAAGCAGATGGGTTTCAGATTGGCTTTGAACTCCAGTGGGAAGTGTTAGAGCAAGCCTCGCTGACTCAGAGAGGAAATGTCTTTCCTGGGACTCCCCACTTACAATCTTGCTGGTTAATAACATTTTTTATAAGTCTGACTTGAAGAATCTTTGAAAGGAAGTATCATAAAAGATGCATATCTTAGTATCATAAAAGAAAAAGATATATAGAATATTCTGGTATGTGAGATTGCTTTAAAGCACTTTTTCCCTGGAAACAGGGCACTCTTCCCATAATCTCTGTTGGGGGCTAGCATGTGAGTGTATTTAGGCTCCCAGGAATGAAGTGCGTGGCCCAGAATTCTAGCCAGAACTCCATGCCCTTCATGGTCTTTTGAGAAGGCACCCCACGCGGCAGGTCAACGGAAGTGACCCCCGCTTTACGGCGCCTCCGGTGGGAACTGTTGTCCTTGAGGACTTTCCCTGACAGAGGTTCACAGAAGGCATCTGCCGTCTCCCCACGAGCAACAACATTTGGGGCCAGCTTTCTTGGCCAGTGCCGTCGGATGAGTCATGCACTCGGACCCGCCTGGCGACCCGGCACCTGCTAGCTAGATGACAGGGGTGGGGCGGGCGGAGTCACGGACACGACCCACAGCATAAAGCCTGTAGGTCACAGATGAACATTCGCTTTGGGCCGGGTAGCGCCTGCCCTGGACAAAACCACTGGCTTAGTCCTTCACTTTTAAAAGGACTTCCTGCAACAAATGTAATGTTATATGTCAGCCGGTATTCAATTAAAACTTAAAATCGATAAGTACCAGTGATGTCACGGACACGACTGAGGAATCCTATGTTTGACCCTATGATAATCAAACATACACGGTGACCCACTGTGGTTTTTGTACATAAAGTTTTGTCGGAACCCGTGCACACGGATTCCCCGTGTGATACACTCGTTTATAGACGCATGCTTACCATAACTCTCCTGAGAGATTTTTCTCTGATATTTTCAGGAAAACTTGTCATCTTCAAGTGACAGGAAAGTCCCATAAACGAACACCTAAGACATTTGTTTTCTGAAGAGAGGCCGAGTTATTTGCAGAGTATTAAATCAGAAGCTTGTCTCTATATTACCTCTTTTGATAAGGACACATAGATCTTTCTAGATTTGGGAAATTAGCATTTGCACTATCATGTCAGCTGCCTTCTGTCCCTCAGTTATTTAACGAAGCACCTGGATGGAGTGCAGTGTTCCTTCTTCCCAGAAGCCACTGAGAGTGCTGCTCACAACGCCAGGAGACCACCCCCAGGACCACCCCTCTCCTACAGGAAGGCTTTGAGATAGGACAAACAGAGGTCGGCGGCAGGAATACGCCAGGTTCCAGGAAGGCCGGAAGTTCCGTGCCTGGCTCGGATTTTTCCGTGACCTCTTGGACTTACAGTCCGGCCTCCGATGGACTGTATCAGTTTGATGCAATGAAACAGGACCATCTTGCGTCTGCTTTTCTGCCCCGATTCCTCGAAATACCGACAGGAACCAAAAAAGTAGTTTTTACAGCAGCTTCGGTTAAAGTAATTTCATGTCAAATATTTTAATTGCGTTTTGTTAGTGCCGATTCCCCCACTTGCCTGTCTTCATCCTTGTGAATCGCGAAGCAGTCTGCTTTCTGAATAGCTCCCAGCTCACCAGTGGCGCGGAGCGGAGCGGTTCTGTTACACCGCGCCGCGTGCTTTCCGCCGAGTCTTTTGGGAGCAGCTTCGTGTACGCTAACACGGCTTTCTCACTTCCCTGAATCGTGTGTCCGTGTGGCAGACAGAGGCTATTATTCTCAAAGCATGCTGCGTATGTTTATCCTGGTGGCTGTTTTAATTGTGTGTCTATTTTAGTATTAACCCGACAGGTGAAATACTTACTTTCTTTTACTGGAAATATCTATAACTTCTGAATTTCGTGTCCTTTCCTGTCTTGTGTTTGCTTATAAGCTGTGATATTTTCATTAGAATATGCCTTATTTTCTTGAAGAAATAGTTGGTTTGGCTTTGTATGTATCATGATGTACCCTGTTTGTTCGCGCCGTCTTATTCTGAGATGCCTTTTTGTGTCACTTGTCCCTCCCATAATCCAACCAGGAACCAACTATCCGGCTGTGGCTTAGTGGCTGTAAGCCAGCGCTCTCTCCTACTTTTTTTTCACCAGATCTGGATTCTGCTATCCCGATATGAGTTCTTCCAAACAAATTTAACCATCGGTCAACAGTTTTGGCTCCTACCAGAAAGTATACAAAAAATCAGGGCTGGCCACCAAATCTTATTTTTAAGGTCATCCTGTTTTCCTCCTGAGAAACATGGATGTCAGTGGAGCATCAAATGGAGAAAAGCTCAAATCTTCAAACGCGTCTCTAAATTCTGAATTTATATGCAAGTGTCGGAAGCTTTAAGACTAGCACATGTGTCTGTGTGTATATACAGGTGTCTTATACGTGTCTATTTTTTCATGTATATATGCAAAGTCAAATCATCTTCCAGAATGACCGATTTCATGTTTGATCCCTTCTGCACCAATCATTGCCACCGTAGACGGGACGTGAGTGTACACGGAGTGTTTGTGCTGAATAACCCGTTCACTTGAGCATTTTTTGTACTTTTCCTGGCATGTGGAATGGCCGCAAACACGAGTATAGACACAGAGAGCTGCTTCGGCTCGTTAGCAGTGCAGATGCTTGCACCGAAGTGTAGTAACACAACCGGATTTTTTTCTTATCCCGCATAAAGTCAATCATTAAAGCAGGCTGCTTAGGAGAAGGTTCATCTGAATTAGTAAAAACCCTGAATTTTAGATTCTATTTATTTATTTCGTAAATATTTATCTATATATTTTGAGAGAGAAAGAACAGCCCAGGAGGGGCAGAGAGAGAGAGAGGGTGAGAATCCCAAGCAGACTCCATGCAGTCAGCGCAGAGCCTGACACGGGGCTCAAACCCACGAACCGTGAGATCGAGACCTGAGCCGCAATCAAGAGCTGATGCCTACCCAACCGAGCCACAGAGGCGCCCCCGAATCTTCTATTTTAAAATAACTTCTAGAGTTTTAAGTTTCAGGCAGACGTAATCTTATTTGGACTATTCATTAGTGGGAGCTTGACCAAACCTAGTCCAATATATTTGTAATTAGCATCCTAATTACATGTAATCAGATAGATGCTGCCTCTGGGCTGGAAAACAAGCTTAGCAAAGAACAGTCTCCCTACGAACTTGTTCCTACCAGCGATCCGGACTAATGAGAAGGCAGGAGTCTGGGAGACCGAGCGCACTGGCCACTGGTGTGGTTTTAGGGCCCCGGTCTCACACGCCTCGGCCTCCTGTCCACTCACACACCCCCGTGCAACGCTAAGGAAATGCCAGCCTTGGGACAGGTCTCGGGATCCCACTTGCATCCACAGGGTTTGGTCAGTGAATTTTTTTTTAAATTTTTTTTTAATGTTTACTGATTTTTGAGAGAAAGAGACAGAGCATGAGCGGGAGAGGGGCAGAGGAAGAGAGAGACACAGAATCCAAAGCAGGCTCTAGGCTCTGAGCTGTCAGCACAGAGCCCGATGTGGGGCTCGAACTCGTGAACTGTAAGATTCCTGAGCTGAAGTCGGACGTTCAACCGACTGAACCACCCAGGCGCCCCCTCAGTGAATTTTTAAATAGCGTCGCTGCCTCAGTGAACTGCTTCGTCCCGCACCATTAGAAAGACCATGTTATTCCTCTCCATGACTTTGTTGGACAAAGTAAAATTTGTGCCTTCGCGACTGGTACTGGGTCTGTGTCACCAACCCAGAAACCGGCCTGTGAGCTCGTTGATGATGCAGACTGAAGGGCAGCCTGCTTCCTGCAGGGAGATTCCTGAGACCTCTCGGAATTTCAGCCCCGCTGTGCTCCAGCGACCTTGGTCCGTCCCCGGTGCTCTTGGTTTTTACCTGTGACACACACATTTCGGAGGACATGAATTTCTCCATTTTCAGAGAGTACTCTGATGTCACAGAACGAGGCCCTGGGACTTTGAGGAAGCTAAAATACGGGAGGGATGAAAAGCTTCGGAATCTAAGCATTAGAGCCAATACATTTGCTCTGAGGACAGATGAGCAATGTATCACCATTTTTATTTCTTCTTTTGAACGTGTAGCATCAGAAATTTGTTTTCGAGTCACTCGATACACAGGACCGACTCATTTTGGTTTTCAAAGGGAATGAATAAAATTTTCTAGCAAGATTTCACTAGTACTCTGTTTTGAGGTCAGATGATTGCAAAGTGTCTTTGGGATGATTGTAAGTCTTCTGTTCATAGCACATGCAGACGTTGAGAACTTAGAGAGTTCTTCGTGTGTTACCCTCAAATTGATTTTGTGATAAAGAACAAGCTATTTTTAGACAAATATGTACCTTTTCTCCCAAACCTGACTTGTTGACAACTTCCAAAGGACATTTATTATTTTTTTACACGACTCAAGTGAAAAAAATAAAATCAATTGCAACACTCACTTTTCCCTTCCATCTGAGAATTTGCTCCAAGGCGTTGGGTAGAAAGAGATCAGGTTTTTAAAAAATTTACTTATTTTTATGATGAGATTTGAGGCCTCTATCCTTTTGAGAACACTGGATGATTTCCATTTAATGTAATTAAATTCCAATTTTTTATTGTCTGGAGATCGGGGTCTGGGCCCACAACCGGACAGGCAAGAGAAAAATTGCATTATGTTAGCATTTTAACTATTAGGATTCAGGAGCTTTCGCTTCCTGACGCACTCCTTAGTGGATTAAGTATTTGAATAGTCAGTTCCTGGCAAGACGAGTTTTTAGCATAATTGCTGAAGCCAGAGTGACTAGCAGCATCAGCCGAACCCTGTCGCTTTCCAGGCCTGTGTTCCTGGTTGGATCGTTTGAACTTCTGAGTGACGAGGTAGCTTTTGTCTGCTTTCAAGCCACACAAGTGTGGGCCTTGGTATTTTTAGCTTAAGTGGCGTCTGTACAAAAGACTTGGTGAGTAACATGTAACAACCCTCAATAGCCCTGAGGTATGGTACCCGCGGCGCTCTGATCTAGTTGTCACGAAGATGCACTTTGCAGGGAGAGGTCTCGTTTAAATCCAGATTCCAAGTTGTGCAAAACCTCCCTTCCAGGCAAGTCGTGAGGAGTATCGATCCTAAAGCACGCATGCCCGATGTGACATCAAACAAAGGCTCCGTGCCACTAATGCTTCCCCCGTCATCGCCAGGTAAAGGCACGAGGGGTCCTTCATATTTATAGGTGATCAGAGCAGGCACCGGTGATGACAGCTCTGTCCCCAGAGGCTGGTTCCAAAAGGATCGACCGCACCGGGGGCAGTGTTCGTTTTCACGAGACCGAGCTGCTCGTTTCCTAGCACGAGAAACAGGTTTGCTGGGCCCTTCCTCGTGTCGCGGCCCCAGAGCAGAGAAAGCCAGCTCTAGATGGTGGCTCAAGGCACCGGATGGGACATCTGGCCAGCGGGGCCTCTGCCAGGCTCTGTCTGGCCTGTCCCCTCGGCCAAGGAGTCGGAGGGCCCCCCCGACGGCTCCCCCGTCCGCACCCCCAGGTTCTCAACCATGGCGGGGAGAGCTTTGCCCTCTCGTGGCCCAGAGCTTTTGTGTTTTCTCATTGTGATTTGCTTCTGTGTTTGTTGGTTTGTTTTTAATTTCCGTCCTGCGTCTCTAAATGTAGTTGGTTAAGTCGTTTCTGAGGGAGTTCCTCCTGAACCCGCCGACCCCTCGGGGCCCCTGTGCCTCACCCCGCTACCGGGCAGGCCGTCGATCGCCCCCTACCAGCTGTAGTGACCTCGTCCCCTTTCCGTTTCAGTTTCAAGGAGAAGCTGGGGCCAGCAGGCCCAGGAGTGCGCAGAGCAGAAGCCGTGGTCCTCCTCCAGAGACGGCCACCGAGGCAGCAAATCTAGCGACTCCGGGGAGGAAGCAGAGAGAGAGTTTATTTTTGTGTGACAGTCTCCGGTGCCCAAGTCTCATGGCAGGGGTGCTTCGTGGACCCTTAGAGAGGAGTCCGGGGCAGCGCTCCCGCCCATGCGTGCTCTCGGCGCTCTGCCATTTTGCCTTCTTCTCTTTCCTTGCCTTCGGAAAACAGAAACACACCCGTTTGGGGTTTTTTTGGTAATCAGAACACATTCGTCTGGTCTTCTCCTGACCCTCAGCATTCGATTCAGAACCCTTCCTTCCTATGCCTTTAGTGAAAGCAATTGTTCCGTGGGCCTCACTGGAACTCGGAGGCAGCGACGACGTGCCCCGCAGGAGGAGTTCGTGGAGGGATCCACATAGCTGGACACATACGCAAGCACTACCGCCGGCCGTGGGCGGGGTGCTGCCGCCGGGACCCGCGTCAGACCCGCACTCGATGTATGCAATTGCACATTGTAAGTATATTAACAGAGCACACTAATAAATAACTTGTATAAATTATATATATCAGAGCTTCGCGACGGTGTCTACCTTCTCCCATGGGGAACGTCTTCCTTCCCGATGTGGAATTGTACGTGTAAATTTGGTCGGTGACCTTCGCGATACCATCGAGGAGCCCAGTTAAGAACGGAGCGAGAGAAGCCCGCGGCCGGTCCTGCCATGTGCCCAGGTTCATGTACATAGTTGATTGGAATGAGGTTTTATGAATATTTCTGTTTTTTGAAGGCCTATAATTTCTGTCTGCATATTAGCTTTTAATGTATGATTTTGAGAAAGAATACTTTGACACCTGTAAAAAATCAAAACACTACCCTTTTTAAGATTTCAAATATTCACTCACGTTACAGGCTGAGGTATTTTATTCATATGTATATTTATACCAATAAAATGATTTTACAAGCGGAATTTTGGCCCTCTCTGGTTACTTCGTAAACTTAGGACTGGCTCGTGGTAATGAACTTTGTGTTTCCAAAATCCAGAATAATCACAGACCCCGGACAATCAAACCCGTGATATTCAGAATAGATGTAACGTGCTAATCCATGGTCTGCTCTCGCTTTTGCGAAAAAGATGAAATTCATCAAAAAATCTGCGAGTTTGATTCATTTCCCGTTCCCTCCAATCAAGGGTCCTAAGAGGGGGGCAAGCGTGAAAGGTGAGTGTTTTGAATTCACAAGTGGTATCGCTGACTGTTGGAAAGAATTCTGGAAGTTGGGGCTCGTGTGAATGTCCCGCCACCGCGAACACACACACGCGCGCACACGCATGCGCACACACACCTGCAGACTGAGAGCCGGTAAATGGAGACCGACGGTTCACTGTCTTTGCGTGAGATTCTACGAAGACAGAAGATTGTTCCTTCCAGATAAATGTCATAATGTCACACATGCCCATAGGAACAGTCACCTCTGTTGGATGTGTCAGTCAGAGAAACATGCGGACAGAGACGGGCCTCGGTGAGCTGACACTGGGCGCAGCACCACAGACCCTGCACGCGTGGTTAGCAGGTGGCCGTGGGCAGGGGGGTTAGCTGGTCTGTGAGGCTCAGGAGGCCTCAGAGGAGGGGACATTTGTGCGGGGCCTTGAAGCAACGCCTTCGTAAGTTCAGGGACCTGGTCCGATGGATAGTAGTGTCCCCGTAAATGGATGACGTGACCCACGGGCCTTAGGGGGGAGACAGAGAGCAGGATGACGTGTCCCCGGGCAAGCAAGGTCACAGTCACCTGGAATGGCATGTGGGGAAGACCACACCTGAGAGCTCTCTGGATTTTAGCCCTGGGAGATGGCCTGGAAATGGTTCTTGGCTTTGCCTTTTCCACTTGCTAGACTGAAAGCGGCGCCCGAGGGTGGCCCTGCAGTGCAGAGACCCCATGGGGCGCTCATTCTCGCTCTGTCTCTCTGCCCTTCCCCCGGAGCGGGAACGGTAGCCCGTGCCCTGGACGGCCTGTCCCGGAGCAGGCTGGGAAGTCCAGGCAGACCTGGGCGCAGACTGCGGGGCTGACCCTCACTCCCACCTCTTTGTAAGGTGCTAAGGGACTGACAGGGTGCCCGACCCTCATCGTTGTCACTGCCGTGTTCTGGGTCTCGCTCTACCTAAGTGACACGCTCTCCTCCTGACTTGAACCTCCTTGGCCCAGAGCCCAGCTCCGCGGCCATCCTGCCGAAAACCGGAGCAGTGAGGCAAAGCAGGGGACACTGAGGCACACGGAGGTCTGAAAACCAAGGAGGCACTTTTCTTCTCTTTCTCGTGTTTTCGTTTTGTTGGTCTCTCCTGCGTGTGGACTGGAGGAAGCAGAGCTGTAACTAACAGCGTGTTTTGACAAGAACACACTGTATAAACTGTATGTTAGCTAACCTGACAATACATTCAAAAATAACATACTAATAAATAAATAGAAGCGCGTCGTGAGGCGGCCCGGCCAGCTCTCGCCGCCTCCCAGTGCAGGCCGGGCGCGGGGCCAGCTGCCTGCCCCCCGAGCGGCAGTGTTGGAACATCCCAGCCCCCACGGCCCTCAGCTCCCCCCAGGCTGAGCGCGGGACGGAATCAGCTGAGGCCTACACCTGCTGGTCTCACACGGGGACACGGGAGGGCAGCCACCTTGCTGCTGAGGCTCGGTCAACATCCGCCTGGAGCCGGGGCGGTACCGCGGGCCTGGAATGTGGGTCGCAGCCGGCCACCGTCCCCACCATTGCCAAGGTCTGCAGTGTAGAACAGACCGTTTGAGACCCACAGATTGCATCTCGGGATTTCTCAGTCCGGGGTCAGGTTCCCCCTCCCCCCGTTTCATAATCCTCGCTGGAATTCGTAGCCTCCTTTGTAAGGACAATCTACGCAGCGATTAAGTCTCCAAGCCACAGCTGAAAATTTCTCATGAAGTAGACGCTCTCCGCAGTTGGAGGTTTCCCATAGAGGTGGGATGCGCTTTCTCCAAGGGCTCCGTCGGTGCCGCCGTCAGATGCAGGCAAGTCCAAGCAGAGCCAGGACAACGCGTCCGGACCGTCCCGCGGCGGCTGGCGTTAGATTTAACTCAAGGAGGCCGTCACCTACCCCGTATGCACACGGACGCTGTCCCCCGTTTACGTCTCCGTACCCAGCCCGGCGCTTTGGGGCCGGGCCCACCTCTGCACCCCCCTCGACACACCGTGATCATGAGGACTTTTTAAAATAAAAGCGTATTTTAACCTTGTTTCTGAAGGTATGAGGGAAGGAGCCGTGTCAAAGGCAGAAGCTCTGAAAGGGCTGTAGAGCCTCCAGGTGGTCTCCATGGGGTCCGAGGGGCCTGGACGCAGAAACACCACTGCCGGAAGGTGCACCTTGAGCTCCTAGACGTTGACTCCCTGCAGAGAATTCAGGTAACTGCAGGGAGCAGGGCCCGCACAACGGGAGCTGTCGGTGCTGGGGGGGCCCATCTTAGGGACCTTCCTAGACCAATCCCAGGGACGGAAGGGTCACTCACGCTGTTCTCTGAGGGCCTCTGAGGAGGGGAAGTGGAGACAGGCTGTTTCCCACTTAGGCGATCCAAGAGTCCAAGGGGACATTTGACCCTTTGGTGGCTTCTTTCACATTGAGGTCTGGCGCCTCCTGGGAGCCTGTTTTCCAGTGACCACATGATCTTGAGCCTGGCTCCTCGTGTACCGTCTCCCCGTTTTGATCCCGCCTCCAGGTGACCTCGTCACCTCCCAAGGCTACAGTTGTCACCTCTGTGATGATGCCCCCCTCGTGTCGTGCTTCAGCCTCGTGCCATAGTCAGCATCATCGGGATGACTCACGGGCATCGGAAACCCTGCGTCCGCTCATACGTGGAATGTAAGAAACAAAACAGATGAACGCATGGGAAGGAGCGGGGAGGAAGAGGAGAGAGGGAAACAAGCCACGAGAGAGGGAAACAAGCCACAAGAGACTCTGAACAATAGAACAAACTGAGGATCAGTGGAGGGAGGTGGGCGGGGGATGGGCTAGATGGGGACTGGTGTCAGCGGGGCACTTGTTGGGATGGGCGCTGGGTGCTGCATGTAAGCGACGAATTCTCCAGAAACCAATACTGCACTGCATGTTCCCTAACTGAAATTTACACTGAAATAGACATACATATATATGTTAAAAAAAAACAAACCAAACTCTGCGTGTTCAATACCAACGATTCACAAATATAGAGGTGACCACGTGGCACGCCCAGTAATGACAGAATCAATTTTTATGATGCCCAGAGGCATCTCCCGGACGCGTAAGGCTCGACTCCTGCCGCAGGTTTGGGGCCAGACCTACTACGTCCTCGTGTTTCCGTAAGGCAGAAACGTTGGCCAAAGGTCTCTGGGCTCGCTCTTTCCCCATCCCAAGGACCTCGATGGGGCCCTCAGAGCCTACCATTACGAAGGAAGAGCATGGCATCCCCCCCACGCCCCCACCATTTGCAAACGAGGACACGAATCTCTGGCCCGAGCACCTGGGCTCCGGGGGAGCGCCCCTGGGCTGCGTGCTGTGGGCCACGCACACTCGGAAGAGGACACCAACTCCGCCACCTGCCACTGACCGTGGAAACTCTAGACTGGGTCTTTTACCTGCGGCCCTTGGGTAGGGGAGGATTCAAGGTACCTTGTGGGAAAAAGGTGGGAAAATTGTGGGAAAAAATCCATCTTTATTTCCATTAGCCTCATTTGCAATTTTGAATTTCTTTCCATTACGCATCCACGCAGCGAGCCACACTTGGATCAGCAGGCCTGGGACAGTGGGGGTCACAGACACTCTCCTGTCCGTTAATAGTTATTGTAGCTATTGCAAAACTTGTTCATACGCATCATGACTCAAAATCATGGGGGCCGTGAGATGCCCGCCAGGTCGCGTCACTGAATGAATCCTCGAAGAAGCACAGTCACTTCTAACCCAAAATTTTTTAAAATACTTTTAATACCTGCCCTTTATTGTAATTAGTTTTCTTTATAATGCTCCATGCCCTATTTTATTTATTTAAAGTATAGTTAGATAAAATTTTATTTATATAAAATCTTTATTCCGAGAACGGGTCAGTAGACCTCATGAGACTGCCAGAGAAGATGACGGTTTGAACAAGAGGAGAGACTGGCTCTAAAACCCACACCAGACCCCGCCGGGCAGGAGAGGCGTCCCCCCTCACGTAAGATTCTGGAAATGAACAGGAAATGGCTCTTCTCATGGGCACAGACTCCCTCCTGCCGTCTTTCACGCTGTTTTCTGTCTTCCCCAACCATGGGTGCCCCTGAAAATCTTTTTCCTTGAATTCGGAAAGTACATAAGATTTAAAAGTTAAGTTTATTGGTGAGGAGAAGATAGTGCCGAGAGTTGGAACAGGAACTGGGGGAGAGGGGCAGGAGACTGGGGTAGAAACAGGGCGGAACAGAGTCAACTCGAGGCTCCTGCTGCCTCTGGTCAGAGATGGTTTTCCTTCATCAAGGTCAACAGCAAGAGGGCTTTGGCCTTCAGGAGAGAGCCATGAGACCGATGTAAGATGTAGGTTTTTTTTTTTTTTTTAATTGAGGCATATTTGACATATAACGTTATATCAGCTTCGGGTGTACAACGTGACTTGATACTTGTATATGTTGCAAAATGAGTAACACACATCTAGTGAATATCTGTCCCCAACCGTAATCACGAAAGATTTTATTCCTGTGACAAGGACTTTTAAGGTTGACTCTCTTAAAAATATTAAATATGCAATACAATATTATTTTTTATTAAAGTTTATTTTGAGAGAGAGCAAGCATGTGCAAGCGGGGGAGGGGCAGAGAGAGGGAGAAAGAATCCCGAGCAGGCTCCAAGCTGTCAGCACAGAGCCCCATGTGGGGCTCAAATTCATGAACTGTGAGATCACGACCTGAGCTGAAATCAAGAGTCAGACGCTCACCTGACTGAGCCCCCCAGGCGCCCCTGCGATACGGTGTTACCAACCACAGTCATCATGCTGCACGCCACGTCTCCATGACTTATTTTATCACTAGCAAGTCGTACCTTCTGACCTGCTTCACGCGGTTTGCTCGTGCTCTACCCCCTGCCCGTGGCACCCCCAGTCTGTTCTCTGTTGGTTTTCGTTTCTGTTTCTTGGGTTCCACACAAAAGCGAGACCAGACAGTATCTGTCTTCATCTGACTTTTCACTTAGCGTCATGCCTTCAAAGTCTATTCGTGTTGTGCCAAGTGGCAACATTTCATTCTTTATGGCCAAATGGTAGGTTCTATTCCTACTCAGGCACAAAGAGGTCTACAGACCAGGAGACGCCCGCCATTGAGAAGATAGTTGGTTACTTGCAGGAGGGGACACACCATGTGCCGCGTGAGGCCACACAGGCAGCACCAGGCTCAGTCAGGAGGCGGAGGAAGCACGAGGAAAGCACGGGCAGGAGCCGGAACTGTAATTTCCGTGAGAAGGAACAGACGAGGCCTATGGTAAGCAGGTTTCGGATCAGAATCATTCCAGTGGGTTCTGGCATGCTGTGGCTGTCCTGAGTTGTGTAGCACCTGGCCAGGGAGGGATCAGGGCAGGGGATGGTGGCCCGGATGTGAGGGCCCACAGAGGAGGTGACAGGAGGGTGGGCGCTACATGGATTAGTTACGTAGGAGAGGCCCAGCCCTCGGTGACTCGTGTGTACTGTCTCTGGGAACTGGCCAGCCCGGGAAGGGGCAGTCCCTCCAGCCTCGACAAGGGTCCGGATGTCAAAGTGTGAGTGTGGCAGGAAATAACGAGGTACGATCAATACTGAGGCCCTGTAGGATTCCTGGCTGGGCCGTGGTGCACTCTGGGAAATGGTGTGCCCACAACCAGAGAACAGGCCCATCTCCTGTGCGGGGACAGCTGAGCCATGACGGCCTCCAGGCCTGCAGAGCCAAATGTTTTCCTGGAGATAGGCCTTCGGGCATCTTCCCAGCACCCTGGCCTCTTCCCACCCTGCCCCCACCCCTCATCCTCCCACTGGGCCAGTGGCTGCGAAAGGGGCTCAGCTTGCCTGGATCTGTGGGTCCCCGGGGCCTCGGAGGCAGGGGAGAGGGACGGAGGGGTGGAAATCAGCACCCGGAGTGCCCTTGGGTGAGAGGCCGTCTTACAGTCCAGAAAGGCAACCGCTTCAGTCTTGTTGCTGAAGGAGTGTCCGATCTGGGAGGGTCGATGTCCACACAGCGTGTCCCGAACCAGCTGTGTGAACCGCTCTAACCATTCAACGGCTTTGAACAAAAGAGTCCGTCACTAAGGAGTTCAGTTGAAAGAGGAAGGAGGAAATCACCAAAGTCCTTGGAGCATGAACGTGGCGATTAGATGGTTCCCTGGAAAGGGCAAGAGGAAGAACCTTCCGCCTCACTAAACCCAGCTTGAGTTCATCGCACACCGGCCGGAAGTCAGCTCTCCAGCCACTCGTGAGAGGCAAACAAAGCAAGACCCCGAGTCCACGGAGAAGGGGCGTCAGCCCGGCTCACCCTCCATGTTATTAGTGTTAATGCAAAGAGAACCGCACTCACAGTGTCAATGACAAAGCCAAGCCACAAGAGCCCCAGGTGGCGCGTGGGTGTCTTGCAAACTTGATGCCACCGTGCTGCTTCTGAAATTCCAAGGGTTCAGGCTGCAGGGCTTGGGCCGCTGTTGGCACAGCCAGGCGCCTTGCAGAATTAGAAGGAAGAATGCCGTGTGCCCGTTGCCTCATTCTCGCCCCCAGCGGAGCCCAGGCTGGAGGAAGAATCAGACGAGGCACTGGAGATGGAGGGGCCGTTCCGGCACCAGACACAGCCTTGCCAAGTCCTGCCTACTTCATGGAGTCCCTGAGTCATCGCCCCATCCCCTCCTCTCTTTCTCTGACTCCTGACAACACAGGCAACACGGGTCAGGCTTCTTGCCACCAGTGATGGTTTCTCGTTCGGTTCACTGGCTCAGTGTTTGTTGAGCGGCTATCGGGCAGCAGGAACTGGTCTGGAAGACAAAGTCCCCCTCTTGACTCACGGAGCTTTCAACGCATGGAACCAACAGTGTTAAAAAAAGAGGCAGAAAATGAAGGAAGGAAGGACATAACTTCACAAAACCAGTGCTCTCTGCATGGCAAGGGAAAGGCTGGCAGGAGAGGGGGGTGACTATTGGGATATGAGAGGGTTCTTTTTTCCCAGCAATACTGTTCGATATTAATTTATGCTCCCGCATTGTGGTGGGTGCTGGGAGGCACCACCAGATCCCCCGTTTGGAATAACAGATTTTTTCCCAGCAGCTGCCCTAAGTGGACAACTGTCTCAGCTGGAGAGACATTTGTCTCAGCTGCCACTCGATCGGTGCCCGAGTAAAAGATCCCAGTCCTTGACCCCAGCTCCGTACAGCTGTGCAACGTTACCTCACGTCCAGAACTCTTCAGAGCATCATAGCTCAACTTCACCCTTTGCCCAATCCCGCTTCCTTCCTTCCAGCACAGTCTCCCCCCTGTCCATACCATCCCCGCTTCGCTGTCCGTCTAGTGAGGACTGTGAAGGAAGCAGGGACAGAGGAAGCAGCTGATTTGCTTCTTTCCCAGAGAAAAAGGTATGGTCTCACGGAGCCTCTACTTGGGAAGTGCATGGTCACTCTGACGTATGTCAGGTAGTATAGGAAGAACCTCGGCAGAACTAAAAGGGAAGAAGTAGTAAAATCACGAAGTTGTGTAGAATCTATAACCGGCAGGGGGTGTGACAGCCAAGCCCCTCATGAGAATCATCGAGATGATTGAAATCGCCCTTTCTCGGCAAACTGGAAGACACAAAAGAGGATTCTGATCACTCCAACTCTTAATAACATAAAACCGTGTGTGTCACGTATGACCATGAGAGTCAAAAGATAAATGGCAAACTGAGAAAAACGCCTGTCTCTTATATCACAGACAGTGGCTGCAACATTATTTTTTTAATGTTTAATTTTTTTTTTTTTTGAGATAGAGAGTAGGGGAGGGGCAGACAGAGACGAGAGAGAGAGGGAGGGAGAGAATCCCAAGCAGGGTCCACAGTGAGCGCAGGATCTGATGCGGGGCTCGATCTTACGACTGACTGTGAGACTGTAACCTGAGCTGAAATCAAGAGTCAGTTGCTTAGCCAACCAAGCCCCCCAGGCGCCCCTGCAACATTATTTAACAGAAGAGTTCATGTCACCGCTTTCCTCATCCAAAAGGAGTGGCCTTCTTCCAACCAAAGAAGACATCATTGTTAACTTTTCAGAGGACTCACGGTGGTGTTAGGGTATGAGTCTAAGTCTGAAGAGAAGCTGTGAGCAGCTAGCAGAGGCCAGACTGTAAGTCCTTTAGGTCTGCCTCTGCTGACCTGCGGGCCTGCACGGGACTCCCCGGGACTCCCCCCGAGATGAGCTCCCAGGCAGAAATTACAAGGCAACAAGGAAACTCACCAGCCGTGGTAATGAAGCCATCCAATGGGCAGAAATATGTAAAATTTTAAAAACAAAGAGAATCCACAAGACAAAAATGGAATTTATTTTTAAAAGAGCAAGCATTTGTTTTGAGAGTCAGATCACCGTAGAGGAATAAAGGTGGCTTCTAAAGTTTCACGAGGCTTCCGTTGGAAGCCAAGGTCTGCACCCTGCTTTGACACAGAATGTGGCGGTACTGATGCAGCATAACTTCTGAGGCCAGGCCTTCAGAGTAACGCACGGCTGCTGTCTTTGTTTCTTAGGGCGCTCCCTCCTGGAACCTGGCTTCCGTGCTACAAGAAACCCAAACGAGCCACTTGGAGAACTTGAAGTTTCCCTATAGACACCTCCTGCTGAGCTCCCAGCCAGCAGGCAGTACCAACGGTCGCCATGTCAGGGATGCCCTTCTTTGGACCCTTCCAGGTGATGTCAACAGAAGCAGCAATAAACCTCCTTTGCCAAGCCCAAGGCCAACTGCAGAACTGTAGGCAAGTAAATGACCACCGTTCTGTGGATTTGGGAGCCGTCTGTTACCTAGCAACAGACCACCAGCGAGAAGTCACAGTTCAGATAGAGAGATGGGATATACCTCCACTGCCAAGTTTCCTCTGGGTGAGCGCCCAGGCAGATACCAGGGACCGAAACCAGTGTCGCCCTCGAAGGGGGCCGTAGATTGGACAGAGGACATGACGTATGCGGTGCTGACAAGAGAAACGGCTGGCAGCAAGCAGTCCGCGCTGAAAATGAGTTCTAAGGAATCCCAGGAGGCCTAAGGAGTTTCAACGAAGGTTTATTAAATAATTAACTGGGATCTTAACGCTTTATTATATGAAAGTTCACTTGTATTCATGGCATTTATAGGCAAAAAAAATATCACTGACCATATATGCTATTAAATTGCAAGAACTCATGTTTTTGCAGAAAATTCATCAGTGAGTAAGTCATGCACTCCATTTCTCCCAGGTACCTCCTCCTCGAGCTCCTACTTCCTGTGCCCCAGACTTCATGTGACCTGCTTCGGTTTATCGCCGACTCCCCGTTGCCAACCCCTACGCCAGCCTGCCCTTGGAAGTCTTGCTCAGTGCCTGGCATTTGGTGGGCAGTCAACAGATATTTATAGAGTTGAGCCAAATCCACTTCTTGAATGACTTCTTCATCAGATGTACTGACGTATGTCAACTAAAACTCACCCACCTCAAGTGCAGTTTGATGACATTTACTACATGTATGTGGGTGGAAGTCACCGCCACAATCCAGCTTTTAAACACTTCAATCGCCCTTAAAATTGCCCTCATGACCATTTCTTTCCTTTGCCCTTTGGAGCTGGTGCGCCACTAAACCAAAGCAATCTCTTTAAGTCCTAAGGTTCACCAGAGAGTCTATGAGGGGTTTGCCACGTGTGAATGTTCAATAATATCGGAAGGTAACGCTAAAGAAACACTGTTTATATTTCCAGCTAGAAATTTCATTTTGGGTTTGGAAAAAGATGCAGAGATTCTAACTCAGAGTTGAATGCATGCATCAGGGTTAATTAGCCATGCTTCAAATTATAGATCACTGATGTTTCTTGTACAACTAACCATCAATTAGCTATGCTAATGAGAAAAGCAGGAAATGGCTGCAGGAAAAAATGAAATCAGCAGGGATAAAAAAGAAGCACAGTGCACGCGGACCTTAGTCTCAGCCACCAGTTAAAACTTACCAGAGTGACTTATGGTATAAATGCTACGAAGTTTTTTCCTTTTTCATATTGTCCTTCAGAGAAGCCATATCCAAATCATAAAATGACCAAAATATATAATAGACGAAAGGATAGTCAGTGGTTCTAGTATTATTCCTAGGGGAGCTTTAAAATTTATTAGTGCACCTGGGGCACCTTAGTGAGACCTGGGGGGCTCAGTCGGTGAAGCGTCCGACTTCGGCTCAGGTCGTGATCTCATGGTTCGTGGGTTTGAGTGCCGCGTGGCTCTGTGCTAACAGCTCAGAACCTGGAGCCCGCTGCAGATTCTGTGTCTCCTCTCTCTGCCCCTCCCCTGCTTGTGTGCCCTCTCTCTCTCTCTTCACACATGCAAGCGTGTGTGCACACACGCGCGCACACACACACACACACACAATGCTCAGAACATAAGGGCAAGTTAGAAAACCACGCACATAGGATGACCCAATTCTGTAGAGTAAAACATGTTTCTACACATAGAAACAATTAGAAGGATATTCCCTAACAATTTGAACGATGTTTGTCTCCAGAATGGGGAAGAGGGAGGCTCCTGGCAGGTCTCATTTTTGCTATTTGTAATTCTACTTCCAAACTTTCTACAGTATGCATAATAATGCAAACTATTACAATTAAAAAAATTTTTTTTAATATTTAATGACTTTTTTTACACCTAAAGGAGGGAGGAAAGAAATACAGCTACAAGGACTTCTGTTCTCGGAACTGGAGAACAAGTGGAAATTTATGGAAACCATTTCCAGGAGCCTGGCATGTGGCAGTAAGTGGGAATTGCAATTTCCAGATGATAACTTTTCATTTTCTATCATGAACCCTAGGTAGATAATGTTGAGGTAACTTGCATTCTCTCAAACAGAGGTTTCTTTGGGGGGGGGGACTATCCCAACCCTTGACAAAGAAGAGAGGCACTGAGAAAGTATTTTAAAATACTGGATCAGGGGGCGCCTGGGTGGCTCAGTCGGTTGGGCGGCCGACTTCAGCTCAGGTCATGATCTCGCGGTCTGTGAGTTCGAGCCCCGCGTCAAGCTGTGTGCTGACGGCTCAGAGCCTGGAGCCTGCTTCCAATTCTGTGTCTCCCTCTCTCTCTGCCCTTCCCCTGTTCACGCTGTGCCTCTATGTCTCCCAAAAATAAATAAACATTAAAAAAAAATACTGGATCAGCAAACACCACCTTTAAGACGATCTCACCTCAGAGTTTCTGCCACCTGGAGATGGAGTGAGGGACTCATGGCAGAAGAACCAAGAGTGATTTACCTGAGACCCTCACTGTCCAAGCAGAAAACTTGGAGTAAAGCAAATACAAAGTAGCTAGAATTGACCCCAAATAACTATAACCCCAAACAAAATAACTTCTGGATTAATGTAGTCCTTTTCACAGAGATTTTAATTTAAATCGTCTGGAGCAAGACTCGGCACTGATAATTAAAAAAAATTTTTTTAATGTTTATTTTTGAGAGAGAGAATTGGAGCACAAGCAAGGGAGGGGCAGAGAGAGAGGGAGAATCTGAAGCAGGCTCCAGGCTCTGAGCTGTCAGCACAGAGCCCGACACGGGGCTCGAACTCATGAACCAAGAGATCATGACCTGAGCCGAAGTTGGACGCTCAACCGACTGAGCCACCCAGGTTTCCCCACACTGTATCCATAATGACCCAGGGCCATCTATGAGAACTACTGAGCCCCTTGCCCTCTCTTCCTGCTGTGTTCTCCAACATTGTGGCCAACACTTTCCCCAGAAGTGAGGATACTGTTTTTCCTCTTTTAACGGACGGCACATTACTAAAAAGTCCTGACATTTGTTTCACCATCATCTAAACATGTATGTATGAAGATTTATCATTTTAGTAGCTAACGGCATTGGGTGTTTACTGTGGTAAGAAATTTATTTATTTATTTGTTTATTTTTCATTTTACCTTTAGGACAACAATGCAATGCTTCAAGTACCCTCACTTTACAGGTAAAGAAAGTGAGGTTTCTTTTGGGTAACTTGCCCAATAGCACAGCTAGTAGGAGGCAAAGGTGGACCCTAAACCCAGAGTGTTTGCTTCTAAACTATTTTTTTTCATTATTATTAACTAATATCCATATTTTTTCAAATTTTCTTAGGTTTTGCCTAATATCCTTTTTAATGTCCCAGAATTGTATCCAGGACACGATATTGCAGTTCATTGTGTTGTCTTCTTAGGCTCCTTTTGGCTGCGACAGTTTCTTATTTTCCTTTTTCTCCACACCATTTTATTTATGTATTTATGTATTTATTTATGTATTTATTTATTTATTTATTAAAGTTTATTTATCTTGAGAGAGAGACAGGTAGAGAGAGAGCAGGGGAGGGGCAGAGAGATAGGCATAGAGGAGAGAATTCCAAGCAGGCTCTGCACTGTCAGCACAAAGCCCATCTCGGGGTTTGAACCCATGAACCATGAGATCATGCCCTGAGCCAAAACCAAGAGTCAGACGCTTAACCAACTGAGCCACCCAGGTGCCTCTCCCAACCATTAAAAAAATATATAGTCACTTTTTACCCTCTAATAAGACCACAGCAATTATAATATGTTGTACATTCCTATAGGGACTCTGATCCTCGCAGCAACACCCCAAAGCAGATATTATAATCCTCATTTTATAGATGAGAAAACGGAGTCTCAGAGAGATGAAAACTAACAACCCGGGTCACAAAGCCAGCAAAGGACGGAGCTGGAATCCTAACTCGGGACTCTCTACTCAGGAGTGTCATGTTCTTTTTCCTATGTACATGTGCTTTAAAAACTAAATTGAATGCTAATATCAGGGTCAGTGTCATAAAGAATATCTGTATCTTGTCCAGCTCTCTTAATACCCGAACTCCTTCTATAGATTCCTCAACAAATGGTTCAAAGCCCGTGGTTAGGAGCCATCAGTGCCCGTCAGTTCACTATTTCACAAAGTAACCTGTCAGGTTTTGAACAATTCTCATCCTTAGAGCTCTGTGTTCCTCTAAATGATTTGTCATTTGGTTTTAGTGCGAGACTGTAGGAGCCAAACACAATTATCTAAGTCTTCTACCCAAAAACTCTGCAGGTGGCCGCCATGTCGTCCCTGACCCTCTTTTCCCGGCAGAGCATGGCATGGTTCAGACTTCCCCAACATCCTCATACCCTGACTTAAACCGTGGTTCCTTGCAGAATCTCTCCTGATAGCGCATTAGAGGACAACAATCCCCATGCCCTAAATACTCAGGCATCAGTGATTGCTGTTGACAGTCTCCTTGCTCTGGTAATCTACCACTACCACCGTCACCATCACCCCTCTCCACCTCATGCCCACCCTCCCCACACACTGTTTCTAAGTTATCAGGTCCAAAGGGTCCTAACACACTTTAATTGTGGGACCCTCTCTAGAAAACCCCTTGAGGCACAAGTTTGGATGCTCAGACAAATGTAAGAGGTATTGTTTTCTCTGAGTTTGGCAAACAATGAAAGGCAAAGGCAGTTAGCCATGCACGCTCCAGGAAGGCGCCTTTCTCTCCTGTCCCTCAGCGCAGAGGCAGATGAGGGTCCCCATAGAGTGCATGGAACGACGCGCGGGGCGGAGACCCGTGCGCCAGCAGAGGGGCGGGCTCCACAGTCGGGGCTGAGGGACTGTAGCGACAAGAAGGCGCCACCAGCTGTCTCGCCAGCCGCCGTCGCACCCGCGCCCCGGAAGACAGGTATTCAAAGCAAACCGGAGAGCACCGACTCAGGAAGGAGCCGCTATAACCAGGTGTTCCTCGGCGGCAGGTACCTCAGCTCCGTGTCAGCACCATGGACAGCGCCCGCGACCTGACTCCAGCGCGCTTGGACGCCGCGGGCTTCTGGGCCGTCTGGCAGCGCTTTGACGCGGATGGTGAGTGGAACGAGCCCCCTGCACACTCAGGTGTAGACGTGGCTCCAGCTCCTCTGAAAGGAACTTGTTTTCCCTTCCCGTACATTTTTCATCGCAGGGAAAGTTGTCCTCCAGCATTGTTCAAACCACAAAGCTGTTAGGTATACTGGAATCACACATCTGGTTGTCTGTGTAAGTTCAGGGTTGGGGGAGGGACTCGCTCCCTTCCCAATCTCTGTGTGTGTGTGTGTGTGTGTGTGTGTGTGTGTGCATGCACACGTGTGTCTGAAATTCAGGATTGGGGCAGGGTCTCACCTCCCTTCCCAATGTGTGTGTGTGTGTGTGTCTGTGTGTGTCTGAAGTTCAGGGTTGGGGCAGGGACTCGCCCCTTCCCAATCTGTGTGTGTGTGTGTGTGTATGTGTCTAAAATGATATGTCATGTATAATGACAAAGATCATTACATGTATTTGAGGCTTGTGACTGACATGCAGCGATCTAAAGTCCGCCCTCCCTCCATGTGCTTTTCAAAAGGAGGATGAATTTTACCAACTTCCAAGAAGACACTACCCACACCCACCCCGCAAAAGAACTACCTGAAAAGAAACCAGAACTCCTTAATGTGTGCTTTGTCTTTATTAATAAATTCAACAACCCTGAAGAAAATACCAAAGATGTGTTTTGACTCTGCAAACTAAGGTTTGATAGTTACATCTGTTAAAATTTTCGAAGCTTCTGAATCCTTGGGTTGGACTTTCTTCTAAAACTCACGTTTCTCTGTGGGTTAAAATGTATGTATTTAATAGCTCTCTGTTTCCAAATATTCATACAAACCCAGCACAGAGCATTAACTCCTGAATGTGTTTACTTTTCAAATCCGTGAGCTGTAGAGGTTAGAGCACTTAGTTATCGGAACAGTAAGAAATCGTATCCACGGGGGTTTTATGGAGTGTGAGATTAAAGACAATTTAGGTAAATCCCAATTGTCACATGGTGTTCTATGGAAGCGACTACCATTTATGAATCTCTTGTTGCATCTAGAAAAAGGTTACATAGAAGAGAAGGAGCTTGATGCTTTCTTGGACCACGTCTTGACGACACTGGGTACTGATGTAAGTACTTGCACCACTGAGCATTAATTTCTGTGCCTTTAGCAACACGCAGGAAGCATCCAAGTCTTATGTCGATTTGCACCTATTAATCCCCTCTGACTTCCCATTCTCCTTTGCCTGCGTGTAATTTTCTCCATCTCCTAGCAACACGGAAAATTGAGGCAGGTTTTATAAAAGGTACAGTTGGACCATTGGGTGTGCTGGTCACTGACTTTCAGTGTAACATCTGTCATCCACTCAGAGACCCTAACTATAAATTCAAACAACTCTGTTTTGAGCGTTTCCTTGGTTGTGTCTGCTAATGGATTTGAACTTGGAGACAAGGCAGCTAGCTCACTTTGTTCAAAAAGGTGGAAGAGATGTTAAGAGCTTTGAGCTCCTGAGTGTTTAGTGCATTTGTTATTCCTCTGATAGCAAACCACAAACAAACCATTTAAAATCACTTCCATCATTCATTTTGATAGAAAAGGGTATAGATTTCTTAGGGAATAACAAACCAGAAAATAATCAATATACCTTGATTGAGCCCAGGTATAATAAACAGAAACCAATCTGTCGTGTCCATGCCCCTCCCTGATGGTAAATATGGCCTTGGGAGATGGAGATTAACTCTTCCTCTGTACTAAAGCAGAGGAAAATCTCATACAGAGCCACACTGGTCTAGGGATGGGAGAGCCCAGTAAAGACTCCATCAGGAGGTGCCTGGTAAGAGGAATAGCTCTGGAGACAGGAGCATTTAAAATGAATCGTGGAGCTCACTTATCTTCAGATATAAATGTTTACACTGAAGAATAAAGTGCCTTGCTCTTTCACGTAGGAGCCCAATGAGGGGAAGAGGCTCCCTGTAGCATCAAGGAGAGCTTGGGGAGGAGGGTGGTTAGGAGTTGGGGGGGAGCAGTCAGCTCAGAACAAAAGAGGCTGCCATCTGCCCCAACAGTCACACAGACCTAGTCTCTCTCTGTCTTTTTGTATATATAGATCTCTCTCTGCCTCTCCTATTCTTTCTTTTTATGTCTGCCTCATTTTGCTGCCCATTTCTGTTTCTTCTATTGATGCCTGGCCCCTATCTTCCATCATCTCTTGACTTCCTCTCTTCTCTGTGTCTTACACGTCTCTCTGTATCTGTCTCTTCTGACTCTTTGCTTCCCTTCTATCTTCAGTCTCAAAGCTCCCATCCCTCCTCTCCCTGTCTTTTCTTTTCCTTTCTCTTTTTTTCGGTCTCATCTTTTTTGTCCCTCATTTCTTGTCTTCTATCAGTTTCTCTTTTCTTCTCCTTCCTTCTCTCACTCAGTCTCTGTCTCTCGGCCACTCTCTATCTCTGCCTTGCTTCTACTTACTGCTGAAAGTGCTAAGGCTCATGGCATTCCAGAGCCCATGAGTCAGACGGTGTTTTGTCAAGCAGGACAGGAATATTAGAGGAAAACAAATAGATGAAGGCAGAACCGTTCAACATCTTAGAATAAACTGGATGACCAAAAGGCCCAAATTCCCAGAGATTTGGAACTTCCCACCTTTCCAGAAGCTCCTTGCTTTAGTGGTTGATAGGAAAGGAGGAGAAAAGTTGCTGTCAGTGTTGAAACTGGAAGTGTCCTCTTTTCAGTCATGACGTGGGGGTGCGGCTACTAAATCACAAGGTCTGCCCTAAGCCAAGGACACCACGAGCCATCCCATGGAGCCATCTCCCTCGGGGGCTTTGGCTGACGTCAGAGGCACTGTTGCCTCTAGGGACGGAGCAGAGGGGTGGCTCTCTTGCAGCTGGGCAGTTCTTTCCTCAGCCTCCCTCAGAGCCGTCCGTGGACTTACCCTCTCACACAGGGGCAGGCATGGTCCCCGCAGGAAAGGAGACAAGTGACTCACCAGCGCCCCGTGCACCTGCACTCAGTGCAAGCATTCCTGAGGCCGGAGGTAAAGGGGTTGGAAGGTTGCAGAACCCTTAGGGTAGCGCAGGTAAAACCTGGCATGCCTACGAACTCTCGGTGTTGGTTACAAACAGACCCTGTGTTCCATCCCCTAGGAATTTCGGTACATTTGGGGTCTGCCTAGGATCTTGTATTTTTAAATTTCCCTAAGTCAATTTGTATCTCTTTCAGCCTCTGTCCCTCCAGGAACAGTGACGGCCCGTCAGAGGGAGGGTTCTAGTAGAATCAGGCTCTGGCAGCAGCCCCAGCCACCTCTTCTCAGCACTTGGCTGAGGAGGGACCTTTGGAGCCAGCTGTTATCCAAAAATGTCATCGCCTGCCATCATCCTGTCCTGAAATGCTGAGGCATTACCCTGGGGCGTATGGTTACAGAGACCTGTGCTGCTCCCTCCACGCTACCTGGACAGCCATGAATAAGGAATCTATTCCTAATTCTGTTTTTTTTTCCCTGCCGAGAAATGAGCAGCCCCTATGCATGTCCTTAATAAGAGGGCAGGACTTCCCAAGGGGAAGCCCTTTAAACTGGGCAACAGTCACCATTCGCGACACTTCCTTTTAATCAGTGATGCCCAGAACTACGGAACCAGCCGCAGGGAAGCCTCCACCATTGGGCAGCCCTTCAGCCTGGGGTCTAGGGGTGCAAGCAGTTCTTTGGAGGCCTGAATAGCTCCGTTTTCCTGCCTCATTAGCAAGGCACAGAGATCTCGGAAAGAGGAACCTTAAGGTTTCTAACAGTAAGGTGCCTGGCCGTCAGCCTTGGAGAGCAGCCAGCCTGTGGGTAATTGCCCGGTTCTCAGAGCCTCTGCGGGGACAGACTTAATGGAACCGTCAGCTCTTTGTGCTGAGGTTTCTGTTACTCACCCCTTCCCTCGGCTCTCTGCCTTTTCTCTTCAAAGGCTCAGAACCGGCCTCTGCACCAGGTCTGGACACAGCCGGTGCCGTGCAGAGCACCCCTGTCTGGGGCTGTGTGCACATCCTTCCCGTCCAGACTGTAGCACACCCCGGTCCTCCCTCAGTGCTTCCGGGGTGACGAGTACCGTGCTGGGGCCCAGAGTCTCAGAGAAGGAGGGCAGGGGGTGCTGATGGGGAACAGAAGCAGCCCCTAGGTGCTGTTGTGTTGGGCCCAAGGGCTAGGCACGGTTTTGGGGTCAGAGGTCTGGAAGCACAAAAGTCAAGGATCTGTAGCTCCCAACTGAAGGCAAGACAGCGAATGTGGTGACGGCATTTTCGGCTTTCCATTTGTTTGTTTTGAAATTTAATCTTCTACCGACACGGCCCGTGTTAGTTAACTTCCTTTCAGGAAGGCCCAGCCCATCATAAAGGATCATTTATTCCTCCCACAGATACTGTGTTTGAGAGATACGGAAATGACTGCTATCCTGCAGATCTCTTAGTCTAGAAGGTCACCCGGAATTCAGAGCGAGGACCTTGCTGAGTGATCATCAATTTGTTCCCTGTGCGATTGCACAGACACCACCCGTACGCACAAACCCGAATGCACACAATCCAAGGCGCCGAGGCTAGAGAGGCTGATCTCTCTGTATGTAGAGGGCCCACTTCTGAGGCAGCTGATTGGCAGGGGTAGGGTGGGAGAGTCCTAGGAATAGCATTAGGGAGAATGAATTGAGCACGGCCGATGGAGTCTGCGGTCTTGGAATCTGGCTCTGTTGGGGAGTGGTTCTGCTTCCCAACTCCTGCATCAGAATTCATTCTCCACAGTTGAATATATATGTCATATTTCTTTGTGCCAACCCTGCAGCCCACTGATGAGGAACCAGTTAGTATGCAGAAAAAGTTGTCACGGAAGGGAGATGGGACAGCTTTGGTAATTCGACACTTCCTTTATTCCTTTTCCTCCCTTCTAATTATCATTTCCTCAGCAAATCCAAGGAGAGGAGGAAAGGAATGAGCTCTCCCAACCCGGCAACCTAGAAGGGCCGGGCCTTCACTTAGAAACAGAACAGGGGTGCCTGGGTAGCTCGGCTGGTTAAATGTCTGACACTTGGTTTTGGCTCAGGTCATGATCCCATGCTTCCTGAGATGGAGCCCCACATCGGGCTCTGCGCTGACAGCACGGAGCCTGCTTGGGATTCCCTCTCTCTGCCCCTCCTCCACTCATGGGCGTGCCCGGGCACGTGTGCGCATGCATGCTCTCTTTCTCAAAATAAATAAATAAACTTCAAAAAAAAAGCTTTAAGTAAAGAAATAGAACAAAATTGGGGCACCTGGGCGGCTCAGTCGATTGGGCTTCTCACTCTTGATCTCAGCTCGGCTCATAATCTCATGGTTTGTGAGATCAAGCCCCACGTTGGGTTCTACGCTGACAGCATGGAGTCTGCTTGGGATTCTCTCTCCTTCTCTCTCTCCTCCTCCCCTAATACTCATGTGTGGTTTCTCTCTCTCTCTCTCTCTCTCTCTCTCTCTCTCTCAAAACAAAAAGAAAAGAAATAGAACAAAATCTCTGAGTTCTTGGGAAGAAAGTTCTTGGGAAAGAAAGCATGTTCATTACTATGCAGTCTTTCGTCACAACGAAAACTACAATGATGTTCAAAACCATCCTTCAACACTCTGGTCTCTCAGCTTCTCCTCATTCGTGTTAGGGGCTCACCAGCTGTAGGTCTCACCTGGTCAGGGTGCCGATCGGTGGCGGTTTACTCAAAAGTCTCTGTCACTGTTCTCCCTGCTCAGTACGGTAGACTTGCTCTAAATGGCCAAGTGACCGGCTTCCCAGGCTAGAGCAGCATAATTATCAGGCTATCTGCTCTGAATATCCGATACCCCAGCTACATTTTTGGAATCCCAGTGGCTCTAATGTGGTTCTGTCTGGCCTATTACAGGCGGCGGTCATAGAGGAAAGCGTGCGGAGACTGAAGCAGCCATTTACGGCTCCCCAGGACGTCTCCAGAGACGGTCGCGTACCAATGAAAGAGGTACCTGTCCCCACTGTCCTTTCCTCACCAAGCCTTCCCAGGGCCGTCCTTTCCTCTGAAGGAGAACGCAAACCTCACATCCGATCGGGAAATCAGAGCCCTCTGCAGGTGGCCTACACGGCATTTGGAAGTGACCACCTCTCCTTTTTCATCCGCTCAGCCACCAACAGTTCCATCGTTTTATTTAGGTCAATCAATATTTATACTTATTTGACAACTGGGGAATTGATATGCTGGAGGCCTTTCAGTTACCTGATCCAATATTTGTCTCTTTGCCATGTGCTGTTCAAATTCAACCTTGCTAGAAGGAGAAATTTACTGACAATAAATGAGCTTAAACTTCCGCCTCAGCCAGCGGGGACTGGAAAGATCTATCCCTGAAGATCATTAAAAACAAAACAGACGGCAGCTGTCTTCAGCTCGGCCCACGCTCACTGAGCCCACGGAAGCAAGGTGTTAAGCACACAGTGCCTCGGGTAGTCTCTTTAATCTCATTGTTTTCCGGGTACAAAAGGGCTTAGAGTTTAGAAAGGATTTCCACACACATTTTGGTGTCTTATCCCCCACAATAGCGAACGGAGACACGTGTGGGACGTAACCCCTATTTCATGTGCCTTCTGTGGCCAATCAGTGGCACTAGTTTAAGTGTAACCCCACTTAGAGATATCACTCGACGGGTTCCGGCTATACAGTTATCAGTCTGTATGTAAAAATCAGCTCATTTAAAACAAAGATACTTATTTTATAGTCAAAACTGACCTGAAACATGCAAAGCCAGTCTCCCGATGCTGCCATCCCTGGACAGACAGTATTATTGATGAAAACAGGGCTGTTCTTCTTCGGAACGCTACGAGAATAGGGCAAGACGATGCCTCCTTATACAAAGTAGACGTGTTCACCAGGAAGCAGCCTTTTCAGAAAAGTAATAAACTAAATCCAGATGTATGAATGTAGTCATTTCCAAAATTTTCCCTCCAAGGCAAAATTATACACGTAACCAGCATCTGTAGTATGATTGACAGAAACATATCTGCATATCCATCAAAGAAGGAAATGTAAGCCTCGCGCTAGAAATATCAAAGTATCCATGATTACACATTCACTGTTGCGTCCTCCAGCCCACAGAACAGAGGGCAGCATCCGTGGTGCCCAATAAATATGTACTGACTTAATAATGAATAAAAGAAACATGGCAAACCCCTGCTAACAGCGGCCTTCTTGAAGCACTTGGGACCTTGGGAACAGCTTTGACCTCCACGCCAACATTTAGTCATGGAGTCCTGCGAATGAGCAAATAATTGAGCTTGTTGTTTGCAGACCAGCTGACGGTGGCCAGTTCATCGGTCCGAGGTCCCTTAAAGCATCCCGACTGTGAGCTTACGGAGGAGCAGGTCTCCCTACCTTGTGCCGTGCCACTATGTCCCTTACTCCAGTCACAGGCAGTTGAGACATAAAAATCAGCACACCTGAGCACGTGATAGGTATTCTAGAACAATGAAGATGGGAGAAGTCCCAGCCGGGAGCCGAGGCCAGGTTTGGGGAGATTATCTGTACATCTGATTTGTCCGGGGCTTGTCCGTGCCACTCCAGAAAGCTGAAGACAGACTGGGTTCCAGAGCCTGAGAGCCAGTGAATTACATTTTAATTTGGTTCCTTGGCCTATGGTACCCCATGTGAGAAAGAACTCAGTCCCAGAGGGGAGTTGCCAGGTCCAGCTGACCTCGGAGCCTCCGCCGGAGGCCGAGGGTGGGGCAGGGAAAGGGCCAAGTCCACACCAGGAATGCGAGACCTTGGCCAGGTGACTTCTCCCTGCGCCCCCGTGTTAGACTCTCCATCCACACGGCAGTTACCACGTACTGACTGTTCAACGTGTACCAGGAATTTTACTGAATAGCTTATTAACAGTGCCTCGTTTTCCTTTTAGTCTTGACATGAACGCTAGGATGTAAGCATGATCCCACTTTACAAATGAGGAAACTGAGGCACGGAGATATCAATTAAATTGCGCCATTTCAAATAACAGGAGAGCAATGGAGAAAAAATCAGGGTCCATCATCGCTGGCACACGGCGCCGTCCTGCTCCCATGAGTAAGGGGGTATTTGTGCCCCTCCAAAGGACCAATATGAGAATTTAACGAGATAATAAATGAAAACACATTTGCCAATCCCTGCCATGGAGTAGCTACTCAATATATGATATTCAAAATATGACTGCTATTATTCACACGCAAGGGCCGTGAGCAGCCTCATCCGACCGGAGAGCGTGTGTAGGAGTGTGGGCTCGTCACGCCCACGAGCCACCAACCGCATCGGTCTGGACTCGCTCTCTGGGCGTGCAAGAGGCCAAGGAATGGCCGCCGTTCATGGGGAACAGCTCAGAGAGAAGACGATAACGCAGCTAGAGCGGGTGACAGACCAGGCCAGTCAAACACGCCTACGTGCTGACGTAAGAGGTACAATCACACAGGAGAAGAAAACGTCACCTTTACTCGTGAGAGAGGTGACGAGTGTGCGCCCAAACAGAAAGCTGGGTGACTGAATTTATCACGCGCCGACCAACTATTGCAGCACCGTAGAGACACTCATAAACTAAGAACATAAAGGAACCAATCAGCCAGTACGCCGCACTCCTGCCTTTGCCTGTGGCACCAACGCGAACATACAGATAGCATCTCACCAGCATAAAGGCTAAAAGTGTGACCGTGGTTCTGATGCCACAGCTCACTAAACACGTAACTAAGGCAAGTTCCAATTGCCTTAACAAATAATAATAATGATGTGTTGTCGACTCTATGGGTCGTTGTTAGGGTTAAGTGAGTAAGCAAACGTAACAATTTAGAATAATTCATGCCCCGTGTAAGAATTACTTGCTATTTTAATTTTCTTTTATATTATAGAGTGAAATTATTTAAATACGAGAGATTCTTATGATAGTGCCTGAAGGACAGTAAACACTGGCAATTTATTATTAAAATTAGGATTATTATTTGGATTGCAGGCTTGCAGAAGGCAGACACCCACAGTGTTCTGTTCCCAGTCGGGGTGCAAAGCTGTATGAAAGAATTGGTGACTCAAAAATGGCCGTCAAGGGCACGGTCAAGGGCGCTGCAGTCTGAGCCCTCAGTCTCGGGGAACCCAATTCCTTCTGCCCCAGAATAGGTCCCACCATCGCTTGTCCCCGGGGGCGCTGGCCCGGGTCACCGACTGCTATTTCTCTCCATTTCCGTAGCTTGCCCAGATGTTCTTGTCTGAGGACGAAAACTTCCTTCTGCTTTTCCGTCAGGAAACCCCCTTGGACAGCAGCGTGGAGTTCATGCAGGTAAGTGTTTGCTTGTACCTCTGTGGCTGATGAAGAGACCAGGGTCCCAGCCACCAACCGTGGTGGCCACCACACCCGCGCAGTCCTCAAGGCAGAGCTGCCCACAGGGGGCAAGACCAAGCAAAAGAAGCCCTTCGGGATGAGCCAGAGCTCTGGCCCCAACCCCCGTGTGCTCGGGGCGCCGACCTAGGCTGCTCCCGAGCTGACAAAGTCCTTCAGCCTGGGCTGGAGGAGGCCCAGACAACAGCCAGGCAGGTGCACACAGAGGAATGTGACGGGGTTCTGCTGGGGACCCGGGAGCCCAGAGATCAGGTGCCCCCGCCCAAGCAGAGACCCCGGGCAGCTCCAGCAAACCGCTGCCTTATAAGACCGCGTCTGGACACCTAGACTCTAGAGTGAAACTACCTGGTTTTAAATGTTGGCAATTAATCCTAGTCTCGAAGGTATAACACTGTGAAAATGTAACGCGCAGAGTGCCGATCCGGCCGGCAGGGCTTCTGCTTGCGGTCGCGGTGCTTGAGCCAAAGCTCAGGACAGAGTTGGTGGCTCCTCTTGGCTCCTCTTTCAGCCTCTAGGTGTTAGCGCCTGTTGGAGAAAAAAGACCAGGAAAGTCAGAGAGACCCGAGACAGCTACCGCATCCAGCATCCAGTTCCTGAAACACTTACCAAGTCCCCATTTAGGAGATAAGGACTCGGTGCCCTTTTGCACGACTGTGTTTACTTCCGACTAAGCGGAAGTCCTGTAACATTGAGCCAGCACTTGCACAGACAATTCACGGAAGGGAAAGGTCTCTTCGAATGTATGCTGGTAGCCAAGAAATGCAAATTAAGGACAATTAATTTTTACCAATCGAAGTGATAAACATTTTAAGAGAATCAACAGCATACGTGGTGCCGGCAAGACTGGTGTTCATGGTCTGCTGGCAGGCAGGCACACGCAACAATATTATGGAAAGCAATTTTGCAAAAACGCAGTCAGGATCCTTTATTAATTTTATTTATTTTTTAAATGTTTATTTGTGTGTGTGTGCGTGTATGTAAGAAAGAGAGAGAGAGAGAGAGACAGCCTGTGGGGGAACGGGCGGAGAAAGAGGGGGACAGAAGATCCAAACCGGGCCCTTCACTGACAGAAGAGGGCCCAGGGTGGGACTCAAACTCATGAACTGTGAAATCATGACTTGAGCCAAAACCAAGAGTTGGACGCTTAACCAACTGAGTCACCCAGGTGCCCCAGGGTCCTTTAAAGTGTCATTATCCACAGTTAAAAATATCTTTACCCTCTGATTTAATAAACTTCTACTGCTCCAAGCATCTATCTTAAGGTTATAATCAGACATGTTTATATTCAGAGGAAATGCGTTATAATGTTAAGAATCAAAATTGTACATGTGTTATGATCTTAACATCACTCTAAAACTTGTTCACCCTAACACGTACATAAATTAGACCAGAGGGAAATACAAGCAATATAGATAATGATTGCTTTTAAGCAATTAGATTCCAGATGATTTTCATATTTTCCAGTCATGCACAGAATCATAATTATTTACAGATTATTTTAGAGGGCATTTTCAAAATAACCTTAATTGTGCTTAAAAATGCTCTCAGAAAATTTTAAATGAAAATAAGCCATAGATTGCCTAAGTGTATGGCCTCCAATCTAGTCCTGTCACGTGTGTCATAGAAATAGGATGGAAAGGAAACACACGAAAATCCTAAGTGACGCTCTCTGGGGTGGGTATACTTGTCTTCTTTTTGTAGTTCATTAATTTTGCACAGTGAATCTGATCTGCTCTTTTTTAAAAAATTTTTTTAATGTTTATTTATTTTTGAGAGACATAGAGACAGAGCATGAGCAGGGGAGGGGCAGAGAGAGAGGGAGACACAGAATCCGAAGCTCCAGGCTCCGAGCTGTAAGCACAGAGCCTGACATGGGGCTCAAACTCACTAGCTGTGATATCATGATCTGAGCTGAAGTCGGAGTCTCAACCAACTGAGCCACCCAGACACCCCTGATTTACTCTTATAATCAGAAAAGCAGTATTAAAATGTTAGCCTTTGCGTAGTACTGAATAATGGCAAGGAACGGGGAAAGGGAAATCCCCCCATCGCATTTTCCTGTCTTTCTGTTTCTCTTTTAACTTATTCCATCGGTCTCCTCCCTTCTAGCCTGTTGACTGCTTCTAACAAAGAAGTTTCTGTTTCTCTACCCGATTAAAAAAATAGAGAAAGATATAGATATCACTTCAGACTCCTGATTATTTCAATTAAGTTTATTATAACCTATCAGTCTCCTATATAGTTTTTAAAATTCTAAGTTAATGTCTTTACGGTCCCCGGTGCCCCAGGACCTTACAACCCTTGAATCCTGACGCGCTCAGAGCTCCGGGGCCGCGACCGTCCAGGCTGCAGTTGCATCTTGCTCTCCCTAACTCCACAAACATGACGAAGTCAGGATTTGTTTCCCAGCACCTTTGTGCGCCATTCCTGTCCGTGACTCAGATTCTCCTTCCTCGTGTCCCTCCTCTCTGGACTATATCCTTCACTCAAAGTCCGTGGGTAAAAACTCTGTTTTGTTTACCCAGAAATCTCAGTTTGCTTTCATTCTTTAAAGACAGGCGTGCACGATTCGCATAAAACCCTTTGACCTTCCGATGGCTGAGTTGTAGTAAGATTATAAGATAAAGTAGATGGAAAATTATAAGATAAAGTAGATGGAATAACGTGAAAAAAAACACGCAAAATGGTTTTGTTTGTTATTTGAAATTCTCACGCTCAGTTTTGATATATTTGGTAAAGACAGAATAGAATTTACACGTGACGAGTTGACTTCGTACGTCCGGCTGAATTCAGGCAGGCGTGTTGGCATCAGGGACTGCAAGGCGTGATGCTTCGTGTCCTTCTCAGACCCGTCAGTACCCGCGCTGTCCCTGAGGGGCGCGCGGGCAGGGCTGGCTGCCTGGCGTCTAGAACTTGGGTCCCTGCAGTCGGTGACTCAGCTCCGCCATCGACATCCACAGAAAATCTCGTCAACTAGAAAAAACGACTTAGTCCTCCTTCGTCATTCTGCACAGGGGTCCGAGAACTCGGACGCTTATACTCGGACTGATCAGTCGCAGGTGGTCCAAACCACACTGTGCAGTCAAGAAAGCAGTTCAGTGTCCCTTTAAAATTGTTCAGTTCCGTCTTCCAGTTTAGTAATTGTATCTTTGGCTGGATGGATGCTACCCTCGAACCAAGGAAAGGGTTGTCTTGTCACTGGGAATTACTGAGATGTTTTATTCCCTTTACCCAGAGCCAAGGCCAAGGCCGCACAGGCAGGGTTCCTTAGGGCCTTCGGACAGCAGCGTATTGGGAGGTGTTCACCCTTTCATTAAAGTTATTGCTATGTGGGGTTTTAGTTCTACGCAGGTGCCTCGGTGTGCCTACCTCCTGGGCCCCAGGATTTGTCGCCCGTCAACCTTGCGTGCGTTTTCCCGATAACACTGCCGGCTAATTGTCAGAGTCACCAGATGTACCGGGGACACTGGTTTCAGTCCTCCGCGACCTCTCTGGGTTTGTGCTTGCTCACTCGGTCACTGGACCGGTAAATAGATTTACGGCTTGTGTGTATTTCAGATTTGGCGCAAATACGATGCCGACAGCAGTGGTTTTATATCGGCCGCTGAGCTGCGGGTAAGTGCAGGCGCTCTCGCTGGGTGGAGGTGGCCTCGTTCATCACTGCGAACTTGACGTACGGACCACAAAGTTAATTTCTGTGGGCCCAGGAAACATACATTCAAATTTGTTACTTTTTTTTTAGAAAAACGTATTTGTGTCTAAAAGGTTTAGGACACGCAGCAAACATGGCTCCCTCTGGGAATGAGACGTAATTAAGGAATTTTCGACACTTTTTCCAAGCCTGGAGCCATCCTCCAGATTCTGTGAGCTCCTTTATTTTAAAGGTTTCATTTTTTATTTATTTATTTGGAGAGAGAGTGAGCAGGTAAGGGGAGTGAGAGAGGGAGAGAGAGAGAGAGAGAGAGAGAGAGAGAGAGAGAATACCAGGAAGGCTCTGCTGTCAGTGCAGAGCCTGATGTGGGGCCGAACTCTTGAACCACGAGATCATGACCTGAGCCAAAATTAAGAGTTGGACGCTCAACCGAATTAGCCACCTGGATGCCCCTGTGAGCTCCGTTTAAACAGTGACAGCCCTCCATCCTCGGATTTGTTGCTTCCTAAAAGCATTTTATTTTCTCCTTTAAAAAAAAAAAAGGACCACAATCCCTAAACTAAGGCATCTCGAGACTTTGCGGTGCACTCGCTCCCCATATAAGATGCGGTCCTCCTCTCCATGTTACAGAATTTCCTCCGAGACCTCTTCCTCCACCATGAAAAGGCCGTTCCTGAGGCTAAGCTGGACGAATACACGGGCACCATGGTAAGTGGCTGGGCAGTTGATCTCACGAGGGCAGCCCCCCCCCCCTGCCGGGGCCTCCCTGGGGCCCGGAGTCGGTGCCCAGGAGCACGGGCAGCCCGAATGAATACGATCGAAACCCTCCACTCTGGAAACCGTCGCTAAAATTGAGCTGCTCTAGCCTGTCTCTGAGGACAAGACGGCATGGATTTGAGAGGAAAGCTGTTCACCCGTCCCTGGGGAGACCTGGGAAGGCCAGTCAACAGCAGGTTACCAGGCACCAGGCCAACAACCTCAGTGCCACTCGAAGTCACATAGAAACGGGTAAACGTGGACAGTCAGTACCAGGCACAGGGGAACGAGCTCTTGCCACGATTCTATTCACTTAGCGTGTTGATTCAGGGCAGCTGAGAGTCAGACAGGAGGTGCGCGTCCTGCCTCTGCCGCTGACTAGCGGTGACCTTGGGAGACTAGTAAGAAGCCATCTTACTAGTTCATCTGCTAGACGGGGTTGATGGGACCTAACTGCTGGGGGGGGCGGTGGGGGCAGAGAGAACCGGCGTCTCTGAAGCACTCTGCAGAGCGTCTGGGACATAATGGGTGCTCAGCACCTGTTAGCTCTTACTGCGGCAGCTTCTGTGGTCCTCGTTGTCATTAGTTTGCTGGCCCCTCGTGGCTTCCGTGTCCTGAATGACCCGGAGATCATTTCGGTGTCAAAGCTCGCTGAAAAAGGACGGCACGGGAGAGCTGCCTCTAGCAAACCCACCCTCACCCAACACGGTGCATTTCTCCGGGTCCCAATCAACAGTCTGGCTTCCCTGCCCTTCGTGTCCCCCGCATTCCTTCCTTCCCCCAGATGAGTGCTTCGGTCCAATCAGATGCTGTCATTTTCTCAATTAATAAGCAAAGAAATTGCTGGCGAAGGCGTACTTGCTTGTAGGACTGTTACACATACGAAGACTTCCAGCACAGATCCGTGTTACGGAGCTTCCCGCAAACAGCCGGGAGCACACAGCACCGAGAAGAGTCGGTGAATTCTTGTAAAATGTGTGCCCTCGGTTGACCTCTGGAGGCCTTGAGCTGATTTCCAAATACGGCATTCTTTCTTTTTTTTTTTTAATTTTTTTAATGTTTGTTTATTTTTGAGAGAGACAGAGACAAAGTGTGAGCGGAGGAAGGGCACAGAGAGAGAGGGAGACCCAGAATCCAAAACAGGCTCCAGGCTCTTAGCTGTCAGCACAGAGCCCGACGCGGGGCTCGAACCCACGAACTGGGAGATCATGACCTGAGCCGAAGTCGGAAGCCCAACCGACCGAGCCACCCAGGTGCCCCAAATTTGGTATTATTTCTGATAACTTCTCCGCAGGGTTGGCATTTTCATGCTATTTCGTATATCTGATGCTGGAGGTTAGAAAGGATAAAGTGACTGAGTCACCACCAAGTTGAATTCTTAAACTCGCTTTAAAGATCAGGTCACTGGGAGAAGTTAGGTTCCCCGGGCGAAGGCGCCAGTTAAACTGGAAGCCGAGCTCTCTCGGTGTTCAGCCTCTTACTCTGCCCTCCGTCCGACGCTGCCCCCAGGCACGGGCGCCTGCCCTGGGAAGGAAGGAAGGAAGGAGAACGGTGCTCTGATCCTGGGGACTTGTAAATGGCCCGGGCAGAAGGAAGCCGATGCCGAGGGCAGGATACACCCCAGGCCAGGATCTCAGTCAAGGAAATAATTTGGCTTCTTAGTATGTTTGACCTATTTTAATAAGATGCAAATGGTGTTTGAGATCCTGAGTCAATATGTACTCAGCACGGAAGAGGGAAGTGGGAAATCTCCTAAGAAGCAGGAAGCGGTTTCCCGGCCCCAGGGAAATCTCACGGTGTCTTCCCACCTGATTTCCAGCCGGATAAATACTGCGGAGAGGGCGACATCGCCGTGACTGCCTGAGAATAACAAGCAGCTTAGGTTTCCAGCCGAGCGCTTCCCAACCTTGACTCAACCCCGTGTGAGCCCTGGTTGTTCGTCACCTTGCTCTTATTAACGCCTAAAACACGCACTACACGAAGAAACGCTCTCACCTAGACTCGCTGGGATGTTTCTAGTTATTTCTTTGATGACCCTTGATGCCAAGGGGCTGCCCTCCGCCTCCAACTACAATACTAAGCTGCTACTTTCTCACTTAACGTGGCTCAATTCTATTCCCTGTTTTGTGCCCCTGGCTCTTGCTTGTCCTTCGAGATTCAGGAAGACATCATCGTGGCCTAGAAAACCTTCCATGACCTTCTTCTGCAGTGGGTGCAGGTGGCTCTCCCTGTGTCCCCAGAGTACCTCGTGCAGAACATTGTCTTCACCTCGGTCACCCATTTAACCCAGTCCACAAATATATCCCCTGAATACCTGCCACGCCCCGGCCCTCCTCGAGTCGCCGGGGATCCAGCAGTGAGTGAACCAGACAAAGGGGAGACTGACGATAACCACAAACATGATAAATAATAAACGATATCGCCAGACAGAGGGCAACGAGTGTCACGGAACAAACGGAAAAGTGGGACAGGGCGAAGGATGCCCGTGCCAGCCAGGTAGCTAGGATCGGGGGCTGGGAGCGCACCTGTCACGCTCCGAGAAGCTGAGGCTTCAGGGGGGACTGCGGGAGCACAGAGCCCCGAGCCCCCGGGGCAGCGGCGTGCCCGGGATCTTCGGGGACAGGCAGACAGCAGTGTGGCCTCGGCAGAGTACTCAAGGGCGAGACGGAACAGAGGCCGGACCCCGTGGGGCTTCCTAGCCACTGGAGAACGTGGGCTCGGTCTGAGTGAGACGGAGCGCCACCGGAGCGCTGGAAACAGGAGGCGCCGTGGCCTGGCCGCTGCGCCGAGGAGAGTCCGAAACGGGGCACAAAGGGGAGCAGGAAGACCTGTTTCGAGGCCGCCGCTGCCGTCCAGGCGAGAAGAGATGAGACCGATCCCGAGGGGAAATCCACAGGATCCCCACGAGTCGGCCGGAGGCCAGGCCAGCACGGACGGCACTCGTTCATGGCTCTCGTTCTCTACCAGCCGGTGACTCCTCCAGGGCGAGGGAGGCCAGGGCCTGGCACCCGGTGGGCTGCTTCACGCGCATTGTGGGAACTGAACTTGGAGTCGTTACCTAATAGCCGGCTCAAGAGAAACCGTGACAGCAAAAGCGAGGTTGGCTCCTTGAGACGCTCCACCTCCGCCGGCCCGCGCGCCCCCTTGGGGAGCCTCGTACACGGCCTGCGGCACCGACCCCACCTTCCTCAAGCCGCGCTCGGTGTTCGGAGATCCTCCTTTCATTCCTCCTCTTTGTGAGCCAGGCCCTGCAGGACAGAGCCGGAAGGCGCGCTTGGACGCACTGACCTTGCTCCCCTAGGGCTCTCGCCGGGGTCCTTCATCACGGAGACTCATCCGCAGGGGTCCGCACCAGGCAGGGGATGAGCTGTGCTGGGCGCAGGGGCAGACCCGGACAGGGTCGCCGGAGCCCCACGCTGATGACGAGAGGCAGGAATGGCAGGAAGGCAGGAGCCGGAGGCTGCGGAGGAGGAGGAGGAAGATCAGTGTGAATCAGACCAGGATGGGCCCGGGACGAGTCCCGGTGGGTTCAGAGGTCACATCCCTACGTTCCTAAGTTGAGTCTGACATGCTCTTCCTGGGCTGAGGAGCGAGGTCTCAAAGCCATCCCCTCTGTCACCAAAACCCTCACTTGCTTCATGCTTTCCTTCCAGGTCAGAATCTGCTCTGGCACACTGGTTCCCTCACAGATGTGAGTTCCTTTAGGGAGAACTTACCAAGAAAGAGATGGTCCCTGACCTTCTAGAGTCTTCCAATTAGGGAAAATTTGGTAAAGGAGGGAAAAAGCAAAGATTCACTCTGTTTGCTCCCTGGCAACCCCACTGTGTGCGTCACCGCCATAGACATCAACCATCTCAAGATTCGGTTTTCCTGACTTTTCAAAAAGAAGGTAGGTTGTAAGGAAGCGACCATCCCAGAGCTCCAGCAAAGGCAGGACGAGAAAAGGCAGATGGACGGAGTCAAAGCGGAGTGGTTTTAGGACGCCTTCTCAACCGAGTGCCTGTGGCATGTTGTTTTCACTGCCGCCCGGCCAGCGCTCACTCGAGTACTGAGCACTTTAATCGTTCTAATGGAGTGTTCGCTTCGTGCCGAGCTCCGTGCAAAGCACGTTTCAAACATTTGATTCTCACGGCAACTATAGAAAATAAATATGTATAGCCTCTCATTTTATAAATGAAAAAGCTGAGGATTACAGACTTAGGTCGAACATAGTAAGGATGGAGGGGGAATGCATACCAATCTACCTCCGAAGCCTGTATTTTCCACCACAGTACCCACGTCTGGAAGTTCAAATACTAAGTCATTGAAAAGACAACTTTCCAAAGGGGAAGAGTAAAGCTCCATGGAGAGACCAAGAAGAGATGACAATTCCTCTGAGGACAGTCAAGAGCAAGATGAGGACAAAGCCGCCCTAAGAGATAGGGAGTCTCTTAATATTTTTAAATTTAAAATTTTTTTAATATTTATTCATTTTTGAGAGAGAGAGAGCGTGAGTGGGGGAGAGGCAGAGAGAGAAAGGGAGACACAGAATCCGAAGCAGGCTCCAGGCTCCGAGCTGTCAGCACAGAGCCCGACGCGGGGCTCGAACTCACAGACCGCAAGATCATGACCTGAGCCGAAGTCAGACGCCTAACCGACTGAGCCACTCGGGCGCCCCGTCTTAATATTTTTAAAGATAGAGAATACAGGAGCTCGAGCTCTCAAGCCACCTCAGAATTTATTCGTAGGAAAATGGATTTTTCTCCTCTCGAAGTGCAGAAATAATCCTCCGGGCTGACGTCTTATTGAACACAAAATAGGAAACAAATTAATGAGAGATGAGAAACAGGAAAGTGTTCTACAAAATTGTTCTGGGGAAGAGAGCACGGAGAAGCCGATGCAGGGAAGCCAGAGAGGAGGAGTGACCTGTGGCCGTGTGAAGCTCCGGGGTCGGCTCGTTCAAACACCCACTGTAAGGGACGGCAGCGGGCAAGAAGCAAACACGGGGGCTGCTGGGAACGCCAATACTTGGCTGAGAAGATTCTGCACACCACCCATCGGCCCGGCCACCCCAGCTGCCCAGAGCGCGTCTCTTCACACACAACCTTTGGGTTTCAGCTTTACGAAGCCCAAGGCGGGCAGCCTTCCAGTGGAATGCCCTGGGCTGAAGAAAATCTGGCAGCGTGCTGTTTTTGATGGCTCTGAGCTCAGCTCGGGAAGCTTGGAACCCAGCGAACCAGCTGAGGAGGATCAGAGTGGTCTCACCCAACTTTTGAGTCTGGGTGGAGAACCGTCCATCGACCAAGACTGTGTTGTTATCCTGGGTCTGTTTCATTGCCCAAAACGTGCGGTTCTTCGGTTTATGGGTGCTGTGGTTAAGCACTCAGTTTTTGCTCCAAATCGTCCCGTGAAGACAAGCTCATGATCAGTCGGGCTCTGGGTGGCCCCTCACTGGCTCTTTCCACCCCAGCACCTAGCCTGCCCAGAAGACTAGAACGAGTGCAATGAGATTACGGCCAATCTACTTCATTTTCCTTCCTAAAATTATAGAGGCCACTGATACCTTTCCAATGAACAGATTTGGGAACTGGACTATAGGTTTTTTTTTTTTTTTTTTAAGACTTTTTACATTTCCCTAGTGACCTGTGGGTGAACTGACTTTCAGAAATTCAATATTCCGAAAAGAGATGTTAGAACCTGAGCTCCAAGTGATCCCCCCAGCGTGAAATCACCTTACTGCTGCTTTAATGGCTTTTTATGGAGCGATGGATACAGTCAGAGAGCAGCCCTGCAGGACAGATTCGGTTCCAAGGGCTGGCATCAAATGCTTTCCTGCAGAAATATAACCCGCTAAATGAATTCAAAGGGGCCCGCCCGGGGGTTGGCACATTTGGAGGCCGCCTGGAGCACGAACAGTGAAGGAGACCCGGCAGGGCGCCCAATCATAGGAGAAGAGTTGAAGTCTGCAGACCAGAATCTTCGCTAACTCCTAATTAACGTTCTGGACAAAGGAGGAAACAGCCTATTAACACAATCCGATTATGACATCCAATTGAGAGGTGCTGCCGCTACCTGGCAGGAGGAAAGATTAGCGGTCTGAATAGAATGGTATTAGATCATATTGAGCTTTTAGAAAACGTAAGTTAATACATGTGGGAGATGTTAAGCTCACATACCTAATTAGAACATGGAACTCGGAGCCATTTGTAAATCTGCAAATTAAAATCTGAGACCATGGCAGACAGAGACATGAGGTTAAACCTGTCCCATCTCCTACCCGGGTCCTGGCTCCCGTCCTTCGGGCCTGATCCACGCTGGCGTGAAGCGTGCCTGGGCCCAGTCTCGAGGGCTCTTTGCCTCTGTGCCCACCCTCCCTCTGCTGGTGGCCTCAACCAGCCTCGTGGCTCGAAATACCGGCTAATGCCTGGTGCTCACAGCTGTGTCTCAGACCACTTCTCAGAAACTCTCAAGTGAACCGCGTCGCCAACTTTCCGAGGGGTAGAGGCATAATTTCCCTCGTCGGTGGTCAGTGATTCCTCAAGTCCATTTTGAGCAAAAGGTATTTTTCCCTTTGAGTGATTCGCACCACCGTGGAGATGGGCCCACACCTTTCAAGGTGAGTTACTACTTGCTTAAAGCTCAAGATAATCTAGCTCTCTGTTAAAATAGAACGTTAGCAATGGGGGGGTGTCATGGAAAAGAACTCACGGCTCAGTCTTTAGCAAAGCGTATTGCTATCAGACTTTTACTGAATAGAGAATTGATGTTTAAGGGACACAGTTGGATGTGTAATATATCCAAGTGTATAAAAATCTAACCTGCATTTTAATAGCTTTTGTAATATACATTTTTGGTGGGCTTTCAAATTCATTTCAAATATTAAAACTAAACTGGATTTAGGGAGTGAGGAAGGATGGATTAATCCATTTTTTAATGCAAAAGTCTGTTATATATACTCTCAGATTTTTTCACCCCGTCTCTCTCCCTGTACAGCCTCTTCCTACAAATACTCATACAGCTGCTGTAGTAAAATGCAGTGAGGTCCCAAAGTTCACTCACACTGTGACTCAAATATGCAGTGGAATGTCTCTCCTCCATCTCGATTACACTAATCCAACCTTCTTGATTTTAACTTTTAATCCCATCTTGTTTAAAGCCCCATCTGATCCTATCATTTAAATAGTCTCTTTGGATCTTGCTCAATCTTTCTACAAAATGAAAAGCTCAGCCTCTTAAATTTCTCAGTCACCTTCCTCCAACCGGACTCTTCTGCAAAAATGGCATCGAGGAGAGAAAAGTGGCTTTGGGCCCTAGTGGGGGAGGGGAGGAGCCGAGGTCCCTGAGCACAATGCTGACTCCTCTGGTCCCCGGGTTGACTCCTCTTGGCCACCTCTTGCTGGTATTCAGAGTGGGAGTGTGTGATGAACTCATAATCCATGCTCTTAGCTCTGGCTGGCCCACCGGGAAGTACAGGCTAGGCCAGCAGCCGTCCTTTACCTCTCGCTGGATTCGGGCCATTAATTCTCTGCCACATCCGTGGCGGAGTCTGCACATTATCTCCACACGACAGACCAGCAAGTCGAGAGGCAAGATGCTTGGGGAAGGAAGCTTTCTCCAGAAAGCCAGTAAACCGAGGAGATGGCGACTCCTGTCTCAAAGAGCATCTCCTCTCAGCACGAAATGTGAGCTTCCTTTACGTTAGGAAGAGGGAGAAGGGAGGAGGTTGGAGTCAAGAGGCGATGGATGTCTGTAGGCATTCAGGAGTCCACAAGGGTCCAAGGAAGGTTGTGAAACTTTTCTGTCCTTGGTCACTTGGCCTCTGTGTACAGGAATCTGGTCATGGCATTCCCCTCAGTCTTAAACATAGTATTATTATCTCTTTATGTACTTCCTTCTCTCCTTGGGTAAAGTCGATTGGGGTAAAGAGTGGTTTTTGCACATCCTAGCTATAACCTGCAGGGCTGAGCAGAGGTCTTCTCTCAGCGAGAGGTCACAGCAGCAAGGGAAACAGAAGTCACGTGGAGTCAGACACACTAAGTGTCTCCCTATCGCACATCCTCTCTCCAGTGCGCGGCTCTGGGGTCCGACCTCACCCTCTGTTCCAGTATCATCTCAGCCCATCACAGTCCCCTGGATCTCAACCCAGCATCCAAATGCGTGGGTGCTCGGAGCGTCTCTGGAAAGCCAACCCACAGCAACTCTCTCCACTCAGTGTTGTCCTTCCTTAGCCAATGCCCTCCTCCCTCCAGGATCCCCCTTCCAGCACATCTGGTCACACAGCTGTGCACTTGACTGTCCTGTCTCTGCCTCTCCCTCTCTTCCTTCCTACCATCCTGCAAGCCCGGAGAGGCAGGCTTTCTCCTAGATCACACCCTCCTTGACTTCTGCCTTCAGGGGAAAAATGGTATCTCCTCTGTCCTCCGTAGGGAGTACTCTGTGACGTGAGGTGGCCGTGGCCAGTTTAGTCAACTATGAGATCAGATGGGCAAAATATAAAAGTGCTTCGGGAACTTTCAGAATGGATTTCCATTACAAGTACTTCTTACGGTCGTTTCCTCTTCTCCCTTCCAGATGAAGATCTTTGACAAAAATAAGGATGGCCGGTTGGATCTTAATGACTTGGCAAGGTGAGTGGCACGGGAATGGAGTAAGACTCAGAAACCCCTTCCTAGGGTCCATGGTGACGCACACTTCTCTCCGAAAGGCAGAGGTCACGTCCTGCCTGAAACCCTGAAGCACAGGCTCATGTAATAAGCAACAGTGGTTTTGAATCTTCCGAGGTAACAGAGCCCTTTGTGAAGATCATAAAAGCTCTTGGGGCTCCTCGGAGGCTCGGTTCGTTAGGTAGCCAACTCTCGATGTCCACTCAACTCATGATCTCACGGTTCGTGAGTTCAAGTCCCACGCCAGGCTCTGTGCTGACAGCACGGAGCCTGCTTAGGATTCTGTCTCCCTCTCTCCCTGCCCCTCTCCTGCTCGCACACATACTCTCTCTCTCTCAAAAATAAATTAAAAAACAAAAAAAGATACTAAAAGCCCTTCCCCCACCCAAATGCACAACACACAAAGGCTTCATAAAATTTTATTGATGGGTCATGGGCCAGCCTTGCCTTCCTGGTCCCACATAAGGACCTCAGGAAAAAATATACCCGGGATCCCATTCACTGGCTCTGGGAATGCTGAGCAGTTCGTTCAGGACAGACGACAGCTGAACCACACTCCAGCTGTGCTGGCTGCTTTTTCGGTGTGGGCATAGCCTCCATGGGCACCCAGCCCACCAAGACCAGAGCAGAGGAGGAGGGGGTAACAGCAGAGCAGGAGGGGGTAACCAGGCCAAAACAAGCTGTGGTTGTCCACAGAATGAAAAAGAAAAGATTCTGAATAGATGGAAAGAGTTGAAATAGTTGGATCCAGAACGCATGGACAGAACCCTGGGGGTGGGGGGCAGTTATGACACCGAGTGCCTCAGGACGGGGTGGATGGAGCTATAGAACGGACAGCGGACAGCGTAGAGGGTGGCAGCTAGAGGCTGTGAGGCAGAAGCGTGTATGGCTGGGAGGGAGGAGTCTGAGGCCTGAGGGTGATTTTCAATGACAGAGTTCACTTGGCAAAGTCACCAGCAGACATTAACTTGAGTGTACTTGAACCACAAAACCCTGGACCAGCTACCCCCTCCCTGGGCAAGTCCGTCTGCTAGTTCTTGCAGGGGAGCTGCGAAAGGGAACAGCAGGCACGGTCTCTCCCTGGTGATGACCAGGACGCCGAGCCCAACACCTTCTATGGCCTTCTATTCCGGGCCTCGGAGGAGCTGTGAGGCAGCCTTTGTGTCCTCCTTGGCTCCTGTCCCCAGGATCTTCATCCTAATTTTGGCCACTTTCATGGAGAAGAGGCATGCAGAGACCAGCCAGACCAGAGCCTCTCCCAAAGGCTGACGACTGAGGGCTCTCGGCCCGGCGGCCTTGGCTCTGTCTCCTGGGTCCCCTTACTCCTTGAAGTTATTTTGGCCAAGGGAGGCAAGGGTTCCTCTCAAGTGGAGGTCAGTCTGGCTACTCTGGGAGCCGTGTGGGACAGCCAGTCCTAACAGGAAGCCCCAAAACATGGCAATCCGGGTGAAAACAAGAGCTTTTAATTTCATTGCTCCCCTCACCAAAAGCACCCACCCACTTGACTCAATACTCTTCTCAGAGGTAGCAAGTCGAGGAGCCCTGAGCGCCCTCTGGAGGCCGGAGTGCGCCACTACTGTTAGCTGCTCGCTACCCTGTTAGGATACTGTTTACTCCTGAAATAAAATCCATGGATTTTATTTCCATATAACCTACAAACCTATAAATCCGTACAACCTACCTCTGCACAAAATGCTAAAACAATATAAAGCATAAACTATAACACATAAAGGGGAAATAAGGTAAAAACACTTAATACTAAAATAAGGAATATTTCAGAGTGTAGGTGGGTAGATACAACCACAAGGCAGGCATAACGGAGTGGGTGGTTGTTTACAGCTTGGTGTAGAATTAGCACGAATACGTCAGTTCAGGTGTTGACAGATACAAGTACAACCTTTTGGCAACTCTTTTATGAGGAACTCAGCTGTTGATATAATTATATAAATAATAAATAAGTCTTGACAGAGTTCCAAGTGAAACAAAGTATAGTCGTCCCTCAATGTACATGACTCAGGATGCCATCTGGATAATTCGCACAATTAGTAAATTATGTATACCTTGAGAAAAATGTCCGGATTTCCACATAAATAGTAATCCCGTTCTAGGTTCAAATAGAATTACAAGCAGGATTTGTACACATGAGAATGCTCCCCCGGACATCCCAGAGTCGGGGGAGACATGGGAGGACTCACCATTCTGTGGGATTTTCCATGCAATGCAGGACATCTGGCAGCCGTGACCTCCAACTATGGAGGTCCCATCCCCTCTGTCACGATCGTAACCAAAGCTCCCCGTGCAGCTAGCCAAACATCCCCTACCATCTGGAGGCAGGAAGTACACTTTCATCTCTTGAATAGCTCCTCCCGCGGCCCAGTGCTATGTATGGAGGAGGATTCGATGAGTAGCTGTGGACCGAAGGAAGAACTGTAGTAGTACCGAGGCACTGAAATAGTTACTACATTATTTCAAGACCAATTTGATATGGAATTTGACGGCGACAACTGGGGGAGGCCAAAGACAGATGTCCGTGTCTGAATTCCCAGAACCAGGGAACATTTCATGACATGGCAAGGATGAATTAGGGTCGCAGACAGAATTAAAGTTGCTAATTAGCAGGCTTAGGGAGGTTAGTCTAGATTACCCAGGTGGCCCCAATGTAGTAACAAGGGTCCTTTAAATGTGGGAGAAGGAAGCAGAGGGGCGGGCTTTGAAGGCTTTGAGGTGAAGAAAGGGGCCATGAGCCAAAGAATGCAGACAGGTTCTAGAAGATAAAAAAGGCAAGGAAACTGACTCTCCCCTAGAGCCTCCAGAAGGAGGCTGCTCTGAGGGCACCTGCTGAGGTGAAATCCGTCTCAGGCTCTCATTTCCGGCATGGGAGGTACGAATGTGTGCTGTGCAAGTCACTAAAATTGTGCTAATTTGTTACAGCAGCAATGGGAAATGAGCTGAATGTCTAAAAGGCCTGAAAATATGTATATGCGGAATCCTCTCTCTACAACTGGTTCTAGAAGGCAGCCCTGTTACTCCACATATGAGCACCCCTCAAGTGTATGTCCTCTGACTGGCAACATAATTCAGGCTGCTTGGTGCCACCCAACAGAGAAGAACAGGAGTCCTTAGAGAGTCCCAGAATATTCTAGCCTCTACTTGGCTCAAATTAATTCTCTCTACCCGGAGCATCCAGAAGAGCAGTATTTTCCAAATTGTTGCAAGATATTTTTTTTTATACCTTTCTCTGTACTGTGAATGCATGGTTTCAAATGCAGCATAAATCCAGAAAAATGCCCCAGCCCCATCAGAATCACACTCTCCTCCCCTCGCCTGCCAACCCCCTGGTACCCACTAATCTACTTCGTTTCTATGGCTTTGCTTATTCTGAGTGTTTCATACACATGGAATCATAAAATATGTGGCCTTTCATGTCTGGCTAAGGTTCTTTCTTTCTTTATGTGGATTCAAGGGACTGTCTGGTGTCTTTTCATTTCAGCTCGAAGAATTCCCTTTAGTGTTTCTTATGGGTCACATTTAGTGTTGTGAACTGTTGTCTTTTTTGTCCAGTGACTTTTTTGAACTAATCCTGTAAAATCTGTATCCCTGTTAGGTACGGACACTTAAGTCTCCGTGTGGTTAATTCATGATTGCACAGAGATTCCTTGTAGGTCTCCCAATGTTTTCTAAGAGTCCCTGTGCACGGGCTGGGGCGCATCAACACTCAACCAGGCAGTTCACAACTCTGCCTTGGCCTTAACTTCCTGCTTGCATAGAGCCTGACGATAAGCCACAGGCGAGAGCTTAGGGCCTTCTCCCGTCTTTCCTGTGCATATACACAGTCCTGGGCATGGACGTGTGCAGGTTTCTAGATTCCCAGAAATATGCTAGCACTTGTAAAAGGCCTTATGGACATCTCCTTCCTCCAGCTTTCCCTTCTGATCTTTTTAGTTAGCCGGTTGCTTACCCAAACTCTTATCTACCATTGTGGCCAGCCGTGATCTCAAAACAATTGCTCCTAATTGTTTTTGACAACCAGTGCATCTCGCCAATGGGGTCTGTTAGAGAACATCGGAGAAGTCACAGAATGGCAATTCTCTGGAAACTGGGGTTTGCAGGAGCTCCAACTCTGCTCTGCTGGCCATAGCGCTGCTACAATGCTCATTTTCCCTGGGACTGTGGGCTCCATTTTCAAGGGTACAATGGAGCCGAGGAGAGTGGAGGGATGAAGGAAGCGAAAACGCACAAAATCCACCTTTCTTAAACCAAGATTTAGTCATTTTTCCAAAATAAACACTCCTCCGATTTCTACAAGACTTTAATTTCTAGAATTGTGAAAAAGTTATTTTGACTTTTTAGGGGGGTGGGCAGTTGTCTCATTGCTGTTACGGAGGAGAGAGTTTTCATAAGCCCTTACTCCGCCATTTTCCACCAAGACGACTTTTTAGGAATCTATGACGACTACTAATCCCTGTGAAAGTCTCTCCCAATTAATTTTTTAAATTTATTTTTATAATGTATAAATTCCTATTTTTCAAGCACCTACGCTATACTGCAGAATAATCTGGAAATCGCCTGCCCTTTCCTCATCCCAGAGTTAGGGATTTGCTTGTAACTCAGAGCTGACAGATCATGATGCGGATTAATTTTTTTCTTTTCCATTTAGGATTCTGGCTCTTCAGGAAAACTTCCTTCTCCAATTTAAAATGGATGTAAGTAGTGACATTTCTCGTGGGCTTGTGTCATTCATGTCTCTCCATAAATTTGAGAGAGAGGGAAGGAAAGAAGGCTTCTGTGTGTCTTACTTTAATTTATCTAGAGGCCAAAAGGGCTTACTGTTGAAATCAGGGGATTAAGGATCGTTGACTCAATGTTTATAAAAGTTGTCTATGACCCTGGAAGAATTGTAAGACGGAAGCTTCCCGTTGCCGGACTGACACCCTGCTTTCTCCACACACAGGCTTGTTCCACTGAAGAAAGAAAGAGGGACTTTGAGAAAATCTTTGCCCACTACGATGTTGTAAGTGTGCCCCTTTGTGTCGTGCTGGCCGCTCTTAGGCACCAAGCTTGTCTGGCCCCTGTGGGGTCGTCCTGTCCATCCTACCCACCCACCCTACCTCTCAGACCCTGAACGTACATGATGAATAGTAATCCTGCATGTACGTCACTCTCTCGGCTTCTCTACGTAAACTTTTGAAAACTACATTGAAATGGACAAAGGAGTATGTATGGCTGAGAAGAGAATAAAATCACATTTTTCCCCCCTTTGGACCCAAACTGGGAGAAGCTTTCTCCTCCTTGATCTCCATCTAGAATAGCGGGCTCAAGAACAAAAAGCAAACGGTCAAGTTAAAATCACATCTAACCTGAAGAAATACAGGCAAAGCGAGCTCTGGTTGATATAAAAGCTACTTCTCTTGTAGGATTGATTCTGTGGCCCTTCTTTAGAGAGGAAAAAATAATAATTCTAAAGCACAGAGTATGACAAAGAGATCGCGTTTCTTGAGGACAAGATAGGGTAATGCAAGAAGGAAGGGGAATGAGAACGTTAGGCAAAGTCAAAAGAGACGTGGTCCTGAAATGAAGCAGACCGGCCCTCTGCATGTCACACTCTGCACAGAAAGGAGTGGCACCCCGAGGAGGCAGCGTGGCAGAGGGTTTAAGGGTGTAGACTCTGGGAGCTGGACGTGAATTGTGGTTTGTTAGCCGCGTGACCTCGGTGGTTTTCTTAAGCGCCCTGTGCCTCATGTCCCTCTTCTGTAAAGTTAGGGTGACGAGGATAATCATAATGCCTACCCCATGGGACTGTTACGAGAATTCCGTGATTTCATGTTTGTGAAGCTCTCAGGAGGGTGCCTGGCATGTAGCTGGTATTATGTTTGTATTTGGCAAATACACTAAGGGAATCGATTTTTTAAATGATATGTCAAAGGTTCAAGGTGAAAAAAACTCGAAAAGAATGGACGAGCTGGCATAACTGGGACTTTAGAGAAGAAATGGAAATATTTTCTTTTTTTTAAATTTATTTTATAATAGTTTATTTTCAAATTGGTTTACATATAACACCCAGTGTTCATCCCAACATGTGCCCTCTTTAATGCCCGTCACCCCTTCCCTCCCCCTCAGTTTGTTCTTAATCTTTGAGAGTCTCTTGTGTTTTATCTCCCTCCCTGTGTCTTTTTTTCCTTTCCCCTCTTCCCCTCCCCCATGGTTTTTGCTTAGTCTCTCAAAATCCACCTATTCGTGGAAACATATGGTATCTGTCTTTTTCTGACTGACTTATTTCACTCAGCATAATGCCCTCCAGTTCCATCCATGTTGCTACACATGGCCAGATTTCATTTTTTCTCATTGCTGCATAGTAGTCCATTGTATATAAGTACCATAACTTCTTTATCCATTCGTCAGTTGATGGGCACTGGGTCTCTTTCCATGATTTGGCTATTGTCGAAAGTGCTGCTATCAACATTGGGGTACATGTGCCCCTATGCATCAGCACTCCTGTGTCTTTGGGGTAGATTCCTAGCAGTGCTATTGCTGGGTCATAGGGTAGTTCTATTTCCATCTTTTTGAGGAACCTCCACACCATCTTCCAGAGTGGCTGCACCAGTTTGCATTCCCACCAACAGTGTAGGAGGGTGCCTGCTTCTCCACATCCCCGCCAGCATCTATAGTTAGAAATGGAAATATTTTAATATGTATTGTATTTTATAGACATTTTTATATAATGAGGAGAAAAATAAGGGTTTTATGTACAGACCAAATAATTTTAATCTAGCGATTCTTGATTTAAAATATATATTTTAGCGGCGCCCGGGTGGCTCAGTCAGTTGAGCATCTATCTGACCCTCGATTTTGGCTCAGATCGTGATCTCATGGTTGTGGGACTGAGCCCGACGTCAGGTGTGACACTGAGCACGGAGCCTGCTTGAGATTCTCTCTCTTCCTCTGCCTCTCTCCCCCACTCATGTGCTCTCTCTCTAAAATAAGCTTAAAAATATAAATAAGTAACTAAATAAATAAAATGTATGTTTTAATAATCATCAAGTCCTCACTGAATTATAAAGCAAAATCAAAAAATGTCAGCCTTTCAGGACGGATATGATGTGACAATTTAGTCTGAACTGAAGCCTAATATTTGGGAAGCAAATGAAGTCAGTATACATCATGGTAATGCTATTTGCAAGAGCCAAGGAACCCAAAACCACTGCTTCCCATTTGTTTACATGGGGGTAGTTATTTACAATTGATTCTTTTTTAAAATTTTATTTATTTATTTTAAGAGAGAGAGAGTGTGCACAAGATGGGGGGAAGCAGGGGAGAAGTGAGAGGGAGAGAATCCCAGGCACCTGACGGGAGCCTCAAACTCATAACCGCGAGATCATGACCTGAGCCAAAATCAAGTGTCACTTAACTGACAGAGCCCCCCAGGTGCCCCTACAATTAATTCTTTTAATTTCTATGGAACAGTCACGTCCTGCCCAGAGAACCTAACTGGAACGTGCCAGTTCTGAACATATTTGCAGTCACGAAAGAATACTGATTTGGACAATTCGCCTAATTTATTTATTTTTAATGTTTATTTATTTTTGAAAGAGAGAGACTAAGTGTGAGCAGGGGAGGGGTAGAGAAAGAGAGAGACACAGCATAGGAAGCAGGCTCCAGGCTCTGAGCTGTCAGCACAGAGCCTGATGCAGGGCTTGAACCCATGAACCGTGAGATCATGACCTGAGCCGAAGCTGGATGCTCAACCGACCGAGCCACCCAGGCGCCCCAATTCTTTAGGTTTTTGACTGAAGAAAATTATATTGGATTGATTGGCTCTTTTATTTTTCAGAGTAAAACTGGAGCTCTGGAAGGGCCGGAAGTGGATGGGTTCGTCAAAGACATGATGGAGCTGGTCCAGGTGATTTCATGAGGCGCAGAGGTGCATTGTGGGTTGGGGTGGCCATTGGGATGGATTCCACTGTTCAGTCTTGAGACTCACTAGGGTGACGATTAATGCTAGAGAGAAGATCTAGGGACATAGTCTATTTAACAATCTCTGAGCTTCCGTGAGACCTGACAAGTCTCCCTTTCTCTCTTAAGATCATTTGTAGTTTCAATGAAGTGAAACCCCCATAGAAACTTCTCGTTACCGTCATAGAAAATCCATCTATTTTGCCACGGGAGCTCAGTGCCACCACATATAGTACTGCTTTATTTTTGACTATAGAAGAGCCTTTTCCCTGGACTTGGTTATTAGAATAGCTAAAACCTTTTAATTTCATGAAATAAACACCGTATTTGGGAATCCTCCTCCCCGTCCTCCCCACTCCCCCCTCCCCGCCCCACCCCCCACCTCCAGAGCTGTTCTAATGCTTAGCCTAAAATTTTGGCTACTTATCTTTCAAGACATTGTCCGGTCGGGACTGCTAGGGTTTAGATTATAATCTACATCAGGAAGCTGTTCTATGTAGTGTAGACTGTTGAAACAAGCAGTCTCCTTTGCGATCCCAGGGAACCGTGCTGACTGGCTGCCTGATCCACTTTGCAACTCTGCCTTTCCTCCGGGACCCTGTACCCACTGCATTTTGTACTTTCATAGCCTTAGAGATGGTCTGAGGTTAATACAGGACACGGTGATTCTGTCCCTACTGGTCCAGTTGGCAACTGGTTTTTGGAATCCTGGACCTGTTTCAGAAATGGATTAAAACTACGGAGTTTTGCAGCAGAAAAATTTCCTAAAAATTTACCGATTTTTGCATTAACCTCCGGGAAGTCCACGTACTGTGAGTGGGCAGGAGTGCAGGAGATTCTTTTCGGACCTCTAATCAGGATGACGGGTGTCGCTGGCCTCCTCAGTCTTCTATTCCCGCCTCGCTGCCTCTCGCCTCTTCCGCATCCGCTTCGCGTGCTGGCCCCCCTGGGAGATCCCACGGGCACCTCACGGCAGAACGGTGCATGGGTACTGGTGTGGTAGTGCCTTTTCCACCGATTGCTAAAGAAAAATCCCACTGTACTTCTTACCTCTTTAATGTCCGAATGATTCTGGTCATAGAAACCAAGCACTTATCTATGGGACATTTAAGGCGCCCAGCGGTAAGCTTTGCCAAACTGCAGTTTTAATTTGCTTTTGACAGACGTACAGGGTGGTGTGTCTGCTTCTCAGCTACGTGGCCTCCTCTGCGCGGTGGAGCCAGGGCCGCTGATCACCTAGGTGCACATTTCGGGGGCTTCGCATGCCTACCGATCCTCGCGATTGTCGCTGAGTTTGGCAATGGCCTCCAAAGATTACTGGGAGACACAGAAATAAAACTTAACCCAGCAACAGAGTAGAGAAGACATTTTCCCAGAGAAAATCAAAGAAGGGGGAAATCCTAGACCATCCCCAAACATGCGATTGCTTCCCTTGTTGACAGATTCGAATCACTTCCGTGGGAAACTGGAGGATCCCCCATCGCTCTTGGTCTCGCGCCTGTATTTCTGGTGCAACAAAATGGTTCCTCTTGATATAAGTACCAGCCAATTCAAGAGAGCGGGTTTTCAAGGACCACGGTCATTAGTAGAACAGTGGTTGACAAGGGCTGATGTGTTGAGCTAAAACCCGGGGGTACGAAGTAGTTAATTATGACAGGCGGGGATACTCACCACTATACTAACGAGGACGGCCGAAGTAGTTAATTATGAAAGTTCTCCTCTGAAGCCAGATTACTGAGGTACATTCCTGTATCGCGTCTCTCCCAGTCTTCTGCGTTGCTTAAAAACTACTCGTCTATAATTTGAAGGATGTTGTCAAGGGAAAATCTTTGGATAAATCTGAAATTTCACAGAAAAGACCACAGGACAAGCAAACAAACAAGATCTGGAGTTTGCTTTAAAAGCAGCTACCAGAGCTGGCTCACCTTCTAAGCGTAGAGTTCTGGTCAGGATCGTTGATGTTTGCAGTGACGACCTCGGCGTAAGCTTCTTTTACAGTCTTTCATTCTTGTTTCCTTTCAACCACGTCTGATACATGCACTGAATTTGTAGTAACGAGCCTACCTGGTTACCAGAACACCCCTTTCCCTGATCGCTGGAAAATGGCCCCCGGGGCTGAGCCGTATGACGAGACGGCAGGGTCCTGGGGGACAGGACCAGATAATTTCTGCACAAGGTTTCTAAAGAGTCTGCAGGTCCCTCAGCACAGCAGAAAATCAGCAGGAGACGTGAGAGCTTAAACTAGAAAGTAGAAAGGCAAGACATTCAAGAGGCTCAGCACACACCCAGGAGCAGAAGCGTGAATGGTAGCGTTCGAAGCCGAACATACGGGGATGCCGGAGGGGACCAGGCGGTCTGCCTGGAGGGGGGGACGGGAGGTCCTGTCCCTGGGCTGCCAAAAGTTCATTCTTTATCCTGCTAGGCACTGCTTCTGCTTTTCTCTGTTGTCTGCAAGACGATTAGCAGGAGGCGACAATAGGTTACCTGAGAGATTGAATGTAGTATCATCATCACCCCTCCAAGAGCTACGGGCCCCTCCACACACGGACTCGTTCCTTTTCATTTTTTGAATCATAAAACATGATATGCAGAGAAATCAGAAATCTGAAAGTAGAGAAAAGACAGAAGCATGATCTCTCGATTTGAGTAGACCTCCCATTAATTTCCGGAGCCCTGTGTTGGGTGGAGATGTTACTTAAAAAAAGAAAAATCAAATATTTAAAAAATATAAAAAATAAAAAGTAATAAATTACTAGAAAAAGAGGAACATGTAGGTAAGTTCTATGTAACCACAGGGAAACCTACAGACGCTAAGACAGTGACTGTGACTGAGAAATGTTTATCAGTGGAGCCCAACCCACGCAGAATATCCCCAGGAATTAATAGCATGGGAATTTGCTAAGAGGATCCCGCGGCAGAGGGCCACTAGTTGGAGATTAATTCATGCTAATGTGTAAATGACTACCACCCAAGTCTTTTCTAAGCGTGGGGATTTGCTAAGAGGATTCTGGGACAGAGGGCCGCTGACTGGAGAAAGGCCGCAGTAGGCGAGGTGGTGGGTGCTGGAAACCGAAGGTCCCCACTTTGCAAGTGTCTGAGAAACGAGCCCCAGTAGGGAGCCACAGAGTGTGGCGTGCTGTTTTCGGGCCCTCTAAGCCGTCTCCTGGGCCACACCTCTACCTGCGCGTCACGGACACCAGGGAAGTATCCCGAGTGGACGTACTGACGCATTCCGTGTCGGCCTCTTAGTGTGACCCCTGAGGGACCCTCCGCGGGGCGTGCTGCTGGCCCAAGATGCGTGTCCTGAGGTTCCCTGGAATCCCGCCCCGCTGTGGAGGTTCCCACTGCTGTGTCCTCTGACTCCCAGTTCCGGCCGCCCTCTGCCCCCCCTTCCTTCCCTCTGTCGAAGCCTGCTCTCGGGGAGACTCGGGATCACTGATTAACTCAGTGGAAACCGTGCAAATTAGCTTGTCGTAATACGGCCGTCTAGTTGGGGAATGAGAAGTTTGGTTTTCCACTGAAGGTTCTGAGAGATTTCTTGGAAGTGAGGCAACCCTGGCTGGGGTGGGTGACGTGACTGCTCCCCAGGGCTCCTGAAACCAGACCCTGCACGCGGCCGTCTCCTCTGCTCCCTGTGACCCTGGCTGCGTCACCAAGGGGCTGGAATCTGGGGGGGGGGGTCTCCTCCGTCTGAGGACGTGAGTGTTCCTGGAGACCCGCAGCCTTCACGCGGCCCCGCGGGCCACCTCCCGTAGGGCAAACGTGTGACCGGGAGGAATGGGCACTTACTTGGGGGCAGCAGAGTCAGGAGCAGAAGTGCTGGGCAGGTCGCTTCAGCTCTGGGCGTCCGTGGCCTGATCTGTAAGCCGGGGGTGACGACTTACCTCCCACGGTGATCATGGGGCTTAAACGAAACGGCCTGTGGAGAGTCACTCAGTTCACAAACTGCTTTGCAGGCCCTTTTTTTTTTTTTTTTTTGAGAGAGAGAGAGAGAGGAACAGAGGATCCGAAGCAGGCTCTGAGCTGTCAGCACAGACCCGGACGCGGGTCTCGAACTCACCAACTGTGAGATCATGACGTGTGCCGAAGTCAGACGCTCAGCCGACTGAGCCCCCCCAGCCTCCCCATGCACGCCTTTGATTTGTAATTATTTTTCCTGTCTGATGCGTATCACAGTTTAAAACACCCGCCGGGATCGAGCCTAAGCCCGCAGCTCAGCACATCAGGTTTTAGTCGGTATTTCATGCGCTACGACCCTTTTTAAAATCAGAGGCACAAAATCCTCCCGCAGGGAGGTAGTGGAATGTGTCTTCTCTCATCCGTGGAGCAAGACAGGACCTCTGGTGACAATCGTCTGCCCCAAGGTCAAGCATCTTTATCACGGCCTAGAAAGGCAGGCTTTGCTTCCCTGGAGCTGGAGGAAGTGACGGGGGGCTGGTTCTCTTGCCCGCATAGCCATGCTGGGAGGTAGACGTGTCAGCGGAACCCTCGACGCCACTCGGTGGGCCTAGGAGACGGGACCACCCCCCACGGCCTGTCTCCACCGAGCCTCCCTCAGAAGACTGGCTGTCCCCTGGGCGTAGTGAGCACGGCGCGGGGAGGGGGCGGCGCTCAAGGGCGGGGGGGCCCCCGTCAGCTGGTCTCCTGACGCGTTACCTTTGCCGTCCTCAGCCCAGCATCAGCGGAGTGGACCTCGATAAGTTCCGGGAGATTCTTTTGCGCCACTGTGACGTGAACAAGGATGGAAAAATCCAGAAGTCCGAGCTCGCACTGTGTCTCGGGCTGAAAATCAACCCATAAGCCCCAGAATGCTTGGTCTTTCGCTCTTAGGATGGGTCTGAGCTGCTGCTGGGAAAGGTGTGCCTGTGCTTTGCTGTTGGGGACACACCAGCAAGCTTTCTACCAAATGGTGTGGTCTGCTAGGGCCGGAGGAGGGGCCCTAGGGCCTTCTTTCTAAGGCCTCGCTGAAGCCCCCTGCAGGGTCTGCATTATCCCCCCCCTCAGCTTTCCTGTCCCCCAGAGAGTCAGTTACCCACCTACGGAATCTGCCCCTGCCTGGCCTCCCTCGGGCCCCAGGGGGGCAGGGGAGGGGGACTCCATCCACCTGTGTCTCGTGGCGTTTCTGGGTAGTGGGTGGTGTCTGTGTCATGAAAATAAACTCGTACCTGGAAACAACAATGCGCTGGCCGTTGTGTTTGTGACATGACCTTCGAAACGCTCGGCCGGAGGGTGTGACAGACCAGTCACCTCTCTGACTCGGGTGGGTGTGGGGAGGAGGAGAGAGAAGGGCGAGATCCCAAGGGCGTCACGCCAGCTCCCTCCCACCATCCTCGGGCGCCCTGCTTGGTGAGTCTGCGTGGAGGCAGGAGCGGCTGTCAATCGCTCTTCATGCATCGCGTGGAGAAGACCAGAACCTCGGCCCGGCTGGGGTTTGCTCTTACGTGCTCTGAAACCTGACGTGGGCAGAATGTAGAACACAGAAGAAATCTGGAGAAGACGCCCCCAGGTAGGGCGAGCGTCCGTTCCCCACTCCGTCCCCTTCCCTTCCAACCGTGTCCCCCGGGGAATCTTTGATCTCCAAGTCCCGCTCTGTGCCCCAGAGGGTCTGGGCCCCTCTGCGGGCTGCAGGCCCCACCTCGGACCCCTGATTCCTTCACTCCTGGGGCTCAGACACACTCCCCGAGAGAGGGGGCTGCTTCACCTGGGGCGGGTGTGGAGAGACCCACGTAGGGCGGGCCCCGCTTTATTCTCTAAAGCATCCCTACCCTGTACCAGACTGGGCAGGAACTTCAGGTTGAACGCTCCAGGGAATTCAGAAAAATTGTAGCCCAGAATGGTATATTCCGAGCCATTCGTAACCCAAGAAATTTCGTCATTCATCAGGGGTGCCCTCGATGACAGACTGCGGCCCTAACCTGCTTCCTTCCCCCTGAGGTGTCCCTTCCCCCAAACATACAGATAATTAATACCGACAACTACCACTAAGTGCTTTCTACGCGCCAAGTCCTTCCCGGCGTTTGTTCGTACGTTACGTGACTTACTCCTTATGGAAATCCGGGGAGGTAGGTACAGTCATGATACGCATCTCAGAGATGAAGACACCGGGGCACAGAGTAGGTGGCCACCTGTCCGGGCTCGAGCGTCTCGGAAGCGGGGAGTCAGGGGCTGCTTACGGCCAACTGCCCGCACCTTGCAGGAAAACTCGGGCCCTCCCCGCGGGTCGGGTCTGGCCGTGGCACCCACCGCTGGCGCCGGCAGGACATGTCTCCGAGTCTGGGCCATTCTGTCTGCGGCAACACTTGCTGGGAGCCCAAAGAGAGCCCGGGGGACGCACGGGGCAAGACCGATCGTCCGAACGTTGAGCTGTGTACACACACACCCTTCAGAGCACAGGCTTCTGTTTTCGGAGGGAGGCAGTCCGAACCCACGAGCAGGGGGAAAAAATAAGTTTACCTCCAGGATTTCACATTATTCTGCAGAACACTAGCTCCTCTTAATATCCTGAGGTTTATGATTTTAACGATAAAAAAAAATTCTAATGATGCTGGCTTTCCTTTAGATTTACCTATGGCCATGCAGTTTAAGTTTGGTTTGAGAATTCCAGCTCTTTTCGTCACAAATGCATTCTCTTCTACCATTTTTTAAAGCTCTTTAAACACACACACACACACACACACACGACATAACATTTGCCATTTTAACCGTTTTCAGTGTATCAATCCGTGGTATTAATTGCAGCCACGAGCTTAGGCAACCACCAACACGGTCGTGTGCAAAATTGACTGGTCATTCCAAACAAAAACTCTGAACCCATTAAAAAACTAACTCCCCATCCTCCCTAGCTTCTGGTAACCTCCAATCTACTTTCTGTCTGTATGAACTTGCCTCTTCTAGTGTACCACAGAACGTGATCATATGGTATTTGTCTTTTTGTGTCTGGTTTACTTCACTTAGCATGATGTTTTCAAGAATTCTCCATGTTGGAGAGTGTATCAAAACTTCATCTCTTCTTATGGATGAATACTATTTATTCCTTTATGTGGTTATTCCAAGCATACTTTATCCACTCATCTGTTGATGGATACTTGCTTTCTTTCTAGCCTTTGGCTACTGCCAATAATAGTGCAGTAAAGGGGCGTCTGGGGGGCTCAGTCGGTTAAGCATCTGACTTGAACTCAGGTCATGATCTCATGGTCGTGGGTTTGAGCCCCACATCAGGCTCTGTGCTGATAGCTCAGAGCCTGAAGTCTGCTTCGGCTTCTGGGTCTCCATCTCTCTGCCCCTCCTCTGCTCATACTCTCTCTCGAAAAAATGAATAAAACATTAAAAAAAAGAGAAACAGTGCAGTAAAGATTGCCACAGAAGTGTCTCAGTGCCCGCTTTCAATCCTTTTATGTACACACCCAGGACTGGCCCCGCTGGGTCACGTGGTGATCCTATGTTTATCTTTTTGAAGAACTCTCCAACTGGTTTCCACATGGCAGCACTATTTTACGTTCCCACAAGCAATGTACAAAGGTTCCAATTTTAACCTTCTGCTTCTAAATAGAGTCCTTCTGGAACTGACCGAAGTAGAAACTGGACCCAAAGTTGTCCTATATCCACTTAATTCATGGTTCTTCCTTTAGCTACATGAAGAGAAACTTCGAGGTTACTGCTCCAGCGATGGCCGTACACATTCTTAACCAACGATCCTCTTCCTCCTCTGTGTCCATCTGAAATAACCGAGGTGGGGACAGGTGGGGAAGGGAAATTTTGCTCTCTTAAGTGTAATTTTTTCAGATCCATTGAGGACAGCTGCTTGCTCTGAACACAGCAAGCTTTCAGTCACAGCATATGGCTAAGACTCTCCCAGAATCTCCCAGGCTTCCTGCCCAGCCATAACCCGAGGCTGGTAAAGACCTTCCCAAGCATCTAAAGAAGGGGCTGGTGCAAATCTTTGAGGGGAAAGAAGGTGAGTTTATTCCACTCAAGGAGTGAGTTCACTCAAAAACCTTCTATTACAGTTAGAGCCTCATACACTGTAATGTAGGTACCGACGGTTCATTGGTGGATGGTCGTCTGAATGTGTTTGGGTTACTGTAACAAAAATACCATAGACTGGGTGGTTTAAACAAACAACATTGATTTCTGACAGTTCTAGAGGATAGGACATCCAGGATCAAGGCCCCAGCAGATCTGGTGTCTGGCCCACTTCCTGGCTCATAGATGGCTGTCTTTTCACTGTGTCTTCACGTGGTGGAAGGAGTGGCGGAGTTCTCTGGGGTCACTTTTATAAGGGCACTAATCCCCTTCATGGGGGCTCTGCCCTATGACTTCATCTCCTCCCAAAGGCCCTACCTCCAAATACCAGCACACTGGGGGTTATGTTTTAATATGCGAATTTTGGAGGAACACAGAAATTTAGTCCATGGCAATGGCCAAGGAAGATAAATGGCCCCAGGCCTCTGTTGGGAAACCAAAGGGGAACAAGGTGCTGAAGAGGGGCCTGCCGAAGGGCAGAAGTCTCTTCTCAGAGCCCAGGCTAACTGGATTTGATGAGCGGGGGAAAGGTAGGGTGGACAGCACCCCTGAGGGCCGTGCTCCTTGCCAAAGATGTTTGTTCATTCATTCCAAATCAAAAGCTAAGAAGTAAAATTGTCTCTAGATGACATGCCCTTATAGACCGAAAATCCTACAGACCCAACCCCAAGACTGTTAGAATTAATAAACGAAGTCGGTGAACTTGCAGGATACAAAACCAATATGCGGACATTAGTTGCATTTCTGTACGCTAACAACGAAATATCTGAAAAAGAAATAAATAAAATAATTTCATTTACCACTGTGTCAAAGACAATGAAATACTTAGGAATACATTTAACCAAAGAGGTGAAAGATCTGAACACTGAAAAGTAAAAGACTGATACAAGAAACTGAAGAAGACACAAACAGGAAGATATCCAGTGTTCATGGATAGGAAGAGTCAACGCAATCCTTATCAAAATTCCAATGGTGTTTTTCATTGAAATAGCAAAAACAGTGCCAAAAGTCACATGGAACCACAAAAGACCCTGACTAGCTAAAGCAATGAGCAGAGAAAAACAAAGCCGGGAGCATCACACTTCCTGATTTCAAGTTATATTACAAAGCTACAGTAATAAAAACAGTGTGGTACTGGCATAAAAACAGACACAAAGATCAGTGGAACACAACAGAAAGCCTGGCAATAAACCTTTACATATGTCAACTAATATTTGACAAGAGAGCCAAAAATACTCAGGATAAGATAGTCTCTTTAAAAATGGCGTTCGGGAAACCGGATAGGGGCTAGAATGAAATCAGATCCTTATCTTACAAGGTTGCAGGTTGGTGTCAAAAAAAAAAAAAAGACCACTGGAAGTCAAATAGACACAGGCAAGATTTATTTATAGCTGGGCCAAACCTGAACTCCTGATCTTAAGGAGCAATTGCAGAGAATGGCCCCAAACAAATGCAGCAGCGGGCTTATGTAGATTACAGCAAGTTTGAGCGTGTCATCATTTAGTTAACCAATTACAATTTACGCACAGATGTTAGTTTTGGCGCGAACCTATCATTGTAAAGTTCTTTGTTCTAAGATGACCATTCATAGGGAGACACCTAAGATACTGCAAGACAGTGAGTTCGCTACTTAGGCCGGATCTTGGTAGAAGGGGTGGGGAAGTGTTCTGCAACCTAACTTATCCGTCCAGCAAATGGGCGGAGTTACAGAAGTAAACTAGTCACTGAGATATCGCGAGACCTTATAATGAGATATTGCAAGACCTTATAACAACAACTATGGACTTACACATAAGACCTGAAACCATAAAACTAGGAAGACAAAAAAAAAAAAAAAGGAAGCACCTCAATCACATTGCTCTCGGTAACTATGCTTTTGGATATGACATCAAAGGCCAAGCAATAAAAGCAAAAATCCCTAAGTGGGACTATATCAGACCAAAAAGCTTCTGCAGAGCAGAAGAAGCAATTAGCAAAATGAACAGCAATATATGGAATGAGAGAAAATATTTGCAGACCATCCAGCTGATAAGGGGTTAATATCCAGACTATATAAGGAACTCCTACAACTCAATAGCAAAAAACAAGCAGTCTGGTTAAAAAAAAATGGGCAGAGGACATGAATCGGCATTTTTCTAAAGAAGACTTCTAGATGGCCAACGGACACATGAAAAGACGCTCAACATCACTCATCATCACGGAAATGCAAATCGAGACTAGAATCGGGTATCACCTCACACCCGTTCGAATGGTCAGTACTGAAAAGATAAGAGGTAATAAGTGTTGGTGAGGATGTGGAACAAAGGGGACCTGCATGCACTGTTGGGCACGTGGACAGTACGGCTACTTTGGAAAACAGTATGGAGTCCTCGGAATTAAAAACAGAACCGCCATCTGCTCCAGCAATCCCACTTCTGCATATATATCCACAGGAAATGACATCAGGGTATCGAAGAGGCATATGCACTCCCATGCTCCCCGCAGCATGAATCACAATAGCCAAGGTATGGACACACCCCGAGTGCTCCTCAATGGACGCATGGCTGAAGAAGATGCCTATATATATATATGATGGAAAATTATTCAGCCACGAGAAAGAAGAAAATCTTGCCACTTGCGACCACAGGGACGGACCTCGAGGACATTATGCTAAGTGAAGTAAGTCAGAGAAAGACCAGTATCGTACGATCTCACTCACACATGCAGTCTAATAAAGCTGAACTCACAGAACCAGAGAGCAGAGTGATGGTGGATGGCGGCTGAGGCCGAAGGGTGAGGGAAATGGGGAGAGGTCATCAGAGAGCCTGAACTTCCGGTTATAAGATGAATAAGTTTGGGCACCCAGACACCAGCATGTGACGGAGTTGGCGACATTGCATTATATGCTCGAAAGCCGCTAGGAGCAGGTCTTAAACGAAATGGTAATCGTGGGATGGAGGCGTTGGTGACAATGGTGGCGATCGCTTGGCGATGCGTAAGTGTACAGACCAACAGGACATCCCGCCTGAAACTTACACAATGTCGTATATCAATTACATCCTAATAAAGCTGGGGAAAAAATACTAAGAATGAATAAAATCTTCTTCAATTGGTCAGGCCTCAGACCCCACTCTCTCTCTGGAATTATCATCCCGGTATTGACTACCCACTCATTGGCACCTGGGCCTTGAGGCCGTGTTTTATTTATGGCTACTTTTTTTTTTTCCCAAATGGATTATGAAATGACTGATATCGAAGGCTGGTCCCATGATCCTCTGTGTATCTGGAATCTTAGCCGTGGGCAAGGATGTTTGTTGCTGTTGACAACGGTGATGGCGTGATGGCGGCGGCGGTAGGGATGCTGGTGGGGGTGGTCTGAGAATTTCTGCACACTTCCTCATCTGACCTTTCCTTTTCACACCCGTCTGCCCAGTTTCCTGGAGGCACAGTTGGGGTGAGGCAGTGCTTGATATATGCTTTTACCGAGTCTACTATACGATTCTAAAGAAAAAAATGGTAATCAAATTTGCGGCATAATATAGCTTAAAATAGTTGGGCGATAGGTTTCCATCGTTCATGATTGTAAAATTTCAGTAAAATTGATTGTGCCTTAACTTTATCTCCTGATATTGCTATATCTGATCAATTCGGCCCCAAATCCTATAAACCCCAGAGGTTTGAGTGGACTAAATAGTCACACAAGTAACAGATTTTCTGACCACGCCCAGTCAAGATTTGGCATAAACACGGCCTCAGAGGCCCTACCATCAGTCTCAGCAGCTTTACTTCTGCTTCTTGATTGCTGATTTGTCAAAGTCCTCAAAGTCTGTAAGTTTTCCCAAAAGTAATAGCGTATGTTTGCTTTACTTGGGTGACAATACTTGGAGCCATGGGTATATCTGTAAGGCTTTTAGGACAAAAGCTATGCGTTTCCAGCCATCAAACAAGCAATCACAATCTGGCAGATAAAAACCTTTCTGTCCAGGGCGGGGGATGGACTTGCCAGGCCACAAAAAGAGGCCGACAGGCTGCAAGGTGCTTCGGGGCCCGAGGCTTACAGGTGGCTCATATCTAGGGAGCTTGGAGGAAGGAGACCCAACTTCACAGCCTGGACCTGTGCCAGGTCACCCACTGCCCCATCATGCGGCTTCTGATCCCCGGTATTTCCAGAGAAAAGGAGTCACAGGCCACGCGGGTGACCGTTCTGAGCTATGGCCAGTCTGATGCAGACACAAAGCCCATGGAGAAGGGGAAGTCCAAATTGAGAGAGAGAGGCTGGGGGAGGGGAGGGTAGTCTTAGTCACATAAACCTGCAAACTTTAATTCCAAAATTCACGAGCAAAACAAATGCCAAGAGAGACTGTGACATGATTAAAATGGGCTGAATATTTGTGTCCCCCATCAATTCATATATGAAAACCCTACTGCCCCCAGTGTGACCTTTGGGAGGTCAGTAGAATTTATTTAGGGTTTAAATAGGATCAGTACCCTAATAAGAGTCATGAGAGAACTTGCTGCCTCCTCTCCTCCCCCTCCCCCTCCTTCCTTATTCTTCTTCCTCCTTCCCCTCCTCCCACTCCTTTCTCCCCTCCACCTCCTCTTTCTCCTTCTTCCTCTCTCTCTCTCTCTCTCTGGCTCCACCACATAAGAACACAAAGACAAGCTGGCAGTCTGCAGCTCTGAAGGGGGCCCTTGCCAGAATGTAACCATCCTGGAACCCTGACCTTCCAGTCTCCAGAACTGTGAGAAATAAATTTCTGTGGTTTGTAAGCCACCCAGCCTATGGTAATTTTTGTTAAAGCAGCCTGGGTGGCTCAGTCGGTTAAGCATCCAGCTTTGGCTCAGGTCATGATCCCGTGGTTCGTGGGTTCAAGCCCCGCGTCAGACTCTGTGCTGACAGCTCAGAGCCTGGAGCCTGCTTCGGATTCTGTGTCTCCCTCTCTCTCGCTCGGCCCTCCCTTGCTCGTGCTCTGTCTCTCTCTCAAAAATAAATAAACATTAAAAAAATTTTGGGGCGTTTGGGCCAACATGGTGGAGGAGTAGGGAGACCCATTATTCCCCGTGTCTTTCAAACTAAGAAGGACTGAACCCAAAGGACTCTCAACACCAAGAGTCTGGGAGGAAAGGAGTTGCAGTCTACAAGGAACGGAAAGTGAAACCCAGAAAATGCCCCAGGAAACGTGAGTGTAATCTGGGGTGGATAAAACGAACAGTGGGGTGTGGAGCAGAGGGAGGGAGAGCCTACCCCGGAAAGACAAAGGGAAGAAAAATCTGGGAGAGTGCAGAGCGGGCCACATCTGAATGAGAGAAAAAACAGAGAGGGAGAGACCACCATCCAGTCCCTAAGTGCAGGGCTTTTGAAGAGAAGTTCTGTTGCTAACAGCAGAACTCTCCTCGCACTGGGACCGTGGCGGCAGCCCAGGCAGCCCGCGTCATGCAGAGGCACCGAGCTGCCTGCGGATCGCTTCTAACCCAGGGACACAATCTGCAGCAGAACCAGGTGTAGCATGCGGAGAGTGTCAATAACACGGATAAATGTGGGACGTGTGACCACCCAACAAACTGCACTATGGCCGGCACCCCATGCAGAACGAGGACGGAAACAAAGGGGTGACTTGAGACTCTGGGACTGGGAAGAAGGGACTGGGGGGACGCCATTGTGGTCTCCCAAGCCCCCAAAAACCTACTGCAGGAACCCATCCCCGCGGCAGTGGAGGCGGGACCCGCCTACACCAAACCACGCCCCTCTTCATAGGAGAGAGGCTGCTCTGCAGGAGTGACAGACGCAGAGTTCAGACAGCTGCCTGGAGTAACTCCAGGTAATTTCTTCTTTTTTAAATATATGCTCCCGTTTTTCCTTCTTACCGATCCCCACCCCTGAGCTGACTATCCAGGGTACTGGCTGGCTTAAACATTCTTTTAACCCACTCTCTCAAGGCATGTTCTACACCTCCTTCTGTACTTTCCCGTCTCTCTCTCTGGAATAACTAGGCCACATAGTTCATCTGGGCAACATCTATCTTCATTCCTTTTTCCTTGCACCCGTCCTTATTCTGATTCCTCTCTGTCTGGATTAGCCCTTCAGTCTCTCTACCTGGGCAAACTCCATTTTCTTCTTCTCCCCGCACCTGTCATTACTCTCTCTGTATATGCTCTACTACCAGCACACTGCACACCCTGTCCTTAACGTGTAGCTAGTACTTCACGTCGCAGGCCCTCAGAGTGTCGTTTGATATTCTTTTTTCTGTCGTGTCCCGCTTCTCTGTATCATTTGTCAGTACGTTTGAGTGTTTCTGTCTTCTGTTTGTCTGTCGGTCTATTTTCCTTTCCAGGGTGACCACAAGAAACAGTCCAAAACACACTAGCCAAAATGACGAAACAGAAGAATTCTCCTCAAAAGAATCTACAGGAAGTAGTGACAGCTCAAGAATTGATGAAAACAGATATAAGCAACATAATAGAACATGAATATAGAATGATAAACATAAAACTAATCGCTGGGCTTGAAAAAGCATAGAAGAATGCAGGGGGTCCCTCACTGCGGAGATCAAGGACCTTAAAAATGGTCAGGAGGAATTAAAAAATGTTTTAAATGAGATGGAAAACAAATTGGAGGCAGCCACAGCGCGAATTGAAGAGGCAGAAGAGAGAATAGGTGAATTGGAAGATAAAATTGTGGGAAAAGAGGAAGCAGAGAAAAAGAGAGGGAAGCTGATTCAGGAACAGGAAAGGAGAATTCAAGAGCTGAGCAATGCTGAGCACTCAAATGAAACAATATCCGTATCATAGGAGTTCCAGAGGAAGAAGAGAGAGAGAACGGAGTTGAAGGGGTACTTGAACAAATCACTGCTGAGAACTTCCCCAACATGAAGAAGGAAACCGGCATGGAAATCCAAGAGGCGCAGAGAACTCCCCTCAGACGTAACTTGAATAGACCTTCTGCTCGACACATTATAGTGAAACTGGCAAAATATAAGGATAGAGAGAGAATTCTGAAAGCAGCGAGGGAAAAATGGGCCTTAACATACAAAAGTAGACATATAATGGTTGTAGCAGACTTATCTACAGAAACTTGGCAAGCCAGAAAGGAATGGCAGGATATCTTCAATGTGATGAGCAAGAAGGACATGCAGCCAAGAATCCTGTATTTGGCCAGCCTGTCATTCAGAATAGGAGAGATCAAGGTTTTCCCCAACAAACAAACACTGAAGGAATTCATCACAAATAAACCAGCATTGCAAGAGATCCTGAGGGGCACTCTATGAATGAAAGGTTTCAAAGAACACAAACTACCAGAGGCAGCCTTACAAGCATGAAACCTACAGATAACACAGTGACTCTGAACCCATATTTTTCAATATTAACACTGAATGTAAATGGACTAAATGCTCCAATTAAAAGATATAGGGTAACAGAATGGATTAAAAAACAAGACCCATCTATATGCTGTCTTCAAGAGACTCATTTTAGACCTGAGGACACCTTCAGATTGAAAGTGAGGGGATGGAGAACTATCTACCATGCTAAGGGAAGTCAGAAGAAAGGAGTAGCCACACTTATATCAGACAAACTAGACTTTAAAATAAACGATGTAATAAGAGATGAAGAAGGACATTACATAATAATCACAGGGACTATCCAGCAGGAAGAGCTAACAATTAGAAATATCTATGCGCTGAATTCAGGGGCATCCAAATTTGTAAAACAATTAATTACAAACATAAGCAACTTTATCGATAAAAATGTCATAATAGTAGGGGACCTTAACACTCCACTCTCAGCATTGGATAGATACACAAAACAGAGAATCACCACAGAAACAATCGCCCTGAATGACACATTAGAACAGATGGGCCTAACAGACATCTTCAGGGTCCTCTATCCAGAAGCAAAGGAATTTACATTCTTCTCAACTGCACGTGGTACATTTTCCAAGATAGACCACATTCTGGTGCCCAGGGAAGCTCTGAATAAATATAAAAGAATTGAGATCATACCGTGCACACTGTCAGACCACAATGCTTTGAAACTTGAAATCAACCACAGGAAAAAGTCTGGAAAATATCCAAAAACATGGAGGCTAAAGAATAACCTACTAAAAGACGAATGGGTCAACCAAGCAATCAGAGAAGAAATTAAAAAATACATGGAAACAAATGAAAATGAAAATACAACAATCCAAACACTCTGGGATGCGGCAAAGGCAGTCCTGAGAGGGAAATACATTGCAATCCAGGCACATCTCAAGAAACAAGAAAAATCACTAACACAAATTCTAACAGCACGCCTAAAGGAACTAGAAGCAGAACCGCTAAGACACCCCAAACCCAGCAGAAAGAGAGAAATAACAAACATCAGGGCAGAAATTAATAACATGGAAACAGAAAACATAATGGAACAGATCAATGAAACCAAGAGCTGCTTCTTTGAAAAAATAAACAAAATAGACAAACTTCTAGCCAAGCTTCTCAAAAAGAAAAGAGAGAGAACCCAAATCGATAAAATCACAAATTAAAAGGGAGTGATTACAACCAATCCCTCAAAAATACAAGCAATTATCAGAGAATACTATGAAAAATTATATGCCGCCAAACTAAACAACCTGGAAGAAATGGACAAATTCCTAAACAGCCACACGCTACCAAAACTCAAATGGGAAGAAATAGAAAATTTCAACAGAGCCATAACTAGTGAAGAAATTGAATCAGTTATCAAAAATCTCCCAACTAATAGAAGTCCAGGACCAGATGGCTTCCCTGCAGAATTTTAACAGACATTTAAAACAGAGTTAATACCCATCCTCCTCAAGCTGTTCCAAAAAATTGAAATAGAAGGAAAACTCTCGGACTCATTCTATGAAGCCAGCATCACTTTGATTCCCAAACCAGATAAAGACCCAGCAAAAAAAAGAGAATTACAAGCCAATATCCCTGATGAATATGGATGCAAAAATTCTCAACCAGATACTAGCGAATCCAATCCAACAGCATATAAAAAGAATTATCCACCATGATCAAGTAGGATTCATCCCTGGGTTGCAGGGCTAGTTCAATATTCCCAAATGAATGAATGTGATACATCATATTTACAAAAGAAAAGATAAGAACCATATGATCCTGTCAATAGATACAGAAAAAGCATTTGACAAAATACAGCACCCTTTCCTAATAAAAGCCCTCAAGAAAGTTGGCATAGAAGGAACATACTTAGGCATCATAAAAGCCATTTATGAAAAGCCCACAGCTAATATCATCCTCAATGGGGAAAAACTGAGAGCCTTCCTCTTGAGATCAGGAACACAACAGGGATGTCCACTCTCACCACTGCTAGTTAACATAGTGTTGGAGGTCCCACCATCAGCAATCAGACAAGAAAGCAAAATAAAAGGTATCAAGATTGTCAAGGAGAAGTCAAACTCACTTTTTGCAGACGACGTGATACTTTACATGGAAAACCCGACGGAATCCACCAAAAGCCTACTAGAACTGATCTATGAATTTGGCAAAGTTGCAGGATACAAAATCAATGTACAGAAATCGGTTGCATTCCTTTACACCAACAATAAAGCAATAGAAAGAGAAATAAAGCAGCGAATCCCATTCACAATTGCACCAAAAACCATAAAATACCTAGGAATAAACCTAACCAAAGATGTAACAGATCTCTATGCTGAAAACTATAAAAAACTTATGAAGGAAACTGAGGAAGACACAAGGAAATGGAAAAACATCCCATGCTCATGGATTGGAAGAATAAATATCATTAAAATGTCAATACTACCCAAAAGCAATCTACACATTCAATGTAATCCCAATCAAAATTGCACCAGTATTCTTCTCAAAGCTAGAGGAAACAATCCTAAAATGTGTATGGAACCACAAAAGACCCCAAATAGCCAAAGTAATACTGAAGAATAAAACCAAGGCGGGAGGCATCACAATCCCAGACTTTAACCTCTACTACAAAGCGGTAATAATCAAGACTGCATGATATTGGCACAAAAACAGACACATACACCAATGGAATAGAATAGAAAATTCAGAAATGGACCCACAAATATATGGCCAACTAGTCTTTGACAAAGTGGGAAAGAGTATCCAATGGAAAAAAAGACAGCCTCTCTAACAAATGGTGCTGGGAGGACTGGACAGCAACGTGCAGAAGAATGAAACTAGACTGCTTCCTTACACCTCTCACAAAAATAAACTCTAAATAGATGAAGGACCTGAATGTGAGACAGGAAACCATCAATATCCTAGAGGAGAAAGCAGGAAAAAAACCTCTTTGACCTAAGCCGCACCAATTTCTTATATAATACATCTCCAAAGGCAAGGGAATTAAAAGCAAAAATGAACTACTAGGACCTCATCAAGATAAAAAGCTTCTGCACGGCAAAGGAAACAACCAACAAAACTCATAGGCAACCGACGGAATGAGAAAGGATAATTGCAAATGACATATCGGATAAAGGACTAGTATCTACAATCATAAAGAACTTACCAAACTCCACACCCAAAAAACGAATAATCCAGTGAAGAAATGGGCAAAAGATTTGAACAGACACTTCTCCAAAGAAGACATCCAGATGGCCAACAGACACATGAAACGATGCTCAATGTCACTCATCATCAGGAAAATACAAATCAAAACCACACTGAGATACCACCTCACACCCGTCAGAGTGGCTAAAATGAACAAATCAGGAAACTATAGATGCTGGCGAGGATGTGGAGAAACAGGCACCCTCTTGCACTGTTGGTGGGAATGCAAACTGGTGCAACCACTCTGGAGAACGGTGTGGAGGTTCCTCAAAAAAATGAATCTAGTATGTTAACTGATTGATTGGAAATGTAAGTCTTGACCATCAATAATGTTTTTTAAACTCCTGACATCTGTTCCAAGCTTTGTAGCACTTAATTTTTATTTGAATTTTTTAAATTAAATTTTTACTTAAATATTTCATTTAAAAATCTAGACTCTTCAAAGAACTGTCTCAGTCTTTCATATGTTCCATAATCAACTCAGAAAATGCCTTTATGGTTAAAAGTTTGTTCAATGTTTCTTCTCTGTATTTGCCTGCCAGAAGAAGAAAGAAGGAAGAGAACACTTTTCCTCCAGAAAATGAGGAACGATTAGGACTCCGCAACTTTAATAAATGTGCAAAGATCACTGAGAATGTAAACAGGGGATTGCTAGAAATGGACAGGGATGAATTATGAAATGTGCCCAAAGCAGCAATCGGATCGCTCCACCTTTTAAAGAGGCCGCATTTCAGCAACTTACAGACGTTCTTTAGACAAAAGAGATGTACTTATCCTGGCTCTGTTCCAGGATGTCTACTTTACCAGAACCCCCCCCCCCCCGCCCCTCTGTGGAGGCGGGAGACAGGGGGGCGGGCTGGCCTTCAAGAAAGCGAAAGCATTTATGGCATTTCCTCTGCTGGGCCTTCCCCCCACCCTCTACTTTGTCTTGTCATAAAAATGTGTCCGTTAATCTTCCTCTCACAGTAGAATTAGTACTAGCCTAATTGGCTTTCCTGGAATCTAATGATCTTTAAACACTTTCTCAACTTTTTTCCTGTATGTGAAAATGGAGACGATATTGCAACAGAGCCGAGGTCATCGTTTTCCCAGGGAAGTCATTTCCAGAAATGTCTAGCCTGTACCTTGCATGCTTCCTTTCAGAGCTGTGTTTGTTAACTTGTTAGAGCATGAACTACCCCAGTTTTTCACACCCCAGATTACAGTCAAGGAGACGTGTTCTTCTCACACCCACCGTAAAACGAGGTACAACCACCAAGAGCTCGCCTGCCATCTTGTGCCCACCTATTGCCAGCAAACCTTGCGGAGGTGAAAATACGCTCCTTCGCTCCTGGTGTTGCTTCATCACCTGGAAGCAACAGGTTTGACGTCTGCTCTTTGACACATGTTTTGCTAGATTATAAGATCCTCTACTTGACACCAGCCTCTTGGCTGCCATGGTCTCCGTGTGACTGACGTACCAACTGACTGGCTTTGTTCTTTTGTGCCTCCCGTAGGCTTCCTGACCTGTGGGACGTTTCTTTAGTTAGCAAATCCCACCCCCCAGCCCTCTCTGGGTGATGAGCGAGGGGCGGCAGCAGAGACATGACGTTCTGCCCTCCTCCACAGCTCCTCCCCCCCTTATACACGAAGGAGAATTTTCCTTCTCTCCCTGGATGCCCTAGACTCTGTTATGCATCATAAGGGACCGAACTGCAGAAGCAACTAAGAGCATGTGGTTTACCTTGGAAAGGACTGGGGTCCCTGGGAAAGAACATACCCGAAGGGGGAAGGGGAGGGAGAAGGCATGGACAGGAAGGGAGAGTCTGAAAAGAGGGAGGTGACGACGGGGCAGCTATACAGGGTGAAAGGCGGGGAAATAGACTTCGAGAACGTTCACCGGTTTTATTCACGGAATCCTCCTCTGCTGTTCATTGAAATAGTTCACTAATGATTTAAGTTTTCTTTTCAAGTTGGTTTTTTTTTTTTTTTTTTTTTTTTTTTTGTCCGAGTGAGGTTTGAGCCACAACGCTGCTCAATGTGGAGTGGGTAAGACCTGGCGGAACCTCAAGAGGCCATCTGGAGGGATGGGTTCTTTTCTGAGGGGCTGGAAGTCGCCCAAAACACAGCAGGATGGTGGCAGAGGGCTTGAACCGGGATCTGAAATCCGGACTGTGCGTTCCAGACTAGGCTGTGTTACCGTAGACAAAAAGTCACCTGACTTCCCCGGGATTACGTTTCTAATCGCAGACTCGATTTCAATAAGTGTGGCAGGATTGATGACCTGGTGAGCCCGCTAGCACTGTAATCCCTGTTTGTCCTTGTTTTTTGGAGAACTGTGCTTTCGCTTAAAGGAGTAGACAGGCTTTCGGAGACACAAGCCAGTGGGAAAGACCCGGGGGGCAGATGCATCTTGTTCCTCATGTCAAGCAACATGAATGCCCACCTCCCTGGGGCCCCTGCGTGTGTTTCTCTGTTTCAGCTCATGAGAAAGGGAAGAAGAGTCGTGGGGATGAGGAGAAAGAATCTTTCTCAGTCACCCGATAGAAACAGAAATTGAGGGGCGCCTCGGTGGCTCAGTCGGTTGAGCACCTGACTTCCACTCAGGTGGTGAGCTTATGGTTTCTGAGTTCGAGCCCCACACCGGGTTTGCTGCTGTCAGGGCAGAGCCCACTTCAGATCCTCTGTCCCTTTTCTCTCTGCCCCTCTCCTGCTCATGCTCTAAGTAATCAATTAATTAAAAAAAAAGTAAACCGAAATTGAGAATCGTGAGTGACGTGGTCAACTCTTAATCGGTCCCATGGGGAAGAGTCCCACTGTGAATGAGCCGGTCTAAATTATAACTCCCGGGAGCACTCATTAGCATTCTGGATAAGCTCCAAATTAGTTGCCCCAACCACCAGGACTACTAAGTTTGGGAACCAGGTAGAAAAATTGGGGGGCGGGGGTGGAGGCTGTGTCAATGACCGTTTCCTGCGTGACAAACAACCACAAAATCATAACCGTAAGTGTTCGTGTTGCGGGAGGGAGTCTGCGTCGTGTGAGTGGAGGCTTGGGTGCTTGGATTCCCCACGAAAGATGAACGCGAGGGCCCTCGCTCCAGTACGGCCGGCCGAAGGAGGGCGCCAGGCACACAGCCGCGGGGAGAGCGGGCATGCCCAGGCGCGGCCACTGCACCGGGGCCTGGGGCTCTTTTCTTCCTATGTTTGCAGAGGTTACGGGTCACAGCCGGGGTGGCCTCCAACCCGGGGTTGTTTCCAATCGTCTGAGGGAGCCCTCCCACCGGTCGGGAAGGGGCGTTTTTGGCCCCACAAGGTGCTTGCAGGAACCGTCAGGGCCATCTGGCCCACGGGCGGGGGTGGAGTGGTGAAGCCACAATGTAAATATGTTATGATGAAGGTTACCTTGGGGACCACGCTGTGCCCTGCCCCTATGGCTCCTGGTCTGTCAGCCCCCGGGAGCTGGAAGCCATCAGGCCAGGATGTTAGAAGCCACAAAGTTGGGATGTTGTGCCCTCAGGCTTCTAATGTGTCACCTACTTGCCTCCAGCTCACTTCCAACTAAGTGCCTATTCTGTCATTAATGGCTCACCGGTCCAAGGTCAGCTAGGGGTTAGCTAGGTCACTGGGGATCTCGGTGAGGCCAGCTCAGGTATCTGCTGGCGGAGAGCGGCTGGCCTCAGCGTGGGTGTCAGGGACCTCGGCTTCCCTCAGACTCACCCTCAAGAAGCTGGTCTTGGCAACTGCAGAAGTCTGAGTGGACAGGCCCTGTTCCAGCATCTTCTTGAGCCATATTTGCTAACATCCCATCGACCAAAGCAAATCTCAGTCTAAGCGTAGGACCAAGAGGAGGAGGCCACTACAAAACTACAGGGCCAGGGAGGATACGAGGGGAGAAGAACTGACGGCTTTTTTGTGATCTTCCTACGGTAATCCCCAGGTAAGGTCTGGCGCAAACTCTGAACCCGGGATTTGCCCAGGGGCTCGCTTGTCACACCACCAGGCTCCATTCATCTGTAGGGCGTCCCTGTCACTCCCCCGTAGCCTGGCCCACTGCCAGCCACAGCAGACAACCAGAGTGTCTCTGGTTTTGACCAGAGCTGGAGTTAAACAGAACTAGAAAATTTAATCTGCTCTTTGGCAAGGTAAAAAAAAAAAAAGTCAAGTATGTTGAAAAATCTAATACAATTAACACTGTTACTTCTCCCATCTGCCTTTATTGAGAACACATCTGAAGCTTCCCCACTGGATGAAAAGGAGGGACTGGCTTCTCATTTTCCTTCCCAATAACCTTGTGAATATGTAGGTTACGTTGTTTTACACATTATACTAACACAGTCCCGACATCAAGAGAGACTGTGTCGGGGCGCCTGGGTGGCTCAGTCGGTTGAGCGTCCGACTCCGAATCAGGTCATGATCTTGCAGTTTATGAGTTCAAGTCCTGCATTGGGCTCCATGCTGACAGCAGAGCCTACCTGAGATTCTTTCTCCCTCTCTCTCTACCCCCCTCTCCCATTTGCACACTCTCTCTTTCTCCCTAAAAATAAATGAATAAACTTAAAAAAAAAAACCAAACAACCCTGGCCCTTCTTCTAAAAGAAAAAAGAGAGAGAGGGAGAGAGAGACTATGTCTTGGTCAGGAGCCCGTAGCAAGTTACTGGTTGGGAAGGGGGGTGGTAGGTACGTAGTGACCCTAATTCAGACCCCAGGGCCCCCCCTCTCTTCTCCTTCCCAGCCCCCTCCGGTCCAGCTTCCCTCTTACTGCACTGCGTGGCCTGACCCATCTCACAACGGGTAACAGGATATGCGAGTTGAACAATCCCTCAAACTTGATCAAGTGGGTATATTTTTAAGGGAGACGGTTTTGTGCCAGGCTTTTAAAGTCCCAGTATTCTAGAGGAAAAGAGCTGGGTAAATATTTTCATTTAGTCCCATAATCCCAAAGAACACAGAGAAACTAGAGGATGTCTGGAGAAATCCTTACCAGTGTTGACTCCTGCTAAGACAGAATTAGAAAACAATTTTCTCGTTTCCATTGCTTGCCCCCCCAAAACTGTTTTTTTTTATGGAGGAAGAAAAAGTACTTGAGAATATGAAAACACTGTCTAGCTCTCTCTCCTTCTCCCTCTGTCTCTCTGACGGTTGCCTGCAGAATGATAAAATGTGGTGACCAATGAAAACAATAGCTTGCAAGCCGCACGAGCTGCCAGCATGGACATCGTAGAAATGGCTCTTAGGAGGCAAGAGTAAGCAAATTATTTTCATTCTGTGCTTGAATTACAGGTACTATCGTTCACGACTCCTTGCTAGCCACTGTTGCCCCAGAGAGGATTCGAAAAGCTGAGAGTCGATTTTATGAACTAGAGTGCTTTGTGGGGCCTGTCATATGTCATCTCCCGCAAGAGGGGAAGCACAGGACACCTGGACACACGCCTCCAGTGTTTAAAATACGCCGGGGCATTCCGGGGCAGAAAGAACATGTCACAGGAAAAACAAAACAAAACACACACACACACACACACACACACACACGGAACCTATGCAAATGAGAAGAAACATATCTGAACTTGGAATCAGGACACATGGTTCGATTCTGGAGCCCTCCACTCACGAGCTACATGTACTCATGTACATCGTGTTTGAGCCCGTGTGCTCACGGACTAGATGGAAATTAAAGCAGCAGCAATAATAATACTTCACATGGTTGATGAGGAGACGGTGTGACGGGCAGAGTGAATGAAGCTGAATTATAAACTGTAGTGCTCGGTGCACACATCAAGCAGGCAAGACAGCAGTACAGGAGGTGCACGGAGGTGCTGGTTCACCACGCTCTTAAGTAAGAAAGCTCAAAACAGTCCGCCATTCCCTCGTCCCATCCCTTCTCCGAAACCCCCGCATGCTCCCACGCGGCTATCCAGTGGCCCCTCTGGTCACATTCGTGTTGACCTGGGTCTTGACTCTGTACCCTTGTAGGACCCTTTGGACGCACTCGGCCTGCATTTAATTCGCTTCTCTTTTAAGCCCTATCCCTATTTGTAAACTTGAAAGCACAGTACTTTCCCACGAGGTGTGCACTCCGTCCCGACTCCAACTGGCTTCCACCAAATCTATCTTGCACACAGAACTAGAAGTGAGAAAGGAAGGTCTGGGTCCTGGGCTGGGGACAGGGGCTCAAGAAATGCCAGCAGCTCTGTCTCTGTCTTCCATTCTCTATCAGAACCTTTCTACCACGCAAAGAAGACGGCTCTTAACATTTCCAGATTATTCCCATCCTCACAACCAGTTAACTGCAGGGCTAACTTTTTGGTATATTTTTCCAATATTCGAGGGAATATTTCGATTGGTCTAGCTTGGATTACATACCAATCTCGGGACCAAGCAATAGGCATTTCAATTAGCAAGTTCCAGACCAGGGGTGGGTGAACTTCAGCCGTGGGCCCAATGCAGCCCAGTGTGGGTCACATCTGGTCATGTTCACTTATCCATGTTGACTGTGACAGTTTCCATGCTCCAACAGTCGAGTTGAGTAGGTATGACAGAGACGGTAGGTCTTGCAAAGCCAAGAATACGTTCTGTCTGGTTCTTTACAGTAAAAGCTTGGAAGCCCCGGTCTAGATGGTCCAATCACCCTTGTTCTCAAGTTTGACCTTCCTAAATGACCCTGAATGTTTCGTGACAGAGAATTTAATTATCGGAAAAAGGAAGAGGACTACCAGGCAGTGAAACACAGCAGGTGTCGATGGGTAGAGTCGTCCGTGGTGAAAGTTCTAGAACAGAACACTTGATTCAGCTAATTTTTGTCCTCAGACCCCTCTCACACACGCTTAATCTTTTATAATATAAAATGTGTTAGGGAGGACCAGGCAGGCATTATAAATGGGACCTAAAATTTATCCGCAAGAAATGGAATGCAAGAAAGCAATTTTTGGACAAATACGGAATCCCTATAAATAGTTCACCACATACCTTCTCTTCCGTACTGGCAACTGTTTCCAGCCAATTAAAGACTAAAGAAAGGTATGTGAGGGAAAATGGAAGGGGAAAATGTAAAGAAAGTACTGCAAGAAAAGAAATCCCCGGGCCTCCCCTCTCCCCAGTCCAGGGAGCCCCCAAATTCTGAATGGGGCCATCCATCCACACAGAGTTAGAGCCTCAACACGAACCCACCTGGCCGACGCACGGCTCCGTGACTTTTGCTACCGGACAGCAGTCCCGATTGTTCCTGCCACTCTCAAAGTTGAAGAGGGAAGCACCGTTCAGGGTCACTGTTCGGCACAGGTGGGAAGTGAGCCGGCCTGTCTTCAGGGCCCCAAGCCACTTCTCTTTCCATCTCTATTCAAATATCTTTGAGATGCTATCAGCTCCAGAACGCCGTTCTCTCCCCGCACTCTCTACTCCTTGTTCTGAGACCTCATGGAAGGACCTGGTGCCACTCATTCATGACGCTAGTCTAAAACGGGGGAGCAGAACAGTCCAAGGGGGTCAGAATGTACTGGGTTTCTCCTGGTTATGACCAAATTCGCGGTGTGCTTTAACTTCTCTTTTCTTCTTCTTTTTTTATAATGTTTATTTATCTTGAGACAGAGAGAGGGCACATGTGTGCACGTGTGCACATGAGAACAAGAGAGGCGCAGCGAGAGAGGGAGAGAGAGAATCCCAAGTAGGTTTGATATCGCACAGCCTGACTCGGGGCTCGATCCCACGACCATGAGATCACGCCCTGAGCTGAAATCAAGAGTCGGCTGCCTTACTGACTGAGCCGCCCAGGCGTCCCCGCTTTCACTTTTCTAAATTTCTTCTTGCGAAGTAGAAACGATGAAAAGAACAAGTTCACAGGTTGTTGGGAAGTTTTAGTGAGACCGTGTATGTAGAGACCACCTCGTTTCTCATTGCTGACAAGACAGGCTTTGCTCTGGGTAAAGGTGTTCTTGACCTCTACGATCAGTTGAGAGACTAATTTTGGAGAGTTTTGGCCTTCCCAAACCCTCCCGAGTGGGCAGCGGTCTTCTCCCCTTCACGGCACGGCCGGTCTTGTCTGGGAGACGTGAGACCCTCGAATCCTTGATGGTTCTGCTCCCTTGCACTGTCTTGAGAGCAACCCTTCTCGCTGGAAACTGAGGCAGCCCTCCTTCTACCCAGATGTAACGACAATTTTCTCCTAGACCTTGAGACAAACCCTTTTACGGGTTTGGGGACCTTTTACGCCCCCAGTTATCCGAGTGCAGATGGTAGCAGAATCGAGTGAGAACACTGTGCACGTGGAGTGGGGAGGAGGATGGTCTGTGTGGAAATCCTCGCTTGGCACACACTCTGTGTGTCTTTTTATAGACCTGTGCTGTTCTGAGTCAGTACCGATTACCGCGGGCATAATTACAGTACCCTGCGGGCGAGCGTCAGCACGGCTAATGACCTCGCTTTGTAGAGCGATTATGTGAGAAGCGTCCTCCGCTGTTGCACCAGGATTACGGCATTTGTGTGACTACAAATGAAGCCAGCCAGCGCTGGAAGAGGCAGGACTGTTCAGTCAAGAAGAGCTGTCAGAGAGGGAAGCCTGCAATTAGATCAAGCATGCTGTCACCAGGGGGCCGGCGGGCCCGGTGCACGCGCTCTAGGGTTGGTGATGACCTTTAACGGATATAGATTCTAGACATAAAAACCCCATGGGTGCAGAGCAGGTAAATGCACAGAGCTTTGCAGCCAGCTGCTTGATCTTTCCTTCTGCGCTTGGCTCAGCATCTCCTGGGCTTACAAAGGTCATTGTGAAGACCTCTCAAGGACTAGACCAGCGAGTCCCATCTGTGGTCTTGTGCTTGGTATCCCTAGGCGCAACTCAACCCAAACCACTCACTTTTGCCAGGCCCTTGACCATTGTGTTGATATTGAACTTTTCACTTTCTTTGGAGAGAAGTAAAGAAGAAAACCCAACACCTCCCACCACCCAAATGAGATGTATCCATCCACCGTTCCTGACGAAGGAACATCATCTCCAAATGTTTTGCCTCAAACGGCACAAGGAGCAGCCTTCCAAACACAGAGGATCGCTCCTCATCTCTGAAGATTAGGTAACCCACCCGGGAGAGAGGTGTCTGCTCACATGACTGGGCTGTTTGATATATTCCAATGGCCCCCTCCCTCCCCATTTCCCAACCGGCGCGCCAGCAGCCGAAGAGCTTGCTCCTGTGCAAGCCTGACCTTCTAGCAAAGGCACGCTCAGGTTCGTGGAAATGTTAAGTGACTCCCCACTAGCCTTGACTTTGGTCTCTGGCAGATTTACAAACCCCTACAAGATCGTATTTGTAACACTCAGGAAATGCAAACGTTATAACGAGGTGCTTCCTAAAACGCGTCCCCTGTTCCAGCCACACTGGCCTGGAGCCTCCCCAGCACTCGTCTGGGCCGCCTTCATGCCCCACGCCCCTTTCCATGCATCAGAACACTCTCTATCTTCAAGCGCGGCACAGAGCCCACCTCCTCCCGGGGGCAGTCCTAGGCTATGCAGTGGAGGTGGTCGATTCCCCTCAGGAGGTGACAAATGTGGCCTATCAGAAAAGGAGCATTAGACTGAGAGTCAGAAGGGCTGGGCCCACACCCCAGCTTTGCTAGGACCTCACTCGGTTTTTCTAGAATTGCTGCAACCAAGTACCACGACCTGGGGGTGCACAAATAGCAGAAACGTGTCGTCTGACAGTCCCGGAGGCTAGAAGTCGGAAATCAAGGTATCGGAAGGGTGGGTTCCTTCTGAGGGCTGTGAGGGAGAATCTGTTCCAGGCCACTCCCCCGGCTTCTGGGGGTTCGCTGTCAACAGCTGGTGTCTCCTGGCTAGTAGAAGCATCCCCCCAACCCCCAATTCCTGCCTTTGTCATCACACAGCGCTTCCTCTGTGTGCACAGGTCTATGTCCGTGTCCAAATTTTTCCTTTTCATAAGCACACCCGCCATGTTGGATTAGGGGCCCTACTCCAGTCTGACCTCACCTTAACTAATTCCAGCTATAATTCCTGCTTGCAAATAAGGTCACATTCTGAGGTACTGAGCGCTAGGACTTCGACAGATGAATTTTGGGAAGACACAATTCGACCCATAACAGGGGCCCTTGGGCAAATCCTTCTCAGTATCCTCATCTGTGAAATGGAGAGAGGACAGACATAACTACTCACAGGAGTTTCTGGAAGGGTCGGTGCACGTGATTCACACGTTAGATTTCATCTGTTATCATTGCCATTCTCTGCTGTCTGATTATGCTTCATACAACTATATGTGAGTGGAGGGAGAGAGGCGAGAAAAGAGGAGGGCGGAAAAGACACAAACATAACTGACGGCTCCTCCCTGGGGACATGGAGACACCAAAATGGCTTCCTTCAATCAGCCCCCTATTGAAGCGAGGAGACAAGCTAAGCAAAGAACTCAGATCTAGCAAAGGAAGCCGGCACCCAGCAGAGAGAGAAGTATTTGTTGGCAAGCAGGAAGAACAGACGTCCCCCCAGATGAGGAGAGATCAGCTTTGGTAAATTCTTGCCCAGAATTTTGCGATAAAAAAATTCGGAAAGAAGCTATTTTACCCTCAGCACACACGTATAATTTTACCGTACTTATTTTTGTTCCGAATTACATACGGTTTAGGGAGGGAAGGCTCTCTCACAACCTTTCGGGGCTCAGTGCCTCCAAAGACCTCACAAGAGCTCTTGGAGAGCTTGGCACGAAATATGCAATTACGTTAAAAGAACAAATGAACCCGAAGAAGAAGAAAAGGAGGAGTGGTTTCTGAATGAATGAATGAATGAATGAGGAAGCCACAGGGAGCTCGGATGACTTCATGCCTCAAATGGATCTTCTAAAAGGCGGTAGGAAATAAATTTTGTGAGGACACGAAAGCATGTAAAAACAAACTAAAGCCCCAAATAAGATGAGCTGGGAAAATCCCATTTTCGTTTTTTTTGTTTTGTTTTGAGTTCTTATGAAGGGAAGAGGTGGAGTTCGGATCAAAGAAGAGGGAGCTAAGGGGCAACAAGTGGATGGAGTTGCCGGCACTGGGCCGACGGTGGACACGTCCCATCTCCTGGCACGCCTTTATCCTTTTAGCCAAGGAGAATGGCCTGCAGAGCCAAAGAATCAGGGTAACCATAATGAGGAACAGGAAGCCTGAGGGGGAGACGCCAAGAACCTCAGCCGCTCCTACTGAGTGGTTCCCAACTTGTGCTTTCTCTCCCTCACCACGCCCCATCTCTTCCTTCCCTTCCCATTCCGCATCTTAGAAGAATATTCTGGACTCCTTTCTGCTCTTCCTCACCTCTGATGGACTCCTCAGTCCATCATAAGCGGTTTTATACCCTTCTGTAAGAGACGGCATAAGTCAACAATACTACCTACTTGATACACCCAACAGGCACATTTTAGCCCTCATCCCATCGGGCCCTCTGCGGCGTCCGATGTGCCGATCACTACCTGTTCCTGAGACTCTACTCCTTTGACTCTTAAGATACCAAGCTTTCTTGGTTCTCCTCTTATCTCTCAATGTTCCTCACTGGCCTCTTAAGTCTTGGTGTTTCTAGGGTCCATTCTTTGCCTGTTGGCTTTCCTGGGGATCGCACCCACTGTCATGGACATGTGGTGGGTCTCCCGCATCCCTTACACTTTAGAGTATTAGTCTATGTCAATCACGACACGGCAGTCCCCTTGACAGCGATCCAACTGCCCCAAACTTAGTTCCATAAGAACAGGTAATTTTATGAAAAGAAAGAAAAGAAAATGAAGTTCTTGGCAAACAAACAAACGAACACACAAAAAACTCACTTTTAAGGACCTATGCTAAGGGGAGAAAACACAACAGATGTCGATGGGAAAAGAGATTTCCTAGCAGGACTATCGGTAACAGGGAAAATCTCTCCCCAGAACCTAGATTTTAGCCAGGTGAGACCCAGGTCAGACTTCTGAATCTACACAACCAGGAGAGAGAGGAAATTCATGTTGCTTAAACCGCTTTGTTGATGGTAATTTATGAGGAACGAAATAGAAAACAAATACAATTTCTTTTTTCTCAAGGTTCCCATGTTACCGAAATTTTATCTCGGCTGCCAATTAGGGCGTTTCCCTTTGTGGGAAGGTTTATGTGATAAATGTGGTCTTGGCAGACAGAAGTCTCAGAGTTGGAGGAAGCCAGCCTCTCAAGGAGCAAAGCAAGATGTCGTTCAAGGAAGAGGCCATCCGGCTGGATGATACCAAGGCCTGGGGTGTGATTTCTGTGCCCTCCCCACCCCCATGCCCTCTGGCTGAGGCAGGTCCTGGGCCCGAGCAGGCCCGGAGAGTCTGAACACCGTCTACACAGTACCCAATCCCTGCCAATTCGGCGAGCACTGGTTTGGAGCACAACTGGGTACCAATTCACCAACTGTGTGCTTGGGGGCCGGGGGTAAGGGAGGGGGGCGATGTCTGCTCTTCAAACCTTCTTCGTCTCACTGGGGGTTCTGAGTCGCTTAGAAGAGACTTCACTAAACCAGAACGCTCTCAGCCTCCCTTGGCTGATCCCGAGTCTGGCTGCCCGTTTCTGCCACCAGCTGACCCCTCTGAACCCCAGCACTCCGCCGAGGGGACGGTCAGGACAGCTGCGGGGCCCATCGCCTGCTGGCACACCCACCGGGCCGCCGACGCCACACTGGACAAGGCCCCCGCCAGCGAACCCCCTGGCGGTGCTCGCTGGTGCTCGGCAGAAGCTAGAGCGTCTTTCCTGGTCAAAGTGAGAACGCGTGTCCCCCTGGGGGTGCGATAGGCCAGACCTCCTGCCTGAACGCCGGCCTTCGGTAGCAGCTTCCAGACAGAAAACTCTGGGTTCGAAGCAGCACGTGTTCCCAGACAGAGAGCCCCAGTCTCCGACCCCGGGGCAGGTTCTGGGTGCGTCGAGGAAAGCCCACGTCAGGGACCAGGCAGGTGCTGGGGCGGCTCCCGTGGCCCTCCTCTTCTGGATGCTTCTGCGCCAAATGTGCAAAGTGGGCTCTGTTTTGTCTTGTTTCCCTCAGCTGGGTGAGGCTGGCCCCACACACGCGAGCGCGGGAGTCAACGTAGGAAGGGGACCGGTTCTTCTGCAGCGGGGGGGTGGGGGGAGGGACACCAGGCTTCCTGTGGCGCGTTGGTCGGGAGAAGGAGGAAATAGGGTGCTCTCCAGGCCCGCAGTCCTTCCCCACCAAATCTCATTTAAGGACCCTCGCTTACCTGGGTTGCTTCTACGCTTCCCTTCTGAGAAACGACCTTTGCTGTCGGGGTAACAGGCCAAATTCAAGGGCGCCCCTGTCCCGAGGGTGTGGGAAGGGACAGACTCCATCTGTCCTCCCCCCTGGCACACAGGGCGCCCACACTCGCTCCCGCTGCCCCTCCCTGACGGCCACCAACTGGCATCCTTGCCGCAGGCCCAAACACTGCCCACGACTTCCAGTTGTGCACGATTCATCCCAGAAACTGCACAGAAGGATGCCCATAATGTCAGCCACCATGGGGCTCCTCAATGTTTCATTAGAAGTTTCCAGGGGCGCCTGGGGGGCTCAGTCGGTTGAGCGTCCGACTTCAGCTCAGGTCATGATCTCACGGTTCCGGAGTTCTAGCCCCATGTCCGGTTCTGTGCTGACCGCTCAGAGCCAGGAGCCTGCTTAGGATTCTGTGTCTCCTTCTCTCTCTGCCCCTCCCCAGCTTGCTCTTTCTCTCTCTCAATCAAAATTAAACATTTAAAAAATATTAAAAAAGAAAAAAAGAAGTTTCCAATCACCTTCTGATCTGCTGGGAGAGGCCTAACTACAAATGTCATGCACACATGTCAGACACATGGTGTGGGAGGTTGGTCTCCGTTTAGACAAACGCGGGCCCCAGAGTAGCCGCTGGAAACCGAGAGGCAAAGCGGGCGGAGAGCCGAGCTCCCTCCCCGGCTGAAGACGGGGCGGCGCAGAGAAGGCAGGCTCCTCCACCTTCGCCTCTTAGACAGCACCGAGTGTGGAACACGGAATCCTCGCCGCCCGGGTGGTCCGGAGCGCGGGTCCGGCCGCCTCCAGCTGGCACCCGAAGCCGCTTCTGTGGCAAATTCTGAGCGAGGCCGCAGGACTGGTCAGACACAGCCTCGCGAGCAAAGGAGAGCCCGCTGGTGACGGCCACACGGACCGCACGAGGGAGTCTCCCTGCCGGGCTCCCGAGGAGGAAACGGAGGCCTGGACACCAGGAGGCCTGCCCAGGTGGAAAGAGCGAGAGCCCGGACTCCAGTCCAGACCTTCCGACTCGAGGGTTCTCCTCCCAGGCTCCACTGGCCAAATGCGTCCCCAGACATTACGTGTCTTGGCTTCGCCCTTCCCGCTCCGCCTTGAGGCGGGTGTCAGCGCGCTGTGCAAGGGAGGGGAAGGAGGAACAGAGAGGGTGGATGATAACTGCTCCCTGAGAAGCGGCACAGCCGGGTTTGGAGGCGGGTCTGTCTGCTTTCCATGCTCACGGGAGCCAGAAAGAGCGATTTTCAAAAGACCTGTACAGGCGTCTTTGCTTGTTCTAGAATTGTTCTTTTTTTTTTTTTTTTTTTTTTTTTAAAGTAGGCTTCGTGCCCAGTGCAACATGGGGCTTGAATTCACGACCCTGAGATCAAGAGTCGGATGCCTCACCCCCGAGCCACCCACGCGCCCCCTACAATCGTTCATTTAATCACCATTCCTATTTTATAATCTTTCCTAGTTCGCAGAGAGGCTGAAGTCTGAGCGGCTATTTTAAGCACTGATTTCTGCTTTTCTCCCCGGGACTCTTCAGTGCAGGAGTCATAATTTCACTGTATGCGGTCCCCGGTGCCATTTCAGAAATGCATTGAAAGTTGGGTATATTTTCACACGGAATGCCTGCGGGCTCCCTCTGGTGTCGCCTGAGATTATACTTGACTTTAAAGGAGCTCGCGTGTGACCACATTTCAAGTTCATGAGGAATAATACGTGCTTCCGCGAGAGGCAGTTCCAGAAACCCCACTGGCTCTTGGCGACGACACTCTAGAATTGCTTTATTCAGATCCCACAAATATGCTCTGAAGGGCCCAACATGACCTACGTTTTACAGGGTTAGAAAACAACAAATCCGAATTCGTCGTTTAAATTAGTTTTCTGAAAATAAATAAATAAATAAAATAAAGTAGTTTTCTTTTAAATCTTTTTAAAAAATATTTATTTATTATTGACAGACTGAGAGAGACAGAGCATGAGCTTGGGAGGGGGCAGAGAGAGGGGGAGCACAGAATCCGAAGCAGGTTCCAGGCTCTGAGCCATCAGCACAGAGCCCGACGCGGGGCTCGAACCCACAGACCGCGAGATCATGACCTGAGCCGAAGTCGGACGCTTAACCGACTGACCCACCCAGGCGCCCCTCAAGTAGTTTTCTAAAGGACCCAGAGTGACATTTCACAAGACAGGACTGACTGGCAACACACACACAGATCCGCCTGTGTCTGTCTGTATTTATGGACGGATGGGAATGTCTACCGTCTCACCCCATACAAAGAAATGCAAATTAAAATAACAACGCGGTAGTGCTGTACCTTACCAATGAAGCCGCTCTTTACTTAAATAACACCAAATTCTGTGAGTGCAAAATAAAACAGATACACTCTCCTGCTTTGCTGAGGCTTTTTCCATGCAGCCATCCGGAAGAATAACCCGAACGACACACAGAGAAAGCGTAGACATCTTGCATGCTCTTTGACCGACTCATCCTATATCTAGGAAGGTTTAAGCAAACACTTCAGAGGGAGGAAAAAGCTCTTTGCATGTGAATGTTCACTTCAGCACCAACTATAACCATAAAACGTTGGGAGCAGCCTCGGCAGTCAACAATGGAAGAACGGTATATTTCAGTAAATTACGGCAAACTCTCCATTCTGGTACAGGAGCGGTGAAGGCGGGCTGTAGAGTCAGAATGTCTGGGTGGAGATGCTGGCTCTGACGCTAGCTCTGTGATCTGAAGCAGGGTCTATCTCTTCCTCGGTGCCATGGGCATGATAATAGTACCCACCTAGAGGATCGCTGTGCAAATTAAACAATATCAAATACACAAAGCACTTGGAACACCGTGTGCATAGTAAGTGCTCAATAAAGCTCTTTGGATGGTCTATTATGCACCTAGTGAAAATAATTAGACAAGAAACCTAACGACGTGATGTTATAAAAAATCATATTGAAATAGAAAAAATTCTATATTCATAAAGGCCAGTGGAAAACATACAGAAATAAAAACAGATTTGTCAAAATGCTGAAGTCACGCGTGCCTTCCCCCGGCCCCCAATGTTCTATCTTGCTATTATCTTGTCATTAAAAGTCTAAATAGTAAGCAGCTGGAATCCAGAACAAAAATCTATTTATAAATGCACTCAACCAGCCATTAATTCGTATCCTCTACGTTTCAGGCACTGTGACGTGTGGAACAATTAAGACATGAAAAAAAAATTTACAGTTGAGTAGAAGAGACAGGCATAAAAATGAACTTTTGCTGGAACATACTAAATGTTATAATTGGGATTCGTTCAGGGTTCACCGAGGTCACCAAGGAGGACATCCAAGTGGCCCTAGGATGGGGGACGGTCAAAGAAAGCTTCACAAATGACATAATGTGTGAGAATAATCTTGAAAGATTTAGAGAATCGAATTCAATGAAGAAGGGAAGGAAGAACCTTTCAGGGAGGAACCATAACTCAGAAAGACAAAGCAAAACGGGTTCAAGGAGCCAAAGAAGACGACAGATTCGTGCAACGCGGGGGAGCGGGGCAGGAGGAGAGTCAGGTGCGGTCCGGGCGGGGGCTGCCTCTTCCAGCTGAGCTTGGGATCTGAGCTCTGCCCCGAACGTCAGGACGAACGGCTGACGGACATCGTCGGAGGAGGTCGCCGAGAGGAGGTGACAGCTGGTTGACCCTTAAACTGGCCTGGCGAACTGGAAGCTCCTTACCCAGTCCCCTGTCCTCGGGACGCATGTCCCCCCCACTGGTCCTGTACTGGGAGTCCCTTCAAGGACACAGAGAGCCTTGAGGGAGTACCGTGTTGAGACCCTCTGGACGAGATCCGTGACTGAACCCAGGTGTAGCCTCTACGGAAACTCTTTTAAGATTCTGGCGGGAGGGGCGCCAGGGGGGCTCAGTCGGTTCAGCGTCCGACTTCGGCTCAGGTCACGATCTCACTGTTCCAAGTTCGAGCCCCGCGTCCGGCTCTGTGCTCATGGCTCAGAGCCTGGAGGCTGCTTCAGATTCTGCATCTCCCTCTCTGTCTGTGCCCCAACCCGCTCATGCTCTGTGTTTCTCTCTCTCTCAAAAATAAATAAAAACATTAAAAAAAAAAGATTCTGGCGGGAGAGGGTGGCGATCTACTCGTCCCATGCTGCTCCAGACGAGCCTTGAATGCACGTTCCTGTGCTTATTTAAAGCTGCCCCCTGCCAGCCCGGAGGGGCCTGCTCCGTCTCCAGTCCCTCCCTGCCGTCCGTGGACAGGGGCTAGTTTTTCATCTCACTCGGGGAACTCCCAAGGTTGTGAGCCGACAACTGGCCAGCCAGCCAGGAGACCCAAGAAATGGGCCTTGGGGAAGAGGCATCGGAGGGGGAAACCCCAGGTTGGCCACGCAGGGAGGGGTGGCCTCACGGGTCAGATGCCCGTGGACGGCTGCGTGAATGCGGGGACCCCCTGAACACCGGCCCATCCAGCGCATTTGTTGGAGTAACAGCACACCACGCCTGACAGCAAAGGGAGCCGGTGACTGCCACAGTGGGCGGGCCCCTCCTGGGGGCCGTTCGTGGCCACCAATACCCAAGGACAGGCCGTAGCTTGACTTAGAAAGTCGGAAGAAGAGCCAAGGCTAGAGAGAGACATGCAGGGGTCCCCCGGCCCGCTGCCCGGGGGCCGGCAGGCAGGGGGAGGGTGGCCTGGGAAGCTGGAGACCTGGACGGGCGGGGTGCAAACCTAGCAGGGCGCAGGCCGCTGCGGATGGGGGTCGGGGCGCTTACAGGCCCCGGGGACGCGAGGATGGGTGGTGACCCGTGGTGACACTGAAGACGCCCTGCCCCCTCTGGCCCCAACACAAAGGGAAACAAAACCCAGCCCGAGGGACAGCCCCCAGTTCAGGAGACCGTCACGCTGAGAGGATACACTCCCACAGAGCTTTTTTTTTTTTTTTTTAAGTAGGCTCCACGCCCAACGCGGGGCTTGAACTCACGACCCTGACTGAGATCAAGAGTTGCTGACTCTACCCACTGAGCGAGCCAGGCGCCCCCTCGCCCCACCGCCTTTTTCCCCATTGCCATGGCCACCAAAGTTCAGCAGGAGGCCAGGGCAAGCGTCCCGACGTGGCCGGTGGGGCTGAGCGGCTTCGGGGGGCGATGGCGTTTCTCCCACCGGGCAGGAGGCAGAGAAGATGGCAACGCCAGCACGCACCCTGCCCTCTGGCAGTGCCTGCACGGGGCTCAGGGGGTCAAAGTACTCAGTTCCCTATACGATAGATTATTCTAGCGTGCAGGGAGGCTTGGCTCAAGGAAGGGCATCTCCCTGGGCCTGTGGGACCCTGAGACTCTATAGAGGAAGTGCAGCAAATTCTCCGGGAGCGGGGAATGAGACAGGCCATCTATGCCCCTGTCTTTGAAGAGTCTGATCTGGCCACGTGCACTCCAAGAATGACAGCCAAGATTCTCCACTCTGTCCCTGGCGCCTCATACAGGACGCTGGCATCTGTGCCGAGCTCACACAAGGGATAAGACATTCACGATGCTGGGCAATGCGTTGCTGACCTGGGGGAAAGGGACAGATCCCGGGGACGGGGACGTACTGTGGGAAAGCCTTCAGATGGAGACAGAGCTTGGGAAGCCAAAAGGCTACTCCAATGAGCTATAAAGGGTCTGGTAAGAATGACCAGGAAGCAAATGTGGCTTGACTCCATTACTGCCGGACCTCACCTGAAAAGACAAACCGGTAACCCAGTACTGTGTTGGTCAGCCTTCCAGAAGCCTCGAAACCTGAACAACAGTTCAGACCTGCCCGGTCTGCCCCTGGCCACCCCTAGCGCCCAGCCTGCTCCAACTCACAGAGACCTTAGGGACACCATCCTATTCAGGGTGAGTGTTTCCCACGCCCTGGGTTTAGGACGCACGCCAAATCGTCTCCGGGTGGGGCCCTCTGGGGCCAGTTAAGCTCACCATTCACTGGTTCCCGGAATTACACCAGGGGGGACGCCTCTGGTGGGTACTGGAGCTGGGTGTACCCGGAATGTACCCACACCCTGAAACCCTTAGAAGTTCCCCGGCCCCTCAGTGCGACTGGTGGTTACAGAGGGCAGACACTTACGCGCAGGAGAGTCGTTTTGACGCTGAAAATTGGGAAGGTTTTCTGTCTTTCCGGCACCAGAGAACAGATGAGGGATCGACAACCCACAAGGTCCGACTGAAAACCTCCAGCTCTGCATTCTCCCTCTAGATTCAGCACACCAGCGCCGAACGGAAATGACACCCAGGAACCCAGGAGTCGCCACCCTCACGAAGAGTGCCAACTGTCAAACGATCTACGTCTCCTCGGGTACGGGCTAAGGGAAGAGGAGACACTGCCTAAGAACTGCGCCACGTGACTATTGTATGCCCCGCCCGCCGCACTTTCAACAGCCCGCTACGGCCTGTAAAAAAGCCAAATGGCTCCTGGTGGATGATGGGGACCACTGAGAACTGAACAAGGCGGTGCCCCCCGATCCATGCAGCGGTGCCCAACATGGCCGCCACCGTAGGTACGCTGGCCACAGTCCTGATAGTGTACCACGCTGAGCTGGACTGAGCAAACGTCTGTTTCAGGATATCCCTGGGCACCGAGTCACCAGCTGAAGTCACCCTTCAGGTGACAGGGGCAACATGGACCTTTCAAGTGCTTCTCCGAAGCTACCCGCATGGCCCCGCCCTAGGTCATGAGACGGCAGCCCAAGCCTATCCCCTGTACTCCTTCCCCACCTCTGTTAAAACAGGCCCACTGCATTGATGACATAGGCCACCGCGGGACACCCTGCAGGCTTTGCTGGAGCAGCTGCAAGGGAAAGGATGGGCGGGAGCTCCCAGAAAACTCAAGTCCTGGGCACCGCGGCCAAGTTTCGGGCAGTCGAATGGTAAGGTGAGGCGGGCACCGTCCCCGCAGCTGTGACTGATAAGGCACAACCGCATCCAACACCGAAGGAGGCAAAAGCGCAAGCTTTTGCAGGGATTTGGGGTTTGGGGAGGACTTGTGTCCCCCACTTGGCACTGTATCTGTCCCGGGGGAAGCTCGTGAAAGCTAGTGAAGCGGATGAAAGCAGCGGGCAGCTCCCAAGCAGGGTCACCACTTGCATTGCTGCGTCTGTGACTCCAGAAGGTCCAGGTGGGCCACTTCGGCAGAAACCACAGGAGAACCCTTAGAATTTTGTTCTCAACTCTGGAAGGAGGCAGAAAAAAAGCCACCGAACAAGAAACGGCGCCTCATCTCACTATTTAAAAAACAGAAATTCGCCCAGGCTACTAATTCTGAGAGCAAAGTATCACCTTCACTTGCTCAGGGGGTAGAGGCTACAACCACTTCTGACCACGGGGAAGTAGGGGCAGTTGCTACACGCCATCGGGAAAAACTGGCACGTAGACAGTCCTCCTGACACGTCGGTGTGTCCGCCAGACGCACTGTTTTCCAAGATCATTCTCCTCTGTCTAATGTTGATGAACAGGAAGTGAACCTATGACTCAAAGTGGGCCGGCCCCACTCCTCGGGAACGTGGACCCCAGGAGGGAAGCTGGTCTCTCTCCTGGAGACGGAGGCTGAAATCTGCCAAACCGAACACAGGTATGGGGCCCCTCTTCAACGTGCTCGCGACCCAAGCAACACGTGACAATCTTCTGCATTCTGAGTGGCTGACGCGACTAAGAGTACAATCCAATCAGAGCCGACCTGAAGTATCTCATTTACATGCCTTTGCCTCTTGCTTTTACTCCAATCAGAAACCGAGTTTCCCAGATGCCTCATTTGAATACATGGTGTGTGAATACGTCTCAGGCTTCACAACCTGCCACTCTCTTTGCCTCAGATCGTGGGAGGCTGTGTCTCCTATTTCTGAATCTTTCTCTAAGTTTTCTATCATATCCGAGGCCACCGTCGAGACCAGAAAAAAGGCAGGAAATAGCAGGAGTGTTACAGACAGCACTATTACACTTAGGGTCTACAAGGCGGATCTTCGAGCGGGTTCCCCCTCCCCCCAACACTGGCATCTCTACGGAAGCCCTGTGGATGAGTTCGCTAGTGACTTTAGAGCACCGTGCTGGTGAGCCTACTCACCCGGTTGTTACAATGGGCTCTTGATTATCGTCTACGGGGAACTCCAGAGGGCTGCCACCTGCTGATGGCTGGGGAGCTGGCTAAGCACCCTGTGCGCAGGGCGCCACGACCTGTCACCAAGAACACCAGCTACAAATGAGACAAGTGAGGTTTTTTTAGGAGGACACTAGCATCCCAAACCAGGGACTTCTTTCAAAGTCACTTATAGTATCAGGTTAAGAGCTGTATTTCATCTGTTTGTTTTTGGATTTAGAGTTCTTCCCTGGTTTTTTGGTTTGTTTGTTTTTTAGTAACTTTGAGTTTATTTTATTTTGTTGTTTTCAATAAGCTTTCTAACTTGGGAATAATTTTAGATTTACAGAGAAGTCGTAAAGATAGAGTTCCTGTATCCTCCTCACCCAATTTCTCCTATTGTATTTGTGCACTTGTCACGAGTAAGGAACTAACATTGGTACGTCGCAGTGAACTGAACTCTAAACCTTGTTTTGATTTCGGTAGGTTTTACCTTTTTTTTTTTTTTTCCTGTTCCGAAATCCAACCCCGAACACATGACATAGTGGTAATGTCCCTTTAGCCGCCTCTGGGCTGGGACAGTCTGTCAGAATTTTCTTATTTTTAATGATTTTAATAATTTTGAGGATTCGTAGTTAGATATTTTGTGGAATGTTCCTGAACTTGGATTTGTCTGATATTTTCCTCATGGTTAGATTGGGATTATGGGGTTGTTGGGAGGAAGACCAAAGAAGCAAAATGTCCTTCTCAACATATTAAAGGCACATGCTATTGACAGGGCTAATCACCGATGAGTGAGCATGGATCTTCTGGCTGAAGAAGTGTTTGCTTGATTTCTCCACTGTGAAGTCACTTCCTTCAGCCATTCTGACAGGGGTGAGGTGGGATCTCACCGTGGTTATATTTATATTTTCCTGATGATGAGTGACGTTGAGTATCTTTTCATGTGCCTGTTGGCCACCTGGATATCTTCTTTGGGAAACTGTCTATTCATGTCTTCTACCATTTCTTCGCTGGATTATTTGTTTTTTGGGTGTTGATTTTGATGCCTTCTTCATAGACTTTGGATACTAACCTTTTATCATACCTACTATTTGCAAAATATCTTCTCCCATTCCATTGGTTGCCTTTTAGTTTTGTTGATGGTGTCTTTCACTGTGCAGAAGCTTTTTATCCGGATGAAGTCCCAAAAGTTCGGTTGTGCTTTTGGTTCCCCGGTCTCTGGAGAGATATCTAGTTAGAAGTTGCTGTGGCTGAGGTCAAAGAGGCTGTTGCCCATGTTGTCCTCTAGGATTTTGATGGCTTCCTGTCTTACATGCAGGTCTTTCATCCATTTTGAATTTATTTTTGTGTATGGTGTAAGAAAGTGGTCCAGGTTTATTCTTCTTCATGTCATGTTTTCCCAACCCCATTTGCTGAAGAGACTTATTTTTTTCCCATTGGATATTCTGTCCTGCTTTGTTGAAGCTGCGTAGGCCATTCGTTTGTGGGTCCAATTCTGGGTTCTCTATTCTGTTCCACTGGCCTCTGTGTCTGTTTTTGTGCCAGTCCCATACTGTCTTGCAGAAAGGGATTCACTGCTATCTTCTATGCCTTTTTCAACCCCAGCTAGTATTCTTATAACCATGGTTTTAAATTCGAGTTCAGACATCTTATTTGTATCTGGGTTGATTAAATCTCTGGCTGTCATTTCTTCCTGTTCTTTCTGAATTCCTCCATCTTGTCATTTTGGAGGAAGAACAAATGACTAATAAAATAAGATAAAAAATTAAAATGAAAATGAAATCAAATCAAGGAATCTAAATCCTAGGTGTGTTTTGGTCTGCTTGCTAAGAGAAGCTTGATAGAAAAAAGAAAAGAAAAACACTTTTTAAAAAATTAAAAATTTTTTAAACACAAGTTTTCAATAATAAAATAAAATAGAATAAAAACTTTGCTCTTTCTGTGTCCAAAAAGAAAAAGAATTAAAAAAGAATTTAAAAAACAATTTAAACGAAAACAGAAGCAAAGAAAATGAACAAATGAACAAACAAAAAACACCCAAATGAAGCTAGATCCAGTTTCCTCTAGAACTGAAACTTTCCAGTACTCTATGATCTGCAGATTCAGCAGGTGGAAGGGATTTATGCTGGTCTTCTGGGTGAGGGGCCTGCTGCTCTGATTCTCAGGCCCACTTGTCCTGGGGTAGATGTGCCTGGTAGGTGCAGGTGGGCGGGGCTTGGTGTAATGCCTCTGTTCTCCACTTGGCGGTGCTGGGGTCCATCAGTGAAGGTGAGCTAGAGGTGAAACGGTTCTGCCCTGCTCTCTCGTCTCTGGAGCAGAAATTTCCTGCCCTCACAGATGGGGGACCAATCACCCCTCCTGTCTCTCAGGCTTCCCTCTGCTCGCCGCCTTTACCCTGCCTATGTCCAAGCTGTGTGCCCCTCCCTCCAGAGTTTGACCTCAGACACAGTTGTGTCGGAAAACCCTACACTTCAGAGACCCCTGGGGATTGGACCTGTGTTGGCTCTCTGAGGGAGGTCCTCTCTGAGCAGTGGCCCTACGCTCCCTTGTCCCAGAAAACGTGCCTGCGGTTGCGGAGCAGCAGAGGCTGAGTTGATGGTAATTCGCTACACGCGGCCCGCGCCAGGTCTGGTTGCGCTCAGCCCGCATCTTTGTTCCGACGCTGGCGAACTCTCCGAGGCCCACTGGGACTTTCGTCCTCGGAGAGGCCGTGGTGCCTCCACCAGATGCTCTCCAAGCAGGGGAACCACTTCTTCCCGGGGGGTGGCCCACGGGCCCTCAGACCGTGCTGCCGGCGCCCTGGGATTCCTCGCCAGACCACCAGCCGGCGCTGAGCCCCGAGACTTCCGATGCTGCGCTCCACCGATTGGCAAAAACCGGCCATATTGAAACCCTCTCCCTTTCTCGTCAGTGGTTTTGAAGAACAGAGGTCTTGTGCGGTCCCCTGCGGCTGTTTCCACTCTTTCTCTCCAGCTACTTCCCGGGGGAGGGCTTTCCTTTCAAGACCCTGATGCGCTGCACTCTCCCCGGCCCTCCTTTCGCTCTGCGTCCTGTCTCTGCAAAAATGGCTGCCTGCCCCCCACCCACCCCGCGGCACCTCGGCTTTTCTTTCCTCCCGTTCGCCTCTCCGCACCGCGTCCCTGCCCTTCTCGCTCTCGCACAAACTACACGGATTTTAGCGTTGATCCTCCCATCAGTCCTCTCGGTGTTCAGAGTGGTTTGATGTTGATCTCGCTGTGCTCCGGGGACAAAATGGAGGGTCCCCTTACTACTCTGCCATCTTAACCCCCCTATGTTCTAAACATTATCCAATTTTTTTAACGTATCTGTGCAATTTTTCAGTCTTCTAAATTGTACCCTCCCCAACTGCATGCGTTAACCAATATTTATGTACATTAATTCAAGACATGATTAACTCTTTCATAACCTGAGTTTCCCTAATCAATGTATTATGTACTTCATGCTCATTTTTCAACTTCTTATAGAGGTTTGTACCTTCATAACTACTTTTATTCATGTCTAAGGTATAGATCTCAAAGGTCAAGGAATGGCTTTTTATTTTTAAGAAAACCAAGGAGAATCTTTTTTTTTTTTAAGATAAGGTAGATTACTCAATATTTTAGAATTTGTGTTTGGTATTCCACAGTCTAAATGTTCGTTTGCTTTCCAATTTCTCTTGGTGTTCACGGTACAAACAAATCAACTGGAATGGTCTTTTTTGTAGTTAAAATTTTGAAAAGCTTGATCAAAAATTTTTAATCTCAGTTATGATAGACCCGGTCACATTCCTGCTTCTTATGAGACGGACACTAGTATCTATCACACAGGGTATATACCAAGCTTTGTTTTGAGATAGTGTTCTACATTTTAAGAATTGATTCTAGTTCCTTTTCTTTTTAATGTATTTTTGAAAGAGTGCAAGCAGGGGAAGGGCAGAGAGAAGGGAGGAACAGAGGCTCCGAAGCAGGCTCTGCAGGACAGGCTGACAGCAGTGAGCCTGATGTGTGGCTTGAACTCATGAACCTCAGAATCATGACCTGAGCCGGTCTGATGCTCGCTCAACTGAACCACCCAGGTGCCCCTAAAATGTTTTTAAAAAATATTTTGAAAGAGAATGAGTGTGTGCACGCAAGCGAGGGGCAGAAAGAGGGAGAGGATCCCAAGCAGGCTCCAAGCTGTCAGCACAGAACCCAAGGCCGGGCTTGAGCTCACCAAGTTGTAAGCCAAAACTAAGAGTCAGAGGCTTAACTGAGCCACTCAGGTGCCCCTCTAGTGCTTTTTACTATGCATGTTTGAAGCCACAGGTATCAAATACCCACAGACGCCCCTTCACTAAATTTTAAAATTAACCTTTGTTTCAATACACGGTCTACAGATTTCAGGACACTGAACACTATTAACATGTTTGGGGGGAAAATTCTTTAGAAGATACTTCAAAACCATGCATCCTTGCTAGATTGACGTGCTGCGGGTGTGCCTCGTGCTAGCGGCAAGCTTGTACCTCTCCCGTTTGTTCCTATCTAACTAAGATAAAGTCCCTAACTAAAAGTGTTATTAAAACTGCCTGTTTACGTTAACCCAGAAACCAAGTGGTAGTTGTAACGCTAAAGTAATAGGAGTTAGTCCCTCCCCCCAGGGACTCCAGGATGTGGTGGCTCAACTTACAGATGTCAGCCTTGTGGGAAAGCTTCAGCTTTAAAACTCAAAGAACCACTTAACGGAACCAAAAGGCATTTCCCAAGTGCCGTGACCTTACTAAGATGCCTGGTATACGCATACACAGATGCGGGAGCCTACTCCCGGAGAAAGGCGGTTCTAGCCGTTAGCGCTTTGTGCACAGCCTCCAGTGATCTTATGAGTGGCTCTGAAAAGAGCCTTTGGTTTTTCTTCTGAGAACAGTTCAGGTCACTCGCTGGGATTCACGCCTTCGAAATTACTTGTTCTGGCCTTTGTGGTGGTGGCTCTCGGTCTTCTTGGGCAGCAGCGCCGCCTGGATGTGGGGCAGGACGCCGCCCTGCGCGATGGTGACGCGGCCCAGCAGCTTGTTGAGCTCCTCGTCGTTGCGGATGGCCAGCTGCAGGTGGCGCGGGATGATGCGCGTCTTCTTGTTGTCGCGGGCCGCGTTGCCCGCCAGCTCCAGGATCTCGGCCGTCAGGTACTCGAGCACGGCCGCCAGGTACACGGGCGCGCCGGCCCCGACCCGCTCGGCGTAGTTGCCCTTGCGGAGCAGGCGGTGGATTCGGCCCACGGGAAACTGCAAGCCGGCTCTAAACGACCTGGACCTGGCCTTGGCACGTGCTTTGCCGCTCTGCTTCCCCCGCCCAGACATAATTCCACCGAGGAAAGGCAGGAAACCTACGTCCGAAAAAAAAAACCCCGCTACTGGGACCTATTTATAGCCTGCCGTAGGCTGTGATTTGCTACCTGATTGGCTGATGGCCATCTATCCAATCAGAGAACAGCGCCAGAATCACCTCATTTACATTCACGTCACCAGCCTATATCCAATCAGGCGGTGTCTGCTCTGTACGTCACGTCATCACTGTGCCTATAAATAGGAGTCTGGCCAGACCTGAGCGCTAGTCGCTGACTTGGCGCAGTAGAGCTATAACCGCCTGTCTGTAACACCAGAGAGCTGTACACTCGCCATGCCGGAGCTGACGGCGAAGGGCACGACCATTTCCAAGAAAGGCTTCAAGAAAGCTGTAACCAAAACCCAGAAGAAGGAAGGGAAGACGCGCAAGCGCAGCCGCAAGGAGAGCTACTCGGTGTACGTGTACAAGGTGCTGAAGCAGGTGCACCCCGACACCGGCATCTCGTCCAAGGCTATGAGCATCATGAACTCCTTCGTGACTGACATCTTCGAGCGCATCGCGGGCGAGGCGTAGCGCCTGGCGCATTACAACAAGCGCTCGACCATCACGTCGCGGGAGATCCAGACGGCCGTGCGCCTGCTGCTGCCCGGGGAGCTGGCCAAGCACGCCGTGTCCGAGGGCACCAAGGCCGTCACCAAGTACACCAGCGCCAAGTAATCTTGGCCAAGTAAGCGTCTTGTTACCCAACCCCAAAGGCTCTTTTCAGAGCCACCCATCTTTTCTGAATTAGAGCTGTAGACTCAACCTACACACATTCTCTAGATAAACTTGAGAATTCAAAACTAGTAGACATTAGTTGTACTTGAACAGTTCAATGTAGCCATTTCAGGACTAACAATACTATGATACCTTCTTCTTTTAATTTTAGCATTTTATTCAGAGCGGGAGAGGGGCTGAGGCAGGCTCCAAGACGCTTGAGCTCTCAGCACGTGGCTTCATGCGGGGCTCCAACACCCCAAACATGAAACCAAGATCTGAGTGGTAGTCAGATGGCATAAACCAACTGAGCCACCCAGTTGCTCCTTAAGATTTTAAATTCCAGGGGCACCTGGGTGGCTCAGTCGGTTAGCGGCCGACTTCGGCTCAGGTCATGATCTCTCACTCTGTGAGTTCGAGCCCTGCGTCAGGCTCTGTGCTGACAGCTCAGGGCCTGGAGCCTGCTTCAGATTCTGTCTCCTCTCTCTGCCCTTCCCCTGCTCATACTCTGTCTCTATGTCTCTCAAAAATAAACATTAAAAAAATTTAAAAAAAATTTTAAATTCCAATGTCCTAAATATTTTTTTTTCACTTACAATAGAGAATTAAGGGAGTTTTTAAGCGGATAAAAATGTTTAAATATGGAAAGATGACTTTTCTCATTAAGATCGCTTTGTCATTTTTGAGATTTCACCCCACCTGAAGAACTGCCCGTGTGTATGCTTATTGATACAAGCATTTAAACGTTTTTCCCCTGAGTGGTGTTTCACCTTATTCCCACAGGTTCTGGAAATATTCCAAATCTTCATGAGTCCCTAAGAGTTGCTGAGAAATCCACATGTCTTCATTCTCCACTAGGAACTCGCAAATTATTAGCAAGGCAAAGCTGCTGGCCACAGTGGCTTTCCTTAGATCAGACTTGCAGACCGAACGCAGATCAAGAACCCAGCTTTGGGGAACTCCGGGGCACAGAGGAGGCTGGAATGGGTTTGCAACCTCCGAGGACTAGCCATGTCCGACAAATAAGAGGAAAGCTTAGTCTGAGACAATCCAGGTGAAAGAGAAAACACAAGGGGTTTTGTTTCAAAACGGTTTTTTAAATGTGTGTTTTAAGAAAGGTGCTGTCTGCCCGGGGCCCGGCCTCTGGATCCCTGAGTAACAGAGGAGTGGCCAGATAGAATTTTCCGAGGACGGGCCACAGCAGCGCCGGGGCTCTGCCTTCAATACAGGAAGGTTTGATTTGGGAAGCGGGGAAAGCAATTTGAGGTGCCCCCCCACCCCAGCACCTCCGGCTGTTAGTCCTGAAGCGATTACCTGTGGGGATTTGCCCTGGATGCGGGGGAGACATTCGCCGTCTCCCGCTCCGAGGCTGTGGTGTTGGTCCGCCGCAGAGCAGAGAGCGTAACGGGTGCCGGGAAGGGGAGGGCTGGAGAAAGCCCCGTGAGGAGCCCAGAGGCCGTCCCCTAAAGCCGTCCTGATGCCTCTGAGCCCCGAACAGGAGAGGAACCTCTGTTGCTGCCCTTCTCAAAGGGGAAACTTCCGAGGTACCTGGGGGGCTCAGTCGGTTAAGTGTCTGACTTGATTGCGGCTCAGGTCATGATCACACGGTTGGGAGTTCAAGCCCCACATCAGGCTCTGTGCTGACTGTGGAGCCTGCTTGGGATGGTCTCTCCCTCTGTTCCTCCCCGACTTGTGCTCTCTCTCTCTCTCTCTCTAAATAACTAAACAAACAAACAAACAAACAAAAACAAAAAAAAAAGGAGAAAGTGCCAGTCTTTTCTCAGACGGGACCGTGAGGGTATAGGGGGGCAGAGAAACCCTCGCAGGGAGCAGGGCCGGCACGAGCCAGACCGGCCCCCGTCTTCGCTGCCGCCCCAGCAGGCACCGCTCCCCCTCTGGTGGAGGGCCAGTTGGAGAAAGTGGCTGCGTTTTATTGTTACCCCTTCATCTGCCAAAAAGGATTTTAAGATTGTGTTTCCCTTTTCTCTATTCTTCAAGCATGCGCTCAGTGAATGACTGTGTGTCAGAGACCCAGACGGAGGGCCCGGATTCACCGTGTTCCGAACCTTCCAGTAGAGTGAGGGAGACAGAACACACAGGTTCTCAGGCTGTTGTGAATGAAGGAGATAACTGAGTGTCCATAAAAGGCTTTGCATGGTCTGTAATTCGGTCCAGCTTTTTTTTTTTTTAAGTTTTTTGAGAGAGAGAGAGAGAGAGCAGGGGAGGGGCAGGGAGACAGCAGGAGAGAGAATCCCAAGCAGGCTCCACGTGTCAGTACAGAGCCCGACGCAGGGCTGGCTCTCACGAACTGTGAGATCATGACCTGAGCCAAAAGGAAGCCGGATGCTTCGCTTAACGGACTGAGCCCCCCAGGCGCCCCTGAAAATACTTCAGTCCAGCTTTTCTGCAGGTGGCCGGGAAGGCAGCATGCGTCCAGACTGAGCACGCCTACTCACAGCTGCTGACCATCTTTCAAAATAACAAGGTCCCTCTAGGAGAGACTGGCCGGGAGAAGCTCTTGTGATACTATCAGAACATCAGTCCAGGCTTCCAGGTGTCCAAGGAGGCCACCGAGGCCGCCTACATCGACAAGAAATGCCCCCTGATCAGCAAGGTCTCTGTCCGAGGGTGGATCCTGACTGGCGTGGTGACCAAGGTGCAGACGAAGAGGACCACCGTCATCCAGCAAAGCTACCTCCATGACATCTGAGCGCACGACTTTGAGGGACACCCTAAGATCGCGTCCCCGCACCTGTCCTCCTGCCCTGGTGGGGGGGGGGGCAGTCAGGTGGGCAACATCGTTGTGGCAGGCAGGTGGGCCAGCCCCAAGTGCGTCCGTGTGCTTCCACATGCTCAAGGTCACCAAGCCCCCTGGTACCAAGAACCACTTCCAGAGGCTCTAGGACCACATGCCTGCCCACTCCCCAGACCAAAGAGAGTTACTTTCCCAGTCAGCGATCAATCAGTCACTTCGGCCCAGAGAGCGTGATGTGAACTTTGTGCGAACCAACGTTTAGCTACCCCTTCAGGGTGGCTCGCTAGTTTGGGACGTGGGCCGGGTTCGGTCACGTCCTGTGAAAGGACATGTCCACTAGTGGCCTGTACCTTGTCTGTAAATAGGGTCTAATCAAGACGTCATTCGGAATCTTGAGAGGAGATCGGCCTGGATTTAAGGGATCCTTAGAACGGAGAGGGACATCACAGACACAGAGACGCAGAACAGAGGGCCATGTGAAACCCGAGGCGGTCACACACCGGAGCGAGGCCACGCCAAGCCAAGGATCTAAGACTGCCGGCCGCCACCGGCAGCCAGGGAGAGGCACGGGCCAGATCCTCCCTCAGAGCCTCCACAAAGGGCCAACCCTGCCGGCCGGCCGATTCTGGACTTCTGGTGTTCAACACTGTGAAAGAATAGATTTGTTGTTTTAAGCCACCCAGTTAGTGGGAACTTGTCGCAGCTGCCCTGGGGAAACCGATACGCCCGAGCTTCCTGATTCAGATCCGCCCTCCAGGAAAGGTCATCTGACCCTCAACAGGCTTCCAGTCTTCACCTCCAATCTCGTCAGGGGGCTGATGGCACGAGTAATGGGAGAAATTCTTTTCCGTTGAGAAAAACAATGATGGTGAAGATGTGTTTCTGGGGCGCCTGGGTGGCGCAGTCGGTTAAACATCTGACTTCGGCTCAGGTCATGATCTCACGGTTCATGGGTTCGAGCCCCGCGTCAGGCTCTGTGCTGACAGCTCAGAGCCTGGAGCCTGCTTCAGATTCTGTGTCTCCCTCTCTCTCTGCTCCCACCCCCCCTTGTGCTCGGTCTCTCTGCTCCCAAAAATAAACATTTAACAAAGAATTAAAAATAAATAAAAGAACTACAAAAAAAAAGAGGTATGTTTCTGGCAGACACATGTGCACAGATGGAATGGGGTACCCTAGTAACCCCAGTATCCTGTCCCCAAGAGTCAGCATCCTTTAGGAAGGAATCCAACAGCTAAGGAAGATTCCGTCATGTGAGCCCAAGAGGAATATTAGTGGCACTCTGCCATCTGGTTTTTATGCCACCCGTCTCCTGTCTCCTTTATGTGTAAGACGTTTGCCGGAATTCTTAAACGGGGGTTCCAAATTTATTGTATTATGGATTTCTTTTGAAGTCTGGTTGATCCTATACATCTTCTTAGAAGAAATAGCTAAGTATGTATTTATTTAATAATAAAACAGTGCCAGATTGAAACAGTTTCCAAAATATTTTTAAAATGTTTGATACAGCAATATTTGTGCTTCTTCATTCGCACTTCAAATAGCAAAGTAACGATTATAACATTTTGAGGTTCTCATGAGCATCAACGATGTTTTGAGAAATCCGTAACCATGGTTAAGTGCTAAGGAATGTAGCTGTGATTTCCCTTGGCCACAAAGCCACTAGGACGGCTAATCTGACGGGTCTGTTTGCTATTCAGTATTCATAATGGGAAGGAATGCTCAATTTCAGTTAATGGTTAGTGACAACGAAAATGTTTCTCCCCGAAGACTACTTTGTCAGTTGAGCGCAGAGTGGATTTTAGGGAGACAAGATTAAGAACATGGAGACAGGGAGGGACAGCAATCCACATGTGGAGAGAGGACGGGGTCGGGACAAACACGGTGGCAGTGGAGACGGCGGAAAGTAGTCACATAACAAAAACATACAGGAAATGAGATCAGCGTGATCTTGTAGGTAGACTGAAGTGGAGGTTGAAGAAAGAACTAACAAGGGAAAATACCACCCATTTCTGGATGAACAACCGTGTGAATGCGGTACAGGGTACGACTAGCCACGATATGGGTCCACTGGCCACGTGTGGTTACTGGGCCCTTGCAGTGTTGCAGGTCTGCGCTGAGACACGCTGGGGCTGCAAAACACACACCGGATTTCGGAAACCTAACTTTTTAAAATGTAAATTCGAATTTTTGTCTTTATTACATGATGAAATTATAACTTTTTGAGATAGAGGGGGCAAGTGAGAGGCAGAGAGAGAAAGAGAGAGAGAGAGAGAGAAGCAGGGCTCACCCAAAGCGGGGCTTGAGCTCACATGATACGGGACTCAAACTCATGACTATGAGATCATGACCTGAGCCAAAGTCAGAGGCTTAACCGACTGAGTCACCCAGGCATCCTGAAATTATAATTTTTTTGATATATTAAAAAATATATTTGATTACAATTAATTTCACTTATTTCTTTTCTCTACTTCAAATGTGGCTACTGGAAAGTTTAAAGGGACATACGTGGCCAGTATTTGTGGCTTGCATTGTATTTCTACTGGTCATTTTTGAAATTCAAAACAGAGGCTCTGCTAAGGACACTGTAAGAGAATGAACAGACAGACCACAGGTGGAGAGAGTATTTGAAAATCATGTATCTGATAAAGGACTTGTATCCAGAACTTAGTTTTTAAAGCGCTTGAAACTCAACAGGATGAAAATGAACCCAATTAAAGACCAGGCATAAAGATCCGGACAAACATCTCACCAAAAAGACAGACAGATGTCCAAGAAGCGTACCAAAAGGTCCTGAACGTAACTGTTATTAGGGAAATACAAATTAAACAAGGAGGTATTATTACACACCCATTAGAGTGGCTGAAATCCAAAACGTGACATTACCAAATGCCGAGGGTGAGAAAAACAAGAAATCTCGCTCACTGCTTGTGCGAATGCTTAATGGTATTGTCACTTTGGAAGACAGTCTAGAAGTTCCTTCTATAGCTAAACATCCAACCCAGCAATGGTGCTCCTGGCAATATTTTTCCCGAGGGTTTGAAAATTTATGTCAACACAAAACCTGCATGCAAGTATGTATGTCTGTATGTATGTATTCACATTTATTTTTGAGAGAGAAACAGACAGATGGGGGGTGGGCAGAGAGAGGGAGACAGAGGATCTGAACCAGGCTCCGTGCTGTGACTGCAGAGCCCAATTCAGGGTCTGAACTCATGGACCATGAGATCATCACAACCTGAGTCAAAGTCAGACGCTTAACTGACTGAGCCACCCAGGGCGCCCCACACCTGCACACAAGTATTTATAACTTTACTTACAATGACTTAAAAAAAAAAAAAGTGGAAGCAATCAACCCCTTGAAATAGGCAAATGGACAAACTGTAGTATACCCATACAGCAGAGTTACTCAGTGATAAAAAGAAACAAGATACTAATCCACATAACGAAAATGGATGAATCTTAAATACATGCTGACAAGGGAAAGAACCAGACTGAAAAACCGTACCTTTCACCTCTCAAGTTGATAAGACTGGGAGCTGTGCAGATACCTGCTGTTTCATAAGGGGTCATCAGGGCAGCCTGGATCCCACACCGGAGATGCTGCCCCTTTCCTCTACAGTGTGACACAGATGTCCCATCTCCTAGCTCCTTGCAGCCCCCCAGCTAAGGCATTCAGAGGGTCTGTGTACAGAAGCACATGACACTTTTCTCCTATGAATTTTAGTGTACATATTTAATCAAATGGTGCTAAAGTTTTTTTTTTTGTGAAAAGGTATATACAGTAAAATTTTAAGGGAAGAGTAAAAATAGAAATTAAGTCAAATTGGGGATTCCAGATAGACCACAGGTCTCCGAGAAATAATTATGGTAATAATTCACTCACTTCTTTTTTAGGTCTATTTCCATGGCCTCTATCACTGACTTTGAGAAGAGAGTGGAGGAGGGACAAAGAGAATCCCAAGCAGGCTCTGCACTGCCAGTGAACTGAGATTATGACCTGAGCTAGAACCAAGAATCAGACGCTTAACCGACTGAACCACCCAGGTGCCCCACCACAGATTTTTTTTTAAATGCTTGTGGGCTCTCAAAGCAGCATCTAGATGATTATGACCTAGATCTTGTACCCAAAGTTACCTGACTTGAATACTGGGCATCTTATTTTGATAAATACGGTAGGACAGGATTTGGAATATCTCGGTATTTGTAATAGCACATACCAATTTAATGATCCGATCACGAAAAATAGGAGTGATCCGATTATAACTTGTAAGTTATGTAAAAAAGTCAATTCAACTGTTTGCCAGCTGATTGCGGCTAGCCTGATTATCGGGTACTAATGTGAATTACGGGTCACAGCAAGAACTCTTCACTCTTGTCAATCTGACAAACAGCCCAGTTCAGAGACTGCAATAGATGTTCAAATGAAATCAGATTAAGAAACTCTGGGCTTTGGACCTCAAATATCAGCAGTTACTGGGCAGCCAGCCTGATTCCCAGGACTGTTTTCACACACCAGCCAACATAAGGAGGCAAAACAGATGTAACCTAATGCTCAGACAGTAGACTGTCCTAACTTTCCACAGCTCCAGGCTCTTTTCCTGGTAGAGAGTACTTAGACTCCTAAGGACGAGCCACATTCCCCATGGCCCTCTCCTCTGAAGTCACAGGATTAGACCTTTTTTCTGTTCAAAGGACTCCTTTCCAAGTTGCTTCATCTAGATGTCAAGTCTCACTGAAAAGTGCAGATGCATGAACAATCCACTCATACTTAGAAAAGACAGTCCACGCAACCACTCTAGTGAGGAGTTTCTATTATTTCTCAAGCATATTTTTTTTCAAGTATATTCTATGGTGTCAGCAAAGTGAACTTGGCAAACATTCAATTTGCTTGTTAAACCAGCAGTTTCTCTAAGATAGGACGACCTACTCCCATACATTAACCAAGAGCTTACAGTCCCTTGAGAGTTGTGAGTGGCTCTTAAAAGAGCCTTTGGGTTATAAGGCTTGTCTGGTGACAGGAGCGGTTCTACTTGGAGCTGGTGTACTTGGTGACGGCCTTGGTGCCCTCGGACACGGCGTGCTTGGCCAGCTCCCCGGGCAGCAGCAGGCGCACGGCCGTCTGGATCTCCCGCGACGTGATGGTCGAGCGCTTGTTGTAATGCGCCAGGCGCGACGCCTCGCCCGCGATGCGCTCGAAGATGTCAGTGACGAAGGAGTTCATGATGCTCATGGCCTTGGACGAGATGCCGGTGTCGGGGTGCACCTGCTTCAGCACCTTGTAGATGTAAATGGAGTAGCTCTCCTTGCGGCTGCGCTTGCGCTTCTTGCCTTCCTTCTTCTGGGTTTTGGTTACAGCTTTCTTGAAGCCTTTCTTGGAAATGGTCGTGCCCTTCGACGTTAGCTCCGGCATGGCTGGCGAACAGCTCCAACACGGCTAACAATGGCCGCTTGAGGGTGCTATTTATAGGCGCAGCGCTCAATGACGTGTCGGGCAGCCAACACCTGATTGGACGACGGTACATGAGGTGATTCCAGGAAGGTCCTCTGATTGGATAACAGACAATCAGCCAATCAGATAGCAAATCACAGCCCGTCTCCGTCTATAAATAGGCCCGGTAGCGGCCCTAACGGAAACTTCTTCCGTTGGAATCTCGCTGTTCTTCGGCCATGTCTGGGCGCGGGAAGCAGGGCGGCAAGGCTCGAGCTAAGGCCAGGTCTCGTTCGTCCAGAGCGGGGCTGCAGTTCCCGGTGGGCCGTGTGCACCGCCTGCTCCGCAAGGGCAACTACGCCGAGCGGGTCGGGGCCGGCGCGCCCGTGTACCTGGCGGCCGTGCTCGAGTACCTGACGGCCGAGATCCTGGAGCTGGCGGGCAACGCGGCCCGCGACAACAAGAAGACGCGCATCATCCCGCGCCACCTGCAGCTGGCCATCCGCAACGACGAGGAGCTCAACAAGCTGCTGGGCCGCGTCACCATCGCGCAGGGCGGCGTCCTGCCCAACATCCAGGCCGTGCTGCTGCCCAAGAAGACCGAGAGCCACCACCACAAAGTCCAGAACAAGTGATGTCTCACAACCGGTAAAGCCCAGCGAGTGACCTCGATTGCCAAAGAGGGGAGAGTAAACCTCAAAATTGAACCAAAGGCTCTTTTCAGAGCCACTCACAGTTTCTGAGAAGGAGCTAAGACACAGAAGTTACAAAAAACAGTAGCTGATTCAACAACAAAGGATTTAACGGACCATAACTCTTTCTCACACAGGGCTCCCGAAAACGGTCTAGTTAACGGTGACCGTGGCCTCCGAAGCCGTTCGCCGTACGGAGCAGTACATTTCGCACTGGAGCTCCTGATGGGACTAGCCCTTCAGAGTCCCCAACAGTCACCCAGCCGGCTGCTGAGGGCAGAAGTGCCATCTTCCCCCGGGGGGGGGGGGGGGGAGCAGGGGGTGGGAAGGGGAGGTGTGGGGGAAGGAGCGAACTTCGATGAGCGCTGTTGTGAGAAGCCAAATCCCATGAAACAGGATGCAGATGTGGAATCCTGTTGTGGGGTTTGTATTCTAATGAGGACAGTTAGGCCAGTGAAGATTAGAGGCAAAGGAGATTTGTAAACTCAACTCTTGTATTTGCAAGCGTGCCTACAGGAGGTCAGCCCCTAGGAGCTGGCAGATCAACACGCATATACTTCTATAGCCTGTTTTCTCAGCTGCCCCGAGGCAAGGGATTTCCTTCCAAGAGTTCTAGGATGCTTCCTGAAATCTCTAACCATGACTTGTTAATTAGCCAAAAGATAAAAGGCACAAATACGTCACACCTATCTGTGAAAAGCAGTAAAAATGGATAGGGGGTATGTTTTAGTGTCTTGGTTACAGCTCACAAATGCCTAATGCCATTTTGATGGTAAAATACTAGCAGGGATATTCGAGTCCGTAATGTGACCAGGCAGTTTCATCAATGATTTAAGAATACTAGGAACTGATTTCAAGAGATTTACCCACTTAAAATGAAGCAAAGGTCTCCTTTTTCTTTCAAGTTTATTTATTTTGAGGAAGTATGTGTACATGTGCAGGAGAGCGGCAGAGAGGGAGAGCGAGTCCCAAGCAGGATCCGCCCAGGCAGCACAGAGCCCGATGTGGGGCTCAATCTCCCAAACCGTGAGATCGTGGCCTGAGCTCAGATCGACAGTCGGATGCTTAAGGGACTGAGCCGCCCAGGCGCCTGCAAATGTTTTCTTGGTCCTTTAGTACCGCCCCTGAGTTAAAAACCCACAAACAAATGAAAAAGGAAAGTAGCCAAATGCAAAAGTCTTGTACAAAAATGAAATCACTAAAACTCTCCAAATACAACGCAGAACAAAAAACCTGCACAATTATTACACACTATAAAAATTCCTTAAATGTTCACAAAGTTAAAAATTATTTTAATAATATTCTTGTCTGAACCTACAGAATTCGTAGTGTCTTACAATTGTAAGGACACATTAAATAAAAACCTATGTTAACTTATTTTAAAATGCTGATGAAATATATAAGGCTGTCTGGAAAAACAAATTGCTTAAATTAATCTTAAAAATGAGTAAGAACTAAGATAAGTGGGGGAGGGGGGGACTAAGCTCATCAGTGAGCTACTGGCCTAAAAAACCGGGCTTCCAGGCATATGTCCTCTTAGACATTTAAAGAAAAGACAAATCGGCAGTTAATGAAATGGCTCCGGATTCTGAAAAAAGTCTCCTGTTGTGAATATGATAAAATCCAATGAAGGAAGCACCCTACAATATAAGCGTCAAAAATCTTCCATTGGGGCGCCTGAGTGGCTCAGTCGGTTAAGTGCCCTACTTTGGCTCAGGTCATGACCTCAAGCTTGGTGAGTTCAAGCCCTGTGTTGGGTTCTGTGCTGACGGCTCAGAGCCTGGAGCCTGTTTTGGATTCTAGGTCTCCCTCTCTCTCTGCCCCTCCCCCACTCACACTCTGTCTCTCTCTCAAAAATAAACATTAAAAAAAAATCTTCCATTTAATGTGAACAACTAATTTGGACAGCCCTTAAAAATTACCAATGACAGGGGCCTCTGTGTGGCTCAGTCTGTGTATCTAAGCATCTGACTTCGGCTCAGGTCATGATCTCACCACTTGTGAGTTCAAGCCCTGCATCAGGCTCTGTGCGGACAGCTCAGAGCCTGGAGCCTGCTTCAGATTCTGTGTCTCCCTCTCTCTCAGCCCCTCCCCTGCTCGCACTCGGTCTCTCTCTCTCAAAAATAAACATTAGAAGAATTAAAAAAAAATTACCAATGACAAATTGGGGTCCACCTAAGAACAGAAGGTTACTTGAATGCTGAGTAAAAGAAAACTTAATTCCCTTTATAAAGTTAAAGGCAAACGGAAATCTTAACTCTCAATCTTAAACTCAAGAGGTGCTTAAATGGATCTCAACCACAGTTCTCTTCAAAACTGTGGACACTTTCAGAGAAGGAGCTGTGGTCAAGTTTCAAAACACTGTATTTCAGTAATAGTCAATGTCATCCTAACTACAGCTCCTTCCAAATGTTCGTTTGAATGTATTATTTCTGGTTCATGCACACTGTGTTACACGAGAAGGAGTAAAATAAATAGGACTTTTTGGTGAATGTTGGCGGTCTTTCATTTGTGAAGTCGGAAAGCCACCGCAAGCACTTAGTGGAAGAAACGGAATATTCCACTGCAATCGGACTGTGGACGAATCGGAGCGGAGGAGATTAGGGACGAACGATCCCGGAAGGAAGGAGGACAAGGAAGGCTCGATGCTGAGGCCCAGAAAGGTAGCCGGTTACCATCGAAGGGGCTGAATGAGGAGCAGAGGGGTTAAATGAGCAATCCCGCCCGAAGGCGGTCTGTTAGGAAACAGGCCAAACAGCGGAAGTGCCTCGCTGCTATGAGTAACGGTCACACAGCCTGTAACCTGGGACTGACAGCACGGACAGATTTCAAATATGCACATTTATATACAATCCTTTTTACTACGACACACATTAAGAAATACATTTTAGGGGCGCCCGGGGGGCTCGGTCGGTTAAGCATCCAACTTCGGCTCAGGTTATGATCTTGCGGTTCGTGAGTTCGGGCCCCGCGTTGGGCTCTGTGCTGACGGCTCGGAGCCTGGAGCCTGCTTCCGATTCTGTGTCTCCCCCTCTCTCTCTGCCCCTCCCCCGGTCACTCTCTGTCTCTCTGTCTCAAAAATAACTATCAAAAAAAAATTTAAAACCTTAAAAAAAGAAATGCATTTGATATGACGGCGAAGGTCGCACTGGGAAATACACATGCGCACACCAACAACTACAAGGGCACTTTTCAGAAACGATGCCCTCTGTGGATAGATCGTGAGATTTCTCCTGTTTTCTGGCATCTCCTGTCTCACGAAGGGTCACATCTGCCGCGTGGAACACCGGAAGGAGAAGAGCGGCCGGGGCGGCGGATTTCGCCGCTAAGGGACCGGACCGGCGCCCTCCGAGCCGCGGGCATGGAAACGCCTTCCGAGCCGGGCCGGCGAGAGCGCTCCGTGGGAGTCCCGGGCCCGGAGCGCGGAGGGACGCCGCCGCGGGGCGGGGGACAGAAGACTTCAGAAGCTCAGTCCCGCGCGGCCAGCGGCTGAGCCTCCTGCTCTTAGAGAAAATTAGCAAAAGGAAGGGGACCTGAGAAAAAAAGAAATTTGTGGCTGCTGAAAGACAGGGTGTCGGTGTGTCTGCGTGTCTGTGTCAGTCCCAGCAGCTTTCATCTCTGTTCTCAGGGCTGCCAGGGCAGGGGGCCTTTATCGGCTCGCTCAGGCTGTACTCGATCTAGTTCAGTGATGGGTTTCTTTTACTTGCAAGCACATTTTTTTCTGGCAAATTCAAGCGGTGCGGCAAAAATCCTGCCTCCGGCACCGCGGTCAATTAAACGCGTTTGGTCTTTAATCCTGGCCCCTCATCACAGGATTCTTCTTGGTGAAATGAAATGGCCTTTTTTTTTTTTTTAACGTGTATTTATTTATATATTTATCTTAATTTTTTTTTAACATGTATTCGTTTTTGAGAGACAGAGTGTGAGCAGGGGAGGGGCGGAGAGAGAGGGAGACACAGGATCGGAAGCAGGCTCCAGGCTCTGAGCTGGCATCACAGAGCCCGACACGGGCTTGAACTCATGGGCTGCGAGATCATGACCTGAGCCGAAGTCGGACACTTAACTGAGCCACCCAAGTGCCCCTACATGTATTTATTTTGAAAGAGAGAGAGACAGTGGAGGAGGGACAGACAGAGAGAGAGAGAGGGAGAGAGTGAATCCCAAACAGGCTTCACACTATCAGTGGAGAGCCCGATGCGGGGCTCAGTCCCGCAAACCTCGAGATCATGACCTGAGCCAAAATCGAGAGTCAGACGCATAACCAACTGAGCCCTGAAACCAGGGGCCCCTGAAAATGGCCTTGTTTGTAATCGTGGGGACCACTGAGAGAGAACTGGAGAATAAGGGAGACGGAGGCAGCGAAACAACACGCACCTTTAACTGAGGGATGAAACTTCCCTCTTGCTTCTCATAGTGTAAGGCAATTAAGAAAACCTGACATGAAACGAGGGCTATTTTTGGATCATCAGAACACTGTGACTCGACTCCATGGGGCCATCGGCCCAATCCCAGGCTGTGCTGCCGGAATCCACGTGAGGACAGGGACCCCGGCTGCTCTGTCACTTCTGCTTTCTGCCCTTGCCCCGTGAGTCCTCTGAGATCCTGGCCCTGATCAGAACTGGACCACATTTAACCACATTTAACTTTCTAGCAGAAATAAAACTGCCATGTAATGGTCTTCCCATCTTAAACCACTGCATGTCCTTACACAGTGTGTGAATCAACCAATCACAGGTGACCGTCCCGTAACAACGACCCCCAAGTAACACGCTGCGGAAAATAAGAAAATCAACTTGTCGCATTCCCCGGAAAATAAGGATATCGTTAGATCACTGACAGCTTCTCTCTAAAATCTGCCAGGAGAAGTAGGGGATCCCCAAGGAATCTCCTCTCCCTTAAGCACAGAGGAATTAAATATATAAATTAAATAGATTTATATATAAATTAATATAGAGAGATATTACATCACAACCATTTCATGCCTAACCTCTTTCTGTTGAGTCTCCTGAATCCCAGCCATTCAGGTTCTGCCCGGGGGCTAGGCTGGAGCTTGTGTTCTTCCTGGGCAATCTCAGATCGCCTGTCTCATCTTTAAGGGCCCAAGAAGGGCCTCCCTAGATTCAATAACAAGCATCCTCACAAGAGACCAAAGGGAAGGCCCAGAGAAGGTGATGCGGAAGATGAAGGCAGAGATGAAAGTGGTTCTTACAGACCCAGAAACACCAAAGATTCCCGGGAGCCACCAGAGACCAGGAAGGAAGCATGAGACAAATTCTTTCTCTGGGCATCCAGGAAGGAACCAGTTCTGCCAACACTTGATTTTGACTTCCTCCTACCAGAATGAAACAGGAATACATTTCTGTTGTTTTTAACCACCCAGTTTTTGATAACTTGCTATGGCAGCCACAAGAAACTACTACCCTCTAAGAGGATGAAAAGACAAGCTATTGACTCGAAGCAAATAGCTGGAAAATACATACACGACCAGGCGCTCGCAGCTAGAATGTATAAAGAACTTCTGAAACTCTCCACTAAAAATTCCCGAACAATCCAAATAGAAGATGGATGAAAAACAGGAAGGGACTTTTCACCAGAAAGGATATACACATGGCAAATACAGACGCAAATTATCACTTGTCAATATGATATGTCGTTAGGGAATTTCAAATTACAACCATAATGATACCACTACACACCTACTGGCATGACCAAAATCCAAAACATGGACACCATCAATTCTGGCTAGGGCTTAGAACAACAGATATCACCATTCATCGCTGGTTGTACGAGAAAAACAGCACAGCCACAATGAAAGACACGGTTGCTTACAAAAGTAAACGTTTTAGCTCTCTACTTGATCCAGCAATTGTCGCGATATATATATATTATATACATATTATATACATGTATATATGTATTATATATATGTATATGTATATGATATGTAGATTATATGTATTATTATGTATATTATATAAGTATATATATGTGTATACATACATTGGATTATATATATGTATATACATACATTGGATTATATATATATATATATATATATACACACACACACATATCCCAAATGTTTATAGCCATTTTATTCACAATTCACTTCAATAGCTGACTAGAGAAATCAACTATGGCACACCCACATAAGGAAGTATTTTTCAGTGATAAAAAAGAAATGAGCTATCAAGCCATGAAAAGGCGGTAGGAATCTTAAGAGCATCTTGCTGCGTGAAAGAAGCCAGTCTGAAAAAGACAACAGACTGCAGGAGTCTAATAACATCCCGGAAATGACAGAACTCTAAGAACAGTAAAAACAGCGGTGGCTGTCAGGCGGCGGTGGGGGGAGGGGGCAGGGATGAGCAGACGGAGCGCGGGGGAGTTTTAGGACCTGGAAACAGTCTGTAGAATACTGTGCAGTGGGTACGTGACATGAGGCGTTTGTCAAAACCCGCAGAACCGACTGCACCACACGCAGGGACCCTCATGTAAATTACGGCCGTCAGTTAATAGTAAGACATCAGTAACGGTTCATTACTTGTCACAAATGCACCGGCGCTGCTGTAGAGGCAGAGGACGGATTCGAGATAGAGGTACGTTCTGCCCACTCTTTCTGCCAACCTGACACTGCTTTTCAAAGTAGAGTCTCTCTTTTAAAAATCAATTGCAAAAGATTACCTCCTGTAGAATTCGATTTATATCAAGATTCTTGAAGTGACGTGGTTAAAGAAACAGAGACTATTAGTGGCCCGAGGGTTGAGAGGGGGTGTGGGTGGCAGAGACATGTCTGTGCTAGAAAAGAAACGTGCGGGATCCTCGCAGTGATGCAAGGAGATTACACTTGATTACATCGATGTCAACATCGTGCTCGCCATATTGCACTAGTTTTGCAAGATGTACCTTTTGGGGAAACTGAGTAAACTGAACATGGTATCTGTAATAGTTTTTACACCTGCACCTGGATATACAGTTATCTCAAAGCTTAATTAAAAAATTTGTAGGATGCAGTTAAGAGGAAAGAGGAAATTCTAGCACTAAATGTTTATATCAGAAAAGGAGCAAGTTCAGGGTTCCCGGGTGGCTCAGTTGGTTTAGCCACTGACTCTTGATTTTGGCTCAGGTCACGATCCCAGGTGAGTGTGGAGTCGGCTTGAGATTCTTTCTCTCCTCCGCCCCTCCCCCATCTGCTCACGCATTCATGCACACGCGCTCTAAAAAAATTTGTTTTTAATTTTTTTTAATTTTTATGTTTATTTTCCTTTTGAGAGAGAGAGACACACAGAGCATGAGCAGGGGAGGGGCAGAGAGAGAGGGGGGCACAGAATCTGAAGCAGGCTCCAGGCTCTGCGCTGGCAGTACAGAGCCTGATGTGGGGCTTGAACTCGCTAACCGAGAGATCATGACCTGAGCCGAAGTCGGACGCTTAACTGACTAAGCCACCAGGCGCCCCTGTTTCTAACTTTTAAAAGAGAAAAGGAGAAAGTTCTCAAATCATTACTACAAACTTCTACAGTAAGATCTGGAAAAAGAGCAGAGTACGTTCAATGCAAAAAAAAAAAAAAAAAGATAAAATAACTCAAGGAGATTAAAGACGGAAAACAACAGCAAAACTACTGAAACGAAAGGTTGTTAAAAAAATCAATACAGGGGCACCTGGGTGGCTCAGTCGGTTAAGCGTCATACTTGGGCTCAGTTATGATCTCAAGGTTTGTGGGTTCAAGCCCCATGTCGGGCTCTGTGCTGACAGCTGGGAGCCTGGAGCCTGCTTCGGATTCTGTGTCTCCCTCTCTCTTTCTGCCCCTCCCCTCCTTGTGCACGCACTCTCTCTCTCTCTTTCTCTCTCTCTCTCTCGCTCTCTCAAAAATAAACATTTTTTAAAAATTATAAATTCAACGCCTAAAGTCCTTCATAACACAATAAAGCAAGAAAAAGAAATTAAAGGCTTATGGATTTGAAAGGAAGAAATAAAACTCCCTCTATATATAAAGACGTTGCAATGGGCTATGTGGAAAATCACAAAGAATCTACAAAAAACAAAACAAAATTCCTAAAACTAATAACCAAACTAAGAATATCAAACAGATATGGAAAGAAAGAATAAAGTGGGGAGAATCGCTCTCTCCAGTTTCGAGACTTATTACATAACACGGTAATTAAGCCCGTATAGTAAGAGGAAGGGACAGATAAATAGATCGATGGACCAAAACAGAGAACCCACGAATACTCCTGCACGGGCAGGGCCAGCTAGTTCTTGACAATGATGAAAAAGAAATGTAAGGGAGGAAGAATAGTCTTTTCAACAAAGACCAATAGGCAAAACTACGAAACTCAGCCTGAGCCTCACACCTGCTACAAAAATCCACTCACAACCGATGGCAGATTTGAATGTAAAATGTAAAACTGTAAACCTTTTAGAAAAAAAAAAAAAGAGAAAGATCTCTGGGATCCAGAACGATGCAAAACGTTCTTAAACATGAAACCAAAATCATCCAGAAGAGACAAAAATGGGTAGATCTCATCTAAAGTAAAAACGTTTGTTTTGTGAAAGTTCTGCCAAGAAGATCAAAAAGACAAGCTACTCACATGAAGAAAATATCTGCAAACTATACACATGACAAAAAGTTTGTATTTCGAATGTATTAAGACTTTTCTGGAGCATCCAGCTGGCTCAGTCAGTAGAGCATATGACTCTTGATCTCAGGGTAGTGAATTCAAGCCCCTCCTTAGGTGTGGAGTCTACTTAAAAAAATAAGTATATAAAGGCTTTTCCAAGGTCAAGAGTAAAAAACCCACATTATCCCATTAAAAACGGGCAAAAGTCATGGAAACTAATAACCTTTAGTGTTAATGACCATTAGGAAATTGCAGATTAAGACTATGATAAGATACCAATATGTACCTATTAGGCAACTAAAATAAAATAGTGACAGCACTGAATGTTGGCATAGATGTGGAGAAACTCCACGTCTCAAACACTGCCAGTGAGAAAATAAAATGGTGTAGTCACCTTGGAAAAGATCTTGGCAGGGTCTTAAAAAGCGAAATGTGTGTTTACCATATGATCCCATACTACGCTACCAAGCATCCACCCCAGAGAAATGAAAACTTGCATTTACACAGAGACCTCTGTTAATATTCACAGCAGGGTTTTATTTCTTTATTTCTGATTTGTCTGTTCTGTAATAGTCAAAACTTGGAACCAACTAAAATGTCCTTTAATAGGTGAATGTTAAACGGGCTGTTGTTTGTCCCTACCACAGAACATTACTGAGCAACAAAAAGGAAAAAAAGCTACCAATACATGCAAAAACCTGGGCACACCCCTGCGGAATTATGCAGAGTAAAAATAAAGCCGATCCTGAAAGATTACAGATAGTATGATTTCATCTACAGGACATTTCAAAATAAAATTGTGGCGTGTATATCAGTGCTCATTTCCAGCGGGTGGTCATCACACAAGAAATGGCCATCCGATGAAGGAACTTCCAGGTCTGAAGAAAGCCTTCGCTTCCAGTGCAACTGCCCGACACGACCCCCGGGGAGCAGAAGAGGCTCCCGCCGCCTGCCACTGCCCGCACGCCGCAGGGGACTGGGCACCCACTACCCTCGCTCACCGTCAGGGCAGAGCTGCATTGGGGTCGCGCCCAACAAACAAAACTCCCGTTGGGATGCCGACGTCTGCGGCCCTCGCATTTCTCATCGCCTTCCGTAGAGACTCACAAAAACCTAGAGAATCAATCACAGGAACGCAAGCTGCCGCCTAAGAAAGACCCACCGCTTTCAGGGACGCCTAGGAAAGGGGTTATTTACAGTCCGCGTATTCAAATGAGGTTTGAAACAACCAGGTCTGATTGGACGCATGATAATAGTGCAATATACACGGAAACGCAGGACTGCCCATTCGACCCTCTGGTTGGATAGATGCCTACGCGACCTCGGCCAATCAGAGCACCAGGCGCACTCCATCCCCCAGTCAGTAAGCAAACTTGCCCGAAGATCCTTCCCTCAGTTGTGCCTCAAGTGCCCCTATTTTTCTGTTTTCTCTGTGTTTGAAGGTGGGAGCAGGTAGGCGAGGCTGACCGGAAGGTGGCTATTGTTTCCAACTCCGGGGGCGAGGGGCTAGTCCCTGGGGAGGAGGGTGGAGCTGGCCCATGTCGTGGCAGCTGCACGGCCAGCACCGTCCCGCCCGACCGGGCAGCCACCGTGCAGGGCGGACGTCCTGTCCGCTGTCCAAGAACACCAAGGGCCACCACCGCAGAGGCAAGTGCAACGAATGCATTTCTGGGAAAAGGAGACAAGAGCAAACCAGACACCAAAGACTCTTTTCCAGAGCCCTACACTCAATTTCAGAGAAAGAGCTGTGGCCAGGTAGATGCCCAAGAACAATATGCATTTCAATAAATCAGTCCATTTAACGGGGAGGATGTGTTTGCTTGATAACCTTCCTGTAAATTAATCTAGGAGAACAGGTTTTACTTGAAACTTAGACTGTCATTTTAATCCTCTTCTAACTCATTAAAAATATGCTCTAGGTACCCACTAAATTTATTTCAAGGCAGGGTAGAGCACTGCAACTTGAAAAATGCTGAGACACCCAGGGCACCTGGGTGGCTCCTTTGGTTAAGCTTCCGACTCCGAATTTCCACTTGGGTCATGATCTTGCGGTTTGAGAGTTCAAATCCTGTGTCTGGTTTTGCACTTGATTTGGGATTCTCTCTCTCTCTCTCTCTCTCTGCCCCGCCCCTGCTCATGCTCACCTACTCTCTCTTTCAAAATAAATAAATAAACTTAAAAAAAAAAAACAGATCAAAGAAAAATACCAGGACAAGTGGTGGCAAAAGAGTAGTGACCAATCCCCTACTTGCCTCAGACTTACCACCGCATTCGAAAGCTTTCAGGTATGACGGCCGAAGCAGAAAGCACTCACGCAGTCTGAAGCCAGCCATCACATTCCTAACGAGGACACTGGGTATTAAGAAAGAATAAAAGAAAAACCGCTCTTGCTTTGACTCCTAGCTAACATTGGAATGCTAAGGTGGTTGAACGAAGAGGGAGGAAAATACAGAAACTTTAAAGGAAACTTTTATTTTCTAATAGGTGGAGGGCGTGAAGAGAACCCGACAGCTAGGCTCAAGCCTGGAATCCCGACACCATGCCTTATGAGCAGGCTGCTTAATCTCACTGTGAAGCAAGGATATCGGCAGGACTTGGTAGATCTACTGAGAGAATTAAGTGTATTTGTATGCAAAGTACTCTGAACACTGACTAACACACGGAAGTGCTACATAAGTGCTCTCCAAAAGAGCCAGAAATGGATAAAACAGAAGTCCAGGAATCAGAAAGAACGAGAGCACAGTTCTATCTTCTGTAGACAACAGAGGAACAGAACTTTCTTGGAGAAAACTCACGAGAAGCAGGAACAAGCAAGATAATTTAGTCCAGGGGCAGGATATGAAATGAACACAGAAATCAACAGCAATATTTAGAACTCCAACCATTTAGAAGATACAAAAAAGAAAAAGACCAAAAATTTTTTTTCAATGTTTTTTTTTGAGAGAGAACAGGGTAGGGGCAGAGAGAAAGGGGGACAGAGGATCTGAAGCAGGCTCTGTGCTGAGAGCAGAGAGCCCAATGCGGGGCCCCAACTCCTGAGCCGTGGGATCACGATCTGAGCGGAAGCTCGACGCCCAAGCGGCTGAGCCACCCAGGCGCCCCAAGACCGAATTTGTAAAAGAAACAAAATAGTGTATATAAAATACTTAGGAGTAAACTTCATAAGAAATATATACATACCTCAGACACGTTTTGTGGGTTTGGTTCCACACCAGTGCAATAAAGCCAATATCTCAATAAAACGGGTCAAATGAATGCCTGGGTTTCCCAGTGCATATAAACACTACGCTCACACCGCACTGCAGTCTATTAGGCGTGCGATGGCATTATGTCTAAAAAAACAATGAATATCCCTTAATTAAAAACTTTATTTCTGAAAAAAATTGCTAACCATCATCCGAGCTTCCAAGGAATTATAATCAAAGATCACTATCACCATAATAAAGACGATGTTTGAAATATTGCAGAAATTACAAAAGTGTGACACAGACATAAAGTGAGCAAATGCTGCTAAAAAACAGCCCTCCCGGATTCGCCCCACACGGCGTCGCCACAGACCTTCCGTTTGTAACACTTTGTACCCGTGAAGTGCAATACAGCAAAACACAATAAAACCATCTGTCTGCATGCAAAAGCCGTACTGAAAACGAATGTAAACACTCCTAAAAGACGCAAGAGTCGATCTGAATAAATAAGACGGCATTGCAGACCTGTGGACAGAAGGACATTCCCGTCCTGCCAAATGCGGCTTTTCCTATTTAACTAGATGAAAAGCAAGTTCACAGGGGGGGAGACAAAGCAAACGGCCCTTAAACAGGAACATAATTTCATTTCCAATCAAAATAGAGGGCAAATTAAAGCTATAAAGGGAAAAAATTATATACAGGAAAAGCCATTCTTGGGTCTCGTGTGGTCAAAAATCATACAACGCACGTAGGTGACAATGTTGGGGAGAAACGGGCACAGGGGCACACTTCCGCATCGCTGGTGGGAGTGTAAAGCGATATAATACCTATGCTGAGGACCACAGGATTTAGTAAAATCTCACAAAATAACATACGCCTTAACCTTGGACCCAGGAATTCTTACTTCTAAGAACGTACCCTGAAAATACAATTCCACATACGGGAAACAGCAGAAATGTACAAAGTTGTTCATATAGTTGTTATAAGTATATAGGATATAAATTATTACCTAAAATATTGCAGATTATAATTATTAGAATTTTATAATGTATTATTAGAACTATATAATGTCCAATATTGAAAATAATGTTAACGTCCATCACAGGGGACACGGCGAATAATCTAGACAGACGCACACTACAGCCCCTGGAAAGCCATATGAATGATGAGAATCATCACGAAACTGGGATATGAGCCCCCACACACCCCACAATTTACAGACACATGGCTCTCAGCTGCCTCTGACCAGAGTCGCATAGCCCTTAGTGACTGTTTAAAAAAACCTGTAAAAGCGCCCCAGGGAAAACACAAAGCTGCCTGCCAGAAAGCCTGGGGACGCTGTTCTGCCTAACGCTCTAAAGCGCCATGTTCGCAAGAACCAAACAAGGATAGCTTGCAGCCGGGTAGCAGTCACAGGACGTAGAACGTCGGTCTGCCCTTGGACTCTAGGCATGACGTCACGACTGCAGTCGGCTGGCAATGTTTCCCTCCAAGTCCCTAAACTGCAAAGACCCCCGAAGCAGAACGACCACCTCCCTGCAGTCCCGCTGAACCCAGAAAAGGAGACACCAGGATGGAGAAGATGATGGAGGAAGGGACTATCCCCACTAACGCTAATCCCTAATTAATCAGCATGATCCGCGCTCCTGGCCCCTTACGCTGAATTTGCACCCTTTAAACCCTGCCGCTGTAGAAGCCATCAGACAGTTCAGATGCTCAGGACTTCTGAGCATTAGCCCCCGGTTCTCCTGGATGGCACCACGCCAACAAATAGCCCATCTTTCTTCACTCCAAAAGCTTGATGTCCACTTTTATTGGCTTGCTAAGCACCAGGAGGATGAACTCTCTTCTGGTTTGGACCCAGCCTTCTAGTGCTGGTAGAGAAAAAACTCCTCGAAACATTGTGAAGAAAGAAAGAAAGAAAGAAGGAGAAATTGGGTATTTTGTGGTGCTCTTGTGTAAAAGGTGGGGGCGGGGCGATGTGAGCCATGTTAATGTTTCACGGGTTCAAGAAATCTAAAGGAAAATAAACAAATTATGAGATGAAACTGAAATGAATAAAGCTAATTGTATATCGTACTAGTAACATGATCACATAAAGAATAGATTTTTTTTTTAAAGTAGGCTCCATGGGGCCCCTGGGTGGCTCAGTCAGTTAAGTGGCCGACTCCCGATTTCGGCTCAGGTCATGATCTCAAGGTCCATGAGATCGAGCCCCGTGTCAGGTTCTACGCTGAGCGCACAGAGCCTGCTTGGGATTCTGGCTCTTCCTCTTTCTGCCCTTCCCCAACTTGCTCTCTCTCTCTCAAAATATATAATAAACTAAAAAAATAAATAAAGTAGGCTCTACATCCAGCACAACGTGGGCCTTGAATACACGACGCTGGGATCAAGACTCTGACACTCAACCGACGGCCCCCCCAGGTGCCCCAGAACACATTATTGCTACTGACTTCTGAATACAGTCTCTGATGATACATCAGCTGCCTTCTATTTCTGCCAGAAACGTAAACCAACAAGCAAACTCAGGTTTTACAAGCCAACAGAAAAATACAGTACCTATTATGGCATTCTATGAGCTAGCATTGCTCTGACCAAAACTAGACAAAAAAAGTAGCACGGGAAAACTCGAAACCAATCTCAAGTAGTAGAGTGCACGCAAAAGTCCTAAATGGAATAATATAAAAATGAACCAAGTTATTAAGGAAAAACACACTAGGAAGCATAAGGCGTAGCTTGCTAAGGTCAGCATACTTAAGGATTTAAAAATGTCAGCCACCCACTCAAGTGAGCATGCGCATTGATAGATACTGCTCCTGGCCCCGGGAAATTACTGCAAACCAGGCACTCTTTTAAGGAGCTTATGATAGGGAAGGGAACAAATAAATGAACCGGATAATTTCACGCAATCATCAGGGCTTAAAAACAGCTTTTGTGGGAGCAGACATACATACGTACAAAAGCTTACGAGAGCTACTGGGCTGAAATCTCCAAGGACAAGACTACGTGAGCCGGGCCTGGATGAAGGAGTCACTAAATACAGAGACCAAAGGGCACCCTCAAAGGCCCTGAGGTGTCACCTTTGCGGCCTCATCCCTACAAGTTGTCACCACAGAGCCAGGGCCGTGCTGGAGCCGGCTCCAGTGAGTGCAAACCTGCTCATGAGGCCCAATCGCTACATTTTTGGAGATTCTGCAAGCTTGTTGTCCAACAGCACCATCATTAAAAAATTAAATTACAGAAAACTGCAATTCAGTCCATTAAATTTACAACAGGCGAAAACACTCACCACCTCCCCGTCACTTGCCAACATTTGCTGTCATCTGTGCTCCTGGGACTATTTTCACCAATCCCATCTGAATGACGGGGTGCCATTTAACCACACGCTCCTGTCTACAGCGTCCCAACTCTGATTTCAGACATAGGCTGGAAGCTGGAAGTCAGCCTGGTAGGATTTTGACACCATGGAAGTCAACGACTGCTATAAATCGGGACTGACTTGCTGTTTGCTGACTATCCAAAGTTCAGATTTTGTTGATTATCTAGGACATCGGGGAGAAAATGTGGATTAAACCGAAAAGTGGGAAGTATCTGCAGCCATTGTATCAGCAATGTCTCTGTAGACGCTGCAAACAACCCAAGATATTTAACAAATATTCTTCCAGCATCTGATTGAGCAAGGCTCACGTCACGTCTGAGCAACATGCCAAAATCCATTTTTCTGATTCGGTGAAATTAAAAGAAATAAAAGAAAATAACCAACATTTGTGCCAGCACTGAACACATTGGTCAGTGTTGGGAGTGACTCCTTGTGGTGGAAATGGATAGCCACCAAGCAGTTATTTTAGTTTGATTTTTGGGACATTATTGTTGGCAATAAAATTATAACAATGGCTATAATTTTATAAAATTATAAAAATTATAAGAATTGCTCTTTTTCAAGAAATTTATTTCTAAAACTATAAAGAAATATTTAACAGAAATTTTTACATCAACCTTCAAGCAGTATCATGAATTTTATTCATGTGTTTATACATATAGATACATATATGTGTGTGCTTATTTTTCTCTCAGAGCTGGTCATTAAACATCTACCAGCACATCTGTGTCTATAAACCAGAAAACGGAGCAAAGGGAACCTTGTTTGAAAATGGAGTCGAGGCTGGAAGCGGGAGCAAGAACCTTCCTTTACTACTGCGGCAGGAGGAAGAAAGACTTTCTTCTTGCCTAGCAACAAGCTCAGCCAATAAGAAAATACCACAACTCAGCCAATGAGAACCTGACACCACCCTGAACCCTCACTTTCCTCCAATGCGCTTTCCTTTAAAGCAGCCCCTCCCAACTTCCTCCTTTTCTCTGCACAGTAATATTTCTCTCCTTTAATCTCTGGACTTTGGTTTGCCACAGTTCGTGCCTCCTAAATTGCAATTCCTCTGCTATTCTCAAATAAACTCATTTTTTTCTGGTAAAATTACTGTTTTACTTTTCATGTTGACAGAACCATACATCTGAGAGAGGCCCCTGAGTGAAATACATGCACGGAGGACAAGGAAAAGCAAAACCAAAAAAACAACAAAAAAAAACCTTTTAACACTTACTTGTTCTTTGTCTTCAAATCCTAACATGTTTTCTGAGAGGAGGGAGAGATTATGGGAAGAACTTCTTTCCTCTGTACTGGAGAAAACAGAGAAGAAATAAAATCGACTCATTATTCCTGTTACAGACTTTCCTAAGTTGAAGCCTCTCCCCCAGGCTCTAGGTCCTTATATCTCAGGGAGGTATCAATCACCTAGGGAGTATCAATCACCTAAGTAGCATACACAGGTGATACGGCCTCCCTTCAGAGGGGTTTGACTCGGTGCTGACGATACTCTGATCGTGCAGCTGAAACCTCTTAAAAGACCAAAACGCATGGGCCCCACGGGGGCATTTATTAGTTCTTCTCCTCGGAGCTTTTCCTTTCCTCGAGAAACTGTTTCTCCCTCACTCCTTCCAGTGAACAAGTCCTCGAGGCTTTCTCGAAACAGTGCTGTTGCACAAGACTGCTTCGGAAGTGCTGAAGACATGCCTGGAAACAAAATCTCGCGTTTGACCTAACGACAGAGGGGAGCACTCACAAGCTTGCTTCGCAGCCCTAATAAGTGGAACAAACTGTCATCAACTTGGTGAAGTCAGATGTTTGTTACACCTGCAAATAATAAATTCGGCAAAAAGATGCATCATGTCTGAGGCCGGAACCGTGTGGTTCAGAGCCACTGTAAACAAGGAAGACATAATGAACCACAGCCCTTATTTGGGTAACTTAGTTGTTTTGAAAACACTTCGGTTTCTGACAACCTTTAGGTGGCGAGTGTGCAGCTGGACGCCTTGGGGGCTGCCTCCGAGGGCTCCTCCCCAGAACAGAAGGATGATTCAATACTCGACCGTCCAGAAAGGTGATTCACCACATTGGTCAACACCGCCACGGTACCATACTCGTAATTAATGGTACCAAAAAGACATTCGAAAATGCTCGCTCTAGGTATTGGAAAGTTAAAAATCCTCAGTAAACTGAGGATAATGGGATAAATTCGAAAAATTGTTGAATGGACCAAAAAAAAAAAAAAAAAAAAAGCCCAGCATCGTATGTTCAATAATGAAATGATAGTTTTGTCATTAGTGTCGAAAACCTGCAAGACACAGCCCTTGTCACCACCGTATGTCTGTTTATGGAATATCAGACCAAACTACCTAGGCATAGCATTTAACCATGTCAGCTCTAAGACATCATGCCTTCCCCTGACTTAACTGCGTATCTAACATGGGGGCCAGCTTCCAAGGCCCCGCGAGTGGTAAGAGGTGTAATGGAATCACAGGTACTGTAGCGTGATTACAGTCTATCCCACTTGGTCCGAAAAATCACATTTACATAATATATTATTCATATTATATATTATATTACATAACTGATATTTTGCCCTAATGAGATTTCATCTTTTGTTCTTTCAGAAAAGAATACATTTTATTACAAATCTGAAATTGGCTTTACTTCAAATAAACTTACATGACAGTAGTTTCTCTGACATAATCTCGTCCAAGAGGGGAGTGACTACGGAGCAGAGCAGTAGAGGCAGGACTGACGCGTAGGAGGCGCAGGTGCAAGGGCTTCTCGAGTCTTCTTTCAGAACTAACACCTGGGGAAACTCCACACTGTTCTCGCACCAGTCTCCACTCCCACCGAGCGTGCGGGAGTTAAACACAGAACCACCTACGGTCCAGCAATTGCACTATCGGGTTTTACCCAAAGAATACAAAATACTAATTCGAAAGGACACATGTACCCTGATGTTTCTAGCAGCATTACCTACAACAGGCAAATTACTGAAATGGTCCAAGTGTCCATCGGCTGAGGACTGGATAAAGAAGATGTGGTACAGGGGCGCCTGGGGGGCTCAATCAGTTAAGTGACTGACTTCAGCTCGGGTCATGATCTCACGGTTTGTGAGTTGGAGCCCCGAGTTGGGTTCTGCACCGAGAGTGTGGAGCCTGCTTGGGATTCTCTCTTTCTCTCTCTCTTTCCCCCCTCCCCTACTCAAGCTCTCTCTCTCTAAGTAAACAAATAAAAAAAAGATATATATATGTATGGATATACATACACATACACACACACAATGGAATATTACTCGACCATAAAAAAACAATGGAATCTTGCCATTTGCAACAATGTGGATGGAGCTAGAGAGAAATAAATCAGAAAAAGACAAATTCCATATGATTTCACTCATATGTGAAACTTCAGAAACAAAACAAACGAAGATAGGGGAAAAAAGAGAGAGGCAAACCAAGAAACAGACCCTTCACTACAGAGAACAAACTGCTGGTCACCAGAGGGGCGGTGGGGGGGCGGGGTAAACAGCAGCTGGGTACTAACGAGCACTTGCGTGATGGGCGCCGGGTGTTGTAAGAAGCGCCGAATCACTAAATGATACACCTGAAACCAACATCACTGCATATTAACTAACTAGAATTCAAATGAAAACTTGATAAAAAAAAAAAAAAAAAGACCTGACATTTGGTAGACAGATATTTGTAAATGTTGTGGTTGTTTTACTTTCACAAGTCGTTTCTGAAAATATTTGCTTGTCCATTTCACATCAATGCTACAGCTCCTCAGAATATCCTTCTCTTCAGAAGTCATTTCACATCGTAAGTCACACACAAATACTCACTCACTCCACCGCCTTCCAGTACAACGCCTGGAAGCCCGCTGCTCACTGAAGGGGGACTATATTTTTTAATACAAAGCACTTTAATATTGACTTGATGGTAATTAGTCAGTTTTTTCAAAAAACCATGGATATGGGTGTGTGGTGTAAAATTCACATGGAAATTTCAAATAGGAGTAGACCACAAAAATTTCACTTAACCCAAAAACGCCATGATCAAATATTCCCTTCCCAACCCTGTCGTTCACTTTTTATGTTATTTTATTGACTATTTGTTATTAAATTTAAAAAAACGTAAGTTTAAAAAAACCATACATTTTCACACAGATTTTTGCTTTCAAATTAAATAACATTTGTGCTAAAAAAAAAAAAATTCCAAGATGCAAAACAGTGTTAAATTCAAAATGTGCTCAAAGGGTGTATGTACCCACTTATTACTTATTTGACTTGGAAAGAGTGCTTAGTGAAACAAGACTAACAGTATTCTTAACCGACAGGCCGAATAAATCTCAACCTAAAATCCAATATCATGTCTGATGATGAAACACCGTACTGTGTCCAGGAGAGACAAGCACGCAACACGAAACCTTTATATCACCGTCATTATTTGATGCCATTTTGTGATTTATTCAGAATTATCAGTCAAGGAATTCCCAAGTAGTTTACTTATTGCCCTGGATGTAGAGAAATACCTAAAGCAAAGAATGAGAGCAGAAATGACCGCTTTAGCAAAGCAGCTGACGACATTTCTGTGAGAAAACAAACACACACAAAAACTCTTTTTTTAACTCCGCGGAGATGAAGTAAGACAACGTAATCCATATACCCAATGAACTGACACACACGTCCAACAGCTACGGAGATTTGGGGCACGCGCAACAAGAACCTGTCGTCATCTGAAGAAAAGCCTAAAGCTCTTTAAGAGCCTTCACCGAAGACTAGAAGAAGTGACATCCTCTGAAAGCTAACAGTAATCACATTTACGGAAGCCACTTGTTTCTTGAATTAAGCACCTGTATTCTCTCTCCCTTCTGTGTGTACCTGTGTGTGCGTGTGCATGTGCGTGTGTGCACACACGTGTGTGCGCGTGTCTGTATTGGCTATGGGTTTTTTTTTCTCTCCCCAAAAAGGCAGAACAATTCTGGAAAATATGGAGAGAAAGTTGAATCACAGACAGATTACGCAAAAATAGGTTTCGTTTTTCTTTACGTAGACAACATAATAGTATGGTCAGACCTAATGAAGAATATCCTCAAAACTGATCAGTATTGGTCGATGTAGTTCCTACATTAAATGTCACCGCTGGGAGGACATTAACTAAGGACACCGCACGGAAGGCCACGCTATGATCCAAATGGCTCTATATTCGATAACAGACATGAAGCCAGGGCGCCTGGGGGGCTCAGTCAGTTGAGCGGCTCACTTCGGCTCAGGTCATGATCTCACAGTTTGTGGGTTCGAGCCCCGCGTCAGGCTCTGTGCTGATAGCTCAGAGCCTGGAGCCTGCTTTGGATTCTGTGTCTTTCTCTCCCTCTGCCCCTCCTCTGCTTGTGCTCTGTCTCTCTATCTCGTTCTCAAAAATAAAAAAAAAATTAAAAAAAATTAAATAATATGCACAAAGCCAAGGTTCTATCAGTCCGTCAATCAGGAGAGAGAACCCACACAGTGAGCTGGGTGAGGAAAGTTTAGTGGGAAGAATCATGAACCCAAAGGACCCAAGGAGGGGGTGGCTGAAGGCAAGTAAGAAAACTGAGTAACGGAGGAAGAGCAGAGGGGAGGGGCAGCCGGCGCCCCTCGGGCTGAACGGGCACCAAGGACAGAGCCCTAGGCCTTACAGGGCAGGGCGGAAGTGGAGCTCCCTGGGGGGGCAGAGAAGCTGCTGGAACTCTGCCCCGGCTGGAAATCCCGGCTCTGGGGTGTGAGGAAAAGCTCCCCTCTGGGAAGGGTCGGCCTGGGGAACAGGCCCGAGGGAGGGCGGCTGTGCATGGCTGTGCCCTGAGGGAGCCAAGTTCAGGTGACACGAGGCTGCAGAGCTGGCCCTGGGGCTGTAGGGGGCGGCGGGCACACCCACATCCAGCAAGCAAACACCTTTCTTCCTCAAGGTCTCTCTTGGGCCGCGGAGGGCACTGCAGGGCCAGCTGACGAAGATCCAATATTCAATAAGGGCCAAGTCCATTTCCCCGGAGCGGGCCAAAGGGTAAGCTTCTGCTAAAAGCGATAAAATCAATTACTGACACAATGGTCAAACACAGGGCGCAGCCGACCCCTCTGAGGAAAAACGTGGAGAAGCCCCGGGGCATTCCCGACGTCACCTCCAGGGGCCCTCTCTCCAAGCCTTGCCCAGAAGGACCCGAGGAGGTGACGCGGGCGGCTGTGCCCCAGGGCCGTTGTTACTTGTCCCGTCATTTTCCCAAAGTTGCTCAGCACTGAACATTAATTCAAGTAGGTTTACTTCCAAGGCCTTCTACGAAGAAGAAATCGAAGCCAACTCTGACACGTGTCCCGCCGGAAACTACACTCCCTGCTCCATCCAAAATCCCAAACTTACTTGGCGGGTCGGGTGGGCCAGCCAGGGGGGAACGGTACGGCCCCAGCAGGAAGAGGGCCACAAAGTTGTTTCCTTCCGATTACATTCCTCAGCTCACCGAGGACGCCCACGACGCGCGATTATTGTTTATGGACATAAAAATTAAGGTCCCCACTACAGAAAGTCACCTTCTTGCTGTCACCCAAAGCCAGGGCCCGCACAGTAAGCCACAGCTGCTCTGGCAGGCAAGCTCGGAAAAAGAAATTTGTTCACCGGCTCAGACAAAACGCTTTTCTTTCTTGGCCCATCTTCTAGATGGTAGAGAAAAAAAAATCCCAATGAAATTAATAACTTCAGGCTTCTGCATACTTAAGTTTTTGATTCACATATATGCTATTTACGTAGTTCAAGAAGACCAATGTCATAAAACATACATACGAGTGGCCTCGGTTAGTGTTATTTAGCAGAAGCAAACAGAAAGTCTCCCCAGAGAAATAATCTCTCAAGCTTCCACAAGCTCATTAACCATGAGCTCACAGTCAGAAATTACACAACATCAGACGATCCGGCAGGAGCAGGAGTCAGGATAACACACACAAGGAGATGGAGCATCCTTCCCCAGAACTTCGGACGAGAGAACACAATAAGACAGTATCCAAGAGGCGCCTGGGGGGCTCAGCGGAAGCGTCGGACTTCAGCTCAGGTCACGATCTCACAGCTCGTGAGTTCGAGGCCTTAATCGGGCTCTGCGCTGACAGCTCGGAGCCTGGAGCCTGCTTCGGGTTCTCTGTCTCCCTCTCTCTCTGCCCCTCCCTTGCTCATTCATGCTCTGTCTCTCTCTCTCTCTAAACTAAATAAACATTAAAAAAATTTTTTTTGATAAAGAAAAAAGACAGTATCCAATTTTAGGAAAACAGAAATGTAAGAAAACAGAAACGTGGGGAGAAGGCAGGAGAGCAAATAAAACTCCGTAAAGGGGAATTTAGTATCAGAGTAGGCACTGCTCATTCCTGAACTGTAAGGAATGGCTTAGACAAATAGAATTGTACTTTTTCCAACTTCTAGGCAGCTCAGAACTCGTCGACTAATTCCATGAAGCCAGAAGGACTCAGGCTTTTTCAACTGTCCTATTCTGCTTATGTGAGCACAGGTATCTGCTGCCTTCCTGGGAGGAAGGACTGTACCTCCCTGCCACGCGCTGTCCATCCGGGTCATGGGACTTGCCTCGATCAATGCAATCTGGGCAGAAATAACATATTTAATCTCTAGCCGTCAAATATTTCCGCGTACTCTCTCTTTCCTCTGCCGCGAGACGGGCAATGATTTCCACGGGGCTGCCCGGCAGCTTGGCATGAGGACAATGGGGACCGGGGGTGCTGCGGTCTAAGGTACGCGTGCAACATGAAAAGGAAATAAAACGCCACAGACGGAGGCGTCACTCGGTTGCCACAGCCTAACCACACTCCTAATCGATGCAGAAATTAGTGCAGAGAGGAGGATGTCACCACAGCCTGAAAACAAAACGAAGCCAAGGCTAAACAGTTTTTGGCATTGGCTCCAGGAACGGGTTTGGGTCAAAAAGAAACAGTTATTACAGATTAAAAGGACAGATGTCCTGGTGAAACACTGAGGACGTTTTACCTATGATAATTTACTGCTAATTTTCCTATTGACCTTACTGGTTTGGGTGAACGTTTTTGGCCAAATAAATGTACGTCGTGTGATTTGCTACCGACTACATTTGACAAAGTACTACCAACAAAAAGAAAAAAAAAAAGAATCAAAAGTAACTGGCTGGTTTACAAATAAGAATGAAAGAAATTGAGAGAAACTAAAAATTCTAGGCTTCCTGAGTTGAAAGAAGTGACTTCTTCTCAACACCAACGGCTAAAAGGTAAAATCGAGAAATGATTTAAACAAGAAAGTTCTTTTTAAGCTTATATTCTTGTGCAAATACCAAGTCAGGGTGTGACCATCTCGCTGTTACAACCATCTCCTGCTGGACTACCTACGATACTGTCCTGGGAAACGCTTTAGTTGGCAAAATGGCTCAAGAAAATGAAATTAAAGTGACGACTTTCCCTACAGAAGCCTGATAGGCTCAAAGCATCCAAAATCAAGAGGCAGGAAGGGAAGGGCGGGTGGGAAGAGAGAGAGAGATCGCGAATCAAATCTCAAGAGGAGACGTGGGTGTGGCTACTGACACACGTAACCAAATATACACGAAACTGGTGAACATTCTGAGTCACGTGATCCCAAAGAGCTACCAGCCTGAATCAAAGAGGCTACAGGAGCCCGTGACTGAGCAAAGGTTAAATAGCCAGTTGGGGTCCTCCCGTTTTTTTTTTTTTTTATTACCAGAGGCAGGTCAAGAAATCTGCCCGGTGTGCAAGGACTCTTCAAATATGGCCGAAGAGGATGGCAGAGAAGGAAGAAGCACCAGAGGGTGGAGCCAGGAGCCGTGAAGAACGTTCTGAGGGCACTGCTGTACTCGCCATCGGGCGCAGAAGCACCTGCAGGGACTCTTTGCCGTCTCCTATGTGATTTCGGATTCCAGTAGCACCTACCGTGTCTCCCCCACTGTTAGCGGTTGCCTTGTCCGTGGTCTAGCCTCACCCATGGGGAGTGTGTAGAGAAGACATCTTGTTAATTCACGGGTTTCTGGAACAACAGAAGTCACATCCTAACTGATGAGATAATCCCATAAAAATGCTGAGTATCAGGCCTGTGGCTCTGGCTCAGCGGGACCCGAGGGCTGGCTGTCTTAGGAAGGAAGGAGCCGTTTTGTGTGCACAAAGGAGCGTTAACGGAAGACAGTTTAACAGAAGCCTAGATTATGTTAAGTTTAGAATTAAAGCATTAGTGTTCAAAAACATTTCCTAGAGGGGCGCCTGGGTGGCTCAGCTGAATGTCTGACTCTTCAATTCAGCTCAGATCATGATCCCGGAGTCCTGAGATCAAGCCCCACACTGAGCCCACGCTCAGCATGGAGACCGCTTGGGATTCTCTCTCTCTCTCTCTCTCTCTCTCTCTCTCTCCCCCCTCTCACTCTCTTTCTCTCTCAAAAAAAAAAAAAAAAATCCCCAGCCCTCCTTTGAGAAGGGCTATAATTCTCCATCTCAGTTCTGCTGGTTTTGGCCAGATGACTTGTTTTGCCCCAAGAAATTTGAGTAGAATTGATATCCAGGCAAAGCTTTTAAGACTTTTGAAAGCCGGCACCCTGGTCACCATGATTTATCTTTTGGTTCTGCCCCGAGACCACCCTTGTCCCAGACAACACCTCATTCATCACGTGGGTCCCAGAGTTACGGTTCCATGGTGCACGGCTACAGTCAACACGCGACATGAATTGCAAACATCATATAAACGTTCGTTGTTAAAAGCAGCTGAGATTTTGGGATCATTTTGTACCTCATTCTAATCCAGCTCGTGGTCTTCAACTCCAGACCTCACATCGACAGCCAAGACAGGCAAAAAGCGAAAAAAAGACGAGGCACAGCCCTATTGTTTTAATCCACCCATGGCCAGAAATGTGTACTTCCAAGGAAAGCACGAAGCTGAGGATTCTGTTTTAGAGCCATTCGTGGTGGAGAGGAAAGCTGGGACACGGAAATTTAGAAACTCTCTTGTTTGCGTTTGGAATTGTTTTCTTCAAACTTTTCTTTTTTTTCTCTTAATAATCCTTTGGGATTAGTATCCAAACATCACATTAGAGTTTTCTTAGAAGACGTATTTTCAAGTGTTTTAGGTTTTAAATAACATCATAGGACATTTGAAATCTCCATGAGGATCTGGGCATTCTGGAAGGAGGAACTGTGAGCGTAAGGGCCCCGAGGCAAGGAGGAGCTCCGGGGGGAAGGCGAAGGGACAGAGCATGGAGCAGAGGTCGGCCAGTGGCATGGCCAAGTCACGAAGTCTAGAAACACCTGCCAGACACTGAATTTGGTCCAGTTTGTCTTAATTTCAGGGAGAAGGCTCTGGGAGACTTTAAACCAGTAAGTAGGGTTCTTGTATTTACATTTTCAACGTTCTGCCTGCTGTGTGGAGAGGCACTCAAAGAGAGGAGTCTGCCGGGTAAGAGTCTGTTCTATTTACCTCGGAGACAGGTGATCGTGTGAGGAATGGAGGAAACGGCTGGCGATGGTATTCGGAAAGGTCTGAAGGTAGAGTTGACGGAACATGCTGGTGGAGTGGACGCTCGGGCCCGAGGGAAAGAGCAGATAAGTAGGGAAGACTCTGAGATTTGGGGCAAGATTCACTGGGGAAATGGTTATTCCCTCCCCGGGGTGGGGGTGGAGATGGAGAGGGTTCTCGTGGTCATGTTAAGACCAAGGAACCTCCTGGACACTCTAGGCGACATGAAGGCAGCTGAAGAAGTGAAGTTCTGAGCTGCAGGAGGAGGCCAGAGGAAGGGCGTGTAAGGAAGGAGCCTGGGCTCATCTCGGGAGTCAGCCTCAATAGAGAAGAAATTCGAGGACGCCATCTTGGGCACACCAACAAGGGGGGTTTGATAAAACATGAGAACCTCCTAGAAGGGCTCAGAAGGAGGAACCAATGAGGCACAAGGAAAATCGGGTCCGAATCACACGTGACGATCAAGTGAGACAGTCCAGGGAAGCAGTGGGTGATGACAGCTATCTGGCTTATCAGACGAAACCTAGGAACTGGCCGCTGGATCTGCCGGCGTGGAAGTTGCCGATGGCTTCGCCAAGGGCTTTCTTGTCTTGAGTGGGCTCCGGAGAGAACTGGAGGCAAGGAACAGAACACAGGTGTGCGTGCATCTTCTGAGATGTTCTACCAAAGAGAGCAGAATCGCGGGTGGTTAATTTTCACAGAAAGCCCAGTGGTCTCTGTGCCAAAAGCTATAATCATAAAGCCACAAGTCATTTGACTCAACCGAAGCGCATACTAAGTGTCCACTCTGTGGACAGCCGAGTTCTACCAAACAGTCCAGGTGGAGACGGGACTCAAGGGGACAGGACATGCCCCATCCTAATGAAGGCCGGAATGAACAGCACTGTAAACAGGGGGTGTGGGGTGTCAGGATCCTACAAAGAAGGAACACGGATTCTGATGGGAAGATTAGGGAAGGTGGAAGGGACCCTCGCTGGCCTCGAAGCATGAGGAAGATCTAATGAGCCTTGTCTCCTTCTCAACTCAACAGTTAGAGTTAAAGATTAAACCACTGACCCGGTACAATCTTCCCATTGGGTAACGTAAAGGCTAAAGGTTTTGAGATAATCATTTACCTGCCGGGGGTGTAAGGCAACGTAGAAAATTTTGAAAAGCTTAGAGGCATTTATTGGAAACGAATGAGGACCCTGCACTCTCTCAGGTTAGTCTTCAGTCTTTCCGCCTCCATATTCTGCTTTCGAGAGGATCGAGTGAGTCTTTTTCTCATCTGCTGTTACGGGGTAGAGACTGTGGGGCGGGGGAAGAGAACTCCTCTTTCCCAAGATCATTCAGAAGGCTGAGAGCGAATGTCACCTTTCCCTAGTAGAAATGAGAGCCCCAGAACTCCAGGGGATAAGACGTTAGGGAATAAAATCATCCAAAACAATAGCCGCAGACATAGGGTAGCTTGGGTTGGCTCAGTTGGTTCAGCGCCCGACTTCCGCTCAGGTCATGATCTCGCAGCTCGTGAGTTCGAGCTTCCCCTCCCCTGCTCATGCTCTGTCTCTCTCTCTCTCCTTCAAAAATAAATAAACATTAAAAAAAAATTAAAGAACAGCTGCAGAAAGAGAGAGAATCTAAACTATCCGAAGCATATGGAGGTGAACCAGCAATTTTAAACTATGCTTTTAAGGGGGAATATTACCCAAATATTGGGACGAAACTAGACACGTGAGGCTTAAGAGTCATCTATTGGGCTTATTTTTGTGCAATGCAATAATAACAACAATAATAATAGAACACTGATCACATCTATGGTGAGACAATAAATGTAAAAGCTGAATTCTAAAAAGGAAGGTTTTATCGGGGCTCAAAGATCGAATTCATCAAAACAGACGAGACCCCTCCAATGAATTTATGCATGGGGAGAGGTAAAACGGATGGAATCCGTGGCTTCGGGAAGTGGTTACTGGGTGAACGGTTTGGGGCAGAGGACTCGGACTGTGGGGCCAGGACTACGAGTCACAGGCTGCTTCGTACGTGGAGAAAACGTTCAGTGTTGAGACCCGGCATAAAAACACGTGAGCTACTCGCAGCTGAGCACGGGACCTTCGGGAAAAGTCTCACTCCACAGTGAACTCGTGAAGAGTGGAAGAGGAAGACGGGGGTAACTCAAAGGGAAGAGACAGAGAATCGGTCTTGGCCAGGGAAACGGTAGATGGATAGAAGGATGGCTAGTTCGGCATCTGTACAGGTGGTGCCTCATCTACTTAGTCTGTAAATAAATAGGGAAGGGAGATGACCTTCGAACTTCTATCTGACCCGGGGCCCCCTGTTCCAAGCCACAGATTCATAGACACCGTGCCTACTGGGCCAGCTTCTCTTTCGGGCCTAACAGGCATCTCTGTCCAACAGTCCAAAACAAGACTCTTCTTTTTCTTCTGGAAACCTGCTTCCTTCCCGCTGCTCACGTTCCCGTCTCTACGGAGCACAGCGCCATTGCCTCATATGGTCAAGCCACACGTCTAGAAATCTCCAATGATCTTCCCCATTCTCTCCTCCCCTCCCTACCTCCCTAGCAATTCTTGTTGGCTTTAACTCTAAAACGGCCCCACGACCAGCCTCGCCCAGACATGGTCAACGCTTGCATAGGTGACCAGAGCCTCTGCCCGAGCTCCCAGTCTTGTCCCTTAGAGACCACGCATCACTCAGCAGCCAGGTGAATCCCCGGCCTGCAGGACCCCACGTGGTAGGACTCCTGAACACACTCAGGTCTCCTGTCCCGCACGCACCTGCTCGCTCACTCCACGCCACCACGGGATGCACCTGCTGGTTCCTTGCCCGGAATGCTCTTGGTCGGAACTACTTTCTCTCACCATTCCCAATGCAGTGCACGTGGAACTTTCCGTACAACCTGATAAAGCAGTGGCCCTCTTCTTGCTAGTCACCCAGGGGCTGTCACTGTGACCCGCATCATCTTCAAAGGTCACTCTCAGGTTTTGCTTTTTCTTTTTTGAACGTTTATTTATTTTGAGAGAGAAAGAGAGCACAAGCAGGGGAGGGACAGAGAGAGAGAGGGAGAGAGAAAGAATCGCAAGCAGGCTCCGCACTGTCAGCAAGGGGCCCGATGCGGGGCTCGAACCCATGAACTGCGAGATCATGACCTGAGCCGAAACCAAGAGCCGGACACTCAACCGACAGAGCCCCCCAGGTGCCGCATGGTTTTCCTTTTCCCGTGCACCCTCCTGGAGGCCCAGCTCGAGTTGATAAGGCGGCCCAAGCTGGCAGTAGAGGATGGGGCAGGCCACACCCGATGGGGGGCGAGGGATGCCGCCGTGGACGACGCGTGAACACCGCCGCTGGTCACCAGAAAAGCTGGCAGGTGCCTCCGTCCTAGCGAGTACAGCAAGGGGGCAATTAAATGAGAACGAAACTGGCCACAAGTGCCAGGGAAAGAGCTAAGGATGCAGAACACTGCATTTGCTGGCTCAGCAAACATTTACCGGATCAATGAATGAACTAGCAGTCAGTGACCTCTCGGGAGAGTCCTCACGGGGGTTGACGGTTGGGAGACTACGGGAGGCTGAAAGCCACGACCCTGTGTGAGGGATAGCATCCCTGCGGCTCCACCAACTGCCCTACAGGCAGGCCGACATGATACGCAAATGACATCTACGGCGAAATCCCCATTCCCTTCATTCGGCGGACTGCCCCCAGGGCCGCGCAGGACACAGAGCCCGTTGGCTGTCTTCAGATTCACATAATGGCAGGTCATAACTAAGAGGTCCGGTCCGATGAGAAGCACAGGACTCCAAACTTCATCTCAACGTAGGGCTTCTCCCTAAACAGACAAAGGGGACTCAGGGTACACTCGGGGGTTGGAGTCGTTACACTGGACACCCCGAACTAACACAGTGTGGCGTGGTACCTACGCTTGTAGGCGCCAGACTGTCTCCCTATCCCCACTGGGCCCTTGGCGGGGGCGGGTGGTCATCTGGTTTGGCTTCTTGTTCCCTTTCTCGGGGAGCCCCCCGCCTCACCCTTCTGAGGCTTCTGATCCTTCTAGGGCTGGAGGTGAGGGAGCCAGAGGGGTGGCCGGTAAGAGGCAGGAAGCAGTTTGGGACGGGGACTCTTGCGGCCTGGCACTGGTGGTCTCTGGGCTCGGGCGGGCGTTCAGTGCTGAGTCCTTCAGAGAGCTCCCCACTGGGGACACCCTTACCGTGCCTCTGTCAGGTGCCGGCCTCCTGCAGTCCATCCGCCTCTTCCGGGTCACGTGGCCCCTCTAGACCGTTCTCTCGAGCAGGCTTTTAAAAGGCTGCAAGCCAGAGCCCTCCCGAGCCATCCCTGCCTGGCTCTCTGTCCGTGGCCCTTCGCACCTGCTACTGCTGGGAGAGCTCTGGGTACCAGGCCGGCGCGCCCGGCAGGGACCCTGGCTCTGCCCTGCGCGGCCTCCCGCCCTTGGACTGAGGCCCGTGCCGCTCGCCAGCCCCTTCTCTCTCACTCGCGGGCACACACCCAAACCTCCAGGGACACAGTCGAGCTGTCTGCATGGCCCCCTGGCAGGCAGCCCCTGTCATCGGACACGAAGTGCAGGGCGGGAGTGACAGAGCAAACCAGCAATGCTCTCTCGAGAAACTCGCGCTCAGCTTCTTCATCTCAGCAGGTTGTGCCCTTGCAGTGCCCCCGAAGTGGCTCAACAGCCTTCTTCTCGGGCCCTGGATGGCGCTCTCCTACCGCTTGGGAATGGAGGCCACACTCTTTGCTTTCTTCTCAGACTAGTCTGGGTTCAGTCAGACTGAGTAGAAGTCCCATTTTACTTATTTATTTGTTCATTTATTTATTAAAGTTTATTTTGAGAGAGCGAGAGAGAGAGAACGAGTGGAGGGGTGGAGGGGGAACAGAGGATCCGAAGTGGGCTCTGTGCTGACAAGCCCGATGTGGGGCTCCAACTCATGAGCCAGGAGATCACAACCTGACCAGAAGTCAGACACTTAACGGACTGAGCCGCCCAGGCGCGCCTCAATACGCCTTTTCAATCTTTATAGACTTATATAGGGAGATTTTATTAATTCTTTTCGATGGTTGTAAAGTATGCCAAAAATGGGTGCTTCACTTAACTATTTAATGACCTTTAATTAGCTGCTAATTTTTCGCTTCTCCAAATATTGCTACAAAGACTGTCCCGGGGCATACTTCTGTGTGGCCATGCACATCGCTCTCCGGGAGATGCCGGGAAGCGCCAATGTCAAGTGGAAAGATGCACCGATTCCCACAAACGCCAGCTTGTTTCCCCACACTTTGGCCTAAACCCAGGGATAAGTCTTTTAAATATTTATGGATCTTGTTCTTCTAATGTCCGTGTCGTTGAGAGTAAGGCGGGGTGTGTCTTCCCGCATCCATTCTTCACCCGAGTTTATGTGTTGTCCCGACAGTTACCATACTCTTCACCCACTTGCTTCTCCTTTGTCTTTATTACCTTGAAGTTTAGAACACCCCACTCCCTTATCCGATATCACACTGTGATTAATTTCTACCCTCCCTTCCCCGCCAACGACCTCTTACGGCGTCTAGCATTACGGATCAGTCTCATGCTTTCTGCATCCCATGGGATCCTTGGGATTAGATGGAGGTGCAGCTGGGTGTAGCTTTAACTGCATTTCTCGGGGTTCGGACTCATTGTGATTCCCGAAACTGAGAAATCCGGTTTCATCTGTTCTGGAAAAGCCCTGATCTTTATCGCTTCAAGTACTGCCTCTCCTCAGTTCTCTTCCTTTTCTTCTCCTAGAAGTCCTATTCGACATATTCTGGACCTTTTCTTTCTGTTCTCCAGGCCCCCTCCCGTCGCCATCATCCCTGAGCTTCATTCTGTACCACTGACTTAGCCCTTCCTTCTCTTCCACTCATTCAGTCCCTGAGCTACGTCTAGTCACTAAGTTTCCGATTTTCATGCCTAAGTTTGTCATTCGTATTTCACGTAGCGTCTTCCTTAAATCTGCCTGTTCTTTTGGGTCTCTTCGTAAGTTTGAGAGTCCACCCTGTATTTCTTCAATGGTTTTAAGCATGCTCATATAATGCATTTATCAAATTATTCTACCCTTGGAAGCCCTCAGCAATTTGACCTGGCTATGTGTTGAGTCTGAGAATTTGCTTGGGATGGTTGCTTCTGGGACTGTTTGTAATTCTGGATCTCGAAGTCATTAAGGGGAGCTGCCTCTTCAGTTATTCCATGTGATCTGTGTTGAGGAACTCGGCCTGGGCCCAGCTCTCAGGTGTGTGGTTCTGCGGACAAAGTTCTCAGACAACGCAAACAGTGTAAATTCCAACCCCCGACTCTCCACGGCATCGTTATGAATTTTCAGATTCTTCAGGAGAGGCTCTTTATTTTCCGACGGGAGCTCAGGGCGGTGTAAGTTATCACTGTCCCACTGTCGCAAGGGACAGAGCCGCTTTCACTCGGTTTTGAACTCCTTCGAGGGTTCGGGCTCAATAACAGGATCTCCATTACAACTGCCTTCCTGGCAGAGCGTCCGAACTCTACCCGCCTCATCCCCAGGCACCGAGCTCTCACCTCCCCGCATCACCGAAACTGGTGTCTGCTCCTCACCCCAGTCCCGGCGTCACTGAAGAGTTAGCTCAGACTGCCAACTTTTGGTTACATCCATGGGGTTGTCTCTTACTATCTTTGGAGCGGTGTCTTTAAAAAGATGTTTGCCATGTTTTATCTGGTATCTCTAGATGTGTATAATAGGCAGTTTTTTAGATAATTTAATCCACTGGGATCTTCCAGATGAAATTTTGAAGACTGTCGAGTTTTAACATCCAGTTGATACACAGATCAGTTGAGAGATACGGGAACACAGAACTAGGAAGAATATTACAGGCAACCCATGCCAGCCCTTTCATTTTAGAGAAGCGGAGACTAGGACCAGGGTAACTGCGACCTTCCCAAGGCCACACAGGTGGGTACTGATAGAGTCTGGACAACATATCAGGTCTCCTGAATCCTATTCTACAACAGTCCCCACCAGATATTTCCTCCTACTTCTTAGAACGGGGGCGGTGCCATGCGTGACATTGGACACTTGTCACCTTGTATTTGTTTTTGTCTTCTTTTCTTTCAGGAAGTGAACACCAGTCCCTGGGAGAAGACAACCAAAATGTCTACTAGAGAAGCCAAGGCAGGGGGAGATACTTCCAGTGACGATCATTTCCATATGGCTCGGGCGCAAACCTCCAGGAAAGGTAAATTCACGTGCTGGGATCTGTGTCACCTTGACGTCCCTTTTGGTGATACACAGCGTCTTCTTGCCACCACCAATTGCCAAGGACTCTATGTAGCTATAAACATTTTCTACTGAGAATTATTTCACTTCTTGCAAGAAACCTTGAAGGTACATAGGACAGGTCGGTATCAAGACATTATTTACAGATAAATAAAAATTCAGAACAGATGCTAAGTAGGAAACATGGAAGCCAGTCTTGGTTTTTCTGATCCTAAGCCCAGGAGCATCGCATTCGGTCTCTCTGCCCATACAGATCCAGACCTCCCTCAAGAGAGAAGGCTTTTCCTTTCCACTACATCCTAGAAGTCTCGCTCCCTCCTCCATGTTGTCTATAGCACAACGGAGGGCTTCTCACTCAGAAACCTTATTTTATCCTAAATTCCTAATGACTCACAGCTATGGGACTCATTACTTTTCTTATCGATACAAGATTTCATAAGAAAATGTCTTCGAGAGGGCGCCTGGGTGGCCCGGTAGGTTAAGCGTCTGACTCTTGATCTCGGCTCAGGTCATGATCTCACGGTTTGTGAGTTCGAGCCCCACCTTGGGCTCTGCACTGATGGCAAAGAGCCTGCTTGGGATTCTGTCTCTCCCTCTCTGCTCCTCTGCCACGTGCATGCATGCACTCTCTCTTGCTCTCAAAATAAATAAATAAATAGGGGCGCCTGGGTGGCTCAGTTGGTTAAGCGGCCAACTTCGGCTCAGGTCGTGATCTCGCAGTCTGTGAGTTCGAGCCCCGCGTCGGGCTCTGTGCTGACAGCTCGGAGCCTGGAGCCTGCTTCAGATTCTTTATCTCCCTCTCTCTCTGCCCTTCTCCTGCTCATACTCTGTCTCTCTGTCTATCAAAAATAAATAAACGTTAAAAAAAAATTAAAAAATAAATAAACCCCAAAAAAGAAAGGTAATGCCTTTAAAAAGGAAAACGCTAACCAAGATGGTTGAGCTTTGCAATACTCAACACTTCAGCCGTGCGTCTGCTGGGAGGTGGGCAGATGTCAAGGACAACAGGATTCTCCGCATCTTACCCACCAAAGAAGAAATCAGGAGATGTGCCTTCCGATATTCCGTCTGCAGTTAACTATGAACCATCTGACCTGGAATGAATACTATTCCATGGCCTCAGCTTCCTCATCTGCAGAACGGGAGAGCTTCACCCTTGTGTCTCCAAGACCTCATGCATTTCTAAACACTTCAGAGTCTACAGGACTATACCATCGGCCAAATTCTCCTAGCCTAAGTCTCTCTCCCCAAGGTCGAAAATATAAAGAACTTACGTATAAACATTTTCCACGTTTGCCACCCTGATTCTGCCATTTAGGAGCTGTGTGACCTCAGGGAAGTTACTTAAACTTTGTGTGTTTCCGTTTCCTTATTTATAAAAACAGAATAATAGTGTGTACCTCGCATCACAATTTAATGAAGATTAAATTAGTTATAATATGTCAACCATGCAGAGCAATGCCTGGCACACAGTCAACACTACATAAACTTCACCTATAGTGGATGGCCACACAGTGTTCCCTGCTCGGCCTCCTTTTTGGCAGTGGTGGCCCTCACCGGTGATCTTCCTGGTGTCTTCTACAGTCTTCTAGGGCCTACCATTTTGCTTAGTCTTCTGCTGAGCACCCCAGGAGCTACAGCTCTATCGGGCACTCCCTTTGTCACCCATCTGACCTGTCATCACAGTTGGCATCAGGCTAATAGTAATCCTGTCTTGATTCTGAGAAGGCAGAGCCCCAACTGCGCCTCGTAGTCCCGCCTGGTTATTTGTTGAGCTTCCAGGCATTTCTCACAGTGCTTCTGAATAAACTCTGCTGACTGTTTCATCCATTGTTGGCCGACATCGGTTTCCATCCATGTTTCTCTCTCTCTCTGGCCCACACGTGCCGGGCACCCCCGGGTCCTCGATCTTATACCCTCAGGGCACTGCTGGGGCTTTCTCTAGGTACCGCTGCCACCCAAGGTACTAACATCTTTGCCGGGCATGGCTGTGCTTCTAGGAGACTCACAGCACCAAACTCCGGTATTCTACAGGACACACAGAAATGAAGATGGTGTAAGAATAAACGAAAGCGACTTAATTACGAATCCGGTTCACTGAGTCTACAACTTCAAGGAAAGTATGTGGAAAAACAGAATGGACAACTCAAATGTAGAAAAAAGTAAACTCGAATCATGAAGGAAATTGCAATGAAAACCACATATGAGAGCCGACTCTTTGGTAGCAGGTGCCGATTACAGCCGTGAAACAATTCGGTACTCTGATCGATCAGGTAGAGAGATTAAACACGAGTCACGGTGGGGACAAAGGAGACAGAAGCATTTAAAATGTAGAAGGTGTTCGTTACAGGGAAAGAGATAAGATCCGTATTTCTATGAAAATATCATTTATAAATCTGAATTAAGAAAAAGTGTTCATGTCAAAAAAACACGTAAGAAATGAAGGAAGTTGTCAAAAAGTTAACCCTTTTAAAACAAAGCCGATCTTGGTGGTTTCACTAGAAAAATTCGGTGAGATTTACGGAACAGAAAATGTCTATGTATCTGGTGCGGAAGAAATAAAAAATATTTATGTCAATGCCGCCTTAAGGAGGGGGCCTGTAGCTCCTCACTCCCTCAGTGTGGACTGTGCAGTGGCTTCTTCCAGAGGACAGGCTGGAAAGAAAACAGGAGCAACTTCCCAGTGGAGAAATCTGTGCTACCTCAAACCAGGTGATTTAAGGCTAATATCAGCAGTGATAAGTCATGAAGACAGTATGTACCCTTGATATGCGAGGAGAATGGCCCACTGCCTTAGTCCAATTGTGAAAAAAAACCCGGACAAATCCCAGTTGAGGGACATTCTACAAAATATCTGACTGCCACTCTTCAAAATCGTGAAGGTCATTGGAAACCAGGAAAGTCTGAGAGACTGCCATAGCTCTACGTAACCCGAGGACACGAGATGATTAAATGTACTATGCTATCCGGAATGGGATTCTGGAACAGAAAACAGGCATCAGGTAAAAACCAGGAAGTCGGAATAAAGTGTGGACTTCAGCGAATAATAACATATCACAGTAGGTTCATCAAGAGTGACAAACGTATCATAGTGAGAGAAGACGTTCGTAACAGGGCCGCCTGGGGGCCTCAGTTGGTTGAGCATCGCCTCTTGATTTCGGCTCAGGTCATGATCTCAGGGTCGTGGGACCGAGCCCCACGTTGGGCTCTGCGCTGAGCATGGAGCCTGCTTAAGATTTTCTCTTTTCTCTCTCTCAAAAACAAAAACAAAATAAAGATGTTCATAACAGAGGAAAATGGGTGTGAGGTGTACAGGAGCTCGGTAATTCTGTTACGTCTAAAACCGTTCTGAAATAAAATATATTGAGAAAAAACAAAACAGGTATGTACTTAAAACACTTCAGGTCATAGATTGAGATGGAAAGCCTAAAACTAACTTTCTTTACAAAGCTAGCATGTCAAAAATCACACACGCACACAATTATTCACAATAATATTCATCCGAATTCAATTATATGTGCTAATGTAAAAGTCTAGCCAAAATATTTGCAAAGTAAATCATGTGTTTTCATTAAAAGATCCTATTAAGAAGAGATCCTTTCAAGAAAGTAAGGACTGACGAGTGCTATTAACAATAATTATAATGAACTTACATAAACTCGATTCACACTTGGGACCTTGAGGTAGGCCTACCATTAGCCCAACTTTACAGGGGGAATACCGATGCTGCGGGGAGTCCGGTCACTCGCCCGGGAGCACACAGCTCTTCCTAGAACAGATCCAAGTATCTGACTGTATGATTCAAATACATTTCATAAAACTCGCGCATTCACATAAAAGCAATAAGAAACGGGACCAGGACGGCCTCATACAATAAAAGCACAAGTGTCACCAGCCTACTTCATGGTGTGACGTGAGAAACATTCCCTGGAAATTTGGATACGGCAGGAGTGACCACTGTCACTGCTCCTAATCAACAGTGTAGAAACTTCTGGGGAATAAATTTCCCAAGAGAATGAAATAAATGGTACAAACGACAAAAATAATCACTGATTTTTCTTTTTCCATTATGAGTACTTAATACATATGTAGGTTTGGCTTTCTGGTCTGACCTCAAAGGAAGAAAATACGAAAATAATAGGGAAAAGAACAGTTATTGAAATAATAAAAAGTACCTTAAGAAACCTGTGTGGGGCTTAACTGAAGATCACTGTAAAATCTCGCCTTGGGCCAGAGAAGAAGACTTGAACCCACGGGAGCCATCGCTGTGTTGGCTGGGAGAAGACAACGCCGAAAACGCGGCCCTCCCTCTCTATTTAATCTGCTCTATCTACAGGATGCTGCTCAAAATTCCATCTCGCTGTCCCATCAACCACGGCTTCCAGCTAGTTCTTGGTCCAATTCTTCTTTCTGTAAACGTTCATTTATTTTTGAGAGGGAGAGAGCCAGAGGTGGGGGACAGAGGATCCGAAGTGGGCTCCGTGCTGACAACACAGAGCCCTATGTGGGGCTCGAACTCACGAACTGGGAGATCATGACCTGAGTGAGCCAAAGTCGGGCGCTCAACCAACCGAGCCACCTAGCTGTCCCCCCAATCCCACTGCTTCCCAGCCTCGCTCACGAGCTCTTCCCAGAGCTGGCTGGGAAACTTTCCTAACGCTCGTTCTGGCCAGTTCCACACCTCCTTCAACGCTCCGCTCGAGTTTTGGTTCTGAGGAAGTTCCTGATGCCCTCGCCTCCTCTCTGTTTCTGCCTCACAGACAGACTGCAATCTTCTCCCTTTTCCAGACTTATCAAAGGTGGGCGAAAAGCACCCCAATTATAAGACTTTCTGTGCCCCCCATCTCAGGCTTTTGTTCACTCCGACATGGGCTGGCCTTCCTCGTGCACTTCTGCAATTTTTTGATTATCACCCAACAAATGAACCTGAGCATTGCTATCCCAGCTATGGTGAACAGCACAGCCCCGGCCGGCCCACCCAACACCTCCACAGAAAGGCCTCCCACCGCCTCCCAGGACAGCTGGAATGAAACACTAAAGGAAATTAAGCCACTGGTAAGTTGAATGAGACTCTGGACCCTTTGACCTAAAGGGTTATTTATTTATTAAGCACCTACTATGTTCAATGAACTACATTAGAAACGGACATACTATATCGCTAAGCAGACTGTATCTTTACTTTGTGTCTAAGACTGCGCCTGGGGACTAAGTTAGTACACAGGAAACCATTCTACTCGTTAGTGAACACACATTTTCCCCCTACAAGGATGAAAATCACCACATAATTAAGTTCCACAGATTTATGCTACTTTTGCTTTCTTCCTTCACATATTTTAAAGTCGCCTTGCCTATAATGCTTTCTTCTTTGTAGCCTTCGTCTCCTTATGGGATCTCTTACATCTTGATTCTCTTGGTCACCTAGGCCCCGACGTATGACTGGAGTCCCGAAACGCAGGGGATCATCCTCAGCTCTCTCAACTACGGCTCCTTCTTGGCTCCAGTCCCTACTGGCTACATGTCTGGGATATTTGGAGCCAAACACTTCATTGGTGTTGGCCTGTTTCTTTCCTCGGTCTTGACCTTCCTAATTCCGCTGGCAGCTGACGCTGGAGTGGTCTTGCTCGTTGTCATTCGGATCGTTCAAGGCGTAGTCCAGGTACCAAGATGCTTTCTAAGTATAAGAGCGGAATACGGATAGTTCTCAAATGACCTCGGATTGCCAACAATGGGATGTTGTTGTTGTTGTTGTTTTCCAGAGTATGGTATTCACAAGTCAGAATTCGATTTGGGTCAAATGGGCTCCCCCACTGGAAAAGAGTCAACTCATCAACATTGCCTTGTCAGGTAATTGATGCTTTACACTGTCAGCTCCTAGGCACTGTCCAAGGTACTCTGCCAAGGCCTATCAACAGAAGCAAGACTTTACACTCCAACTACCCGGTCTCCTTGCTCTCAAGCGCTACTACCCTGCAGTATCTTTTTTCAAATCATAACTGGATGCCAACTGTGCACAAACCATTGTTGTAAGTGCTTTGCACATATTAATTTCATGTTAGCCTCAGAACGGTCTTATAATTCAGCCGTATGTCATGGTTTCCATTTCACACAGAAGGGGGTTTGAGATACAAACAGACTAGGAACTTGTCCAACATCACACAGCTCCTGAGAGAAGGAGCAGGATTTGAGCCAAGGAAGTCTGGACCGCAGCTCGTAACTTCAGTCGCCGTGCAACTCGGCCTTGGGAAGGGGTCAGTCTGGAGGAGGCAAGCAGAGTCCCAAGCCTGACTCACTCACCCAGAGCTCCCTCACGTCTTCTGTTCAGGGAAAATTCTGGGATCCTTCACCATTTTCATCACCGGTGGTTTCCTCTGCCAGACCATGGGGTGGCCTTATATCTTCTATATCTTTGGTGAGTGGGGGCTTTTCAAACCTCAGAATTTTGTTTCATGACAGAGAATGCTGGGCGTGATCTTCGTGACACGAGCCATCTATGATTAACCAAATCCCAGCAGACAGGAATATTTACATACCTAAAGTGGATACCGCTCACAGCTGATCACGTTGCAAATCTCGCAAAATGACATTTAAATCTCAGTAGCCTGAATGTGGATCTAGAAAAACCTAGTAACTTTAAAGGCATCGTAACATTCCATCCTGCTTCTAAACTGAACCCATAAAGAATCCCAGAGAGGTTTCTTTCATAAGATGTTGAAAATGTTATCTTGGTGGGATTATACTGTTAGTTATGCTTAATTCATTTTTTAAAATTCTCCTATTATTACAACCAGAAAATTGTGAGGTTAGGTTGGGACCTAACCTCAAAATGCCAATTGGCATAGAGCATCAACCAGTAGAACCTGCAGGACGGGGCGGACCGTGTGAGGCTCAAGAGTGGCCATGATGCACTCAAAGAAGCTGCAGAAGGTTCCAAAGACACACGGACTATTCCAGAAGCAATAGTCTACTACTTCACAATATTGCTTCTGTCCCGCCCTGGTTGGGATCTGCCGGGCTGCTCTCAGCTCATGTTTGTGTTTGACTTTTTAAAACACTCTCTGAAACCCCACCTGCAAACTGTGTGATTCCTGTAAGACCACTGAGCCCCACGGGTGCTTCCATTCGAGGAGAAGACTCTTAGATCAAGGGTGCCTGTAACCTCAGGTCAATAATATTCACTAGAAAAAAAAACAGAGTGTGAAGATTGATTACGATAGCATGGCAACCTTCAAAGGCTTTGTCATGGAAACTTCAAAGGGCGGGTTACAAAAATTATTCAAGAAATGAGAGAGGCTAACTCTCCTCAAGGTTTTCAGAAATAGTAAGCGGTACCCGCGAAGCAGGAACTCACTACGGTATCTGGTGACTTCCGCCGTCCGCGATGTGCAACAGCGGTCATTTCTGTATCTGCTCCTCCCTACTCGATATTAAGATCCTTGATGGCAAAATTGTATCTTTGTATTCGTCTATTCTCAAAACCTAGCAGAACGCCAGCATCTGGTAGTTCTATACTCTGCGGGAGCTCCTCGCACTCTATTTGTGAAAAACTGTGTAAAAGACAAGCTAGCAAGTAAAAAGAGCTATTGAGAATTAAGACCCTAAGAGAGAAAACTTGAAGATGAATTTTATTTCCAGTCAACACTAATTATGCTGGGGTGGTCCAGCACTGTCATAATTATATATATATATATATATACGTGTGTGTGTGTGTGTGTGTGGCGGAAAGCACCCTCCACCAATGATAGGGTCACGCAAGAGAGTGTGGACACTGGGAAGGGTGGAGACTTGGGGCTAGTCACCCTGTGAACCACAGCAATCATCTCAGAGCGGCGTCAAACAGTCCCATCAAGGACTAACTGCACCCTCTTCTTAGGTGGACTTGGCTGTGCCTATTCTTTTCTCTGGTTTCTGCTTGCTTATGACGACCCCATCAATCATCCATTTATCAGCCCTGCTGAGAAGGAATACATCGTGTGCTCACTGGCCCAGCAGGTGCATTGATGAACTTCTCTGCCATTTCCCTGTGTCTGTCTGGGGATCTCGGGGTTGAAGAGGGCACTAGAGCAAAGCTCTTTGTCTTTCGATGGAAGGGCACTGAGAGACGCTTTCTTCCAGGATGCTTCACCAGCCTGGTCTCTACCCGTGAAGGCTATGATCAGATCCTTCCCGGTTTGGGCCATTTTAGTCTTGTATTTCACTAAATTCTGGTCTGCTTATATAATTTTGGACTACACACCAACATACTTCAGCACCGTACTCGAAGCTAACGTCAGAGACGTAAGTACAGAGAAAGCCCGGTCCGTCCTTCTGTTTAGATGCTTTGTTATGTACATCTCTGTCCCCCTGATGGCCACAAAATCAGGGGAAATGGGCCCAGCACTTTTGTGTAGGGAATGCACCCGGGTTCACTTAAATTCCGATTCATCTCCCTGTGACCTACGGCTTTTTGGGAAGACTGCTACGGTTCTAGGTAAGCTTGACATTCACAGAACGTCATAATTTCTAAGGGACTCATGCAAAAACGTTATGTTCAAAACGACATTTGCAAACAAGACATTTCTGCTAGCAGCATAAACAATGAAGTGTTAACAAAACAAATTCTGCCTTGGAGAGGGTTTGATGGGAAACAGAACAACAAATGCTGAAGACGAGAGATTACTAGTAGGCCATAGAGTTCCAAATAAGACTTGCACCAGAAACTTGCAGGTAATGTTAACAAATTGTTTTATTTAAGTGTGACGCACAAAGAGAAAAGTGCAGCACGTATGTGAACAGCTGATTGTTCATGAAATGAACAGATGCTGTCACAGTCTGGCGGGAGCCTTTCGTTTCCTACAAGATGGAGGTCTTTTTTTTTCCCCTCTTTTTTTTAATGTTTTTATTTCTTTTTTTTTTTATAAAGGACTTTTTTTTTTAATGTTTATTTATTTTTGAGACAGAGAGTGACAGAGTGTGAGCAGGGAAGGGGCAGAGAGAGAGGGGGACACAGAATCCCTGAAGCAGGCTCTAGGCTCTGAGCTGTCAGCACGGAGCCCGATCCCAGGCTTGAACACATGAACCTCGAGATCATGACCTGAGCTAAAGTCGGATGCTTAACCGACTGAGCCACCCAGGCGCGCCTTTTACTTCTTTTTGAGAAACAGGGTGCGAGCAGGAGAGAAGCAGAGAAAGAGAGGGAGACACAGAATCAGAAGCAGGCTCCGAGCTGTCAGCACAGAGCTCGACGCGGGGCTTGAACTCACAAACCACAAGATCATGACCTGAGCTGAGGGCAGACGCTCAACCAACTGAGCCACCCAGGTGCCCCACATAAGCATTTATAGCTATGGTCAAATTGTCCCCATGGGGCCCTGGTGATATTTGCAAGTACCCGAATACCTACAGCATCACCGCTGATTGTGTCAAAACACTGCTGGAGTTTTGCCAGTTTCATCCATGAAAAATGAGTTTCTGACTTTTTTTTTTGTTTTCCTTTACCTTGAGGTCAGATACCTTTTAATATGTTTAGGAATCTCTTATTTTTCTTTCCCTGTAAACTGTTCCTATCCTTCGCCTTTCTATTGGGTTTTGTTCCTTTTAAAACCTATTTCCAGGTGACCTGTTTACACGTAAAGAGGAGATTAGTATTTCTTTTTTCAAATTGAACTACATGCATATTTTCCTTCAGGCCCTAGAATTGTGTTGGCTCAGTCCAATAATAGGCAATTTGTATTAAAGGTGATATGTATATAAAGAAAAGCTAAAACATTAAAAAAAAATTTTTTTTAAAGGGGGAGCGGCACTGGGTGGCTCATTCGGTTCAGTGTCAGACACTTCGGCTCAGGTCATGATCTCGCAGTTCGTGGGTTCGAGCCCCGCATCGGGCTCTGTGCTGACAGCTCAGACTCTGGAACCTGCTGCAGATTCTGGGTCTCCCTTTCTCTCTCCCCTCCCCCGCTCACGCTCTATCTCCCTCTCTCTCTCAAAAATAAACAAACGTGAAACAAATTAAGAAAGGGAAAGAAAAGCGATAGCTGCAGGCCAGCTGCCTCGTCCCCTGTGTCGCGGCGTGGGAGGTGACGCGCGCCGCTCGCTTCTCTCCGGCCCGCAGAGTGGGATCCTCATGTCCCTGCTGCTGGCGGTCAGCTACGTCTGCACTATCCTCGGAGGCCCGCTGGCAGATCTCCTTCTCTCCAGAAAACTCCTCCGACTAGTGACCCTCAGGAAACTGTCCACCGCCGTCGGTAAGGACCGAGGGTGCGGGGACGGATGCGGGAGGCTCCGGGCGGGGGCTCAGTGTCCTGTCCCTTGGCAGGGGTCCTCGTCCCGACTGCGGTCCTCGCGTCCCTGCACTGGGTCAGAGGCAGCCTGAGCACCACCATGGCCTTCTTGGCGCTGTCCAACGCCGCCAGCCCTTTCTGCCTAACAGGAGCCTTCGTCAACTTCTTCGACATTGCTCCTCGGTAGGAACCCCCTGCCTCGTCCTCCCGGAAGCTCGGTTCAGGCCCCACGGCCCTGAACTTGCTCTGACGCCCCCAATAGAGGTGAGCCGTACGGGCGACAGCTCACAGGAGAGGTCAGCGCCCGCCCTACACGCAAATGACTCCCGGGAGGGACCCGAGGCTAGTCAGCCCCTGGGGGGCTTAGTTTTCTGGGTGAGAACAGGGGGCGGCAGTGGTCACACTCACAGGGGGCCCAGGGGTAGGGGCGCGGGGGAGCTCACACCAAGCTCTCGGGAAACGCTGCGGTCACACAGGGGCGGGTCCCTGGAGGGCCCATGAGGCTCACGTGAGGCTTTAACAAAGGCCAAGCTTCAATGACGGGACAGCGAGAGAAACCCGGGCCTCGGACAGAGGTAGCATCGAAGGCGGCTGGGCCTTTCCCACGTAGCTCCCGGGACTCTCTCCGGTCAGCAGAAGCCACGCCGGCTTCAGATACCGAGCCACCACGACACGAGGGACAGGCTTTGGTCTCCAGGGAGACAACGTCCCGTCCAGTGAGGGATCTTTTGTACCCAAAAACAAGGCCCCGAGATCAGGCTCCACGGGAGAAACCAAGAGAACACGCGAACGCGGTGCGGACCATCCGTCTGTATGCTTTGTCTCACCCGTGTTGACCAGTCCGTGCCGCTTGCCCTGGGGGGGGGGGGGCTCAGCCCCTCACGCGGGGTCCTGCTAGCCACTGGTCAGCACAGTTCACCCAGCTGGGACCGAAGGTCAGCTCCAGGCGTCCCCAGAAGTGAGCCCAGGGTTGCAGCAAGCAAGCTGAGATTAACGGTCTGCTGATGCCGGAATATTCCTTTCTGTCTCAGGTACGCTGGCTTTCTCAGCGGACTGTCACAAGTCTTCACTTACCTTTCCGGAGCCATTTCTTCCACCGTTACGGGATTCATAATAAGTCAGGTGAGGCCCAACGCTCTGAGGAAGGTGTGCGTCGGAGAAACCTGTAGAGGCCACTCGGCGGAAGTCAGACCAAGATACTTCTGTTCCTCCTCAACGGGCCTCAGCTTCAAGCTTAAGACTCCTGAGCCCCCTCGTGACCGAACCCCCCTCGTGACCGAACCCTAGGCTCAGCTCACGCAGGGCAATGACCACGCTGAGGCTGCGGGGCGATGAGGAAGGCTCAGTTCTGTGAGTTTGGCCTTCGAGAGTCTTTAAAGATGAGTTTTTCATGCCAATCATCAAAATTTCTGGCCAATACTCAAGGCACGGCCTGCCAAGTATATCGTGGCCAACCGTTCTGGGGTGGCTGTGACTGAGGGCTTTCCTGGCCTGTCGCTGACCGATATGAGGTCAGGAAACGGCATTCCTCAAAAAACATTCTCAAATTGAATTCGTTTCCCTTGTTACGCATTCGTTCATTCACCCGCTCATTAATTCCACAGGAGCGCGTGCCTGGCGCTGTTTAAGGGTATAAAGCGAACAGGAGCCCCCGTTCTGCTGAAGCTTATATTGCAGCTGACGGAAACCTAATGACGTACATAAAACGTACAGTGTGTGGAACGGCGGCCAAGGGCTCAGAGAAGAATGAACGGGAGAGGAGAACAGGGCACCGCGGAAGGGGCGGGATTCGATTTTTAAATAGGGTGGTCATGGAAGGATTCATGGGAAAGAAACATTTAAGTAAAGACGAGGAAATAAGGGAGACCAGTGGCTAGCCGGGGGAGGAATATTCCAGCAGAGGGAGAGGCCAGGGCACAGGAAATGAGCTGCATATGCCAGGACGTACCAGGAAGCCCACGGGGGAGGGAGCAGAGCAGGGGTGGAGAGGGGGACTTCGTCCGGGGGGAAAAAACCTGGCGGACCATTGACACTTTGTCACTTCCTGCTTCCAGGATTCCGAGCTTGGCTGGAGAAACGTCTTCTTGCTTTCAGTGCCCATCAGCGTGCTGGGCCTGGTCTTCTACCTCACCTTCGGCCAAGCTGAGGTCCAGGACTGGGCTACGGAGTGGACACTCACTCGACTCTGAGCAAACCGGACGCCTGCGCGCCTGACGCCTAGCCATTCGCTGGGCGCCCTCCTGGCCGTTCCCCCTTAGCGCCCGCTTGGCTGGTCGGCCATGTAATTGGAATTGGCTTGGTTTCCAGTATCTTCTCAGAGACCTTGGCTGTGGAACACTGAAGGTTCCGCTTGCCGACTTTACAGGGGGGTGGAGCGGGTAGGGAAAGGCTAGTTATTTAACCGTGAGCTCCCGAAAGCATTGGTGTATCTGAATTCCTAGAGTTCTGCCCTCTTTCCGCTATTATTGTGACGTAAGAAAAAAATACATAATTGGGAGGCACGGGGGGGGGGGGGGGGGGGTTCAGACAGTTAAGCATCTGACTTCAGCTCAGGCCACGATCCCATGGTTCGTGAGTTTGAGCCCCGAATCGGGCTCTCTGTGCAAGTGTGGAACCTGCTTAAAAGTCTCTCTCTTTCTCTCTCCCTCCCTCTCTCTGCCCCTCCCCCACTCTTGTGCGCGGGCACGCGTGCTCTCTCTCTCAAAATAAATAAGCTTAAAAAAATACGTATTTTGTCTCTGCCCCCCACTTTCTGGCACAGACCTCCGGAATTTCGGATTAGTAGTTTCCCGAGTGACAGAGATGCTAGGAGCACCTGTTGTCACAATATCTGGACTCAGTCCCTGGTTCCCGAAAGAGCTTCTAAGACCCTTGGACTTTGTGGAGTGATGAGGGTGTCTCTGGTCTTCTAGTGAGATGGCTGGGGGCTGGGCGCGCCGCGGAGCTTCAGGACGGGGCTGGCCTCCAGAGACCCCACGGCACCCTCAGAAGGTTAGAACTTTCCTCTCCGCCATCCCGCCCCCAGGGAGCGGAGAGGGCCTGGGGATCGAGTCATCCGTCAGTCAGCTGCCGATCCTTACCCCAGTCGCGCCTGCACAACGAACAGCATAGACAACGGGGCTCCGAGAGCGTCTGGCGCGGCGGGCACCTGGGGAGGCCGCGGGGGCTCCGTGCCCCTGCCCGCTCTGCCCCTGGGCTGGTCCCGGGATGCCTCCTTTCTAGGAAACCGGGAATAGTAGGTAAACTGTTTTTCCCGCGTTTCTGTGACTCAGTCTAGCAAATTTTCAAGCCCGAGCGGAGGGTCGTGGGAACCCACGACCTTGTAGCTCGGTCACGCGGAAGCGTGGGCACCTGGGGCACCCGCCGCCTTAACCGGTGTCCGAGGCGGGCGCAGCGTCGTGGGCCGCAGCCCTCCTTGGCCGGCGGGGTCCACACGAAGCGCAGGTAGGTAGTGTCAGAGTCGATCGGCTGAAGGACGCCCGCTGGCGCCCACAGAACCGCCTCGTGGGGAAAACCCACACTTGCGGCGTCGCGAGTGTTCTGAGCATGGAAACGATTTCCCCTTAGTCGCCTGGGTGACCGCCTGAGACCGGAGGACACTGTCTCCCCCAGACGGCGCGGGGAGCTGGACCACGCGAGTAAGAACAGGAGGCCGTGCGTCCGCACCTCCAGAAGGGGACCCCGAGCGCGACCCTCCGCAGCGCGCGCAGACCGCGGAGGCCCTCGTGCGCGCCATCCAAAGCCCAAGGCCAGGAGGTCAGAGCGGGTCAGGCTGTCCTCGCGTCGAGCGAGGAGGGACACAGGGCCGCTCCGAGGCTCCGCCCACCCAGGAGGCCCGGGGGCGAAACACCCAGGAGGGGAGGGCGCGGCAGGCCGGTCCACGGCGGCCGCAGAAGCGCACGCGCCCGCCACCACCGGCGGTGTTCGGGAACCTTCGGCCACTTCGGGTCAGCTGCCTCCTGCGGGCGCCCGCGGGAGCCGGAGCCGAGTCCGGGCCGAGTGCGGTGCTCGGGCCTCCCCCGGACTCCGCCGCCCGCGGCTGCCGTCCTCCCGCCGCCGCGACCTCCGCCCCGGGAAGACCCCTCGCGCTGTGAACGCCCACCGGCTTCCCCCTGGGCCCTCGCTCGTGCGCCCGGCCGCCACGCCCGGCCCGCAGGCCCTGCCTCCGCTCCGGCCGCCGGGGTCCCACCTGCTTCCGCGGGCCTCCCTCGGTAACCACGGCGCGAACGGCACGCTTCCTCCGAAAACGGGTGTCTAAGCCCCGGCTGGCTGGCCCCGATCCAGATGTCCGGGAGCGTGCGGGTGTGTCCGCTGTCGTTCACCGCCCCCCCCCCAGGGACAGGACCGGGGCCGCTAACGGGAGCCGACGCGTGGAGCACCCAAGTGAGCATCAGTGAACACACCACAAGGGGGCGCGGCAGAGCCCAGAGTCAGAGCTCAGGGGAGCGGGGGACACGACGACTGGAGAATGGGACAATGAGGGCGACGCCGGCTGCGAGCACCGATGGTAAGAGGACAGGCACGGGTCTGCGGGTGAGGGGGGGCCAAGCTGTCTTCTATGTCCCGGTGACAGGTTACCCCGGGCCTCCCATACACTTCTCTCCTCCCGACGGAAAAAGAAACGGGACGGAGCGCTGAACGGTTCCCGCGTGGCCGGGCACACAGTGCGAAGCCGTCCATCCTTCGCTCCACGTGGGTGCCGCATCCTGAGACGCTGCCCGGCTCGGGGTTGGAGCCCAGGCATCAGCCGCTGCCCTCCCTAATAAGATCACATTTTCTCTACAGCAATAACGAGGCATGCTTTTCGTACTTGAACAAATTCCCATTTTTTGGTAACTCATCTGCTACTAAGGAAATGAAGAGAAAGACTTCCCTCTGCGACCCACATTCTCCGGTCCTGCTCAGAAGCATCCCTGGTCCTTTGAAAGAACGAACTGCTTCGCCAGTGCCAGCCTGCAGAGTGTTTTGCTTGGCGTGCTGGACGTAAACCCTCCTCCACCAGGTCACAGAATCCAGAAAGGGCAAGCGGCCAAGGTGCTGGAGTGGGGTGCCAGCTGAGGGGCCACGGGGGAAGGCACCACGTGTCATCCACACACAGAGACATTTTCCGGGCTTCCCAGTAAAAGAGCAACGGTCACTGACTAATACTGGTTGTCAGGCCCCCAGCGGTGTTTCTGCCTGTGAGGTCACTAGAAACACTCCCCTAACCCAGGCAGCCATGCTGACTTTATCCAAGCGAGGGGACATGCCGGGCGACAACAGGTGTTTCCCCAGCCACGGAGAGCGAATACCACATCTCTCCGCAAAATGTCACTGCTTCCGGCAGACACGGTCCATTGGGAGGAAGAAAGGTATCCATCCCTTAGTTCTCTTTTCTGGGATCGACACTTGGCCGAATTTATGGTGACTAAGGCCGTAACGGGGCGTGTGGCAGTGTCACGTCGGACACTGGTGTAGGCGGCAACGGGTAACAACAGGTGTGAAATTCCGAAGCGAGGAAGCAGGAGTTCCTCGCAGATGTCGTTCGGGGTGCGACTGAAACCCAGTCACGTGGTTCTGAAACAACTCAGGATTACACACAAGGGACAGTCTCCGGAGGGTGGAGATGGAGACAGGCTTCGAAGGAAGTTTTAGATGTCTGTTTTCCCCCTAACCTGAAGAGCGAGACGGGATAGCCACTCTTGCCACTTCTATTTAGAATCACACTAGAGGTTCTAGGCAGGGCAAGCGGGCCAAAAAATAAAAAAATAAAAAATAAAAGAAAGAAATAAAAGGCACATAGATTGGAAAAGAAGTAAAACTATATTCACAGATAACAGAATCTTCCATACAGAAATCCAAGGATCCTCGAAAAAACTATGAGAATAAATAGGTTTAGCAAGGTTTTCGGATACAAGCTCAATATACAAAGTCAATGTATTTCTATATACTTGCAATAAACAACCCAAAAAGTAAACTAAGAATACACTTTCTTTTAAAATAGCATAGGGGCGCCTAGGTGGCTCAGTCGGTTCAGTGGCCCGACAGATGCAGGTTACGATCTCTCCATTCATGAGTTCGAGCCCCGCGTCGGGCTCCGTGCTGACGGCTCAGAGCCTGGAGCCTGCTTTGGATTCTGTGTCTCCCTCTCTCTCTGTAGGTCCTCCACTCCTGCTCTGTCTCTCTCTCTCTCAAAATAAATAAACATTAAAAAAAGCCGTCGGGGTCATGAAACCTGCAAACCACAAGACGACCAAGTTTCAAACCAAGCTTTTAAACTTTAGTCACTGGCCATGTCAAAGAAAACTTTCGTTTCCTAAATAATTTAGATTAAAGCCAAACACCAAGTTAGGCGATGGCAAAAAAAAAAAAAAAAAAAATCTCTGCAAGTTGAGTGTGGCCGGGAAAGAGTTAAGAGCACCCGGTGAAAAGGAAAACTTGGGTGTCCCCTTCACTGGGTGCCCTGAACACACCCTTCCTTTGCCTGGAAGACCCGGGGTCAGGAGTGCTGGAGGCCACGCAAGGTGAGGACTGTTCCCACGGGACAGCCTGGCACTCCGTGCTGGGGTCTAACCTGCGTGCAGAGGGGGTCTGTGCTGAGTGACCGCCTGGAACAGCGTCAGGGCCCGGAGCCGAAGCAGCTGGGGAGGGCTGACTCCCATGAGCACCCGTCAGCCAGCCCAGATGGGTTTCACAGGACCCGAGCCCCGGGGCCCCCACCGACGCTCTCCCCGCTCCCCCATTCTCCCCTAAGTGCCCCTCACCTCCGTGTGAATAAAAGTTGGCTTCAGATCTCTCTAGACTCATTTCCCTATTGCCACAGCATACTGCTGACTAAAATCTGTCCTCCCCACTTTAAGGAGTGTCTAGCTTTGTCCTGGGTGTTGGCAGAGGAGGTCAGTAGCCGAGAGAGACGAGGAAGGCTTCCGTGGCCCGGGAGGGGGGTCCTGGGGCGGGGCGTCAGAGCCTGGTTAGGAAAGGAGGCAGAAATACACAGTGGGGAAAAGACGGCCGATTCAATACATGGGGCTGGGAAAACGGGACAACCATATGCAAAGCAATGTGACTGACCACTCTCTCAACCCGCATCCGAAATAAATTCAAAATAGATTAAAGACTTAAACGTTAAACCCGAAACCACAAAACTCCAGGAAAAAACACAGGCAATAAGCTCTCCGACCTCAGTCTTGCCAATTTTTTTTTTTTTTTTTTTTGGATCTATCTCTCAGGCAAGGGTAACAACAGCAAAAAGAAACAAATGGGATGACGTCAAGCTAAAGAGCTTCTGCACAGTGAAGGAAACCGCCAAGTTCTGTGGGGAAAGGCAGCAAAGCTTCTGTTATGAACAGAAGATACTCATAAATGAGGTATCTGATAAGAACTTAACACCCAAAATACATAAAGAACTCCTACAACTCAACTTTTTTTTTTAAAACTAACAATCCAACTAAAAAATAGGCAGGGGGGCGCCTGGGGGGCTCAGTCAGTTGAGTGTCCAGCTCAGGCTCAGGTTATGAGCTCACGGTTCGTGGGTTCGAGCCCCGCATCGGGCTCTGTGCTGACAGCTCAGAGCCTGGAGCCTGCTTTGGATTCTGTGTCTCCCTCTCTCTCCACCCTTCCCCACTCATGCTCTCTCCGTCAAAAATAAATAAACATTTAAAAATTATTTTTTTTAAAAATAGGCAGAGGACCTGAATAGACACGTCTCCAAAGAAGACATCCAAATGGCCAACAGACACATGAAAGATGCTCAACATCCCTTGTCATCGGGGAAATAAATGCAAGTCAAAACTACAATGAGGAATCACCTCGCACCTGTCCGAATGGCTATTATCAAAAAGCTAAGAAACAACAAGTGTTGGCAAGAATGTGGATGGAAAAAAAATAACTCTCATGCACTGTGGGTGGGACATAAATAAATTGGGGCAGCCACTATGGAAAACGGTATAGAGATCCCTCAAAATATAAACCATAGAACTCTCGTAGAATTCAGCAATTCTGCATCGGGGTATTTATCTGAAGAAAATGAAAACACGAATTCGAAAAGACACATGTACCCGTACGTTCGTCCCAGCATTGTTTCCCATAAACAAAGGCATCCGTCGCTAGATGGCTGAATACAGAAGATGGGGCATGCTCACACAATGGAACTGACTCGGCTGTAAAAATGAATGAAATCCTGTCATTGGCAACAACATGGAGGAGCCAGGTGCTAAATGAAAGAAGTCAGAGAAAGACAACTAGCATATGACGTCACCTCTTTACGAAATCTAAAACACAAAACCAACCAACCCACGAGACGAAACCGAAGCCGATTCATAGAGACAGGGAACAGGCTGGATGGTTGCCGGAGGGGAGGGGGAAGAGGTGGCCCAAACAAGTGAATGCAACTAAGAGATACAGTCTGAGACACAGGTCAGACTAAACAGGTCAGACACAGGTTTAAACAAGGTCGGTAATATTGTAACAACGTTGCGTGGTGACAGACGGTAACTACACTTACCGTGGGCATCATTTTGTAATGTGCGTAAATACTGAATCACTATGGGTTTCGTCTGAATCACTGTTTTATACCTACACCTGATACAACATTGTAGGTCAATTATTCTTCAAGTAAACAAATTAATAGGGGCGCCTGGGGGGCTCAGTCGGTTAAGTGTCTGACTTTGGCTCAGGTCACGATCTCGCGGTTTGTGAGTTCGAGCCCCACGTCCAGCTCTGTGCTGACAGCTCAGGGCCTGGAGCTTCGGATTCTGTGTCTCCCTTTTTCTCTGCCCCTCCCTTGCTCACGCTCTGTCTGTCTCTCTTTCTCTCAAAAATAAACCAAACAAAACAATAAAACATTAAAAATTTTAAATAAATAAAAATAAACTAATAATTTATGGAGTAAAACTAGAGTTTATGCATTTAAAACTATAAAGAATAAAGGAATACTAACAGGAGAGGAGAAAAGAGCGATAAAACATCCAAAGGGAGGAAGGAAAATTATTATTTACAAATGATATGATTATCTACCCAGAAACCAGAGAATCAACTCACAAACCATCCTAACAAGGTTTCTTGGCCACAGTTAAGTTTCTTAGTTAAAAAACACCCAAATATATCCAAACAATATCTTCCTTATATCCCAGCCCAAATTTGTAAGAAAACAGAAGAAGTAAAAACCACATTCAGGAAATATAAATTCAATGTGATAAGAAATGCATAGGAAATACATAAAGCAAACTGCAGCAGGGGGCTGAAGAAAAACCGAACCCTCGTGTGGCACGGGAGGTGTATTACAATGTTCTCTTAATACAGCAATCTTCATTCCTCCCAAATAGACTTAGGGCAATTTGCGATTTGGCGCAATTTAAATACTGCGGTAAGTCTTTATTAAAATGGCCCGATGATTATAAACTTTCCTGGAATAATAAACATCTGATACTATACATTATCATCCTCAAAAATAAAAAATGATAAAGGTTGTTTGGTCAGCCTGATAGTTATGGCTATTAAAACTTTAGACCGATCAATATATTTACAACGGGTCCTCATAACAATAGATACTAAACTATATGTTAAGCCCAGAAACACATATAAGTGCATAGAAGCTTATTTTACCGAAAGTTCGTATTTTAAATCAGAAGAAACAAATGCGAAGTATTTAAAAAAAAAGATGTTGGTAAAACTCAATTGCTTGGAAAACAGGTTCAAATCCCAATGTGAGCTGGGCAAGAAACACGTGCAGATGAAGTAAAAACAATAAAGAAACCATGAACTTTCAGAAAGGCACCGTCTACGGTGTGTTTTCTCTTCTTTCCCTCCTTTCTCCTCCATATGAACTTGACGAGCGCAAGGTCACCGGCTGCCCTGACTGGCTGACACAGCCGGTGTATGAGGCTTGCGGGAGCTCAGAGGAACGCATGGACGGGGTGACTCAGTGTCTTGTACTCCTGAAACTACTATAACCTGTATGTTAACTGGACTGGAATTAAAATAAAAATGAATAAAAATTAAAACTAACGTGAAAAGCTTTCAGGGGATTAGTCTGCCGACGGTCTTGGCACCCTGGTGATAGCGTCGGCACGTGCAGTGACCGAGCACAGGTGCACTGGCAAGGGGAACATTTTCTGTCACCTACGTGGCTTCACGCTGTGACATTCTTCATTCTGCAGAACCAACAGTCCACTTCTCTTTACACACCCAACACATTCACCTCAATCTACTGGTTCGATAAAATCCATTTACATCAACAAAACATAACTAACAAAAAGTTTAAAGATTTCAGACCGCATAACTATGGCTTCTAATTTACAAAGCCTTTCTAATTTACAAAGCCTCGACCCAAGGTTTGTTGCAAAAACTACTGAAAGCCTTCCTGGCTCAGTGCCAGTGCTGATGACATTGAACTTCTCTGTGGTCTCCCCATACCGGTTGCTCGCCCGACCTCACCCTCAAACAAAAGCAACTACATCCAACATAGTAAAAGGCGAAAACTAGGGAACTACCCGATGCTAGAACCATCAAAGGCTGTTTACTAAATTAGAGACAACGGAGACCCAAAGGAAAGGTGACATTGGGGTCAACTCACAGCTCCCTGCCGGACTCCAGGGCTCCAGCCGCAATGGAAACCGCCAGGGCTCTGGATCCTTCCAGCAGCACAAAGGGGGCGGAGCAAGCGCCGCTGAGCCCTTGCAATTCCGGGGGTCGGGCGCGCCCTCGGGGCACTCAGGCTCCGCGCTCTCAGGCTCGAGGAGAGACACGTGACTGTGGCCGCCCTTCCTGGTATTTTCTCCCAGCTGCTTCGATCCGGAGGGAAAATTGACCCGGACCAACTTTGCAACAATGTGTCGGGCGGACTGAGCCCGGCAAATACTGCGGATTCTGCAAAGCGGCTGAGCGCGGCCTGGTGGCCCCAGCCCCCAGATGCAGGGTGTTGAAAACACCTGCCTTCCTCCTCCCAGAGCAGCCAAACAGAGAGCAGGGCCAAAGAAGACGCCTCTGGGACCCTGCCACCTGTCCTGGGATTCCCCGCGCTGGCTGTCACCTGGCCTTGGTCTGCAGGGCGGATTTAAAGCGCCCAGCCCTCCAGCTCCAAGGCCACAGAGGTAAGTACCTGCTGTGTTTAGGGCGTGGGATGCTCAGGCCGACTCTGCCCCAGCAGGAGAAAAGTTACTAGAAAAGTCCAAGGCCTGAGAGAATTTGGAGGGAAAAAGAAGGCAGCAAAAAAAAGAGTATTACATGCTAGTGAAACATGGACACAGTTTCCAAGAAGATTTCATCAGAGCTGTAACCACGATCAACATTTGCAATATTCCCTACACCTTCTGAATTATTAGGGGGGATAAGGGAGCCAGAGGGACCACAGAGATGAGGAGGACATGGTTTTAGGGGAATATAAAATACAAGGACTAGAATGGAGTGTAGCTGTAATGATAACAAAAGCTGTTGGACCAAACTCATCCCTACAAAATAGTGCTCAGAGAGGGAAATATTTGTAAGAAACACGGATTAAGTGAAAAGACTCAGAAAGATAGAATTTAAAGGCGACGCAACTGTACTCCAAGAATCTAAAGCAAGCGCACACAAGAAAATTGATAGTGCAATAATTTTAGATAATTTTAGAAAGTCCAAGTTACGTCTAAGTCTCTAGTGGAGATAGACTTACCAAATCTTTTTTGATATTGTAATACAACATCAAGATATTCAATAAAAACTGTGTGGAGGGGCGCCCGGGTGCTCAGTCCGTTAAGCATCTGACTCTCGATCTCAGCTCAGGAGGTCACGATGTCCCAATTGGTGAGTTCGAGCCCTGCGTTGGCCTCTGCGCCGACAGCACAGAGCCTGCTTGGGATATGGCATAGTCCCCAGCGCTGTCGCGGGCTCACTCATAAGAACGACCTCAGTAGTTTCTATGTGAAGGTCCCTGTATGAGTTCCCATGGTTTTTCTGATTGCATTTCATTCACTTACACAAAATTGATTAACGAAGACATTAATTCCAGATCAGAGTTTTGCCATTTCTAATCAGCAACCTTGCCTATAAATGCATCTTGATCGATTTTTATGAGGCACCACTGTGTCCATTGAAGTTTTGATTGATACCTACCAAATTTCCCTCCAACTATCATTTGGATCATTTTTTTCAACAAATTTGCTAACCAGTTATTATTGCTTCGTGTGAAAAGATTTATTTCTGTATTAATGGGTCGGTCAGGACAGTTACTATGTGTGTTTACTGTTTCCGTAGCCTCTAGTCAAACCCACTTTGGTTTTCTAGGGAAGCAATCGGCTCATTTACCCGTCAGGTGAATTTCACCCTTTCCCAGCGTTGATTCCTTTATTTCGCTCCCTCTTAACTCCTTCCTCTTAAGTGAAAACCTCACTGCTTCTTGCACAGATGAAATGCCAAGCCTTGGGCGCCCACAAACCCCACCTTCTCTGAGCTCCTGCGGATGAACTCTAGGTCATCTCCAAGGCCACCACCTGCAGCTTGCTCGGGCTTCATCCCCTCTGGATGACTCCGGCACTTTCGTTCTGCGTGTGCGCGTCTCTCCTGTGGTGAGACCGTGTGTTCGAGTGACGCCATCAGCTATGTCCTGCTGCACCTGATTCTAGGACAGACACACAATCCACGTTCCCCCGAGGGATTGTGTCAGATCTGCTGTCTTTTACGGTGCCGTCTGTTCTTCTGTCCTCATTTCCTCCACGGACGTGCCCTCCTTCCTCCCTCCCCCTCTTTCCCTCCCCCTCCCCCTCCCCTTCCATCCTGCCTTCCTTGCTCCCTTCCTTCCTTCGCTACAAAATACAGGTGGAGAAAACTGCCTGAAACAAACGTGTAACTCAGCGAACGCTCTTTTAATGACCACCAGGGACATAAAAGTAGAATGTTGCCAGCACCCCAGAAGTTTTCTATGTGATCTGTCCTCATCCCATGTGCCTCCCCTTAAAAGTAATAACTATCCTGACATTTAGAACGGTGTCTTCTCTGCCTGTCTTTACAGATCTGTGACCCATGTCACCCGGCGCCCCCCCACACCGCCCCGATAGTGTTGCCAGTTTTAAAAAATGTAATGCTTTTAATGTCACTTTTAATCTAGAGGCTCCCCCTTCTGTCCCTTCTCTTTTTCTTTATAATTTATCTGTTCAAAAAATCTAATCAGGCTTCCGACTTGTAAAATTCCCGCAGTTTAGATGTGCTGACGGTGTCCTGGGGATTTCGCTCGATGCGCTCTGCGCTCTCCAGTGTCTGTCTGTCTTGCAAAGCAGCAGCTGTCGTCCGCAGGCTTGATTGTACTCGGCTGATGTTCTTAGCAAGCCCCTGGTGGTGCCTTCTTGCCTCAGGATGTTCACGGCGCGTCTGTATCTCTCTGTGACATTCACCGCTGTTGGGGCAAAAAAACAAAAACAAAAACAAAAACGGATCCCTTAAATGACTGGAGTTTGCACGGGGGAGATACCCTGCGGATGTCAATTCCTGGGTACGCGTTAGGGGAAAGAATTCTGCAAGGACACAGGTCTGCTCTTTCTTTACCACCGACAGAGTTTAGAGAAGAAAGGCTCTGTATCAGATTCTCTTTTGAACTTGAACGTGCCCTTAGTTTCCGTCATTCCTTCTCGTCAGAGTCCCCTTTAAGGTACCTCCCCTCAGACCCATTAGTAAAGTCCAGACCTTATGTAATTTGACCCCTTGGTAGCATTTGGGGGGGTGACGCTGTGTTCTCCAGCTGCTCTTCCTGCCCCGCGGTGGGCCTGCCCAGTCCCCCTTGCGAGCTTGCCTTCTCTTCCTCACCCTTAACATTAGAGCCCCCCCCCCCAGTTCCCCAGAATCTCAGAGCGACACCTCTTCGGGGCTGCGTGCTGTCTCCATCCCAACGCCAGAGAGTTTAGACTTTACGTGGTCCCCTTCTCCCCCTAAACCCGAAGTTGTCCCCCGCCCAGCACCACCGTCTGCTCAGGAGGGCCCTCAACCCCGCCCTCTTCTGCACCCCCACGTTCAGAATCAGACCTCCAGGCACAATCTTACCTTCAGAGGCGTGTGTGTTCCTGTCTGTCTTTGGCCCAGTCCTGAATTTCCGCTTTCCCAAATGCGAGACAGAACAGTAGGCCTAGCCCATTCACGCCTGCCATCAGGAAGAAAATTTTAAACCAGGCCGATTCTGGATCCTGAGGATTACAGTGCAAAGCAATTATAAATCAGTGGGCTCGAGGGACTTCGTAATACTTCCAATATCATAGTAAGATCATTTCCGGTCCCTTAACGGGTCCCTTAGCAGACATGGAAGAACACACTCTTAAGGAGCAAAAAAAAATTATAATTTCGCTCTAGAAAGATAATTACAATTTCTCCTTCTCCTTTTTGGATTTATGTTTATGTGCATATCATTTTTCGTATATACAAATCGCATTATGATGTACACAGTGCCCAGGCCAAGAATGCATATTTTTTTTCATTTAGAAATATAAACGTGTTTAAAGAAAAAGAAATATAAACACATTTGCATATCAAGAAATATTTGACTGTATCCGAACCGTTACTGATTAGTAACCGAGAGTTTTTTTAGATTTATAAAATTTATACAACGTCCCTTATTTCTTTATATTTAAGTTGTTTTTCACTTTCTGCTGCTATAAATTTGAGTACTTTTGAATAAGTACTTATTGAATAAGGTACTTGTCAAATACCTTTCCCTTATTTATAATTACATTTTCTCTTTAAGCCCATAATACGATCAGTTTCATTAAGAGATCTTGTAATATTCAGCCACTTTAGCTTTCAGAGAAAATGGCTTCCTTAATCATGGCGTCATAGGCATAGATTTTAATATGCTGGTGGACTCCACGCACGGGTGATTGATTTCATTTTTGCATCAATATTCAAAGATGACATTGAATTTTAATTATGCTTGAGATCTGTTTTACCATTTTGCCTTTTTACTTTTTTGTCAGCCAAAATTGAATTTTATGTAGTTGAATGTATAAAGCAGCGTGATTGGGTTTCAGACTATGCTTTTGAAGGCGGTCCAGCCAGAAGTTCCTATAATGATTAAGCCCTATCTTGCATTGGTAACTTTATTGTTCCTTTCTTCATTTACATCTTTAATCGTCTAGAATCTGGGGGTCAGGTATGAGAACAGAGTGTAACTGTAGTTTTCTACAAGTGGGTTTGCCACTATTTTTTTTTTTTTAAATAAATCCATGCCTTCGGTTTGAAAAGAAACGTTATCATCCGGAATGTATTTTTTTCGCAACTTGACCAAATCATCATCGGTTTCCTTTAAAATATAATTAAGAGTAGACATTGAGAAAATTGAACAATATGTTTCCAAAGTAGACATTAAATATATTTAATTATACTGATCTCTCTAATTAAAATACGCCACGTTCCACAGGTCATTGGCAAAGTCCAGAAAAGGAGCGAGACATGCCCAGAAATTTAACGATAAATAATAAAGCTTGCAATGATTTAAAGTTAATAGAATTCATCGTGATTTGGAAGTGGAGTCCAGCATAGAATCTCCATGTGCCTCTTTCTTCATCTGTCTTCACCGATGTCGCTTACGAAGTGTGCGGTATTCTTCATACGGGACTTTGCACAAATTTCGTGGTTTTCCCCCATAGGAATTTTGTAATATTGGTTGATTCTGTGCTTTGGATTTTTCCACAATGTAATAACTGACTTCGATCTTTTTTTTTCCCCCAGGAGGACGGTCTATTTCTGTTCCTAATGTTATTTTGTTCTTCTGCGTTTAGATTGTATATACCTGTAACTTACTTTTCTTGACCAATTGGGTTTGCTAGCATTTCGCTGCCAGATAAGAGAGATAGCAAACCCATTTTTCTTTTTCCCGATTTCAAAGGGTCGGCACGTAATTATACTAATGGCTGCTATGCGTTGAATACATAGCACCTGATACGTGTGTGCATGGTCGGATTCAGTAAGCCCTTAAATCCCATGATGTTTCTATGTCATTTTGGCCATTTATAGCTGGAGACACCAAGGATTAGAGTGAGAAACGTTTCCGCGTCACGGAGCTTAGAGGTAGCTGAATAAAACAGTTTTGCCAGAGAAAAACAAACTCGAAACAGCTAAGCGGCTGACTCGGGGTTGTTTCTATTTTTGCTTAAAGAAAACTTCTTTCCTGATAATGTAACAATACCATCTTTCTTTGGCTAACGTTTGCTTCATTCTTTTTTACGCCGCCCTTATAACTTTCAATATTTCTGTCTCTTTATGTTAAGTAGGAATCATATATAAATGGCCTATGAACGGATTGAGTTTTTACTCCAGTCTTAAAAACTTTGCCCTTTAGCCACAGAGGTCAGTGTGTCCATATTTATTGTAACCACTGGTGTATTTGCATTTCTTGCTACAATTTCTGTGTTTTCAATCTGTCTTATTTTTTTACCTATTTTCTTACTCACACCCCTACATATCAGTTCTTCTTTCAACTTGAGGGGGTTTGGCTTTTATCTTCTTTTCCCCATCGCATTTTTGTCCTCTACCCTGCTTCGAAAGTTTCACATTCCGCCTATTTTTAATGGTTACCCTTGAAATGTTAAACCATATACCAAAAAAATGTAATATTAATCCCTATAATTTTAAAAAATCAGAAGGCCCAGGAGGAGGGGGAAACAGGGAGTTAGTTGTTCAGTGAGGAAAAAGTTTCGGTCATGCACGATGGCACGTTCTAAAGATCTGTAGGACCACAATGTCCACGCGGTTAACGGCATCTTAGCTAATACTATAACGTACACTTAGAAATTAAGAGGACAAATTCATGTGTTTTTTACTACAATAAATTTTTTTAAAGCAGTCAGAGAAGAATCCTGTGGCCTCTGAATAAACACTAATCCATTAAAAAAAATTTGAGCCCTTCAGTTTCCCATCAGTGTCTCCCTTATACACACTCTTTTCTCTAATACTTTAGAGCTGTCTTGTTTTCACTTGTAACCGTACATGTTGTATTGTTAACAGCATTTTATAAAGTCAGTATTTATTTAATTTTTTTATGTTTATATCTTTTTGAAAGAGAGACAGAACGAGCAGAGGAGAAGCAGAGAGGGAGAGGGAGACACAGAATCGGAAGCAGGCTCCAGGCTCCGAGCTGTGAGCATAGAGCCCGACACGGGGCTCGAACTCACAGAGCTCGAGATCATGACCTGAGCCGAACGAAGTCAGACGCTTAACCGACTGAGCCCCCCAGGCGCCCTTTTAGTGTTCTTAACAGAAGGATTTCAGGTAACCCTGCCCATAACACTTGTAGAAACACAAGTCGGCCTTTACAGAAGTGTTTCTTTTGGTCTTTAATTCTAATTGGCTCCTGATTTTTAATTCCTTTTCTAGCAAAACTGTATCTTGTTACTTGTGTCACCATTCACCCAGCCACATTCCTGCTTTGATCAAGCCACTCACTTGTTATTAAAAATCACAGAGTCCTGGGGTGCCTGGGTGGCTCAGTCGGTTGAGAGTCAGACCAGCTCAGGTCATGATTTTGCGGTCCGTGGGTTCAAGCCCCGCGTCAGGCTCTGCGCTGACAGCTCAGAGCCCGGAGCCTGCTTTGGATTCTGGGTCTCCCTCTCCGTCTGTCCCTCCACTACTTGTATGCCCTCTCTCTCTCTCTCCCTCTCTCTCACGAATAAACAAATAAACATTTTTTTTTCCTGCTCCATTGACCAACGACTAAAATGTTTCCAGTGCAACTTACTGACATCCGATGAGAAGGAAATTATATTCTCTGTGATTTGGAGGGATGCCTGATCCCACCAAGTTCGATGGGACAGAGTATCTCCTTCCTCACCTCCAGCTGATGTCACCTCTACAATTGTTTGTATAGACGTTACGCTCTCTCTCTGTACGATTAATATTAGAAAAGTAACCACCCATGTCCGAATGCTCCTTACCTCGTTCAAGATCATTCCGCACAGAATGGATGAAATGAGTCCTCCTATCATTCCAATTACGTTTGTAACTCCCTTAAGAAATCCGTAATAACTATGCAAAAAAGAACGACAAAACACAGACGTAAGGTCATACAAATGCTACAGGAAAAACCAGCGTAATGAAATGAGGTTGAAGAGAGCTAACTGTTGATGTCCTGAATTTTTCATTCCGCCTTCTCAAATTCCATTAAAATGGCCCAAAAAAGTATGTCAATATAAGTAACGTTCCGGTTGCCGTACAAAGTCAGAAAGGTTGGCTTTAACAATAAAAAAACATTAAAAGATTGAGAACATGAGACCATGGTAGAGTGAAAGCCAGCAGGATTAGGAAATCTATAAATATGGTTGAGAAATTCAGAAGTGATGTTTATTGGTAATAGGAACTGGTCGAGGGTTAATACGGAATGAGGGTCTCTGTATTCACCTGGTCTGTTCCCATAGTCCCAGGTCCTGGCCCCCGGGATTGCTCCCAGGTCTCAGATGAGGAAGGCAGAAGCTTAGTTTCCAAACAACTGTGCTGGGCCAGTGCTGGGTACCCAGACCCGGCTCTGCAGAAAGTGAACTAAAAAAGCAAGGAAGCCACAAAGGATGATCAGTAGACTAGGGGTCAAACCCATCAATCCACGGAGAACGAGGAAGTGCCTTCCAGAGAGCAGAACCGCTGTCCTACCAAGAAATGAGTTCTCTCCAGAACAGGGAGCCTTTGCCTTTCCTGCCTCACAGAGCTCACCCATAAAGGTTCTGTGTTTCCTTTTCTTTCCACTTCTGAGAGTGAAGGTTTTCTGTTTGTTTGGTCTGGTTCCTTTGGTTTTATTTCCCTGGGACTATTTTATTCCTACTCTGCCTTTATGTTGAATACGAGAGGCAGGATATAGTGTTTCTGTTCGTCTCTGTGACGGAGAGAGGCGTCACCTACAGACCAGCGTCCTGCGTGCACCTGCCTGCGGTCGGCGGGTGGACATTTGATTGCTTTTTAGGGGGAGCTAGAGAGTGCGTCCCAATGTATGAAGAACATTTATGGTGATGAGCAAATCGGGACAGAAACCTCCAAGTGTCCCCAGAATGTCTAGGTCCCTTTTTCACGTCAGCGGTAGGACCCCTAGGGTCTTGTGGGCCACTTGTGACTTTTGTGAGGCTCTGTCACATTTGCCTGCAGGAGCCCCTCTCCCCATAGCAATATTAAAAATTGTATTTTATGACTCCGTGTGTGTGTGCATTGAAGGAATTTTTCAGTTTCATCTAATTGTCAGCTTTACTGGCATGGATTTGTTCATAAGATTAGTTCCTTTTCATATGTTGTGACTTACCATAATGCGTACTCCGATATTACCAATACTGATATTTTTTAAATTTTTCCTAAGCAGTCTTCATTATTTTATTAATTTTATTAATTCCCAAAGAACCAACTTGCGACATGGTGAGGTAGAGAGGCAAAATCAACAGAATAATCTACTTGTCTCAATTCTTACAAAGAGTCTCGTCCGTTGTATCTACACAAGGGGAGTGTCAGAGTAATGAGCACGCGTCTCCACTTGTTTTATTCCGGTCTAAGACCTTCCTTAAGCCCTCGCGGCCACTGCTTTCCTGAACGTCAGAGAATTCTGTTCACACTGGATCTGTGTCCCCCGGGACTAGTAGCCTTGGAACGGACAATGGAAACAGCGCCCCCCGAAGGTACGCGAACGGCAGGGCTGCCTCCAATAGTGACCCTTAGTGTATCTTTAAAAAAGGTGGCACTGGAGCGCCTGCGTGGCTAAGCGTCCGACTTCAGCTCAGGTCATGATCTCGCGGTCTGTGAGTTCGAGCCCCACATGAGGCTCTGTGCTGACAGCTCAGAGCCTGGAGCCTGCTTCCCATTCTGTGTCTCCCTCTCTCTCTCTGCCCCTCCCCCACTTGTGCTCTGTCTCTCTCTCTCTCTCAAAAATCCATAAACATTAAAAGAATTTTTTAAATAAAAAATTAAATTAAATCATAACGGCGGAACTGTAAAGAGAGCCAAAGATCTTGCTAGACGGATCTGGATTAAAATCCTGGGTAAGATCCCCAACCGCTGGTGAGACCTTAGGCTGACGTGTATGGGACCCTCGGTTTCCTTAGTTATTAAATAAGTGTTTTTACTAACTGGGGCTGTCATGAAGGCTCACAGGATATAAACGTGCACACACTGACACTTACGATGGAGCGACTAACCTTTAGCCGGTGTTCGCGACGCACCAGGCGCTATTCTGGGTATTCGACCTATGTTAACTTATCGAATCCTCTCATAACCGTATGAGGCGAGCATTCTCGTCTTACCCCCGTTCTACGGGTGTGAAACAGGCCCAGAGAAGGTAAGCGATTTGCCTGAGAAGAGTGTTCCTGCTGTTCTTGAAACCAAGCCTTCTGACGTCAGAATCTGGTCTGAATCCCTGGGCTACGCGTCATACGCACGTGAGTTCCAAACATTAACGTATCATCCGGTGCCTGATCATGACCTCAAGCCTATGTCTGAACTCTATCGCTCCTTCCTCGGGAAGGATTTTGGCCTGCTGGCCATGAACTCCAGAACGGCGGAAATCTTAAAACACCCTGGAGAGCTTGGAAACAAGACAGAGATGCTCACGACCCTACCTGGGAGCAATATCCAAGCCGTTTATGAGTAGCCCAGCCATGCAGAAGCTGCCCGTGGAACCGGTGAGAATCAGGAAGACGATGGTGCTGTAGAAGCCGAAACTCAGGTAGACCAGGCACAGCCCGAAGAAGGGAGGCAGGAGGAGTCCTGGGGAGCGACGCGGACAACACGGTTAGGGGCGTCCCCGGGATGGGGCGAAGGAACTCCCCGAGCTCGAAGGGCCCGGCTGCTCCTTACCCAGCGTGTTGAAGAGTTTCCGGATGGTATTTAGGCGGAGAATATTCCTGGACAGGAAGAAGTCCGAAGTCTGACCCGCGAGGATGCCAAAGCCCCAGGCAAACAGATAGGGGAGGGCCGACAGCAGCCCGTTCTGAGGAGGAAAGGCCATTGCCAGGGTGAGTACTCGAGAGACAGCCACCCCGAGGCGCAAGTTCGGTACCGAACACATGTCTGGTCACACGAGAGGCCATCGCGTGCAGCCTCCGAGTTCCGCCTTGGGGCCGCGCCACCCAAAAGAAAGAGGAAAATAGTTTTGAGGTCAGAAATAGTTGTCACGGGGCGCCTGGGTGGCTCGGTCGGTTGAGTGCCCGACTCTCGAGTTCGGCTCAGGTGGTGATCTCAGGGTGGTGGGATCGAGCCCCGCGTCGGGCTCTGTGCCGAGTGCGGAGCCTGACTGGGATTCTCTTTCTCCCTCTGCCCCTCTCCCCTGCTTGTGCCTGCTCTCCCTCTAAAATAGATAAGTAAGTAAGTAAATCAATACATAAATGGTTGTCACAGTCTGTCTAGTTTTCTATTTTTAGTATCACGGGAACTGAAAGTTCTGGATGATAGAGATGGAGCTCACAGTCGGGAACGGAGAAAGCGGGCTCTGGAGAGAAAGAGCGACGAGAACAGTTACAAACGTTCAACCGGTGCTTATTCTGGACCGCTGCTGTTAATCCTCTTGGCCCCCCCAACCCCCATGGTCACCCAGAGGACAAAATTGAATCAGAAAGAGTGAGGTCACGTTGGCCCCTAGGCTGGGTTCCTGGCAGTTCGCTGCCCAGTGCCGCTTGGGGCATTCCGTTTCTATAGGAGTGTTTTCTGGTCACCGTGGCATCAAACATAAGGTTCCAGGCTTGGGCAATTCTCCACGTCAGGGAAGCAGTGAGTGTGCCCGTGCTTTCCAAGCGAGACCTGAGTCCCGGGTCCTCAAGCCGGGACTCACCGCCTTATCCCGAGAGACAGGATGGGCGCGAGCTGGGCAGGGTGGTAGGGGAAGGGTTAGTCCCTGCAGGGAGCGATGGCGTCGAGCCTCAAGAAACACGATGGGGCGGTCGTGCGGTGAACGGCGGGGAAGGCACTGCGGGACCAGGAGTGTGTTTCGTGGAGGCCAGAACTCTGCCTCCAGCTTTCGCTCCGGGAAAGGCTGACATCACCAGCGGAAACAGCGAGTCTCCCGGGGCCGAGCAGCAGCTAGACGGCGTAGAGCGACCGAGAGCTAGCACTAGAGTCCTGAGAAATTTCAGGAAGGTAGGAGGAGAACCGAGGAACACTTACCTCTTTTACATTCACGTGGAGGGTGGAGACGACAAACGTCGGAGTGTAGAAAAACATGATGTTGTTTGTCCACTGAAAAGCGAAAGAACCGACGACGATGGCCCAGAGTGGGGGAGACTTGACCATAGCCTTGATCGGCAGAGACCGCGTACTTGAGCTGCTCTGGGAAACAAAAACCAAACGCACAAACAAACAAACAAAACCCAAAAAACATGAACAGTGGGCACGTTGGGAGAAGCTGGGGCGCGGTTTCTTCCGGCTCGGAATCGGGGAGCGGGCACCGCGGGGCGGGTGTGTCCCACCTGCTGCTGGTCGAGCGACGACAGGATGTAGTTCTTCTCGTTGACGCTTATACACGGGTGGGTCTTGGGGTCGTCGTAGAACAGAAGGAACCAGAGAAGACTCATGCCGCAGCCGCACGCGCCTGTCAGAGCGGAACAGGTTAGAACTGCGATCGCCTCTGTCCGTGGGAAGGGCCCCTCCACCCTGGAGTTTCCGTCTTTCTCCTTTACAACGTTACGACAAGCTCGCCTTTCTGGTCGTCCTCTGTATCCAAGCTGCCTCTGCCTCCAGAATGAATTTTGCAGAAAGGCCGCGGAGCCCTCTGGCCTCTCTGATCGAGCCTCTGGACCCCTCTGCTCACGAGAGCGGTCTCCCTGCCCTTAGACCCTCGTCTCTGCGGCCCCCAGACGTGCTCCGCCGTGGGAAGACGGCACAGCCGAGCCCCCAGAGGGCTTGACAGTCGCCTAGCTTTGGGAGCCGGGGGTCATGGCCATGCTCCCTAGATGCGGCCCGGGCTGGAGGGATGATACAAGTCCTTCGTGAGTTTGCCGAATGATTTGCTGTTTTCGAGTGTTTTGTCCTAATGACTTCCGTTAGGAATCCTCTGTTGGGGGGGCGGGGGTTGGTAATGCTCAGCAAGCTGTCTTCCAGAAAAGCATTTGTTCATTTGACAAATAGCGATTCAGTGCTCATTATGTACCACTTGCTATTCTAGGTCCTGGGGATTAAGGCAGACAGAAGTTTCTGTCTTCGTGGAGTTTAGTTCTCATGGATGAGGAGGAGACCGTGCAAAGGAAATCAGTGAAAGCTGTTGCATGTCAGCGGCGAGAGCTGTGGAAAGAAGTTGCGGGGGGAGGAGGGAGGAGCGCCGTGCTCCCTGGGGGCCGGGACGTGGACGTGCGGCAAGGACGCTCCAGGCAGTGGGGGCAGAGAGTGCCAGCGCCCTAGGTTATGAGGCCAGTGTGACGGGAGGGGAAGAAGGGGCGGGGGGGGGGTGGCTGATGAGGAGGACGGGTAGGGGGATCAGGCCACGTGGGGACCTGGAGTCCCGGCGCCATCTCAGAGGATATTGACGGGGCACCGGGGTGACTCAGTCGGTTCACCGTCAGATGCCGGTTCAGGCCACGATCTCGAGGTTCATGGGTTCGAGCCCCGCGTCGGGCTCTGTGCTGACAGCTCTGTGTCTCCCTCTCCCTCCGCCCCTCCCCTGCTCATTCTCTGCTCTCTCTCTCTCAAAAACAAACATTTAAAAATTTTTTTAAAAAAGCGTATTGACAATATGGAATTTCCACTTCGCTCGGGGGCCCGAGGACGGAGCCCCAGGTTGAAATGTAAGTGGAGAGAAGTCAGCACCTGACACACGTGCAGCACCTACATTTCTAGGTACCGTTTTCAACGCTCAGAAAAGGCCCGTGGTGCCCTCAGCTCTTTTTCCAAGTGGGAATATTGATGTGCAGAGAGGTCAGCCTGCTGGCTCAGGGACACGTGGTTAGGAAGCGGTCACGGACACTTAGCATGAATCGCATTTTCAGGGCGGGAACACGGTCCTTGAGGAGTAGGCTAGGGCAGAGCTTTGGAGAAAGACGCGAGTTCACGGCAAGGAGAAGAGGAAAAGTCAGCGAAGACTGAGCGGGACTGGCCAGAAGAATGACGTCCGATCAGGGCGTCAGGCAGAGCCCCACCCCCCTCCCCACCCCAGTATTGTTGGACACGACCGAGAGTTCAGGTCAAATGCGGACCGGAGAACTTGCACTTGATTTATGGGCCTGCAGGCTCGGCCAGCTCTAACACGCGTGAGGCCTGGGGCGAGACACAGGAACGTTTAAACCTTGCGAATAAAGCTACCGATTTGTAATATACTTGAACATACTGTGTCTCCTCCTCCTATGTTCACCACGATAACCTCAGAATGACCTGGAAAGAGACTTCTGGTTTCCGATCCGGCATGAGAGCAACTTGGAAGTCCTCACCCCCGTTCTCATGACAAGAAAAATGTCTAACAGGCTTTTAAAAATCAACTCTTCTTTGAGGCCTCAGAGAATTGAGGTCATAGGGCAAGCTATGTCTCCCCAAATTGGAAAGACACACAGATGGATACAGAGAATGACAACTACCCGGAAGAGAAACCAGGAAGGCATAAAGCAGCCCCAGGGTAGGAAAACCCAGGAAACGATTCATTGCAGTAGGCTGTGTGGTAAGAAAAACCTGGGGTGGGGAGGAGTCCTAGAGGGACCCTCACACTTATTGTGAGTTTTACCTCCAGGAGACCACCCAGGGTCACAAGTGAAGATCAAAGAAAAATCTTGCCTCCTAACAGCAGGGGGAAGGGAGAGTAGCCGTTTGAATTACGTCCAGAGCGTTCTGTTCTTACAAAGCCTGTTGTCGAGGGAAACTTATGAGAGCCTAACCAGCTTAAGGGAAGGGAAATTCCTACCTGCAACATCCTCTGGCCTTTCTGTCTAATCTAGTGGGTGGAAAACTGAGAAGGACTTGTGAAGGAGAAGCCCAAAGGCACAGCTCACTGGAAGATTGAGACTACTCCTATGACTATAAAACACTCTCTCCCCCACACATCTTACCACCCCATCAGTAGGTTCCCCGTAGATACATGGGAATACAAATGGAAAAACTACATGTCACAAACCTTATTAAAGTAGCCTATAAAAACACAAAAACAAAGAGGAAATTGCAGCCTCTGAAACTTACAGCTATTGCAAACAGTAAGCAACACCTAACTCCTAGCCAAGCCAGATAAACATAAAACCTCACATTGAGGGACGCCTGAGTGGCTCAGTCAGTTGAGCGTCCAACTCTTAATTTCAGCTCAGGTCATGATCTCACGGTTTGTGAGATCGAGCCCCACGTTGGGCTCTGTGCCATCAGCGTGGGATTCTCTCTCTCTATCTCTCTCTCTGCCCCTTTCCCACTGTCTCTTTCTGTCTCAAAAATTAAATAAGAGAAATTAATGTGGTTGACTATGAGATGGCACTTTAGATCATGTTTAGGGTGTTATTATAAATAGTATAGTCATCATATTACTTTTCTGGAATCTGAAAAATGATCTCTTCTGGTCATCCCTTTCCCCGAGAGTTTTATAGAAGAGGTATGAACCTGTACTTTCTAGAATCGTGAAGGGCAGGTACAGTCACGCATGTCTAGTTCTGCTCGGAATGCGAAATTAATGAATGCTGCCCTCTTAGCCTCAACGAGACTCATGATTTTCAATGTCATTAACTTTATATAAATTATTACATTATAGTCCGTTTCTTAAAAAATTGTTTCCGATTCCGAATAATGCCTGGGATTTTGCAGAAAGAGACTCACCGAAAATATAGAAGACCACAGGCCAGCCCAGCGATTGGCAGATGAACCCAGTCACGAGCAGAACAATGAAGGGCCCCAGCAGAGCTCCTGGTCAGAAAGCACAAAAAACAGCCCGCAGGGGCACAGCATCTGAACATAGAGATAACGTAGCAAGGAACCACTTCCGGTGAAATACATTGGTAGAGCAAAACACTGGGCAGAAGAAACGAATAAAATAGTTGCTTTTCTCTCTCTCTCTCTGTCTTTTCCTGTCGTTTGGGACAAAGAAGTCTCTCCTTCCTTCTCGACAGTCTCCACGTCTTTAAAGCGAGGCCGCCGGCACAGATGGTTTCCAAAGCCCGGGACAGTTTCACACACATCTTTTACAGCCTCTAGGAAGGACCCTGGTACCGTCCGATGGCAGCGGCACTCAAACCCTCCAGGCCCTAGGTCGTTACCTGATAGACTCAGCGAGGTGAGTCGGCCTCGTTCCAAAGGAGGAGCCCACTTGACCCATATTACGTGCTGAGCGATTGATGCCGACCCCTGAAATTACAAGCATGAGGACATCCGATCTCTGGTGCGTTCTGTGGATTGAAGCCCTGCGCCCTTGTCGCGTTATCTCAGTACCTGGGAAACTCCCTGGGCCGCTCGGCAAGCGATGACCCACGCTTCTCCGCCCTCGGCGGCCATCGGCAGGAACAGGCTGAACAGAGAGCTGAGGAACAATGCAGAGCCGATCAGTTTCTTGACGGAGTGCGTTTCAGACAGGTATCCCACGGGAATTTGGATGACGAGGATGCCGTAGAAGATGGAACTGAAGATGATGCCCTGGCTTTTAGGACTCCAGTTGTACACGGGGTTCTGGAAAAAGACAAGAAGAGGAGACGCATGCGGGGGGGCGCTCTGCTTCCTGGGGAGTTACTGGGATCGCCAGGGGTGCGGGGACACCGGTCGCGGGCTTCCTCGGGGCGGGGGAGCTCCCCTCTGCCTCATTCTCTATCACGGGACCTTCGCGGCTCCTTTATAACACCATTTCCTGTGTGTCCTGACCTTTCACTTTGGTGTCTTCAACTCTCACGTCGAGTCCTTGCGCCGTCTCTACCCGCAGCACAACGTAGGCGCTTAATACGCATTCCTGGAACACCGCTGCTCTGCACATTCGAGTCCCAGAAAACCAGCCATCCACCCGATCGTGGAGGGAAGGCGGCCGCCAGAACCGTGAACATCATCGGATGCCACAGTGAAGGGAGATGGCCAATTCTCTTTCTGTGCTTCGTTCTCTCCTTTTCCAAAATGCTCTGTCTTGTTTTTCCGAAATCCTCCCCTAAGTGCTGTCGGTTCACTTGTATTCGATGCTCCAGTGCCTGAGCCCAGCCTGCCGTCACCGGGCCGTCTCCGCCCTGAGCCCCCGTGCCTGCTGCCCTGTGGGGTTCCTCCCGGAAACATAATTGCCTCCCTAATTTTTAGACGCATTTTGTAATTTCAGGTTACAATTCAGATCTACTCCGTGGAAACAGTTTTCTGGTGAGTTTTCTTTGGAATAATGACATGCCGTATCTCTCTCTCTCTCTCTCTCTCTCTCCATCTAGTACGTTTGCATGGTAGCGAAGAGAACTCCTTTTGTGTGACTCCGACGTGAGGAGCCGAGTTTCCCCGGATTATAGCAGGATCGTCTACAGGGGCTCTTGTTCTAGCGAAGGGTTCAGTATACGGCCCCTGGGAGTACCCATTTCTCTAGAACACGGGGGTCTCAGTATTTAAACCAAAGCAATGGAATACTACAAATGTCTCAGAAGATAATGCAAGAAAAAAAAGATGGATAAAAAGATTGTAACAGATTTTTGAGGCACAAATGATGCAGTAAACTGCATACTTAATCTTTGGCATCAAGTGCGCAAATTTTATTATTTCATTCACGAAACCATCACCACAGTCCGGGCAATGACTGTATTCTTCACCTCCAAAAGGTTCCTTACTTCTTTTTCGATTCCTCCATCTGCGTTCTCCCACCAATGATCTTCCGCCCGTCACTCTGACGTAGTTTTTCTTTTCTATAAATTCGGCATACTTATTTTGCGGTCCATCCATTTATTTTTATCATTCATTTCTTGTTAGTGCTAAGCAGTGCTGCGTTTTATGACTGGACTATAGTTTGGGCATTCATTCGTCTGTCGAACTTTTTATCGTTTGCAGTTTGGGGCTATTACCACTAAAGCCACTGTGAGCATTTAGGTACAAGTCTCTGTGTCTTCCTTGGTTAAAAGACTCCACATTTCCCCCAATTTTTTTCTTGGGCTTTTGTTTCATGTTCATCAAGTTTTGATAGAATTCCTTTATTAGATAGAATTTGCAAACATTTATCCCTGTCTCCGGTCTTTCGATCTTCTCAACAGTTCTTTGGAATGGAATGGAATCCAACTTCATGTCTTTCCTTTGGTGGATCATGAAAAAATCAGCAGTTTATATCTGTGTGAGTCTATTTCCGAACCCTGTATTCTATTTCATTGACTGGTTTTTAGTGAGCTATTCCTCACTCTTTTGATTACTATTGCTTTATGAGAAGTCTTAAAATCAAGTAGGTGGTATTAGTCCTACAAATACTGGCTTTTCAACCAACATTCAAAGACGATTCAGTGAAAAGGAAGAGTCTTTTCAACAAACGGGGCTAGAACAATTGTATATCCATATGCGAAAACTAAGTCTTTTAATGAGTCATACATTTAAACATAAAACTTGAAATTATAAAGCTTCTAGAAGAAAACATGGCAAGCAAAGTGTTTTTTTGCCTTGGGCTATGCAAAGATTGCTTAGATATAAAAATGAAAGCATTACCCACAAAAGAAATTTTAATAGAAGTTCTTTCTGCAGAAGGAAATGACATAGCTCAGAAACATGGATCTATATTTAAAAAGGAAGAGCATCGAAGAGAATAAATGAAGGGATAAGATATTTTATTTTGGAGGCACCTGGGTGGCTCAGTCGGTTGAGCGTCTGACTCCTGATTTTGGTTCAGGTCATGTTCCTGGGGTGGTGGGATCGAGCCCCGGCCGACATTGGGCTCTGTGGAGCCTGCTTAGGATTCTTTGGCTCTGCCTCTGCCTCTCTCTCTCCAAAAATAAATAAATAAAAAGAATATTTCATTTTGAATTGATCTAAAAGATAACTCTTTGTTTCAAGCAGTAATGTAATCAGGTATTATAACATGTGGATGGCGAAATGGATAACAGCACTTTCCCAAGATACGGGAGAAGAAAGTTAGGACTGCTGTGTGACAAGGGACCTGCACTGCACGTGAGGCAGCTTGGTATTATTTGACGGTGGATTTAGATGATTAAAAAATGTGTATCATAAATGCCAGGGCAACTACTAAAACAGGTGTCTTTTGGAGTTGCCTGGGTGGCTCAGTTGGTTAAACATCTGACTCTTCATTTTGACTCAGGTCATGATCATATAGTTTATGAGTTAGAGCCCCACGTCGGGCTCTCACTGACAGTCTGGAGTCTGCTTGGCATTCTCTCTCTCCCTCTCTCTCTCTGACCCTCCCCTGCTCACTCTCTCTCAAAATAAATAAACTTAAAAATAAAACAGGTTTTTTAAGTATAAATGATACATATAAAGAAGAAATAAAATTGAATCGTGTAAAATAATTAAACCTTTAATTAGTTAAAGGCAAAAAAGAATTTAAAAAGGAAACAAAAAAAGATGTAACACATAGAAAACAGTTACCAATCTTTTATTTGTCTCTTTCTCCTTTCAGTTCTAACAGTTTTCGCCTTCTGTATTTTGCTGCTCTGTTGTTAGGGACATGCATGTTCAGGATTGTTATGTCTTTTTGGAGAATTGACTCCTTTATCATTAGGTAATCTCTGATAATCTTCCTAGCTATAAATTCTGCTTTGGTCTGAAATTTATATGGCTACTTAAATTTTCTTTGATTAGTCTTTTCATGGCTGCATAATGTTTACATCTTTCTTTATCCCTTTACTTTTAATCTATCTGAGTCTTTGTATTTAAGAAGAGTTTCTTATAGACTCCATATCTTGGGACCTTTATTTCTTATCAAGATCAGATAATTTTGTCTTTTAGCTGGTATATATAGACCATTCGTATTTAAAATGATGATTGATACAGTTGGATTAAAATCCACCTTTTTTTTTTTTTTTTAACATTTCTTATATGGCCACCCCGTTGGCAATAAATTACCTCGGTTTTTATTTGCCTGAAATAGTCTTTATTCTCTTTCACTTTCGAGGTAATTTCATTGGATATAGAATTCTATTTTAGCAGATTCTTTTTCTTTCAACGCTTTAAAGATCTTTTTTCCTTCTCTTCTTGTTTGAATGGTTTCTGATAAGTCTTCTGTAATTCTTATCTTGTTCTTCCGTAGGTAAGGTATTTTTCTCTCTGGCTTCATGAAGGATGTTCTCTTTGTCTTTGTTTTCTGCAATTTAAATATGTCTCATTGGTTTTTCTTGTTAATTACTTGTCTTTTTGGTATTTATCCTGTTCGGTGTTCTCGGAGCTTCTTGGACTTTGATTTGGTGCCTGCCAGTAATTTTGGAAAGTTCTCAGCCGTGAGTTTGTCAAATATTACTTCTTGGGATTTTTTCTCTCTGCCCCTCCCCTATTCAGGTGTGTTCTCTCCCTCTCTCTCAAAATAAATAAAAAATAAAAACATTAAAAAAAACAAATGTTACTTCTTGCCACTCTCTTTCTTTCTTCCTTCCTCTCTTTCTCTCTTTCTTTCTTTCTCTTTCTTTCTCTCTTTCTCCCTTTCTTTCTTTCTTTCTTTCTTTCTTTCTTTCTTTCTTTCTTTCTTTCTTTCTTTCTTTCTTGTATTCTAGCCACTCATATGTTATATATGTTTTTATATTATCCACAATTCTGGGATATTCTTTTAAGCTTCCCTCCCGACCCCTCCATTCTCTTTCATTTCAGCTTGGGGAGTTTCTTTTGACCCACAGTCAAGTTCACTGGTCATTTCCTCAGCTGCGTTTAGACTTCTTACAAGCTTCTCATGACATTCTTTATTTCTATTACAGTTGCCTTGATTTCTATCATTTCTTTTTTATTCTTCCTTCTGGTTTCCATCTCTGCTGATATGACCCATCTGGTGTTATATGTTACCAACTTTTTCCATCAGAGCCTGTACTATATTAATTATAGTCATTTTAAATTCCCTGTCTGGGAATCCCTACTTATGTGTCATACCTAAGCCTCGTTCTGATGATTATGCTAAAAAAAAAATAACTAAGGTATGGGACATTGCATATAAAGTGTTATTTTTTTAATGTAAAAGTGGTAAAAATAAGAAAATGCGTTCACCTTTGCCTATGCATTCAGAAAAGGAGGAAGAGTAGGGTGAAAAAATATTCTTCCCATGCATTTCCCTTTTTTCCCTGTACTACATCTTCTGACAGCTAGCGACTCATCACCTTATTACCTCCAGAGATGAAATTAGTGAGACATGTAAGTATATTTCAGATTCAAAAACTTAAAAAAAAGTGTATCTTGAACTCCACTCTGGTTGACAATGCTTTCTTTTCTCTTGCTTGGCCAAACTTCTCAATTCTAGACACTGCTCATCCTTGGTTTTTATTCTTCCTCACATAGAGGATTCACACAACAAAGCCCTTCACAAATATGGAGGAATGCTGTCATCGTGGGACCTGTTTAGTTAGTTGATAGTTATCATCAACAATGTAGATGAAGACTTAAAGTTCTTTTTCTAATTATTACTGTCGCACCAATTATGATAACATTCAATCTCTCCACAACTTAATTAGAAAGATAGGGTATTAACTTTGTGACGACGGACAGTATGTTTCATATACCTTGATGATATCCAGGTTCTTCTCCGCGGAGGTGTTGGGCGCACCACGGGGGTCCGTGCCGTTCACCATGACCACCATCGTGAGGCTGAGACACATGCGCTGGGACATTAGGATGCTGTTACAGACGTGCAGGAGGAGAGACACTCCATAGCGGAAGGAACAAAAACTTGGAACTAAAAAGTAAAACCGAGAGCGTCCATCGTTAACGTAGCTGAGGTCCAAACATACGGTAACTTTAGGAAGGGCGCTCAGAAATTGGGAGCCATTAATGGGTAAATATATATATATATTCATATATATTTATAAAATTACTATATTGTGGAACCCTAGATATCAATTTAAAATTTTGATTGTCCTTAATGGCCTTCGAGAAGTTGTGGTACAACAAGAAGCTGTGTGACTGATTCGATAGTCCCGTACCTCCCTAAAATATTATCCCCACAAGAATGTCCCAGAAAAATCAAACCGGTCCTCCAGATACTTTGGCTCATGTCTACTTTACAGTGAGCACTTACAAATTCTCCGGGTTAGTTTTGGAAGTACGTCCCCGCCAATAGCAGCAGAGACTTTCTCTCAAGGAAACCACTTCATGCCCTAAAGTTGTATGAATAGTCTGATTGAGAAATTCAAATATGCACATTGCTGAGAAAAGTTGCCTTTAAAAATTGCATTAAAAATTTACTTATTGAGGTCGTTTCAGGCTAAAATAATCAGTGTAGAATAAATGCACTAGTGCAACTCATTGGAAGCAAATAAAGTCTTTTTCAACAAATGGCATTTTCCCGAGAGAAGTAGCCACGTAACTCTACAAAGAGACACGCTAAAATGTTTGTAGCGGCTTGTTCAAAACAGCAGAATGTTTGGAATGGATGAACATACTGAGTTATATTAATACAGTGGACATTACTCAGAAATAAAAAGGAAGGAAATACACACTCAACAATCCGGATGAATTGCAACGAAAGTATGCTCAGTTTAAGAAGCTATAGAGGGGCGCCTGGGGAGCTCAGTCGGTTAAGTGTAGGACTTCGGCTCAGGTCATGATCTCGCGGTTCATGAGTTCGAGCCCCGCGTCGGGCTCTGTGCTGACGGCTCAGAACCTGGAGCCTGCTTCGGATTCTGTGTCTCCCCCTCTCTCTGCCCCTCCCCAGCTCATGCTCTGTCTCTCTCTCTCTCTCTCTCAAAAATAAACATTAAAAAAAAAAAAACAGGCACGATTAATTTCTGTGATTGGATACTAGAATAGCAATTTCCTGTAGGTGAAGAGGACCAGAAAGGGCCCCCATGGGACTTTTAAGGTAATGAAATATTCCAAGTCTTGTTGACAAATCTATCCATTTGTCGAAACTCATCTAAGGGCACACCGAAGATCTGTGATTTTATTGTATGTAATTGTACTTCACTCAGTCTTAAAAATGTATGAGCAACCCTGGTCATATATCAGATTGGCATAGATCCAAAAACACATTGGTTTGGCCAGCCCTGAAGAAAACAAGAGAGAACCTAATTGTTACAACCCAATGGAGGGGAATTTGATGTCTCTTTAGTTACATCTTTTAATTGCCTGTGGCTGGCATGAAGAAAGGAATTAGGGGGCACCTGGGGGGCTCAGTCGGTTAAGCATCCGACATCGGCTCAGGTCATGACCTTGGAGTTCGTGGGTTTGAGCCCCGCGTCTGGCTCCGTGGGCTGACAGCTCAGAGCCTGGAGCCTGCTTCCAATTCTGTGTCTCCTTCTCTCTGCCCCTCCCCTTCTCATTCTCTGTGTCTCTCTGTCTCTCAAAAATGAATAAATGTTTTTAAAAATTTTTTTAAAAAAGAAAGGAATTAGACTTTAAAGATGGACACTGTATCCAGGGAGCTAGCCAAAAGTCACTGTTGTTTCTAGAAACACATCTGCTAATTTGGGGACGTTTTCTATGTGGGGAATATGCAAAATAATGATGATATTACTGGTTCGTTTGCTATCCCCATGTCTTTAACTTCCTGTTCTCATTGGATCAGCACCACCAGCGAATTGTTGACTGCCTTAGCCTCCCTGGTTTTCATACCATCGTTCCTGATTCACACGGAGGAGTTGTAATGTTTCTCCGGTTCAGATAATGCCTGTTGAAGGTTTTGTAGATGTGCATTACTAACCGTGCTCTCTCTCTTTCTATCGCTATGTAAAAAAAGTCTGCAAACCTAGTGGCTTAAAACAATGCCCATTTTTTAACACAGTTCTGCAGTTGAGAAGGTTTCGCATAGAGTTAGCATCGTACGGTTTGCTTTTCCGCTCACGGTCTCAAAGGCTAAAATCAAGGGATCAGCCAGGCTGAGCTCTCGGCTGAAGGTTCTAAGCAAGGACTGTTTCCATTCTCGCTCAGGGGATTGTAAGAATTCAGTTTTCTATGGACGCAGTCCTGAGGTCGCCGTCTCCCTGCTGGCTGTCAGCTGGGAGACGCTTACGGTTCCAGGAGGCTGTTGGCCTGACTCATCACAGGGCTTCCTCCGACTCCAAACCCAGCCAGGAAGACTGCCTGATGTTGAACCCTCTCACACTCGGACTGTCTCTAGCTGCTTGGTCTCTGATCTCTAAACCCCAGTCTAAGGGCTGGGTAATTTCCTGGATAATTTCCCTATTTTAAGATCAGCTCATTTGGGACCATATTTAAATCTGCTAAAGCCCTTCAGGCGGTACCTGAGCTTAGCGTTTGCTTAAATAACTGGCGGAAGGTGCATCTACCCCAGGGGCCAGAATCTTAGGGGGAGTCTTGGATTTCTAGCCCCATACAAACCGCATTCACCGCCTTCCACGGTTCCTTGAAAGTCTCATCTCATACTACACTATGAGCCCAAGTCCATGGCCTCCCCGAAATCTCATTAGCTCAAAGTCACACGTCTCATCATCGAAACGATCTTAAACCCGTGTGAAGGAGGGTTCTAGAAATAATCCCCACTGGGGGGCACAGTCTTTCTGTCGCTGTGGACTTATGAAAGGGGCAGACAAGCTGCAGGTCCCCCACACTCGGGCCACACACGCGGTAGACCCTGGCTAGTTGCTACAGCTTTTCCAGTTCCAGAAGGGGGAGAGAGAGAGTAAAAGGGCGTTGCTGACTCCGAAGGGTTTTGAAAGTCAACTAAACAGATGTTGGATTTGCTGCTAAGTGAAACCCCCCCCAAAAAAACACCCCCCCAAAAAAAAGGCAGTGATGCCTGAAGATTAGTTTTCTGCACTGATCTCCTTTGTCAACAGATAAAAATATTAGGTGAAATACATTCAAAATAAAATATGTTCTCAAAACTATAGATGATCCGGCAGGGAAAGGGAAATATTCAGGCCCAGGGTTTAGTGAAGACAGACTCCTCAAGGCGTAAACTGTTCGTTGAAGGCAGATTTTTCCCTGAAGGCATTTGATCTCAGTGGTTTTTTTGTTTGCTTTTGTTTTTGTTTTGCCTCCCGGGCCTCCTCGGGAGTCTAATACCAACGCCCAGGCAATGGGAGGGTCTGGTAAGAGACCCTCTTCCCAGACACTCAGACGCCAGTCTGGCTCAGCGAAGGGTGCACACGCGGACACCCAGGCTTGCCAGGGGCCCCGCTGAAACTCTGGCCCCGTGTGAACAGGCCCCTGGAGCTCAGCAGGGGGAAGAAAACCGTTCAGTCATGAGCCAGACCTTTCTAGGGCTTGAAGCCTAAAACTGTCCAGGGGCCATCAGAAAAATGGCTCCAGCCACACACATATGCGCACCCCCCTGAGAATGGCTGGCTCCAAAGCTTTCGAAACCTTATCTTTAAAATCAAAAGGAAAGGGGCACCTGGGCGGCTCAGTCAGTGAAGCGTCTGACTTCAGCTCTGGTCGTGATCTCATGGTTCCTAAGTTCAAGCCCTGCGTCGGGCTCTGTGCTGACAGCTCGGAGCCTGGAGGCTGCTTGGGATTCTGTGTCTCCCTCTCTCTCTGCCCCTCCCCTGCTCACACTCTGTCTGTCTCTCTCTCTCAAAAGTAAATAAACATTTTAAAAAATTAAAACAATAAAATCAAAAGGAAGGCGAATGCGCCTGGAAAACTAATAGAAACAGTGGGGGGAACGAAGGCTGGAGGAGAGACCAAAGCCTCTAGAGAGCGAGGGGGAAGCAGTCCTCACCGCGTGCAGGGGAGGGCTTCGCGTCCGGTCCGTTAGGGGGGCCTTTTCAACCTATGCGCTTGCTCCAGGAAGAGTGTGAATTACTTCTAACTAAGTCTCGAGTTAAAAAAATAAACCCCAAGGGAAATTCTAGAGTGCTCGGGACTGGCGACAGTAAGAGGCTGCATGTCCAACTCACGGACGCTTAGAGCAAAAGGTGCACCCCCGAGGGTACTTACCGGAAATGAAGAGGAAAATTCAAGGACGTGGGAAATTAACAAAGGAACACACCCCCAAGAGCCTAACAGGAAGGAAATGTTCAACACAAAGGCAGAATCTATAATAGATACATGTGAGTTTATATGCTTGTGTGCTTTTATGTTTACGTGTTTTATACATTCATATGTAAATTTGGACATCGACTAAGTGGACAATAGAAAAGTGACCAAAATCACAAAAATCAAAAATAATACAAGAAGAAATTTGCAAGGTAATAGACCCCTCACCTTTCCCTAAATTATTTGCTGGCCACCCCCCAGCTTCCGGATTGTGTTCTCTCTGACACGCACACAATTCTAAGACCCTAGTGCTAATTTCTTTTTGTCCTTCCCCTGCCCTGCTCAAAATAAACAGTTGTTTTCAGTAAATGTCCACGTGTTGATGTCCAAGGATGCGGTGACTCTAGAACATTCACCCTGTCTTGCTTCCATCCATGAATCTGTCTCTCTCTCCTTGAGGTGGAACAAAAATAGTTCACCTCTCTCTGGTACTCTCCACCGTGTGGTTAAGTGAACAAGTATATAAGAATTGAAATGAGGAATATGAATTGCTTTTATTTAGGGTTTTTTTTTTTAAGTTAGTTTATTTATTTTGAAAGAGAGAGAGAGAGAAATAGGCAGAGAGAGAGAGGAGAGAGAGAATCCTATCCAGACTCCGCACCACGCGTGCTCAGAACCTGATGTGGGGCTCAAACTCACAAACCCGTGAGATCATGACCGGAGCCAAAATGAAGAGTCAGATGCTTAACCAACTGAGCTGCCCAGGAGTCCCTAGGGTTTTTCTAAGGAAAACTATAGCAGGACTAATTTTTTCACCTCTTTTCCTGAGCACTTCTAAGACTCTTTATATTTTTATGGAAAAATGCGCTCAGCCAGAATCTATCATGCCCTGTAAGAAGGAGAAAGCGTAGCCAGTAGGACACAGAATAATTTCTACCTTTCCTAGGAGGGAACTGCTGATCCATCTCCACAAAGGGGTTCTGGCTTCTTCTCTTCTTGCTGAAGGGGTTGGTCTCCACTGTGAGAGCAAAACATTTGGTGTCAGCGTGACACGAAGAACTGACCAAAAGCTACCCACTCCTCCTTTCTGATTTAAAACATGCATCGAAGGGAAACTTGCTCATGTGTTTCCTTTGATATTGAGCTTTTATGCTTTTTGGTTGATGAAAAACATATAACCCCCCCCGAAAACTATTTTAAAAAGAATAAAAAAGCTGCTCCCCTAATTCTATGTCCAGTGAAAATATTCCTCAAAAGTGAACCACAACGAGCAAGAAGTGAGGGAATTCACGGACAGGAGACTGCCCTACAAGGATGTAAAAAGATGTTTTATGATTGCATTTTTATAGCAAAAAAATAAAGAGGTTTTTCAGGCAGGAAGAGATCGCTAAAGATCAGAAACTCGAATGTACAAAACGGAACATCGGAAAAGGAAGAAGTAAAAGTAAAATGAATTATATTTTTGTTATATCTTAATAGGGCTGGAAGAGAACTCTCCGCTTATGAACTTGGCCTTCTCACAGCTGGGCGGGTCATTCCGCACACGACCTCCGCTGCCGCTGCTGTGTCTGCACTTACCGCCCGCGGACACTCGTCCTGAGATTCGGCCACGTCACTCGAGATGACCGGATGCTCGAAAGACAGGTTCCTAAGGTTGGATCTGCAAGCTAGTTGTGAAGAGACAGCTGGTCAGCCCCCACTACCATACGCCGAAATGTCTTCTTCGCTGCTGTTTATTTCCAAAAACACACACGCGTGCGCGCACGCACACACACCGCCCATGCGGTACAAACCCACGCGTGCTCTGCACCCACACGCAGCCACGCGTGCGAACACATCCCAACCCAACACACACGTACAAACGCCACACACCACCCCGCACACGTCATCAATATACTTAGGCAGACCTGCCACCAGACATGCCACGGACACCGCACACGACTCACGGAGACAGGAGCACCCGCGACACACAGCACATGCTTCTCTCCCCTTGTCTGTCCACACAGCTGCGTGCCTCGCCTTAATCCCTTGAAATAGGTTCTTTTTACCTTCCCTTGGGGAAAATCTGTGGACACAGATTCCCCCCCCCAAATTTCCCCAGCTTGCTAAACACCTTGGATAGGATCTTTAACAGAGAAGCCCCCCCACCGCCCCCATCACTCCGGGGAACTGCTCATTTCATTTAATGAGTAGCAATTTACGAGTAAGACTGACCTGGCTCAGGACGGAAAAGCAAGTCCTTCTTCCCTTTGAAGACTTTGAACTTTGAAAAGTACTGAATTTCTAGATTTACCAATTTTAGCCCCATTAATCCTTCACCAAATCCTTGTTATGACCTCATCGTGTCAAAGTTAAAAGCTTAATTTTTAACGTTCCTCTCACCTTCCCTTGAGTCTTCAGGGGAGGAGTAAGAGTGTCACAATCTTCCAGTGGACTAGAAGCCTTCTGGAAATCTGCCATCGAACTCATGACCGTAGTAGACGTCATCGCCAGCTGGGGGTAGGGGGTGGGGGGGGGCGGGGGAGCCAGCCTGCTGCCAAGTGCTCCCAAAATTCATGGTTTCCACTGAGGATGGCTCTGGGCACACAGAGCTATTCCAACAGGAATGCTGTGCCTTTTTATATGCCCCATAAATGCACTATTATCATTCTGCCTTCCTCTCTTCCTGTCCCCCTTCCTTTTCCTTCTCTCTGTCTTGCTTCCCTTCCCGTTCCCTCCCCTCCCCTCCCTTCCCTTCCTGTCCCTTCTCTTCCTTTTGCAAAGGCCACATCTGTCTGACATTCAAGCTACTCAGAGAGAGATGTCTTTTATTAAAGCATGCCCTCCAGGGGCGCCTGGGTGGCTCAGTCGGTTGAGCTGTCCGACTTCGGCCCAGGTCATGATCTCACAGTCTGTGGGTTCGAGCCCCGCACGTGTCGGTCTCTGTGCTGACAGCTCAGAGCCTGGAGCCTGCTTTGGATTCTGTGTCTCCCTCTCTCTGCCCCTCCCCCACTCGTGCTCTATCTCTCTCTGTCTCGAAAATAAATAAACATTAAAAAAAATTAAAAAAAAAATAAAGCATGTCCTCCAAAGGAAGTGACTTCCCCATGGCTTCCGCAGTGGCCAAATTCTCCTGGTTCCACCCCCTCGCGGCAGATAGACCCGAGAGGGCTTTTACCTTGGAATTCTGGGAAGGCAACCTCCTGATCGGATAGGAACATCTAAGCCCTTAAATTGGGATTCTGCATGATAGTTTTTGCGTCTTTTTTCACAAGATGTGTTAGGCTGCTTACAAAGGGCCTAATGCATACTTGACACGTAGCAAACACTGCAAATTGAACCAGTTATTACCTCCGTAAAGAAAGGTTGACAACTTTTTTTACGATTATTTATTTTTGAGAGAGATGGAGACAGAGCAGAGAGGGAGGGAGACGCAGAATCCGAAGCAGGCTCCAGGCTCCAAGCTGTCAGCACAGAGCCCGACGTGGGGCTCGAACTCACAGACCGTGAGATCATGGCCTGAGCCAAACTTGGACACTTAATAGACTGAGCCACCTAGGCGCCCCGGGACATGTTGAAAACTTTACCTTGCTTTCCCAAGAGATTTTGCAGTCTTAAATATTCGGTTGGATTTTTTCCTTGTCGGAATTCCAGATTCTGACTATCCCTGCATGTTTGTACAGTTTGAGGCCAAGGCTGGCAGTTTCTGGCATTTTCTGGCCATTTAGTGGTTGCAAGCCCCAGATCACCAGTTGTTCAATGTCCATGTTTTAAATAAATAGCATTCCCATCTGGTGTCAACGTCTCCCGTTCCGGTTACTGATTACCCGGAGGGAACATTCTCTCTGTGCCCCGGCTCCGAACATTTATGCTGCTCGGTGATACGCTTTGAAATCGCTTCTGGATTGTACATTTGGATTCTGTGCTTTTCTTATTAAGTTTTTAAAGTTAACATTATATGGAATTTTCCAACATGTGGGAAAAGTAGAACAGTCTAATATAGCCACGTACCATTAGCTAGCTTTAATAATTATCAATATTTGGCCCTTGGAGACATATGTAGATACATCTCCACCGATTGTTTTCTGTAGTATTTTAAAGTAAATCTCAGATATTACGTTATTGCTCCCATGAAAAGAACAGCATGGATATGTAACTCATTAGTGCTTTAAAGAAACATAACTAGCTCGCCATCCACGAATCTCATAAACAAGAATCCCTTAATATCATCTGATAACTAGTCATTATGCAGATGTTTCCAGTTGCTTCAGGGTGGTCCTTTTGTACTGGATTTATTGAAATGGGGATCCCGACAGGATCCACACGTAGCACTGAAATGTTAGGACTCTCGCCTCTCTTTAATTCTTTTTTTTTTTTTAATGTTTATTTATTTTTGAGACAGAGAGAGACAGAGCATGAGTGGAGGAGGAGCAGGAGGGAGAGGGAGACAGAATCTGAAGCAGGCTCCAGGCTCTGAGCTGTCAGAGCCCGACGCGGGGCTCGAACCCATGAACTGTGAGATCATGACCTGAGCTGAAGTCGGACGCTTAACCGACTGAGCCACCCAGGTGCCCCTTCTCTCTTTAATTCTGTGACCGTTCCTTCCTTCGCTTTAGACTTGCTGTTACTTCAAAACAACAGCAGCCCTCATAACAAAACAAGGCGATTTGCAGAGTGACTTTTCATAATTCCTTCCTTTTAGAGACATTTGGTACATTTCTTTATCCCTTCCATCCCAAAAACTGCTCGTATATGGAGAGGCTGGCTTAGATCCAGGACGAGACTAACTCACGGGGTGCTGGAGACTTCCACGGTGGCGACTTATAATCGCTCAGTGGGTTCAGGTATTCTCAGCTTGATTCATCCACTAATGAAGTTCTCAACCTGTGGCCTTTGATGGTTGATCATGTGTTCATGGCCCACAGATCCATTATTTTATGGCAAGTTGCAAAAGGGTGCTTTTCTAATTCTAGCGTGCCTTCTTCAGGTAGGAGCTGGAATTTTCTACCAAATAGGAAATGTGCCTCATCTAAGATTTGACCACTCTGAAACACAGATTTAATAGGAAAGTCGGGCTACTTTATGAAGTTGGAGAATAATAATTTAGTGTCTTACCAAAGAGGACCAAGGAAAATTATGACCTCTTGGGTTTTACTGGATGTGTTTCAATCTGTCGAGTCCCTATTTTTTGTGGCTTAAATTGTCCCTTCTTTGGCCAGTAGGAAGCTATTCAAGCCGGTCTCTGTTGTCCTTAACACCTGACCTAGTTGTCTGGGATAGCGGCCTTGTTTTCTAACACACACACACACACACACACACACACACACACACACACAGAGGGAGGGAAACCATGAGATCATGACCTGAGCCAGAATCAGTAGTTGGGCACTCAACCAACTGAGCCACCCAGGTGCCCCAGAATCCACCCTGTTTCTTGTTTCCATGCTTTTGTATAACTTGGGCTCCAATGTGGGAAATCTTACCATAAAACTCTCTCCTTAACTCAGGGATTCCTTGTAGCAGGAGATCCTTTCCTCCTCCCCCACCGTGCTTTTCCACATGGGATCGTAAGCGGTCATGTGGTCTCCCCTCACGGATGGCACGTTCCCCTGCTCTCGCGCCTCAGACAACGCCCTGGCAGCCGTTAGGTCTGTCCTCCACATTGGACTGGCGACTCGTGACTCTCATACCCCAATGGCCTAGACTCGAGACTAGAGCAAGATCTCAGTCATTGTTTTTGGATTTATTCGGATTCGACCTCTGTCTTCTTGCCCTGGCTTTTCATTCACAACCGTGCCCATCACGTCACCTCCGTGTGAACTGACTTGATGGCTGTACTGTCTACAGGGTGAAGACCGTCACAGGAAGCGACTGAGAAAATGGCCCTGGCCCCTCCGGGCATGCTCTGACCCGTCGATACCGATAAATTACCATTTTACAAAAATATGGATCCATTTCATGTTGTGAGCTTTATATAGGATGGTACCACTGAATTAGTTGGCTCCCGGAAGAGAAATACGGCAGACTCACGCTAGGTCATTGGAAGACGGTGTTAGAAGAGACAGTTTACACAGGATTGGAAATGTAGTGAAGGCCAAAAAAAGGCACGGAGGCACAGGGGAAGAGAGAAGTCACCAGAATGTGCGGAGGGCCCGGCAGTAGTGGAAGCATCAACCACCGGCAGACCCCACAGGGAGAGACCATAGAGACAGATACTCCCTGTCGTCACTCTTCAGCCCCCATTGAAAATCCAGCAGAGGCCAGTGGACAAGGCAGTGTGGACACACCGCAGGTAGGCCAGCTTCCCGGCGCCTAAGCGGGACGAAGAGGGGAACACACAGAGGGCACGTGGCCAATATCGAATCCAACAAACATAAATCGATACTCATTTTTAAGAATAGGAAAAATCACTGTCCTAGTGAGGTTACCTCCCTGAACTTCAAAACATGGATTCCTGTTTTGAGATCCAGAAACTCTGAGTCTGACCCATGGACTCTGAGACAGCAGTTTTTGGACTCTGAGACAGCAGTTCCTCCAAATCCATTGCAAATTCCACAAAGATGACGTCTTTATTCACAGCTATCATTTTATTTGAATTTTCATTCATCAGATATTTTCCTCGGAAGGAAATCTTAGCAACATAAAGAACCTATCTCAGCAGACAAGATTCTTTTTGCTGGCATTCTCATCACGGAAGGCTTCTCCTTTGCGAAGTGAGGTGCCCAGGGACCTCCCATCATACGCAGGTGGGGTAACTAAGAAGAAAAGCGACGTCGAATTAAAAACTTAAATGATGCCCCTCTGGTTAAATCCACAAATGAAACCACTATCCTTTACCTTCATAAACGAGTAAGTTTCGTCTCTTTAGCCCAGTCTTGGATAACTGCGTCTCCAAATATAAGGTAGAAGATCAGTCCCGATAGGTTAATGGCAAACAACAACAAGAAGACATTTCTCCATCCAAATTGAGGGTCCTGAGGACACAAAACCTCCAGTAAATATTACCCCTTTCATCCTTTTTTTTCCCTATGAAACCATATTCATAGTTTAGAAGACCCCATTTGCTAGTGGGTCTGCATGTAGACATTCATTTCCTGTAAGCAGCTTGATAGTTGGAAAGCAATAATAATTTCAAAGTGCATTTAGAATATTCCTGATAAATGGGACTTGAAGACCTTTGCAATTAACCTACAGAACTGCATTTGTCACTATTTACCAAAGTGCCCCACATTTTCTCTTTTGTGCAACCATGACAACACACAATACGCTAAGAGTGTTTTCTTCTTGAGTTGTCCCGGCCTGGGGGAGACGTTTCCGGCTTTGGAGCTACACAGATCTAAGAAGGACAGATTCTGATTCGATGTCTTCCTAGTGGAAAGACTTATCCTATCAGATTTTCAGCTTTATCATCAGGACGTGAGGCTCGTGATATACCGTTCTCGTAATTGACGGGGGCATCAATGATTAGATGAGATTACTGCATACGAAACACCTGTCATCGTGCCTCCTTGGTCAGACACTTCAGCACCTCTGCTTTTTTATTAGCTCTCTGCTTTGGGATGGTTATGCAATCGAAAATGTCACCGCGTTGCCAAGGACACGGTAAGCGGCATCTAGGCATGGAATTACTGTCTCGTGACATCCAGCCGGCCATGTGGTTTCAGTTTCAAAGACTGAACATTGCCAGTGGATGGTCGCTTCTTTGGCTTCAGAACAAGGGAAGACGGAGGTCACGAGAGGGATTGTTCTACATCTTTCTTTGCCAGGTTGATCTCGTGACAAAGTTAGTTAGTTCTATTTTCTACGACGCGAATATGTTCTCTGGGGATGCCATTCCCTTTACGAATGGGTGTGACAGCATTTTAGTGCCCTTGACAGGAAGACGCTACCTGACTGAGGAGAAACCCGCTGACGGTGGGCGCCAGGATAGCCGCCATGTACCCCAGTTCCCTGGAGACTCCCATGAGGAGACTGGAATGCCTGTGGGTGACAGGAATGTTCCAGGCTGGCTCCAGAGATGCTTCACGGTATCCTTCAGCCTTGCTCATGTAACTACCTCAGAAAGGACTCACCCTGTGTTCGACGAGAGGCGCTGAGACACATCAGTAAGACCCCTCCCCCCACGTACCTGAATAATCGGCCCCAGGCCCATCTGTGGCCCCTGCCCGTGATTTACTATGTCCCAAAGTTTGGGGCTCCCAGAAAGCTTCCGGCTAAATCTTGCTCGGAATAGGTGACATAGGACAGTGGAGATTACTCTCCTACCTTGGAGCGATATCTAAGGCATTGATATAGATCCCCGACTGACAGAAGGGGCTTAGCCCACACGAGACCACGAGCAGGGCCATCGTGGTGACAAAGCTGGGGGTAAGGTAGGGCAGAACCACGAGGAGCGCCGAAGGGGGGAGAGTTCCTGGGGAAGGAGGAAGAGACAAATTAAACAGCGCGACGCACCGCTGGCTGTCGTGTTTGCATGCTTTGTCGATCATCTGACCCTCACCCTGTTCTTACCAAGAAATGTGGCAATTTTCCTCACGGTCACGAGCCTAAAATTCTTGGTCAGGAGGAAATCGGCCAGCTGGCCTCCCAGGATACCGGTGACCCAGGCAATGATAAAGGGGAGGGCGGACAGGAGCCCGTTCTGCGGCGAGAAAAATTTGAGTGAACATCACAACAGGGGCACTGAGCCCACACCTTTTATTGAGAAACCACCGATAATCATCCTGACAACCCTGAAATCATACTTTCTTTTTGTTTCAAAATATATTTTTTAATTTATTTTTTGAGAGAGAGAGAGAGAGAGAGCGCAAGAGCAGGGGAGGGGCAGAGAGAAAGAGAGAGATGGGCAGAGGATCCAAAGTGGGCTCTGGACTCCATGTGGACAGGCTGACAGCAGACAGCCCGATGCAGGGCTGGAACTCACCAACCGTGAGATCATGACCTGAGCTGAAGCGAGACACTCAACTGACTAAGCCACCCAGGCACCTCTGAGACCATACTCTGTTTCTTGTTTCTTTTTCCTTTTTTAATGTTTATTTTATTTTTAAGAGAGAGAGACAGAGCGTGGCCAGGGTAGGGGCAGAAAGAGAGGGAGCAGCCTCCAGGCTCTGAGCTGTCAGCACAGAGCCCGACGGGGGACTTGAACGCACCAACGGCAAGATGGTGACCTGAGCCGAAGTCAGATGCTCAACCGACTGAGCCACCCAGGCGTCCCTGAAATCATACTTTCTTAAGAAAGTCAGAAGCGTTTTCAGCCATATCCTTAGAGAAACTACCAGCATGAGTGTTAAATATCAGATTATTTCGTGGTGGGTAGTAGAGGATAAACTCTCCTGGACGGAATGATTGGTGAGGACGAAGCGATTGGTGGGTCACGCGCGCTGGAGAAAGGCCCGGAAGGAAAGGCACTCACGTCTCTGATATTAATGTTGAACACAGAGCTGATGTAAGTTGGCATGTACACAATCAGTATGGTGATTAGCCACTGATGGCTGAAACTGCCCAGACAAATGGACCACAGGGGCAGAGACCTGAGCATGGCCTTGATGGGAAGAGGCTGCTTACGAGGGCTGACCTGGAAACAAGTGTGCTGATCAGGAGGGTGAGACCCGAGACTTGCACGTGCGTGCAGCTTAATCACCCCTGGAAATGCAGAGGCGGCCCGAGCTCTGCGGGTGGTCGGAGCCCTTAGGTGTACCTGTTGGGCCAGGGAGGAGACGATATATTCTTTTTCTGTGGCGTTTATCCATGGGTGAGAGACGGGGTCATCATACACCAGAACAAACCAGAGAAGGCAGTAGACGCAGCCAGTGCCTCCTGTAAGCAGAGCACAAAACCGGTAGCCACGCTGGTTTCTGCTTTCTGTGGGAATTTCTTTAACATTGGCACATTTTCGAGCACGAGTCCTGGGAAAAGCCTTTGCTCATCATAATCCCCTTTCCATTTCTCAAAAGAAAAAAAAATGCACATGAATAGCGCAACTTTCTAGAACCTTCTTTTTTTTTTTTTTTTTTTTACATCTCATGATTACTCATATGTATGGAAATCACAGACCCTAAGAATGGCGGAAAACTTGGCATTTCAACTTTTTTAATATTACCACAGGAAAACTATCTCTTTCAATACTTTTGACGGCAAATGTGTAGGTTTATAACATGAAGCGACACTCCGGGTTCTCTGTAGACACAGCTTGGCTCAGTTTTGACACTAACTAAAGTCAGAAGCTTTTTCAGTAGTTGGCACAGACCCCACGGGGTGAGGGCTCAGTCCCACAAGGCTGCCCCCCACTTCGGATTCCAGTCTCAAGCAGTGGGTGCCCAAGACTACACATGCATCTGACTTGACTGCAAAGTTGGGGGTTCCTACAACCGCCCCTCTCTTTTTTTTTTTTAACATTTTAATTTATTATTGAGAGACAGAGAGAGACAGAACATGAGCAGGGGAGGGGCAGGGAGATGGGGAGACACAGAATCTGAAGGAGGCTCCAGGCTCTGATGCGGGGCTTGAACTCACAAACTGCAAGATCATGACTTGAGCCGAAGTCGGACACCCAACCGACTGAGCCACCCAGGTGCCCCCCCCCAGTTTGATAATTTGCTGGAACAGGTCACAAAAGTCCAGGAAGCATTGGCTTACATTCATCAGCTTGCTATAAAGGATATTATACAAGATATAGATGAACATCCAGACACACAGGTACACAGGGCAAGGTCTGGAATGGTCTTGAGCACAGGAGCCCCTGTGGAGCTGGGATTAGTCACCCTCCCAGCACATGGATGTGCTCACTATTCTAGAAGATTCCACACTTTAGGATCTCTAGGGAGGTGACATCACGTCGGCATAGTTGATTATTAACTCATTCTGTGGCCTCCTTCTCTCCTGGAGGATAGGGGGTGGGGCTGAAGGTTCCGAGCTTCTAATTGGAGTCTGTTCTTTCTGGTGCTGAGCCCTCAACGTGAAACTATCATGGGTCCACCAAGAGCTGTCTCGTGAGAACAGAAGCTGCTCCTCACACTCAGGAAATTACAAGGGTTTTTTGGAGCTCTGTCTCAGAAACTGGGGACAGAGACCACACACACATTTCTTATTGTCTCACAGCCATTGCGACAGGTGTCCAGAAGTCATCGTTCTTCTTTGCATGTCCCTAGTGACTAAGGGTGTTGAGCCCCTTGCCATATGTTTATTTTCCCTCTCTGTATTTTCTTTGCTGAAGTGCCTTTGCCCACTGGTAAGCCATTTGTTGTTTTGTTTTCTGATTATTGAGTGTTGTGAATCATTTACACATTCCGGATAAAAGCCCTTATTACATATGTGTTTTGCAAGTATGTTCTCCCTGTCTTTATTATACCAATAATGGCTCGTAAGCACAAGTTTTTAACTTTGATGAAATCCAGTCTATCGGTTTGTCATTTCACGGATCAAGCCTTTGGCGTCATGTCTAAGAACTCTTTGCCTAACTAAAGAACCAGGGTTTTCTCATTGGCTTTCTCCTGGAAGGATAATAACTTCAGATTTTAAATTCAGGTCCAGGATTTCTTTGGGGTTTGTTTCTGTGTAGGGTACAAGATAACGGACCAAAGTAGCCCAGTTTTTTAGCACTAGCTGTTAAAAAGCCTACTCCTTTCCCCACTGGGTTCCCATTACCCTTTGTCGAAGATCAGTTTCCCTTTTATGCGTGAGTCTGTGTAGGACTGTCCTCTGCTCCGTTGGTCTATTTTCCGCCGATAATGCCGATGTCTTGATCGCGTCATCTTCTGGATCTTATAGCATCTGGCAGGGTGAGTCCTCCAACTTTGTAACTCGATTGCAGAGTCATTTGGCCGTTCTAGAATCCTTTTATTTTCATGAGAACAGTTTTCAGCGTGTAGGTGTTTCCCATCTTTGGGCAGATTCATTCCTACGTTACGTATTCGTCCATGCTATTGAAGATGGTACTGCTATTTTTAAGTTAAATTTCTTAGTCTCTCGACTTTGGTGTGTCTATGAGTGTCCTTATTTTGTCTCCGTTTTTGACACTTTCCCCCCTCTGACATCGTGGGTGATACCCAGTTGGGCACTGCATGTCTCTGTCTTCCTCTACAGAGTCATGAGCTTTTGTCTGCAGCACAGTTAAGTTACGTAGAAATAGTTTGATCCTTTTAGGTCTTGCGTCATTTGTCAAAGGGCCCCCCGAGTGCTTCCTCTGGGGAGCACCTGGAGAAAGAAGGTGGTGGGCATCCTGCCCAGTTGCCTCTGAGTTGTAAGTGTTTTCAGCCTGTCTTGTGGAAACAGACACTGTCTCTGTTTCTCTGTAAGGACACGATTCTGTTCTTCCATCTTTTCCAGTGATTTTCCCCACCACGGGCTCAGGTGACGCGCTCACACACCTGCCCCGCAAATAACCGGGTTTCCTCTGTATGCAGGTGACTTTATGGGGTGCTCTTTCCTGCCTCACCCTGTCCGGGCTCAATTCTGTTTCTGCTGAGTTCCCTCTTCTTGCGCCCCGCCCTAGACCTCCCCGCTCCCAGGTCGCCGTTCCCGGCGGCCTTCACCCTGTCGGTGTTTAGTGCTGTCTCTCCTTTAGGAAGCTCGCGCCCAACCCAGGACCCTGCCCCGATGCACTTGACCGGAGACAAAACCCACAGCAGCGGCTCACTCTCTGCACGTCTTTCTTTCATCTCTCTGGAACCACTGCTGCGCATGCCTGTCACCTGCAGCCTGCCAGGGTGGGGGCGGGGCACGCCCAACCACTTGGCGCTAACGATGCCTGATGGCACATGGGTGGCATCGCACACAGATACTTGGAGACTGGCCCTGAGTGTGATCCCCCGGAACGGGGAGGCCGGAGCTTACCGAAGATATAGAAGACAAAAGGCCACCCAAGGCTTTGACTGATGATGCCACCCAGGAGGATGATGGCGAACGTTCCCAGCATCATTCCTGCAACGAGACAGAGGAAGCCGTGGGGCTCTGGACCGCCACCGGCCAGACACCGACAGCAAGACGGATGATAACTCGGGGTCACCCGCCACAACCAGACAAGCATGTTGGACTAGGGGAACTTCTCACTGAGTTCGTGTGTTCTCCTGAGGATCCATTTTTCCAGTAGTTTCCTAATAACATCGCAGACAACAGCCGTGCTACTTCCTTCCGTGCTATTTTAATTTTTAATTATGCAAGTCATGTGACGTAGGCTTATTGAAAAAGTAAATTACCACCAAGCACAGAGTCCCGCCAGGTACGGCCCCAATCCATCCCGACTCTTGTCTCTGATGTTAACCATTACCTGTCATGTGGTATATCGTTGCCTGCCTTTCCTCTCTGCAAACGGATATAATACATATCTATACACACACTTACCTCTTTGTAAAGGCGTTTAGGCGACATGCAGACAGAAACCTAGATTTGTCCGTCACTGTGCTAATAATGCTGTTTTAATTTCCCCGGCTTCACAGAGGATTCTCAGACATAGGGGGACAGAGTTCCTTCTGACAACTTTTTCAAAACTAGGCTTTTATGTTTTCTATTTTCCAGATGAACTTTAACATCAACTTGTCAAATTATATATGCATGAGTTTTTATTTATTTACTATTTATTTAGGTTTTAATTTAATTTAATTTTTAATTTTTTAAGGTGTATTTTTTTTGAGAGACGGGATTCATAAGCCGTGTTAATTAAAGATACATAATTCACTAAGAATAACGTGTTTATCTTGGAATACAGGTAGAAAAAGATGGGGACACCAGCAGACACATAATACTAGGTGGGCAATAATTATAAACACAAGACTCTGGCTATTCGTGGGGCATAGGAGGCACTCGGGAAGCGGAGAAATGTGTACACGTATCTTCCTGACTCAGCATTCAGTGACTGGAAGTTGCTGTCTTCAAATCAGCCATGGTGGTAGTATTTAGCGCACCGAAATTGATTAATATTTTGAATCAGGTGTTTTTTTTCTTCCTAAAAAATGTCTGTTTACCAGCATAGTGATGGTGACTTGCGGCGGCGGTGGCCGAACTCAGCTATCCACTGGGAATTCCCATTCTGGCACCTGAGGGCACTCCGCTTGGAAGTGGAAATAACACCCATGGCAGGTAATAGGTTCCTTAGCAAACTAAGCCGTGGCCCCCATCCCTGTGTCTCTCGCATAGAGCCAGTTTGTGTCGCTGGCCCAGGATGCCTCCCCTCTGTGGGCTCCCGTGCTGGAAGCCCAGCTCTGGTTCTCATATTCACACCATCAATGAGCAGGGTAATGCAGCAGAGAGACAGAGACAGAGACAGAGAGACAAAGTGTCCGGACATTCAGCACACTTGATTCAGATGGGGCGATCCTTCCACCTGCTTTGTCTTAAACGTGTTAATTTGCCCGGTTTTCCACCTTACATCTCACTCTGCGCTTTAAAGGAGTTTCACTGGACAGTTAGAGCACCTCATCTGGCCTGGGAGCCTGTCCGTTCCGTGACCTCTGGGACAGCTTGCCGGGTAGCGGACTTGGGGCTAACATCGCATCAAGGCAACTTCCCCCGTAAGAGGCAGGCTTTATTCATTCGACACTTGTGTTTCTAACCCTAGCCCATGTTGCTCTATGAAAATTGCAGCGTTGTTTTTCTTGTTTGTTTTTGATTTTCACTGCCGTGTGGTACTGCATCATCTTCAGGTGTGTGTGTGTGTGTGTGTGTGTGTGTGTGTGTGTGTGTGTCTTGTTTTCTAGGCTTGAAGAGTCCCTGACTCTCATGGTATCCATAAGTTAGCTGTGAAGTTTCCCCTGTTTTCTTACCCAAAAACTATTTCATCTACCTCCTGTTTGTTAGCCCTATTCTTTCTGTTTTTCATTCTTCCCCAATATTATACATACTTCTTTCTTCAGAATATTCTTTCCAGGGGCACCTGGGTGGCTCAGTCGGTTGAGCGGCCAACTTTGGCTCAGGTCATAATCTCGCGGTCTGTGAGTTCAAGCCCTGAGTTGGGCTCTGTGCTGACAGCTCAGAGCCTGGAGCCTGCTTCCGATTCTGTGTCTCCCTCTCTCTGCCCCTCCCCTGCTCTCACTCTGTCTCTATGTCTCAAAAATAAATAAACATTAAAAGAAAAGAATATTCTTTCCAGACACACCGTCCAGGAAAATCGTGATCGGAAAGCAGTTCTCAGAACAGCTGAGAACTCCCCAAAGAAGATTAAGTTGGATCCATACGTTACACATAGAATACTAATATAGACTCCGATATATTAGGAATTTAGGTATAAAACTGAAATCAGGCAAGTTCAAGGAAAACCACTGGTAGATGCTTTTATAACTTTTCCATCTACGACTCAGAGCCCAGAAGCCATAAAAGAAAAGAATGATCAATTTAAATACACAAGAATATATTTTTTAAGAACAGGAAAAATCATTATAAGCAAAGTCATGTTACAAATGACAACTTGGGGGAAAATAACCGAAAGGGGGGTGCCGGGGTGACTCAGTCAGTTGCGCATCCGACTTGGACTCAGGTCAATAATCTCACAGTTCATGGGTTCAAACCTCATGCCGGGCTCTGTGCTGACAACTCGAGCCTGGAGCCTACCTCAGATTCTGTGTCTCCCTCTCTCTCTGCCTCTCCCCCGCTCACACTCTGTCTCTCATAAAAATAAACATTAAAAAAATTTTTTTTAGATAACCAAAAGTCATGGCACAAAGGGTCCATCTGCTTAATTTACAAATATTTGGTCAACACTGAGGAGAAAACAAAAACACATTCAGTAGAGAAATTATCAAATACCCCAGTGTGAGAACGTTGGAGTGAGTTCAGTCATGCGTTTCTACCTGCTAGAGCGATGGTGCAGAGTCGGCTTCGTTCGTGGGGAGGACCCCATCTCTCCCAAAGTGCAAACTGGCCTCCAAATATTGAGCCCTGAAATCAGAACAGTTAGAGCTCTTGGTATACGTGGTGCCACGTGGGAATTCACATCCATCTCGGATTTATAAACTGTCTGGGTACCTGCATGAGGCCCTGGACTATCCGAGCTGCAATGAGGAAGGCTACTCCATGATGAGCAGCCAGAGGGGTGAGGATAGTGAGAAGGGACGATCCGACCAAAGAAACACCAACCACGCGCCTTGTTCCTATTCTTCCAGCCAGGTACCCACTGGGAGCCACCGTCAGCATCAAGCCGTAGTTGACAGAAGCAAAAATGATGCCCTGGGTTCCGGGGCTCCAGTCATACACAGGGGCCTTAAAGGAACAGAGAATGCTGTAGTAAGCCGTTTACCGGAAGGTTCTCACATACCTGAACGCAGTTAAATCTCTCGCTTGCTTTCTAATCACTGTTTTCCCAAATAAAACTTTTTTTTAAGTGTTATTTATTTATTTTGAGAGAGAAAGAGAGCATGAGCAGGGGTGGGGCAGAGAGAGGGAGAGAGAGAGAGAATCCCAAACAAGCTCCGTGCTGTCAGCATAGGGCCCAATGCAGGGCTCGAACTCACGAACTGGGAGATCGTGACCTGAGCCGAAATCAGGAATCGGACACTTAACTGACTGAGCCCCCCAGGTGCCCCCCAAATGAAACTTTTTAACATATAAGCTCTAAACAAACCAACCCACAAACAAACAGCAAAAACAAGGGCACAGCTTAAATCTCGTGTTGCTTACCTCTGCTGGAAGACTCTTTGGCGCATCACTTGAGCCATCACCAAATGAGTCAGTAGACAGTGTCTCGGTGGATCCGTTAAACTGGGACTGAGGGCTGGTGCCATTGACCATGGCTACCATGGTGATGTTGATGGCAACATAATGCGCCATCAGCATGAAGTTGCAGAGATGCGCGATACAGGCTATCCCATAGCGGGTAGAGCAGAAGCTTAGAACTGGAAATATTATAACATGACATTAGTACTTTCCTTATGAAGCCATCATTTGCTTCTCACTACAGGAAGGTTCCACAGACCATCACCTAACGAGTTCAATGGCTTTGCTCTTGGCTTTAGGAAAGATACAAAAGGAGGAAATTTCTTCGTTGAACCAAAGGTCGTTTTTATACCACAGCGATATAGGGACCGACTTGCTCCAAGGCATCTGTGCTTCCTATGACTTTGTCTCTCCCATTCTTGGGTTATTGTATTCTACAGTTGGTGAAGTTACCACCAGTTACATGTAACCACAGTTATATGTATATAGATACAATACATATATGGTAAAATATGCATTTTATATACATGTAAAGAAAAATATGTATATGCACCTATTTAAGTTATAGCATTTATTTAACTAAATTTGATTAATTAAATTATATAATTTACATCGTATATCCTATATTATAAATTATACATATAATACATAAAAATATGTGAAATATATAAAAAATATAAAATATGTAATGTAAAATGTACAAATATATAATGTAATTTTTTAAACTCTAAAGGAATTAGTCCTTGGGGTAGATGATTGCTCTCCTCATATGTCCAGTCATTGGGGACAAGCTTTCATTTAAAGTTTGAAATCAAACCCTTAGAAAGATTTTCTCACTAGGGAAATTGACAGCCACAAACTATGAAAAAAATATAGTGAAAAAAAATAGTGGAAAGAGAAATGAGTACAAGATTCAAAGCTGTTTTTGTGTTTCTGGGAAAGATGGCTATTCCCGAGAAGAAGCGATTGCAATAATGCAGAAGAGAAGTGAGGAACATTGGATTGTGGCGGGAGCAGCAGAAGAGAGGAAATGTAATCAGATCCCAGATGGACCCCCCCTCACTCCGGGTGAGGAGAAGCCATGACAAATCAAGCTTTAGGTTTTACAGACCAGTGGGGGAGGGGCACCAGAGAGGTTCTTGTCCAGGAACTAGAAGAGTAGAGGTGAGGTTCCCCGAGGAAACGAGTTGTGTGGCCAGAGCAGGGTTTAGGGAGGGGGGGGACCAAGAGCTTATTATTGGACCAACAGAGCTCCCTTTTAGGTACTCAGAGTGTTGAGAATGTGGTTGGATACACAACTCTAGAGTTTAGAAGAGAGGCAGGGGTTGAGGTGTAAGACCGGGAGTCAGTAATCTACACATGATACCAGAAGCCATGGTATTTGGGAAATGAGAACACAGACAGAAGAGAACCAAAAATTGACTATGGAGGTTTCCAATGTTTAGAAAAGTCAAACCAATGGGGAGAAGCCAACAAAGGAAGCTGAAAAGGAATGGTCATAGGGTTTCAGAAGAAAACTATGAGAGTGTGGTATCCTGGAAGGCAAGGGGAAAAGGGCTTCAGGGAGGAGGGAGTCAGCCGGTGTGTCAGATGGCGCTGATAGGTCCTGGAACGTGGCGACTGAGAATTAACTCACTAAATCCTCTGAGGCAGCCGCCACTGCTATCCCCACTTTGTGGATGAGAAGGACATGGATACAGAGAGACCTGCTATGTGTCGGCTGTCTATGCTCTTATTCACTGTATGGCAAGTATGTGATGGCTTTTATTGTGTCCTAGATGACTCTATGAGAGTACCTTTGCTGTAAGCCAAGTGCACTCATCTGTGGGTTTATCTAGTGTGGCATAGGAGGTCAGCACCCTGTGTGTCTTCAAGAATCCCTCAAAACTTCAAGGGAGGAGGTGCCTAGAGATAAAAGAGTCTTCCCCCACAAGGACATACTGTTTTCTCTTTTAATGAATGGTAGGGGGCGGGGGGGGGGCAGAATTGGGAAAAAAAAACTGTTAAATATACTGAAATTAGAGTGAGAAGTTCAAATACAATATTTTTGTAAAAGTTTTCCTTCCTGATTCAAAGCTCGGTAGTGACTTCCTATGTCAATCAAGTCAACGGATAATTTGTGAGTTTTTGTGTTCTCTGATTTCTCCATGCTGCCTTGGGGTCTTAGAGACCAAAGGCTAATGAAAAGTAGCATCAAGAAACCAAGAGAGTAATGGCTCATGAATGAGTGTGTTGAGATCTGCCTTATTAGGTTGCTGAATGATTAACTAGAGGATGTTAGAAGACTTAGCCTGAAGCTTGCTTGGTAGTAAGTATTCCCTATAAGCTACTACATGTGTCCTTAAAGATTATTTCTGTCCTGTGTCCATTATGAATGAATTGTTCCGGCCATGTCCACTCTCATAGGTTGGTGCCAGTGCCATGCTGGCTGTGAAATATTTTCAAGGATCACGCTTAGCTACATAAGAGTGTGTGAGTTTGTACATATGTGTGAGAGTGTGTGCAAATTAATAAATATCTCGTAGGCATAGTGTTTAACCACTGGAAGAGAGTACGGACACTATGAAATCATGGACTTCTGAAACTTGAAGGTCATATATGGAAAAATTCGATACTACGCTAATCGGAGTCCAGGAGACTTGTTTTTTAACGTGATGTGACAGACAGACCCTAGGGTGACTCCAGTGACTCCCACCTCATGATGTTCACCAATTTGTGTAATCCAAAGCCCACATGGTAAGGAACTATGGGCTGCCTCTAGGACAACAGAGTGGCCTCCAGCCAAAATCCTGCCAAAACCAGGACCTTCAGCTGTACAATTGTAAGGAGGTGAATTCTCCTAACAACCTGAATGATCTTGGAAGTGGGAACTTCCCCAGTCTAGCCTCCAGATGAGAACACAACCTGGACAACTGCTCAATTGCAGCCTTGTGAGATACACAGAAGAACCAAGTAAACCAAGGCATGTCTTAACCTCTAACCCACAGAAGCTGTGACATCATAAATGTGTGTCATTTTAGGCGATTAAGTTTGTGGTAATATGTTTACAGAGATAGAAAATGAATACGGTTGGCAACAAATAATAAAGACGAGTTATATATATTAACAGACTACACAAGAGGTTTCTTTTGGAGGAGAAGGCACACATTGGAAGATATTTGCATTATACAGAATTGAATTTATTACGAGGGTAAAATAAGACATCAATAAGCAGAAAAAAATCTAAGGAACAGTAGAAAACCATATAAAAAAATCATACAGTGAGTAAAGGATATTATGGCAATTCATGGAGGAAAGCTAAATTATACATGTGATTCTGAGCTAGCTGGTTAAATATATGGAAAAATAAAGTTGGAACAATACCTCATATTTTAATTTTTTTAAACTTTTTTAATGTTTATTTTTGAGAGAGAGAGAGAGACAGAGTGCGAGTGGGGGAGGGGCAGAGAGAGAGGGAGACACAGAATCCGAAGCAGGCTCCAGGCTCCGAGCTGTCGGCACAAAGCCTGATGCAGGGCTTGAACTCATGGACCATGAGATCATGACCTAAGCCGAAGTCAGCTGCCTAACTGACTGAGCCCCCCAGGTGCCCCCCTCATATTTTAAATCAAAATTAAGGCGAGATAGAATACTGTAACAGTGCGTTTTGTCAAATTAAAGCTGCCATTATTTTAAAATATCTCATTTTTATTCCACTAAAAATCAATGGATAAGCTAATAAAAAATCGAACTTAATAGATTCTGAATCTATCAAACTGAAAGCCTGAGCTCCCCTCCCAAGCTCGCTCCACCCGGCTCTTTCCCACCAGATGATGGAAACTCTATCCTTCCAGATACTTGATTTCTTTCTTTCGCACCTTAGATCCAATCTGTCTGGTACGTACTATCGTCTTTACATTGAAAATGTGTACAGAATCCAACCACTTCTCACCAGGGCCATTGCTTCTCTTGGTTTAGAGCTGCTTGCAGGGGATTCTGGCTACCAACACCTCTTGCTTGGATTTTTGCAATAGCCTTGGACTTGACTTCCTGCTTCTAATCCATTTTCTTTTTTTTAATGTTTATTTATTTTTGAGGGAGAGAGAGACAGAGTGCAAGTGGGGGTGGGGCACAGAATCCAAAGCAGGCTCAAGGCTCCGGGCTGTCAGCACAGAGCCCGACGTGAGGCTCGAACTCACGAACCACGAGATCATGACCTGAGCCGAAGTCAGACGCTCAACCGACTAAACCACCCAGGCGCCCCTCCAGTCTATTTTCAACACAGCAACTAAACTGCTCTAGTCACGCCATAAGTTACATCATCCTCTCTTCTGCTCAAAATTTTCGATGTGGCTTCACTTTTTGTTCAGATTAAAGACGGGGGTCTCTATAGTGACCAATGGAAAGGAAATATTATGGCCTTTGTGTCAAAATTTTAATTTCTTAGGAATAAACAGTGAAGAAATAACAATTTTAACTGCAGACTAGTGCTATGTTAAAGACCGTTTGCATATGTGTTTTATATATATATATAAATAGCTTAGTAGCAAAACAAAACTCTGTAACTTAAATATCCAACCACAAGAGGGTTTTCCAGGTAAATATGTCTTTATCTATTGGACATATTACAACAACAATATGCACCTTTAAGAAGAATAACTGTGAGTATTATAAAGCAATATGGAAAAGTACGTGTGGTCAAATTAAAGTTTTCTTACTTTACCGAATTAAACGATACAATTATATTTACAGTATTATACGCAGTGACAAGCAGAATACACAATACTAGGTGTATACAAATTTGGCAGCAACTATCAAAAAATGCAAATGCGCATGGGCAAAGATTAGGAGATAATCACCAAAGATAAAAGAATTTTTTAGAATCGTGATAGTTATTTCTTTCATATATTTGAACAATACACATTAATATTACCTGATTTTTAAAAAGAATTCAACAACTTCTAAGATGTAAATTCATCTGTCTGTATTATGACATCGCACATAAAGAATTCACCATAAAATCCTAAAGTCAAGTAGCCAAGGTTGAGTTTACCTTTCTTGGGAACGAGATTCTCATCCGGTTGTATATCTTGGGAGTGTTTACTCTTCCCTGCCGTGGGGCTCAGCTCCGTCATGGTTGCCATCGTGTTCTTTCCCATGATGTGCTTCAGCTATCGGGCCAATATGCAATCCACAGGTGTCAGCCAAGAGAAAGAGGCTCCTTTGATACACATGAACAGTGGTCAACAAGCAAACTAGAGCTAGGCCGTTCCATCTGGGTGGGGCCCAGGATCACTAGTCCCTCTTGGCCTACTGCAACAGGTGCCCCAGGCCTCAGGTGCATTATTAGGGTCTAGAGTGCTCACTGTGTGCCAGTGTAAGAGTGCCGGCTTTGGAGCTGGGCGTTCCAAGTTCAAATCCAGGCTCATGATTTACCTAATGTGCCAAGTGTCACCCGGAGCAAACCTGTGTGTTTCGGTTTCTTATCAGTTGTTAATAATAATACCTACCACCACAACAGCGGTCACAAGGGTTCAATATACTGCACATGTCTGACACTCAGCAAGTGGTTGCCACTAAGTCTGTTGCCATTGTTGTTGGAGCCACCACAGATGTGGGTCACTGGAGAGCCGTGCCCCTCTAGAATCCTCTACTGCACCCGAGCACCTGAGTTCTACTGTCCCCATGATTCCCGTACTGCTCACCATTTGACCCACTGTGAGGGTTGCTGTATATATGTCACTAATACTTGGGGACCATATTTGCCTGTGAGGATACAATTTTAGTCCTGTGTTATCTATGGCCACAGATGATAATGTGCCTACGAAGTTCTAGAAATAACTAACATGGAGATCTTGACACTAGTGGTTGTCTGGGCTCTCTCCAATTTGGACCCACGACCGCCCCAAATGCACAATGTTTCTGTTGTAAGCAGGATCTATTTGGCCTAAAGTTATAGATACCCTGTTGTTTAACTAACAGGTAGTTGGGATTGTGAAGTTGGTTTTAACTGACCCATAGCATGAAAAAGTGAAGCCATATGCATAATCTGGCAGGGAAAATGGAGGTAAAATCGGATGATCAAAATGTGATTCCCTAGTAATTGGGTCTGAGGTCAGAAACAACGCCCACACGTTTGAATATACTCATGTTAGCAGCCACGGATGAAGCCTTAAGACTGAGTCCTCTCAACTTTTGATGTTGGATCATGTTCTCGGTTTCCCCTCCCTTAGACTCTTTGATGAGGGCCAGGTGACATCTGACAGTTGTCTCACCAAGAAATACAATAGTTTCTGGATGGCAGGGTGGTTGGCTCTTTGTAGAAGCAGCTTATATGGAAGTCTTAAAAAATACTAAACAAAACAAAAAAAAACAAGACAACAAAACAGGCATCATCAGGAATGTCAAGCTATAGAGGGAAAAATTATGTAAATAGATGAAGGTATGGCAGAATCTGAATTGAGACAGGAAAACAAGAGAACCCAAGATGGCCTCCTCAGAGAGGAGGGTGCAGGGGAAGACAGTCAGGTAGCGGAGTCAGGTCACGTGGACCCGCAAAAGCAGACTGTTACATTTCTAGGAATTTTGCAAGCTGGTTGTTGAAAACAGCCATTATTGACAATAATTATATAAATTCGGAATTAAATAAATTATAGTTTTAAAAGGTAAGAAATATTTACAGCCCATGACTTCATAATTATTTCACTGCATTTTACTCTCGGGTATGAGCCCTTGGGCCCATTTATGTCTCCTGCACCCGGATGGTGGGAATATTATGTAGAGACTTGCTGTTGCGTATTTCTTCCTAACTCTGAAGTCAGTGATGTTGTGTTGGTAGCTTGAACCTGGCCACAACTGGAGTTTTCACACACGCACACACACACACACACACAAAGGCAAATGCTACAAATGTAGGCTTGATTTGTTGATTTCCTAGACTTAAGAAATGTATTAAATAATATTATGTTAAGAGCGCCCGGGTGCCTCAGTCAGTTAAACGTCCGACTCTTGATTTTGGCTCAGGTCATGATCTCACGGTTCCTGAGTCTGAGCTCCAAGTTGAGCTCTGCACGGACAGCACGGAGCCTGCTTGGGATTCTCTCTCTCTCTCTCTCTCTCTCTCTCTCTCTCTTTCTGCGCTTCTCCTTGCCTTGCACTTTCTCTCTCTCTCAAAAAAAAATAAATAAATAAATAAAGGGGGAAGAGAAAGAAGAATGGCAATGTATGGAATTCTCCCTTTAAAAAATGATATAAAGATATTAGTATCAGAAATGTTATGTTAACTCTCACGTGGTATTGTAAATATTAGTAACATGAAGTTAATTTGGAAAATTTATGCGTTTTGTAGATGGTGATATAGAATCAAACAGTTCTGGTCCCTGCAGCTGTGTACACAGCTAAACGACAATAAAAAAAAATTGGACTATTGTGATTCAGAGTGCAGAAGCTGAAATTGGTTTCAGTCTAATGAGTATAATCTGTATGCGAGAGAAATAATTCAATAGTAGATCATCTACAACATTTAATGACAACAAATATACTGGGAAGAATTGGCAGATTGAGATTCAATTTCATTTGTCAAATCATGGTTGAATTTCAGCCGTAGGTTGCCTCCTGACACAGAATTTAGCAAAAATACATGAAAGTTTTACACCTTAGATACATGAAATGTATATTCGTTTATTAAACCTCAATAAACCTGGAAAGAAAGGACAGCATTACATGATAATCAATGACTATACAGAACTTATAATAACAGTATTGTATATTATTATTCACAAACTGTGTGCCTCAGATTCTTTGGTAAAATTAAAAAAAATTAGTTTATTTATTTATTTTGACAGTGAGTGAGCATGAGTGGGGGAGGGGCAGAAAGAGAGGGAGAGAGAGAATCCCAAGCAGGCTCCAGGCTGTCAGCGCAGAGCCCAATGTGGGGCTTGATCTCACAAACCGTCAGGTCATGACCTGAGCCAAAATCAAGAGTTGGATGGTTAACCAACTAAGCCACCCAGGCACCCCAGTAAAATTCATAATATACCCATCTGTGTCTGTGCCTGCGCCTGCGTTTTCCCCAGCCCGGAAAGCCAGCCAGGAAATCCCAGCTTACCACCAGGGTAAGGAAACCCATCACACACCTTCCCCTTGGGCCTCTGCACGTGCTGCAATCATTTACTGATGAACTCTCATTTTTTATTTGGCCATCAGCATTTAACATTTTTCCTAGAGGGATTTATATCACTTGACACCCCTGTTTCAGGAATTCCAGAGAGCCAATTATAGGGAAGTCTCCCTCCAGCCCCTCAGGAAGCCACGGGCCAGTTTCTCTGCTGAAAGAACAGACACGAAATCTGGTGCCTGGGGTCCACGTTCATCCCTATGTTCCGTCCCAGCATAAGACACTCGGACCAAACTCCTCTACAGAAATGAGTATATTCAGAGACTCATTAGGCCCTCCGACTTCCCGCAGAGGGGGCGGTTCTCACTGAAATAAAGAGGGATTCCACCCTACACAAGCCCCTCGATTAAATTGCAAGTGTTATTCACCGCCCCTGACCTGTGGCTCCTGGACCAATTCTAGGAACCAAGGACCCTTCCGCGTGGCTTGGTGGCTTCTCCAGGGCTGAAGCTGTCCGATCGGTGTGAGATGCCGAGCACGCTTCAGGTTTACGGACAACCGGTCTGCTGCCCGCCTGGACAGTGCTCTTCAAACCACGTGGGCTTAGTGTCCTGCCATCTCCTGTTCGTGGCTTCTTTCAACTTTGCGCTCCACCACGTTCTGGGACACGGGAAGACCCGTGTGCTCGAGTCTTATGCGCTGAAGTTCGTCCGGGATATCCTCGCCAGCCGAACTTTGCACGTGGCGCCACACTCAGTTCGCAGACCAGCAACGGCAGAGAGCAATTCTAGGGCGATCTCGAGGTTAAGGCTATTTTATTCTGTACTTTTATGCCTGGGCTGCCGAACAGCTGACCTCTGAAGATAGAGAGCCATTCCCTGTCGCCTGGGTGTGATGCTAAATTCCCCTGGGTGAAAATACTGCGGATGCCACGTTCCTGCTTTCCCACCACTTGACCTGTTCTTAACGGTGTGTCTCTGGGACCTTTCTATCACGGCAGGACGGAGATCTTGAACCCTCCAGCTCTGCGTCTACGTATCCAGGAGGGCATCCCTAGTGAAACTTCTCTATTCCACAGAAGATATGTTTGTCCATTTTCAAGTCACTTTCGAGACTTACAGGAATTAACAGTGTTCTCAAGGTATTGGTTTTCTTGGAAGCAGACACTTAAATAATAACTTTGGTAAAGTCATCTCAGGTACTTTCAGTTTTCTCTTATCTCGATTCTAGACAACCAGGCATCCCTTGTTCTGGAAACGCCCAGTCCCAGCAGATGTGAGTATATCCATGATCATATCTCCCAGGAGATTTAAAAAAACTTTTTTTTTTTACATTTATTTAGTTTTGAGAGACAGAGCACAGGTGGAAGAGAGGCAGAGAGACAGGGAGACACAGAATCCAAAGCAGGCTCCAGGCTCTGAACTGTCGGCACACAGCCCACATGGCACTCAGACTCACCAACTATGAGATCATGACCTGAGCCGAAGTCGGACGCTTAACTGACTGAGCCACTCAGGTGCCCCATTCTCCCAGGAGATTTTATGCGCAGGTGATCGGACACCGGTGGTGAGTAGGCATCCACATAAAGGTAAGTTCTGAGAGCATCTGGCTGCCAGAGAAGCATGTGAACCCAGGAAAGCTTGGTGACCCCCAACGGGCTTCGTGGCTGGCCGCCCCAGCGTGGGGTTGCAACATTAACACAGTCGGACCCTGGCTAGCCTCCAAGGCCTAGGGCTGTACACAAGAAACAGCCTTCAGTTGTTACACATATGTTATAAACCTATGTGTTATATGCGTGTGCTGTATGTTACATGTTTTGTGTATGTAGGGATATACACACATATGTACATATGGGTATATATAGATATATGTAATTTTTTTTAAACAGCTACCTTGATTTTGCAGTATTGGTCCAGAAAACTGTGCTGGTGGCCTGGGTTGGAGACCGCCTGCGGCCTCCTGAGACATTTCCGCCTCCAAGCGGCGCTCACGAGGCCTGGCGCTGGACCTCAGCTGCCTGTAGACCATTAGGTTAAAAGCCGAGGGTGTCCCGCTGATCGCGTCCTACTTATGCGTCTGTGAGGGCACGCGTGCCATCGAAAAGTTGCAGCTCCTATGTTCCCGCCTGGAGGACGCTCTCTGATGCTCGCCTTTCACCCGCCCGCAGCCCACCCGCCATCCGCCGCTGCCCCTCGTGACTTCCGTCGTCCCGTCTCCGCGTTTCCTCTTCTCTCCTCGGCCATCTGGGCTTGGTGACGGTTCCTCCATCGCGTGAGTCATGACTCAGCTCAGCCTTCTTGTAGCTGCCATCTCGGACCAGAGCCGTCCCCGGCCTTATCTGGGGGCCTCTCTTTGATCCAAGAGGGAATCCAAGCAGATGAACTTGATTAGGAGAAGCTGGAGTCCTTCCAGACCCCAGGAATAGCCTGGGGCCGCTGAGAATCCGTCCAAGAGGAGAGCCCAGTACAGACTTCCTGGGAGCTGCGAATCTTCCTGGAAGGGATGGAGACGTGGCGGCCCATTTTTTCCTGTCTGAGCTATTTCTTGGCAGCTGCCCTCCACCTGTGCCCGAGCGGCCTGCCAGCTGCTGGTGTAACAGACCTCAGCCCAGCTGCCGCTCCTAACTACCGGACCCAACAGTTTCCAGGCGGGGAGTTTGGCCTTCTTTGTCCAGATCACCCAACTTGTAAATGAAAGAGCAGATACTGTTTCACGAGCCCCTGATTTTAACCCCCCTCCCAAATTCAGCTTCTAAACCCCTCACTAGAATGCCTGTTTCTTGAAAGTGCCTTCTACAGTTGACACTTTATGCTCGTTTATGGACCAACAGGCATAAGACTTCAGCTGCCTGCTTGCACCCCTCTTCCCTCTGCCTTGTTAAGAAGATTCAGGTCACGATCTCACGGTCTGTGGGTTCGAGCCCCGCGTCGGGCTCTGTGCTGACAGCTCGGAGCCTGGAGCCTGCTTCGGATGCTGTGTCTCCCTTTCTCTCTGCCCTTCCCCCACTCACGCTCTGTCTCTCAAAAATAAATAAACAGTAAAAAAAGAAGAAGAAGAAGAAGAAGAAGAAGAAGAAGAAGAAGAAGAAGATAGGGATTTTAATGTTCCCTCACCTTTTTTTCTTAAATCAATATGAGAAAACCTGGGACTCTGGGAATGTATAAAAGTTATCGGTTTTTACCCAAAAAGGACCCTCGGAGAGTTTCCTCTCCACAGCAGGATAAGGGACTTACCGACTCAGTGTCGGAGGGACGACTTGGACCCAGAGCCGGCTCCTCCTTGGTGCTCTCTCCCTTCGCTCGCCAGCAGAAGGCTGAGGCTCCTTTGCTACCCTGCGGCTTGAACGGCTAATCATTAACGAGATTCATCAAACGAGATTCATACAAAAAGTTGAATCCTTTTTTTCTTCCTTGCGTTTTTTTTCCCCTCTGAATCTTTGTTTTTTCTTTGAAATATATGAGTTATAGTATTACAGATAAACTTGATCTTCACTGCTGTTGTTTTCCCTGGGCCCGTCTCGGCGCACACGTGCACACACACACACACACACACACACACACACACACCGTAATAACAAAACCATTTCACATTAATTAAGTGAAGTTTCTCTATAGTTTTTTGTTTTTACTCTCCGTCGGTATGTTCCTAAACTGTATTAAGCAATGCCTCATCTTCTATCTAAGTTTGTACGCCCGCTGCCGTGCATTTGGGCTATTTTATAACCCACTTTGGACAATAAGCAACATGAGTTTGAGACAGCCACAGGGCACGGTGGAGACCGTGCACGCTCAGTTTTTTTGCTTGACTCGTTTCCATCGAGACCCCTGCGTGGCCGAAAACCTCGTCACTTGTCTGTGGTTCCCTGTCCTCATCTCAAAGAGGAGACGAAGTGGTTGTCCCCAGCTCCCTGTAGAAGGTTTGTTTCCAGCCCCCCGCAAACTCACTGCCCACACACCAGACCCCTTTTCCCTGTGACAGCGTTCCAGCCCATCTCCAGCCATGGAAAATTAAACCCGTGCTTGGGAGCCTCCTTGCTTCCCATCCTGCTCATCGCCTTGACTTTCAGTTCCTTCTTGATCTATGGCCCCAGAAATCTTCTGATTTTGAGCTTGGCTCTTTATACCTCTTGAACTGGACTGGGTGGGGAGCTAACTCCGTCCACGCACCCTGGTGGGGGAAGTGGGAGCCCGACGTCCTTGAGCTCAAGAATTCCGAAGGAGGAGCCCAGTCTTGGGGATTCAGAGCTACTGTTTACCTAGCATTCGTTATATGCCGTTCTCCCTCTTCTTTTAGGTCACTTTTACTATATTCTTTATAAGATAAGAAGCCAAAAGTCCCTTTGCACTTTGGGGGTTTAAGCATGGATGCTCCAAGTTCATTATGCAGTAAGGGGGGGGTCTGTAAATTTCAACTTCCGTGCAACAGAGTTTTTCCCTGGGTCATTTTCGAAGGACTCTGGACCCGGCGAGAAATGAGTAGCAACTTCCAAATTGAACTATCATGTGAAATGTCACTAAGCCTGAGTCATTAGGCTTTGGGGCTTTGGTTTTGCAATTTAACTTCTAACTTCATTTTAAGATGCCCGTGGGTCGTGTGCCCTGCCAGTCCACAAATCCGACTCCATAGAAAGAACCTCACGTCATCGTTGTGTGGAGAGAAAATTCAGTGTCGAAAATGTCTATAATTAATTTTTAAAGGCTTGACTATAGGTTGAAATATTTCCTTGACTCGGAGTGTAATGTCCACCTTTCTTAAATTTATGCTTTCCATTTGAAAAGTGTTGATTTCGAAATCACTTCATTTTGCTCCTGAGAATTAGTGCACATTTCTCCTTTGATACGTGTTCGGGTTATCCTCAGAGTGGCTTCTGTAAGACGGTAAACAGCGGTTGTTAATAATTAGCCACATGACAACGCAGCAGGCTGCTGGTGTGGTTCTGGGTGTTATTTCAGAGGACTCCCGAGCACCGTCCCTATGGTGATCACAGAAAGCCTGTTGTTTCTAGTCTAGAGGGCCAGGGTGGCCTCGGCAGCGGAAATACCTCTCACGGGCACACTCTGTCTCCCAGCGTCTGGCAGTGACTGGGGGATCTAGGGACAGCCGTCAAGCAAACGCATCAGATGAGTCTAACTCCTGAAACAAAAGACTGGACTAATGACCTGACCGTCATTCTCCGGAGCTTGGCAGCTTTTTCAAACACACTTTAAGCCACAATCCCCCATGCTGGCTTGCTATATCTGCTTAGAACCTTAAGTCTTCCTTGTGGTTCTGGCAAATCGTTTTTTCTCCAAGTCACACTCCTGTTTTGCCTCCCTGTCTCTATAGCAATGGGGTCATCAAGTTCATAGTGGGACCTCATCTATATTATTCTGGCTTCTGTCAGAATTCCGATCAATATTCCAACATGATTTTCCACAGAACTTGCTAGCTAAATGTATCTGCAAACGAAGATAGTGGTTATCTCTTCATTTCCAATTCTTTTTATTGTTTATTTTAAAAAATGTTTAATGTTTATTTATTTTTGAGTGGAGGGGGGGGGGGAGAGAGAGGGAGACAGAATCCGAAGCGGGCTCCAGGCTCCAAGCTGCCAGTCCGGCTGACGTGCTGTGTTGACAGTTTTTCTTCCCCGTTTAAATGCCACCTTCATAATGTTCTCAACCCTTCGAGGTATCTTCACTTAAGCTGTTTCCTAATGTGCTGGTCCGACTAGAAATTTTTCAGAATTTTTCAATTTACTGAGGTTTTCAGTCAGTCCCGGGCGCTGGGGCCTCGGCCCAGGTCATTCTCTTCCCCTAGGTCTAATAGTTCTTGCTCCGTCTAGGCGCGGCCCAGCCTCTACCAACGGTTGACTGTAGGTGGGTAGATATATGATCTGAACTAAGTCAATGTCATTCCTCATGGACTTCAATTAAGGAAACCAGTTCAAAGTGCTTTTGGTGGAGGCCACACTCGGCTACTAGTGTATAACTTTCTGGTTGCCTTTTGCTTTCCGAATGGTTCATGCCGAGTAGTAATACATCCAATCAGAGTGAACCACAAGCAACTCATTTACATGTAGTCATTTTTTACTTCTCATCTGAACAGAGATTGGGTGGCACCAATCCCTCATTTGAATACAGAGACTATAAATAGGTCCTACTTGGTACCAACTGTCATTCTCTTTACTCATAGTCGTGGCGGCTGGATTTATGAAGCCTGGGTCTTCAATTAAGGATTTTGCTATCTCCCAAAATGCCTCGAAGAGGGATTTTTTTGCTACTTCTAAAAAGGACTCTAAGAAAACTTTCACCACCAAAACTCAGAAGATTTGCTGGAGAGACGTTCCAGAGACAAGTGGATGTCCACTCACTTTAATAACACCTTGACACAGGTGTGCCCCAGCACTGCCATTGCATCCAGTGCTGTGTGTATTGAGAACTATTTCGTGATACCTTCAAGCACATAGTAGCGGATGTTTCCCACCTAGTTCATTGTAACAGGCGCTGGACCATCCGGGGAGACCCCATCTCTGTGGGCCTGCTCCTGCCTGGGGTCAGGCTGTGTCTGAGGACATCAAAGCCATTACCAAGTACCCTGGTTTTATACAAATGAGCTGCTGTTAAGAGGACTTGAAGGACTTAAGACAAAGGTTCTTTTCAGAACCACCAACATTTTCAGTTAATAGTCAACACTTAATGCATTTGCATCTCTAGTCTTTATTATTTCCAATCTTTGCTGGGTCGTCCAGGGTCCTATAACGTTGCCCTATTTAGTAAAACGTCTATCCTTTCTACTTTAAAATGTCTTTCATCTTACCTGGTGTAAAATTAAGTTATCTAGGTGTAACTACAACAAGGGATCTTCCCATTGTATTTTCTCACCACTGTCTCTGTAGGAGCGCTGCCGGTATTCGGGTTGTCATATTGTATTCAGCTGCTTCGCTGCATTCTATCATTTCAGCTGTTCAGGTGTTCTCGAAGGTTTTCCGAGTAGCACGTTGTCAAGCAGGTAAGCATTCTCTGACTGCACTGGTCCTGCTGGGCACACTCGCCACCTTTTTACGTCTTCGGTCAGGAAGAAGACCAAAGCCCAGATGGATTTAACCACAGCGCTTATACAGATGCCAGAAGCAAGAGCAGCGTGGCGTCACCGTCTTGTTTCCTAGCTTCACAGCACGACAGGGGCCCGGAGGGGCCAAAAGACAAATGACAGACGTGGTGAATTGGTCCGTCATCGAAGAGCCAGCTGAACTGTGGCTGAGCAGTTTCCAAGCTTGCCTTCTGTCCCCGGAGGTAGAGACGGAAAGTCCTCTGCCTCCCTGGAACCAGAGAGGCAGGTGAGAAGAACCTGTCACGATATAGGCGACGTCCCTGATCGCCAGGCTGGTGAGAAGGGGCCTGTGACAGTTCCTCATGAATGCCTCCTTCTGTGTTCCGGGGAGGAGCACGGGGCACCCTGCCAAGATGGGCCAGAGTACAGCTGGGCCCTGCCTGAGCCCCACCTGTGTGGCCCACGTGGGGATGGGCAGAGGCACCGGGGGGCCACGGTGGAGCCATGCTTCTCCTCAAACTGTGGCATTATTTTGCCTTATTGTTTTCAGTAGTTAAATTTCTTCCCAAAATGCATGATCTAAGAGTCAACGATTTAAAAACCCATGCCAGGAGTGGATTTGAGTTTCTCAAGTATAATTAATACACAGACTTATTTGGCATCTGTTACTAACAGACTTTAATTAAAATTAAATATAAAATATTAGCAACTACAATAATTACAATTAGCAATTTAGCAGCGACTAAGTGACCCGTGACTCTCCGTAATTAGTATCATGTGCTACATTTGTGGTTTTTATCATCAGCAATAACAGGAACCAAACCAGTGAAGTAATGCCATAAAATTGCTTTTGAAAAAGGCAAAAACACATTGTTTTGAAAAGAGACAAAACAGGGGCGCCTGGGTGGCTCAGTCAGTTGAGCATCCGACTTCGGCTCAGGTCATGATCTCGCGGTTTGTGGGTTCGAGCCCTGCATCGGGCTCTGTGCTGACGGCTCAGACCCCGGAACCTGCTTTGGATTCTGTGTCTCCCTCTCTCTCTCTCTGCCCCTCCCCTGCTCACACTCTGTCTCTCTCTCAAAATAAATAAGCATTAAAAATACAATAATGAAAAGAGACAAAACACTTCTCAATCTAGAATTCTCTATATAGCCACACTAGAATGTGAGGTGCAGGTGAAATACAGACATTTTTAGACAAAGACAACGTTTTTACAGCTCGCGGAAGGACGTTTGACTTACCGTATAGTAAGAGAAAATAGCAAGACTATTTCACTGTTGAGATCACAGAAATCTAAAAGTCTGATAACACACTGTTGGTCAGAATGGAGGGAAATAAAGAGGAAGTAGTAGCCATGATCACTTTTGGGAAAATAGTGGGAGGATAAGGAAGACTTGGGGGGCAAATTACCCATTTCGCGCCCTCGGATCCATCGCCGGAGAGGCAAATATTACAGAACTGTGCCCTTCCAGGTGAAACTACGAATGCTCTGGTGCGTCTCCAAGCTCGTTAACAAGACTAGCCTTGTTGGTCTTTAACCATAAACTTGTCTAAGTTTTTATGTTATTTTGACAAAGAGCAAAACTCCATCCTTTGACTGGGTTTCAAGCTTCCTCTCTACGTCTCCCCTAACTCCGTGTATCACCTGGTGACAGAGTGAGATTGTTGAAAACAAAGTTAACCTCCCCCTAAGGAGGAGGAGGGTCAGGATTGTGGGTCAAGACCACTTCTTGGGCTGTTGTGCTGGGGGTGGGGTTTCCATGGTATCAAGTGGGAGGTTGGGGCTCGTGTGTCAGACGTACGTGGACGCGCCGCGCAGAAAGCCACGTTGAACCAGCTTCAGGATGGCAAACAGCCAGGGTGGGGAGCCGTTGGGACAGGACGGGCAGCAGATGAACAAACCCAGCTCCAGAGACCACGTGCCTGGAAGGCAGGATGTGTACCCCATTCTCCCCCGTTTCCTCTCCCCTCTCTCTGTCTCCCCCCACCTGCTGTTCCTCTCTGTCCTTTCCCTTCTCCCCTCTTTCTTTCTCCCCCACAACCCCCCCAGGCTCTCATTTCCGCTACCTTCTTACACGTCACTTTCCTTCTCTTAGTCTCCAAGAGGGAAAAACGTGATGCCTGGCGGTCTGGAACCTCAATCTCATCTTCACCAGAAGGCAAGAAAAGGTGTTCTGTCCTGGCTCCGGATCAGAGAGTCTCGTGAAGGACTTCTGTTGGCCCAGCTCGGGTGCGTCCCCAACTCTTGGACCTAATACTAGGGCTGGGCCATTAGGTAGAGCTCCCCCATCAGCCAAGTCTGTCTGATGTGTGCTGTGGTCACCGGGGGGGTTCTGGCTAGCTGCTACCAAACATCAGAGTGTCATAAAGCACTAATCGTGACACACCGGTGAAGTCAATTTGCATGGCTATGAACAACCTTCTTTTATATATTTTTAATATATATTAGATATAAACATATCAATAATATTATATATATATATATATATTTCTTGAGAAAACCTTAACCAAGTATCGCTCTTGATAATAATGATAGGTAAAAAGACTTGTACTCAAATGGAATGTTGACTTTTATGAGAGAGAGATTGAGAGAGAGAGAGAATCTCAAGCCACTGCCACGCCTCTCACCGAGTCCCACTAGGAGCTTGATCCTATGACTGCGAGATCATGACCTTGGCTGAAATCAAAAGCTGAATGCTTGGGATGCCTGGGTGGCTCAGTCAGTTGAGCGGCCGACTTCAGCTCAGGTCATGATCCTGCTGTTCATGGGTTCGAGCCCTACGTCAGGCTCTGTGCTGACGGCTCAGAGCCTGGAGCCTGCTTCGGAATCTGTGTCTCCCACTCTCTCTGCCCGTCCCCTGCTCATGCTCTGTCTCTATGTCTCTCAAAAATAAATAACAAAATGTTTAAAAAAAAAAAAGCTGAACACTTAACGCACTGAGCCACTCAGGCGTTCCTACGAAAAATGAAATAGAACAGGATAGACCAAGACTTTATTTATAGAATTGAAAATCTCAGAGTATATCTCATGCAATAAAGCTAATTATTTTATAAATATCTTTGTTCTAATTATTATGTTTGCATTTATGAGCACATCTTGATGGAAATAAAATACTATATATCTTACTGTACTATACTATATATATTTTCTGTGATATTGTCACAAAAGTTTTTAAAACTCCTCTGATGCATACTGTTTTTATATTTCATTATGTTCATAACTTTCCACATTTGGGGCAGCGGGGTGGCTCAGTTGTTAAGTGTCTGACTGCTGATCTCAACTCAGGTCTTGATGCCAGGGTCGTGAGTTCAAGCCCTGTGTTGGGCTCTGCGCTAGGCATGAAGCCTACTTAAAAAAAAGTAGTTTCTCACATTTAATGCACTTATAATGTACTCCTCACAATAAATGGTGCCATTTTTTATACAGTCTTTCAAAAAGATCGTGTTATCAAATGAGCGCTCAGTCACGTAACCTCTCTGCTTTTATTGCAAACCTTGATGTAATAAATAAATCTGCTGGTTTTCTCGTTTTTAAAATTTAAATCTTATTTTCGTTTGCTTCCTTACCAAATTCACTTGTCTATATGCCCATTTCTACTTTCTCTTTATTCTGTCACCCACCTCAATTTATTTTGTAGTTAAGGTATGGGGGAAAATAATATACTTTTCTCCCCGATGGCTCACGCCTAGTGTCTGAGAAATTCAGCTCCGGGAACTCTAGTCTGCCATGACTGCAGGTAGAAGACAGCCCCAGTCGCAAACACGTTTCACAATCGGTCTTTTGTTTATTCGTTTGCCTGGAATATGTGTTAACAAGCATGTTTCTCTCCTGTACTGCAGTTTGTATGAAATTCTAGGTGTGTTTAAGAGGCCGCATTAAAAGAATATTTAATCGATTCTTAGTCACGCATTGTAGCACTTTTTATTACTTCTGAAATCCACGGGCAACTTCGAACTGATAGTGTTTTAGAACTTCCTTGGCTGCTAGCAGACCTGAAATAGTCATTATCGATATTTTTTCCAGCTTTGAGACATAATTGATATGCAACATTGTGTAAGTTCAAGGTGCAAAACATGATGATTCGACATACCTACACATTGTGAAATTATTAGCACAATAGGGTCAGTTAACATATACATCACCTCGCATAATTACCATTTGGGTGTGTGTGTGTGTGTGTGTGTGTGTGTGCGCGCGCGTTTGTGTGTGTGTGTTGAGAACGTTTAAGATCTACCTTCTTCGAGACTTCAAGTACATACGACAGTATTGTTAACCATAGTCCCCACGCTGTGCATTCGACCTCCAGAACTTAATCCTCTTATAACTGGGAGTTTTTAAGCCTTTGGCCAATATCTCATTTCTCCCCCTCTCCCGCCCCTGGAACCACCAATCTACTCTCTTTTTATGAATTTGTTTTTTTTAGGTTCCACATATAAGTGAGATTATGCAGTTCTCGTCTTTTGGGAGAAATGTCAGTTGTACCTGATCAACATTCTGTCATTGCCACGTCCGGGGGGGCTTGCACACATGTGTAATTTCCCAGATGTAAATTACACTTTGACAAAAATTATTTTAAATGAGATCGTTGCTGTTAACTCTCCTCTAAGTACTTTTCAGCTCTAAAGTTCAGACTTCTTCCATACTGAATGTTACCTATTTTGAAACAAAATTTTTATCATAAATATAATCTGTTATTTGGAGCATGTAACACATTCACATGGCTTGAAATTCAAACCTACAAAAAAAGATAATAAAAAGCAAGCAAACAAAATAAAAACAAACAAATTCTGCTTAGTCATGTCCTCCAGCCCTTCGTTTTCTTCTTGAAAAAAACCAGGGTGGCGTTGTCTTGTAGCCTTTCAGAGACGATTAAAAGTATTTTTTTCCTTTTTAACAGGAAGGACAGCATCCTGTATCTTTTCCGGTAAATTGATATACATACTTTTTTTCAAGTAAATTTGGGAAACGGAAAAAAATGCCCCAAATTCCTCATCCTAACACACCAAAAATTGTCAGTTATATGTATTTCCCTTGTCGGCTTTTTTACCCTGCTTGGTTTCTTATTTGGTTGGAAATCCCGGTGCAGATAAAATTTAAGGCAATTACTTTAAGAAGTTCCCTTTTCTCTTGTGTTACACAACTTTGAGAGCACCAGAGAATCTTGAAATATTCATGGTGAGTCGCCAATCAAGACACTGCTACCCCGCACCTCTTTCGTGTCGAGCTACTTGTTGAGAACCCAGAGGAAAAATGTGGCCACCGCCGTCTAGGAGATGACCTTCAGACAGAACAAATGACAGAGCAGAACTTTCAAATAAGACTAGGTGAGCGATTGTGTCTGGCGTCCTGTGGGAGGGGATGTTTGCCAAGAGTTTTCCAGGTGGGAAAGGACGTGCAACGGGAAGTAACCAGGAAAGACTGGCTGGCTTGGGAATCAGGGAGTCTATGCTGCGTCCAGCGGAGAGTCCTGGCGTTGGCTGCCTACGAAGAATTAAGGTTTGCGGGTGCTTCTGGGCATACGTGATGATGGCAAGCAAGGAAGATACAAGTCTAGGGAAAGGGGGATGGTCAGAAGCCGGTAAGACACGGGGAGAGGGAAAGAGAGCCACGGTATCTCAGGGCGTAGATGGCAATGCTAAAATCAGAGCAGAAATAAAGAGGACACGGCAGATGACATGAAACCCTTCCACGGGGCGTTGGGGCGATGACCCGGGAATTATTGAGCCAGCACCGGTGACTTAGTCAGTGCCAAGTTATATAATGGAAAACAAATCAAATAGAGGCGGAGAAAAGCCCAGACCCCGAGAAGAGAGTTTTCAGTAGGAAAGCAGACAGGAGAGCCCACTCAGCTTCCTAGGGTGTCGGGGTCTCTTCCGGGCTCCAGGCACTCTGGAACTAGGAGCCTTGGCCGTGATGGATCCAGGCACAGAGCTGGCTCACCGCACAGTGCAGTCACGCACCTGCCCCCTGCCAGCAGCCCCTTCCAGATGTGGTTGCTGTGCTTCATTAGGGCTCTTGATACGCTGATCAGCTGGGGGGTTATTAATTTTAAGACAGAATTAATATTAATATTAATGTTAATTAATTAGGACAGAAAAGGAGCAGCCCACAAGGTAGGCGGGGGCGGCCTCTGGCTGCCTCCCCGCCCCCCCCGCACTCCCCTCCTGCATGCCTGGAGGGCATCGCGGCTCTGGTGACGTGGTGCTCCATTGTGTTTCCAAAGCTTTTGATGAGTTAGTCTCATTAGCCTTTATTCGAGGCGAAATGCCAAATAATAACCTTCGGTCTTGTAAGAGGAGCTATTGTAACTGAAGCACAGTTTAGCCTTGGCTCAAATTTTCTCCTAGCTGTTTGTTATTTCCCTTAAGTCCCCTTAGAACACACGACACACCCTAGGAAGGCTCTCAGCACCCTGCAGAGTGTCATAAAGGAAAAGCTAGGAGCTTCCATAATGGGGCCAACTTAGGTCTTTCTCTGAATCACAGCTACCTTCAATTTCCGAAGAGAACCATTTCGCATCTTCTAGGATTTCCTATCACTAAGATCCAACCACATGGCCTGCGTCCTGAATCCTACTACATGATATGTTTTCTGCCTCTGTTGCCTCATTGTAAAGTGAGGGTCATATGGGGCGCCTGGGTGGCTCAGTTGGTTGAGCATCTGACTTCAGCTCAGGTCATGATCTCACCATTGGGGAGTTCGAGCTCCGTGCTGGGGTCTCACGCTACCTTGCCACTGGGTTGTTGTGAGAATTAACTGGCATATAATAAGCACACCACAAACGTTGGCTAGTATTATATTATTAGTTTTATTATTCCTCTTCCCCTCATATGTGCCGGTTCTCTTGCCTGGAGCATACTCACTCTCTTTCTTTATGCGGTAATTCTTGCTAACTTTCAGAGCTCGGCTCAAGTGGATGTCACTTTTTGATGGGGTCTTCCATGGCCGCCTGGTGCTCCCCCAAGTCTTTCCTGCCCTTCTACGCGACCGGCCCTCAGTGCTCATCCTAATCGCGATACAGGATGGATGGCGGGGCCCGTCGTTCAACATCGGCCCGAGGTCTCTTCCTCTAAAACCCATTCCCCTGTTTCTCTTCCCCTCTTTAGGACTTTGCCCAAATGTCTCCTTTTCTGCGAGTCCTCCTTCCTTGCTTAAGTTCTCTCCTTAACATTTATTACCCCCGCCCAGGATGTGGTTTTCTCACGGACTGCCTTGCTCCCCTTCGTATATGGACAGGGATTGTGTCTGTGGGCTCACTACTCTACTCTGAGTGAGCCGCGCGGGACACAAGACAACAGATCTTTTTCTGAAAGAAGGTGTTGAGCAGCAACCTTAAGACCGAAGGCTAATCTTGAGAAGGAGCTATTAAATTACTGCTGAAGAGGACTCATGAAGATCGATGATGATGGGCTTCGAAGACACGTGTCTGTAGTGATGTTACCTGCATGGGAGGACGAGTCCCTCAATTTCATTGCACCTTACTTAGAAATAATATTCTAGGCCACGAATCGGAAGCTGCTTGCCATATTTGAGTTCTTCCCTACATCCCCATGTGAAGCCAGAGACCCCAATTACATCTCGCCTTGGAGAGGCAGCCTCTACATGTCCCACACAATGAAATGGCGTAAGCGTCATTCCTCAGGATTGGTTCCAAGAACTCCAAGAACTTAGAGCTCCAACGCCCAGTTGGTGTGTCCATGCTCCTGAAGGTAACAGAGCTGTAGGGATATTGTGCATCATTTTCCACGAAGCTCAGCCTCTCTGCTTCACCGAGACTTCTGTCCCTGTCCACGGCACCCAGTTTCTCTGCTGGCTTCCCCGGGGGCTGGGGTTAGAGGTGGAGTGGAGTCCACAGTGTCGGACCACTGGAGATGGTTCACCTTTGAACCAGGAGGCACTTTCTGGAACTGAAGAGTCGCACATCCACGGGAAAAGGGCACTGCCCTAGTTTCAGAAAAGCAACGGGCATGACCACTTGGAAAGTGGTTTCGACACAAACTAGAGAGGCATTGCATTCACCTGCTGGGGATGCCCTTGTGCTCCGCTCCCTCCGCATACTCATTAACATGAATTAATCACCACTTAAACCGACATGGCTCGGGGCAGAGCTCAGGTCCTAAGAATCATAGAGGCACCCAGAGCAGCAAGGCGGGGGGGGGGGGGGGGGGGGGGGGGGGGGGGGGGGGGGGGGTGGGGGGGGGGGTGGGGGGGGGTGGGGGGGGGGTGGGGTGGGGGGGGTGGGAGTGCGGTGGGGAGGAGGGGGGAGGCGGGGGGAGCCCCAAGGAGAAGCCATCTTCCCTTTATTTTGGCAAACGGCCGGCTCAGGCAGAACTGGTTCCATTCCACGATAATTATAAACAAAACGAAATAGATTTCACATAAACCTCTTGCCAAGATTTCTTACCCCTTCTTACTAGTATGGCGACTTTATTTTGGGGAACTAGCTTCCTTTCCACCGTGTGAGAACATCTGGTGGTAGTGAACCGCGGCGCTCTGACCTCCGTCCGGAAGCTGGAGAGGTCGGTGGAGACCTCGCCCATCAGATCTTCAGATCTTCAGGCTTTATTAAAGCCAATGAGCAAGCACGTCACCTAAATTCCACCAGGGGCATTGTCTCCCGAGGCCTGAAATACTGAGAGAGGGATGGGAGAATGGGGAATATAGAAGTCAAAACCACTTATTTCACCAATGGGGCAGGCTGCTCTAGCGAATACCTTCTGAGGCGACTTTTCCTCGAGCTTCACTTTGATCCTTGGAGCAGCCCCAAGGATCAAAGTTGCTTCAGTTCTTTGAATAATGTCACGTCATGGTGGCGCGACAATCCAGGTGGATCTGTAACTACAACCTCATTAACACAAACAGTTTTTAAAAATTCTCAGTATGGGGGCGCCTGGGTGGCTCAGTCGGTGAAGCATCTGACTCCAGCTCAGGTCATCATCTCCCGGTTTGTGAGTCCGACCCCCGCGTGGGGCTCTGTGCTGATGGCTCAGAGCCTGGAGCCTGCTTTGGATTCTGTGTCTCCCTCTCTCTCTGCCCCTCCCCCACTCATGCTCTGTCTCTCTCTGTCTCTCAGAAATAAATAAACATTTAAAAAAATTAAGAAAATTCTCAATATGAAAAAAAGAAATCAATATCATGAACTACAGAGGGTAAACACATTTTTTTGGAGATCGTTTCAAGGAATTAAGAGTAAGTTCCTAAAACTTTGTTAAAGGACTCAAAACAAATATATTTTCTATGAAGCAAGTCATAAAAGTCAGACATTGCGCTGAGAGGAAGAGGGGATGGGTCATATAGAAGAGAGATTCTAGTTAACAGATAATTCTATGGAAATTGTTGAAGAAAGCCCGGACATCAGAATGAATATTATAGAAAAATAGACAATTTTTATAGAGGAGCAGTCTTCAAACTCTGTCATGCTCTGAATTAAAAGAATTTTGAACACTTCGGCTACCCCCTTGAATGTTTTTAACTTGACATCTAAAATTTTCCTCAAAAATATAAAAGAGTTGTTTTATAAATAAAGGAAACATTAAACATTGTATAAGATAAATAAGATGAGAAATGATTACAATTAGAATAAACATTTCATGACTTGATTTAATGGTAATAGAAATTGGAACCACCAGACTGTATAATTCAAAAAATATATATATATAGAAGCAATCACACAACTTTTTTATCTGAGGAGTTTATCATATATATTTTGATACCTACTGCCCTGGGGAAAACATTCCAGCTTCATTTCAAAGAACTGGTTCTCTAACCTTCCCTGTTCTGAATTTGAACGTTCCAACTCTGGTCAACCTTCACCTATAAGAAAAACTCATCCAACAGGCAAGGGAAGTCAGGAAAACGAAGAGCTAGGTGAATGTATTAATCATTAATAGGTAATCCCCAACCCGATACTTGGAATTATTTGTTGACCACCTGGAGGTATTTACAGTCTAGGTATTGCCCCACAATAAAGTGTAGATCCTTCTCTTTCTTTCTTTCTTTCTTTCTTTCTTTCTTTCTTTCTTTCTTTCTTTCTTTCTTCCTTCCTTCCTTCCTTCCTTCCTTCCTTCCTTCCTTTCTTTCTTTCTTTCTTCCTGAGAAGAGGGGTAGTATGGACACAGGCATATTTTCAGGCAATTTTAAGAAATATTTTGGAACTTACAGAAGATGGAGAAGAGCTTGGGAAATGTGTCCTTGTGCTTCTAGCGCTGAGAAATCCAGGAAGAACGCAAAAGAAAAGATCCAAGGAGGAAGTCAGCAGAAACTGGAAGACAAATAACAAAATTGTAGCGTAGAGATGAATAGATGAGGGAGTCTTAACAAATAGAGAAGGATCATTAATTTAAAAAAAAATGAAGGAAATTTCAAGACCACTAGCTGAAAAGCAAATTACTCATGATATTCAAGGCCACATCAGATTGAAAGTGATTCACACGTTGGGCGTCTTGGTGAGAGTAAGGAGTTTTGGGGGAACGTGAGAGCCCTATCACCTCTGTGATACCCCTCTCCTACAAAATCAGCTGGCTGACCAGACTTCCTTATCAGACGCCAGAAGAGACTCGTAGGAAGTTAAGACTGATTTGAAATTTTTGTGAAACAAAACTCTTGCTAGCTAACTTAATATTTTCACGGATTAAGGCTCCGTAATGACAGTATGGCATGTTAAGAAGGAAATCTTCTTCTGTTCTGGAACCCAGAGGATTATCCGAGCATGTCTCCCAAATAAGTTCCCTTAGTGGGACGCCTGGCTGGCTCAGTCAGAAGAGCCTGCGGCTCTTGAGCTCAGGGTTGTGAGTTCGAGCCCCACGTTGGATGCAGAGATTACTAAAAAGAGAAAAATAAATAAATAAACTTAAAAAAAAAAATCTGCATTGGAATATTTTCAAGAAAAGAGGAGGAGGAGGATGGTTTAACAAAAAAAAAAAGTCAGCGGCCCGGACGAGGCCAGGGTAAATGAGAGGTGCCCAGGGCACAATGATGAAGGGCGCTCACTCTCACGCGCCAATTCTGCACTTGCCCGAGCATGAGAAGGAGCGTCTCCTTAAATGTTGCTTCTTGGGCACCTGGCCCGCCTCACCCTAGTGGCCCTTGAATTACATCCAAATCATGATGACATTTGTGATACTTAACAGAATGTAATTCTGCTGTGGAACAGTACTCAATGCGGCACGAATACATTAACCGTGATAAGTTAGAGCAAAATTTCAGAGAACGGCATCGAAACCAAGAGGACAGTACATACGTGGGTGAAAGGTCAGGGTGACCCAGAGGCCAGCTCCCTCAGGTATATAACTTAAGAGCCTGTGACGCAGAGATGTTATCTTGTCAGGAATCAATCCAGCGCCTGCCCAGAAAGCCTGGACATGCTGGGCCACAGTTGTTCTTACCTCCAAGGCAACGGATGCTTCCAGGGATATGGTTTGTTGGGAAGCCTGAGCTCATTCATGTTGGTGTCTGGGAACTTAGACTTCGACCCAAAAGCTGACAACATAGATCATCAGGCTGCCTTGGCTTCTGCTCTGATGCTAGAGGGTCCCTCGAAGGAGGAGGAGGGAAAGGACTAGAAGCCAAGGCTCCTTCCCGTCTGCCCCATTTATCACACCTAAGCTGAAGACAGAAGAGAGGCTTCGAGATGGATGAAATATCGAATCTGTTTTAGGTAAATGTTTTACTCTTTACCTACCTGAATGTACCCCTTCCACAAAGTGAAAACACCACGTGACTATCACCCAAGTAATAGGAGATATCAGTTCCCAGAGATCTCCTTCACGTCCCCCATCCGCTCACTACTTCCACCCCGACCCGAGAGGAATCCCTAACTTGATTTTTAATAGGATCAACTGGTTTTGTCTGTTTTTAAAAACTTTAAGCATTTAAAACGAGGTATTCTTTGGGGCGCCTCAGTGGCTCAGATGATCGAGGGTCCGACTCTCGATTTCGGGTCAAGTCACGGTCCCAGGGTCTTGGGATCGAGCCCCACGTCAGGTTCTGTACTGAGCGTGGAGCCCTGAGTGGCATATTCTCTCTCTCTCTCTCTCTCTCTCTCTCCGCTGCCCTCTCCCTCATTCACTCTCTCTCTCTCTCTCAAATAAATAAAAATGAAGAAAAAAATTTAAAGAAGGTATTCTTCATCTCCTTTCAATCCATCCTGTGTCTGTGAGATCCATCCATGGTGTTTTTTGGCCCTTTCTTCTCCCTGCTGTGTCAAGAGACCCTAATTTATTTACTCATCCATCTCTTGGCAGACAATCGAGTTGTGTCCTGTTGGGCTTCTCCGAACATCGTTGTACATATTGTTCTGAACGCGTAGGTACATTTCTAAGTGAAATGTCTCTCGCTGGAATGCCTACATTCGGCTGTAAGACATGTAAGACATGTTGCCAAGTGGCTTCCCGAAGATGGAATGAACACTCAGGCGCAGTGTGTAAGAGTGCAGTCGCTTCACACCCTTGCCAACCTCTGCTTCCATCTTCTCTTACTTCTTCCGTTCCGTTAAAGTGTGTGGTGGTATCTCGCTGTGGTTTTGATTTTCATTTCTCTACTGTCTGACGAAGGTGACCACCTTTTCTGTCTTTAGCCACTTAGAATCTCTCTTTCATGAAGTCTCTGTTCAAGACATTGGCCCATTTTTCTATTGGGTTGTCTGCCATTTTTGTTTCTTTTTTCCCCTGTATTTAATTTGCCCATCCATTACATGACTCTTTTCTTTTTCTCTTCTACGAACTCCCCTTCCTCTCAATATTGTAAATACCCAGAGGACAGAGCCAGAAGGTTCTCATCTTAGCATCATCCTAAAACACCTGCTCAGAAATACCTGTTGTTTTGCATTAGGAGATTCTCTTCATCCATTAAGGTGGCCCACCAGAAGGTTTTTAAAGATGGCGGGACTTTCTCCTCTAGAACAGTCGCAGCAAAACCGGAGCCAGCTCAGTGTGTGAGAGGCCAGCTCTCACAGCCTACGGGATGTGTTTTACGTGGTAGGAACCAGAATCAATTCCTGTGGAAGGCAACGATGACTATTTGAGAGTTCTGGGAAAATAGGAAGAAGTTCAAACAATCTTTTTCGACCCTGAAGAAGGAGCTTCTCTGGTATGTGAGATCGTTCTATGCTGTCTTCCATCTTGTTATAGCTTCAGGATTCTTCTCCTTGTAAATCATCATTTCATTTGAAAGCGCCTCTGTTGTCTCCCTTCAATTCTCATTACATGGTCCAAACTAGCTCCTTGTACCTTCTGGAAGTGCCCATCTTGCCTCCACTTGAGCTTTTCAATTCTGTCTTGATTTCTAGTTGACTTCATTCATTTAATCTGTGCCTGGCCATTTCCTCGTCGTGAATCCCCTGGCATCTAGCTAGGATAAGTAGATACCTGTTTTGCCCGATGGACATAATCCTAACCTAAATAACTTGAAAATGGTCTAGTCAATTTTAGCATGTGAATTTTAATAGAATTTAACCACATAAATAAACATCCATGTTTCACACAATGTATACAAACAATAAAAAAGTTAATTCTGTGGATTACAGCCTTAAATTTCTGTTCCATGCTGAGCTCTATAACATATGACCATCGCTCCTAGCAGGTCTTCTCTGTGTCCATAATCACCCCCATGAAGGTACTTTATCAGGGATTATTTTCACATCGATTTTTATTCATCCAGTACTTCCCAAAGAGGAAACTTCAAAGGCAACAGGGATTGATGCTTCAAGTGTGTCCAGCGGTTGTTACCGTGGCTGCATCTTAGACGCTCTGCAGTATGTCTAACAACCAGGGGCACCCGGGCTCTCCCACAGACCAGTTCACTCAGAGTCTCTGGGGGTGAGCCCATCATCCATGTGTTTTAGAAACTCCCCAGAGAGACCCAACAGGCAGCCAGAGAGAACGGCTGAGGCTACAGCCAAGACCATGAAGGAAGAAGGATGCGATGCGTGAAGTATGTCGCGAAGTTGATGGTCAGCACTGTAAATGTGCAACGCGGAGTCCTCAGAGCCGGGTGACGGTCTTCTCTTTGGCCCAGTCCTGGATTTCGACTTGTCCGAACGTGAGGTAAAAACACATGCCGACCATGTTGACGGCAGCAGAGAGGAAAAAGACATTCCTCCATCCAGACACAGAATCCTGGAGGCAGAAAACACAGTTATCAAGTTTCCTTCTCTACCACTTCCAGAACCACCATTTTGTGTAACGCAACATCGATCTCAAAAGTAGCGAGGGAGCAGTCGGCAACAGCCGAGAAGGTTTTGTGAAATTCTTGGGGACAGAATGACACCAAACTGAACATTGGGTTCTGGGTGGAGATGGATTTTTCTTTAACTCAAGATCGGTTAACCTACCCTAATGTCTTTCTAGAAATTTGGATCTCAACATTCACGAAAATGTCACAATCTTCGTTGAAAATTATGCCTGAAGTGACATTAAAAAAAAAAAAAGTTTCTTTTTGAGGGAGAGCAAAAGAGCACAAGGTGGGGAGGGATAGAGAGGGAGGGGGACAGAGGATCCCAAGTGGGCTCCGTGCTGACAGCAGACAGCCTGATGTGGGGCTCAAACCCACGAACCACGAGACCATGACCGGAGCGAAGTCTGACGCTCAACCGACTGAGCCAACCAGGCGCCCTTAAAGTGACATGTTTAAGACCTCATCCTTGTGTTCTCTCTGTTTAGTTTTGGTCTTAGTTGTTGACATCAGTGCCAACGGCCCCTCGGGTGGACATCTCAACACAGCGTGAGTCGTATTTGGCTGGGATGATCCTTCCCGTACTTGGTAGTTCATTTCTGGCATTACAGTCACAGCGGGTTCCTAGAAATCTGGTCAAAAATTAACCTGGAAACTAGATCACATGGAGATGTATTAAGAATGAAACAAGGGAGAGGCGCCTGGGTGGCTCAGTCAGTTGAGCATCTGACTCTGGATTTCAGCTCAGGCCGTGATCCCAGGGTTGTGGGATAGGGCCCTGTGTTGCGCTCAACACCAAACGTGGAGGCTGCTTCAGAGTCTCTCTGTCTCCCTCTACTCTGTCCCTGCTGTACTCTTCCTCTCTTTCTCTAAAAAAAAGAAAGAAAGAAAGAAAACTTTTTTGTAAGTTGACTCTTGTCATCCTGCCACCCCAGACCGGCTCTGCATTTTCCTGGGGGCCTCCTAGCGCTCACTTCCTGCTGAGCGAGCCTCGCGGCCCATGCTCACGGCCATTACCTTTTTCACTATGGCCTCGTCTCTCTTTTTTTAAACTGGCCTTGGGACACTTTGTGTTTCCATTTTGTAATTTTTCTAATTGGAATTAATCTGAACAGAGATTCCTAATCTTTGCCTTCTGCCCCTCTGTCTTCGTCCCTTACCATCCTTGACATGTGCCATTCACTCTGGTCATAGCCAAGAACTGCTTCCTGCCTTTCTTCCTCTGGGGTGGGGGGGGGGGGTCACCTGTACTGTGTTTTCTGCCCACACTGACCGTTCTCATCAGTGTAACGCCCATTCATTCGTAGAGGGTCGTCTCACACTGTCCTTTCCCTGGGAAGCCTGACCTAAGCGACTGGCCTTCAGAGTCCCCCGTGAATAGAGTGATTGTATTGACGCGCATGCCTGTTGTCTCCAGCGGACCAGGTGGTCGTGGAGAGCGGGCGCCCCGCCATGATGCCCCAGCACCTGAAGCAGTAGGTGCCGCCGGCAGACTTCAATAAACTGGCCAACCTGGCTGATGAGGAATCCCGTGGCGGTGGAAGAGATGATTCCGGCGATGAGCCCAAAGCCCCTTGAGATTCCCATGAGGAAGCTCGCGTACCTGCGGGGTGACCATTTCACAAATGGTTGCGTTCTCATTTCTTATTTACTTTACTTACTTATTTATTTTAGAGGGAGAGAGAGAGGAGGGGAGCAGAGAAAGGGAGATAGAGAATCCCATGCAGGTTCCACACGGTCAGCACTGAACCCGACTCGGGGCTGGAACCCGCGACACCGAGGCCATGACCCGAGCCGAAATCAAGAGGTGGGCGCTCAGCTGACTGAACCACCGGGGCGCCCCGCAGATGATTTTATATAGAAAGCTGTCTAGGGCTTTTCCGTCACTCCGTTTTAATGCAGCTCGGTTATGACAGCAAAGTCATTTTGCTGAAGGCTGTTTTTTGTTCACCTAAAGACATTCAGGGCAATGTCGGTTTGCCATCCCCAAAATCATCCCTCAGCCGCGTCAACAACCAGGGACGACCTCAGTCTCCTGGGCAACCAGGATCCACCCCGATCCCCATCCCAAGGCTGCTCAGCGAGGTGGGCAGTTCATGCAGTGCCCAGGACAACAGACTCGGGACAAAATGCCTGAATCCAAATCCCGGCTCTGCCTTTGGTGACCTTAGACATGTCACTTAACCTTCCTGTGACTCAGTCTCCTCCAGTTTAAAGTGACAGGAGGCACGCCTGGGTGGCTCAGTCAGTTAAACATGTGATTCTTGATTTTGATTCGGGTCCTGATCTCATAGTTCATGAGTTCGAGCCCTGCGTCGGGCTCAGCGCTGACAGCCTTGGAGCCTGCTTGGGAGTCTCTCTCTCCCTCTCTCGGTCTGCCCCTACCCCGATCATGCTCTCTGTCTCTCTCTCTCAAAATAACTAAATAAACTTTAAAGAAAAATCACGATTTAAAGTGAGGACAACGTTAGGGCACACCTCGTGCAGTTGTGAGATCAGATGTGTTGTTATGTCTGTCGAGTAGGGCTTGGCTCATGGCAACGGCATCCGGATGAGAGAGCTAATGTTATCAACGCTCTGGAAGCTTTTCCAAAACACGCGTGTGGTGGTGGGGGGGGCTTTCCAGGGCACGCAGTTTGGCCTCTGGTGTGGAGGCTTGGGAAGCTTTTCATCTAAATGATTACTGGCCAAGACTGGCAACTGTTTTTCTCAAATGCCTTAGGTCGTGGCCATGTAGTGACATCATTTCTGGTTATTTGCCATTATCTATTGTACTATCATCCTGCACGTGTCCTAACGTGAAGGAGTTACAAGAAGAGGACTGAGGCCTGGCGCCTCTGGAAGGCCGTGCACCAGGGGAACGAACGGGCGCAGGTTCTTACCTGGGGGCGACATCTAAGGTGTTGATGATGAACCCCGAGTCGCACAGGTTGCTGGTCCCAGGAATCAGTACCAGCAAAATAATGGTTGTCACGTAACTGGAAGCCACGAAGGGCAGGGCCACGGCGCACAACGACGGAAGGAGGAGCCCTGGGCAATGAAGTCACAGTGTCGGGACCCTCGCGGACCACGGGCGGGAAAAAGGGTGGGTTAACCGCGCCCGTGCCCCTGTCCTTACCTAGGGATGAAAAGAGTTTTCGGACGGTGATTAATCTGAGAAGATTCCTGGACAGAAGGAAGTCTGCCAGCTGGCCTCCCAGGATCGTACAGCTTGAAGCAGCAATGAAGGGCAGGGACGACAGAACCCCGCTCTGAGGGAAGGAAACGCGTCCAGTGAGTGTGGACGCGCACAGAGCCCCGGCGAGGATCGGTCAGGCGGGCGGCATGAGCCCACCCTCCGGACGTCCCGAGTTGTGAATTTTCAGGGAATTTGCGTTCTTTTCCACAGGGGAGGAACACTGTCTCAGGGAAGAGGGCTGCTCACACCATGTTACACGGGTGTCTGGAGAAAAGTAACATGAATCTCTAAGGGAAACTGAGGAAACAGCCCAGGCGGCAGTGTTGCTCGGCGGTCACGGAAACCAAGGCACCTCATCTTTCCTCTTCGCGTCCCTGCGTCCGTATGATGGCGATCGTTGCAGTGCCTCTCTCAAGGTCATTGCGAAGGTTATATGAGGGGTGACGTGCAAGGGATGCAGGGGGCAGCGTAGAGCCACGTCTCTTTATTGCCGTTATCGTTTTCCCCGAAGGACCGGAAGCGTACTCACGTCTCTGATGTTAACGTGGAGCACGGAGCTGATGTACGTCGGGAGGTAGGTTATGATGATGGTGCATAACCAGAAATGGCTGAAAAACCCCGTGAAAATGGCCCAAAGCGGGAGGCATCTGGCCATGGCCTTTATGGGGACGGATCGTCTAGGAGAACTGGACTGAAAGGAAATCGCTCATCAACACGGGATTGGAACAGGCCCGAGGGGACCCCTCCTGTGAGCCCCACTCCCCACCCTAGCGACCCGTGCACAGTCCACAGGTAGGACGGGTGCACTGTACCTGGTGAGCCAGCGAGGCCACAATGTGGTCCCTCTCCCGGACGCTTATGCATGGGTGATGCATGGGGTCATCATAAATCACCGTGAACCACAGGAGACAGCAGACACAGCCAATGCCACCTGGGGAGCCGGGACTCCGTTAACTTTCAGGTAGATTTGTACACGGGGGGGGGGGAAGGGAGCTCCCTCTAAAATGGCACACCTCCCCTTATCGATTCATGGTTATTCCGCCATAAAGACCTAAACGTCCCTTATTTCAATTCATTTAAAAATCTCCTTTTAACGACAGCTCTCCAGACTCCACCTCTCCAACACAGGGGCCACCTGTCAGTGTCCGAGGCGTCTGGAGAGAATGTGAGCATGCCCGTCCCCTCACACAGCTGGTTAACTGCTCTCAGGGCCCCAGCGGTGAGCATGTCAGGCGTCATTGACAGCCATTTCTTATCCCAGACATTATTGTCTTACCTCGGAAGATCTCAATAGTCAGGATTGAAGAAGACAGGAATCGTACATACATGAAACAACCCGCCAGGAAATCAGTGCGGCAAGGCCAAATTTCCAGCCCATTTGCAAAAGACGGTGTTATTTGTATTCAAACAATGCATCCACTAGGGATTTCCAGAAGAAATATCTCTTGACCGTGCCCGATTGACATGTGTAGACCCAAGCGATCGGCAGCGTTACTGAGGAAGCCATACAAGCCGGAACCACACTGAATGACATCATTGGGTCAGAACAAGAGAGCAGGCATGCATCTCATGGCTGAGATTGGTCATTTGAAGAAGGTTCGATGTTAAAAGTCTCTGGGGACTAATGTTCTCTAAATTCCCTCTAATGGCTAGATTCATCCATTCTTTTATTTCTAAAGCGATAAACCAGGCACTATGATAGTACCAAAGTGATAAAAAAAATTATAGAATAGGTTCTTGCCCCAAAATTTCACAGTCTAGTGGAGAGGGAGAAGGGGAGGTGGATAAGTATGTGTCGGCATAGTCTGGAGAAGAAATTACTGGTGAGCACCACACAGGGCAGAGGGACGGCCTCTGAGAGGGCAAGCCTGGAAAGTCTCCAAGGGAAGGGTGTGTTTAAATCGAGCTTTGCAAGATTTGCCTGGCAGAGAATAGGCTAAAGTGCCTTTGCAGGAATAATAATTATAACAAAATAGGAAACACATTTAAAGTGGGTGTCGCCAACTTTCAGTGACATTGACACGTTAACCACGTGGCAACCAGACCCAGCATTTCGGATGTGGGGGTGGAGACTCTACAGAAGATTCCAGGTGTGGGAGAGTCAGGCCGCGCTGCCCATTCCTCAGAAGCCGACCCCGTGCAGAGTCATCTCCTAGACTGGGGTAAGGGAGCCACTGGTCCTCAACGGTCTTCGTCACCTTCTGCTTCATAAAGGGCTTTTTCTCTCATATGGTAGTGGGGGACAGATAACGTGTGCATCGAACCAAACAGCTGGGAAACAGAGGGCTCGGGATAGAAGGGAAAGTGACTCACCAAAGATGTAGAAGATAAAGGGCCAGCCCAAGGCCTGTGAGATGAGTCCCCCCACGCAGAGGATGATGAAGGACCCAAACGCTGCCCCTGAAGAGGGAGAAAAAACACTTATGAAAAGACGGAGTGTCCCCCCCAGACATTGTCTCAGCAGCGAGGAGGCCGACTCAGTCACTGCGTGAGGATAGCCTCGCTTCCTGCTCATGGATCTCTCCCAGGAAAGTCAGGGGAAGCAATTAGAACTGATCAATCATAATGGTATGCCTCCTGACACTTCGGTGGCTCCTTAACACCAAGGAGGCCAACACGAATCCCTTAGTTTGTCATAGAAACTCTTTGCCATCGTAGCCCAGCTATACGTCCTGGTAACTGGGTTCATTCTGGCAGGGTACAGAAAGTACCCTGGGCAGAAAGGTATGTCTTACGCAAATTAACAGGATATAGTCCCTGTCCGCAAGGAGCTTTCGGCCAGTTGGAGAGAAAAGCGTGAGTGAAATTCACTATTACAAGTACAATTCGGTGTAGACCTTGGAGTCTGAACATATTTTGTAGAGACCTACGGTAAGAAATGCATTTTCCATGGCGACGCTATACGCAGAACAAAAGGTTCATGAATCAATACTTAGCCTTACCATGTGCAACGCACTCCAGCATTTTCTATTCTCTTCTATTCTTTCTATTCTATTCCATCCCATTCCGTTCCACTCCATTCTGTTATTAAATATTATTTCGACCCACTAAATTGATTTTATGATCCACCGAATGTCCCAATCTGCATTTTGGGGAAAAACAAGATGTGGAAAATAGAACTACGGTAATAAACTATAGTATGGTATGGACATATATGTGTGGAGAATATTAAAGTCGACAATGAGACTTACAAATGATTTCCATGAGGTGAGCAGGGAAAAGGGTGGACTTTTGGTAAAAGAAGCCGGGAGTAGATCTTCCAGGAACATGGGCCAGTAGAGCAGAGCCCGAGAGAAGCTAAGTGCAGGTTGTAGGCGGTGTGACACGCGCCTGGCTTACGGAGGGCTGCTGGGGGGTACGCGGGCTCGGACCCTAAGACAGCCCGTACGTATCTGGGCAATAAGGAGGTCAGCTTGATCTGCAGTCGAGGAGGGACACATTGAAGCCCAAGCAAATGAGCCAAAATGCCTTATCTGTGCTTTAGGGAGATAACGTGGCTTCGATGGGAAGAGGAGTCTGCAGGAAACAAAGCTGGGGGAGGGAGACTGGCCGAGAGCGTTTGTAGCCAGAGGAGGCAGGACACCCGCAATGGAAGGAGCCAGAGCCCAGGAGGGTTGCTTTGGAGTAAAAATCTCTCGGATGCGGCCGGACATTGGAGCGGGGAGTGGGAGGCTTGCCGGGGCCTCACTTCTGTTCGGCAAGGATACACTTTCAGTGCCGCCGGCCAAGGTCGCGGTCCCGTGACCTGATCACATGCTGTGGGGAGGCGATGCTCGGGCCACCTGCTGGCTAGTCCCGTGTGGACAATTCATTTAATCTCCGCATACGTTAATTCCCTCTTTTGTAAAGTGAGAGCTTCAAAACTACCTGATTATCAGACAGTCGTGGTGAAGATTAGCTCAGAAGGGCAAAGAACTCGGAATCACACGGGCTCTTTAACCTCGACTTTCCGGGCTGACTCCTCTCCTGACCACTGCGAAATCTGACAGGCAGACTTCTCCCTGTGTCCCTTTGCTAAAATCGTGTTTAAACACCATTAGGTGAGTATTACATAAAGGTACTTGATTTTTTTACATTTATGCAAATTCAAGTTCCAAACGTTTTCCCACAATGCTTTTCTGACTACCCCAGCTCACAGCCCACAGCTGCTTCTCAACCTCGGTGGCTTTGTGGCACTGATGTAGCTCTCTCTTACAGACGCCCTGTGACTGTCTCACGTTGGTAAATTTCTTGGCGGCACTTTCTCCCTCTCCCCCAGAATGTCCCATGCAGAGAAGGAGAAGCGTGTCCGGGCGAGGCGGATCCCAAAGCCGTAGCGCATGCGCACACCCTCACCTGAGCCCGCAATGCTGGTGAGTTTGCTTCGCTCTAGCGGGGGAGCCCACTTGGCCCAGATTGTAAACTGACCCGTCCATGCCATGCCCTGAAATGAAAATCATCCAGACCTTTGACCTTAGCACAATTCAGGCCCCCGTATCCCACTCGGAACGAGAAAGCGTCCCGGTACCTGGGCCATGCCCTGGATCGTCCGAATCACAATGACCAGGGTCACTCCGACGTCGGCAGCCAGCGGGGTGAAGAGGGTGAGCAGAGAGGAGACCAGCAAGCCGGCACCGAGCATCTGTTTCGCCCCAAATATCCCGGCCAAATATCCACTCGGGATCAGAGTCACTATGATCCCATAGCTGATGGAGCTGAAGATGATGCCTTGTGTCTCCGGGCTCCATTCATACACAGAGGCCTGGGGGGGGGGGAGCGGAAAAAAAGAAAATTCTTTGCCAAGAAGTTCTTTTACGAAAACCTACTTTATTATTTTTTTTGTTAAAGATATTTTTAATGTTTATTTATTTTTGAGAGAGAGAGAGAGGACAAGCAGGGGAGGGACAGAGAAAGAGGGACACACAGAATCCGAAGCAGGCTCCAGGCTCTGAGCCATCAGCACAGAGCCCAACGCGGGGCTTAAATTCATAAACCGTGAGATCATGACCTGAGCTGAAGTCGGATGCTTCACTGACTGAGCCCCCAGGCGCCCCACAAAAACCTACTTTAAAATCAATGCTGCTTGCGGTTGGTGGGATCCTGGCATAAAAATTCACTTATCTGTATTTGTTGCCTAACAAATACTGCACCTCTTCCAAACATAAAAAACAATTATACCTCTAATTTGCTCCTTTCAGAGGGAGAGTAAAAACCAAAGAAAAGAAGAAGGAAAGAGACTCAGAAAAAATGATTACATGATAGGAAGACACAAATGAAAAACAGCCACTGAGAGAGATTTCGTCTGAGAAAGAGTTTCCTTTCACTCCGTGCTTCTGGGAAACATTCGGTGCCATGTTCACTTTCGTTTCGAAAATATTGAAAAGCACGACTTCACTGAATTCTCATCAAAATCTGTCCTTACGGTCAAGTTTAGGAAAGATGGTCTGCCCTGGTAGAGCTGAATTCCTAAAACGCAGACTGACATTCGTAAGAGCACATTCTTCCTGGGACGCAAGCCAATAAATAATTTTTGGCAGCCTACTCGACAGGCGGCATCATGCTATAAATTGAAGTTAAGAGCAAAAACAGTGTAAAATATGAAATATTTTTATCTACTTCTAATAACTATAAATAATGCGAGATATATGATTCGCATCAGAATTCAAGTTCGAGGCTAACCATCAGTACAATAAAGACTCTGAGAAGAGGGCACCGCCATTTGCGAAGGTCCCAGGAAGGGAGAAATGCTCGAACCACCCTGGGAAGGATGACTGTGATTTGTCCAAAGAGAAAGAGGAAAACTCACCTTTACTGAAGCGCAAAAGTAAACTCGTGGCATTTGGAGCGACACCAAATGCTGAGACACTAACCAGGACTCTGAGTCGCTCAGAGCCTGGACTTCCCCGGGCCATCGACAGCAGATAGGAGGGTGCGGAGAAGTGGGACCCGATTTTGGAGGAGCGAGGCACGTCGAGAGAGAGTGTGAGCAGGGGGTGGGGACAGAAGGAGAGAGAGAATCTTAAGCAGGCTTCACACCCGACCTGGGGCTCAGCGCAGGGCTCAATCTTACTACCGTGAGATCGTGACCTGAGCAGAAATCAGGAGTCACACATTGAACCCATTGAGCCACCCAGGCGCCCCGAAGCTGTCCCGTATTCTTGAGCACAAGACCGTGAACGTGTAGAATGAATGACGGAAAAACGACGGGGGGCAGAGAGGTCACTATAAATAAGCTGGCTCCGAGGGAGTAAAATCATGAAATACAAAGGTGACATTAGAAATCTCTAGGAAGGGGCACGTGGGTGGCTCAGTCAGTTAAGCGTCCGACTTCAGCTCGGGTCATGATCTCACGGTTTGTGCGTTCAAGCCCCACATCAGGCCTCCGTGCTGTGAGCTGGAGTCTGGAGTCTGCTTCCGATTCTGCGTCTCCCTCCCTCTCTACCTGCCCCTGCCTTGCTGGGTCTCTCTCCCTCTCAAAAAAAATAAACATTTTTTTAAAACTACAGTAAACGATAGTTAAAAAAAATATTTTTTAAATAGGGTATAATCCTGATTCTCAGACAAGCTTGCGATAAAGATTTTATTTAACTCGTCAATGAATGAAGGATTGGCGAGCTGTTACAACTAGTCCAAAGAGAAGTAAGCAGGAAGGAACGCTGAACTAGATTTTAAATCTATGGCAAAACGGACTTATTCAACTGAAGGGCAAGTGGAGAAGAGTATCAACCGATTTGATAAAATTCAGGACAAAACGCAGGACAAAAATTCATCCCCAGAGCCGGGGCAAAAATGGCCCCGCATTACTCTTTGTTGTATAGAACTTACAGAGTCGCGGCACGGCCCTGGGACAACAAATGGTGCAGAGAGGTCTCCATAGAACCCGGCAGAAGGAGGCACTGGGTGCCAAGTGTTTATTGGAGACCCCTAGTATTCGGTTCCTTTTCAGAAATTTTCACAATTTTTTTCTACACTTCCTGCCACCCCCCTTCTCTGTAATCCTAAGTATCTCAGGGAAGGATTATTTTTTAGCACAGAGGTGGGCACTATCTCCAAAACAAAATTCCAGTCTTTTTTCAGTTTGTCCTTGACGACTCCTGTCTCCGTACTTCACGGAACCAAGATCCTTCCTTTCAAACGGGCTCTCCCTCTCAACAAGAGCCTCAGCCTTGAGGGTTGTCCTTACCCCTGAGTTAAATTCCGCGATGGGTCTGCGGGGGCCTGTGTCTGCGGGAGGCCCCTCCATGGAGGCATTGGGCAGGCCACGCGGCTGAGTGTGGTTCACCATGGCGATGATGGCGATGCTCAGACTCACGCGCTGGGTTATCAGGGTGAAGTTTGAGAAGTGCATGATGAGAGCCAGGCCGTAGCGCAACGAGCAGAAATCCGCAGCTAGAAGACAACACGGAAGGACGCGATGAGCACCTGACCGGGGCCACCGTCGTCCATTTCTGCCACGGCTGCACCCGAGAAGACATCGCGGACCTCGCTCGGCCCCACTGCCTTCTTTGCACCAAAATAACCAGGACTACCACGCTCCTTGGTCGGATTCTTAAACTGACTTCAAGACTATAAATCTGGGATCTTAGAGTCAAGCAAAGCAAACACGACCCTTTTCCAGAGGTGTGGGAAGCAGATGGTAACTACAAGAAAGCCAAGTGAAGACGCTTATGTCATGTTGTCCCCAAATAAAGTGAATGGGGGAGAGATGGTGGCAGAGCCGGTGACAAACCCGTCCCCCAGCTGCAAGTCAGAGGTCCTGTCTGGTTTGCATATTCATTCACCATAAAGCTTGGAAGGTATACTCACCGCCAAGCTGCCTTTGAGGAAAGTTAACAGAACCTCCAAAGATTCTCTTAAATAGAGAGTGTGTGTGGAAACAAACACATCCCTTGACTCCTGAGTGCAGTGCTCACTTGGAAACACTCTTGCCGTCTGTCACTAGACCCTGCCTTCACGTATGTCCAGGTTTTAGGAACTAACACAGCAGGGGTCCTGGGCGGCTCGGTCAGCTAAGGGTCCGAATTCAGTGCAGGTCATGATCTCACGGTTCGTGGGTTCGAGCCCTGAGTTGAGCTCTGCGCCGACAGCTCAGAGCCTGGGGCCTGCTTCGGATTCTGTGTCTTCCTCGCTCTCTGCCCCTCCCCCACTCATGCTCTGTCTCTCTCTCTCTCTCAAAAAAAAAAGAAGTAACACAGACAGCCGCTTTTACTGAGTTTGGAGGCGCTATGGTGTATTCACCAAATATTGCTATGTTACAAGAGCAACGCATTCTTTAAAAAGTCCCCACAAAGTGGAACGATGGACCAATATCGCAAAGGTTCCTAAGCAAGTGATGGATTCAATCTCTTCTGTAGATTTGGAGAAATGGAACTAAAGAGAACCCGAGAGAGAGCCTGTGAACAAACAGATAAAAACCTAAGGAAAGAAATCATTCGTAATGGCCAAACGGGCCCGGGGATAGGATCGTCGGCCTGCGGAAGGATTCTTTCCGCACCACTGTGGGATTCGCAGTTCAGGGAAATAGGCAGCCAGTTGGCAATCACAGTACGGCAGGAATTCATGCATAAGTTGTTCAAAATGACTTTTTCAAGACTTATTCCATTCCTTACGTCCCAGGATTTGTTGGTCATTTGTCTTGATTTCTGATAGGTAACTCACTGGGACTCCCTAAAAAAAAGCAATGGGTAGCAGATGAGAGGCCAGAGCCGGTCCAGTGTTGTCCTGAGAGTCTTTATAATGGGCAATCTGATAAAAAAAAAAAAAAAAAAAAAAAAAAAGGAAGAGAAAGAGAAAGAGAGGAAAAAGAGCCTTGGAGACAAGACAAGCTTCCGCCCTTCTGTCAAGTAGTCTTGATGGGGTGGATTTACCTTTCTTGGGCGAAGGCTTCTTCTCCATTTGGCTCCTCTGGGAAGTGGTGGCAGCCTCCATGGAAGACTTTCCCTCTGCCCTGAATCTCTTGCACCACGGCTGGTTCTGATCTGCGGAGTGAACAACAATCCGAAACATGACACACAAATAACTTTCTCGCGTTAACGTGGTCCTCTCTCAGCGTCGGTAAAAGCTTTGATCCAACACGGCCATACGCCATACGATCGACATTTTGCAGCTCGCTTCTTGATTGTCATGCTAACGAAAGACTCAGTTTTTATAAGAAAATCCGGCTGTAAGCACCAGCTCCTTGACTTAGAGCTGGTCACTTAAATTCCCTGACCGTCCATTCCCTGTCTGTTCAATAAGAATAAGCCTCTTTCTGAAGAGGCAAGAATTCACAAGAATTCAATGAGAAAACTGCAGACCGCAGAGAACCAAAGGCAAGGCGGGCTGTGGCTTCAGGTGGGTCAGAGGACAAGAAAGTTAAATAAAGCTCAGGAACTGAGGGGAAGGTTCCAGAACAGCCCTTTCTCTCCTTAGGATCATGTTTCTGTCCATTCCTTACAACCGGAACGAGGCTGAATTGTGTCTTCTCTGATAGGAAGGGGTACATCGCATAACACTCCACTGTTTTACCTTCGAGCTCTACAATGTTTATCGTTGCCTTTACTGCACACAATTTGGACACTTTAATGGACTGGAAAGTTCTTCGAACCATCTGTGAAATTACACTGAGTGAGGCTTTCTACTACCATCACGAATACAGCCAGTTATTTTGGCAGGAAAAGAGAACTCATGATCCCCAAACTTGATATTTGTATACCAGCCCGCAAGCTCTCTCCGTGGATACGTACATCAATTTCCTTTAAGAACAATCCTCATCCCGAGACCACTGTCAATATCACAGCCATTCCTAAACTTTACAAATACCTGTGTCATGCTTGTATTTCATCACTCAAAACTTTGCAGTCTTTCTGCACATAAATTTAACGACACTTATCTGCACCCTTAGGGATGTTTATAACCTATGACTTTAGGACAGAGGTTCATAAGGAACGAGAAGATGAAGAATTTTGTCCAAAAACTTCTTTGCAGCCCTAGTTATTACAGCATAAAATTGGAGACAAATTAACCTAACAAAAAGGGGCTGAGGGAGTCAGCTTTAATAGATCCTTATGATGGACTTTATTAAAATAATGTTCCCAAGATGTTGACTAGCATTCAGGAAATGGGTATACGCTCGTGTACAAAGCATTCACGGTGCCCGTGTCGATACACGCTCGTCCACGGAAAGAGAGGCGGAGCCACACCAGCACCAGCAGCGGCTAATTCTGGCTTCTAGAACACGGCGATCACATTATTCTAAAGGATTTCCCATATTTACTAAGTGTGTTTTGTTCTGTTTTGTGTTTTACAAATCGTGGGTAACTCATTTTGTGCCCAGAAGCAGCGAGTTTGAAAGACAGGACAGTCTCGTGCTCGCCAAGCGTCTCCAGAATTCTAAGAACAAGCTCTCCCCATCTAAGTTTTGAAATTTTCTTTTTTCTTTACCTGGACCTAGAGAGATGCCCAGCTGCTAAACAAGGGAAGGTCGGCCCCAGGAAACATGTTGGCTTTCGTCCCACCGTGGAGGGCTTTCGAGTCTTGGAGCATCTGGCCGATATCAGGAACCCCGGGTCAGTGCTTTTCACTCCAATCCTAGCCGAATAAAGCAGAAGGGACACCTCGTTTACCTGGAGTTTGGACCATTTTCTGTCCGATTTCCATTGTGAGGGATGATCCCAAGACTTGCCCGAAGGCAACCTCTTCACCGTACGTGCCACCACGGATCCTCCTGCCCCACCTACAGCTTTCTGCCCTCCCCTCTGGTAAGTCCTACAAGCCCGGAGCTCTAGAGATGAAAGACACGCCGAGATCCTCTGCCCAACTGTTCATTGCACTGCTGAGAAAGGCGGTGTGCGGGAAGTCTCAGAAGTGGATGCAAGCCACACAGTTTACCGAGCCGGCCCCGGGTCTCCTGACGCCCAGATGGCTGCTTCCTCTGTCTGGTGGCGCCACTTCCGCTTTATGCTCATATTTCAAGCACAGCTCAGAACGCAATAGGGTAGCCTCTCTTAGGGGTATTCCACAGGGGACTTTATGTGGCTTTGCCTTGTTTTAGCCGTTTCTCCAAATAGGAAATTTGATGGTGATAATACTTTCCAGTTGAGCTTCAAGTATTTAAAAGAATAAAAATGACTGCTTTTTCTTGCTTTTTTGTTAGTGGAATCATCCCAAACCTTCCTTTCCCTCACATCTGTGGCCATCCCTGCCTTTAGTTTACACGACCTCACGTGCTGTTTTTTTTCCTTTTAATTTTTTATGTTTATTTTTGAAAGAGAGAGAGAGAGCATGAGCAGGGTAGGGACAGAGAGAGAAGGAGACACAGAATCTGAAGCAGGTTCATGGCTCTGAACTGTCAGCACAGAGCCCGATGCGGGGCTCCAACCCATGAACCATGAGATCATGACCTGAGCTGAAGTCAGACCCCCAACCGACTGAGCACCCCCTGCGCCCCTCACAGGCTGTTTTGAATTTTGTCTCATTAGCTGATTTCAGTTGTTAACTTCCTGTTTCCTTTGCATGAGACAAACGGAGAAATCAGGCAGACCTCCCCAACCACTCTACCCTAGGGTCTCTCGGTGAGGTCGTAATAATGGAAACGATTTTTCTGAAGTAATCACAGAAGCCCCTGCAGCCATGGGGTCTGAGCCTTGTCATGACTGATGTGCACTCAGCGACAGCTGTTCGAGTCTTAGTCCAATTGCAAGCATTGTTGGGGACCTTCTCATTCGACAGTGACACTTCTAAAATCTCGTGAGTCAGAGAGCCAAAACTATCGTAAAGCTAGAAAAATTGAATAGAAATTAAACTAAAAGCGTACCTTTTAATAATTTCATGATACAACATAGAGCTGTATTTGAAATAAAATGAATAACATAGACGACGTGGTTTAGGCAGAAGCACAAGAATTGTTTTCTCCTATTTGTCTCGGTCTGGAACTCGCCTGTTTCATTATAGCGGTCTTTCTGTTGTGCTTAGATTGCCGCTAATCCGCAGCCTGTCTTGCATCATCTGGCCGCCCAGTGCCCCAGTTTACTCTGAGCAAATGTTACATGGGGCTGAAACAGTATGAACCTGCGGTTCAAAGGGTATCCAGGGACTAGGATTTTCTCTGCCGTTCGCGCTCTGAGTAAAGTAGGGCCAATTGCATCACCGACCAGAGCTTTAATTGAAACAAAATAGAAGAAAAAAAAAACAACACAAGAAATATGGGGATAATATGACTTCACAGGACTGCTGTGAGTGGAAAAAAAAGATCTGAGGCATGCCTTCTGGTTGTAAAACACACACAGAAACTGCTACTGATGTCAACCACGGCAATAGTAATAAAGAGTCGTAAGATCGGCACTTGGGACCTCTCAGGTGAATCAGTACAGATTTATAGCAAATAAAATACATTTCTGTAGAAGTGCCTTTGACTCATTGTTAAACTGGTTTTAAACATTTCCTTTTAAAGGTGGGTTCTTCCAGGGGCTCAGTCGGTTGAGCTTCCAACTCTTGATTCTGGCTCAGGTCATGATCCCAGAGTTGTGGGATTGAGCCCCGCCCTGGGCTCTGTGCTGACCTTGGAGGCTGCTTGGGACTCTCTCTCTCTCTCTCTCTCTCCCTTTACCCTTCTTCCCCGCTTGACTCTCTCTCTGTCTCTCTTTCTCTCTCTAAAATAAAGAAAAAATTTTTAAGTAGGTTCTTCTGAACTAGAAACCACGAGATGGGGAAAGAAGGGATGCATCTTGCTACAAACATCAGAGAACATGGGAAGAAGAAGCAATTTCTTCCATGTTAGCAAAAGTGAGGCCCCTTTTTATCACCTGCCTACGTGGCTGAAAAATTGGCGGTACTGAAATAAAACTTGCTATTCCGGGAGGTAATTTATGTCATGCTGTCAATTCACTTATGGATTTAATTATGAAAAAGAAGGAAGGAAGGAAGGAAGGAAGGAAGGAGGAACAAAGAAAGAAAGAACAAAGAAAGAAAGACAGAAAGAAAGAAATAACAAAGAAAGAAAGAAAGAAAGAAAGAAAGAAAGAAAGAAAGAAAGAAAGAAAGAAGGAAAGAAAGAAAGAAAGAAAGAGAAAGAATAAAGGAAGAAAGAAAGAAAACTGTATCGAGCACCAGTAGTGGCTGATCTTGGAAAGCAAGGCAAAGCCAAAATCAAGTGCAGTTGGGTCAGTGCCTTGAGGGCCTCACAGCTCGGCTCGCCAGAGATACATAGGATTCACCTTGACCCTTTCCTCCAAGTGACAACCTCAGGCTTTTCTTCCGGGCCAACTGTGCTTTGGACTAGGGACCTTCTCTGGCAGGTTGGGAGAAGGCACCTTTGCTCGGCCTTCACCGAGAGTTTCCCATCGTAGTACCGGTGGGTGCCAGTCGTAACCCCTCTCAGCACCTCCCCTCAGCTCTATGATGAGGGCGATGAGCCGGCGGGGGGGGGGGGTGGGGGGGTGGGGCCGTACAAGCGTATATGTTCTCTTGCCTTTTCTCTTATTCACAGCTTCATTTCTCCTTTTCTTGAGAGACAATTTCAAATACGCATAAATATTTGAAAAGGCTCCTCCGTCATGGTCCCCAAACCCAAGCCTTATTAGTTCTGGATCCAGCATTGTATCCCACAGTGAGACCCCCCCAGTTCATCAAGGTGCCACAGTTAATAGAGTCCTCAGAGGAGGGACCGTTGCCCAGTGTCCACTGACACCGGGGGGCCTCTCAAGCCGTGCTCTAGGGTACTGATTGAATCGATCGCACGTTTCAGAAAATCTCTTTTTCATTTCGGATCGAGAAACCATTCCCAGATAAGAATCCTTAGGCCGCTGTCATGGTGTCCCTCTGACTTCCCCTCAGACTGTCCCCTCCCTTTAATGGATCTCCGGTTGATTAGTACGTAGCCTCTGACCCAAAAAGAAGAAAAGCACTTACCTTCGCCGTGAAACCAGTATTTTAAGCCCTAGACTACAAGGCTACTTGAAGAAGTGCCTGTCCCTTCCTCCCTTTCCAATCATCCGGCAGAGTTTCACAACAATAAATATTGAGCCACGTGGCAGTCAGACAGCACTGGGTTTGGCCCCTCATTCTCAGAGCAGAGAGCCTGCGTTTGACTCTGCCGCTTAATTTTTAACTTCATCTTCGAGTTCTCACCGATAAAAAGTGTCTCGACAGGTGACATCATGTTTTTCTGCTCTGAACTGTGCACACAACCAAAAAAGTCAACAAACATTTTTCCTGAAAGGAAGGTGCCACGGTGAGGAGGAAACGGCAAGGCTCTTAGCATCAGAGAAGCGATGCCAACCCCACCTTCCCCCCCCCTCGTGTCTTCTGTGGCCTTGGACAAGCCACTCGCCTTCTGGGAACCGATTTCTACATTAGTCAAGCAAGATTCTAATACTGGACTCGTGGGGGGATTGCACAAATTAAATGAAATCCTTATGCGGACTGATGGTAGGTCTTCAAGAAATGAGATGTTCCCTGGGGTTCTGGTAAGTCAGCTAGACTTGCCTTAAGTTTTTGGTGCTCGCATTCTAATAAATGTGAACCTTGGCTATTCCAATATCTACTCACGAAGCTCCCCGGTGTTGGGGAGCGTCGTCAAAAACACATGCCCACCGACTGACCCATGGGCTAGACCTGGGCTCTCAGAGGCTCCTTGCCCTCTCCTCTGTCCTGGGAATGTGGGTCCCGCTTGCCCTTCCTGCTCCCAGAGGCTGCTCCAAGGACACGGCGTTGAGATGGCAACGTAGTGTGGAGAACACCCAGGTAGGGCCTCGTTATAAACTTCTAAGATCTGGAGGTGGGTGTGGAAATCCACTCATTTTGCTGCTCCCCATGACAGGTGTCATGCATACATTTCCTTTGCTTTTATTAAAACCGTCACCTACCAGCCTGCCTCTTTCTTCAGTCTCTCCCTGCCCCCCGAGTACAGGAGCCGTTTCCGATGATGCCCGAGATGTCCCCAAGAGGGGTGCAAACAAATACCCTGAGCCTTCCCTTCCTGTTTCTTATCTGAGCCTTTTGTACTCCAGTCTCTGCTTGACTCCTGATTCTTGGATTGTCTCAGTTATGATTCTTATTTTTTGGCCTATGGTTGCTACCGGATACTTCCAGTTTGACTCTTGGCCCTTATAAATGAGGTGGGGGCCTGCCCTCTCTCACTTTATTAGCTTCAAACCTCCTTGGTTGAGTTTCCTGTTGGGTCCAACTCCCCAAACTCCCCTAAAGAGCTGACTGGAGTCAGCTCCTTAGTTTAGCTACTTGGTTCCTCTGCATTAGTTCCCTGTTGCTGCTGTAACAAATTAACACAAACTTAAATAACATATTTATTCTCACAGTTCTGGAGGCCAAAAGTCTAAAATGGGTTTCATTGGACCAAAAAGCAAGGTGTCTGCAGGGCCACACTCTCCCTGGAGAATCCACTTCCCTTCCAGAGGTCGCCAGCTTTCCTTGGCTCACGGCCCCTTCCTACATCTTCAAACGCAGCAGCAAAACATCTTCAGATCTTTCTCTCTAAGTCTGACCCTCCTGCCTCCCTCTTCATAAGGACGCTTGGAATTACATCGGGCTCACTTGGGAAATCCAGGAGAGTCTGTCCATCTCAAAAGCCTTAACTTAATCACTTGGGTCGTGTGTCCTTTGCCACACAAAGTCGCATATTCACGACTCCGGGGATTAGGATGTGAAAGTCTTTGAGCAGTATCATTAAGTCCACTTCTAAGGCGTGGAAGTGTAGCAGGGAGAATTGAAATAAAAGTTCCTTCTTTCATTTCATGAAAATCCTGGTTATTGACTTATCATAAAGTCATCAGGTACCTACCTGATAAGCCAACGAAGATGGTTAAAATGAAGACAAATTAGGATTTTTTTTTGGCTTAGCCTGCCCAGAAAAAAGTGTGATATTTTCTGATTTGCTCAAAGGCACAGCACGACTTAGCAGTAACCCTAGTAGAAAAAGCAGCCGAGCGCAGATCCCCCCAAATACGAGTAAATATACTAAGGAAAAATGGTCCACAGTGCCCGAGGCCACAAGTAAGATTCGAACTATATTCTTCAAGCTGCATATTTTGTTGAAGTAGTGTAATCCTAGAGTTGAGTTTCGCAAGCTCCCTGAAGGGATCCCGGGGATTTTGAAAACCGCTGTAGTCACAGCTCTTGGCACAGTCTCTGGCCTACAGTGTTCCTTAAACATTAATTTATTGCATGGATGAATTCTTGAGTCACACTCACCATCCAGAACCAAGATTTCTGTAGCTGGGGGAGGGTCTTTACCCTCCATCACGATTTGCACAGAACGAAGTGCTAAATCGACTCCGGAGCCAGACGCTCGAAGAAGAAGTGTCTTGAATGTCCTTACACATATCAACAGGAATATAGCGGAAGAGATGGGCGATCCTGAGAACGTTAGGTCTCTCCGGCCTGGCATTAACAGCTGTTTCCAGTCAGAGCCGTTGAATTTCACACACTTTTTTTTTTTTTTAATTTACTGTGTTCCAAATGTGGTACTAGCTTCGAGAACACCAGTTGGCTTAAGACCTGACTCCCGACCGCAGAATCCGGAGTCCGCTGAGTGAGACTCCTCCCAGACAGACAACCCGGATGCCAAGTCTGGGACACAAATAAAACGCGCATGCGCGGGGACACCTGGGAAAGCGTAGAGAAGGACCCTGCCTTGCCCACTTCCGGGGGCGGGCTTCCAGGAGGAGGCACGACTATAGCCAGTCTTCCCAGGTGGTGTGGATGAGTCAGTGAGGACGGGGAATGACCTTCCGGAAGGAGCGAAGGCACAGAGGGGCGGTGCGGGGGACCGCAGCTGTTCGACGCCACCAGGGAGTACAGTGCAGACGCAGGAGGGGGATTTGGGGCACTGGCTGCAAACACGGGAAGGATTTTTCTCTTTGAATCAATTGCTTTCCCCAGGAGTAGAAAGAACCAGCCAGGAATGGAGAGAGAAAGAAGTTTTCATGTTTTCTAGCAACAAAAACTGCAGAATTTTTAGGAATCACTCGAACAAGAAAGGGGTGACTGCAAGGAAGAAAGCAATAACGTTTTAGTAAAGGACATGAAACGAGACCTGGCTAGAGGGAGCTGTGGACTGTATTGCTGGGCAGGAACATTTCATACTGTTAAAATGTTGATCCTCTCGGAATTAATACACGTATTCAGTGAACATCCAACTCAAAAAAAGAAAGCCAGAGGGCAAACTGGAAATAGCCTAAAAGTTCATCCGTGGGAGACTAAGGGAACAGATTGCAATACGTCTTTGTCTTTTAAAAATGAGCAGCCATCTAAAATAATGAGTTGTATCTATACCATTTGGCTTGGGTGTTTTTCTTTTTCTTTTTAAAATATTTATTTATTTTCGAAGGGGAGAGAGACAGAGTGCAAGCAGGAAGGGGCAGAGAGAGGAGGAGACACAGAATCCAAAGCAGGCTCCAGGCTCTGAGCCGTCAGCACAGAGCTGGACGCGGGGCTGGAACCCACCAGCCTTGAGGTCATGACCTGAACCAAAGTCAGACACTTAATGGACTCAGCCACCCAGGTGTCCCTGACTTGGATGCTTTTTATAATGTCTTGTAATTTAAGTGAGTAAAACAGATGCAGATTACATAGAAAGGGACCCTGTGTTTTTCGAAATATTTACCCAAGAAAACAGAATACCTGTATATCTTTGTATGAGATTCTAGCAGTCAGACCTGACCGTTAACTTTGGTAATCTGGTTTGGGCAACTAATGAGATGGTAAAACAAACAAAGAAACAACCTATAAAACTAAACAAAAGGTGATGACAGAAAATCAACATTTATAGCCTATGCCTGTAGAATTCTGTATGTGTATACGTGCGTGAATACACATAAGCATGAATTTGTCTACATGTGTGCAGGTACGTATGTATACACGTGTGCAGGTATGTATGTCTATGCGTACAGGTGCGCACACACATGTATATGTTGAGAGAGAGCTAGAGAGTCAGAAACAGCAAAATAGCTAAGATAATTGGCTCTGTGGGGAGGAATAGGTCTGACTTTCTTACTTAGGTGTTTCTACATTGTTTAAAGTTTAATACAAAGAGCGTTTATTTATTCTGGAATCAGAAAAAGAAAAACTCTTTTGTTTGATTTTGGAGAAACCCGCAGCACCCAGATCACAGGCTCCGAGCCAGGGAAAAGTGGGAGATCGGGGGCAGAAGTCAGCAAGACCAGGTCCCAAAGGACTTTTCTATAATATGCAGGAGAGTGAACTTGACCTCGTAGCTCCTGTGTGACACACATGTGCACGGCAGTGTGCCGAGGCCACGGGGAAAACGCAAAACGCTTTTCCGAAGGGCCGATTTTATGCATTACTTTGGGGGATGTGTTTTTATTTGTTTGAAACAAATTGGGTCCCTTGTAAAACTCGCATGAATTCTAAAAGGAAAAATACAGGCTTGAAAAAGAATCCCTCCAGGCTGTCTCGTGTCACACACTCAGATTCACTCTGTGGTTAGATATCGCCTCGTGAAAAAAATTTAATAGCGGGAATCAAAACGTTTTAAGCAAGCGTGGGGCGTGATCAGGCTCACACCTGAAGGGGGTTGTGCCTGATGAAGGAGCGTGCAGACGGTCCTAACCGAAAAGTACTGCTACGTAAGCGCCCCAAGTGGGAGTAACAGAATTAAACCGACGTTGGTTTCCAAGCAGGAGGCAGATGCAGAGAAACAGTGGTGAGAGAGAGAGAGAGGGCTGAGCCACAGGAACTGCCCACTTCGTTCCACATTACTTCGCTGCGTGAGCATCCTAGAACTTGAAATCTGGCTGCAATGGGGAGCCTGGGTGACTCGGTCGCTTGAGCGTCTGACTGCATCTCAGGTCATGGCCTCGGGGTTCCGGAGTTGGAGCCCCGCGTTGGGCTCGCCGCTGTCAGCGTGGAGCCTGCTTCGGATCCTCTGTCCGCCTCTCTCTCCGCCCCTGTTCCACTTGTGCTCTCTCTCAAAGATGAATAAAACATTAAAAAAAAAATCTAGTTGCAAAATGACACTGCGGTAGAAAGGAGATACATAGAGAGGCCTCCAGACCAAGGTCCCCGAGGATTCGAGCAGGTACCAGCATTCACCCCATGTTCACAAAGATTTCCCAAGGGCTTCTCCAAGGAAGTAAACAGATTATTCCTATAAGTCTGCTGGCCTTCGGATGGGGCCTTGAGCTCGGAGGTGACGTGCGCCCTATGGAAAAGGCAGTGATTGAGTTTATCTCACGATCCCAGGTGAAAAGGAGGTTATGGACGTCTCGCTACTTTCTCCCTGGGCCTGCAGCCTACTCACCGTCTTCAAGGTCTGAGGTCCTACGTGGCAAGAAGAGGCAAAGAGAGAGCAAGCGACACATACCAAGAAAAGAACAGCTTTGGCCAGAATTTTCAGATAAAGAGAGACCCTTAAAAGCTATCGTGGAAAGTTAACTTGTCATCTACGGAAGGAACGACTTTGTACACAAACAACAGATGAGACACCTCAACAATCAAGCAGAATGCGGCCAACGAGGGGCATCAACCACCTGTATTTGTCCTGCTCAGACTGGCAGTGTTCTTAGGATTGGAGACACCAGTGTCCGTGATTCCAAAAACTTCTCACCTGGTACTCTTCGAATCCTTCTGCTCTGATCCACCAATTATAGGTCTGTAGGACCTTTCGTCTACCCTTGGCCTTTAACTGCATTTTCACATACTGTGTATGTTTCTCTTCTGTTCTGCGTGCTGAGAAAATTCCTCAAAATGTCCTTCCACTGCCCCAAGCAGCACGGCTGAAATTTCACGTGCGTATGAACTACCTTGATGAGGAATTTGTGAAAATTTACGAAATTTATGACAGCGTTAAGCATCTCAGTGGGTCTGGGGTGGACCTGACATTCTGCATTTCTATGAAGCTTCCAGACTCACGCCCGTCCTGATGCTATTGGCCTATTGCTATTTCGTGTGGAAACGCTCTTTCACTCTCTTTGCCCATAACTCCTGCCGGGAACGGTATGGCATCTAAGATTTATTTCAGCAATAAGGTTTCTTCCTTCGAGGTCTCTTGCGCTGTGACGGTATCCTGGCCGTCATACATCTGGTCTCGGACCCTGTAGGCAGCTTGACGGAAATAGTAGCCTCCAGCCTTAGTCTGTGTTTGGCTGCCTGCCTCCCCAGGACTACGTCCGGCTAAGGGTCATAGCCCTGAACATAGCAGGCCACAGCTCGGTCTGCAGCCCGCTTCACGATGTTATAGACAGACTCTACGGTGACTCCGTGATCCCGGTCTCCTCATGTCCCTGTCTGGGCTCGTGTCCCTAAGTGTGGATGCGACCTGTGGTTTGCTTCTAACCAAGGGAATATGACAACGGCGATGGGATGTCATTTCACAATTATATCGCATTGTGTTATATTAGCCTCTGTCTTGTTAACAGGTTGGCACGCTCTCTCTCTCTCCCCCTTGCTGACTCCGAGGAGGCAGGTGGTTGTATTAGGGAACCCCCAGACGGGAAGACACCGTAGGCAGCCTCTACCAGGAAAGGTAAACTTTCACTTCTGCAGCTGTAAGGGGCTGGGTTTTGCCAACAACCCGAACGAGTTGAAAGGGGGCTGCTTCTTTATGCTTTTGCTGAGACCTCAGATTCAGGCAGAATCTAGACTGCAGCCAGGTGAGACCCTGAAGCCGTGAGCCAGCTAGGCCACGCCTCAACCCCCGATTTACAGATGCCGGGCGAAAATAAAGAAGCATCGTTTTAAGCCAATAGGGCAATTTCGAAAAGCGCTAATATTCGCATCACCACCGGAGCCTCGGAAGTACAGGAGAAATAGCACAGAGCAGAAAACAAAATATCTGAACCAATATTCGAACATCTCAAATACAGACAGGCAAGACATAAATGAACAGGTTCAAGATCATCAGAAAACTCCAAACAGGATAAAACGAACGAACAAAGAGAATCCATGCCAAGATACAGGCTGGCCTGGAAGTTCTCTTCTCAACTACGGAAAGAGAAAAAGAACAAAAATAAGCAAGCAAGCAAGCAAAACAAACGATCCATCACGACCCAAAGCCATTGGGATAGAGAGAGATGTCGACCAGCCCAGGGGAGTGGTAGCGAAATTTGGTGTTTAGAGGAGTATGTGAGAGAGAGACAGAGACAGAGAGAGAGAGAGACACAGAGACAGAGCCCTAGTCCCATCCGGAAGCACCCAGCAAACTGCCTCCTCCTTAGGAAACCTGCCTCTCGGAGCCTAGAAGGCTCAGAGTCCCCACTGAGCTTGGCTTCTGGGGATGCCGGGCAAAGGGCAACGGGACTTGTGGTTTTTAAAAACTTTTTATTTTGAAATAATTTCAAACTCAGAGAAAAATTGCAACATAAATACAGAGAGTTCTCCTACTCCCTTTACCCGGATTCACCCGTTGTTAATATTATGCCACATTGGCTTCGCCTCCGTCCAGACCTCTATTTATAGATCTGTGTCCCTCTCCATATATAATTGCCGAAGCATTTGAGGGCAAGTTACAGGTACCATTATCCTTAAATATCTTCTCTCTCAATTCGAATTTCGCTGGCTGTCTTAAGGACGTCTCTGCGAACATCTTCCCCCTCACCTTGGGGTCACACGTTGCATCGTCGTCATGTCTCTTTGGTCTCATTTGATCTGGAACAGTTCCTCACCCTCTTTCTCTTTCATGGCAATGAGTTCTGAAAGGCGACAGGCTAGGTGTTTTGTAGACTGGTTGAACTTTTAAACCTCACTGCCAAGTGCCCTTGGGGACCAAAGACGTCTTGGCAACAGAGTTCAAAACAGGCGGAAGGTCATGGAACGGGAGAAATGGGTCTGACCCAAGGGCTGATGGCCTTCTCGTCCCTGGGAAGGGGGTAGCGGGCATAGCGATACCTCCGCGGACACCTCCGGGTCATGGCAGTACCTCAATGATCCTGAATGGGGTTGGAGATGTTGAGGGGTGCTGGGGGTGGGACACTCCTGGAAAGGGAGGCTGGGCCGCGATGGAGTTTGGCCGTAGCTAAGGGTCAGGGGAGGGTTTTAGCCCATCTTGGGAGAGAGCCGCATCCGAGTGAGTAGGTTCTGTATGCATGTAAGGGGTCCCTGGATGCTGAACTTGGGCTGTCTGGGCCCCTTCAAAGGGAGAGGATTGGTGGGGAAGGGGAGGACCTCGCCTGGCATGAGCAAGCCGAGGTATTTATTTTCCACCTTTCCCGGCACCTCGGCTCAGCGGTGGTTGCGAGTTTCCCCTCCACGTAAACATCCTGTACAGGAAATATGCAGAGAGAGGGGAGAGGAGGCATGAGGTCTGCTAGATGTGTCTCGCTCTGTGGGTCTTAGATTTATTCGAGACCGATCCTCCTCTTGGACTCCATGCTCTTGGTCCTGGAACTTTGCCGTACTCCTATGACATGGAATAGTTTTAATGACCTTTGAGCTGCTCACATACAGCATTTCCGTACTTCCTGGCTCCCTTCTCCTTCCTTCCCATGGTGAACTTCCACTTCTTCAGACTGTGGCTCAGAGGTCATCAGCTCCGCAGAAGTATCCAGATTCTGCCCAAACCCGCATGCTTCTTTGGTTTTTTCCTTGGCTTTAACACTTTTTATTACCTCGTTATAGTATGTAGGATATAATTTTTTTTTTACGTGCTTTAGCTTTCTGGAAAAGTTTTAGAGGAAATAAATGATCTCTAATATAATTGATATATCGCGAGGGTCCAGCCTAGGGTCTGCCATAGACAAGCTATTCAATAAATGCTCATTGTGTGAATAAATAAATACATTTAAAAGTGACCGGATATAATTGTCATCGTTAGCCCTTTAAAATCATCCATAAGAAGCAGATTAAATTTACAATTGGTTTTTAATATTTATCAAAGAAGTAGTTGTGCTTTCTTAAAGGGAAAACCAAGTGGACACAAGATACTGAAAATCCAAGAGTGTATCTATTGATCGACATGTAAGCAAAGACGCACAGAGACACCCTGGAAAATACATGTCAGTTTCTGTAATGGGCTCCTCATGCAGGTTATAGAAAATGGGAAAGAAACATGGCAACAAAATTAAAAGACTTTGCTACGATATTTTCCTGGAAAATATTTTCTCCTAATAATTCATGCAAAATATAATGATAATTTTATTTTTTGTAATGATAATTTTAAATGCAAAAGTAAAGAGTATAACGAGAAACGTTACATTGAATGATAAATTATTGAGTTTTTAAAGGTTTATTTTTGAGAGAGAGAGAGAAAGGACAAGTGGGGAAGGGCAGGGAGAGAGAGAGAGGGGGAGACACAGAATCCAAAGCAGGCTCCAGGCTCAGAGCTGTCAGCACAGAGCCCGACGTGGGGCTTGAACTCATGAACTGTGAGATCATGACCTGAGTCGAAATTGGACCCTTAACTGACTGAGCCACCCAGGCGCTCCAATGATAAATTATTAAAAGGTTTTTCCACATCTACCCTTCTCCCTACGTTAGGAACTAAACTATGCCAATTGTCACAATTTATATTTGACATGGTCTGGGGGACACCAGCCAGTGGAGTGTGGGAAGAAAAGAAAAGGTTAATGTTAAAAGTGGTCTAACTATCTCATTAAAAAGCAAAGATTGTTAGAATCCCTTTTAAAATGCAAAACTATACATATGTTTGCTAGAAGAGAAACACTTGAAATATAAAAACACAGAGACGTTTAAGCTGAATGTATAGAAAAAATGCACTATGCAAACGGTAGGAAAAAAAGACTGGAGTGTCTATATCAATAACGGAGTATTTCTGGCAACAGAGTGATATTTTGTACAGGTAAAAGGGTCAGTTCATCAGCATATTATAACAATCATAAATGTGCGTGAGCTTAACAACAGAGCTCCAGAACACAGGAAGTAAAAAAATGGAAAAAATTAAGGGGGAAAATAAACAATTCTATAATCATAGTTGGAGATTTTAATACCCTTCTGTCAGTAATGATGGAATAACTAGACAAAATATTGGGAAAGACATAGGAGATCTGAACACCTTTACCCATCACCTTAAATGAATTGATATTTATAAAACATACCGAATAACTACATCCACATTTTTTTCGAGTGTACATGGTTATATTCATTATGATAGACTATCTTTTGGGCCATGATACAAGTAAATAAACTTAAAGGGACTTAAATCACATACAGTTTGTTGGGTGACCATAATGGAGATAGGTTAGCAATCAATAAAAAGAAGGTATCTGGGAGAAAAAAAAGCCTCAAACATTCGGAAATTAAACCACAAACTTCTAGATAATCGCATTCTGAAAATCATACAGAAAATTATAAAATATTCTGAACTATAAAATACTAAACATGAAACACCAAATTTTATGAGATGCAACTAAAATGGTACCTAGAGAGAAATTTATGGCTTGAAGTGTTTATATTAGAAAATGAGGAGATCTAATTAGACATAGACCTCCCCCTCCGAAAAGCAGGACACAAAGAAAAGCGAGAGAGAGAGAGAGAGAGAGAGAGAGAAATTGTAACCAATTTTAATACATGTTTGGGGTAAAGTTTTACATCACATTTTGGGGGGTATCCAAAAACAAAAACAGAACCAGGAACTGAGTTTACAATCATTCTTGGCTGGTAGTTTCTTCAATGACAACCTCTGCCTTTGAACTCAGATATTCAGGTCATTTACATTAAACGTGGTGATTGATATGTGTAGATTTAAGTCTATCACCTTGTTCCTACTTTACTTTTTTTTTAAGTTAATTTATTTATTTTGAGGGTGGGGGGAGTGGGTGCAAATCGGGGAGGGGCAGAGAGAGAAGGAGATAGAATCCCAAGCAGGCTCCGCACTGTCAGTGCCCAAGCCCAATGCCAGCTCCAACTCACAAACCGTGAGACGTTGACCTGAGCCAAAGTTGGGGGTGCTTAACCAACTGAGCCACCCAGGCATCCCCAATCACAGTTTCTCTTATACCATAAAAACCTTAAATAATATATTTCCATTTCCCCCGCCACGTTAACCTGCCTGCTACCTTCAACATACACGTACGCAGGCATGCGCGTACCGCACACAGCACACACACACACCCCATCACACAAATCACCCAGACACAAACCACGTATCACACACGGCCGCGTGCCCCATAACGCATACCACACACATGCCTGCTACACATGCACGCACAGGGGCGTATCGCACATGACACACACAAGTACAGATCACACGCCAAACCGATCGCCCACAGCTCCGCCGCACTCCACACACTCCACACACGTGTGCGCACGCCTCCTATGACGCACGTTCGGGGCCGCTCAGAAAGTCGCTCTCGCGTCTCACGCAAGCCCGGATGCCCGGAACTATTTAGACACTTGGAACTCGTCCGTGAAAAATCCCCGTGCTTGTGGAAGGGCACTGCGGCGCAGGAGGCTGACGGCACACGCGATACCTGAACAAAACCCGCAGCGGTAAGCGCGGCGCAACAAAATAGAGCAGGAAAGAAGGCTCCGGGCGGGGAGGGTGCAAGTATAAACAGGTGGTCCGAGTAAGCTGGGCTGAGATCGGAGACTGACGGCGTTGAGGGCCGGCACCCTAGGGTTACGTGGGACAGTCATGCCCCCAAGAGGGAACTCGCAGAGTGCAAGCCTTCTAAAGGAGCCTCTGGTGACCCGCTCCCCAGTCCTGCGTCCCAGACTCACAGGGGTGAGCCCGGCCTCACTGGAGGGGATGCGTCTCCCCACGGGGCAGCTCCTAGCCTTCCCTTCGTAGGCCCACCTCCGGGGACACATCCCAGGAGGCGCATGTGCGCTTAGAACCTTCTCTTCTAAGACCAGTCCCTCCCTCGTGCCGCAGGAAACAGATGCCAGGTGACGCCCCTGTCCCCACGTCGTTGCTTTGGTCTTGCCGTTATTCGTGGCAAGTTTGTTTTCGCTTTGGCATTCACTGGCTTCCTTCTCCCATCCTCTGAGACGACGAGCTTGGGAAGAGCCATGTCTGGGTTCATATGCACGTCCACGACGGCGAAAGTCACGGGATCATCCTGGGGCCAGGGGTTCAGGGCTCAGCCCTTGTCCTCCACCGTGCGCCCTCCACCTCAGGGGCAGATACGTCCTGCGCGGACGCGCCAGCGGGGCACGAGGAGTCACTGGCTGGCAAAAGGGTCCGGGGGGCACAGAGAGCCTCCCGTCCCGGGAAGGGAAGAGAGGAGCCCGTTTCCCGCTGTGGGACCGGCGGGACAGTGGCCGGGCGAACTCCGTGCGGCAAGGGCGTCTCCTACTGGAGAAGGGCGGCGTCGGAGTCCCTTCGAGCGGCGCGGCGCGGAGGAGGAAAATGCGACACCGCGCGGGACCGAGACCTGGGGGGGGGGGGGGCTGGCTCGGCCGACGCCGTGACCCCGAGGGACGCCGCCGCTGTCGCCACCCCTCCTCGTCGCGCCCCTCGCCAGTTACCGAACCGCGCGCTGCCCCGAAGGCTGGTGGATCCTAAAGGAGGTGGTGGCAAACGTAGACGCATCCTGAGGCGGAGTCTGTGAACGGCCGGTCCGCGGGCTTCCGGAGCCGAGATGCTCGGTGCTAAGGTCACAAAATAGTTGACGAGGATCTTAATCTGTCCCGTCATTTTATTGCTGTGACAGAGGTATTCTTTGCGACGCGCTGAGGGCCAAGATTTAGGTGCTATCCCTCTCCTCCGCTCTCCTCCTCCTCCTCCTCCCGCGACCCCGCAGTCCTCCTCTTCCTCCTCCCCTCGGGACCCCAGCGATCCTCCTCCTCCCCCGCCTCCTCCTCCTTCCCGGCCCCCAGCGATCCTCCTCCTCCTCCTCCTCCTCCTCCTCCTTCTTCCCGGACCCCAGGGATCCTCCTCCTCCCCCTCCTCCTCCCCCCCCACCCGGCCTCGCGGGCGCCGCCCCAGCCCTCCTTCCGGGACCTCACGGCCCGCCTCCCACAGCAGTTTCGTTTCCGAGTCTGCGGTCCGCGAGCCGGCCGGCCGGGCGTGGGGAGGCGGCGGCGGCGGCGGCGGCGGCGGCGGGACCGGGGTCCGCGCGGGGGACCGGAGCGCGCGCGCGTGAGTGTGTGAGTGCGGGGGTGGGGGGTGCGTGCCGCCGACACGGCTGCGTGAGCCCTGCGCGCGCTGCGGGAGGGAGGGGGCGCGGGGAGAGACGCGCGCGTGCGCCCGCGGAGAGGCGCCCCCTGCCGGGGCGCCGGGGTCCCCGGAGGAGCTTCTCCGTGACTGCGAGAGACGGTCGGGGCAGCTAGACGGCAGCGGCCCGCCTGGCGCCTCGAGCTGCACGTCCACGGCGAGGCCGCTCTCAAGAGCCTCCCCCGCCGCTCCGCTCCCCGCAGGCGCGCGCAAGTGGGAAGTGGGGAACAGGGCGAGGTCCCCAGCAGCGCCGCGGTGGGCGCGGGCCGCCCCCCTGCCCCCCGGTCACGCCTCCCCGGCCCGTGTCGCCGCCGGCGCCATCTGCTTCCCGCCGTCTGCTTCCCGCCTTCCTCCTCACCCGGCTTCTGCAGAACCCCCGCGCGCAGGTCACCCCGAGACCCAGGTCCCGGCCTGGAGAAGACCTCCCCTTCCCTAATTCTCCGGGAGCTCCGCCCCCCAGGACGGCCCTTCTTCCCCCAGCTCCTTCCCGCTCTTTCCCGCAGGCCCGCGAGGACTCCAGAAAGGACACGTGGGTTCTCCCCGTCGCCTTGTTTAGGGGGCTCCTCGGAGACGGAATTAACCTGCTGTCTTCCGTTCCTTGCGGGACGGAGAGGGGGCGGGGCAGGGAGAGTGGCCGCGGTGTTCATTTGGGTGGAGTCGCGTTTGATGACCTCAGTGGAATCCTTCATACTCCACCCAGGTACCCGGAGTTCCTACCAGTGCCAAAGAAATGGTTCTGGGAATAATGTTTCTAGATGTTTCTTAGAGCAGGAAAGGGCCTCATGCTCCCCGCCCCCCGCCCCGACTTCTCACCGTGTCCTCGGCGGTCAGTGCCTGGTGGAAGAAACTTCCCACAGTGGTGGCCTGTGGCCTAACGCTCTCCTGTAGCCACCAGTCACCCAGCGGTTAGACCATTGAAATGCGGCTCGCGGGTTTGAGAAGCTGGGTTTTAAGTTTTATTTAGTTTTAACTGATGTTAGTATAAGTGGCCACATGTCACAGCCACTCCCGTTTTCCACAACACAGCTACATTTTTTTGAAATTTTTTAAATGTTTGTTTATTTTTTTAACGTTTATTTATTTTTGGGAGACAGAGAGACAGAGTGTGAGCAGGGGAGGGGCAGACGGAGAGGGAGCCAGAGAGTCCAAAGTAGACTCCAGGCTCCGGGCTGTCAGCACAGAGCTCGATGTGGGGCTCGAACTCACAAGTGGTGAGATCATGAGCTGAGCCGAAGCCAGACACTCAACTGACTGAGCCACCCAGGTGCCCCAATTTATTTTTGAGAGAGAGAGACGGAGCGCAAGTGGGAGGGAGGCAGAGAGAGAGAGGGAGACACAGAATCCGAAGCAGGCTCCGGTCTCTGAGCTGTCAGCACAGAGCCCCACCTGGGGCTCCCCCTCGGGGACAGCGAGATCATGACCTGAGCTGAAGTCCCCTGCTTAACCGACCGAGCCACCCAGGACCCTCCGACACACCTACATTTTATGCGTCATCTGAATTCCATTCCATTTCTTCCCTCTAGAGAGAAAACGCCAAAGTGAGCCGAGGCCGGCGGGCGGCCGGCGCAGGGCGCCGTGCAGAGGCTCGGGTGCCGTGCGTTCCCATCTCTGCCTCTAGATCCGATATTGGCAGGAAAAGCCATGGCCTCCCCCATCGTCACCAAGAAGATGAAGGAGGACGCCACCTGTGCCATCTGCCTGCTCTGGATGGCCGAGCCCGTGAGCATCAGCTGCGGACACAGCTACTGCAGACCCTGCATCACGGCCTTCCTCGAGAGCCAACGCCAGGAGGAACCGTCGCAGAGTCTGTTCCCCTGTCCCCACTGCCGGGCTCCGTTTCGGCTGAGCAGCCTCCGGCCCAACAAGCAGCTGGGAAGTCTCATCGAGTCCATCAAGGAGCTGGAGCAGGAAATGTCGTGTGAGGAGCACGGGGAGCTCCTCCACCTGTTCTGCGAAGACGAGGGCCGCCTCATCTGCTGGCGCTGCGAGCGGTCCCCGCAGCACAAAGGGCACGACACGGCCGTCATCGAGGACGTCTGCCGCGGCTACAAGGTGAGTGCGGGCGCCGGAGGGCCGCGGCCAGCGCCGCCCCCGTGCCGCTTCCCCGGGGCCTGAGGTTACGCGGCCTGTCACCTGAGAAGATGACCCTGAGGTACGGCTGTCATCACGTCATCCTTCAGGTCCTGTCTTTCGTGAGAGGAAAGATAGCTTGTTATGGGTCCTCGTGGCGTCCGGTCCTGACCGTCCATCCTGACCTTCAGCAGGAAGGTCGCCTCGTTGTCCCTCTCCATTCTGGCCGTGAGGCACTTCTCTGGGCTCCGGAATGCAGCGTGCTCGGACCCAGCCCTGCATGGTTCATTGCTTCGCGCCGTGTGTAGAATTTTAGAAACCACAATGGGCCAGCCCGTGATACGCTCTGAACACACAGGAAACGAAAGATACACCACCTCTTAGGTACCTACAGTCTGGTAGGGAAGACACGTCAGCCAAAGAGATTGCCGGGAGTCCCCTGGTTTGGGCGGTGGCGGGGGGGGGGGCACCAAGGAGCCAGAGTGGTGTCCAAGGAGCCTTCTGAAGTACACATAACAATTAACCCTAGACAGAGGCATGGAGAAGAGAGAGGGGAACCACGCGTGCAAAGGCAGAGCGGGGCGGGGGGGCTGGGAAAGGAGGTTGGGCCCAGAACCTCGGTATCAACTCAGAGTCTAAATCCTAGCCCAGAGCGGCACTGGCCGCCGGGGGGCTCGATTTGCGGATCGAAGGATCAGGTTGACTTCGAAAAGGACACCCAGGCGCTAACAAAGTAAAAGTATCAAGGGGTGAAAGTCAGATTATGCCCATAAGGAGGGGGAAGTGGGACCGCGTCAAGCAAGATTTAGGATGGAGAGCTGAAGGATTTGGAGATGATCGTTCGTTCGCGGAGGACGACGGGGGAGAGAGGTCTGGGGCACCTCCTAAGATCCTCACTCAGAAGCAGTCGAGGAAGGCTGGCCTTTGCCACAGGGAACGAAGGAGGGGCACAGCTCTGCTCCCCTACTCTCCCTCCGTCCCGCCCTCATTTGAGGAAAATGTTGTCCCCAGTGCGGAGCCCGTGGCTCCCTCCCCCATGAGGCGGAGGCGGGCTCCTAGTCAGATTCTGGGGCCCCTGGCTGGAAAGGGCAATATAGTCTTTTACTGACAAGTTTCCTAGGGCCCTTTCTTGAGAATATTCAAGAAGTAAATGGTAGACTTATTGGGTTTACAGAAGGCAGGAGCTGGCCCTTGTGGCTTTAATCGCAACTAGCGATTTAGGTCAGCTTAAAATTGCTTTCCATGAAAATGTGAGAAACGATCCTGAAGAATAACCCAGAAGCTCGACACCGATACTAAATCATTTTAGATTGGCTTCGTGGATTGTCGCCCTTCAAAAGATACCAGCACCGCCCTCCTCCATCAGCCGTTTCTGTGAACTTGAGCTGGCGTCCCGGCCTTCCCTTCCCTGCGTGCCTTAGCATTCACAGAGTTCCATGTGCGTCAGGCGTCCTGGCGTCGGTTGTGTTTGGTTCACACATTCTTTTATAAAATCGGCTTTTAGGCGATGATGGTCTCGTTCTATGAGAAGCGATTCCCTGGCGAGACTGTAAGTGGCGGATGCCGCTCAGGCTCTGGGCTAGCAGGTGACACTGGGACCACCTGTCAGCCACCAAACCAGGCATAGCACCTTGGGCAAATTATTTAACCTCCCCCATTTAGAAAATTGTTTTTAAATGTTTGTTTTGGTTTTGAGAGAGAGAGTGAGTGGGAAAGGGGCAGAGAGAGAGGGAGGCACAGAATCTGAAGCAGGGACAGCTCAGAGCCAAATGTGGGGCTCCGAACTCACGAACTGGGAGATCATGACCTGAGCCGAAGTCGGCGCTTAACCGACTGAGCCCCCCAGGCGCCCCCATTTAGCGCCTTGCCAAGCCTCAGTTTCTACAGCACAGAGATGATGTTAAAACGCATCAGTTGCTCAGTGCGGCCGAGGAGGCCCGAGTACGTGATGGCACGTACCATGTGCTTCCCAGACGAGCATAGCGACTCAGTGTCTGTTCAGCGTCACTCCGAGAGCCTGGGGGGCTGGGCTTCCTCCGACGTGCCTCATGGAGAGTCGTCAAATTTAATAGACTTTATTCACCCAATTTTCCCTTCAGGAAAGGCTCCAGAATGCGGTGACAAATTTGAGGCACCTGGAAGAGGAATGTACGAAACTGAAGGTGTCCACGAGAAAGCAAATGAGTGAATGGAATGTAAGAATTCGGGTTCGTTGGTCTCAAAGCTGTTTTCTTTCCTAGAGCATCAGGCGTGATTGGTAAAACACAACGATAACTTCTTTCCCCTAAGCCAGGCCAGATAAAACCAGAGAAACCAAAAAAAAAAAAAAACCATTATTTGCTTATACGCCCCTAGCTGCCTACACCTGTGAAATTTATCTCCCAATCCTTTCATTTTTTCAGTAATAATTGGCCAGGATTCCTGATACCAGAATTGGTATGCCTGTGGAGGTCAAGCCATCCTTGCCTCGGTTTCAAATTGTAAACGCCTCACAGTACCTCCCTGGTTCGAAGGCCTCAACTTTAGTACGTTGGCACGTTTACCACAGAGCGGAGTGTGGCTCCCAGCCTCCTAGGTTCAGAGGCCAATCTTCGTGAGCACCGAGAAAACGGAGTCACTCCGGGTGGAGAGTCGTACTACTCAAGCTCACGAGGCTGATACAGGAAGTCGAGGTGATCTATCTGGAGGGTCGTAACCGTCGAGAGAGCCACACACTTAAGCTGAAGACCGAGGGCCTCTAAGATGCTCTCCGTGGCTGACCACCTCCCCGCGGTCAGAGATGCCTTCCTTCATGGAAATATTTCCGTAGCCCGTCAGCACACAGCCGAGTCCCTAGGGCTGCTGGGCTGCTTTGCCTGCCTCAGAGGTCCCTTCCCTTCTCTGCCCTGATCCTTCGTGTGCGGAGTAAACTCTCAGAGGACACTCTCTCTTCCCTCATTTCTGGGATCTCAGGCGGTGGGGAGGATCTGGATTATACCTAACACATACGGCGGGGCGCCCGGGCGGCTCAGTCGGTTAAGCGTCCGACTCTGGGTTTCAGCTCAGGTCATAATTTCACAGTCGTGAGATCGAGCCCTACGTTGGGCTCTGCACTGGGGCATGGAGCCTGCTTAAGATTCTCTCTCTCCCTCTTCCTCTGCCCCTCCCCTGCCTGTGCACTCTCTCTCAAGAAAAAAAAAACAAAAAACCTCATATGGAAAACCCATCCATGACACTTTTAGCGTGACATCTCAGTCATGAAAACACGGCGTGAATTGGGAAAGGACTAGTGGGCGTGGCCGTTCTGTGCCGCCCAAAATGAGAGCCTGGCCCCACAAGATGTACCGTCTGGCTTCTGTCAGTCCACACAGAACTATGATAAAATCTTCCCACCCGGACCTCCCCCTGCTGACGGCACCGACTCCCCTCCCGGCCCGTCATCTTGGAGGCAAGTCTCCATGATGTTCATTACAAGCTTCTGCTTCAAGAAATTGCCTCGGGCCCAGAAACACCTCCTTACGTCCCAGATAAAAACTCGTGTGTTTTGGTTTTTTTCCTCTGTAACTGATAAAGTGTTTGACTCGAGCCCTAGTTCCAGGTGTAAATCCTCTGACGCTCCTGCCCCTCTTTCCTCCTGCGTCTTGGCTGAAAAAGAGGGGACTCAGTCGGGTGACCGTGTAGAATTGTGACAACCGTCCCACATCGGAAAGCCTACCTCCGTCAGGAAATTCGTGACATTCTTCCAGCTCCAGTGACTCCCGGGAAAAGAATGTCACCGTAGCTGAGAAAACTTTTCTTCTGCGTGTATGTTAAAATATACGTAACATAAAAGTTATCATAGTAATCATTCGTACAGTCCATGGCACTGAGTATTTTCTCACTGTCGTGCAACCGTCACCACGATGGTTAGTGGGAGCCGCTGGTGGGAACTCCTCTCTGGAACCTTCTCTTCCTCCCAAACTAAGACCGTGTACCCATTAAACACTTAACTCCCCATTCCTTTCTCCTCTCAACTCTTGGGAATCACTCTTCTACCTTCTGTCTCTGTGAATTTGACTAGTCTGTTTACCTCGTGTAAGTGGAATCATACAAGATTTGTCCTTTCATTTCTGGCTTATGTCGCTTAGCATAACGTCTTTAAAACTTATCCGTGTTGTAGCATATGTCCAAATTTCGCTCCTTGTTCAGGCTTAGTAGTATTCCATTGTCTATCTGCCACGTTTTGTCCCTTCATTCGTTGATGGACGTGGTGTCCATGGCTTGGCTCGGCTCGTTTCCGCCTTCTGAGCACACCGTCTTGACTCTAGGAGAAGATAGAGAGTCAGAAACAAAAAATCCAGGCCGACTTTAAGAATCTTCAGAGTTTCTTGCGTGAAGAGGAGAAGTCTTATCTATGGAGACTGGAGAAAGAGAAAGAGCAGACTCTGCAGAGACTGGTAGATAATGAGGCCGCTCTGAATCAGAAGAGTCAAGAGCTCAAGAGTCACCTCGGGGAACTGGAGGAGAAGTGTCAGAGCTCCGCCCAGAAGCTGCTGCAGGTGGGCTGTGGGCCCGTGGGAAGGAACTCTGACCTATTATGAGAAGAAGGGTGAGGGAACAGGGGGAGGTTGGCGAGGCCCGCCTGCCTGACTCAAAAGCGGCACCTCGATGTGGGGAGTTTAAAGGAATATTTTGATATACCTCAGCACCGACAGGGTGGCCCTCACTAGTCTATAGGATGCCTTTATGCGAATCAGAAAAATACACCCCCACTGGGTGGACATGGTGGGGTCCTTGCCTGAACAGAATCATGGGGTAACTTTTGCTACCATTCGCCTCTGTCCCATGTGTGTGGACCCCTGATTGTCAGACTGCCTCCTGGAAGGCCCCACCAGGAGACCGCCAGGTGGTGGAGTGGGACAGCCGGCGGGAGCGACGACAGTCTTTCCCCGTTTTGTTTGTAGAGCCCCCCCACGGCCCTTATGGGGCCTTCTTTCAGCCGAATGAAAAACCCAGCCCAGTAAGGCGAACTCTGCTGGGAACCGTTGGTTCCAGTTCCCGATAATAGAACTAGAGGTCACGCTGTAAGTGGGGGACTCCGTGAGTGCCGTACCACCACGAGATCCACTGTCTTAGTGGCCCGTTTGCAGGGGGCTGTGCACGGGTCCACCACGAAGGACCCTTAGGGACAGCTGGTCTTTATTTAATGTGGGCTCACTCTGGAAGAAAGTAGGTCAGGGCAAGAATTAAGTCTGGTGAGGGGGCGCGCGGGCAAAGCTTCTGGCTTCTTGCCTCGGCGTCCCACAGGCTGTGACCGCAGACACCACGGCTTTCCACAGATCTCAGCAAGGCAGAGGCCAGACTCAGAGTCGATAACCATCCCGCGAGGCCGGGCATGAGGTGGGACTCATTCTATCCGAGCATCCATCGGGATCTTAGGCCGGGTTCCCTCTCCCTACTTCTTCGGAAGCAGCGTTTCCAGAGAGCAGCCCTGTGGGCCAACCTTCATGAAATCCTGGCATTCTCACACTCCCTCTTTGTCTTCGTTTCTCTGCAGGGGGTGAAAGAGACTTTGCACAGGTAAGTCCCAGATGCGTGCAGGCGGGAGGGGGGCTGGGGAGATCGAGTCGAATGGAAGGTCTCACTGAAGAGACCCTTGGCCTCTACTTACTCTAGGAGCTGCGCTGTGAAGCTGGAAACACCAGAGGCCCATTCTCTGGAGGTTCGTACTGTGTGCAGTGTGGCAGAGCTTTATTTCGATCTGAAGAAAATGTTACGGAGCTATCAAGGTACGTGAAGAATCCCAAAATGCTACGGGTGGAAGGGACCATAAGTGGCCGTCACGTTCGCCAGCTGTCCCCGGGCAGGCTCGTAGCCAGAGAGGGCATTTAGTGATTTTTAGAGGTCCTTAAACAGAGACGTAGCATATTGGTTATCTGTGCAGACCTTCAAATTCCCACCTTCCCTTATATTAGCTGAGTCATTCCAGGCAAATAACTTCCTCAGTTTCCCCAGCTGAGAAATGAGGACAGGAAGAATTTCCACTTCCTCGCTTGTCATGAAATCTAAATATGTCAACATCTATAAAGCCTAGTGCCGTGTCCGGGACACAGTGTTTGTGATTAATATTTTACTTAACTCTCCAAGCAATGTAAGCAAGATAAGTATTATGGACTTTGGTACAAATGATTTTAGGACCTTGGCCCTGATGGTTCAGATGGTAAATATTAGAACCGTAATGAAAACCAAACTTTACCAATTCCAAAGCCTGAGCTTCTTGCTCTGTTGATTCTCTTCATCAGTGCTTACTATATTTCCTACAACCCGTATTTATAATTAGAGAATTTAAAAGGCTCTGAAAACTGAAAGGTTTTTTAAAACTTGTTTGGCTACAAAATCAGACCTACTAAAATGATTTGGGGGCTGTATAATCTATACCAGTAAACAAACTTAGCAGCTTAAAACAACACACACATACTGTCTCCCAAGTTTTGGTTATAAATCCGGGCACAGCTTAGTCACTCCTTCGGTTAGGGTCTCATGAGGTTGCAGAATAAGGTGTTTGCCACGCTGGGTTCTCACGGAGATAAGATGGGGGAAGAATCCTCTCCTAAGCTCACTCAGGTTGTTGGCAAAATTCACCGTTTTAAGATTATATGGCTTAGGGCCCTGGCTTTTTGGGAGCTGTTGGCTAGAGGTTGCCCTTGGCTTCTAGAAGGCACCCCTCAACCTCTTGCACATGGGCCTCTCAACACGGCCGATTGCTTCTTCAAAGTTAGCTCAGGAGAGGGTCTCTAGGTCATGTCTTTTAGTAAGATGGAGTCCTACATAATGGAATATAGTCATAGGGGTCACGTCGCATCATTCTGCCGTATTCTTTTGGTCAGAGGCAATTCACAGGTCCTGGGCACACTCAGATGGGAAGAACTGCATCAGGCCTGAACACCAGAAGGCAGGGATCGTGGAAGGCCACCCTTGTGTCTGTCTGGTCACAGTGGCCAAGCCTGAGCTGTGCCGATAGGATACTGTTGGAAGTCTTTATCCCACTTAGTTTAAGAATATATTTTACTGCAGAAATATTGATGTGTTTGGTCACAGGGAACTGCTTAAGACCTGGCTGGGGGTGGGCATGTAATTTAGAATATATATATTTATTTACTTTATAACATCAAAACTACTCTGAATTCCTATGCACCCAACATGGAAGCACCCAAATACAGAAAGCAGCTAAGAACAAACATAAAGGAAATAATCAGTAGTAATAAATAGTAGTAGGGGACTTTAATACCCCACTTACATCAATGGACAGATCATCCAAACAGAAAACCAACAAGGAAACAGTGGCTTCGAATGGCATGTTGGAGCCATGGATCTAACAGATATATTTGGAGCATTCTGTCCTAAAACAGCAGAATACACATTCTTTTCCAGTCATGCAGGGCCTTTTCCAGAGTAGATCATATGTTAAGCCACAAAACAAATATCAACAAATTTTAAAAAGTCAAAGTCATATCATGTATCTTTTCTGACCTTATGCTATGAAACTAGAAATTAAACACGAGAAAATCTGGAAAGAACGTAAATACATGAAGGGTGAATCACATGCTACCACACAATGAGTGGGTCAACCAAGAAAAAAGAGCAAATCAAAAAATACATGGAGACAAATGAAAATGGAAACACAATGGTCCAAAATCTTTGGGATGCAACAAAAATTATCCTAAGGAGGAAGTTTATAGCAATACGGGTCTACCTCAAGAAGCACGAAAAATATCAATTAAACAGCCTAATCTTAAACATAAAGGAGCTAAAAAAAGAAGAACCAACAAACTCCAAAATCAGCAGAAGGAAGGAAATAATAAAGATTAGAGCAGAAATAAATAGAAACTAAAAAAAAAAAAAAGAGATCAATGAAACCAGGGGCTGGTTCTTTGAAAAGATCAACAAAATTGATAAACCTTTAGCCAGACTCATAAGAGATAGATAGATAGATAGATAGATAGATAGATAGATAGATAGATAGATAGATAGATAGAGGAGAGAGATAGAGAGAGAGGACTCAAATAAACAAAATCAGAAATTAAAGAGGAGAAATAACAACCAACATCACCAAAATACAAAGGACTATAAGAGAAGATTATGATTATGAAAAAGTGTATGCCAACAAATTGGACAGCCCAAGAGAAATGGATAACTTCCTAGAAACATAAAACCTCCCAAAAATGAATTGAGAAGAAATAGAAAATTTAACCAAAATTACCAACAGACCAATTACCAGCAATGAAATTAAATTAGTAATCAAAAAACTCTCAACAAACAAAAGTCCAGGACCATATAGCTTCACAGGTGAATTCTACTGAACATTTAAAGAAGAGTTAATGCCTATTTGTCTCAAACTATTCCACAAAGTGGAAGAGGAAGTAAAGCTTCCAAAGGCATTCTAGGAAGCCACTGTTACCCTGATACCAGAACCAGATTAAGGACATCACAAAAAGAGAGAATGACAGGCCAGTATCTCTGACGAACATAGACACAAAATCCTCAACAAAATGCTAGCAAACTGAATCTAACAGTCCCTTGAAAAAGTCATTCACCGTGACCAAGTGGGGTTTATTCTTGGGATGCAAGGGCGGCTCAATATTGACGAGTCAACAATGTGGTACATCACATCGACAAGAGAAAGGATAAAACCCATATGACCATTTCAATAGATGCAGAAAAAGCATTTGACAAACTACAACATCCATTTCATGATAAAAACTCTCAACAGGGTAGTTTAGAGGAACATACCTCAACATAATAAAGGCCATATATATGAAAAACCCACCACTAACATCCCCAGTGGTGGAGAGAGCTCTTCCCCTGAGGTCAGGAGCAAGACAAAGACATCCACTTTCACCACTTTTCTTCAACATAGTACCGGAAGTCCTAGCCACAGCAGTGCTTTCAATATTTGTAGGTGACATGATACTATCTATAGGAAACCCTGAAGACACCACCCCAAAACTACTAGAACTCATAGATGAATTTAGTAAGGGTGCAGAATACAAGATCAAGATACAGAAATCCATTGTATTTCTACATACTGATAATGACGTAGCAGAAAGAGAAATTAAGGAGACAGTACCATTTACAATATGTAGAGATTATATTCTGATGTCACGTATTACATATTTTATATGATATATATATTGATATATATCAGATGACTGTATAATAGCTATAAAATTTAATTACATAATATATGTAATTATTAATAGTAATATAACATAATTATGTAATATATTGTAAAAATATATAATATATAATGAACTCATTAAATACACAAAATATGCATATATACATATATAAAATATAAATATGTATAAATAAAATGTAAATTAAATATGTATATATAAGTATGTAAAATTTAACTTCTTATTTTTTCTATTTTGTTTGGGATTTTTGTGTTTATGTCTGTGAGTTACAGGTTATTGTTAATCTCTGTTCTTTGAAAGACTTGATTTGAGATTCCCATTCTCGATACCTTGACTGGTAGAATTTCTTTCAAAACTAACAGGGTCCCTTTTTCCTTGGTATATGTACATGTTTTATTATCTGTGGGTAGATTTTAAATTCCTTATTGTATTTCTTTAATGTTAGGTCTGCTAACATTATTCTTTTCCTTTTGAATGAATTTTACTAAGAACTATTTCTCTAGAAATTATTTTGTTGACATCTTCAGTTTTATTAGTAGCATAAAGTTTATCACAAATTCTCTTAATTTTTAGATTTCTGTATTCACTCCAATTTTGCCTTCTCTTTTCTTTTCTCTTTTGATAAATCTTTTTAGAGGTATGTTTATTGTATTCGTCTTTTCATGAAAGCTCCTTTTGGCTTTTCCTTCTCCATTGCATTCTTTTCTTTCATTTCATTGGTTTATTGTTTATTTTCTGTTTTTAAAAAGAAATTCTCTTTGGGTTTCTCTGTTCTTTTTCTAATTTAAGTTGGATAGATAGCTTCCTAATTTCCAGCTTTTTTTCTTGTGCTAAACTAAGCACTTAAAAGCTGTAAAATCTTCCTGAAAATTCTACCTTAACTTCATTGTATAATTTTTTATATATAGCATTTTATTCCTGTTCAAGTCTATATGTCATCCATCATATTATGATTTAGAAATATTTACATTTCCTAATATTTAGAATATTTTATTTTTTTAACCTAAAATTAAAAAAACATTTTTTAACATTTTTTATTTATTTTTGCGAGACAGAGAGAGAGACAGATCGTGAGCAGGGGAGGGGCAGAGAGAGAGGGAGACACAGAATTGGAAACAGGCTCCAGGCTCTGAGCTGTCAGCACAGAGCCCGACGTGGGGCTTGAACTCACAGACCGTGAGATCATGACCTGAGCTGAAGTGGGACGCTCAACCGACTGAGCCACCCAGGCGCCACTAAAATTTTTTAAATGTTTATTTATTTTGAGAGTGAGAGAGAGCATGGGGAAGGGGCAGAGAGGGGGGAGAGAGGGGAGGATCATGAGCAGGCTCCACGCTGTCAGCACAGAGCACTACCCAGTGCTCCGACTCAAGAACGGTGAGATCGTGACCCGAGCTGGAGTCGAGAGTAGGACGCTTAACCGACTGAGCCCCCCAGGCGCCCCTAGAATATTTTTTATTGATCTTTTTTTTTATGGGTTTCTAACTCATTGTCCTGAGGTCGGAGAACATGGTCTGTGGGGTGTAGGTTCTTGGGAATTTGTTCGGCCTGACTCCTGACTGGTCTCTCAGTGCACTTTCCACGCACACGTGTGAGGAGTACACATGCTCCGTTTGTTAATTGCTGAGCTTTACACGTATTTATTAGATCGGGCTTGTTGGCTCGTTCAGATCTTCCCTTTTTTTGCCTGCCTGATCTATCGGTTATAGAAAAAAGAATGTTAAAATATCTCATGCTGATGGTAGACTTGTCTGTTTCTCCTTGTAAGTCTCTAATTTTTGCTTTGTATATTTTTGAGACTGTTATCAGTGCCTGGATGTTTGGAACTGCGATATCTTCCTAGTTAATGATATGTTTTTCTTTATTTTTATCCTTATTAATGCTTTGATATGATGTCCTTGGATATAATTATATGGCTATAACAGCTATATAAATATATATTATTCATCCTTTAACTGTCAGCCTTTCTATGTCTTTTTGTTGTCTGTGCCGCGTAGAAGCAATACGAGGAAAATTTTAACAATTCCATCTGATATTTTCTCCTTCAAGTGTAAACATCTTAAGTTCTTAACATGGGTTTTTCTGGATCGTTCAGATAGTAGAAATTGAAACCCCAACTTTTTGTGACTCGGTCTCATTATAAGGCCTGATTGGATAGGATTCGAGAAAGGGGTTATCTACAAAGACGAGGATTCGGGTCATTAAGAAGGAGCAGTGAAGCAGCCAAGGGAACATTTAGAGAGTCGTCCCTCCCCTGGGCCTCAGTAGCAGGCGGAGGGCATCGTAACTGTAGGGAGAGCGCGACCAGAAGCAGAGGAATGCAGGCCTTCCAAATGACGGCCAGTGGGGAGGGACTCGGGGTACTAAATACTCCCAACTCTGCTTCTTTTTTGGCCCGTGCTCTCCTGTAGTACTTCCCACTGGCTTTGGAGAGGACAGTCACCGTGTCCACTCTGGTCAGTTCTGGTCCTTGGCTTCTCTGAGTGACGAAGATGGTGATGGTGAAGACGATATTATTATTATTACTACGGCTCATTGGGCACTTACCCACATGCCAGGAATGGTACTGAGCATTAAGCAAACATAAACTCATGCAGCCCCCCACAATTCTTTGTGACAGATGGGATAATTTCTACTTCATACATAACAAAATGGAGTCTCGGAGAATGACCTGCCTAAGCTCTCACCTCTAGTGAGAGACCATGCTTGGGCTAGAGCACTGGCTGGTTTTATTTAAATTAAACTGTGCTCTTGGCAACAAAAAAGATGCCTTTCTCTCTTTCTCTCTCTTTCTTTCTGTCTCTTCCTTCCTCCCTCCCTCCCTCCCTTCCTTCTTTATTGATTTACTTATTTTTTTTTTTCAGTCAACGTGACTCTGGATCCAGACACAGCCCATCACGAGCTAATTCTGTCTGAGGATCGGCGACAAGTGACGCGCGGCCGCCTCCAGGAGAACCTGGAGAATTCCTCGAGGAGGTTCACCGTCTTACCCTGCGTCCTGGGCTGCGAAGGCTTCACCTCGGGAAGACAGTACTTTGAAGTGGATGTCGGGGAAGGCACCGGCTGGGATCTAGGAGTTTGTTTGGAAACCGTGCACAGGGACGTGGGCGTGATCCAGAACCCTCAGTCTGGCTTCTGGGCCATCAGAAGACTGTGTGAAAAGAAAGGCTATGTGGCGCTCACCTCGCCCCTGACCTCCCTTCAGCTGAGGGAGCAGCCGCTGGTCGTGGGGGTCCTTCTGGACTGCGAGGTCGGAGTCGTGTCCTTTTACGACATGACCGCTGGCTCCCACATCTTCACCTTCCCCAGGGCCTCCTTCTCTGACACCCTCCGGCCCTATTTCCGGGTGTACCCACATTCGCCCTTGTTCCTGCCTCCCCCGGGCAAGTGAGGAAAGCAGCAACATCTCCTTCCGGTTTAGCTAGCAGAGAAGAGACCACGGAAATCCCGTGAGGGCGGAAGTTTGGTCTGCGTTCTTCACGGCCCTTGTACTCAGAACCCTGTCGGGCTGGTAGCGGCTGCTTCATACACCTGCTGCGAACGCGCGGCTGGAAACTGCAGAAATACCACAGGCGGTCAGCCAGAGCGGGAGGAAAGCAAGATGACAGCAACGATCGTGTTCTGTCCCCTCCACCCCGTCAGCGGGTTTAGAGCCTTGATTTCCCCGAGGCTTTGGGTGACCCGCAGGGTGACCCAGAGGGCAGGAGGTCTGCCTTCTCCCAGGCGGTTGGATGCCATATGAACCTCAGGGGTATGCCACCCTCCCAGCACGTGGACGTGTCCGAAACCCAGAAACTCTCCCAACCCTGTGCCTTTGTGATTTTTATGGAGGCTTCATCCCAGAGACACGATCAGCTATTACTCAATTACCAGCCCTTCCTCCCTTCCCCGAGGGTGGGCGGGGGGTAGGTGGGCTGAGGCTGGAAGTTCCAAACTTCGAATCGTGGCTTGGTCTCTCTGGGGACCTGTCCCCACCCCGAAGCTGTCCAGGAGCCACCCAAGGCCGCCTCGTTAGAACAAGAGACGTTCCTGTCACCCAGCCAGTTCCGAAGGGTTCAGGAGCCCTGTGCCAGGAACCGGGGGCAGCGGCCGATACGTAGGTTTTCTGTTCTCTCACGACATGTTAATAAACTTCTCTTTGTCTCTTATTTGTCTTTTCTTCGTCTAATTCCCAGGACCCAAGTTGGAGAGCGTAAGATGGGAAGAGGACATGATCCTCCTCCCCCCAAGGAGCCCCAGGGTCATTTGTCCTCTGTCCCCATAGTCCGAGTGCAGTGACCGACTTCTGGAGCCTCAGACCCACAGGGTAACTGAGAGAGCACACCTTCGTGCGAGATAAGTCACTAAGTCGTCTCTCCCTCTAGGTGGCCTGCAGTCCTGTCTTATCCACGTGTAGTCTTCTGGTGAGGAGTGGCATCCTAAAGTTGGCAGGGCCTGGAACAGAGGACTCTGCTCAGAGACGGCTGTTCACTGAAATACTTAGATTGCTGAATCGGGAAGAAGGATGATAAACATTCAACTAAAAAGGGGTTTGGTTTTTAATTAACAAAACAAACCTTTGGCAACCATACGGGTAATAAAGATAAAATGAGGAACTGATTTGGGTGCAGGCAAGTTCTAGAGACAAAGCTGAGTTCTGCTAGTCCTTCAGGGGAAAAAATGCCACTACACTGGATAAATCACGGGCTATTCTAATAAAGATTTTTTTTAAAAGAAGAACACAGGAAATAAAATGGAAACAAGAAAGCACATACAGGAAATAGTAGTTTCCAGAGTAATTTGAAGAATTATGTGTAAACTTGAAGATTTTGATAAATTACTTTTGAAAAGAAACCGAATGACCGGATTCAAGAAGGGGAATGAAACTCTAAACAGACTAATCCATGCGAATGAAATTCAGGAAGTTACAGAATTCCAGTTAAATACACGGAAACAAAACAGATAAGGAGTAGACGATTTTGTAGCTGCTGCTTTTTTTAAAGGAATAGCAACTTAGTCTATTGGAAGATTAGGTTCAGTTCTGGTGACTAGACAGCCCAAAATGACAGTGCCTGGAACAGATGCACGTCTCTGCCATGTAGAAACAGTGTAGAGGTAGGCGTCCAGGAAGCCCAGAAAGTCCAGGGCCCGTAGGGCAACTCCACAGACTCGCCAGGTTCCTGTTAGCGGCCCCGCCCCCAAGCCTGGGACCTAAGACAGCCTCCTTGCTCCAGCCATCACACCTGCATTCCAAGCTGTACGATCGAGAAAGGAATGTAGAAATGGAGCCAAGGGCATGCGTGCAACAGCTATTTTTGACGTAGCTTCCTAAAACCTCCCACACAACTTTCTGCTCGCATTGTCTCAGCCAGAACTCGGTCCAAGGCCACAACTAGGGACTTGAGAAATATCCTCGTTCCTCGTGGCTGGCTCTCATGTGAAGGAAGGAAGGGAGATGGGACATCGAGGCAGATGACAGCAGTCACCGTGTGCCGGGTGTTTAAACTGCTCTAGTGCGTGGATTAGAAAAAAGCCTACAAACCCACTGATATAAAAACTTGACAAAGATAACCCCCCCCCACAGCCACCAAGGGAATGAAATCTGGTAACTGTCTTGGGCAGCTATAACAAAATACTCAAGGCATTCCAAGTAAACATTTATTTTTCACACTTCTGGAGGCTGAGAAAGCCAAGGTCAAGGAGCTGGCCGATTTGGTTCCAGGTGAGAACCGTCTTCCTTGTTTGTGCTGCACAAACCAAGCTCACTCTTAGGTTTCGGTACCTGGAAGGAGGTAGGTAACACGAGGGACTGGCGGACTGTCACTGTCGTAAAAGACTAAGTCAGGGCCATTCACTGAATGTGTGTCAATTTCTGCCTCAAGCCACCCCCCCAACTGTGTTGCTTAAAACTACTACCAATTATTACACTTACAAGACACTCACCCTCCTCGGCTGGAGGTTCTTGTAGTCAGGGCTGCATGCGGCTGAACCCCGTCCTGTGTCTGTCACGCCTGGAGAGTCAGCTGGCCCTACCTGGTCTGGGGTGGGCTCGCCCAGGAGTCGGAGGTTGGCAGGCTGCTGCCCGGAGCGCCTCGTCCCCTGGCGGACAAGCCCAGCCTCTTTCACATGGTTGCTTCAGGTTATGAGAGAACCGAGAGGGGAACGAGCGGCAATGCACCTGGCTCTTTTCAAGCATCTGCTTGGGTGACATTTGTGAAATCATTTGGCCCAGCCCAGATCCAAGGGAGAGACCAATCCGTTCCACCGCTTGGTGGGAGAAGCTGCAAAGTTACAAACGCAAAACAGACAAACAGAACTGGGATGAGATACCCTCAGGGCAATTTTTGCAATCTATCTTAAGAAACTTGCTGCTTAAAGTCTCAACGTCTAGGGGCGCCTGGGTGGCTCATTCGGTTAAGCATCTGATTTCGGCTCAGGTCATGATCTCATGGTTCCTGGGTTCAAGCCCCGCATCAGGCTCTGTGCTGACAGCTCGGAGCCTGGAGCCTGCTTCAGATTCTGTGTCTCCCTCTCTCTCTGCCCCTCCCCTGCTCACTCTGTCTCTCTCTCTCTCTCTCTCTCTCAAAAAAAAAAAAAAGTCTCAGCATTGACACTAAGGGAGGGAGGGAGATTCAGACACCCTGAGTCCTTGGCTTGCGACAGATTCAGTCCCGGCTTGTCCCCAGAGACCAGGTCCGTTAGAACTCTTGGCCACATCAGGAATTCCACTCTCTTTGCCCACAGACAGCCTCGGGCCCTGGGGCTCTGTGAGACCTGATCCTCACACCCACCTTAGCCCCGCGCCTCATGCCCACCTGAATGGCCGGCTTGCTTCTCCCAACTCTCAGGGGGGACTTGGACATGCAGGAAACTCCTCAGGCCCCTCACCCCAAATTCCCTTCTTCCGCTGGGACGAAGGCAGACAGAGTGTTGTTTAGGAAGAATAGCATGTCAATGAGCATGTGGCCAAGAGAACCAGCTAGACTCCCTGAATTTATCCTGAGTGTCTCTGGACAAGGAAAAACGATCCCTCCCGTCCTATTCTAGGAATCAGGCGTCTCTTCACTGCAGTGCACAGGCAGGGCCTTCCGTCCTCAGAGCTCATTCTGACATGATTGGAAGTGGGAATTCCGGAGCCAAGAAAGAATTCTTGAGATGTTTCCGGTGCCAAAAGGTGACTTTCCTATAGCACAAGGACCGGATCTGTCGGCAGAAAAGAGCTGCACTGGGGTTGGGAGGAGTGATTGGTTACATAAGACTTTCTGTCCTACGGAGGGGAGGGTGTCCCAGGGAAGGGAGTCTATAGGTTTCTGGCCATGGCGTTTTTCTTGTAAATTACTAAGACAGTTGCAAACTGATGAAGACTCCCGGCCTGCGTGACTACGATCTCTACCCGTTAACCCCTTGAGGAATGTCACACACATGGGGTTGTAGGGTGTTAGCTTGTGCTTTGCCCTCAGTTTACCTTTTTCTCCTTCACCGACTCCTTCCCACCCGCCTTGCGTCTCAGCCACCCGTCCCTCTGTGTCTCTTTTCTCCAGTCTCTCTGAGGATGGGACTGGTTTTTGTTTGTTTGACATCTTGGTGCCAATCCTGAATGCCTGCTTCAGTTCACTGGACACCCTGGATCCATTAAGTGAAGTTTAAAGATCAAAATTTTTGGGGTGCCTGGGTGGCTCAGTCGGTTGGGCGGCCGACTTCAGCTCAGGTCATGATCTCAGCTTGTGAGTTCGAGTCCCCTATATGGCTCTGTGCTGACACCTCAGAGCCCGGATCCTGCTTCAGATTCTGTGTCTTTCTGTCTCTCTCCCCCTACTCTGCTCACACCCTGTCTTTCTCTGTCTCTCAAAAATTAATAAACATAAAAAAAATAATAAAGACTGAAATTTTCACCTTCTATGGCACAGCCAGATCTATGTCTGATTTTATTTACAAGAGGATAGGTGAGACCACGTTTCTGGGTCTCCATTTCCCCCAGTGTACTACAGGGCAATAATCCCAGGCTGTCGTGAGAAGTACTCAGGTACAGAGCACCAGCTGTCTAACAATAAATTGGCTTTTTCTGTTAATTTAACAATTGCAAAGCACTTTCAAATACAGGACGTGCTAAAGAGGAATTCTTGGGCCACCATCGTGTAATCTTCTCGGGACCCTGGGTAATTCAACCCCCTTCTCTGGGCCTCCATCACTCCAGGAAAAATATCGTCTAAATTTTAAAGACAACAAAGAGAAACATTCGCTACTGTGTGGGCCTCGGCCCAGGGCAGCGGTTCTCAACTCCTGCAGCCCACGGTGGTTAGCTGGAGAGCTTTTTGGTGACACACCCAAGCCGGCCTGCCCCGGACGAATCACAAAGGGATGTGAGTCCAGGGTGCCCAGGACCAGGGTTGACATCTTCAGCTTCTGTCGTGACACTGAAAAGGCCTCTCCCCCCGAGGGTGTCATTTCTTTCGTTTTACTCAGGTCCCCCCCCGCCCCAGGAGCCACAGGGATGATGGAGCACTCCCCTTCTCTCCTGAGGCGGGTCCTGGGGGCGTTCAAGGGCCCTCCTCCACGCCCCCGCCCCAGGATCCTGTCGTGTCCGCCACTCGCGGGTTCCATCTGCTAGAACGCGGCCGGCGGGACCACCCTTCCCACGCCTGCGCTCCTCTGCGCGGATTCCACCGCTGTCCGGCGCGGGGGAGACCTCGCGAGACCGGACTCCGAGTCTGCGCCCGCGGCGCAGCTTCCGCCCCTCGGATTACGACCCCGGAGCCCAGGAGCGTCCAGGCATCTCCGGCCTCCGGAGCCCCGCCCACAGAGCCGGCCACGCCCCCTTCAGCCGCCAGACTCCGCCCCCGCGCCACACGTGGGGCTTGTTTTCTGGCGTCTCTGATTGGCCGGCTCCCTCCGCGCAGACCCAGCGTCCTCCCACCGGGTGGGTCCCTCCCAGTTCCGCCAGAGCCGGCGTCTCCTGCGGCCTTGCGGCGCCGTGGAACTGAGCCTGCGGGAATCTTCAGGGCATGCGGCTGGAGACCACAGGTCTGAGGCGGGCAGGGCGGAAAGAAGCGAGGCGAGTAGAGAGACCCTCCGCAGGGTGGGGTGGTCCGGGAACCCCCGATCCCTCCTAGCCTTGTATTTGGGGTCTGCAGCCGCCGGGCTTTCCTGAGAAACACGGCAAATGGAACAGTACAAAACTACTTGCACGCTCCACCCCAGATCTTTAAAAGTTAACATTTGACTGTGTTTGCTTCGGATTGTGTTTAGAGAAATAACAGGTGGCAGGCTTTTCTTAAAAATATTAAAAGGTACTTTCCGAAGTACTAGATGCAGCGTGACATCATTTAAATGAATTATTAAGGACAGGCAAAACAGCGTTAAATGCTGTCTTGCTGCACTCACCATTGACATCTAACCTTTGTCATTTGCTTCCCCCCACCCCCGCGGGGTGTTGAGTTATCTGTAGATCCATGCCGTTGAGTCCATTCCATGGAAAGAATAAATCGTACGTACTCCAGAGTTCTCTTACTGAACGTTTGGGTTGTTTATTTCCGCAGTGGGGATATTGGTGGAGAGCTGGCGGGCTCTGACGCTGTCATCTCCTGGTGTTTGTAAGATGTTTTTAAGATCCTTCCCTGCTGCTGTGTCTCACCTACCTAAACCCTAACGACTCTAGAGTACTTCTCTGCAGTGTGCAGTTTTTCACCCTCCCAGTGAAAGACTCCCGGATTCCAGGCTGTTAAGTGCTGCCAGATACCCTTCCTAGTGGCCTCAGCATCCAGAGTCCTGCACCAGCGCGACAGTTTTTATGTCCCCTGAGGCCGTCAGCGCTGGCTTCTATCTATCTTTATACTTTGTGCCAGTCGACTAGGGAGTAGACCTCTCCTCGTGTTATCTGTCCATTTTGAGAACTGAGCTGTAAATCTCTTTAAATGATTGTTAGCATTTCAGATTTCTCATCTGTATACCAGATGATACCGTTTGTCGATTTTTCTATCGAGTCAGTTACATTTTTTTCGTCGATTTCTCAGATGTTAATATAGTTTAGCTATTACTCTATTCTTGGGTTTTGATATTTCAAGTATCTTCTCACAAACCCGGTAACTTGGTCATAGATTCTCAATTGAACCAAAAACCTTACTTCCAACGTAATCAAAAGCATTAATTGAATTATTATGAATGCCAATGGGATTTACTTCAAGTATTTATTTATTTAGTCATTTACTGTTTATTTTCTTATTTCGGACCTTAGAGTTTACCTTATACTCTTCGGCATTTAATTCAATTGGATCCCCCCTTAGTAGGCGGTGGAGGGTTGGGATCCAGTTTCCTTTTTGTCATTCAGTGAGCCAGTTTTCGCGGCACCATCTACAGACTTTTTTTCTTTCCCCATTGACCTGCTCTGCCTCCTTTTTATATGTTCGGCCCCTGTATCCACGCACGGCAGCCTCCCAGCTCTTGTCTTCAGGTGTTGTATATTTTTTGCTCTCTTGCAAACGGTGCTGCAGGTTACATTCTAGTACACATCTCTGTGTTCAAGAGTTTTTCCAGGGCGTATACCAAGAAGGAAAATTGTTGGGTGGTAGGGGAACACACACTTTTCAACTGGACCCCAGACTGCCAGGTTGCCCTGCTTTTTTCTCCGCATTCCTGCCACCGAGGGTGTGAAATGGTATCTCACTGTTGTTTTAGTCGGCGTTTCCTCGCTTTTTGCAAGTTGTCCGTCATTTTGTGGTTTCCTCTTCTGCCCGTTGTCTGTTGGTATATCTTTGTCCCGTATTCTTTTGGGGCGTTTTCTTTACTGATTAATTTTTAAGAGGTCTTTATGAATTTGGGGCTCTAATTCTCAGCGATGTAACAAATAGTTGCTACAAATATATCGCTCGTCCCTTGCTGGCAAGTGAAATGGATCTTGTTATATAGAAAAGGTTAATTTTGGATTGTTCAAGTAGAACACTATATTCCTTAATCATTTTTGGTTTTGTATCAGCCCTTCCCTGAGGTCAGAAATATTCTTATTTTCTTCCAAAATTTTCAAAGAGTTTCTTTTCTGGTCTGTATCTTTATTAGATCTGGAACTTTTTCGCGAGGGGTGGAACTATAATTTTGGGGGGTTCTATATGAAAGGCAGTTACTCACCCTGAGTTCAGTCTTTCTCCACGGCTTTCAGTATTATGTCTACTGTATGCTGTGCGTGGCACTGTTTCTGGGCTTTTCTTTTATTGCACTGATATCCTCATGTGTTTCTGAATCAGGGCTCTCCTCTGTTGGGGAAAGTCAATAGTTCTGCCAGCAGAAGACCGCCCCGGGCCCTCATAACCACGCCATCAGCAGGAGGGCTCACGTGGCAAAGTCAGGGAGAGGACTCCTCGCTGCGGCATAACTCAGGATTCAGCTCGTGTGATCCTCGTACCCCGTTGCTCAGCTCCTTAGCGGGAGCCTTCATCTGTAGAAAAGGCCAGTGCGTGTGTGTGTTGGGGGGGGGGGAGTGAAGGGGGGAGAGTCCTGTTCTCCGGATCTTCACGCCCACGTGTCCTAGGACGCGGAAGTTACCATGAAGTGTTGATGTTTTTAGCTTTGCTTATTTGTTTGAACATGAAATATCTTCTTTAGAAATTAATGCGGCACTAAGGCTTAACATAAAATATGTTTATTCCCCCGAAGAGTGAGTTTATCCGATAGCTTTTAGGTGATAGATACGCCAGGGCCTTTGGAAAGAACCAGGATGATGAAATGTGGAAGGGTTGAGGGGCCTCTGTTAGGAAGGGCGGCTTTACAACTAGGGGCTAAAATAAAATTTAGAGGTTGTTTTTCATTGTAATTCATCATGCTGTTATTTCTCCTCTTTAATTTCCATATATAGGTATTTATGAGTTGATCATAATATTTTTCGGTTTTTCCTGTGCTTAATTATCCTGATGATAATTGCACCCACCCCCATTCCGGCCAATAATCTACTTAATAAAAAATCAGCTTTATCGAGGAATCATTTATAGACAACAAAATGCACCTGTATTAATTATATGATACACACAGTTTGTATCCCCATGGAGCTCCCGCCATAATCAAGAGACAGAATATTTCCGTCAACCTAGATGGTTTCCATGTGCCCCTTTGTACACAGTCCCCCGTCCCCGGCCAACCCCTGATCTGCTCTCTGTTGTTACAGCTGGGGTTTCCCGTTCCAAGGATTTCATATGAATGGAATTTGTATCCTGTATTCTTGTATCTGGTTTATTTTTCGCGATCTGTTTTCGAGATTCCTCCATGTCATTGCGCGTGTCCCGGCGTGTTCCTTTCTACCGCCGTGTGTCATTATATGGATACGCAGCGTTAGTTCATCTAGTCACCTGCTGATGGACGTTTGGGTTGTGTCTAATTTATGGCATTGTGGAAAAAACGAGACGTTTGTCTACAAGTCACGGTGTGGATGCGTTGTCCTTTGTCTTGCGTGGAGTTGCCGGACTGTGGAAGTGTTTGTTTAATTTTGTAAGAAGCAGCCAAACTGTCTTTCCAGAGTGGGCGTAGCTTAGTCTGCTTCGTTCCACTGTGCGTGAGGGTACTGGTCCCAGCACAGCCTTGCTCACACCAGGCCAGCGTTTTTAATTCTAGGCATTCTGTTAGGTGTGAAGCAGTGCCTCGCTGTGATTTTGGCTTGCATTTCCGTAATAACTAATAATGTTTAGCATCTTTCCGCACCCTATGACAAGTACTATGTGCTATATCCGTTGAAAGCTTTTCTTTTTTTTCTTTTCTTTTCTTCTTTTTTTTTTTTTTTGCATTTTGTCTTCTTCTTTTTTTTTTTAATGTTTTTATTTATTTTTGAGAGACATAGAGGCACAGCGTGAACAGGGGACAGGCATAGAGAGAGGAAGACACAGAATCGGAAGCAGGCTCCAGGCTCTGAGCCGGCAGCACAGAGCCCGACGCGGGGCTCGAACTCACAGACCGCGAGATCATGACCTGAGCTGAAGTCGGCCGCCCAACCGACTGAGCCACCCAGGCGCCCCTCATTTTGTTTTCTTGAGTTGTAAGTTTCTTTATATTTTCTGGGTACAAGTCCCCTGCCAGATATATGTATTATAATATTTTCTTTCAGTCTCTGGTTTCTCTTTTCATTGTCTTAACTGTTATTTGAAGGACAGAGATTTTTACTTTTAATGAGGTAAATTTGTCATTTTATCATTAATGGTTCATTTTTTTTTGTATTTTAAGTTTATTTTATTTGGGGGCGGGGCAGGGCAGAGAGAAGAGAGAGGGAGAGAGAGAATCCCAAGCAGGCTCTGCAGTGTCAGCCTGGAGCCCGACACGTGGCTTGAACTCACAAACCATGAGATCATGACCTGAGCCAAAATCAAGAGTTGGATACTTAACCAACGGAGCCACCGAGGCGCCCTGGGTTTTTTTTTTTGCATTTTTAAGAAATCTTTGCCTATCTTGAAGTATTGAAGATTTTCCCCTATGTTTTCTTTTAGGAGTTTTGGAATTTTCATATTTACATTTAAGTCTGTGATCCATTTGGAGTGTAAGAGTTAAAGTTGTTTTTTCTCCCCTTCAGGAATATCAGTGGTTCGAGAACCATTTGTTGAAAAGATTGTTCTTTATTGACTAGCTTTGGGCCTTGGTCAAAACCAATTGACTGTAGGTATTTGGATCTATTTCTGGGTACTCTATTCTGTTCCGTTGGCCTTTCTGTCTGTCATGACACCAGTATTGACATATGGTCTTGATCACTACAGCTTGTACATGAAGTCTTAAAATTAGAGAGCAGTCAGTCCTTAGACTTTTTTTTTTTAAAGATTGACTTGGCGGTCTCCAGCCCTTGGCATTTCCACGTGAATTCAGAATCGGATTGCCAGTTTCTCCCCACCGCCCAAAAGTGCCGGCTGTATTTTTTACTGGGATTGTACTAAAGCTATGATATCAATTTGGAGAGAATTGAAGTTTCTCCCGTTTATTTAGGTCTTACTGAATTGACGTCAAAGGAGCATCAGGGAACTTTCCGGAGTGATAGAAATATTCCATATCTTGGTTAGGGTGGGGGAAACAGAACCTGCATTTGTCAAAACTCATCAAGGTGGACTTCCGGTAAGGTCCGTGAGTCAGCGCGTTCGGCCCAGGGACTGAGTTCTGGTTAGTAGGAGGCGAGCAGAAGTGAGGGGCGCCCTTCCAGGCGCGACCTGCAAGTGCCTGTCGCTTGACCAGACTCCACACCTGTTCTCCCTTCAGACTCTTGGAGGAGAGACTGACCGCAGGGCGCTGTTGTCCCTGACGAGGCACGAGTCACAGGACGGAAGGAGCTGTGTCCCAGACATGACCGGAGAAGAGTCCCCGCACTGGGTTTGGAGGGAGGTCTTTTCCCCGCTCCCCCCACCTCCTTTCAGTCCCAGTCCTAACCCGGGTCTTTTATTCTCTCCACCCAGCGTGCTCCGGGGAACATTCCAGATCCTCCCATCTAGGTCGTGGATGACAAGGAAGAGGCCTTGATGCGCGTCTGGTGAAGCGAAGCCGAGGAGGAGGAGCCGGCGAGGGCGGTAAGGCCGCGCGGGTCGAGGGGGGCCGCACAAGGCAGAGCAGTGGCACTGAGGGGACCGCTGGGGGGACGGACGCTGCTTCGGAGTGTTGCAGGATTCTCGCACAGAGAGTCGTGACACCGAGGCTTTTTATCCAGGAAGCAACTTTGATTCGCGCCGGCACCGCTCAGTTGGGTTCCTACCCAGAGGGCTGAGCAGCCAGCATCACTTGGTATAGGTTTTATATACATGTTCCGTTTCCGTGTCTCCCATACGTGGCAACACATGCCAACCTGTAGTCTGATTAAGTCGTCTCAGTTTACAAGGTCATGGGGGATGCAGTCACCTAGGCGCGTGTCCAGGCGACCTTGAAGTTTTCTCTCCTTTTTTTCTCTCCCCTTAGAGAGGGTCCCCCCCCCCCCCACGGAAAGCCCTGCCTGCCGCGGCCCAAGGATCGGCGGAGGATGAGGGTGTCTGGGGGGCGGCTCCATTTCATTCAGGAGGAGTGAGGTTCCGTGGGGCCCGCAGCGTCGGTCCCTGCTGCCGCACAATCGGTGCCTGATTGCTGAATCAACGACCCCCTTTCCCCCCTCCGCCTCCGGGGGGCCTGGCGGGGCGGGGCGCCCGCACCCGGGACCCACACCTCGGGTGCGGAGGTGGCGTGGTCCGCCCGAGGGCCCCCCCCCCCCAGCCTTCTCCCGCGGGTGTCGGTTGTGTCGCTCCCTCCGCTCGCTTCCCTGTTCCCGGGTCGCCTTCTGCAGAGAGCTCAGCCCCAAGCTCTGGGCGCCTTCTCCCGTCTCCTTCCTGCCCTCGCCTTCCCCCCCGTCCTGGGTCCTGGCCCCTCAGCTGCCCACGGACGTCCTCTGGACGGTGACAAGCGGATGTCCTCAGGCCACGCCGCCTCCGCGATGCCCCTGGAGGCCTGGACACAGAGCGGAGCTGTCCCAGTCCCCCGGCTGCGAGTGTGTGTTCCGCGTACAAAGGCACGTAAAGAGCCCGCACCGGCTGGTTCTCGGGCAAATAAGCGGCGCTTATACGGGATACGGAATGCGACCTGCGTAAACAAGGCGTTTCCATAGTTACTCTCTTCCTGGCTGCGCTTGACCGACTGGGCCTCGGGTCATTGTGCGGTCTCGCTTCTTGTCTGCTGAATGAGCGGCTGGAGGGTGGCGTGGCCAAGGGGCTCGAGGGTCCCTCTCGAGGCTCTCCCGACTGTGCGATTACCCTCCGGACTGGTGGCGCCCGGGGGAAGGGGGTGCAAGTTGCCTGGGGCCGGCTCGGCAGAGACCGTCCATAATGTCACCTTCTGACACTCCTCCCCTGAGGCCCCAGGTGCTGAAGAGCACCCCACCTTACCATCCACACGTCCCCGGCACCTGTGGGGGGCTCGGCTGCGGGAAGGAAACGCCCTCTGCCCTACCGACAGTGGCCCAGCCTTGACCCACTTGGAACTCTCTGGCAGTGTTGCCTCTTGAGGAGGGGTCTCCTGGGGTGGCGGCTGGGTTCGTAGTTGGTACCAACCCCCCTCCTCACGCTGCCTGTCATACCCCCCTCGGCTCCTGGTCTCTGTGCGCCACTTACCAGGAGCTACTTCTACCACAGGACCTTTGCCCTCCTTGTGGAGAAGACCAGAGGCCTCGGTAGGAACTCGACCAGCAAGGAATCAGGTTTATTTACCCTTATATCCTGCTCAAGTATGGGAGACAAGGTGGTGAGTTTTGTCTTAACGACTGGGAGGGTTTTATTTGTTTTAGGGGCTGGAAGACAGAAACCGAAGCTGAGTAAGCGAGTTCAGCTGATAACGTGGGACTGGCCATCGCTTGTGTGAGCTATGGAATAGTCTAGACTGTCTCACACACTTTTGACTCCATCCAAACAAAATGTGTCCTATTTGATAACATGAGCAAAAGTCACATTTATAACAGCGGAGGCCCTTATGTTTTCTTTGGATAAGAGAAAACTCAAAGAGAAAATGCATTTGCTTAGGAATTTTTAATATTTAACCCAGCAAATCTGGCCCACACAGAAACCCACTGATTAAATTGTAGTTCTAATAAAGTAAAAACATGCATTTTGGTAAAAAAAGAGGAGACCGTCTCTGCTATTTTTTTATACTCGTATATAATAAATAAAAAATGAAACAAGCTTGAGGGAAACATTTTATTTCTACCAATAACCATTTTAAAGGCATATGCTAATCTAAGTCACCTGTAGTGGATGGCTTCATAAATAAGAAATTCTGATAGAATCCACACAGTAATACAATGAAAACTTTACAAATGTCCACAAACCATACATATTTTAAGAAGCCAATTCTAATGGAGCCAGTATCAGAAATATGTTAATTGTAAAATTATATTTTTACAGGCCTGCATACCTAAAATACATATTTCAGGGCAGCCCAAATATTCAGTATTTCCTTCCATCAAAACAGATGAGTGCCTCCGCAAGTTTAATCAGACCGGCAGGTTCCGAGAGTTGTGCAGAAGAATCAGTGGTTATTATAAAGGTACAATAAGCTAATAAAAATGTTTGGGGCTCCTGGGCGGCTCAGTCCAAGAGTGCCCAACTCTTGATTTTGGCTCGGGTCACGATCCCGGGGTCGTGGGACTGAGCCCCACGTTGAGCTCCTCGCTGAGCCTAGAGCTGCCTTGAGATTCTCTCTCTCTCTCTTCCTCTCTCTCTCTCTCTCCCCCTGCCCCTACCCCACTCACTCTCTCTTTCTCTCAGATAAAAAAAATGTTTAAGTGAGACAAGCAAAAACAAAGCCGAGTATGACAAATGATGTATTAACAAAGTATAAAATTAGAATTTAATGCAGAAAAGTAAATATAGTTCTTCATTTCGTGAGCGGGTCTCCAGTTTTTCCAAGCGCTTAGGAAGAAACACGGACGGGTGCTGCTGGGGTTTGCGGGCAGCCCGAGGCTTCCCCCTGGTGGACAGTGCTGGAAGCACACAATCCCCTGCCATCCTCCCTTCCCTCCTCCTTCCCGGGAGCGGGAGTTCCATACTCTGGAAGCCCCGCACCTTGACGGTCTTGGATCACACCCGTTTCGCTTGTGGTCTAGAAGAATCAGCTTACTGCCTCTCGGAAGGCTCCCTTTGGCTGCAGATCTCATTCAGAGTTTTACCTTTCGAAAGCGTGCCCCGTGTGCGTCCTGGACTGGGTGTGTGGCCATACTGGGCGCCGTCGGGAAGGCCTCTGGCACATCGGTGGAGATGGGTGAGCGACGAATGTGGGCTGGAGGAAGGGGGATGCCGAGGTGGAGGGAAGCTTCTGGAAGCTCAGGGGACGGAGCAGCATGTACTGAAGATACACAAATGGGTTTACTCTGCCCCGTGCCTGGAAGGAGGCGCCCCCTCGAGCTGAGCGGGCGGGGGTGGGGGCCCTCCACTCGAATTAGGAGCCCAGCGGCAGTCCCAAAGGCAACACAGCCCCTCGGCCCAGCGGCAGGGCCCCTGCTGGCTCTGCCCTAGGTGGCGTGGCCACGAGGCAAGGCCATGGACAGGTTAGATTACTGGTGAGCAATAATTCTAGCACGCGGTGAGCAGTTCAGGACGGCTCCTTTCCCAGGAGTATGCTGGCCTGCTTCCCTGCCTCTCGGACTGTCTGGCAGGGAGGAAGGAGCCCCGAGACCCCAGGGAGCCCAGCAGCCCTCTCCCGGAGCCGTCTCTCTCACGGGACAGTGGGGTCTGCAGCTGCAGGCCTGTGGCCCCCTCGATTTCTTCCTTCGACTGAAAAATGCAAGGCAGCTCTATTTCCTGCTGGCGCCAAGGCCCGGATTGGAATCACAGGCAAGGACACCGGCGGCTCAAGGTGGCCGTCACGGATTCTTCCCTCTCGGCCACTTGCATGCTCATTTACAAGAAGTAGGAAAAGTCAGTGTAAGCGTGGGGGGAAACGGCCATCAGATGGGGGTCACGATGTTGCGGGTGACTGAAAGCTGAGTGGTGATTTAGTCGGACTCCCTCCCTCCCTCCCTCCCATTCTCTCGTCTCCAGCTCTCAGTGCTCCAGATGGGAGTTCCTTTCCCCGGGGCTGTTGGCAGCCGTCTTGGGCGCACAGGCTGAGCAGCTCCCAGTGTGGGGAGAGAGAGAGAGAGAGAGAAGGCGGCCGCAGCAGGGCTCCTGCCCATCACACGGCGCCCCGTCTTACCTGCTTCTAACTAACCTTTCAGGCCTGGATTTCTCGAATTGGCCTCGTTGGCCTAAAGGATGTACCGCTCTTTTGTGTTATGGCATTCAAATAATAAGAGGGAATGCAATGCATAACATCTGAAGGAGACTTTGTAAACGGACTCATTCAGAAGCAAAGGACAAGCTTCGAGAATTCCGTCCTTGCCGGATGGGTGGCACCTCCCCCATGGTAGTTGGAAGAATAGGCAGGATGACTCCTGGCCTGTTTATAAATAATTAACATAGGCCTCAAGGTAACACCCCGTTCCCTCCCCCTGCCTTAAATTTACATGCAAATTAACTTGAAAACAACTCACAAGATTGAGGAAATCGCCACTTTGCTGATAAAAACACACCATTGTCAAAGATACCAAACTATGTTTACTGATGTAATGTCACTCTTCAGTGTCATGTCACTTACTACTTTTAAATAAAGACACTGAGACCGGCAGAGCGGAGATGCCAGAATTGCCAGAGACGCCTGCTTGGAGATCAGACTCCATCTCGTGGCTCTCTCATTCCTTTCGCCAACACCATCCATCCTTCGGAGCTGGACTCCGGCACAGGGGGCTCTGGGGCCCCCGGCGCTCCTGTGTCAGATGCCCTAGGATCTTCCAGAGTTGCTGCTCGTACTCGCTTTTCCAGGCCTGTGGGGAAGAGAGGGCAGTAAGATATTTATTTCTGTACCCTCCCCTTCCGCCATCCCCCTGCCAACCTGTTTTTTGAACCTTTGCTCATATCTTTGAACAGAGTTAAACTCTGTGTGCGGAGCAAGGGATCCCACCCCCGGCCTTCGTAGAAGCTGGTAAGTGACAACATCAAAGGCACTATGGGTCTGAAGTTAGGTGGGTTAACCAGGCGACACACCTTAGAAAACTACAAAGCACAATAAACAATAAAAGGTAAGTTTTCTTATGAATCAAACGGAAGCCCCGTGGTGTTTCAGTGACAGTAGTCCTCGTTAAGAGAATAGATCGGGATCTATTCCCTCGCTGTTTTGACCCAGAGGTCAATGTGGAGGTCTGAACACGGAGGGAATGACGGAGCCAACGAGCCCGCCCGAGCCTACCTGCCCCGACCGGGCCGAGAGGGAGCCGGAAAGGAGGCGTTTATGGAGACCTTCCCCTGCCACGAAAGGCACTGTCCACGACTATTTCATAGCTCCCAGGAGACCAAGCAAGACCCCCCCACACACACACACTCAGAACCCAAATCCTCCCTTCCGTGTGTGCGCTTGCCCATTTCTGCGGGAAACTCTTCCCACCTCGTTGATTTCAGACGCTCGGTGGCCGAGTGTGAGCGGGAAGGGTCAGCACAGTGTCTGTTTCCACCGCGTGGTGGGCGAGCCCGAGCCCCCCGGGGGCAAGGAGGAGAGTATACAGTCAGGAGATGGGAGCCGGCGGTCACCTTTGCTTTTTATAGAAGCTATTTAACTGTAAGTTTAGAGAATTTAATTTTTTTATGTTTATTTTTAAGAGAGAAAGAGAGAGCATGAGCAGGGGAGGGGCAGAGAGAGAGGGAGACACAGAATCCGAAGCAGGCTCCAGGCTCCAAGCTGTCCGCACAGAGCCCGACGTGGGGCTCGAACCCATGGACAGTGAGATCACCATGTGAGCGCAGGTTGGATGCCCAACCGACTGAGCCACCCCAGCGCCCCGAATTTAATTTTTAATAAAAAGCGGCCAGCCCACAAAACCCCTGCAAGCCTAGCCCCAGGGTGTGCGGGCTGGTTGTATGCCCACCTGGAGCCACCTCCCTGCCCGGAGCCACGTCTCACTCTGTGAACCGTCTGTCTCCCCCCCCCCCCCCCCCCCCCCCCCCCCCCCCCCCGTGAGGTGGGGGATGCTATTAAATTCCGAGTTGTAAGCCTTCGTCTGAGACATTAAGCAGCTTGGCAACCACCGATGGCCCCAGGCATCTGAGCCTCCGTCTCCCGGAAGCTCCCTCCCCGCCTGTGCCCTGTCACCCGCAGCCTGTGAGCCGGAGGCAGGGGCTCCTTCGGGGCATCCGATCCCCCAGGCCGCCGTCTGCGGGCTGCGGCCGGGGCCAGGCCAGCCAAGGTGACCCGCAGTGCGAAGCCCTCTCCTCCGGAGCGGTGGAGGGAGCTGGGGACCAAACCCGAGTCTAGCGGTAGCAGCAGTGACAGCAGGGGCCCCCCGACTCCAGCCGACCCTTCCCAGGTCCCGCCTGCAGTGGCACGGGCTTCTCCGTGCGCCCCTGTGCCTGGCCCCTCCGGGATGTCTACCGAGGAAGCTACCTGCAGGGGTGGGAAGAGCCTCGGGTGCTGCGAGTTTGGACTCGCCTTTAGTGTTCCACGTTTGGGAGTCCGCAGCGGTGCCAAGGGCCGGCCTGTGACCTCTCCCTGCTCCCCCGCTAGACCGTGGGACCTGTCCTGCCCCCGCGGGGGTCCTCTTCTCACGGTGCAGGAACCGTCTTTCCCCATTTAGAGGGACTGGGTGGGGGGCGGAAACAACGGGGACACGAGAAGCAGGAACTCACGGTCTCCGGTGAGCAGGTCCTGCGGGTTCCCGGGGGACAGAAGCCGACAGGCCCTCCGCTCGCCTGTTCTCACGTCCCTGCGCTCGGGTGACGGACGAGAGACCGTAAGTGCGTGTTATTAGAATATGTCAGATACAAGTGGTAGGACGAGCCGGCGCATGGCGTCAGAGTGTTGGCGGTGTTCCAGAGGTCGGGAGACAAGACCTTGTGGGTGGCGTGGGAGTCGAATCTGCAAGAGGGTGAGGGAGGGAGCCCCCGGATATCTCGGGGAACCATTCCGGGCAGAGAAGAGTAAATGCAAAGGCCCCAGGCGTGTACACTGAGGCCCCAGGAACAGCATGCTGTGCGCTCAGGAAGGGGAGGGGTGTCATGGGGGCGGCGGCCCTGGGAGGCGCCCACAGGGGGATAACGTGGGGTGGGGGGGGGGCAGGGGATGCAAACACATCAGGGTTTATGGATCAGTATATTTTGCACTGCTGCTCGTCACCTGTTAAGTATTCAGAAAATCAACGGAATGGGCTGCTGCTAACTTTTTCTTTCTGGTTGACTAGAACATACAGAAAATCGCACACAAGGGGGCCTGGGTGGCTCAGTCAGTTAAGTATCCGACTTGGGCTCAGGTCATGATCTCATGGTTCGTGGGTTTGAGCCCCCCGGTCAGGCTCTCCGCTGACAGCGTGGAACCTGCTTGGGGTTGTCTCTCTCCCTCTCCTTCTGCCCTTCCCCGCTTGTGCTTGTGCTCTCTCTCAAAATAAATAAACTTTAAAAAAAAATTAGAAAGCTTCTGCACAGCAAAGGAAACAATTAACAAAAGTATAAGGCAGCCTACGGAATTCGACAAGGTATTTGCAAATGACATATCTGATAAAGGGTTAGTATCCAAAATCTATAAAGGACTTAGCAAACTCGACACCCAAAAAACAAATAATCCAGTAAAGAAATGGCAGAAGACATGCATAGACACCTTTCTAAAGAAGACATCCAGAGGGCTAACAGACGATGCTCAATGTCACTCATCATCTGAGAAATACAAATCCAAACCACAGTGAGGAACCACCTCACACCAGTCAGAATGACTAACACAAGAATACAACAGGTGCTGGCGAGGATGCTGAGAAAGGGGAATGCTCTTGCACCGTTGGTGGGAATGCAAACTGGTGCAGCCACTCTGGAGAACAGCATGGCGGTTCTTCACCAAGTGAAAAATAGAACTACCCTATGAGCCAGCAATTGCGCTACTAGATATGAATCCAAAGGATACAAAAATATAGATTTGAAGGGGTACCTGCACCCCGATGTTTATAGCAGCACTGTCGACAATAGCCAAACTATGGAAAGAGCCCACTGCCCATTGACTGATGAATGGCTAAAGGAAATGAGGCATATAAATACAAAAGGATATTGTCCAGCCCTCAAAAAGAATGAAGTCTTGCCATTTGCAACAATGTGACGGAGGAGCTAGAGTGTATTAGGTAACCAAAATAAGTCCGGGAGAGACAAATACCATATGATTTTTCGTGTATGTTGAATTTTAAAAAGCAAAACAGATGGACATATGGGAGGGGGAAACGAGAGAGGGGAAAACAAACCATAAGAGACTCTTAAGGATGGAAAACTGAGGGTTGATGGAGGGAAGTGGGTGGGGGATGGGCTAGATGGGGGATGGGTACTAAGGAGGGCACTCCTTACAATGAGCACTGGGTGTTGTATGTAAGTGATAATCACGGAATTCTACTTCTGCAAACAATATTGCAGTGTATGTTAAGTAGAATTTAAATAAAAGTTTGAAAAAATATACATATTAAAATCTAAAAGCTATCAAAAAATGTCTTAAAAAAGTAAGAGTTGAAGGTATCATTTAAATATAATGGAGATACCAAAAATTAACAAATATTATCTGAAAGGACAAACTAATAGCTTAATTAAAACCAAGAACTAAAAAACAAACAAACAAAAAACCGGAGAACTAAAACAGGATTCCTGCTAGATTATTTAAACTTACTTTGGAAATTCTCAGCAAATGCAGTACAAAAAAGGAAATAGAATGCTTGGTGCGGACATTGAGGGGAAAAAATGGTAAAATGATTGGGCAGACGATTAGGAAAAACGCAAGGGACCCTATTTTAAACAGTAAAGAGAAACAGAATTACGGAAATTGGTAAATTCACTGGATACAACATATCAAAACATTTCTTCCTTCCTAGCAATAAGACCTAAAAAGTCTTCCATTCACAATAGAAACAAGCATACAAATTAGGAATAAAGGTACATGACTAATATGGAGAGATCAATAAAAAAATTGTAATACATTAATAGATTCTATTATTTAACACTTTAAGAACCAAGGATATATTTCAGGTTTGTGGGAGAAATGGATGGATTATTTAATAAATGGTGTTAGGACAACTGGCCATCTATCCGGGAGAATGTAAACTCAATTCTATCTTAACATGATGGCTTAGAGACTAAAAAAAATATTTTTTTAACGTTTATTTATTTTTGAGAGACATAGAGACAGAGTATGAGCAGGGGTAGGGCAGAGAGAGAGGGAGATACAGAATCCGAAGCAGGCTCCAGGCTCTGAGCCGTCAGCACAGAGCCCGACGCGGGGCTCGAACTCAGGCCGCGAGATCATGACCTGAGCCGAAGTCGGCCACCCAACCGACTGAGCCACCCAGGCGCCCCTAGACTAAAAAATTTTTAAGAAGCAAAAAAATTTTAGAAGAAACCTTAGGATGCTGAATGGTGGGCTGGGGTTGGGTCTCTTAACCAAAATGGAAATCTAGAAGCTATAAAAGAAAAAACACATTTCTAACTAAACATTTAATATTTAACATCTAATATTCTGGATATATATAAAAGATCTCATTTTGTAGAATATATATAAATGGAAAACACACCATAAACAAAATATGGGAAAAAATGCCAGAGTTAGAAAACTATCTACAACACAATAAGAAGGCACGTATCTCTACTATATAAAATACCAGAACGGGACGAGAGAGACAAACTGCCCAAAGAAAAAAGTGAGCAAAGGGATAAGTAGGCCTTCTCTGAAAAGCGTATTCAAACGACTAATAGCTTCAAGGAAGGGTGCACTAGTGACCATGATAATTCAAATCAAAGGGACACTGTGGAATAACTTTATACCCTTGAGACTGGCAGAAACTGCGACCACACCTTGATGGCTGGAATGGACGAGGGCGAGCGACTTTCAGGATAGATCAGCACCACCCCAAATATAAAACACACTCTAACCTGGCAATTTGGGTGTTGCAACTCTGTGGCACCACGGCCAGGACCCGGTAAATGGACACAATATCAAAGCTTATCAGTAGAAAACGTTACTACACGTGAAGAACCTTAAAAAAAACGTCTGACCAGAAGGGATTTTCGAGTGGTTTTGTTTTAAAAGACCAGAAGGGATTTTCCAGCGGTTTTGTTTTAAAAGATGCAGTGTGCCTAGGATCACCGTTTTGTAAATAACCCTCACGTTAGACCTAAGGACAATCAGGCCTGCGGAGGCCGGGCGCGTGTAAAAACCAGTTCAAAGCAAGCACAGACCAGTTTGAGGGAGGAGCACAGATGTGAAGCTGTCCGGCCGACTCTGCGATGGTGGGAGCCCAGCAAGCCCGTGGAAAAAGATCATTTGAAAACTAGGAGAATTCGTACGGGCACATGGAAAACTAAGCCTTTACAGCCAGTTGAGCTGTGTTCAGTGGTAACCCTGGTTTCAGCTGCTTTCTGCCCCGATGTGAAGACAGGATTAAAATCCGAATCCCAGAACGGATTTAGAAAACCTTCACGAAGGGGCAATTCTGCGAAAGGGTTCCTCGCTCCTCACTGTGGTACAGAGCACCGCCGGGAGGCAGACCGCAGGGAGACGCGGCGTAGCCGGGCTACCGAGCGGATTTCCCGGTATCCAGCCAGGGCAGCCTGGTTTCCTAGCTACAGACAAGCGCGGTGAGGGCTTAGGCTCTAAAACTCCACTGCAGCCCGGCCCCTTGGTCGTGACCGCGGCCAGAAACTCTCCGGCTGCTCGCCCCCCGCGCAGGCGCCCGCAGCCCCGACCTGCGCTTCCAGCGCTCGGCCGTCACGGCGCCGCGGGAGGCGTGCGAGGCCTACCTGGTGGGGCTCTCGAGGACACCAACCTGTGCGCCATCCACGCCAGGGAGTCCCCGTCCTCCCCAAGGACGTCCACCTGGCGCGCCGCGTGTGCGGATGGCGTAGTCAAGCCATAGATTTCACCGATTACCCGGAAAGCCCTTCAAGGGACCCATTTCGGGAAAAGCCGCTTTAGCACTACTGTCCCGAGAACACCACGTCCCTGCTTCGAACTACACCAGGGAGATCGAGTAGTCGTGGCACAGACTTCCAGCTAGGCCACGGCGGGGCTCAGACACGCCTACAGATAGTTCACGTGGGTAATGGGACTAGCCTGGGGGGTGGGACTTGAGGGCAGGTACACGAAGTTCCCCACGTACCTCTGGTACAGCCTGGGGAACCGCGAGTAAATCAAAGTGCCAGGGAAGGGACTCCCACACGGTTCTTGAAGCCCCCGGGACATTATTATCAAGTACAAAGGCCTGGCTCTGATTGCGCGAGACCCTAGCCCTCCAAGGGATGGAGTGAGGGGCATTAGTTGGCGGAGACGCCGGCAGAGGGCGGAAATTCCTCGTAGAAGCCCGCGCTCACACGTACTAAAGCTCTTTCGCAGAACATGTTGGTGGCTCTTAAAAGAGCCGTTGGGTTATTGGAAGAAACTTCCAACTGGAACTTTTACTTCTTCTTGGGCGCCGCCTTCTTGGGCTTGGCGGCGGTCTTTGGCTTCGTTGCCTTCGCCTTGGCCGCTTTGGGCTTCACAGCCTTGGCTTTGGCAGGGCTTTTGACTACTTTCTTGGGCTTCACGACCTTGGGCTTCTTGGGGCTCTTGGAGGGCTTCTTGGCTACAGCAGGCTTCTTGGCCTTCTTCGGGGTCTTGACGGCTTTTTTCACAGTCGCCGTGACCTTTTTGGGCTTCTTAGAGGTGCCCGCCACCTTGGCCTTCGCCACCTTCGTGGGGTTGGCCTTGGGCTCCCCGGAGGCCGCCTTCTTGTTGAGCTTGAAGGAGCCCGAGGCGCCGGTGCCCTTGGTCTGCACCAGGGTGCCCTTGCTCACCAGGCTCTTGAGGCCCAGCTTGATGCGGCTGTTGTTCTTCTCCACGTCGTAGCCGGCGGCCGCCAGCGCCTTCTTGAGCGCGGCCAGCGACACGCCGCTGCGCTCCTTGGAGGCGGCGACGGCCTGCACGATCAGCTCGGACACGGAGGGGCCCGCGGGCTTCTTCTTGGCGGCGGCCGCGGCTTTCGCGGGCCGCTTGGCCTTCTTGCCCGGCGCGGGCTTCTCGGGGGGAGTGGAGGCAGCCGGCGCGGGCGGCGCGGTCTCGGACATGGTGCGAGGAAGGCGGGCCGAGCTGGGGCCTGACAGGGCGGAAAGACGCCTGGCGCCCCGGCGCCGCGTATTTATAGGGCGGGGCCGCGCTGTGATTGGTGCTCGCGCCGCCCGCCTCTCGCCCCCTAGCGCCGCGTCTCCGCGAGTCCGGCTTCCCGGCCGCGCGCGCACGGGGCCTCGGACGCCGCCTCGGGCGCGCGGAAACTCCGGGCGGGGCGGGGCGGGGCGGGGCGGGGCCGGGCTCTGCGGCCCGGGGACCTGAGCCGGCCACGCCCCTCCGCAAACCCGGCCTTCTCATTTCGAGGGGGGAGCGGAGGGAGAGTGGTTTGTAAACGGGGGAACGCAAGGACTTGCACCTGCAGCTTCAGCTGGAGGTGTTGGCAGCCTTTTCTGATCAGTAAACGTGAAAGGTTGCGTCTCGAATGGCGGGAGGGAGAGAGGAAAGCGGGGTGTGCTTTGGGGGGCGGTGCGTGTGGAGCGCAGGCCTCGCCCGCAGGTTCGGGACCGGCTCGCGTCAGCGCCGTGGCCTTGCCGCCTACGCCGAAGAGGGAGACGCCTGCTCAGGGCCTTCCGTGAATTTTGGTCAGAGGAGGGTCGTGGGAAACGCCAGAACTCACGCTGCAGTTAACACGCAAGCTGCACGCGCGGAAAACTGAATTTGCAACTAAAGGTGTCTGTCATTCCTGCAGGCCGGTGTGCTGCACGGATTCCCGATGCCTTTTCATCCTTCCACGTAACCCCAAGCAGGGGCTGGGTTACCGTTTATCACCGGTCAGCATGTCGCATTCACCGAAGGCTTCTGAAGCTCGAAACCCGGCAGGGGAGGGGCATCGAATAAGCGTGGGGCGGACTGAGGGGGGTTAGCGTGCCTTGTGCGAGGCGAGAGGACACAGCTCCCTAGGGCGATCCTCCTTTCGCTTCTTTGTGGCCCTAAGGAGCATTGGAAAGCATCCACACCACTAAAGTGATTTCATTTGGCGAACAAACTGATCAAAGAACAAAATGCCTCTCAGGAGAGGCTCTGGGCAATCGCCTGGCGGCCGGCAGGAGGCAGTGGCGGCTCGTTCCCGCGCGGCGCGGCCGAGGTTCTCAAACAAGTCCGCGCGGGCCTGAGTAAGCCGAGCTTCCCCGCTTCCTGCCAACCACGGAGGGGCTGGGCCCCAGCTTCGCGCCAGTGATGGGATGTTGCTACGTCCATCTTCCGTGCTCAATCGTTTCCTATATTCCCGAGTCTATGCTTCCAAAACACAACACGCAATTTCTTACAATTTGGAAAAGGATCGAAGCGAGGCGTTTGAAGGGTAGTCGATTATAACGACAGGTACACAACCTTCCTCCAAAAACGGAAGGTTTCGTAAGTGAAAGTTTTCGAAAATCAAACTTTTCTCAGTATAAGAAATGAGGAATCTAATTAAGTGCAGGTCTGAAAAAGGAAATGCTGGATTCAGGAATTTAAGCAAAGGTTCCCGACTCCTGTGCGCGCAGTGGATTAAACGGGCTTCAAATAAAATGCGAATTTTTCCATCCAAAGGCAGGATGCTAGATTTCTTAATAGCTGATGAGTATAAAAGACTCAACCAATCTAAAGGTAGAATCTGGTATGCCTACTCTTAGTACAAATCTGTCATATTTGATGCTTTTAAGCTTGGGAAAAATTTTTTAAACTATAAGGTTAGGCCTTGGCAGTGGTAATCTGTCCTTCTGCCTCGGATTTCCAGTTGACTGGGCCGAGTACACGCATGCTACTCAAGGCTCAGAGGTCGGGGCTGGAGAGTTTAGTCACTGTTGTTTTGCGCCTGGCAAAATGCACTCTAGGCTTTAGAAAATAAAAGATAAGTAAGACATATGAGCATGAGAAACCTCCAAGTTTGCAAGTCAGCTTTAACACTTGACAAACAGGCGCCTGATTACAGGAAAGATTCCTGTAAACGCTAGTGTCATTTTATTATGGATGAGATTGTCTTGTAGGACCCCAAGGACTTCCTCAACTTAAGCATTACAAAAGAATCATTTTTGAAAAAGATTGCAGAAATTTGTAATCTGATACCGGGTTATTGAGCAGGGACTATAAAGAGTACACTGTTGTGGGCAGTATTTCTCAATTTTTCCTCCCCAAGAACTAAAGAAATGTAGAGCTTTAAATTACGATACTAATGAAGTCGATGTCTAGTTTGTTGAAAGGGTGACGTTCAAAGAAAGCATTGCATTCAGACTGCGAAAGTCTGGAAAGAGCTGGGGATAGCGTGATAGCCAATGAAACTGCACGGTTGTTGGAAAATTCAGAGACAGACCAATCAGAGCCTGCAACCTTAGGTAAGCATTTTTCTCATCCAATCAGCACACCCTACGCACTATAAATACCACTAAGTCTTCCAGTCGCCATACTTATCGTGTGTGGCATGTCCTTGTAGGTCCCATTGTTATGGCTCGCACGAAGCAGACAGCGCGCAAATCCACGGGCGGCAAGGCGCCGCGCAAGCAGCTGGCCACCAAGGCGGCCCGCAAGAGCGCGCCGGCCACCGGCGGCGTCAAGAAGCCGCACCGCTACCGGCCCGGCACGGTGGCCCTGCGCGAGATCCGCCGCTACCAGAAGTCCACCGAGCTGCTGATCCGCAAGCTGCCGTTCCAGCGGCTGGTGCGCGAGATCGCGCAGGACTTCAAGACCGACCTGCGCTTCCAGAGCTCGGCCGTCATGGCGCTGCAGGAGGCGTGCGAGGCCTACCTGGTGGGGCTCTTCGAGGACACCAACCTGTGCGCCATCCACGCCAAGCGCGTCACCATCATGCCCAAGGACATCCAGCTGGCGCGCCGCATCCGCGGGGAGCGCGCGTAGTTTGGCTGCCGGTTTTTTCTTTCGAAACTTAAACCAAAGGCTCTTTTCAGAGCCACCCACGTTGTCAAGTAAAGTAGCTGTAAAAATCTCCAGTTCCACAGTTAAACAAAACTAGCCACGCACTTAGAATTGGAGCTGAGGGATCGACAATAATTTGACGGGCTACAGATGTTTAATTTTGTCTAAACATTCCCTGTATTTATGAGCAAAACTGGCCCCTTCAAAGATTAGGTCCTAATTAAAAGCCAGTGGAAGTTTCAAAACGGGCACGAAAGGATTGGTCTTTGAAGAGGATTGAATATGGCCTGTTGAACATCATTTGTAAAACACGAACAGGAACAGTTTACCAAATACGTAGTTTAAAAAAAAAATGGTTTTGTTTGCCAGTGACTACAAATTGCCCGATTTACATTTATTTGATCTTGGCATTTTTTCCCATTACTGAGATTTACTGTGGAAGACTTTTTCCCTTTTCACTCCTAGAGTATTTCTGGAATCAACATGAATTTACTACAAGCGTAGTTCTTTAGAGCAATGTAGCCCAGTTAAATAAAGAACATTGCTCAAGCTGGTTTCTGACCCACCCCCCTCGTGCCCCTACATCCGGGGGCTTGGAGGAGGGGTTAGGGGCGGGGACTGTGGCGTCACATTTCCCGCCTGCGCGCTTTCCATACTCTGTATCTGAAGGGGGCGGGGGACGTAGTTATATAAGGATCGGCTCTCTGCTTCTTTGTCACTTGCTGTTGCTTTGCTTTCCTGAAAGTCATGTCTGGCCGCGGCAAGGGCGGAAGGGCCTGGGCAAGGGGGGCGCCAAGCGCCACCGCAAGGTGCTGCGCGACAACATCCAGGGCATCACCAAGCCCGCCATCCGGCGGCTGGCCCGGCGCGGCGGCGTCAAGCGCATCTCCGGCCTCATCTACGAGGAGACCCGCGGGGTGCTCAAGGTCTTCCTGGAGAACGTGATCCGGGACGCCGTCACCTACACGGAGCACGCCAAGCGCAAGACGGTCACGGCCATGGACGTGGTCTACGCGCTCAAGCGCCAGGGCCGCACCCTCTACGGCTTCGGGGGCTGAGCTCCCTGGTTTCGCCACCAGAACGTTTCATTTCTCACCCAAAGGCCCTTTTCAGGGCCACCCAACTGCTCAATAAAAGAGCTGGCCTAAATTGACAGGGCACTTGAGCCTGCCGCACTCCACCGTAGTTAAAATGAGCGATGTTGAGCCCGAATCCCAGAAGGTTGTGGGATTTAGACAGGAAAAATTAAGTCTGAGAGATTCAGTAGTATACGCCAAAGCAACTCCCTTAGTTAAGCTTCAGTGGTTTATTTTCCCCGCTTCTGTGTTCCCACTCACCGCATAAGAGCAGGGGAGGAGTGACATTCCAAGTCAAAAGTGGGGAATAACCCAGCAGGGTTCGGAACTTGGCAAGGGTTTCCAGGAACAAAGGGGAGCATTGTCCAATCAGCATGTCCCATCAATGGTTGTCAGCCAATCAGAACTGATGATCTCATGCGCTTTCGCCCAGAGGCGAGCTGGATGGGGGGATGGGAAGGCTGGCTGGAGAGGCCAAAGCCCTGCTTTAGAAATTTTAAAAATGTCTCTGCGGATTAGGAGAGAGACTCAGACATCTCAATGGCCCTCGATCAGGTCCCAAGAATTGTACGGAAGCTTTCACCACTAGTAGAATGCTTTGTCTAATGAGAAAGTCTGGAAATGGTGGGCAGGGGAGGGAACCAGATTCAGACTTGAAAATCTGGTTTGTGGGGGAAAGTGCCTTATTCTCTCCTAGCTTGTGGGTCCCTTTTCCCACTTGATAAGATTTCTTAGGGAATGATAAAAGTACCTGGCCCAGCTTAATTTCAGCTGACACTGGGGAGATTCAGAGCGGCACCCCGGGGAGCCAGAGGACCAGAATGGGCCTGGTTGGGAGAGCGGTCACTTTATGTCCTTAGCTGGTGCTCCAAGAGATGCTTACTGGCCTCGTGTCACGTGCCAGATACTGCCGTAGGCAGTGGGTACATCCGCGAGCAAATCGCACAGAATTTCCTGTCCTGGGTCCAGAGGGCACGTAGGGAGGCGCGGGGATACAGATTTTCTGTATGGGAGGGGAGGTGTCGTGGCTATAACGAGAGACGCGACCGGGGAGCCTGGGTGGCTCTGACTTTGGCTGGGGTCATGACCTCATGGTTCGTGGATTCGAGGCCCGCCCCGGGCAGGCTGTGTGCTGACGGCTCAGAGCCTGGAGCCTGCTTCGGATTCTGCGTCTCCCTCTCTCTCTGCCCCTGCCCGGCTCGTGCTCTGTCTCTGTCTCTGTCTCAAAAATAAATAGAACATTAAAAACAAAACAAAACAAAACAAAACCATAGACATGCCTGGCTTCTGTCATGGCTGGCCTGGCGTCTTTATTCCTAGTCTTGAAGACAGCACCATAACCATTTACTGTACTCCCTGGCCTGGTGAAAGCGTCTGAGCCTTCCTCGGTCCTCACACTCATGAAGGCCGTGTTCAGAACAAAGACACTGCTGCCCAATTTGCCAGTCCGCCCCGTTCCTCTGATCCAGAGAAAACTGTCATGCCGACGGATTCAGGCAGTGGTAAGTCAAGGCAGAGTAGATGCGGAATCCGCCGCTGGCGGCACTCTGGTGGGCCTTGGGGTCTTGTGTAGGAAGTTCACGCATGCATTCATTCAACGGATGGGGTCCGGGACATGTACCCCCGAAGAAGCCACCTTGGCATCTTAAATACGATTGACTCCAGGAGTTTGAGCTGCAGAACCAGGAAGATGATCCTGATGCCTCCTTGCCCCTCCTCCCCCCCACTGCTTCCTTTTTCCTGAAAGCAGAAGATAAATCTCTTCTATGAAACGTACCCTCCTATAGCAGGAGGAAGACAAACATCCTTATCACCAACGCTGAGGAATTCAGCGTTGAGGAGTCTGTATGAACAAACCTTGTTACTTCTTTACTCCTAGCCCAAAGCGCTTTCTCTGTTCAATTCTTTAGAAATGTATTGTCTAAAAAGATCCTAAAGCTTCCTGCTCTGATCACTTCCTTCAGTCTCCTATCTTTGTGGGGGCTCCTGTACATGTCTGTAATTAAATCAGTTTTTCTCCTACTAATATGTCTTTTTGTGGCAGGGAGTTCCCAGTCAAGAAGGTAGAAGAGTAGAAGGAAAAATGTTTTTCCTCTCCCTACACAACAGACATTCAGAGCTATTAGTTCTCAGCCCTGTTCCAGGAGCCAGGAAACTCTCAGGGAGAAAACAAAGCCCCTCCGTTCACGGAATTATATTCTAGTTGGGGGAGACAGAACAACAAACAAAATAAATACATATCAACACAGGTGGGGATGCCTGTGCTATGTCTAAGAATGAGCGGAAGGGGGTGTTATTTCACTAAGGGTGGTCAGGAAAGTTCTCTTTTTCTAAGAGGGCGTTGGAGCAGAGGCCTGAATGAAGTCTGCGGCCATGCAGGTGTCCAGGGACAGGGAGCAGACTACTGCGGCCATGCAGGTGTCCAGGGACAGGGAGCAGACTACGTCACACCAAATATGTCTCTGGCATCAAGACGGAAGGCACTGGAAAAACAAACAGGCGCAAGCAAGGCACTCTGACCTCGCCTGTTTCTTCCTGAAAGCAGGAGAGAAACCCCCCCCCCGTACGGAAGACGTCACTCTACCAGGAAGAAAGTCATATTTGTATTGCCTTGGGGGAGGAATCAAGGCCGGGAGAACTGTGTGCAAACCTTGTAAACTAAGCCTTATCTTCCTAGTTACTTTCCCACATTACCTACCCTACCCCAAGCCCCTTGCCTTGTCCTGTTTTCACAGTTTACTATGTCCAACTCAGTACGGAAGTGTTCAAGCTTAACTGGTTCTTCTTCGGGTCCTCGTTTCCTTACGAGGGCACCTTTGTCTCGGAAAACACATTGGCGTACCCCAAAGACTATATATGAAAATACATATGTATTTATGTAAATATAAATGAATCGGATGCTCTTTTCCCATTAGCCTGTTTTATATCAATTTAATCCTTAGGCCGGCTAAACACCCTAAGAAGGCAGAGGTAAACTTTGACCTCCCCTCCAGCAGGATAAGATACTTCTAGGAAGAAAAATCCGGACCGGCGCTCTAAGACTGGCCCATGCTTGCTCCGTTCCGCAGGCGGCAAAAAGCCTGGCGAGGACCAAGAAATGTGACAGCGAATGAGGTCAGAGGGTCGCCAAGGGCCGGGTCGCGTAAAGGCATCTTAGGTAAGGTGACAAACTCAGCCTGCTTGCCTGGGACTTTCTCCAAGTTTGAGAACTGAAAGTCCCACATCCCAGAAACCCCTTAAACTCAGGCAAAGTAGACCTGTTGGCTGCCATCCTTGTAGCCTGTGACAAAGACACTGGCTTTTCTTATGAAGATGGACCACCACTGGAATGTTCTGGGCAGAGGGTGGACAAGACATCTTTTGAAAGGATCACTCTAGCTGTGGGGTGGAGAAAAAAACTAGCCATCAAATGTGGCAACAGAAGGACTAGTGGGGAGTCACGGTCATCTGGACAACAGGTGATCGGGACTTGTCCAGGCGTAGCAGCAGAGGATGTCGGGATAGGTGCCCTGATTGATTGACTTGGAAGACAGAGCTGACTGGGTTGGATGAAAGCTAGGAGAAAGAGCTCAAACAGGACCGCAAGTTTTCTGAGCTGAGCCGCTGGAAGAATGGAGTTCCATTTGCTGAGGTGAGGAATACTGGAGGAAGAACAGATTTGGGGGCTATGTGTTAAGATACCTAATTTGGACAAGCTTGAGATGTAGATTCAAGTAGATATATCAAATACGCGGGTGGGTATGTGACAAACTTCATTATGAAGCTTGAAGTGGGTGGAAGGAGAGTGATAATGTTTTAGAGCTGATTAAGGCCACCCTCCCAAAAACGACCATTGGGAGAAATGACAGAAATGAGAAACAGACAGAAGCTGACACCATCACAGCCTTTAGCGCCACTACAAGCTGACCTGACACGAGAGCTAGGCCGTGGAGTCCTCCTGTTGAGCATAAACTATTTCACAGAACACAGAACCTATCAATAGTGAGACAAAGCACAGAGAAGGGGCCCGGAAATGAGACAAACGTACCCCAGAGGTCCTTTCTTCTTTAGTCGGGCTCCCTAGCATCCCATTTGCTATGGACTGTTTGTATCCCCTGTAAATTCGTATGTTGAAATGTTAACTCACGATATGATGGTATTAAGATATCGGGCACTTGGGTACCAAGTAGGCCATGAGGACGGAGCACTCATGAATGGAATCAGTGCCCTTTATAGACAGAGACTCCAGAAAGTCTGCTGGCCCTTCCCTCTGCACGCGAGGACACGGCAAGACAAGTCTATAAACCAGGAAATGGGTTCTCGCCGGACACCAGACATTGTCTGAATCTGCGGGAGGCCTTGATCGTGGACTCCCAGCCTCCAGAACTGTGAGAAATGAGTTTGTCGTTGGCCAGTCTGTGCTGCTTTTGTGATAGCAGCCTGAACTCACACCACCACTTCAAATACCGGGATAATACTTATCTAGTCCCTTCTGAGGACAGTTTACCTTTCCACTCATTTACCATTACAATGTAGAGTAATAAATGGTGTTTAAATTCTTGTTGATTTCATTCAGTCTTACCGTGTACAGGCTGGCGTTTCCCAAATTTTTCTCTAAACCAGACCTCTCACTCGGAACTCAAGAATCTCTTTGCCAATTGCCTATTCAAGGATCTTCTTGTGTCAGAGAGACATGTTAGCAGAGTTAACCAGACAGCAGAAGTTGTTTTAAGCAAAGGTCAATATATTCCTCAAGCATTAAATCAATACTGACTGTTTCCTTGTCTGATTTGTCAATTAAATTAGAGGACACGCTTGAAAACTTTTTATAACCACATTAGAAAAACAAACAACAACAAAAACACCTTACAATTTATGCAGGAGGCAGGAGGGAGATGAGCCGGACAAAGGGACGAAGGGGGAAGGTCCAAGACAGTCACCAGAGTCCGTGACCCGCAAGGAGGGAGCTGCTCCCTCATCCGCTCAAATTTGCTTCCTGCCTGAGGCCTCAGAGTTCCCAGTAGTCAGAGACCTGAATTACAACAGACTCCCCTTTAACCTGGTAAATGGGCATTTTCAAACTGCTTAGCCAGAGGCTTTTGGAGGCCCGCAGCCTGAGGTGGGAAATCGGCAATGCCAAGGCCCCTTTAAGCTCAAGGACACCACCTGACATCGCTGGGGGCGATCACACGAGAACAAACAGGCTCTCGGGCCACGTACTTTCATCTCCCTGGCTTCCTAAAAGGCGGGAGCACCCCTCTGGGCATTTGTACAAATATTCACCGCGGCCTCCCTGGAACAACGGATTTGGCGACGACTGAAGCTCTCCCGCCAACGGGACTGCAAGCTGGGCGAAAGGAATACAGAGGAGGCGAACTCCTCCCCCAGAGGAGCTGTGGGTCCAGGGACCTCCAGGCACCTCCCATTGGCTCCCCTCGGCCTGCCCCTGCTCCGGATTGGCCCGCGGCCGTACTGTGCGGAGAGCTGATTGGCGGAGCGAGACGGTGCGGCTCGGCTTGCACGGAGGACTGAAACCTAAGCCTTAACCGGCTGGCGAGGCGAACCTTCCCAACAGCCGCACAACAGAAGGAAGCGAGGAGGGGAGACGCGTACAACTCTCTTGAGAGAAAGTGGGCGGCCCTGAAAAGGGCCTTTAGAGAAAAAAGTGGTAATAAGGGTTTAGCCCCCGAAGCCGTAGAGGGTGCGGCCCTGGCGCTTGAGCGCGTAGACCACGTCCATGGCCGTGACCGTCTTGCGCTTGGCGTGCTCAGTGTAGGTGACGGCGTCCCGGATCACGTTCTCCAGGAAGACCTTGAGCACCCCGCGGGTCTCCTCGTAGATGAGGCCGGAGATGCGCTTGACGCCGCCGCGCCGGGCCAGCCGCCGGATGGCGGGCTTGGTGATGCCCTGGATGTTGTCGCGCAGCACCTTGCGGTGGCGCTTGGCGCCCCCCTTGCCCAGGCCCTTCCCGCCCTTGCCGCGGCCAGACATAGCTGCCTGTGTGCACAGTGCGAGTAAGTCACAGCGATGGCCCTGCTGGCCCGACGGGAGTAATTATAAGCAGTCGTCGGACCAGGTTGAGAACCGAAAGCGCGGGCGGGAACCGGGGCCCCGCGGCCGCACCCCCCGGGCTCCGCCCCCTCTGGGCTGAGAGCCAATGGCGATGTGGGGGAGGGGAAGGTTAGGAATTTCACTTTTAAGCTCTAGATTTTGCTGAGACCGTTGATATTTGTATCTGAAATTGTATCTTCCCGCGAGCATGGCTTTTATAACCAAGTCCCGTCCTTCCTCCTTCAGAAGGGATGATTGGTAGCTGGGAAGGGCACCCTAAGATGTCGCCCTAAAGCAGGAGCGGAGGAGTTCAGGGCGCACCTTCCCCAAATACGCCACGTTCCTACGAAGGGTACAGAAGAGGGCGCCCCCAAACAAGCCTCGCTGACATAAGGGCTATTTGGGGGCAGTTGAGTTTTAAGAAATACCAGACGCGGGAGAATCTCTAAAAGCAGAGAAGAACTCCCTCTTCCTTAAGGGGCATTTTACATTTGTAAAGGAGATCTCGGTCTCTGTCCCCCTCCCTGTGCCAGAAAGAGGAGGAGGACCAAATCTATGACTGTTGTCAGTGGACCCGGGCCTGAATTCTGCACAGCGACCCTGCCTTGTTTCGCACCCTTTTCCGGGGAGCTGGTGACCGGCGCCTGTGCGCGCCCCTCCGCACGGACCTCGCCTGTCTCCAGTGGACGCTGGTACGGAGGTGGCGACCTTTTCAGGGAGTTTCACTCCGGTTTTCAGAGTTTCTCTCTCATGGATATATGAGGGATAGATGTCATCAAACCTCTGTCTTTCTCTCGTTAATCTGCCTTTTATGACGGGTCTCAGCCAAAGACCCAAAAGGGAAGGGGAACGTTGATTTTCCTCTGTTACACCTGTTTGACCTTGTAAACTTGCCTTTCGTTTTCTTTATGTGTTCAGGTGGAGTGTTGACAGCACTCAGGGAACTTTTGTAAAGACTGAAATTACCTAATGTAAGCATAAGCCTAGAACAGAGATGGGCACGAAGGCGTCCTACATAAATGCGCCTGGTTTCTAGTTGGTATTGTTGCTTAAGAGAACCTGCCGAGTAAGGATCTGGCCCTGAGGCTTCATTTTCAGGCTTTTACTCTCAGCGTAATAGAAGCAACACAGATACGTGGCTAATAGTTTTTGTTGTTTTAATCACAACATTTAGTAAAGTACAAGACATTGATGGATTCTGGATTTTTTGGGTTTGTTTTCAATGAGAGTATAGTGACATACGGTAGTGTACTAGTGTGCAACATAGTGAACGGACAGTCACATACTGTCTCATCGCTGACTTATTGTAGAACTGGATGTTTTTACTTCTTAATCACTTTTATCTTTTTTGCCTCTTACTCTTTGCCCCCAAACTACCAATTTCTTTTATTTATCTCTGTGCAAATTCTTGCACGGTCCATATATCTTTTGACCAAAACTACCAATACCATACTGTTGACCAGAAGCCTGGTCACAACATAGTCTATTATATGTAGTTTGTATATGTATTATATATTGCATTTTTATTATAAAGTAAACCAGAGAAAGTAAAATGTTATCAAGAAAACATACGGCAGAGAACATTTGCAACCTTTATTGAAGGTTTCGAGGCGGACCCTCCTATGGGGTGAAACACTTGTTGGAGGGTACAGATCAAGAAATGTTTAGGATGGCCATGGTCACCATAAGCACCTGAAGGTTGACAGCCACTTTTCTTGAGCCAATTGGGTGGCTCTGAAAAGAGCCTTTGGGTTTAAGGTTGGCGATCCTTCCTTAAGAACTTACGCGCGCTCCCCGCGGATGCGGCGCGCCAGCTGGATGTCCTTGGGCATGATGGTGACGCGCTTGGCGTGGATGGCGCACAGGTTGGTGTCCTCGAAGAGCCCCACCAGGTAGGCCTCGCACGCCTCCTGCAGCGCCATGACGGCCGAGCTCTGGAAGCGCAGGTCGGTCTTGAAGTCCTGCGCGATCTCGCGCACCAGCCGCTGGAACGGCAGCTTGCGGATCAGCAGCTCGGTGGACTTCTGGTAGCGGCGGATCTCGCGCAGGGCCACCGTGCCGGGCCGGTAGCGGTGCGGCTTCTTGACGCCGCCGGTGGCCGGCGCGCTCTTGCGGGCCGCCTTGGTGGCCAGCTGCTTGCGCGGGGCCTTGCCGCCCGTGGACTTGCGCGCTGTCTGCTTCGTGCGAGCCATAACGATGGCGGACAGAGAGTGTCTTCACCGAAAGCGGTGAAAGGCGCCCAGCCCTCCTTCTTTTATACAGCCTGGCCACCAACCATTGGGCCCAAGCACATTCAAAAGTTCGCGCGCCCTCCCCGGATTGGCCCAGCTCCGCACGGGAGCCCGGATTAAGAGTTGCTTTCAGGTTGGTGAATGAATCCTAAACCCCGCCTTTAAATGTGGTTACTCTGACGTCATTTATTTACCCCTTCGCTCCTATATCCGCTGTAGACAAAAATCTTGCACGGATAGCTTGGTATTTTAAAATGTAAAGTAAGGTAATCATTGAAAGTAACATCCAATGGGACTTTCCAATGGATGTTTTGTTGCTGGTGTTTTTTAGAGAAACCATCAAGATATTCTGCAGGTGTTTAAGTAAATATATACATGGGCTGCATCTAAAATGACATTTAGTTTTCTTGGGTGTGGCACATATATTGAAGAGAAATTAACAAAATGGTCTTTATTTAGAAGCTCGAATTACCAAGGATCTGTGACTTATACTCATTGGTTCAGCAAACATGCCATGTTTTCATAAACTTGGGTTTTGATGATGTATTCTATAAAATGAGGCATTTGGGGAACCTAGCGCTTTTCACTATTACGTCCTTCTTCAAAACCAAGCTACCGTCGTTGCGAAAAACTTTCAAACTTCATCTGTGGAACATACCAATGCCCTTTCCTGCTTGACTAGAAAATGCACCCTACACGGCAAACCACGGTGAATGGGGTTAACAATGTTTACCCTAAATTCCTGTGTCGCGCTTCTCTCCAAACAGCTAAAGCACTTTTATGGGGGCAAAGCTTTCCGGGGGCAATTTTGACATTTCACCACCCATGTTTTGAAACGCTGATATGTTCAAAGCACGACAGCTCTTTTAAAGGAAACTGTGGGTGGCTCTTAAAAGAGCCTTTTTAAGTAGTTAGGTTGACTTCCTCTAAATCAGGCAAAAGAAGCCTGCGTAAAAGACGTCAACAGCTTATTTCCCCTTGGCCTTGTGGTGGCTCTCGGTCTTCTTGGGCAGCAGCACCGCCTGGATGTTGGGCAGGACGCCGCCCTGCGCGATGGTGACGCGGCCCAGCAGCTTGTTGAGCTCCTCGTCGTTGCGGATGGCCAGCTGCAGGTGGCGCGGGATGATGCGCGTCTTCTTGTTGTCGCGGGCCGCGTTGCCCGCCAGCTCCAGGATCTCGGCCGTCAGGTACTCGAGCACGGCCGCCAGGTACACGGGCGCGCCGGCCCCGACCCGCTCCGAGTAGTTGCCCTTGCGGAGCAGGCGGTGCACACGGCCCACCGGGAACTGCAGCCCGGCCCGCGACGAGCGCGTCTTGGCCTTGGCGCGAGCCTTGCCGCCCTGCTTTCCGCGTCCAGACATGACCAATGCAGAAAAAACCAAACGCCCTCAAACGAAAACGCAAGCAGTATAGAGCTAGGCTGGGAGCAAGAGAAGTATTTATACTAACTGGCGGTATGCTGAATACAAGTTTCCCATTGGCTCTTTTCAAGTAACCAATGAAACCTCAGAATCAGCATCCTTCATTTGCATAAAAGCCCTCCACCTAGCGGCAGGGTTTTGAATGCGCCACTGGAATCTTGGTGTGAGGAGCTTTTACTTTAGCACTAGTGATTGAAATAGTTTGATGTCCTCAATAATACTAGTTTAAAATCCAATCCGAAGCGGGAACGATTGTCCTCATTGCTCTGTCTTTTGGCTATTTGTCCTTTTCCAGGATCGTGACTGATGCTGGAAAGGAATAAACAGAACAACCTCGAAAATAGTTTACATATAAAAAATACATCTGTGCCAGCGGTTGCTTGAACTCTTTGAACCTCACAAAAGAACAGAAAGAAAGGAAGCCAACAATTCTTTGTCAGAGCCCAAGTCTTAGAAGTGTCTGAACAATGAAAACTAAAGGCAAGAACTGGCCCATCCAGTCCGGAATGCAAGACACTAAGTCCTGTATTTAAATCTTTATCTTACACGTGAGGCCTTAAGCGATCGCCTTGAAGGCAGGTAGAGTACTGTTTTCATTTTAGAGAATGCACAAGTTAGAGACCCAGATTGTGTGATTTTTGTTGTTGTTGTTTTGTTTTTTTGTTGTTTGTTTACCTTACACAGGCTTGCGCTGAATTCTTGAGACTGATGTGGAAAACAGGCCAATGAAAAATTAACTTTCCTTACTGACTACAGCCTTTGCAATAGGCAGTGACGTTCTTCCAGGAGCTCCGCTGCCGGGATGGTGACACTTCGCTGGGGTCAAAAGGCAATCTTAGCTTAACATTACCCCGACCCCCCAGGGTCCTGTAAGTCTACTTGAACATATAAGAATTCCTTTGAAAACTTCCTTTATCTCTACCGTCACAAGCTACATGTTGGCAATCATACTCCAAGCTTATGGCTCACTGGTAAACGCCTGAAGGGTCTCATGACGGAGGTTTCACTAAACAGTAATAAATGACCTTTTCCTAACAGCAGTTAGCCTCTCGAGGTCCTGGAAACCTTGCTTCCAAAAACCTTTAGAGACTTACGCCCTCCCTAACACCCTCCCAACCCGAGGGTATATAATCAGTCGCCCATCACAACCCCAGTGTAATTCTTTCTGCCCCTGGGTCCTGTCCCCATGCTTTAATAAATAATATCACCTTTTAACGCCAAGGATGTCTCAAGAATTCTTTTTTTGGCCATCCGTTCCGGACCCCCCACCACTCCAAAACCGCATCAGGACCTAGGACTCCAAACTTCTGGTTGGGAAAGTCATCGCCCCCATCGCCATTCCCGACTCCCACCCTATTTTCTCCCCTGGCTACAACACAAAGGATTCTAGTTGGTTCAGAAAATCCCTCCGTCATCCAGATCCTACTGCACCCCTTGCGCTAAACGGGCTGAGACATTGAAACGCAAACACAAGGAGTCTCGGGACCCTGAGGAAACGAGGGCAGGAACACCCAAGCACTGAAATACACACACAAAGATGATGTATTAGAAACGCGGAGTTAACATTACCGCAGAGGCCGTGCCTGGTCTTAGCGCTCCTGTCCAGGAATAGAACATCGAGAGAGATTGCCGCGAGCGGGAGGAATCTTGCTGGTTTTCCTTTTATGGTCCGTGAGACCGCCCTAGACGGGCCCAGGAGGAGGTGGACAGTTACTTCAGGACTTTGTGCAGGCTCAGGCCTAAAGGTCCTCTGAGTTCCAAACAGGACGGTTAAAGGAACAAGAACATATGTGTGAGAAAAATCTGCTCATAAGCCAACTGTCAGAGAAACATCCTTTGCTCCAGGGAACCGGGCAGCAGAGTCAAGGTGTTCATCTTCCGTTTCTTTTTTTGCCTCAAGTCTCCAGACGCTTAGGGCTTTTCTCTTGATGATATTCAACCTCCGGTTAATTTTTCATCATGATCTTCAGTAGCGACAACGGCAATAAACAATAATCCCTGGCCCAGTGTCTTTGCAAGATGAAGATATAAAAAGATATCTCGAATCCCGCCTCAAAGACTTGATACTCTGGCAAAGGGCAGGACTGTTACGGCTGACAATTAACTAGAACAGGATCTTCTGCATTCAGAACCGAAGGCGTGAGCCGTCAGGACTCGGAGAGTGCATGGCGGAGAGGAGTCACCACTGCGAATCAGAAGGGCCAAGAGAGTTCATGAGGGAGATGAGAACTCAGCCTTCCTTCCACACAGACTCGCTGACCACCGGCTAAATGCCAGAGAGTTCCAGGCCCACGGAACACAGCAGTGAGGAAAGCAACTGGAAACCTGTACCCTCGCGTATACCCTTGTGGCTCAGGCCATGATCTCCTGGTTCATGAGGTCGGGCCCCACGTCGGGCTCTGTGCTGGCAGCTCGGAGCCTGGAGCCTGGAGGCTTGTTCAGATTATGTATCTCCCTCACGCTCTGCCCCTCTCCCGCTCGCACTCTGTCTGTCTCTCTCTCTCAAAAATAAATGAACATTTAAAAAAAATTTTTTTTAAAGAAGAGTGCCAGAAGGGAGTTCTTGAAAAACAAAAAAATAAAATAAAATAAATGATATAAGATTTTTGGAACATGGGGAAAGAAGAAAGACAAAAAGAAATATGGGTAAATACAATTCTCTTGAATCTTCTGAAGTCTGTTTAGAGGCCAAATTTCTAACATTATCTGATGTGGTTCTCAATATATAGAGAGGAAATATTTCAGATTATTATGCACAAGAGAGGGTAAATGATTTAAAAGGAGCTAAGCTTGGTACACTTGAACTGGGAACACATAGACACTAGGGGACTGTGATGTTATGTGTATGTAATACGTAGAGAAATCACTAAAAAACTATCCAAAGACAATAGATGAATCAGATTCAAGTTGTCTACAGAAAATACTCAAGTAGCCCACAGGAAAGCCAGAACTAGAAAACGAAAATGAATAACCGTGAGGTGAAAACAAACAGACAAGCAAACAAAACCACCCGAAAACAAAAACTAAAATGGCAAACTTAAGGCCTAACATGTATGGGAGAAAAATTTTTCCTCCACCCTTTGAGGGCTCCTGGCTGAGTCCGAGATTGAAACTGCCAAAGATAAATTAGCAGAAGAAAAGCATCAAATTTTACCGGAATTTGTACACATACTTGGGAGCCTTCCCTAAAAAATGAAAGTCCTCAAGAAGTGACCAGAGCGGGAAGCTTTTATACCCTAAGACAATGAAATACCTCTCCAAAGGACTGAAAAGACAAAGGGGTTTGGGCAATGGTAGTAAACAGTGAAGGAGTAACAACGTTTGTTCGTATGGCTTTCTTGGCCCTAACTTCCCTGCTTCTGGTAATAAGTATGTTTCCCTAATCCTGTCTTTAGGGAAGAGGGGCAGAGGGAGAGGAGGTCACAGTGAACTTCTTGCCTTGCTGGTTTCCCAAACTCCTCTGGTTCAAAATAATTCAGTATGTCAAGGTGCCATCTTTTGGGGTAGTATGTCCTGAACCCCATCCAATGCCAATAATTGCATTAAATGTACATGGCCTAAACACATCCTTTAAAAAACAGAGATTGGCTGAGTGGATAGAAATATGTGCTTCAAATGTACGCTCTTGTAGGGAAAGAAAAATAATTTTGCATCTTTGTTGGCTGAGACCCCTCTCCCCGGGAAATAAAAGATTAACAGGAGAAAAACAAACAGAGGTTTAAGAACATGTGTACCTCTGGTATACAAAGGAGAGATCCGGGAAATACCGAGTAATGCCCCAAATGGCCCAGTCCACCACCTTAAATATGACCTCCAGCTAAAGACAAAAGATGTTGGGGGTGGGGAGTGGGCAGGGCCGTTCTGGGAGGTTACCAGGCGAAGCACTTGTAACCCTGGTATGGCTGTTAGGCAGATGTAACTCTTTGCCTTCTCCAATGCGTCCCCATAGTTTTAGTCATCCTTCTTTTCCTAGGACGGAGAGGGAAACACTCTTGCAAATGCAGATTTCCCTCACAAATGTAAATTTCTCTCACAAATGACTAACTTCTACTAGGTTTTCAAAGCTTTTGAAAAGTCTGCTATTTAAAGAAGTAAATCAGGGGCGCCTGGGTGGCTCAGTCCATTAAGCATCCGACTTTGGCTCAGGTCATGATCTCACAGTTTGTGGGTTCGAGCCCCGCATCGGGCTCTGTGCTGACAGCTCAGAGCCTGGAGCCTGCTTCAGATTCTGTGTCTCCCTCTCTCTCTGCCCTTCCCCTGCTAACGCTCTCATCTCTCTCTCTCTCTCTCTCTCTCAAAAATGAATAAATATTTAAAAAAATAAAGGAGTAAATCATCTGCTCAAGGTAATCTTTACATCAAAGAGGCATATTTCAGGGTGGCAAGTAATGTCCCCTTTCACGGTCTACAAGGAACTCACTTGAAATAGAACTACACGCGCAGGTTGAAATTAAAGGGTAGGAGAAGAGAAACCATGTAAATATCAACAAAAGGAATCAGGAGTGCCTGTACTCCATCAGGTCAGTAAACCAGAGCTAAGAAAATTACCAGAGATGGAAAGGAACATTACAGAACAAGAAGAGGGTCGATCTACTTAGAAAGTTAGCAAATACATAGACCCCAGCAAATGGCATCGGCACTCATTTGCATCTGTAAACCAGCAACCAGAATGCAGAGATGGAAAAATGTTCCCTTCTTCCTTTCTAGGCCCTTTGGCTGGTTTAGTAATTGTATTGCAGATTAACAGGAGAAAAACAAATGTAATTTCTTATGTATGAGAGCCCCGCAAAGACATGAGACTCAGATGATGAGGAGGTGTGGGGCGAGCCGAGGGCAAAGTTCAGGCCAACTGCCCCTCCCCGCCCCCAGGTGGGACATGTGCGATATTCCCCAGACACTCCTGGCGGCCCAAGAACACGAGAAAGGAAAGAAAGCGGATGGGGGACTGATAGAGACCAGCGGTCATGCAGGACACGAGTCTCCTTCGGTTTACGAAAAGCTTAGTAAATCCAAGAAAATGGTAATTTTATCCATAGCCTAATTTCCAGAAACCTCTGGAAACTATTTCCTGGAGCCCTCATATCATCCTCATCATGATGTAAGGGGGTGTAAGTGCTGGCCACGGTGATAGGGGAAACTCAGCAGATGAAAAATTAAATTGACAAGTCTTTGAAACTGGCCGAGTGACCTCCCTCGAGGAGCCCAGCTGCCCAGATGGTGACGCTTTGCTGGGGGCAAAAGGGAATCTCGGCTTAACTTTATCCTGACCCCTAGGGTCCTGTGAGTCTCCTTAAATACATAAAAATTCCTTTGCAAACCTCCTGTGTCTTTAACCCCCAAGTATATGTTGGCAACTATACTGCAAGCGTATGGCCCGGGATACACATCCAAAGGGTCTCAGGACTGAGGTCTTACTAAATGGTAATAAATGACATTTTTCTAACAACAGCTACCCCCTCAAGGTCCACTGTTGACCCTTCTGTGTCCAAAGTTGGCGCCTTATCAGATACAACGGGGGAGATTTTATAAAAAAAAGTTTTCTGGCTTCTCTGCACTCCCCACTATAGATGGGGGGTCCTACCACGGAGCCCAGGCATCTGATTTTTAAAAAAGTCTCCATTCACTTGTTAAAGATTAGCCAGGTATTCGGTAGAGATGACAAAAAGGCCTGGGTCTGAGTTTAGGAGGCTTGGGGTTTAGTTTGAACTTGTGAATGAAGGGTAGCGTTTTAGATAAAGCCTCAAATATCAGGAAGGAAGCAGGGAGCAGGAGGGAGAGAGAGGAGAAGAAATGGGAGGAAGCAAGCAGGCAGGCAAAAGTTTTGAAAGAGAAGATGGGGAGAAAATAATCCGTACCTCAGATGGTTTGGAAGGGGATGGGAAATGATATACCAGCCAGATCTGGCCTCTCCGGGGTAAGAACATAAGTCAGTGATTCTTAAACTGTAGCCCGAGTTGCATAATTAGAAAAGTTGAGGGGGGGGGAGTGCTGGGGAGGGGTTGAGGGAGATGTCTTTTTATAATAATGAATTTTTAAGGCGGGGGGTCTCTTTCGCAGCTATATTTTGCCCTTGCTGAGACAAGAAATCTTACACAGCGGTCTCTGACCTATGGGATCTGGGAAAAGAGAATTTAAATTTAACTTTGCATTTTAAAGAGGCCCTTTTAAGAAATCCTACTCTAAATTTTATTTCTCCATCCAGAGGACAGACACTGTTGTAGGTCACACACATAAAGCATTCATAAACCGATAAAAAACAAACAAACAAGAAATACCCGCGCCCGCCCCCCCGTTTCATAGGCAGTCAACAGCTCAGTTCTCCTCCCCCAAACCGGGACCCAGACCTGCCTTAATACCTCCTGTTCCTCAACCAAGGCCATTACTGTCTCTTGGGAATGATTTTTGGCGCCCCGGTTCTTTCAAAAAGGTTTACGAAGAAAACCCAGCACCCCTTCCTCTGCGGGGCCCTCCCCGCCAGCCAACCAGGGGACGCGATAGAGATACGCGGGAAATTCAAACTCTTTGTCCTCCTAGAGCGGCAGGGCCGCGCGTCCCGCCCTTCTAGTGGCGTTCCAGAAAAACCCGTGACACAGGGAATAGCCCGGAGTTCTGGCAGGCAAGAAACACTGAACCGGCTTTGCACTGGCTGTTGCCATCGGTAAACCATTCTAATGCGCAACTAGAGTGATTGCATTCAATCTGGGCGCAGAGAGCTCGAGGTGCAGGCCGTGGAGATGCCCGCGGGAACCAGGGCGGCTTCGCTTGCCCTTCCCCCAACGCTTTAGGGCAGCGGGAGTTTAGGCTCCGGGAATGCACGCGCCTACCTGCTCTTTCCGCCGCCGGAACCTCTCCTCCTCCCAATGTATGCATTATCCCCCGAGGCTCCCTGTTTTGAAACGTTGGCCACTTCTTTACCTAGCAGGGCAATTCCGGGCTCCTTTAGAAACATGCGGACACAGGGAAAGGAACGAGCACTTCCAAGCATTCGGAGCTTTAGGCTGAAAAACCTTACAGGTGAAATAGCGCTTTGAGGCATTGCCCCACAGTACTGTATTTTGCTGAAAGCCCAGTGAGTGACCATCCAAATCCACTCTCCGCTCTAGAAAGGCCTCTACGGATCATCTCAGGTTCCTTAGACATGAACTATAGTAGTGCAGCCTTGTAATTACTCAGCTAGGAAATGGCAGTTATAGCTCTCCTTCGACCAAGTGGGTGGCTCTGAAAAGAGCCTTTGGGTTGGAGCGTGCCTGCCAGCACACTCACTTGGAGCTGGTGTACTTGGTGACGGCCTTGGTGCCCTCGGACACGGCGTGCTTGGCCAGCTCCCCGGGCAGCAGCAGGCGCACGGCCGTCTGGATCTCCCGCGACGTGATGGTCGAGCGCTTGTTGTAATGCGCCAGGCGCGACGCCTCGCCCGCGATGCGCTCGAAGATGTCGTTGACGAACGAGTTCATGATGCCCATGGCCTTGGACGAGATGCCGGTGTCGGGTGCACCTGCTTCAGCACCTTGTACACGTAGATGGAATAGCTCTCCTTGCGGCTGCGCTTGCGCTTCTTGCCATCTTTTTTCTGCGCCTTCGTGATGGCCTTCTTGGAGCCCTTCTTCGGGGCCGGAGCGGATTTGGAGGGCTCAGGCATGGCTTTTTCCTAAGAGCTGTAGAAACGCTAGGTCGCAGTTGCCACAACAAACGTCAGTGTTGTGAGGAGTCCAGAGCCCATTCTTTTATAGTTCTTCAATGCAAATGAGGGTTCAAGAAGTATCACTTCTGATTGGATAAAAGCAGAACACTTTCATTGATGGGAGGGGTTTATGCAAATAAAGAATTCACAGTTTCTCTTCCTATTGGATACACAGACAAACATATTTTGACCAATGGGATAGCTTATTGGCTCATCCCTGCGCTGCCTACAAAAGGATTTTTCCCCCTCCCTGAGCAGTTAGTTTTCTCTGTCCTTGTCTCATAGAGCTCTGGGAAGTTATTTAGACTGTTGATATGTCTGGACGTGGGAAGCAAGGGGGTAAAACCCGAGCCAAGGCCAAGACGCGCTCGTCGCGGGCTGGCTTGCAGTTCCCCGTAGGTCGTGTGCACCGCCTGCTTCGCAAGGGCAACTACGCCGAGCGGGTCGGGGCGGGCGCGCCCGTGTACCTGGCGGCCGTGCTCGAGTACCTGACGGCCGAGATCCTGGAGCTGGCGGGCAACGCGGCCCGCGACAACAAGAAGACGCGCATCATCCCGCGCCACCTGCAGCTGGCCATCCGCAACGACGAGGAGCTCAACAAGCTGCTGGGCCGCGTCACCATCGCGCAGGGCGGCGTCCTGCCCAACATCCAGGCCGTGCTGCTGCCCAAGAAGACCGAGAGCCACCACAAGGCTAAGGGCAAGTAAAATGTAGCCCAGAGCACCACGGATTTTCCAATTTCCTGCGACTAAAGGCTCTTTTCAGAGCCATCCACGTTTTCACATGAAAGGCTGGTAACCAGATAATGCTACATTGGTAGAATCAGTCCTGAAAACATTTGTAAAACAAAAGGTAACGCATAAAACCTTGAGTTAAAAAGAATACACTTTGTATCCCAGATGGAACTGAGCTACAAGAAAGCAAAGGGGTTAAAATATAAGCATAACGAGCAGAGAGGACATTTGCGTTTGGCCAATAAGACACCGAGCGGGATTTTCAAATTTTTAGGTTTAAGGAGGAACCATTTTATCAAACTGAAGTCCGAGATCATTTGTTGCTGTCCAGTGTAATGTGCATCAGTATTAGGAGACAAAGGGCTTTACATGGCTATTTTCCAAGTCCATCTATGGACCCTGTATGTAGCTTCACGCGAGAAAACTGGACTAATGGAGATATAATGACCAAAGACCTTGGAAGTGGCAGTCCAGGCGACCCGAGGTTTACTTAAAAATAAATCATCCAGGGGCGCCTGGGTGGCTCAGTTGGTTGAGCGACCGACTTCAGCTCAGGTCATGATCTCACGGTCTGTGAGTTCGAGCCCCGCGTCGGGCTCTGTGCTGCCGGCTCGGAGCCTGGAGCCTGCTTCGGATTCTGTACCTCCTTCTCTCTTTGCCCTTCCCAGCTCATACTCTGTCTCTGTGTCTCTCAAAACCAAAAATAAAAACGTTAAAAAAAAAAATAACTCCTCCAACAGTCTAGAGAAGACAATAGCACTCAGGGAAATGTGCAGGACTGGCAACATTTGAGCCTGTCAAAAATTTAGACTCTCAACTACCACATAGGATTACTGAACCACAAGTTACATTTCACACAGTGAAATCCTCGTAACGCACACTACTTAGTAAACAGAACCTAGAAACTGAAAAAAGGGAGAGGTGGAGTAATTCATCCAATCAGGCTGTCCAGGAATTAATTTACCCTTCGGCCAATGGCTTTTTCGCGCGGATCTTTTGAAAAATTACAAGACCAATCAGAATGCTTCTTACTGTATATAAAGGGAACTTCGGCTTTCCCCGCCAGGTTCTGGGTGTGTCTTTCACTGTTCCGAATGGCTCGCACGAAGCAGACGGCGCGCAAGTCCACGGGCGGCAAGGCCCCGCGCAAGCAGCTGGCCACCAAGGCGGCCCGCAAGAGCGCGCCGGCCACCGGCGGCGTCAAGAAGCCGCACCGCTACCGGCCCGGCACGGTGGCCCTGCGCGAGATCCGCCGCTACCAGAAGTCCACCGAGCTGCTGATCCGCAAGCTGCCGTTCCAGCGGCTGGTGCGCGAGATCGCGCAGGACTTCAAGACCGACCTGCGCTTCCAGAGCTCGGCCGTCATGGCGCTGCAGGAGGCGTGCGAGGCCTACCTGGTGGGGCTCTTCGAGGACACCAACCTGTGCGCCATCCACGCCAAGCGCGTCACCATCATGCCCAAGGACATCCAGCTGGCGCGCCGCATCCGCGGGGAGCGCGCGTAAAGGCGACTTCCTGGTTGAAAAAGGCTCTTTTCAGAGCCACCCACACTTTCTCTAAAAGCAGCTGTAATTTGGCTGTAAGCTTAGCTGTTGGGGCGTACTGCAGCCGATACGGAAGTTAGTAATTTACAGGCGTGCTTTAGTATTAGGTAGCTGAACGTCGCATGTCCTTCTTCCCACTCCGTAGTTCTGTTAAGCGCTTTAATAGGCATATTTGTCACTCGCGTGGCTACTTGTTGCAGAATACAGATCCAGTTAAAAGTTTCACGTGTATACAGGAAATCGAAGACCAAGTAACCTCTTAATTGAATTTGAGTTTTCCGGGGAGGGCTGTTGGGTTTTTTTGTTTTGTTTTGTTTTGGGTTTTTTTGGTAATTTTTGAGAGACCGTGCGTGTGGGGGAAGGGCAGAGAGAGATGGAGACCCAGAATCTGAAGCAGGCTCCAGGCTCTGAGTTGTCAGCACAGAGCCTGGCGCAGGGGCTTGAACTCAGGAACCACGAGATCATGACCTGAGCCGAAGTCGGAAGCTTCACGGACAGAACCACCCAAGCGCCCCCTCCAGGGAGTTTTTGTTCACATTTGTACTGCGATTGGCTGAAAAGCACTTACATCGATTTCATTTTTATCTGATTGGGCTTTTAATTAAAGAGAACAGCATTTAGTTAAGTGAGTTTGTAGGCGATCCTGACCATCTCCTGTAACTCCCGCTTTAGTCCACTAAACATAATAAAAATCTAATAGCATGAGCAGTATCCATCAAGTTTTCAGGAGTCCACAAAACATACATGTATCCTGACTCCAGAATCGGGTATTGGTCTACTTCGCATGGACTGGAAGCTCGGATGATAGAAACTGACTTCAGTAATCACTGGAGACCCACTAAGACCTTTAGGCAACAAGAAAAATAAGCCTTATCATTATTCCAATCCAAATTTCTTTGCTTCCGCATCTTGAAATCAATGGGATTTGAGATGCTGAGGGATCGCAACACTAGAGCCCTCTCTTACCCATGTCCCCTTTTAATAAGTACGAAATCACCCACTTAAGTGTTACTGTTTTTGTTAGTTTCCTAAATTTAAATGTATAGCGAACTGACGGTAGTTCAAGTTTTCTGTGGCCTAAAATTTACACCACTTGGCAACCCTTAACATTTACAGTTCAAAATTTCAAATACGAAACTAGATAGTGAATATGAATTTATAATGGAAAGATGAGCCAAATTCCAAATTTGCAAAAATAAAATCCTAGCCATCACAAAGTTTAGAAAAACAGCACATTTTATTAACTCTTGAACACAAGGCTATAATGCCTATTTTCCTATTTTTGTCTGCATACTCCTACTTCATCTTCACTTGAAAGTTATTTGATAATGTTTTCTCTATAGACAACAGGAAGAGAATTCAGTGTTTCCTCCGGCACAAGTGATCACAAGTTTTGTTCTTTGATCACTTAGTAGAGTTTCGGCTTCAAAGCACATTATAGGGAATGTCATGTTTCAGAGCGTTTTCTAATTTAGAAGATCCTGTCCAGCTTCTTGCATACGTGGTTGTAAAATTTGGAAGCATTCCTCGTTGGACTAGCTTCCAGTTCTGTACATTTCAAATCTTGATTCATCTGTGCTATACGCTGGCTGCCAGGGCGGTCGCCACAGATCCGTAGATGTCATACAATGATGTCGAGTCTGACATCTTGTCCGTAATCCAGTGAGTTTGTCCGTGAACAGGAAACTCCCTGCCACCATCCTCACATCGTGTTGGCTAGACCTGAACTCTATGTGAGCACACCTGCAAATCCACTTAACGCTGAGAGGTCCCGGACCTAAGGGGCAAGGGGCGGCCCTAACACACTTCCTGCTCCAAAAGACTAGGAAGTAGAAGATGGACCAATCAATCAGGCTCCACCCCTCACCAGACCAGCATGGACCAATCCATAGAGCACCCGTACCCCCCAAATACAAACTCACCAAGGACCTAGACACACCTGTTTCTCGCCTTGGGATTCGCGCCGAAATGTGCTTAAACGGAGCCTGCGTGCTCCTCTCAGGGTCGCCATTTTACGGAGTGGCTGACCCCAGCATGCTGGAATCCAATAAACGCTCTTGCCTTTGCATACGTGTCTCGTGGTCTATGGGGGGCGATCCGAGGACCCCAACAACATCTCATTAACCCCAAACTAAATACGTTCAGCTAAGTCTTCTCTTACCCAAATCCAGGTACGTTCTTCGGTATCTCAACATAATCAAAGGGTGAACTGTAATGAAAGGGAAGATTAACGGCCGACAAACAAGTTTCACCAGCTGTGAATACAATATCTCGACACCGAAATTTTACAAAAAAATGAGACCCAGTCAATACACTCCCAAGAGGCCCTCTCAGGTCTTTGGGCCTCACGTTTGAGTGTCATGAGCTTCCGGGTAAATCTGCTTCTGATCCTGGCTACACTGTTTTAAACTATCTCCGGGCTCCCCCTGCCCTCCCACCTCTGTTCTCACACCTCAGCAAAGCGCCCTAGGAGTTGAGAATCACTGGTCTGGGACGACTCGCCGGCCTCTGGGACAGCGCTTAGCTTGGCATGATGCTTTGAACGGTGGCACCATTCTCGGAGTTATCAGAAGAACAAAACTCAGTGGGGAGGATATAAAGCAAATTCTGAGCAGTTTGCACATTTTTAGGGTACAGGTGAGTTCCCTGGGACGACATCGAAGGGGGCTATGGATCTGTTCTGAACTGAATATCATCTTTCTTTAGAGAGGGCCCCGTGGAAGTGGTCCCCACATTTTCGTCGGAGTCCATCTAATACCTACCATCCACAGTTCTCCATGGGTCAAGTAGCACATGAACCGATTGGCCTGAATCCTTCTAGAACATTCTTACCCAACCCTGAAAATCAAGTTTTCTCACGGTCTCCATTTTATGGAGGAAGAACGTTAGCCCAAGAGATTTCGTTTAACTGGCCAGATTCATAATAGATACCATTGACACGCCATCTCATACCAAACCCACATGCTAAATAGCGTCTAATCAATAGGATTGCCCAGAAATGGATTCTTAGACCTGGTTCTTCCTCGAAGGTCACTCGGCCTCACAGACTAGGGGATGGGTGAGAAATGCGGTGGCCTGGCCCAGGCTACATTCTGTTATCAGAGTCCTGTGGTCAGTGGCCTGGGAGGAGGGGAGAGGCGGAGGATGTGTAGAAGAAACATCAACTTTCTGGGATGCTCTCTGGGCTGCCGGCCCAGCGCAGACTACTCATTTCCTTGGAAACACCTGCATTCTACTCGAGAGCAAGTATTTGCTTGTGTCCTCTCCACAGCATTTAGTTACCGTGCACTATATCCTCCGAGACGGTGGCCACTAGCCACGTACGGTGACGAAGCCCTTGAAAGGTGGCCAGTCCAAACCGAGAGGAGCTTTAAGGGTCCAAAACGTACCAGGTTTCAAAGAGTTGTCTGAAAAATAGAAGAAAAAAATCCTAATATCTTTTATATTAGATAACTCGTTGAAATAATATTTTTATAATAGTGAGTTAAGGTACTATGCAAATCGATTTTACTTGTTCCTTTTTGCTTTTTAAAATGTGGCCTACTAGAAAATTTCAAATAACCTGCGTGGTTCTTATCGTATCCCTGAGGAAAAGCACTTACTCTGCAGAGAGTAGGACACTGAGCAGAAACTAACTAGCTATGTTCTCAGTAGGCCCAGTGCTCAGTAATCATGACACCTGCCTCAAAGTGCTGTGCCAAGAAGGTGTTTGAAAAGAAATGGAGGGGCGCCAGGGTGGCTCAGTCGGTTAAGCGTTACGTTTCAGCTCAGGTCACGATCTCACGGTTCATGAGTTTGAGTCCCGCGTTGGCGTCTGTGCCGACAGCTCGGAGCCTGGAGCCTGCTTCGGATTCTGTGTCTCCCTCTCTCTCTGCCCCTTCCCCACTTGCACTCTGTCTCTCTCTCTCTCAAAAATAATAAGTAAACATTAAAAAAGGAAAAGAAATGGAGAGTGCTCCGCAACAATGCTCGGCACATTGTAAATTAGAACTCAGGAAATGCTAGCCCCCAACAGTAGCACCCTAAATCCCAGCTCTAACTCTGAAATCTTCTAATAATGTCACCTTGCCTTGTACTGGACCTGTTCATCTCTGGGATGGATTTCAACCCAAAATTCCCCTCTACATTTCCCTTAGGCATAGAATCACACCTAGAACTTTGGCTCTGAGAAGGAATAGAATATTTACTTTTTCAGCCAAGAGAACACTTACGTATGCTCAGAAAAAATGTAAAAAGTTGGGTATAATGCATTAAAGTAACCTTTAATTTCTGAGTTACACTTTAATTTCTGAGTTACACTTTTATCATAAGCGGACAGGAGATCACGAATTTCCATGTTGAATTACCAATCAGCCATTCAGCTTAGGCAGTAAGCTTTGCCAGGTTTAGGTAAGCAGCCATGTTTAGGCAATTATTTGACTAAAATATTGCTGTTATCAATATTATTTTACAGTATTAACTAGAATATTGAAAATGATCATATTAATCATGTCAAAATAAAACACAGACTTCATAAACTAAAAATCAAGACAAAGGCCTTTTTCTTAAAGCGGCCAACGTCGAGTCTTAATGAATGATTTATAATATTAGACCTAAGCCAGTCAACCTTGTGAACACCGGCGAGGGAACGAACCAAAGTCGAGGAAACATATTGTTGAAGGTCATATAGAAAATCTAGGCGAAATTAGAGATTTTTGTGGTAACTTTTAGCTCTCCGTGAATGAACTCTCCCTTCACCCGTCCTAGAGGAGGGCAAGTATTTGTTTTTGAGGGATACATTTCATTTGAACAGTAAAGAGTATCCTTTACCTACGCAAAGCCGTTTGCAGGAGACGTTCAATGTTAGGGTCAACTGTGAGCATATAAACCTACAACGCATGACTCGAAAGCACATGAAGGGGAAAGAGCGTATGGACGGCCTGATACCATTGGCGTAAGCAACAACCGTGATTACATGTAAGTGTCTCAACTGGGCCTCCTGGTGGCTGCAACTTGACCCAACCGAGCCAAGGGAGGCTCCTGCCGGAGTGACCAGAGCACAGACGGCTCGGAGAACCCAGAATCCCCCCGTCAGGAACCCAGAGAACGGAGCTCCATGCATCTCTCCTCTCTGCTCTGCCTTTGGCTCCATTCTGCCTCTTTGATTCACCAGAACTCTGGGTTGCTCCTCCAGAGCGCCTGAGAAGGCAACTCCCAGCCCCTGACATCAGGTCACCTCAGTTTTTGAACAGAGACTGTTTGGCTGGTTCATATTGACCCAATGACTGGTTCCTATTGGCCCAATGACTGTGGGACCAGTCGACCACCCTTTAAGGTCAAAAATTTAGGTCCATGAAGGAGAGTTTATATGAAGACACACTGACACGCAAGCTTTAAACCAAGGATGAGGCTAGAGAAGAACATATTTAGGACCGGAGGGCATTCTAGAGTTGTGTTGGCCGGAAGGCTGCCATGAGCCACCCACAGTTAACAGCTCTCGAAACAACCGAGTAGGAACCGAGATGTGCTGTTTGTATAAAATACGTGGAGGTTCCAAAGCTGTAACATGAGAAACAAAGAATGTAAAATCTCTCATATTTTTACATTGATTTTGTGTTGAGGAAGAATATTTTGGATATGTTAAGTTCAATAAATTATGTGTTTTGTTTATATTGACTTTTTTCAAAAATTTTTTAATGTTTATTTATTTTTGAGACAGAGAGAGACAGAATATGAGTGGGGAAGGGGCAGAGAGAGACGGAGACACAGAATCCGAAGCAGGCTCCAGGCTCTGAGCTGTCAGCACGGAGCCCGACGCGGGGCTCGAACTCACAGACCTCGCGAGATCGTGACCTGAGCCGAAGTCGGACGCTCAACTGACTGAGCCACCCAGGCGCCCCTATATTGACTTTTGAGTGTGTGTGTGTGTGTGTCTGTGTGTTTGATGGGAGGAGGAGCAGAGAGAGAGGGAGACAGAAGATCTGAACAGCCCGACGCGGGGCTCGAACTCACAAACCACGAGATCATGACCTGAGCAGAAGTCAGAACCGATTGAGCCCCTCAGGAGCCCTTAAACTATGTTATTACAGCTGATTTCACCTGTTTCATTTTTCCTTACTTAGTTTGGTGACAGGCCTGTTCTAGAGCTTGTTAATTCACTGAGGCAACACCTGCCATGACCGGGGATCCTCAGGGGGCACTGTGTGGGAGGCGGGCCCTGAAGGAATCCAAACTCATGGGTTGTCATTTCTAACGGCAACGAAGACAGCGAAATATCTGGAAATGGAGGGTGTATTTATTATGAAATATGAAGATCTGTGTGCAGAAAATTTGAAACATTCTCCACGGGTACAAATTTTGGGGGAAAAATGTAAAAACAAAATGTTCTTCAACAGGAAAACTCATCCTCTCCCCAGATTAATTTGTAAATTTAACACCATCCCAATAAAACTACCACAGGCCATTGAGGTGTCCTTGTTTCTATGTGTAATGGAGGGATGAAGAGGTGAGATGGGAGGGAGGAAGCATCTCAAAATGCATTTGGAAAAATAAAATAAATAAGCAAAAAAAAAAATAGAAGAGCCAGGAAATTCTGAAAAAGAAGAGCGACGAGAGGGAAACCACTCTATCCGCGCTCAGTCAGTTACATGTTTCTCGTTCCATGTTTATTTCAGTACCTACCACGGGCTTTGTATTCTCAGCATTGAAGACAGTGCTGTGAACAATACTTAACAGTATGACCTCACGGGAGAAATGGCCAGAAAGATCAAAGGGACAAAGTCGAGAACCAAGGATCACCCCACCTATCCATGGAATTTAGCCTACGATAAAGGTGGCATCTCAAACGGGGGTGAGGTGGGGAGGGGAAGGAAGGCAGAAACGCAAGAGTTGTACGCATTTACTAAACCCTTTAACAAATACGGGGGGTTCGGTTGTTTTGAAAGAGAAATTAACAACACAAAAATTACTGATAGGAACCACGGGAAAACTTTCTTCGCGTGTGTGCGCTGTGCTCTCAGAGAAGGGGGAGAACTTTCTATACATGAAAACGGACATTAAAGTGTCCCATTCTGCTGGGAGGGACGGTGCGCGCAGGAATGGGCTCCGCGGTCGCTACCGGGAATGGGGGAACTAATCTAAGTTGATTAACGACTACATCTGTCGTGGCCACGGGCGCCCCGGTTCCTGGAACTCGTCCCAGGAACACCTGGGTTCGCCAGAAGAAAAACCCGCCGCTGGGCTTTCCTCTGCCGCGAAGAAACGCCATCAACATGGAAGAAGCCACAGATGACACCGCGAATACAAACGAAAGACTTCATTAGAGGCCTCACATCACGCGTGCAAACGTCCCCGAGTTTACCCGTTACGTTTCTCGCGTGGCAACTGCTGGGACTTCGGACCGCGCAAAAAAATGCGTTTCCAGCGTCTCCGCCGTTCAGATGTTGACGTCTCCCTACGACGACGCTCGGTGACCCGCGGCCGCGACAAAATGGCCGACGAAGAGTTGTGGACGCGCCCCGATCCATCGCACCTTTGCGCAAAGTGACGCGACGCGAGGGACGGAAGGGCGCCGGTCCCGCAGCGGCCGGCGGGAGGGTCGCCGCCGCCGCCGCCGCCCCCGAGCGGTGGCCCAGACGCGCTCCCCGGCGGCCGCGGCGCGCGGGCTGGCCCACGATGGCGCGCGACAGCGGCGCCTGCACCCTCTCCTCCCCGGCCGGGTGCTGCGGGCGCCCGTCGGACGCGAGCTGGACTTCCCACAACGCGGGAAGTGTCCGGGATACCGGGTCCCCACTTGGCTGGCGATAAAGGCACAACCGATCCCCTAGAAACCAAACGTACGCAGGCTACGCAGGAGGCCGGCCACCATCCAATAAAACCCGCGACGAAAAGCGTGGGCCCGAGGAGAGGGCCAACCCGCGAGCAGGGCGGGACTTTTGAACAGCTTTCCAGCCCAATCGGGGGATTCCTGAGGACGGAGGAACTGGCAGGCTTGATTTGTGGTTGTTTTCGATGACCGGGCGCGGGGCGGGGCTGGCGCGCGAGTGCGCGCCTCGGGGCAGCGCTTCCGCACCGCCGCCGGGGAGGCCACCCGGGATGCCGCTGGGCGGGGGACGAGCCCCAGGGCGGCGCGGAGCCCCCGGCCGCCCCTTCCCAGGCGGCGGAAGCCGTAGCTGCCAACCACACCTAGAGCCAAAGGTTAAAGGGGGGAAAGGAACAGAATGTTAAGCTCTTTCTTTGAGATCAGTGGTGGCTCTGAAAAGAGCCTTTTTGGGTTTTAGAAGCAGACGTCCAACAGCCTACTTCTTTTTGGGTGCAGCCTTCTTGGGCTTGGCAACCTTGGGCTTGGCGGTCTTGGGCTTCACGGCCTTAGCTGCGCTCTTGGCGGCCTTCTTCGGCTTGGCAGCCTTCGCCTTCTTCGGACTCTTGGCCACTTTCTTGGCGACAGCAGCCCCCGCGGGCTTCTTGGCCTTCTTCGGGGTCTTCTTGGCGCTCTTCTTGGGGGTGCCGGCCCCCGCGGCCTTCTTGGGTTTCTTGGCCGCCCCGGCGGCCTTCTTGGGCTTGGCCGCGCCCGCCTTCTTGGCTTTGGGCTTGGCCTCCCCGGAGGCCGCCTTCTTGTTGAGCTTGAAGGAGCCCGAGGCGCCGGTGCCCTTGGTCTGCACCAGGGTGCCCTTGCTCACCAGGCTCTTGAGGCCCAGCTTGATGCGGCTGTTGTTCTTCTCCACGTCGTAGCCGGCGGCCGCCAGCGCCTTCTTGAGCGCGGCCAGCGACACGCCGCTGCGCTCCTTGGAGGCGGCGACGGCCTTGGTGATGAGCTCGGACACCGGCGGCCCGGACGCCTTGCGGCGCACCCCTGCGGGCTTCTTGGCCGCCTTCTTCTTCACCTGGGGCCTTCTCCGCGGGGGGCGCGGCGGCGGGAGCGGCGGGAGCGGTCTCCGACATGCTGAGGCTGTAGGACCGGGGACAAGTGGCAGAGCGCCGTGGGTGCGCCGGGGCCGGGCCGCCGTATATATAGAGCGCAGGCGCGCGCTGATTGGTGCTCCGCGCGCCCGCCTGGCTGGCAGGCTGCGAGCCGCCGCCGTGCGCCCGAGTTGTGTTTGTTCCACTTCACAAAAGGGGGAAAATGTGAAAATGCCCCGCACCAAATCTCCCGGCTGCGGTCGGAAACGGATCCGAGAAGCCTCGGGCTCCGGGCTCTCCATTTATTTTTTCCGCAACCCCAAAGAGGACGCGTCCAGGCGCCCCCAACTCCCCCAACTCCGGGGGAAGTCCAGGACAGTCGGCGACCACTTTCTGTTTTTCTCTTAAATTACCTGTTCGCTCCTTTGCCCCTGAAAGTTCTTTTTCTCAGGGGTGGTTGGGCACATGGTTGCCTTCTTGGGGAGACAAAAACGAAATGGTTTCCACCTAAATTTACACGATAATTCTCTTTCTTCGCGAGGGAAGTAACACAGGTCCTCTGTGAATTCTGCGCACAGACCCACAGGAACCTTGGACTGGGACGAGGATTCCCGGGCCAGTCCAAAGCAGTTAGGGTTGGACGAAAGGGGGTCCGTAAGCCTTGGGGGGTGTCCTGGATCGTGGGGGGGTTAGAGACTTAAATCTTAGATTCGAAGACAAGGAAATTCTTGATCAAATCTGTCTTTTCATCGATGGGGGCGGGGCGCTCTTCACTTCTCCAAAGGCGAGAAATTGGGCAGTTTTAAAAAAGATCTTAGGTTCCCCTCTGGGTTGTGCAAGGCAGGGGGTCTGGCCCTCAAGAATAGGGATAGTAAAGGAAGAAGGGGGACCCCCTAAGCCTGCAAAGAATCCTCAATACACGTGGCAGCTATAGATATTGAGATGATCTCTTTTCAAAGAAAACAAGCATTTATTTATTTATTTTCATATGTTCCAAAAAAGAGATGAATTTCAGCAGACGAAAATTCTGCATTACTTCCAGTAACGCTCTCTAACTGGGAATTCGATGGTCGGGCGGAAGTAAAAGCAGCTAGCATTAGTAAGACACACTTTTATAAGATGAGCTAGAGATTTGAAGTAGAACCAAATGGATGGCAAATTTTCAAGTAGATATAGAGGAAAAGCCCTAGGAATATAAATTATTATACCATCGTTTTGTTGTCCATAAGATAACCCTTTCTTATGCCCTTTAATGCCGGTCATTTGGATTCTATTCTAAAGTTTGTTTTCTCCTTTAGAGACAAAGGAAGTATTACAACTTACCTGAAATTCCCATTTAAGTATACAGCTACGTGAAAATAGGTATTAAAGATGCCAACCTTGGACCGTGGTCAAAAAAAGGTTGTACAAATTAAGTTCAGGGATGAAAAAGAAACAAAAACAAAAACAAACAAACAAAAAAAAGAGGCATCTTTTAAACTAAGGATCACTCCATGTAAGTTTCATTGAGTGACACTTGTTTAACATCCTGAAACTGTGTCTACTACTGATCATGTCCTCTGAGAATTAACAGCCTAATAAGATTAGTGATGGATGAATTAGCAGCCATAGAAAACCACTTTAGACCTGCCATCCCTCGCTGTGACTCGGGATATAGGAATTGTAAGAAGTTGTTGAAAGTGTCTGGACAACTAAAGCACTTGTATCATACTAATATATTTTGGTGTCAAAGTAACCAGACAAACCAAGAGCAGGCCACTTGGCTCTGATTCCGTGTGCAGTGAGTCCCCCCCGCCCTACACCCACACAGCCATCCGAAAGTCAGTGAAGTGAGATTTACCCCCAGGAAAAGAGCGATGTAGAATCTTAATTACCAGGTCACTGAGCCTCCCCTCGCTATCAGTCAGTGCCCTGACTTATACAAGGCAGCACAGAAATCTGATCACTGTGATTCATTTCTCTAATATGATCGCGCAGGTTGAGTCGATCCAAACACATCTCCCTACGTGCGAATCCGAAGTCCAGATCTCAAGGCATTAGGACACCAGCCGCTCAGTCTTGGCCCCAACCTCCTGGCCACAGGGTCGAGGGCAGAAGGCGGAGAAACCAGATTCTTGTGCTTCTCCAGATTCTCGTAGTTCGCGTTGAGAAAGGTTATCCAAAAGGGAAAGGAAGGCGAAAATGTTTCTTCGGGTCCTTCCAGGCTGTATTAGAAAGTTGTCTTAGTTCATTTGCAGGTCATTTGATGCTCTAAGGCAATGCTACACAAGAAAACCGAATGTGGGTCACGTATGTGATTTTAAGTTTTCTAGCAGTCGCATTGATAAATGTAAAAAGAAAACAGGTGAATTTAATTTTAATAATATATTCTACTTTGCTCGATATATCCAAACCATCTCAACACATGATCAACAATTTTTTAAATACGATGGCTTATAGTCCCTTTTTCACAAATCGCAAGTCTTCTGAATCTAGTATATTTTACATTCGTAGACTTTCTTTTCAGGCCGGCCACCTTACAGGTCCTCATTGGCCCCCTAAGACCAACGGCTCCCATTCTGGGCAGCACGGCTTTGGCCAAGGTAAATTTGACCTCATCTTTCCTCTTTGGTAACACCCATAGTATGTAAAATGAGACTTTCACCTATAAAGAATCGATACAGTAACAAGTTTTGTCCAGTAGAGAGGCACACGAACTCCTTAGGAGAAAAGCCAACCCTCAAAGTGATGATCGTACTGCCTACTAGAACATGAACTGTATTTTTCAGCTTCCCAGCCTTTCTTCTCTTCTGACTAATTATGTCTTTCATTCTCCCGTATCCCGCTTTGACCTGACTTTGCCATCCTGCTCGCTCCTTCATTAATGACGTCTGTCATTCTTTGACCCAAGCAGGAGCTCGCTGTAAACAGTCCTTGTACGAGACGTGCGTTTTTAACTTCTTGCAAATCACACTTTGACCCTCGGTGAATCGAGTTTTCCCAAGCGCTCTAAAGCAGAACCTTTAGAAGCCATTCTAAAAATCGGGAGAGACCGAACTCTTTTTGACTGTCAACCTTAAAGTGACCTGAGAGCCGGCAGGTGCGTCACAGAGTCTGAGGCTTTGAAATAAGATGGAACAAGCCGGTGAGCGACCAAAAGCCTTTTAAAATTACCTCCTGGGGCAAATTCAGGTTAAGGGTGCGGTCTTCCCACTCAAAACTGATGGCCTCGAGGGAGCCAACAATAAACTGACGACAGAAATCCATTGCGTATTCCTGTATTTACACACCTTCTGAATATTACGGATTGGCTGCTCTGGTTTCACGTGCTTCAGGTCTGGAATGCTGGTGAACAGACTTAATGAAGCAGAGCCCAGTGTCCAGTCCAAAAGGCTCTAATGGGAAGTGGGCAGAGGCCGTGGGGGAGAGAGACTCGAACAGCGACAGAGACACAGGGACAGTGGAGGGGTGGGGGGTGCTGGAGCAGGTGCGTGGGTCCTCCCTTTCCCCGAGTTCTGTCCGCTTTTGAAGGTGGGTAACCTGGTCTTATGACCCTTGTTACAGGCCCCAACCGGGAGTGATTAAAGCCTCCTCTTTCCTGACTCACAAGGGACGAGGCTCTAATAATAGCAGCCGCTCCACTGGCCTGCCTGCCCGAGAGGGTAAGGCCTTAGTGCTTTGGTCCACCTTGAGGTTGGTAATATAGGGCAGCCTGAGAGAAAAATATGCAGGCAAGAATTTCAGGAGAGTGGGGCCTAAAGAAGGTTGTAGGCCCTCCGGTCCATGGGCTCACTTCAGCCCCACAAACCATTCCTACAAATAACCCGGTCTCTGCAGGCGAGTGGCCAACAATGAGGGACCAGCCCCAAACCAAAACGTTTCCCCCACCAGCCCCTGGGCACCGTAAGGGCCGAGACCGTGATTTCTGTATGTTTAGTCCCTGACGCGTCCTTAAAAGATATTGGGGAAACCGGGAACTTGAAGGTGAAGCACACAGTAGGTGCTTAATAAATGCATCGGGGATATCACCAACGGGACGATACGCTCCAGAATATATTTACCTGACATTTGCACGGAACACACAGTTGCCTCTTCCTTGAAGCTCATTTCCATTAGATCTGTCCACCATGGGATTCTGCTGTTTGGAGGTCGGTACTCTCCTTCATTTGGAGGGGGGTGAGAACAGACCATCCGATATGCTTGTTCACTCTTTCCAATTATGTGTGCCTCTCCCGGAAGCCTCTGAAAGGTCCCACGACCTGGGGACTATCCCGAGGAAGACTTTAAGAAGAGATTCTAACAAGAAGAGTTGGAGCTGGACCCTTGGAGAAAGGAGACGCGTGTGCGTGTGCGCATGAGCCTATGTGTGTGCGCGGGGGAGTGTAGGCGAGCATAACCCGGGACCGTCACGGTCACGCCGAACCTGCCGCCACGCTGCTGTTCTCGGAGCTCACTCCTGGCCTGAAACTCCATGGGAAAAGGTTATGATGACACTCACATAGTCATGCAGTCCCTGCCTTCTGCATCTCGGGTGCGCGCATGCTTTCTGGGGCAGGCAGGTCTGGCTGTCAGGGAGGGCTGTGTGTGTTGCCAGTAGGTAAGAAGGACCAAACTACTCCGTCGCCCTGAATTTGTCACTACTAAACTCACCTAAACATGCTTCAGTTAAACAGAAATCCTTGTGGGCCCCAAATTCTTATTACGTTAGCTTACCTACGGACGTGTAGCTATGCTTCAGCTAATAGATTTCTTATGCTTTTCAGGCTTGATGGGAATGGCACTTATATTTCCTCTTAATTTCATAAAATAATCCAAGAAAAATACAGAGGTGGTGTAGTATATTTCTCAAAATGACTGCCCCGGAAGCCGGAATGCCTGGGTTCAAGTTTACCTTTGCCATAGGACAAGTTAATTCAGTTCTCTGTGTTGCAGTTTTCTCATCTATAAATGTCGATAACAGTACCTGACTCGTAGGTTTATGACAATCACTGAGTTAATATTTATGTAGTCCTTAGAATAAATAGTACCCTCCATATGAGTACCAAAGTTTACATAGACACATTTAATAAAATTATTTGTAGGAGATATATGTATTATTACACAATATGCCTCCACGTTGCAACTTTGGTTTAAGAATGTCACTAATACTAATAACCCAGTTAACTGAACGCGCTCTGCGGACCAGGCAGTATGTGCGCTATTTTCGCCCCATCTTCACCACCGTCCTACACGCCCTTTACAATCATTGTCATTTCATCAACAAGAAAAATGGAAATTGGGAATTCAGATTTCTCCTGGGGCGTCCTTCAAGGTCCCTAAACACACACACACCCAGACACCAATCCAACTACAGCTGAAGATAAGACATATTTTTAATCTACGAAGTGCATACAAGTAAAACACAGCCCAGCCACTAAATCCTTACTAATCAGTGAATGTTAGGTAGAAACCGTTTCCACACGTGCGAATACATCCTATTTGGACCTCACACACAGAATCAATGTACGATACCCTGCGCTGTTTCTTTTGATTGACGCTAGGGGGCGCTCCTAACCAACCAACGCTTCTTTTAGAGGCTAGTATGTTGCAATTCCTCCGGGCCTTTATGTAATTGTTAACATCTAACTATACACTTAGCAGTTCTCCGGCTCTTTTGGTGAACAGAAATTGCTATCCTCACTTGACAGATGGTGATCCGCGGTTCATGGGAAGCCCTAAGACTGCAGTAGGTCCACAGGCAGGAAAGAACGTCAGAGGAACAAATTGAGTGACTTGGACTCTTGTTTAAATGGTGCAGGAAAATCAGGCTGGACAATTCATCCATTGCACAAAGAATTCATCAGCACCTTCGATAAGCCCCGCGCAGTGCGGGGCTCGGAGAATAAGAAGGTAAGACAGGATTTCCCCTGATGGTGGGGTTTGGAGGAGGCGAAGCTAGGAAATAGTGGATCCCGGTGTTTGTGAGAAAGGGGTCAGAGCGGGCCTGAAAAGGGGGAACAGTTGAGTTTACCTGGGGGAGGAGGTTAGACATCAGATCTCACAAGGGCAACTTTTAAAATACTCAGTTACTTCTTTTCATTTTCCAAATGCAATGACCATGACGATACTGAAATTGTCTCTTCTCCGACTTCGTCGGGAACACAAGTGTGAGATTTCTGGTTAAGTGTATCAGTTATGACCGTGCAGATAGTCAGAATAAGAGGAATACATGTACTCGACAGAGTGTGTTTTCGGGGTTTGTGACTTCGCACTGTGCTACGGTCAATCCGACACTCTGACTGTAACACACACACCTCACACAAAGCCCCAAAAGTGTCCTGCACCGAAGCGTAGGTTTATGAAAGTCCAAAGGAGGAGCCTCCTGCCACACTGTCTTTTCATCTGTGAAATGCAAAACATTAATGAATTTTAAAACGCCCAATTGCTAACCAGTAATTATAAAGAGTTTTCGATAAATAATTGAATATAAAGATTATTTTTTTAACCTTTGAAGTTTCCAGGGCTAGCTGAACTGTTCAAGGACCATAGTTGAAAACACAGGTTTGCTTCGGCCTCAACCCTTTCTTCCCAAAAGGCATTTCCGATGCAGGATGCTGTCTGCGCCACTCGCCACCAGATGGCGCTCCAGATCCAAACGGCCCGTGGCCAGTCGGCTGACTCCCAGGTGGCCTGCCTGGCCAAGTCATCAATTATTAACCTTGGCTTGACCTTGTATCAGCCAGAAGATTTCAAACCTCATTCATATACAGACGACAGTATTGAGAAGCAGTGAGACCGGAGTAGGGGCCCAGAGCAGTGAAGTCGAGAGACCGGCTGCCGGGGCCTCTGGGGTCCGTCCTCTTCATGAAGAGAAATACATTGTCCTGGGCCAGAAAGTTGCGTTGCTTGATCCCCTCACTCCCCCAACAGTTACTAAGAGGAGAAATCCTGATAACGACTCGCGAGGTGCCTACAGTTGGAATAAAGAAGACGCAAAGGAATAGGAAGAGAAGGGGGTGGGGGGGCTTCACGGTCTCCGCCCAGCGCGGAGCAGAGTAGGAACCCAGCCCATGCTACCAAACAGGGTGGAGACAGTCTCTCCGAGAAGCCACGTCAACTGGGTCTTCAGTGTGGGTAGCAAAGGAAGCATAAGGACCCGGGGCCTGGAGAGGCTGCATATGCTTTATCTATTAACAGTTATCCTTATTTTAATAGTAATTATTATCGCCACGATATAGGCCATCCCTGAGAGGATCCACCAGTGACCTGGTGGGCAGAGACATGCTCAGAGAGGCAGTGTCATCAACAAGATTATTCTTATTATATTATTTTAGAATATAGAAGACAGTAGACAGTATGTGGTATGTATTATATAACATTATATTAGAATATATAACAGTATATTACTTAATATATATTTTAGGATATACAATCCCCCTCCTCATCATCATGGTTTAACCTCAGTGACATACCAGACACTGTCGAGGCCTTCATTCCTCAATTTTTGTTTTTAAAAATTTAATTCTAGGGGCTCCTGGGTGGCTCAGTCGGTTGAGTGTCCGACTTTAGCTCAGGTCATGATCTCGCAGTTTGTGAGTTCAAACCCTGCATCGGGCTCTGGGTTGACGGCTCGGAGCCTGGAGCCTGTTTTGGATTCTGGGTCTCCCTCTCCCTCTGTCGCTCTCTCTTTCTCTCCCTCTCTTTCTCTCTCTCTCTCTCTCTCTGCCCCTCTCCTGCTCGCACTCTGTCTCTGTCTCTCAAAAATGAATAAACGTTAAAAAAAAATTTAATTCTAAATAGCATGTTATGCAAAAGCTATTATTATTGCCTCCTTACAAACAAGGAAACCGAGGCCGTGAGGGTTTAGGCGGCTTTACCATAGAACTTCCCCTCACAGGCTGATTATCACTCACACGCCTGTAAAGCACATCGTACACTCATCAGAAATGATACACTTGGGGTGTCCGGGGGGCTCAGTCAGTTCAGCGTCCCACTCTGGATTTGGGCTCAGGTCATGGTCTCGTGGGTTCATGAGATCGAGCCCCGAGTCTTGGGCTCTACGCTGCCTGAGCGGAGCCTGCTTGGGATTCTCTCTCTCTCTCTCTCTCTCCCTCTCCCCTCCCCAGCTCACGCATGCACCGTGTGCTCTCTCTCTCAAAATAAATAAATAAACTAAAAAAAAAAATGACATACAAAAGAGAAGTTTACAAAAACTCAGGCTGCACCAAAGTGAACACGTGTGGGCACTACCGATTTTCTCATCAGTAACGGAAACTGACATACGGACCGTTTCCGCGGGAAGATGTTAAGTATCACGGACATTTCTCGGGCTGCCAGAGGGGCTGAAGGATCCCAACGAACAGCAGTAGTCACCGCGTCGACCTCAAGCTCTTCCCGGCTGAACTAGACCTGACACGGTGGTACGTCGTGAGTTCTGACGGCACTCGCAACCCAAACGGACCGCACAGAGTTCACTCCTAATCGGCTGGGTAATTATTACCTTCTACTGGTGTCTATATCCGTTATCAGCGGGAAGAGATCATTCATGTAAAGAATTGTTTGACGATCATAAATTGTTACCCCCTTTTAACAGATGAGCAGATTGAGGTCCGTAGAGGCTAGGGTAAGGCAGGACCATAGTACAGTACAAGGACCAGGGAACAGTACAGTTAAAACTACCAGGAAACAGTGGAGTCAAAGGCCAGGATTAAGCAACCAGGTCTTTGGACTCATAGAGAACGTTTGCACTAAGAAATGCAATTGTCCCTCCAATCGTGGACTGGACCTTCACCTGTTTCTCCCGCTGGTTGGAGATACGGCAGAATCCCAGGGGGCTGCTATTGCTTAGTGAGTGTATTAGGGCGTATCGCTTCCGTCTGACCATAAACTTCTTGATAGATAGCGAGATATTTTTGAAACTGAAATGAGACAACGTATACAGAAGGTTCACACACGGTTCTTAGCAAACAGAGTTCCCTCCCACCACGGGTATATTGCTTTATTTTTTATTTATAGGAACCAACTTGGGGTCCACCCGTGCTGACTGGGCACGTGTCCGTCTCTGCTTCCTCTCCAAGCCCCACCCTTTTCCGGTAAAGGATTTTACAAAGAGACATAAACCCTCAAAGACGAAGAGAATGGGAGATAAAATACTCCATGAGAGATGCGAACAGAATTTCGGAAGCCAGAGAGCAGACGGATGAAGGCCTTGTTAGACCAGAGAAAACTGTAGCCAGCACCCGCAGGGGAACAAAACCAATAAGAAACCAATACATTTCCTGACCTCGAGCCCTAGAAAGATCTAAGTCTTGGGGACACCAGATACCTTTGGGGTCAGGGTTTCGAGCAGGACCGGGAACAGGTAGATTTGCTAGAACCCTGTGGAAGAGGCATTTTGATGCCAGGATTACCTCCCCACGTTAGCGGCCAGCAGGAGCCCGACTCGGCAGGGGACTGAGGGTTTTCCTCAGGTGACACGGAATCAGAGCGACTCTGGTCACCAGGCCTCAGGCAGAGCCGACAGGAGGGCGCAGGGCTGAGGCACAGAACCAAAAACAAGGCTTTGAAAGAGAATCTGAACACTCAAAGTTCAATTCTCCCAGCTCCTTCCCCTTTCTCTCCCAGAACACTCATGCCCAGGCTCGGATCTCCCATCCTTTCTCATTTCAACCAGTTTTCTGCTGAGCGTCTACTCTGGGTAAAGCGCTAAGCCAGGTATGATAAATGCGTTAGCTTGTATTAGTTTGCTGCTGGACAAAGTACCACGAACTGGGTGGCTTACCCAACGGAAGTGCACTGTCACACGTTGTGGAGGCTAGAGGTCTCGAACCAAGGTGCGGAGAGGGCTGGTTCTTTCTGAGACCGAGACGGGGCATCTACCCTGGGTCTCTCTTCCGGCAGCCTCAGCTTTCCGTGACTTGTAGATGACCGTCTTCTCTCCTCTCTGCATGGATGTCTCTGTCCAAATTCCCCCTGTCGTTTTTTTTTTTTTTTAATGTTTATTTATTTACTGAGAGAGAGAGACAGTGGAAGAGAGAGAATCTTAAGCGGGCTCCCAGCCTGACGCAGGGCTGGAACTCATGAACCATGAGATCCTGGCCTGAGGGGAAATCAAGAGTCAGAGGCTTAACCCACTGGACCACCCAGGCGCCCCTCCCCTGTTTTATAAGGACACCAGTCTTACTGGTTTAGGCGCCACGGGAATGACCTCCAAGAAGACCCTCCCTCCAAATAAGGCTGCATTCAGAGGTGCTAGGAATTAAGACTCAAACATAGCTTTTTTAGACTGGGCAGGATTCAGTTCATAACAATAACCGAACCTGTGAATCAAAGAAAGGCTTGCACGGAGCTTATAGTCCGGAGAAGAGACACGGAGAGAGTGACCTCGGCTGCTTGGGCGTTAGCCATGCAGCAAACGGAAGAGAATTTCCTGAGGCGGGGAATGCAGATGCGATCAGAGCATAAAGAGGAAATTAAGGTTCCAGTTTCTTTAGCCACTCTGCCGATTTCTGTTTTTCAGTGAGATATTGAGGTCATTTACCTTTAACGTGGTTTTTGACATGTGAGGATCTAAGTCTGTCATTTTATTATTTGTTTTCTTGTTTTTCCTTTCTTGCCTTTCTGCGGGTCATCCAAACAGTTGTTTTGACAATTCCATCTCTATTTATTTATAATATTTTGGAGGCTGTTGCTACGTATGGTTTTGTCGGTGGTTACTCCTGAGTCTTACAATGTGTGTGGCTTTTCACAGTCTGTAGGATCAAGGTTTTGTTTTTTTTTTTTAATTTTTTAATGTTTACTTATTTTTGAGAGACATAGAGGCACAGCGTGAACAGGGGAAGGGCAGAGAGAGAGGGAGACACAGAATCGGACGCAGGCTCCAGGCTCCGAGCCGTCAGCACAGAGCCTGACGCGGGGCTCGAACCCACAGACCGTGAGATCATGACCTGAGCAGAAGTTGGCCGCCCAACCGACTGAGCCCCCCGGGAGCCCCAGGATCAAGGTTTTATCACCTCCGGTTTGCCATGGACACTTAGGCCTCTCTGTCCTCTCAATTTTAAAATATTGTGTCGCGTATCCAACCTTTTATGTATCCCTCACCAAGTGTGATTCAGAAAACTCATCAGGAAGACAGTCTATTGCGTTTACCCGCATTTCCGGTCTTGCCATTGTTAGCTCTTTCCTTCTTCGGGGTTTCTAAAGTCGCTTCTTTGCTCATTTCTTTTCCGTTTCAAGAATTTTCTTTAGTCATTCTTTAAAGGTAAGTCTGCTGGCAAAATTTCTTTTAGTTTCCCTGCATCTGGGAATGCCAGGATTTCCCCTTCACTCCTGAAGGTAGTTTTCCCTAAAGGATGTAGAATTTCCGGTTAACGGTTCCATTGTTCCACTCTGGTTAACGGTTCTATTGTTCCACTCCCCTGGAAGCGCGTGCCGTGTCCTTTCGGCCTCCGTTCTGGCAGGTGAGCAGTCCCCTGTCATCTGACTTGTGCCCACACAGTTTGTTTCTTTCTGGCCGCTTGTAAGAGTTTTCAATTCGTCTGTGGTTTCTGGAATTTTCATTACAAGGGGATTGGCATGAGTCTCTTTGGTCATATTTTATTTGGAGTTCATGCAGTTTATTTTTTTTCTCCACGTTTTGAAATTTTTAGGCATTACTTCTTCCAATACTCCGTCAACCTCGCTCTCCTGCTCTTGTCCTGGGATTCCGATGACACAAGTGTCGGGTCATCGCGTAGCACCCCTCAAAGTGGCCAAGGTAAGCATACTTATTAACAGACCCAAAGGTCCAGGCCCTCTAGGACATATGAAAATAAAAAGCCAAAGCGTGTGAACTTAGAGTTACACTTAACAGAAGCCGCGGTGTTCTGTCTTAAGTAGAGTTCTATCTAAGCATCTAGCAACAGCAGCGTGAGGCCCTGAGCCACCTCAAGATCCGCTCTGAGTATCTGTGACAAGAGCGGCGACTCCTTCCTTTTGCTCGCCAGTTAAAGAGTTGTGAGTTGTCTGCCCAATCCTACTTTCCCATAAACCCTGTTGAATTTGAGTGTATTGTCTGGGACTGTGAGTTGTTCGGGAAAGTCTATACTGCGTTCCGATAGAAGCCTCCGTGTAGCTCGATGCCGCAAAGTGTTAGATTACCAGGAAGGGACGGTCTCGGGCAACGACGAATCTAGTGACAGTGTTCATCTACTGATAGATGTTTCTAAGTCAACGCGAATTCTCACTGAGAATTCTCACTGAGAATATTCTCGAATGTTCACACGCGCCAGGTGCCCAGGGAACATAGAGGGTGAGGGATTCTTTCTAAGTGGGTTTCACTGGTTTCACGATCTAATCGTAAACATTCCCTTACTCGCTCATTTATCTACTTAATCCACACGTTAACTGAGTGCGTACTTACACCAGACAATAGTGCTAAACAATAAAGAACAAGGTCATTGAAAGAGAAAAAAGAGAGAGGACCAAACATTCTCGGCCTGCAAAGTGACCGTTCCTGTGGACGCTGTTTGGGGAGGGGGGGGGAGGGGAGTGGTGGGGGAGGGGGGAACCAGGTGAAGGGGCACCCAAAAGGGCCCAATACATGTTTTCTTGGGTGAATGCATAGAGAAAGACAGGGAATAAAGAAAATTTTCCAAATAAATCCAGGCGTTCCTAGGAATTCATCAGGCTTAAGCCACGTGGTTCAGAGGAGGACTGAAAACCAATCAGGAAAAAGGTGGAATAAAAACAGCTCCCGTTGGAACAGCAGGGTTCCTCTCTGTTGACGTCATTAAGACAAAGCTTATTCACCTCTGCGGGTTCATGTGAACTTGGCCAAGACCTCAACTCCCCATCTGCAAACAGGGATAAATAGTTTTAAGAAGATGTTGAGAATAAGTATTCTCGTATGTAACTAGCCTAGCGTGATCCTTAGCGTAGGACGAGCTTTCTGCAAACTGTATTCCTTTCCCTTTTCTCTCCTTGGGTGACAAGCAGGACTTGGACAATTTGAGATCGCTGTTCTGGGGGTTAGATCTGAAGTGAAAGGGTAGATAGGGTTCATTCCTTCTGAGGCGCGGCGGAAAGTCTGGCCCCAGTCTCTCTCCTGGCTCCTAGCCTGCCCTCGGGTATGCCCGGGTCTTCTCACCCTCCCTGTGAGCTCCTCCGCATCAGAACCTGCCCTGTTGGATCAGGTCTTATCCTAATGGCGTCATCTTAGTATAAGAATTTGCAAAAAAAAAAAAAAAAAAAAAAAAGTCTATTTTCAAATAAGGTACTGGGATTCGGGCTTGAACAGTTTTAGTGGGGGACACATTTCAACCCGTAACACCTGGCATCCACAGGGGCTTCCAGAGACCTGAAGGGCTGAGGCCGAAGCACTAGCCGAGGGGTGGAGGCCAGCCTGGAAGTGGGGGCTGGACGTGGAGTAAGTCAGTATCTCAGTGAGGAGGGCCGGGAGCCTCTTCTTCATCCCACCCCTATTCCTCGGAGCCCCCTTCAACATATGTGACCAGCCATGGGACCTCTGGGTGGGAAGCAGCGTCACAGTGCCCGGCCGTGCGTTTCTGCCTCTTGCAACCATACTGAACTTGCTCAGATGTGAGGAAGGCCTGCACTCAGCCCACAGAGGGTCCTGGCCCAGCACAAATGGAACCTGTCAGTGCTGGATGAATGTGACTGTCCCCTGGGGAGAAGAAGCCACATACCCCCGCCACGCTGAGCACAGAAGCCAGAATGGGGCCACCATTAGCGCGTGGAGTCAGGATCAAGGATGTCACAGCTGGTAGCCCGGGGCGGGTCTGGCACACTCGCCTGAGCAGATTCCAGGACAAAGGACCCGGAATCTCGCACCCCGATGAGGTGGGAAAAGAAGTCAGAAGTTCAGGCCCGTGGAACCTCAAACGCTGCATCTCATTTCAGAGCCTTCGTCAGACTCGGTGCACGCCACTGCTCAGGTGCCGTTCTGGCCGCGGCTGGAATAGGAGTTGTTTGGAAAAAGCTCTTCTAATCAGGTAGGAAAGGTGGGAAGAGACGCGACGGGGCTTCCTCCCAATCTCTTCCGCATGGCCAGCCACTGGAGCCCCAGCCCGGGACCCCCGTTTCTGCCAGAGAATCCACACGGAGGAGCGTGCGTATGTGTGGGCTTTATCTGTTTGTGTATTCCTTTCTATCCCCGCGTCCCACTCCTGTTCCACCTCTGCAGACCTTCTGATGAGTTCAGTGGGCATGTTGGGTTGAAAATGTCCTTCAGAGGGAGAATGTCTTGTGTGTTAATATTTATTTATTTTTGAGAGAGAGAGAGAGACAAGAGTGCAGGTGGGGGAGGGGCAGAGAGAGAGGGAGACACAGAACTCGAAGCAGGCTCCAGGCTCTGAGCTGTCAGCACTGAGCCCGACACGGGGCTCGAGCCCACGAACCATGACATCATGACCTGAGCCGAAGTGGGACGCTGAACCGACTGAGCCCCCCAGGCGCCCCAAGACTGCATGTATTTTTAATTTACTAATGTCCTTGATTTCTTCCAATACCATATGGAAGTTGCCCATTCTTACTCTCAGTGAAGGATCCGCCGTCTGCCAGCACTTCTGGTCACCCCCAGACCTGTCCCTTTACAGAGTACATTTGAGAAATTCTTCAGGAAGCGTGCCCAGGAACGGAGTTGAAGCCCCACATCCCCACAGACGCAGGGCGGTATTCCGCTTTCTAACACGTTGATGCTCTAAGAGACGCAACATGATACGCCTCTTGTCATTACCTTTTCTTCCAAGTGCTTCGGAGTTTTCTATATATAGGTTTCTTGTTCATTTTTTTCACTCATTTCTGATTTGGGGTTTCTGTCTCGGTCTTCTTGACTTAGTAGATAGAGTTCTTTATCTGTTCTAAATACTAATCCTTTTGTCTGTTTCCAACATCACACACAAGTTTCTGCCCTTGTGTCCACTTCTTAACTTGATCCGCGGTATCCTTCATTGAGCAAGAGTCCTTAATGTTGACATAGGCACTTTCTGGAATACGGATCAGTGGAATAGCGCTGAGAGTCTGGAAATAAATCCTCACGGTTACAGAAAACTGATGTTTGACAAGGGTGCCAAAGCAATTCAGTGAAGAAAGAAGAGCGTTTTCGACAAATGGTGCCAACACGTGATAACGAGATAATACCAAATAAGTACCGGCCTCCCCTGAATTCCTGACACGGGGCTCCTGAAATGCTTGTAATTTCCTGGGCGACAGGAGCATCCTTTGTTCTAATGAGACACCTCTGGGTGGGCTCCTGGTGGCTCCTGGATGAGGGTCACAGGAAAGACCAAGCCATGAATAGAAGCTTGGAATGTTCAACCTCCCCCTCCCTCCCCCGCCATCCTCCAGAGGGGGCAGCAGGGCCGGAAATGGAGTTAATAACTGATCGCGCGTATGTGAGAAGTCTCCATAACACCCCAACGGAACGGATTGGAGGGAACCTCCGGGCTGGTGAAGGCATCCACGCCAGGAGGGTGACGCGCCCCAGCGCCACGGGGACAGAAGCTCCTACACTCGGGACCCTCCCCGGGCTCACCTCATGCGTCTCTTCCCCTGGCTGTTTTCTGTGCCCTTTGTTGTATCCTTTAATAAACACCTAAGTGTTTCCCTGAGCCCCATGAGCCGCTCTAGCCAATTAATCGAACCTGACGGAGGGAGTCACTGGAACCTCTGACTTACGGTCCACTGATCAGAAGCACGAGTGGTAAGTAACTTGGGCTTAAGACTGGTGTCTGGATGGGGGGGGGCAGTCTTGTGGGGCAGGGCCCTCATTCTGTGGGACCTGACACTGTCTCTAGGTAGATGCGTCAGAATTGAGTTTAATTATGAGACGCCCATCGGGTGTTACAGAGAATTGCGTATTGTTTCAGAGGAGGAGCCTACACAACAGGGAAGAAAAAACCTCAGACTCCACCTTACACACATGAAAAAGTTACACACACGGGGCTGAACCTCTACCTCATGCCATATCCAAGAATGAACTCAAAACGGATCAAATACATAAATGTCAGAACTAAGACTACAAACACTCAGAAAAACAGAGATGTAAATCTTTGTGACCTCGGATCTGGCAACGGTCTCTTGGATATGACGCCAAAGTACAAGTAACGAAAGAAGAAATAGATAAATTGCGGTCCCTCGACACGAGCAGTGTCTGCGCTGCCAGGCACACCAGCAAGAAAAGCAAAAAGACGACACACTGAATTGGGGAGGAGAGCTCTGAATCATATATCTGGTGCAGAACTTAAGGCTACAATATATCAAGGACATTGGCCACTCAATAATAAAAAGCAAATAACCGGGATTTTAAAATCGCAAAGGATGGGGGCGCCTGGGCGGCTCAGTCGGTTAAGCATCCAACTCTTGGTTTCATCACAGGTCATGATCTCACAGGTCCGTGGGTTCGAGCCCTGCACAGGGCTCCATGCTTGCCACGCCTGTTTGGGATTTTCCTCTTTCTCTCTTTTTGCTTCTCTCCCCAGCTGGTGTGCTCACTCTCTTTCTCAAAATAAATAAATAAATTGTAAAAAATGGCAAAGGATCTGAATCGACATTGCTCCAGGGAAGGTTACAGACGGCAGGTAAGCAGGTGAAAAAAATGGCGTTCGCCTACCACTAGCCTCAGGAACACCAAATCCACAGCACAGTGAGGCGCCCCGTCTCACGGGCCAGGACGGCGAGGATTATACAGATGAAGGAGAAGCGTGGGCAGAGAGGTGCACAAATCGGACCCCGGTCCCCTGCTGATGGGAGGGCGAAGCCACGAAGCCAGCTTTGCAAAACCATCTGGAAGCTCCTCAAAAGGTTAACTAAACAGAATCACCGTAGGACCCAGAAATTCCACTCGGGGGTGTCTGCCCGAAAGCAGTGAAAGTGGAAGTCCACACGAAAATTGGTACACGGGTGTTCACGGCAGCGTTATTCCTCACAGACAAAAAGCTAAAATAATTCAAGTTTCCAGCAACTAATGAATGGAGAAATAAAAATGTGGCTTGTGGAATATTATTCGCCCATGAAAAAGGTGCGTGAACCCATTATGCTATGTGAGCCAGGGCGCCTGGGTGGCTCGGTCAGTCAAGCAGCGAACTCTTGGTTTGGGCTGAGGTCATGCTCGCACAGTTTCGCGAGTTCGAGTCCCGCGTGGGGCTCTGCGCTGGCAAGGTAGAACCTGCTTGGGGTTCTCTCTCCCTCCCTCTCTCTGGGCCCCTCCCCCACTCACGCTGTCTCTGTCTCTCTCAAAATAAATAAACTTTTAAAAAGTAATAAATAAATAGAGAAGCCAGTCCTGAAGAACCACATACAGTAGGACTCCATGTGTATGAACTGTTCAGAACAGGTGATCTATTTGAAAGAGACAGTAGATTAGCGATCCCCTGGGGGGGATGGAGGGATTTGGGGGTGATGGTGCAGGTGTCTTTGCCGAGAGGATGAAAAATGTTCTAAAACTGTGGTAACAGTTACATGGCTTTGGGAAAATACCAAATCCCGCTGAATCTTACACCCTGAGTGGATGAACCCTATGGTATCTGAGTTAAATCTTGATAAGAAAGCTGTTACCCAGAAGAAAAAAAAAAAAAAAGAATATCACAGTCACCCCCCACCCCATGTGCTCATCAACAGTATTCAAATTTTCCCAATTGCAATTCAGATCCCCCTACAGACGGGCCCTAATTTTCAAGTTTGATTTTTTTTTTCTTAGATGGTCAAAATTTGCATACAGGCTTAAAAAGTATTGCTTAGTGGATTTATTAGGTACATAAAGGTTTCAGGAAAAATCAGATGTATTAAATTTGTTAGTATGTTGTGAAATACCTAAGCAGTAGGTCCCAAACTTTGGGGGGAAGAGTGGGTGGGGTGGGGGGCGGCTTTTAAAATTCCGCCGCCTGGGTAGCGCGGCACATCAATTCAGTGGGTATCTGAGGGTGAAAACGGGGCATCGATACTTTCAATCATTTTCCAAACGATTTCAATGTGCTATCAAGTTTGTGAAGTTTAGCTGAACTGTGTGAATTGTGAAAGATGTTTCCGTCGGGTCGAATTTATTAATCTTATGACTTCCTTAGTTCTAACGCAGGAACAAAACGCAGTGTTGCACCGAAGTCGTTTTTCTAAGTCGAAGCACGAGATTGGCCCAAGTCGAACTTACGACGAAAGTTTTGAACATTTATGACCGAGTTTTTAAATTACTTGCTATTTGAATACTGCCCATGAGAACTTTAAGTATTTCGATCCGAAGCTTGTCAGCTACGCTTTCCCGGCGGCAGCCACCTCCCCTGGGGACTGAGAGCCGGGAGGGACCGCGGGGTGGCCGGGAGTTTCGCCAGCTTTCCGGGCCGCAGGAGAGTTCCAGTGCTGGAGGCGCGGTTCCTCCCGCCCGCGGCCCGGAAAAGGATCGCGGCGGCCAGGGAGTTTCGCCCCGCGGCCCCGCGGCCTCGGCAGCCGCCCCGGGGGCCCCCGCCGGCCGGGCCCGCGTCGCCGCCGCCGCCGCCGCCGCCGGGAGGCGGGGGAAGCGCGGGGACGCGCGCCGCGAGCCCGGGGGACGCGCGGGCGCGGCGGGGAGATGGGCCGCGCGCTGCTCCCGCCGCTCCTGCTGTTCCTGCCGCTCCTGCCGGTCCCGCCGCCGACCGGGGCTGCGCACCCGCGGCCGCCGCGTGAGTCCGGGCGGCGGGGGGAGCGGACCCGCACCCGCTCGGCCGCGCCGCCGGGGGCGCCCGGGGCGGGGAGGGGGGGGACGGCCGGGCCCCGAGCGCGGCCTCTCCCGGGAGGCGGGGCTCCGCCGCCGGGCGCGGGCGGGGTGGGGGGACCCCCCCTCGTCCGGGACCCGTGTCCCCGCCCCCCGTCGCTGCTCCCGCAGGGTGGCGCCCGGAGCCACCGGCTCCCCCCCCCCCCCCCGCCGCCGACCGTGACGCCTTCGACTCCCAATCTGTGCGTCTCTCGCGGAGGCTGCGCTCGGGCCCGGGACGCGGGGCTGCGGGCTCTCGCTCTGCGTTTGGCCGCGTCGTGTCCCCCGCCGTCCCCGAACGGGAAGTTCTGCTCCCGAAAGTCGCCCCGGGCCGGGCCGCCGGTGCCGCGCGTGGCTCCGCGGAGGGCCCGAGGCCTTGGCCCGCCGGGGTCCCCGCCGCACCCCCCCCCCGCCCGCGCCCCCTGCGGCCTCGGGATGGGGGTGGGGGCCCCGAGCCGGGTCGCCCGCGCCTTACCGACTCCGGGCGGTGGTGTTTGGCCTGGGAAAATAGCCTAGCTGTGATTTCTGGACTTTGGAACCGAACGGAACGGTGCTCATTTCCAGCCGCTGGAGGCTTGGGGACCCGCGGGGTGACTCTACATGTAACTCACGGGCCCGACGTTATGGCAGTGCCCTCAGCCCTGCGTCGCTGTCCTGTGACCTGGTCGGACTACCGTGCATTCGGGAGCTCGAAGCTATTTTTTTTTTTTTTAATGTTTATTTTTGAGAGAGAGGCAGAGTGTGAGTCGGGGAGGGGCGGGGGGGGGGGGGGGGAGACACAGAATCAGAGGCTCCGAGCCCTCAGCACAGAGCCTGACACGGGGCTGGAACTCGTGAACCGCGAGATCGTGACCCGAGCCGAAGTCAGATACTTAACCGACCTAGCCGCCCAGGCGCCCCTCTCGGATCTAGTCTTAGGGCGTCTGTGCTGGTGGCCAGCTGGCCCTCGGGTTCAAGGCCTCCCCCCGGGTTAGAACGCATCCAGGCAGGCTGCCCCTCTGGTGTGAAATGAAGTCTCTGATATCAGGGGACGGGGACGCTCTGCACCTTTGCGCACAGCCTGGGAACCACGGGTGGAGGGTAGGTCGTCGGTGGGCCCACGGTTTACAGATGGCGAGAAGGAGGCAGGACCTGCGCTTGGGAAATTTAGTTCAATGTGACCCTGGGCTTTTGAGGCAGAACCCGTGTGTCTACAGCTCTGACTCTTGTGTCACACCGCCTCGGAGGCCAAATAATCGTGAATTAGGTGTCGAGCAGCAATATTCGTCCATCACCAGTAGGGGACGTGGCACTGTGGTAGACGGGGGGGTGGGGGGGGGGGTCGTCCTCGCCCCTGAGAGTTTGCATTCTAGTGGGGGATGGTCATAAACAGAAATGAGAGCGCCAGGGAGCGCCCGGAGCTGTGACAGACACCCAGGGCGGGCCCCCTCTGGGGCCAGAGGAACAAGGAGACGGAAGGAAGCCGAGGTCACGGCCACGCGGATTGCTGAGTGGACCCTGTGAGCTGAGTTGGAGCAGGTGTGGCGGCCTCGGCGCTGACACGTTTCCGTCGTGGGGCCGGTTGCGTGCCTTGCGGGAGGGTGTGCAGCATCTCTGTCCTTAACCCCACTGGATGTCAGTGGCTCTCCCCCAATTCCCCCGCCAAACACGCCTCCAGACGTCGCCCCGTGCCCGCTGAAAGACGGAACTCCCCGGCTGGGACCCCCTGGGCTGCAGGCGGCGCAGGGACCTGGGTGTGGCGGGCGCCAGGGGCCACAGGCCACAGGCCAGGTCTCCTAGGACCTCGCAGGCTGCGGGGTGGCTTCTGGCTGAGGAGTGACACAATCTGTCACAGCCTTTAGAAAGATCGCTCCGGCTGCTCCGGGGGTGGGGGGCTAGGAAAAGGCGGAGAGCGGCCAGGAGGCTGTGGCACCTGTTCCTGGGGGCTGCACGCAGGCGGAGGAGGCCGTGGGAGACGGGTGTATCTGGCCGTGTGTCGAAGGAAGGTGCGAGGGAGACCTGGGAGCTGGCTGAGGGAAAGAGAAACGTCAAAGGCGACTCTGTTACCTGATTAGTTTAACATTTGTTAAAATGTTGGGGGATGCCATTTCCGAGATGGTGAAGGCGAAGAAAGAGCGCGTGGGGGAACCCCAGAGCCTGGTTTCGGACTTCGGTTTGAGGCACAATCAGCCGTCCCCATGGGCGGGGTTCCGTGGGCCGCGGGGTGTGAGAATAGGAGTAAGGCCAATGTCATGGCCTCACCCAGCAAGTCGGCGCTGAGTGCAAACAGGTGGGCGCTGTCCCAGGCAGGCAGGGGCGCCCGCCGCGAACCCCTAGTTCGGGGACCGAGGAAGCCTCGGGAAGCTACCTGCTGGCCAGAGGGCCTGCTCTTGCCGGGGCTTCTGTATTTGCTCTGCGAGTGTCTTCATGCTGGAAAGGTGCCCCGCGCGATCCATCCGCAGACCTCCCCGCACTGGGCCATTGGACGGCAGACGCTCACACACAGAAGGGCTTGGAGATGCAGGTGGTGGGATACCCCCCACCCGCAAAGCCCTGGGACTTGGGTCTATTTTGATCTGAGCAGGAACTCCTGAGCTCAGCTGTCCGGGCCAGAGACACTCTGGGCTCTTACGGAGTCTGTGGGCCGCAGGGGCGATCGCCCGAATCACGAGAAGCAGGGCAGAGGCCGGGGGCTGGGAAGGGTGGCAGCCCTGCCGGGGGAGAGCGGACAGGCCCGTCTCAGAGGGAAGAGAGGCGCCGCACCCCGCGTCTCACAGGGTGGGCCGTGACGCAGCAGGTGCCGGGCGTTGGTTCAGAAGGGCCGTGGCGGCGCCTCCCAGTCCCCCTGGGGGCCCACGGGGCTGTCCTGTCGCCTTCTCCCCAGGCTCCCACTCCCTGCGCTTCCTTTTCATGGGCGCCTCGGTGCCGGACCTCGGGCTGCCCCTGTTCGAGGCCTTGGGCTACGTGGACGACCAGTTGTTCGTGTCCTACAGTCACGAGAGCCGACGGGCAGAGCCCCGTGCCCAGTGGCTCCAGGCGGGGGCCGCCGGCCAGCTGTGGCTGCAGCTGAGCCAGAGCCTGAAAGGGTGGGACCACATGTTCATCGTGGACTTCTGGACCGTCATGGACAATCACAACCACAGCAAGCGTAGGTGGACGGGCCCTCTGGGGCGGGGGGGGGGGGCATTTCTCTCCCTCGGAGATGCACCTGGGGCCAGAGCGGGGACTGGGGCGGGGGTGGGGGCAGGAGGCATGTGCGAGGTCGTTCCGTCCCTGGGGACAGGACGGTGAGACAGGGACTTCCTCCTGCGGTTGCAGTGACGAAGCTCGGGGCATCGGCCGAGTCCCACACACTGCAGGTGGTCCTGGGCTGCGAGGTGCGAGCAGACAACAGCACCAGGGGCTTCTGGAAGTACGGCTACGACGGGCGGAGCTACCTCGAATTCCGCCCGGAAACGCTGGACTGGAGGGCGGCGGAGCCCCGCGCCCGGGCCACCAAGCTGGAGTGGGAAGTGAACGCGGTTCGGGCCAAACAGAACAGGGCCTACCTGGAGAGGGACTGTCCCGCGCAGCTGCGGAGTTTGCTGGCGCTGGGGACGGGGGCTCTGGACCGGCAAGGTAGGGCGGGAGCACCCCCCCCCCACCCCCAGCCCTTCTCAGGCCCCAGGGGAGCCCGGGGCGGGGTCTGGGAGCGGGCGTCAGAGGTGGCCAGGGTCGTGTGACTCTCCGGGAAGGAACCGAGGGCTGAGGTCGCCTTGGAACCGGGATGTCTGACAGCCAGAGGTCGGACAAAACCCTGTGACCTTGTGATGTAACTCAGAGCCCCGTGTATATTTGCGCCTTTCGGGAGTTCAGAGAGGCCAATTATAGCCTGAACGGCTCAGGAGAGGACCCACGCGGGCCGCCCATCCGCGTAGCAGGATCCTTTGGGGGTTGAAGCTTACTGCCACAGATTCCGTCACAGAACGGAGAGACAGTCCCAGAAGCCCAGCTGTCTTCCAGGGCCTTCTTACAAGATTTCTTATTGGGCGGGCCGAGGTGAGACGGCCAGGACTGCTAATCCAGTCGTTTCTGAGCCACGCACAGGGGGATTTTCCGTGATTCAGCGGAATACACAGGACAGAAGACACGAGCTGCCGGCGTGCCCGCTCATATACGGACAGGGGGTCAGGCTCGACTGTCGTCCACGTAGCGCCATGTCAGAGCCGAGCCCGTGGCGTGCTCTGGGACACACAATAGTGTCTCTCCGGCAGCTCGCTTGGTCCCAATAGCGCACCTTCTCCCGCTGACCCCTAGAGGTGGGGGAGGAGAAAGTTCCGGCCTTCCCGGCAAGGGTAGAAAGATCCCCTCTCCGGATCCTTCCTCCTTCCTGTCCAGTGCCTCCCTCGGTGAAGGTGACTCGTCACGTGGCCTCTGAAGGGACCACTCTGCGGTGTCAGGCTCTGAACTTCTACCCCCAGAACGTCACCATGAGGTGGCTGAAGGACGGGCAGCCGCTGGACGCCAAGGCCGTGGAGCCTCCGGACGTGCTGCCTAACGGCGACGGGACGTACCAGGGCCGGCTGGCCGTGGCCGTGCCGCCCGGGGCCGAGCGGAGATACACGTGCCTGACAGAGCACCCGGGGCTCGAGCAGCCCCTCGCTGCCACGTGGGGTATGGACGGGGCGCCCCAGGGGACCTGTCGTCGGGGTACGCTGCAGGGCCAGGGGTCTGTGCCGGGCCGCGACGGCACTCACTGCCCCCACGCGCCTGTGCTGTTTCAGAGCCCTCGGGGCCCAGCACCCTGGTCGTCGGAGTCATCGGCGGGACCGCCGTTTGTGTCCTCCTCTTTGTCATCGGAATTCTGTTCAGAATCTTCAGGAAAAGGCCGGCTTCGAGTGAGTAGGAAGCAGGAGGAAGTCTCTCGGTACCTCAGGCCTCAGGACACACTCAGTCCGCAGAAGGTGGGGCTTTGGGAGGGCCAAGCGCACCCAGGGGAGGCCTGCTTCGGGGGCGCCGGCACCTCCTTGAGAGCAGGCGTTCGTGGCTCTCGGAGCGAAAGGGCCAGATTCCGCAGGCTTCTTTTCAGCACCCGCTGTTTTGCGAGATGCTCTTTGAGGTGGTGCAGGGGCCCCGAAGGCAAGGCCATCACCGCCGTTATCCTCAGACCTCGACTCTGGTAAGGAACGGAATCGGTAGCACGAGCGACACCGTTAAGGGAGAGCCTTCCGGTCCTGGGACAGCCACGAAGACGGTCCTCCGGGGTGTCAAAGAAGGAACGACTGTGTTCCACTGGGGACCAATGAAGGTTCTCGAAGAAGTAGGGAGAGGTTGAGGACTGGGGGGGGGGGCGTCACCACAGACGGAGGGAGCATGGGGACAGCAGAGCGAGCATGAGGCCCAGCGGGGGGTGAGAAGTCCTCGCGCCTCCCCGCCGGTCACCAAGCGAGCCCACGCCGTGTGGGGGGCAGCGGGGCAGACAGAAGGCAGCCGCAGGGCCTTTGGGGCCTCGGGGAGTTCCACAGGGGGCCCGGGGAAGTCAGTGCGGGGACGGCAGGGGCACGAGGCGTCACAGGCGAAGAGGTGTTGGGGCTCTTCCGGGAGGGAGCGGGGACCGGACGAGGGAGGGGAGGGCCGGGGGGTGACAGCACACCCCTCGCCCGTCTCTCGTCTCTGCAGGAGGAGTCATGGGTGACTACGTGTTGGCCGAATGTGAGTGACAGGCAGTCGGCAGACCTCTTGTGGGGAGACCCGAGGCTCAAAGACGGGGCGCTCTGGGGTGTTCTTTGCGTCCAGGACGGCGGACCTGACCAACAGGAACCCCCCGAAGCGCTCTCTGCGTGTGGCCTTCCCTGCTCATTCGCGACAAGTTTCTCCCATTTGGGTTTCTGAGTTCTTTCCTGCGCCTCTCCCAGAACGGGCTCTCAGGGATCTCCAGCCGCCTCTGGGTCTGTCTTCCCTTCTGCCTCACTCCGGACCCCATGTATCTATGCCCTCGCCTCTGCTGCCTCTGGAATAGGGCTCCTAAAATCTCGGGGGGCTCACAGTTCCTTTCAGCCTCTGAGAAAAGCTACGAACTTTCTCCTTGGGCCATAGGAGTCGAATACCCTTACCGGAATTTCGCACACACATCCCAAAACATGGGTTTTCTAGACCCATCCAAGTTTCCTTTTGATCCCCCGCCCTCTCCGTTATCCAGTAATTCACCTGTCACCAAGCCCTGTGGTCTGCTCCATTAGAGGGTGAAGCGGGTCGCTGTACAGTGGCGAAGGCCGTGCACTGCACAACCCCAGCAGGCACGTGTCCCGGAAGAGCTGTCTCGCGTGGACGTTCGCATGTATGATGAGAGTTTTCCAGGAAGTGGGCGGGAAGCGTCTCGAGGAGGGGGTCTTTTTCTAATTGGCAGAAAGGCGTCAGATAGGTTTCCACAGACGAATGATTTGCGTTAACGCCTTTACAGTGCCTCTCGGGTCCGCCAGACTTGAAGGAACCCAGAAATTTCCCACGTGGTCTCTGCCCAGAAACGATGATGAAAATGATAATAAGGATGATGATGATGGTGATAAGGTGGCTGAGACTTATAAAAAAACAAAAGCACTTTCTTGCTGCCAGGCTGAGTTCCGAGCACCTACGTCCACGCACTATCGCCTGTAATTCTTGCAATCATGACCCTCATTTTTTTAGATGCAGAAGATGAAGTACAGAGCATTCCCCGGCCCGCCGGGGAGGGAGACAGGACTCGCACTCCGTCAGACCCTGAGCCGTCTCACGCACCGCTGCGCTCAGACGGTTCAGGGGTCGTGCAGTAAATGGCGAAGGGGGGAGACGGCCCTTCCTTGTCTCGGTGTCTGTATGCTCGGCGAGCTCGACCGAAAGGAAGGGAAAACAGCAGAAAATCAGCTTGGCCACGTTGGAGGCTTGCAGAGCCTTCGGGGAAGGAACCCCACCTCCTACCTGCTCCATGGGGCATCTCTCACGGGCCCCTGGGTCACGCTGTGGTGGCCACTGTCGGCCAGTGGCCGAGTCAGACCTCACAGTGTTTTTCCTCTGCGGGTGGGGCCTCCAGAGTCTCAACCTTAGTGGCATATCCCTCTAAGAACCAGAGCAACCGCTCTCCTATTAAAGATGGTGAAATGGGGGGCCCTGGAGGGGGCTTAGCAGGTTAAGCGTCTGACTCTTGGTTTCGGCTCAGGTCATGATCTCACAGTCGTCAGTTCGAGGCCCACGAACTGCACTGACCTGCACTGACCGCGCTGAGCCCGCTTGGGATTCTCTCTCTCCCTCTCTCCCTGCGCCACCCCCACCCGCGCGCGCTCTCTCTGTCTCTCAAAACAAATTAAAAACGTTTTTAAGATGGTAAAACGGAAGCCACCAAGCAGCCTGGAGGTGGCTTGGCATCTTCCTGGGGCTCCCGGGTGCCTGGCTCTCCTCCCCAACGGTGCACAGTGAAACAGAAACGGACCTGGGGCGCCTGGGGGGCTCAGAGGGTTAAGTGTCCGACTTCGGCTCAAGTCATGATCTCACACAGCTTGTGAGTTCAAGCCCCGAGTTGGGCTCTGTGCTGACGGCTCAGAGCCTGGAGCCCGGTTTCAATTTTGTGTCTCCCTCTCTCTCTGCCCCTCCCCCACTCACACTCTGTGTGTGTGTGTCTGTGTGTGTGTGTGTCTTTCTCAATAAAATAAGTAAAACATTAAAAAATTTAAAAAAAATAAAAAAGAAACAGATCCGAGGCTGCTCAGGAATTCCCGGCTCCTGGGAGACCGATTCATCTGACCGTGTTGAAAAGAACGCGCACGTAGCTGGTGGCCGGATGACATGTGCGGACTCCGTGCCGCCGCGTCCATGTGGCTGCAAGCCGGAGAACGAGGCATTCTGTCCGGGAGGGCGGGTGCCTCAAAAGACCAAATAGAGCTTAACCGTACCAACCGTTTGGTAGGTATGGAATTGGGGCAAAGAGATCTCAATTTTTTTTTAACTTTCTTTTTTTCTGGTCACGAAAGTTAAGTGGGTAAAAAGTACACGTCATCTGTGCTTACGGTAGAAAAGTTGAAACTGTCGTTCCATTAGCGAGAGCTAAAGCCCAGTGAACGGTCTGTGTACTTCCGCTCAGCGTTGCTCTATCAGAATATGTACGATGAACACACGCGCTTTAATAAACAATGAATTGCGTGGTGTGCTGCGTGAGTTTTCTGACGCGCTCGTCCATGTCACGGATTAATCCACTTAGTCATTTCTGGGGCCTTGATACCCTTCCAATTTCTTGGCATTTTCTGTATGGACTATCTTCGTTAAACTACAGTAGCAGAATTCACTATTTTCCCTCACTCTAGAAACATTGTTATCTAAGTCGTAACACGTAGGTCATTTTGCCTCCAATCATGCTGAAAGCACACCGACCAGTTCTTCCTCTTTGAATATCCTTCCGTCCTCAGAACACACTGACCAAGACTTCTTTGCTCTTCCCCCTCATTAAGGGTATGTTACAATTAATGAGGCAATGGCTTGTTTCATTTCGGTTTTATTTCACACCGGCTGGGATTTCCAGGCCCACCCTAGTCTTCACAGCGGCACGCTTGCTAACCATTGGTGGATGTGGCCTGTTACTTTTCTTTTTATAGTGGAAATTATAAAATTCCGATTCCTTTCAGTGTGGCTCAGCTTAATTTTTCTGCCCCCGTTCATCAATTCGTAAGGTCAGCTACATTTGAAAAACCAAGGACTTAACATTTTAAATTCCGAATCCTACTTCGCCTCTGGCAAAACCACCTACAAAGCGCGGTAGTGTGGAGGAGGGTGCCACCTGGTGGCTGTGATCAAAAGTGTCACGGTGGTCAGGTGACTGTTGCGCCCCGGGGCTGGAGATTTTCCTGCAGGGATGGGGCAGATGGAGACGCGGTCGGGGGGGGGGGGGGGGGGGGGGGGGGGGGGGGGGGGGGGCGCTAGAGACCATTTGCGAGAACAGCCCCTGAGATTTTGAGGAAAGAAGCAGCTAGTCACCAGCTGTTTGACCACAGGGCGCTGTCGAGCTACCTGAACTGAGAACGGAAGACTATCTTTGATAATCTCTCAAGGCAACGCGCAGGAGTTGGTTACAACCTGCTGGGAGGTCAGGGGCAAACGTTCTCGCTGTGTTCTAATAAAAGTCTTACGGTGCTGACTGTACTTGACCTACTACCAAGCATTCTTCGTGTTCACACGCATACGCCTCTAAAATGATGGAAAATCCTTACAAGCTGCCGTTTTTCACCTATCTATTTTTTCTAATCACACTCTCTAATAAGGACTAGAGCTCAAGAATGCATGACTTTTACATCTGAGATTTTCACGTCTATGGACAGATATTTTGAAGTTTTGATTTCTTTCCTTAGACACTGGGTCCTCATTTTTCATTTGTCTATTGGAACCAGTGTGAACATGCAGAATGCGAATTCAATATTAATTATTTTGTGTGACAGTTTCGTTACAAAGCCTCCGGGTGTTGACATCGGGTAGGCGGGTATTGGTGCGGATGCATTCCGGTCTTGTCACGCATTCTTGTTCCGCGTGAGTCTTCCGGGTGCTTCTGTGTGAGAGCCACGGATGGTGTGTTTTAACAGAAGTCTTTTTTTTCCAGCTAATAATTATTACACACTTATAGATGTCAGGTCTTGTTCCGAACACTAATGTTTCCGAAGAATCCAGTGCGGTAGGAACTATTGTTATTTCATTACCCTTATTGTGCTGTATGGAGACCAAGGCACAGAGAGGTGAAATAACTTGCTAAAGGTTACACAGCTAGAAAATTACTGGGCCGGATTTTTACCGCAGCTATTCTGGCTCAGAGTCAAGCTCGTAACCGCTACACAGTACCTGTTTCTGAGTCAAGGAAACACGTAGTGTGGCCTCATCATCGTCTTGGCGAGGTGCTCCTGACAGCAACAGCCTCTGATGTTTCCGGCAGTGCGGAAGGGGGTCTGTTTTAATATTTCAGATTTTGCCGTAGCCCCATCATGTTTTCATAAATATTTGGAAATATTTTCTTGGGGTGTGTTTTTTTAACTTTTGGATCTTTTTCTGATAATACACAAATTTCTAACTAGCGAATTCACGGTTCTGTTTATTCTCTGTATCATTAAGGGAGGAATTTGGGGAAGAGAAGCCTTAAAACACCTCTGAACCATTTTATTCACCAGATTTGGGTAGAAAGTATGGCTGGTGGGTTTTTTTTGTTGTTGTTCTATTTTTTGAAAGTAGACTATTTTTTAAATATAAAAGTCTAGCTTTTGATCCAAAGATTCTACAAAAGAATGTGAGAGTCTTCTGTGTCCTCCTGGTGGGGCGAGGTGGGGGCAGGGTGGGTGCGGACCAATATCGGTATAAACCCCAGTCTCATCAGTACAGTCTAATCCTGTACTGTTTGTTGACTGTATAATATATCTTAATACTATATATATGCATTATGATACATAGTACACACACCACTTCTCAACTCTGGTGCTCTGAGTCGGCTGCAGAGAGTGGTTGTGGGCATTTCATATTTTTATAAGACCTTTGATTAACCTCATAGTTTTATTCGTTCCAATGCGCGACGTGACCCGTTAGCCACAGCTCGTTCGCAGGGTTTGTATCTGAAGGGCTTACCTCCCATGTTGAATGAATGGGGTGCTATGAAACAAGGTTCTTTCTGAGGATGAGAGGGAGGCGAAAAGAAAGCCAGCCACGCAGGTTCTAGAGCGAGCCGCTCCCTCCCAGGCCCCACGCCCCGAGACCTGTACTCTTCCGAGAGTGGCTCATTCTTAATATACATCCAGGTGTGCGCACGTTTAAATCTTTCCGTCTTGACCTTCATGACTTCTGAGTCAATGTCACTGAGAAAAATTAATGCGAGAAGACATTGGGAGAAGGGAAAAGAAAAAAGGAAGAAACGGTCAAATTAAAGTGAAGTTTTATTACTGATAGAGTGGGCAAAATAAACTTGGGAGAAAGCTGACCTAGACTTCTGGCTCAGTCAACTGAGCAGCGCATGGGTGATCTCAACTCAGGTCACCATCTCGAGGTTGTGAGTTCAAGCCCCGCCTTGGCCTCCATGCTGGATTCGAAGCCTACTTAAAACAAACAAAAATATATAAATGCAGATGGTACTGCTGGGTTGTGTATCAAGGGGGGCACACACCATGTATTTTTTCCATGAAATTACCATATTATATACACTCTATTTTTACTTATTTCCATGGATTGAAGAGCATATTGAGATTTCAGTTTTACTTATAATCTCAAAGCTAGCACTTTTTCTCTATAGTATTTGACATTTCTTCCTAGCCAAGTGACCCTTTTAAAGCACGTGTTTGTTGTGGGAAGGGGTTAGTAAAAGTCAAGAACCTCAAAACTCTCAATTTGGGGGCAGAAGAACGTAACTATTTCACGAGTGTTACAAGTCATGTGCCATTCAGAGCTTTCCTACCCTCTCCTGGATCTCTTCTCTTCGCCTAAACAAGTATGAGGTTCTAATACATGGTCTCTCTCAGGCCATCTCATTTTAAGTCTCTTCAATAGGCACCTTTTGTTTACCAAGATGGAGAGAGGGTGCGCCCTCCCCACCTTTTAACTGGAATAACTCTGAATACCGACATTTTCAAAAGCTACAGCAGGAGGCTAAGGAGAAAAGTTTGATTTGAAAGGCTCTCTCTTCCAACCACATTCAGGTCCAATTCTGCTCTATTCTGCTTTTTTTCTTTTTTCTTAATGGGATTAGCCTTGTTTAAAACACCAATAATCTCATCAAAAGCCCTCTAGGGGAGGGCCTGGTAGGCTTTGTAATGACCTTAATCAAGTATTAGCCCTGCCCTGCGATTAATCCCCAGCTACAGAAAATGTTTGTTCTTGTCTCTAAACCTGGAGAAGGTTGAAAAGGAATCAGCTCAGGAGGAAAGGGGAGCTTGTCAGGAACTGCAGGAAGAACAGACAGGCCCAGCAGGGTCAGGAAAAAGGGGCGGGGGCAACGCGGTCCTCAAGCCTAGCTGTACACTCCCTCCCTGACTGTCACAGACTTTTGTCGAAACAGGAGTCATCTAATAAATCTTTGAAAAAGAACAAGAAGCTTTAATTTGCAGCTTTTTTCCTGTTTCCAAACACAGCGCCAGAGCTTACACTGTCCGGCACAGAGAAGCCCATCTAAACGCGTCAGTTTAATAGGAATATTAAAAGGAAGGGAAAGTCCTTTGACCTATAAATCCATCGTCCTTCACACATCACCTCTACATTCCCCCGAGGAATCAGTACATAACTTATTAGCTATTAAGTGAAAATACAGAGAAACGTGGAGTGGTTCCCTCTACTCAGAGGCTTTAACATAACACATTCCATCTGCGAATGCGCGCGGAAAAAATGTCGCAGAACAAAAGAGAAACTCAAGATTTTCAGCTTTTCAGCCGCCCTACCGCCCCACGAAGGGCGAGACTTCACTAGCCAATCAAAAGGTTGAAATGGTAATGAGCTCCCTTTGCCCCACCCCCTGGCTGACCTAATTTGGAAAAAAACCATCAGCGCCTCTTGTTCTCAATCAGGTCCGCAAAACTGCTATTTAAGGAACTCCGTGAAGGCGCAACATTCACTTTCGTGGCAAGCATGTCTGGCCGCGGCAAGGGCGGGAAGGGCCTGGGCAAGGGTGGCGCCAAGCGCCACCGCAAGGTACTGCGCGACAACATCCAGGGCATCACCAAGCCCGCCATCCGGCGGCTGGCCCGGCGCGGCGGCGTCAAGCGCATCTCCGGCCTCATCTACGAGGAGACCCGCGGGGTGCTCAAGGTCTTCCTGGAGAACGTGATCCGGGACGCCGTCACCTACACGGAGCACGCCAAGCGCAAGACGGTCACGGCCATGGACGTGGTCTACGCGCTCAAGCGCCAGGGCCGCACCCTCTACGGCTTCGGGGGCTGAGAACCCGGAACCCGCCGTATTTCCAAACCCAAAGGCCCTTTTCAGGGCCGCCCACAAGGTCATTTAAAGGGCTGTCGTGCTTGCAGAAATACGGGTTCAGGGACGTGAGTTTCCCGTAATCGCAAAACTATCAGAATATTCATTTTTTTTGCAGTGTTGTAGTAAGTCTTGTGACGCTTGGCTACACTAACATGGTTTGTGTTTTTCGAAAAGGTACGTCTTTTAAAAGTAAGGTCCGTAAGTGTTGCCAATGAAATGGTTCCAGGATAGAAATGCGAATGTTTTACACAAACGGAAACAAAGGTTTCGGCCAGGTCTGTGGGATTTATCCGCATGACCGGAAGCCCGCCACGGCACAGAGCTTCCCGGTCACCGCCCCCCCTCGCTATGTAAATGAAGGTCCTCCGAGGACGATCTCTGATTGGGTGATACTCGATGTGGCAGAAGTTGCGGAGGGTGGGATTCCAGGGCTATTTCCCGGTTGGCCAAAAAGGCTTTAATAGCTGTCTCCGGAACCGGAGGGGAAACCTAGGTCGGTTTACTTTGTTTTCAATCCGGTGTATGCCAGGCGCTACACAACGATTAGGAACTAAAGCACAGAGGCTCTCAGGACCAGATCTAGAGGATTCGCGCGGTGCTGGGGCGCCTGCTGGCTGCCAGGCGCGGGTGGGCGTCAGGCCACTGCGGGGCACGGCAGGAACTCGCGGCCTTGCTCGGCGAGTGAAGCGTATCCCGGCGCTACTGCTCCAGCCTGGAAGGGAAACGCCGCCGTGTCCAAGCAAGACATGGGCTGTGCTTGATTCTATACAACTTTAAACCGTGGTTTATTCGTTCTCCATGATGTGACGAAATTGTCAGAGGCCCAGTCAAAGAGATGAATTTAGAAGGGCTAGAATAGCCCTAGAATTTCAGTACATGCTTATATGTAAAGAAATGCGTATACGTAGTTCTGCATTGGGCTTTGTTTAAAGTTGCCCCAAATACTAAGGCCCCAAATAAGATCAACAGTATGAATTTCTTATTATCATCTTTAAATAAGAATGCTAATTCCTAAGTTGAGAAGTGAAATAAACGAATTTGGCTTGAAACGAAAAAGATGCTTTAACTCAGACGTTGAGAATTTCCTGATAACAGTTTTTGTGAGTTAGTTCAGTTAAGACCCTAACAACTTTGTAACCCCAACATTCCAAAGGTTTTAGGGTTAATATTCTTCAGCCTGTGGTACACAATTTCGACCAGCCTACACGTGCTCTTTGTAAATAAAATACATAGAATTACAATTATATTAGACTAATCCTATGATCAAACCATTTCTTAAAGTGGCAACGGTGTTTTGAAAATATTGAGGATAAGCGCTATTTCAAGTCTCACAACTGTAAACTTTTGAAAATACTTATTTCTGTTAAGTGAAAAATTGCACAGAATTATAAACTTCCCTTTCATCCGAAGTTTGTTACGATTTTTTAAAATTTTGTGTTTGTTGTTGAGACAGACGTGAGTAGGAGGGTCACAGAGAGAAAAAGACAGAATCCGAAGCAGGCTCCAGGCTCTGAGCTGTCCCCACTTGAGGCAGAGCTCAGACCCACAAACTATGAGATCATGACCTGAGCCGAAGTCTTCTGAAGCTTAACTGAGCCACCCAGGTGCCCCAAAAGTGGGTTACAATTTAATTCCTATATATATTGACCCCCCAAAAAAGCTGTGAGCAGTGAGTTAGGAACCCCTGTTTACAAGGCACCATGTGCAACCGTGTGAACTGGAACACAGGGCTTGGAAAAAAGTCACCTATGTTTGCGCGAGGAGCTGCTCCCCACTCCTTCCTCCACCTAAATGCTGGTATTCCCAGCTAAGTATGGGAGTTACACAAGGCCATGTGCCCTATTTTTTTTTTTAACATTATTCCGGGAGAGCGCTAGCAGGGGAGGGACAGGGATAGGGAGAGAATCCCAAGCAAGCTCCACACTGACTGTGCAGTCTGATGCGCGGCTTGAACTCCGGAACCTGAACCTGTGAGATCATGACCTGAGCTCAAAATCAAGAGTGGGACACAACCGACTGCAACCCCAAAGGGCTCCCCATATACCCTATTCTAACTATGAGTGTGCAATCTCTTCTTTTGGGTTAGATAACAGGAAAATTTTCAAATACTAGAATCCCTACTGGTCTGGCGCCGTATCTGATGAAGTTTTCCACATCTTACAATTAAACTTGCTTAATAGGGTCGCCTGGGTGGCTCAGTCGGTTAAGTGGCCGACTTCAGCTCGGGTCATGATCTCACGGTCTGTGAGTTCGAGCCCCACATCGGGTCTGTGCTGATGGCTCATCAGAGCCTGGAGCCTGCTTCGGATTCTGTGTCTCCCTCTCTCTGCCCTTCCCCTGCTCACGCTCTATCTCTATCTCAAAGATAAACAAACGTTAAAAAAATTAAAAAAAAAAAAAAAAACTTGCTTAATAGACCCTGCGGGGGGGGGGGGGGGCTATTTGTGAATTTTGAAGTTTTCAGTGCCAAGCCCTTTTTAAAGCACTTGGGGGTGGCTCTTAAAAGAGCCTTTGGGTTCCGCGAGAATCAGCCTTTCTTCCGTTTACTTCTTGGACGCCACCTTTCTGGCGCGTGTCTTCTGCTGGGTGACCTTGGCCTTCCCGGCCTTTGGCTTCCCCGCTCGGGCCTTCCCGGGGCTCTTCCCGGGCTGCTTGCCCTGGGCTCCCTTAGCCTTCCTGCCGCTCCTGGCTGCTTTCGGAGCTGTTGTCGCCCTGGGCTTCTTGGCCTTCTTGTTGGTCTTGGCACTCTTCGGGGACTTGGAATCCTTGGATAAGGTCAGCTTCTTCGCCTTGGCCGAAGTGGGCCTTCTGACCTTGCTCTTCTTGGTGGGCTCAGGGATGGCCTTCTTGTTGAGCTTGAAGGAGCCCGAGGCGCCGGTGCCCTTGGTCTGCACCAGGGTGCCCTTGCTCACCAGGCTCTTGAGGCCCAGCTTGATGCGGCTGTTGTTCTTCTCCACGTCGTAGCCGGCGGCCGCCAGCGCCTTCTTCAGCGCGACCAGGGACACGCCGCTGCGCTCCTGGGACACCGAGAGAGCCTCCGTGATCAGCTTGGACACAGAAAGACTCGAGGCCTTGCGACTGGAGCCTGGCAGGCCCACAGGCTTCTTTCCTCTCTTCTTAGCTGGGGGGTTCTCCATCGGAGCCAGGGCAGTGTCAGCTGAGGCCGCCGGAGCCGTCTCCGACATCGCACTGAGAAACAAAAGCAGAAGGCAACGACCAAGACAAGCGTAAAATGCCGCGAGGCCTCAAGGCCTTATATAGGGCAGGGCGTGCTGTGATTGGTGCATCACCAGGCACCGCCCCGCCCCTCGGGGGAGGAGCATTTGTGTTTGTTTTACCCCAAAAGACGGATCCCACGCAAATCCTGCGAGCAGAATCGCCCAGGTTTTACTGCTGAGGAATCCGTGGAGACCTGGGTGTCACGTGCCTTTTCACCTTTTCGCGAAAAATGACCTTGCGTGACAAAAGTATCCGATAAAGCCCATGATTTTCAGTGAAATTCAAGGAGGAGAGGAAAACTTCCTCTTTTCCGTGTAATTTAAAAGTAAGTTTTAGCACGAGACTTCCTTCGTCTCTTCTGAGTGGTTTTCCAAACGGTTGGCTTCCAGTCGGTGGAGAAAATAAATTATTCACGTACTGATTTTTATGGAAAATCATTTATGTTTGTGAAGGAAATAACACAGGTCTGTTACATGTCTTACTGGGTAGTTAGGCAGTGCTTCCAGAATTGTCCAAAAAGTGCAGCGTACGACTTTACCTGGGCAGATACAATCTAATATACCATAATCTGCAAGGCTGGTGGGTTGCACGTGACCGAAACCAGTCCTCCATCCATGCAGTTTGCTAGAAGGCCCTCGAGAATGCAGTAAGCAACGTGGGTCTGACACAGGATACCTGCTTAGCCCAAAGCAGGTGGGTCACCTCCGTGGCTGGTGTGGTCAACTGAATTTTGCTTCTGGTGTTATTCATTCAAACCCCACCCCCCACCCCCACCTCTACTGTCTGATGCCAAGCACACACACAAAGAAAAAGAGACAGTCCCTATTCTGAATGACCTGTAAAAGGTGAGGAGGAACTGTGGCCGAAGAGCTAGTGGGAACCCCGAGCCCAGATCTCCCGCAGAACTGAGCTCACAGATGTGGAAGAGAGTTCTTGGAAGAAAGTCCAGGAGCTTCTATGGGCTTGGCCTAGGACTTGCTTTTGTAAGACGCCCAGATAGGAGGTTGTCCATCAGGGCCAGACCTTCCGGGAGGAGAACGAGGCAGTGTGGTCAAAGACCAGGGTCCGGCAGAGGAAAATCCCAGAAGGACCATCGTGTGGAGATCCCCCAAACGCTTGCGTGAGAAGTTTGCTCTTCCGCGGGCTGGGGAAGCACCTGAAGGCTTCGAGGAGAGGATTGGCGTATTGTTGCTGTAGTTGTCTGGGTTTTAGAGTTTTCACAGAAACAATCATTATGGAAACTGGCCCCATGTCAGAGCCTCTGGCCTCTCTAACTTCTGAAGTCAAACAATGGAAGCGATCACAAAGAAAATACGAGAACTGTTTTCTTTTAAAAAGACAGTAAAATGATTCTCTCATGACATGAAAACTGTGCAGCCCGTTCTTCATATTAATTTAACGTTCTAGTCTGCTGTTTTAAAAAATGTTTACTCTATATTTGTCCCTGTATGTGTGTGTGTGACTAAAATAAAAGCTTCTTGAGATTTTCACTGTGTTTAGTGAGATTATTGGGGTTGCACTTCCTCGCATGTCTGCCTTACATAGTTCTTGGATTTTCTTCGGATCTAAGTTTTAAAACCGCTACCCCTTTTCCATATGGTTCTTCTTTTTTCAGTAGCTAATTTCGAACTTCATATTTGGCTTTCGACTATCTTTAACAGACATTATTTCACAATTAGCCTTAACTCTTTTTCAACCGATGTCTTCATTTTTGAATCATTCGATTTGGATCGATTTTTTGTTCACCTACTGAGTGATTATTTGGTTTGTTTTGTAGAAAGGGTATGTGTATAATTTCATGATTCGTAAAAGTTGTCTCTAAAAGTCACCAATACTGGGGCACCTGGGTGGCTCAGTCAGTTGGGCATCCAACTTCAGCTCAGGTCACGATTTCACGGTTTGTGGGGTTGAGTCCCGTGTTGGGCTCTGCGCTGACAGCTCTGAGCCTGGAGCCTGCTTCACATTCTGTGTCTCCCTCTCTCTCTCTGCCCCTCCCCCACTCATGCTCTGTCTCTCTCTCTCTCTCTCAAAAATGAATAAACTTTAAACATTTTTTAAATAAATAGAAGTCATCAGGTTTGAATATCAGGTGTAGGTACGGAGCTGTTCCAGGGCTGAGGGACATAAAAACAACATTTTTTTTAATTAAGAAAGAAGTATTACTTGGTCTTTCAAGAAAGTACCATTTTCCTTACTTGGGAGATAAGATTTAAATATATGCACTGACAACAATCCTTTGGTGTGAGCTCGACATCTAAGACAATCTCGTGCCCAGGTTTCAGGATGGAGAACCCTCTCAGAGGAGGGCTGGGGGGAAGCTGTCCTCTGTTGAGTCAGATGGACCTGAACGACTTGTTCAGCCTGTTTCTGCTGCTCCTTATGAAACCGAACACCTTCAGAAAGAGTTCCAGAAGCTTCTCGGAGGACAGAGGAACTAAACCTGCCACCATCTAATTAGGAGGCCCTGGAAGTCCTTGACCTAGAAGAAAAGCTATTTGCAAAACCGGAAAACCCGGATAGCGGATAGCACGGGGGGCTAGAGAAGCCTGTGTACTTGGGCGACGTTGACAGTTCCCCAGGGCTCCGGACACACCAGCGCGGCCCTCCTGCTGGTTGGGAAACACAAATCTCTTTCTAGCTAACCCACCGTAGACGGGTTTCTGTGAAATACAGCCCGGGGCATCCGTAACTGACACACAAATACTGATTCGGTGGAGCATACCTTCCCACGAGGATGCCGGCCTCACGGACCTGGGACTTTTGTCCACCGTGCACGCCCCCCAATCCTTCCGTAACACAGTGCCTGGCGTGCGGGAGCAGCTCATCCGTGCGGGAGCGGCTGAACGGACAGATGGACACGTGCTCCATCTAATTCCTACCGTTATCTCCTGTCTTTCCTTCATTAAGAAAACAACAAACATTTTACAATATCTCTCTCTCCAGTTTCTTTAGCAATCAGAGGCACGACTCTAGGCCCCGCGGGAAAGCCTGCTTCCCCGCGCATATGAACGCCCGTGCTCCAAGGAGAGCACTAGGCCTCTGATCTCTGTCCACTGCACGGGTGAAAATGGTTTTGCACCCAATTTGCGTCACCGGTTTGCGTGAAGTGCGCTGTTTGTCTCAAGCGAGTGGTCAGAGCCCATTTCTTCGAGATGAAGCATTCATCTCCTGGTGACCAGTCTCAGTCTAATGCTGGCTCTGGAGACACGTGGCTCTTGACCCTCTGAGGCTACCGCCTGCCCGTGGAACGGAGGAGCCCCTGGCCTCGGAATAAGGACAAGTCGTTTCTCCCCCCTTGCCTGTTTCTGACTCCTAATGATCTGGGCCAAACAGAACTTTATTTCTCCCAGCCTTACTCACTTTCCTTGTCTGTATGTCGCAGCAATGACGCGGTTGCGGTCCGCGTGGGCTACCAGAACAGAATGCCGTAGATTGGGTGGCCTCAACGATAGAGATGTATTTCCTCGCGGCTCTGGAGACTACGAGCTAAGAGGAGACTGTCAGCGTGGCGGATTCTGGTGACGGCTCTTTTCCTAGGCTATCCATGGCTGCTTCTTGCTCTGTCCTCAGATGACCTTTCTTTGGGGCATGCGCACCGGGAGAGCCATCGCCCTCCTCCTGTTCCGATAAGGTCACCCATCTCATTGAATTAGGACCTCACTTTCATGACTTTTTTCACCTTAAATACCTGCTGAAGCCCCACCTCTAGATTCAGTCACACGGGGAGGCAGGGTTTTAACATCTGAACTCCGGGGGCACAGAATTCAATCCACAGTCCACACTCTTCTCAGGGAGCAGTTAGAGGCTTTGAAGAGACAACGTAGGTACAAGTGATTTCAGGGAGACACGGTCAAATGAAGCGCATTATTCCAGCACAGTCCTGGACAGAGGAGGCCCCTGACTGATAAATACTGGTTTGGGGTCTTAACCAAAGAGCCTGCTTAATCTCCATCTGGTGGCTTCCCGTGGGACAACTGTGGTCGTGAACATCATTTAGCACAGTTCATGTCTTACGGGGTCATGGCTGATGAAAATACGGGGGGAAGTGTTCTCACTAATAATGCGGGAGATGACATGCCAATTATTTATTATTATTAGTAGTAGTAGTAGTAGTAGTAGTAGTAGTAGTAGTATTGGCCTGTCCAGGTTAACAATGCTTTAAAACAATTCTCGGTGTGAACAGTATGTTGGGATTATAAATTGGCATGGTCCTTCTAGATGGTACTTTGGCAATGTATGTATTAGGAGCCTTAAAAAGTGCTATGACCTTGTGATTTAGCATTTCTACTTCTAGAAGTCTAGGCTAAGGACATACTCACATATTCAAACAAAGATGTGTCCTTCACATGATCTGTAATGCATAAAAATGGAACTCAATCTGAATAGCCAATAACAGAGCACTAATTACACAAGTAATGATACATTCATAAAACATCGTGTTTCTAGAGGCACCTGGGTGGCTCAGTCGGTGAAGCATCTGACTTCAGCTCAGGTCACAGTTCGTGCGTTTAAACCCCACGTCAGGGTGTCCGCTGTCAGCACGGAGCCTGCTTTGAATCCTCTGGCTCCTTCGCTCTCTGTCCCTCCCTTGCCTGTGCTCTCTCTCCCTCTCTCTCTCAAAAGTGAATACACATTTTTAAAAATCGTGTTTCTAAGCATATTACTTAGAAAATTATACACATGTATCTATAGCATGATACCAAAATTTGCCTTATATATGATATATGTTATAGGTGCATCATTTATATTCATATTCATCTATACAGATTTGTCATACACATATTTAAAGGAGATACCGAGGCACCTGGGTGACCCAGGAGGTTACGCGTCTGACTTCTGCTGTCACGGTTTGTGATTTCAAGGCCCACATCAGGCTCTGTGCTGACCGCTCGGCGCCTGGAAACTGCTTCAGATTCTGTGTCTCCCTCTCTCTCTGCCCCTCCTCCACTCGTGCTCTCTCTCTCTCTCTCTCAAAAATAAACATTAAAATTTTTTTGAACAAAAAGGAGATACCAGGAGTTATTTTAATTTCTTCTTTGTATATTTTTCTTTTTACAAATTTCTACAATACACATTTAATCGTTTTATACTCAGAAGAAAAATCATTTTAGCCAGGTTCTTACTGAGCCTTCCAGGATCATTGAAAATATTTCCATCTATCTTCTTGCAGTGTCACTCATTTTGTGCGCGAGATGCCGCAGTGTTTAGCAGTGACCAGTGGTGGGAAAAGATGTCCAAAACCCGTCGGCTCCTCCTGTGAAAAGAGAGAGATGGATCACTTCATTTCCCTAATTCATCGGACACCTGTTGTTGTACTTGACTCTGAGAACAACGGCGGCCACAGCGGTGGCTACTTTCACCGGGAGCCTGTTCTGAGCCAGGCAGCGTGCCCCACGTTTGCTTGATACCAGGGCATTTGACCTTGCAGCAACCTTAGGAGGTCCCTGCTAGCGTCCTGTCTGCTGCCCAGAGGAGAAAGTGAAGGTTGAGCTTCCCAGGCGGCACAGCTGTTGCGTGGTGATGCTCCGTGGTGAACCCACACCCTAGCACTGGAGTCTATGCAGACGCTTAAATAAAGAATGAATATGGCCTCGTCAGGGTTTCCTAACTTACTTTTGAGCTCAGTCTTGAAGGACGAGTAAGAATTTGCTTTGTCACAAAGCAAACATGGTGACAAAGACCAGGTGGTGGGGGTTGTCTAGGCAGGGGGTTTGGGGAGTGAGTTGGACTGCATGAGGAAGGCCCTTGCGTGGCCACGGGTTAGAGTTCAAGCTCAGTATTCCCATGCGGAGCCGCTGAAAGTGTTCCCATAAGCCCCCTCTCTCCAGGGTGCACCCCTCGGGGCCTGCTAACACATGGAGTCATCCCCCCTCAGCTTTTCAATAAGTCAAATGCAACATATCGAATGGCAATGGACCCAAATAAATGCTCAGTGTGTTTCTCGGGATGTTGTAACGTGCATTTTCCCTTGTCCTCTTGACAAACAGGCAAAGGCAAACTTGACTTTAGCCTCTGCAGGCGTCCAAATCCCACGCAGAAAGCTGTAGGTAGCGTTTCCTTATTAGGGAACTCCTTCGATACCCGCGGACTGATACGGCCGTTTGGGGGGCCATCCAGGGTCTGGGACAAGTGTTCAGGGGCCCGGCGAATCTAAGGACTCCTGACTCTACCCCATGCTAGACACAGCAAACAGCCGGGGGGTCATTTCGCTTCACAGAGACGGAGACTTTGCTGCAGGGACTTGTAAAAGGGCCATCACAGTCACATTCGGGTAGGTTTTAGGAAACATTTGCCTGAAGCAGAGCCTGGTGGCTGGGCGGCTGGTGGCGGGGCAGCCTGGGGAAGGCAGTGGTCTCTCCTTAGCTGGCGAGGGGCGGTCTCCCCCACACACCACTGACCACCTCTGCGGACTCCGGATGTGACCTCTGATGCTCCCACACTGCATTTCGCGGACTCACCGTCCCGTCAAATGTCACGGTCTTAACAATGACAAGTGCCACATGTTGTTTGAAACCCCTTGAAAGTCCCCCAAGCTTAAGGTGGGCGCTGGAGGGAACTGCAGCTCTCCCTCTGGGAGCTCACACTCACGCTGCGTAATCTCCCCAGCGCACACCCGAATGAACGCACTGACTGTGGAGCCCGAGAAGGAGCGGCAGGCGCCCCCCACATCCTAGGGGTGGAAGGGCGGAGTTGGATTTCTCTTCTTTTCTTCGTCACTGGTTCCTCTTCCCCGTGTGCCCTCCAGCCACCATTGTGTCGTGGGAATTAATTTGGGAATTAACCGAGTTAACCGAGTTAACAGAGCAAACGTTTAGGATGCTGCCTGGCTAAGGGCCACCCCAGTGTTAGCAACGATTGTTACAGGAAGCTTTTTAGTTAGTGCGCACATAAAACGTACGGGCCTGCCACCCCTGGCCCACCTCTCCCTCCCCGCGGCGTTGATTCCCTTCCGCATCCTACAGAACTATGTACAACAACTGTTTATTGTCCGCCTTCTCCGGCCACGATGGAAGCTCCAGGATCGCAGTGACCTTGTCCGTTTCCAAGGAGGCTGACGATGGTCCCTTCGCCAGAGGGTGGTCCTTCAGGCTGGGGGAGAAACGGAAGACCCCCCCCTCCCTGGGCCACCCCAAGGCTCCGTCCTCATTCTCCCTGTGCTGGATTTTGTCGCCGTCTGACCAAAAGGCCAGAGGGCCCGAAGGGTGCGAGGAAGAGGGATTCGGAAGAAAGCTGGACCTCGCGACTCAGGAGCACTGGCTTGCTCCGAATCCGTCAGCCCTTCCTCCGCTGGCCCGCGTAGCCAGCCCGCGTTTCCCGGCTTCCCTGGCAGGTTAGGGGTGCTGACACTGAGTTCCGATCAAAATACCGTGTGCTCTTTCCGGGCCTGGGCCCCGAAACCCTCCTTCTTCCGTCTGCAGGCCGGATGTCCGGGCTCCGGGAGACATCTCTAAGACCTGAGGACAGCCGAGGCACAAGGCGGGAGGAGACTGTCCCCCAAAAGACCATGGAGCAAAACCCTGTCCCCTGATTGTGACAGGACACCGCACAACATTGTGTAGCAGAGCGACGCATGGCTGCTGCGGTGAGCCGCGCAGTTTTGGGGACCCGGTTCATAGAACACACAGTGTGGCGTACCTTGTTTTGACGAGAGGCTTGTCTCACGGAGCCGACTCAACATCGTGATTCATGGTAGCACCTGCATCCTGGATCCAGCCTCCCGGTCAAGCCCCGCACACACTGGGGCCTCCTGCTCAGAACGTCATTCCCGTTCATCACCACAGCCCCCCCCCCCCATCGTCCTCAGGCCCTAATTCTGCCTTTGTTGTTTTATTCGGTTTTGTTTTGTTGTTTTGTTGTTTTCTCGACGACACTTGCCTTCTAACGGGCCAGATATTTTAGTTATTTATTATGTTTTTCGATCTTACCTGCCTAGAGTCCTGGCTCTTTGAGAGAAGGCATTTTGTGATTTTGGTCACTGACCTATGCACGCGGGCACTTGGGACGAGGTAGGCAGGCCGCAAAAATTAGTAAATGAATCGATTCATTTAATCATTTATGTGTGCTGGCTGCGCGCCAGGCCCAGTAACAGCCCCTAGGGATACGGTGGTGACCCAATCAGAGCTCAGAGCCTGTTGGACAAGACAACTAGACAAGGGGTCACAACTAAGCAGGAACTGCGCAGCGACCACACCAACAACCAGGCAGCGATGGGCCGGAAGATGCCTGCGGGGTGATGATGAGTAGGAGTTTCTAGGCAAGAAGGAAGGAAAAAACTCGAAAGATGGAGGCCCCGTATACGCGGGAGGCAGGGAACCAGGACCGCAGGGCGTGTGCAGGTCCGAGGGCAATATGGAACACGGAAGAGAGGGGTGAGGGAGGGCCCGGGCACGGGGCGGGGGAAGGGCCGTTCAAAGTCCGCTGCAGAGTCCTGAAAGCAAGCCAAGAATCTCCTTCAGGCGCAGGACAGACCACCCGCGCCGCCCCGGTGCCCGCGCCGCCCCGGTGCCCACGCCTGCAAGACGGAGCCCCGCTGCCCCCCCGCCCCGGTCCCCGCTGATCAAAACGTCTGGGCATTTTAGGGCAGGGAAAAACCTCAGTCTGATAGGGTATCGATGGACGCGCGTCACCATACACTTGTCCGGACCCACAGCCGGCACAACCCCAGGAGGGAACCGCGGTGGCCAACTATGGTCCTTGCAGACCGCCAGGGGCCGGTGCGGGGTCATGCAAAAAAGTACCATTTCGGGCGAACGATGTTGCTAATGCGGGAGGCTATGCACGTGTGGGGGTGGGGGTATGTGGGAATCTGTACCTCCCTCTCCGTCTGTTGTACACCTAAAACTGCTCTAAACATACAGACATATGTACATAAGCATATGTATGCTCTAAATATATATACATATGCTCTAAAAATACACACATACACACATGTATAAAAGAATATAGGAAAAATTTCCAATCCACTCAGTCTTATGTATGTTTAGAACTGACTTGGGCCCAATTGCAGCTCCGACTCTTAGAATCAGGACCCCTGAGCGCTCTCCCCAGACCCTCCCCAAAGCCCTCACCCTGATGCCTGCCAGCTGTCACTGACCCGCCCTCGGGGCTGGCCGCTTTCCTTCCATCCCCGCCTGAGAACGTGCACCATCTCTGTGCGATTCTTAAACACCCGCTCTTATCTATTTTTCTCAACTGTAAAAACTGTCTTTATCTGCGCCTTAAAGCCCAAATGTGTGTGTGCGTGTGCGTGTGTGCGTGTGTGCGTGTGTGTGTGCGTGTGTGCGTGTTTAAGCCTAGCGCCCAGCACCTCCCGCCACGGCTACTTGAGCAAAGGCCAACAGTAAACAGGCACATTTTCATCTTCAATATTTTTATGTTTTTATATGTTGTCCCACAGCTGAGTTTGGGCCAATAAGAAATAACCGAGAAAAAAAAGTGGAAAGAAAAATAAAGGAAAAGAAAATAAGAAAGTGAGGAGAGGAGGGAGAAAAGAGGAACGAGAATAAAGTTTTCTCCTTGTTGCGTTTGCAAGCAATTCTTTTACTTGGAGAACTTGACAGGGTCAGAGAACGAGTTTAGGCCAGTGAGTGAGGAGGTCAAAGTTTGGCGCGGGATCGCCTCCTCTGTTCCTTCGTCCTGCCAGAGCCTGCGGCGGGGACATGTGACACCGCGAACACCCACGGCGAGATGGCACGGGCCCTTCTATTAGCTACGATACAGAATGCTCGCCGGATGATAAAGCTAAGTCTTCAACTGAGCCGACCAAAGAGGTCTTCCTCTTCCTCGCTCAGAAAGTAGCTCATTTTCCAGAGGTCCTCTCTTCTCCTTAAATTATAACGAACCCACAGGGCTTGAAGACACGTCAAGCTGATTGCCAGAGTCTAGAAGTTTCCTGGGAGCCTGGTGTGTCTTGCGGAAACGGTCACAGCAGCTGCGCATCCGGCCCGATTTCTTTCTGTGCTTGGTCATCCGGGACTGCCCAGGGTGAAAGTTTGGAAACGCTAACAGTCACTGCCTATGCATTTACACACCCTCCCAAAGCTGGGAGACCCCAGACAAAGGCAGGTGTCATTCTTTACGCCCTTCGGAAGAGGCCTAGAGGGGTCATTAAGTGGGGGGGTTGGGGGGGCTGCGTTTTCTTTCAACCTGTTGGACCGAAGTAAACACGGTGGAATCAGCTGGCATTCTTTCTAGATCAGATCACTTGTGAAATTCCCGTGTTTGATGCAAAACCAGCTTCTACCAAGATACTCATAACCTGCCTTAGGTCCCTTCAGGGGCATAAAAAAGGCTATCAATGAAATTTGTCGAACATCAGCAGACACTGAGCGCCTACCACGAGCCCGGCACTCTTCAACGCGCTTTCTATGCATTAAAAATCTTTAACGTCCACAGACATCCAGAAGACAGATGCTATGACAGTCATCCTCAGGACACAAATGAGAACAGGGGCGCACGGCTGGCTCGGTTAGTAGGGCATGTGACTCTTGATCTCGGGGTCATGAGTTAGTTCAAGCCTCATGTTGGGCATGGAGCCTACTTAAAATTTAAGAAAAAAATTAATTGACAACAAAGACACAGATGAGGACTATGAGGCACACAGGTGAAGTGAGGGTTTGCCTCTTTCTCACACCTAATAAGTCGTGAGCTGGGGTCAACCCGGGAGGTTCTGTCTCTAGACACTAAGCTTGTTTCACCATGGAGGTATTTACTAGCACGCTGCCATTCCTGGGAGAGTATTTTATATTTGCCGTTTCATGTAATGCTCACCCCATCTTCATGAGTAAGTAATTATTACCACCCGGAGGCTCCCGGTGGTGGGTTGGTCAAACAGTAACTCCGAGACATTTAGGTAATTAGTAGCCCGCTGTTTTTCCCATACGGGGTACAGGTATGTCAAACGATACATTGATTCCATCCAGCAAAATCGAAAAAGATGATTCTATAGCAGAAAGGGCGGAGAGAAAACGCCTGCGGAGGAAGAACAGGATGTCATGTCTGTGCGTTATTTTTAGTCTTGACAATCTGTTCTTACAGAGACCGAGGAGGACTTTGAAAGGAAATAATTAGCGATTCTTCGAAACTCTGGAGAGAGTCTGCGGAGCATGTGACAGGCTGTCGATGCCGAATACGTCCCTCCAACCCTCAGTCCGCACTTCCGTCTCGGCCATGTCATACCTCCACCGCTTCTGGCATAGGAATTTCTCAACTCCCCCACTTCGGTCACAAAAGGCACGAGGGCGCTCACAAATATAACAAGAAGTATTTGAAGTCCGTATAGCCTCCAAGTATTTAATTGGCTCGGCTTGGCTTACTTAGAACAGTTCTCAAAGATCATTTTGATGTATTTTAAACATGTATCATTTTTCCCCGATGATTGTGTCAATTTTAATTTGAGCCACAGTCAGAAGTAAAGGAGGAAGCACCCTTTCTTGTTTAGGGAAATCGTAGTCAAGGTATGGAGGTCTAGGCTCTGAGGAACTTGTTCTATTCTATTCTATTCTATTCTATTCTATTCTACTTAATACTGAGGAAGACCAGATCCCGAACGGAATTGTTGGAAAGACTGACACTGGAGAAAAAGACAAAACAGAGAGGGAGAAAAAGGAAGAAGCTGTCTACTCTACATCTCATCTCGATCTGTAGACTCTCGCGAGAAAGCTTCCTACTTTCAGAATTCTGGAGAGCTTTGAATGAGTCTCGGATCGTGTTTCCAAGGGGAATTCATACCAAAGTGGAGAGATTATACCTGCGACTGCATTGAGAATCAAATACCCAACTGTCCTCGAGCGTAAAAGCAATATTTTTAGTGAAAAGTACTCTGGGTGGCTCTTTCTACCATTGCTACAAAGCTGACGTGTCTATTCTACTCTCATCAGAAGGAGGCTGGGAAGCTGGGTTTAGATTGGAAAACTGAGGAATTCCAGATGCCTGGGGGGCTCAGTCGGTTAAGCGGCCGACTTCGGCTCAGGTCATGATCTCACGGTCTGTGAGTTTGAGCCGCACGTTGGGCCCTGTGCTGACAGCTCAGAGCCTGGAGCCTGCTTTGGATTCTGTGTCTCCCTCTCTCTCTGCCCCTCCCCCACTCACGCTCTGTCTCTCTCAAAAATAAACATTTTTAAATTAAAAAAAAAGGAAAGAAAATTTAGGAATTCTATAAAAAGCAGACGAGCAGTGATTTGGCAGTCAATATTCGAAAAATACCAAACACACCTAATTATTTTATCATCCCTCCTTTCGTTCAGTTGTGGGAATAAATTGTTGGTTACCCAGTGGCTATCAAGCAAGGCCCGGAGATATTTTTTGGTGTCAAAGAAATCTTAAGTTTTACTATTTTGTATTTAGAGCTTGGATTAGGTAAAAACTAAAACTGTCAGAGAAAACTTGTTATTACATTACGATGCAAGCAAAGAACATAGGTATACAAAACTGGGGAAATGGTTGCATTCCTATTTTAGGGTGACCTGTGAGACACAGCACAAAGTGATGGTAGCAAGTTCTCTGACATGAAGCGCTTTGGTTAAAAATTATTTCACCTTGGCAAAGACACAATATATTGAAAGTTCCGTTTGAATCCTGAATTTTTCTCTTTCTTGCAGTGTTCTGTTTGTTTTTTTTTAACAAATCCTAGTCAATGTGTTTAGATAGACCCATCCCATAGATCGATATAATGAGACATTCATATAACGATCAATCCAAAGCCTTTCACTTCACTTCTAAAGTATATTTAACTAATCTGCATAAATAAAACACATATTAAACTGAATCTACTACATTAACAAACTGTAACGACTTCCTAATAAATAAAAACACTAAACAGAGCCATGATCTCTCATGCATATTCATGTTTCTCTGTAGCTGTAAGACGTAATAGAATCAGAACTCTGTGTGTTAATAACAGCCCTTGAAAGAAGCAGGTGTGGGCACCTGGGTGGCTCAGTCAGTTAAGCATTGACTTTGGCTCAGGTCATGATCACACGGTTGATGGGTTCGAGCCCCCGACCTGACAGCGCAGAGCTAGGAGCCAGAAGCCTGCTTAGGATTCTGTGTCTCCCTCTCTCTCTGCCCCTCCCTTGATCGCTGTCTGTCCTCTGTCTCTCTCTCAAAAATTAACAAATATAAAAAAAAAGAAGGAGGAGGAGGAGGAAGAGAATAAGCAGGCGCTTGTGTTCCCTCCTAGGCACGAGGAAGCTGGAGCTGTCTCAACCTGCTGGGCCTCTGGGCCACGAGTACACATGAAACTCACTTTTACAAATTTAAAGTGGCAAAAATAAGTGTGTGCGGCTACTTCCGTCCTCCTGAGACATCTACGCGGTTTCTAACTTGTTCATCTAGGATCGTTCTCAACTGTGTAAAGATAAGGGCCTTGCATAGATCAAATTGTTTTTAGGGATGCATATTTTTGTACCCTGTAATCCAGAAATTGTCCATTTAATAGACCTTAAAATTCTTACAGTTCTCCATAGATTATGAATTCGGCATCGAAGCTGATACGTTGTGCTTTTGTGCTTTGTATGCCACATGACAAACATTAACTGTTCTAAAAATATTATCTGTTACGATTTAATGTAGTTCAGTGTATAATTTACAGATGTGTAACTTTACAGAAAACAAAGTGATCTTAACTCTTCTAACCAGTAAACTGACTGGAGGAAATTTAACAAATTCATATTAATTAGGGTTGCTTTCTTTTTTATTTTTTAGAAAATAAACCCCAGACTGGTGTGAGCTAGACTATCAGGCTGCTGTTATTTGTACATCATGCCAATAACAGAGAGAAAGACCCAAAGCCATTTATTTCTAAAGCAAAATTGCTAAGCCAGTGAATGTACCCAAAAAGTGACCTGGATGAAAAATCTGTGATACTTTCCTATAAAATTGCATATGTTGAACTAAAAACGTTAAGTGGTTCAAAAATGATACAGAAGTTCTGTTTTGTTTCTTATCCTATAATCTCTTAACCCAAACCAGCCACTAAATTCACAGTTAAACATTCCTGTTTCCTCGGAGTTATAGCTTAAAGGAATAGCACATTTAAAACATTGAACTTTTATTTTGATTTGAGTGTCTATTTTTTTAAAGTTTTTATTTAAATTCCAGGTAGTTAACATACAGTGTAATGTTAGTTTCAGGTTGCGATAGAGGGACTCGACACTTCCGTACATCACCCTGTGCTCGTCACAAGTGCGCTGCTTAAGGCCCGTCGTCTATTCAACACAACCCCCCCCCAACCTCCCCTCTGACAACCCTCAGTATGTTCTCTATAGTTAAGAATCTATTTCTTGGTTTGCCTCTCTCTCTCTTTTTCCCCTTTCCTCATTTTGTTTCTCATATCCCATATATGCGTGAAATCATACGGTATTTGTTTTTCTCTCACCGGCCTGTTGCATTTAGCATTATTCTCTCTGGCTCCTAGTTTCTCTTACTTTAAACTGTGTTTTTTATCCTTTAGATAAGGCATTGAAAATTTAAGCTTACGCTGTAAGTTATTAATTTCCTGCTGAGGCAGAGAGAGTAGACAACTTGCTCAAAATGATTTGAATTCATAAAACAGAAAATATTCTCAACCGTTGTGCGGGTGAGAGGAGCTCCCTGTGAAACTGGAATAAAAGTGAAAGCAGGTACATAAAACCAGAGGTACCAACCAGTATGGGATCAGTTTGAGAAACACAATGAAACAAAACACAAGGATAACTAAGAAACAAATGTAACAAGGCCATAGATCCCTCCGCAAATAGCATGGCCCAGAATGTAAGTAAATTCTCTGATACCCTTCTAAGTTTTGTAGGAAGTTCTAATTTCCAGTGCTGTAGGTTCTAATTTCCAGTGCCGTAGGCCTCACAATAAACACATTAAGATTTAGAAACTACTAAATATTTGCTTGAAAAGGACTGGAAACCTTTGCTTTTGGTCTGGCTCAGTCGTCTGATTTATAATACCATGCCCTCTTCTCTCTTCTCTCTCACCTTCAAGAGCCTGAAGCGACAATAATTTAGTTTTGTTGAATCATAAACTTGAGAGGCTTCTGCCTAGCACGAGACAGGCCTTGGCACGCTGGAGATTTGGTTAACTTGTTTTCTTTCTGGTCATTAGTCTCCGATAAGGCCCAACCCCTTTATTATAGTGTCAAAAGTCATTACAGATTGCCATTTTATATTTGCAGTATCTTCGAAGCAGAAATGCTATTTGGATATGTAAGGAGTAAACACAAGAAAAGAACGTTTTGAAAGGAGGAGAGGGACTCTCATCTTTAGTTTCAGGCATCCACAGCCTCAAACCCAGGGGGATCACATTAAAGGCCAGAAAGAAAACACCAACTTTCTGTTCGTGTGTTCTCACATGCCGGAGAAGATGAGAACGAGTATCAGACACGCACGATCGCCCCCGGCGAGATTAACACACGAACTAGACTTCAGGTGTCCTCTCCTCTCCTCTGCCACCAATGAACTTTTTCAGGATCTGCCATGAAACCACATACGTGTACCTGATCGGCGGAGTGCGATCGGAAAAAGAGCCACAATAAGAAACAAATTTGGGCAAGAATACATTTCAGCACGCAAGAGCCAAAGGAAGAGAAGCAGAAAACCGCAAGCTGCCCAGGGCGGGACAAGGTACGTTCCCAGGTCCCAAGGTACGTTCCGATTGCTTCCTATGGTAGTTAAACGACATCTTGGTGGGATTTTCAGAAATAAATGCTCAGGCAGTTGAGGATTGGCTGGCCCTTCACGTGTACAGAAGGGAGAACAAGCTTCAAAATGATTTCATCCGACAAAGGCAGACCAGAATTTATATAAGAGAAAAAGGGGAGGGAGAAGGGACGAGAAAAACAAAACAAAACAAAGCACTCTGTAGTCAGCCTGGGAAAATGAACCGCACATTTTGGGGGTAACCTGATTGGCTGGCGGTGAGGTGGTCAGTTGGGATTGGACCATCAGTCCTTAAGCAGACTCAATAGGCACATAGGACAAAAAAAATAAAAAATAAATAAAAATCCAAGTTCAGTTATTGAAGGACTCAGGAAACCTTGGGGCTTGGCTGAGGGGCTAGCATGACAAGCGTCCCCCACGGCCCTGCATTTTGCACTTCCACCGAAACTAGGCCAGGGCTATACCATTTCTCCAAACTCTTGCAAGTATCCGGCAGCCAGAGCTGGATAAGCCTCTGTGTCCTTTGTAACCAAGTTTATACTCTGTACTTTCCCATGTTTTTAAGGCAAACAGCAAGCTTCACTCCTCGGTACTAAGATATGTTAGTTTGAGTAAAAATCAATGGAGAAAGCGCTTCTTTCACCTTACACTTTTGTCTGGAACGAAGTTCATGAGTGAAGTGCTCAAGGTGGAATTTCCCAGCTCACAGACTGCCTGCGGTATCTACCAGAAGGGTCCCTATTGGGAGACTGAGTACGCCAAGTTCAATGGCGTCCTTCCGGTGGATCCACCTCATTTCTCCGCCCCTACTACTTGCCTTCAGTCCAGCCTCTTTGGAGACCAGTTACCCAGCAATTTTGACCAGCCGTCTTCTAAAGCAGTCTGTGGATCTTGACTGCTTACAAGTCACCAACCACCTATAAAAGTTGTGACACCAACTAAGGCAGACAGACAGCACGGAGACTGAAACACCATGGGTTTTCATTGAAAACTCCCGAGTAACAGAACACTTGGCACACAAAACACCAGTGCTTAACACCTTCAGTTCCGTAATACCTCAGTGCGGTATCCAAAACCAAAGAATTAAAAAATTCCTACACTTGCAATTGGTTTTTTTTAACGAAAGTAGAATTATTTTGCCAACTACACAATGCAAACGTAAGTGTCTGATTACAGCTCTCTTAGTGGACATGTGGGTGGCTCTGAAAAGAGCCTTTGGGGTTGGGTAACAGGACGCTTACTTGGCAAGTTTACTTGGAGCTGGTGTACTTGGTGACGGCCTTGGTGCCCTCGGACACGGCGTGCTTGGCCAGCTCCCCGGGCAGCAGCAGGCGCACGGCCGTCTGGATCTCCCGCGACGTGATGGTCGAGCGCTTGTTGTAGTGCGCCAGGCGCGACGCCTCGCCCGCGATGCGCTCGAAGATGTCGTTGACGAACGAGTTCATGATGCCCATGGCCTTGGACGAGATGCCGGTGTCGGGGTGCACCTGCTTCAGCACCTTGTACACGTACACCGAGTAGCTCTCCTTGCGGCTGCGCTTGCGCTTCTTGCCGTCCTTCTTCTGCGCCTTGGTCACCGCCTTCTTGGAGCCCTTCTTCGGGGCCGGGGCCGACTTGGCTGGCTCAGGCATCTTAAAACCTCAGAACGGCAGAAGTGAAGTGAAAGCAGGAAGCGAATGTCTGCTACTTATAGGGCTTTTATGCTAATGAAGGATGCAGACAGCGTCTTAGTTCATTGGAAGACAAGCAGTAAGGCTGTCATTCATGGGCAGGGCTATGCAAATGAGGTATGGAAATAAGGCTTTTCTATTGGCTACTTGACTGAGTCTTGTTACTAGCCAATCAGACAACCGGATTTAGTCCCCAGGAAATGCCTATAAAAGCAGCGGTATTTCACCTACTTCCCGACTTGGCCTCTTTTGGCAAGTGAGTAGTTTTTTCGTCTTGTTTGTTCTTTTCCTTTTTTACGATGTCCGGACGTGGCAAGCAGGGAGGCAAAGCTCGAGCCAAAGCGAAGTCTCGCTCGTCTCGCGCTGGTCTGCAGTTCCCGGTGGGCCGTGTGCACCGCCTGCTCCGCAAGGGCAACTACGCCGAGCGGGTCGGGGCCGGGCGCGCCCGTGTACCTGGCGGCCGTGCTCGAGTACCTGACGGCCGAGATCCTGGAGCTGGCGGGCAACGCGGCCCGCGACAACAAGAAGACGCGCATCATCCCGCGCCACCTGCAGCTGGCCATCCGCAACGACGAGGAGCTCAACAAGCTGCTGGGCCGCGTCACCATCGCGCAGGGCGGCGTCCTGCCCAACATCCAGGCCGTGCTGCTGCCCAAGAAGACCGAGAGCCATCACAAGGCCAAGGGCAAGTGATCTGGCCGTTCGGAGTTTCCGGAAACGCTTTCATACCCAAAGGCTCTTTTCAGAGCCCCCCACCACTTCAAAGGAAGAGCTAGTCTCACTCTCTAGGCTACAGGGAGAAATAGACAAAGGTAAGTTAACTTTATCCCAAACCAGGATAGTAAGTTTGCTTGGTTTTTCGAAAAACAGGGTCAAAGTGTAAAACCGGTCTGCTTCTGGGTAATGTCAAATTGAGTATCCGACAATTGAATGTACTTAGTTCACGAACTGTGCACACCAGTCGAGTAACGCCGAACCTAAAGGGCTTCACTGCGGAGCCCTGCGGTGGTATCTACATTTTGGCTTGCGAAGTTGCTGGGATGTTCTTGAAGGTAAATTTAACCGAGTAACCCGATAACTCCCTGGCCAAAGCCTCGTAGACGGTGAGCAAACCCGCCCTAACTACTCTATGAGAGAGTTGGCCTCTGCTCCCGGTAGTTTTCAAAGTGTTACCTGAAACTTCAAGCATGGTAAAGGGCCTCTGAAAAGTGGGTTTCCCCGAACTAGTACATGGTAGTTCGCACAATACTGACGGAATCCAGATTGGAATTGAAGCTACTCCCTGTTTATAAATTAATTGGCTTTGGGGCCTGTGTCTAACTCCTGGTACTGGGTCTTGTCATCCCTAAACTGGTGGAAAATTGGTATTTTCATTAGACCTTTGTGCCAGTGAAAGCATTTAACGCCCCTAACCCAGATCAGTGCCTGACCTTCGACAAATTGCAATTAATGCTATATTTCAAGAGGCTTAAATGCCTAGATTCCTAAGGCAGCCCGAAGAGAGGGTAGAATAGGGCCACAGGCCTCCCCAAAGCAGTTGCTACTAAGGATCTATAATTTAGTTGCTCTCGACATCCAAAGTTGCAATCAGGGGCCGTGCAAAAACTCGCGATCTTCTTTTCTAGGATTGAGTCTCACCTAGCGATTTTCAGGGTGACTCGGTTCGTGCTCTGGAGAATTCGCAGGCAAGAAGGCTGAGGGGGCCGCGAGTTGCGCACGCCCCTGCGCTCGGAGCCTCAGGCGGCCCAAGGAGAAACAGCCTCTTTTGCACACGCTCTTGGAAATCCTACGGAAGCGTTTTGCGTGGCAGCGTTTGGAGCGTTCAAACCCGAACGTGCGCGGGGGGCGATCATCTAAACGGAAGCTGGTTGCCAAGGACTCGCCGCCCACTTTCTAAATGTTGACGCTTGGGGAGTGGTCTGGAAGCAGCCGCCACCCTCTCCCAGCCTTCCGCTCCCCCCCTTCCCCCAACTCCGCCTCCCCCTCCCGCGGCCTGGCGGTCACCTGCGGAAAAAGGGGCTAGGGTGTCTGGGGAGGTTGGTGGAGGCAAAGGGGCAGAACAAGGAGTTAGCGCCTTGATGGTCCTACGTTAGAATTTCCTGAGTTTTTACCGATTTTAATGGGTAAGCGGACTGCGAAGCTGCACACGGGGGAGGTACGGCCCCGCAGCGTCCCCAGACTGGGGTCGCTCGGAGGACCAAGTTCTTTCCACCCAGATTTTCTTGTGTGCTGGAGAACTTGGATCCTTAGGTTTATGTGAGCCCGGCAATCCTCTTCGTGAACTTTCCAGGTTGCTTTTGGACCCAGCTCCAGCACGTTCTAGGTGTGTGACCTCGGGCTTGGCGCTCAGCTTCCCCCTGCCTCCATTTCTTCGTGTCCGCCTTTGCTCACCTCGATGAAATGAGCCTGCTAAGCAGTGTGGGTCGGGAAACTAGAACACAAGCACTCAAGGGTAATGGCTGAGACTAAGCACTTTACCGTGTCAGGCGTAGTTCTACCTGCTTCCAGAAAATTCATTTAAGCCAACAATCTGGAGGTTAAGTGCTATCACTATTTGGACTCGAAAGCCCAGGAAATAGGAACAGAGCATAGACTTCGACCTTGTCTAAGTCCCAAGGTCAGGAAGCCGGTACTTTAACGCTGGCTGTTCTGTCGGCACTGCTACCTTAGAGCTGATTGTCAGAATAATGAAACCAGTGAAAACTCAACACATAATGGCTTAACTTTGTCCATATACCAGACTGTCCCCAATTGCATGCCCAACTGTGAAGAATTCAAGGCAAAGAGGAAAGGTGTTTGCCCTGGAGTCTACATAAAGGGACGAAGGTCGGTCTTGGCACCGTGTTAGCGCCGCAAACCCAGGGGGAAAGCCCATACACTTTCGAAACAAGGGGAAATGCCAGGGGATGGTTTGGTGAAGAGTTACAGGACATGAGAAACTAATTTCTTGTGAATGAAGAAAGACTGAAGATCTGATTCTGAATTCTCCCCTCTGGGCTTCAGTAACAAAACTCTGTATTGTTCGGTTAACGATACATTGTGTTAATTTTATTTGTTCCATCTTCAGCAAGACCTCCTTACAGTCAAAGACCCCATCTTGTTAAATTAATAGTTAGCCTAGGCCTTGCCTAAGATAAACACTTGAAAATTGGGCAGCGTGTAAGTGTTGAGCTGAGTCAGCGGCTGGGCCATCAGGAAGCAGCACTTTGTTCTAGAGGGTCGGTTAATCACCGGAGGAGACGCTAATTAGACCCCAGACTAACAGGTTGCTAATACCATCTTCCTTTGCGGTAGGAAATCCCTTCTGAAAAATCCAGTTTATGCTGCCATCTTATTTGGGGAGCTTCCGAGAAACACAGAAGGTGCCAACCCACCTTCCCGAGAGGTGCAGCCAAGAGGCTGGTCCCCAAGCAGAGGAGAGGACACGCTCAGAGACGTGTCCTCCCTAGCTCCCCTTCTCCAACATACTTCTTTTCCTTCTACTTTGAAACGTCACTGTTTATATCCAAAAGCCCCAGCTACTTCTTTTGGAAAATTCTCCAGCGAGCAATAAATTCTCAGTAGCTTCAGCTGGTTTCCAGCCATGGAACAGGTCTCCATCCGCCATGCCTCGAGGGTCCTGGGGAGGACCGTTGCAACCGGGGCAAGTTGCCGCGAATCATAAACCCAGTCTGCAATTACTGGAGGCCCCTGGGCACCAGGGACAAAAAGCTGAACTCAGGATTTACTGAGTTGTGAGGCTAAGATGAAATCATTTGGTTATTGAGGACATCCCCAACAACGCAGACTGGTGTGACACAGTGTCACCAGCTAGAAAACCCCTTTCTACGTCTTGAAACCATCTACGCAGCTTTCCTTATTCCTTCCGTATACAGTCACTTACTAGGTTTTTATGTATCATTTGGACTCTTTTTTAGAAGTATGATACATTGGACAATTATTTAAAAATGTATTTTAAGGTCAATGACATCACGGTCTCAGGGCCTGTCATCTGTTGGTCCTAAGTTATAATTCCCAGTGTAAACATTCCTGTTAAATACAATGCGTGTGCACTGTTAGAAGATAGTAGGAATTTAACAGAGGATTCCCCACACGTCCTGAAATCACGAGGGAGACATGCAGACGAGGAAGACATGCAGACCTGAAGATAAAGTGAAGTCACAGGCGTGGAAACAGTGTAGACAGTTTTAAAAATATCAGAACTCCACTGGACATGATTACGCGGCAGCAGATTGCCTGCGTGGCCGGCCGGGCGGGGGGATGGAACCCGCTTAGGGCTTAGGACTAACGCCCGTCACTATACTTGAGGCTCTTTCCGAAAGGAGTGCGTGTGCTAAGCCTCAGACCCTTGTCCTTGCGTTAAGATCGCTCCCAACACGGTCAGACTATGGTGTGCTCGAAACTTTAGAACCCTGAAGCTTGCGACTCGTTCCTGGTCCTCCCTCTGTCTCCTCAATGATTTCATTGCTTCTGCAGCTTCCAAGGCCGTCTACATGCAATGAGCTTCCAGTTCTCCATCTCGAGCCCTGACCCCTCTACCCCGCATGGAAATGCGTGTGTGCACATTTCTCCTCGACTCCTTCACGTGCGATTCTCTTTTCAACCTGAACCCATCTGAGACACGGGGGTGGCCACTGTGTTCCCTAAGCCTGTTCCTTTCTCCTGTCCTTCCCACTCAGGAAGGGACACGACCCTAAATCCGTTTGCTCGAGCCAAAATTTTAGGGGCGAGCCTTCGTCTCCACAAATCCAAACTACCTGTAAGTCATGTCACCTACACCCCTACAGGTGTCTTCGCTTGTTGCCTACACTCCTTATCGCGGCCTGAGGGGCCACCCGGGACCACCCCTGGCCTCTGCCCTCCTCTCTGTTCCAGCCTCTGGCCTCTGCCCTCCTCTCTGTTCCAGCCTCTGGCCTCTGCCCTCCTCTCTGTTCCAGCCGCCCTCGTCTCTTTCCACCTGCCAAGCTCTTTGCTGCTTCAAGACATTTTCACTGTGGCTCTTTTTCTCTGGACTACCTGTTCCCTAACGTGTCTTCTGGAAAGCTCACTCTACCCTTCCGCACTTGGCTTTTCTTCAGGCAGTCCTATTCCGATAGACCTACCCAGACAGATCAAAGATCTGAATACAAAATGCAAATATTGGATGACATTTTAGGAAACACCTTAGCCTCTGTTTTGTGTGTGTGTGTGTGTGTGTGTGTGTGTGTGTGTGTGTGTGTTGAGGGGCAGGTGTTATTATCAAGCAAGGCAAGAAACACAAAGCCACGTAAGACAAGACGTGAACTACATAGGCCAGAAGGAGATTTAAGACAATATAATAGACAAAAAAGGACTAAACAGAATATTTTGTATCCTTGACTAAGTTCAAGTGGCCTAGGGCTCCTGGGTGGCCCAGTCAATGAGCCGTCCAACTTCAGCTCAGGTCAGAATCTCACAGTTCTGGAGTTCGAGCCCCACATCAGGCTTCGTGCTATCAGCTCGGAGCCTGGAGCCTGCTTCGGATTCTGTGTCTCCCTCTCTCTCTGCCCTTCCTCCACTTGTGTCTGTCTACCTGTCTTTCTCAAAAAAAAATTAACAAACATTAAAAAAAATTTTTTTAATAAATTCAAGTGGCCAACACATACCAGGAGTAAAAAAAGGAACCTTTCTAATAGTTAAGCTTTGTCTATAGCAGTAACAATGGGATGTCTCTTCTTATCTACGGAGAGACAACCACTGACACTAATAATACACAGGACGGGGAGGAATTGCCACTGCCTATACTCTTTTGAAAACTTCTCCTGAAACTATTAAAAAAAAAAAGAAAAGAAATGGGAATGAAGGCTCCCCGCCCCCCCAAAAAAAGAAAAGAAAACTTCTCCTGGAAATATCTATTTTAAATGTATTATTAGACACTTGGCCTTTTGTACAACAAATTATTTCTAGATAAATAAAGAAGGAAACCAAACAGGAAAAAAAAAAGTAGGCACCTGGGAAAAGAGGACTTCTACCTTCTAGAGAGAAACCCCACGATGGTTCTGCGAGGAGAGGTTTTTAACCTTAATCAACATCTGAGTGTAAAAGGTTAAAATGAGCATACGTATTAAGTCGGTAACTTCAGGTATAAAAAGTCAAAGTAAAAAGGAGCCTCTCTCTGCTCATCGTTCACGCCAGCTCGCTCTCCAGCAACCGTCCGGTTTAGATTGTTTACCATACGGTCCAGGATTGTCTTTATTGGATCTCCTGCCGTTCACTCTCCGCGCCCCACCCCTGCTCTGCCCGTTCTCTGCCCGCGGGCGTCACGCGTGATGGAATCCTCCTCCGCGGGCTCCCGGGTCGGCGGTTTCTGAGGGTTTGCTTGCGATCGTGGAGAGAGAAGAGAGACGCAGCTGGTGCGTGGGACAAAATCCACGCTTCTCCCTCCGCTCGCGGCGTCTGCTCCGCACGGGAGGGAGGCTCCTGGCTCTCACGCTCGCCCTGCCCAGCTCGCACGCGCCTCTCCAGGCTGTTCTGGAAGAAGTCTATCCCACCCGTGTCTGCCCTGGCACCTCGCGTTCTGCCCAGATGACAGGGTTTCAGTAAATACTCAGAACGATGCGCTGACCACACGCCTGACTCACGCATGGAAACGGAATAATCGCAAAGCCACGGGGACTTGAGGGTGTCTCCCTGGCGTGTGCACCGTTTCAGCCTCTGCCCAGGCCCACGTCCCGGTTCCTCAGATTGGAGGGGGCCGAACGACGGGTTCTACGGCTGCTCTGTCCAATACAGCAGCCACTGGCCACGTGCGACATTTCAAATTTAAATAAAATAACCTAAGTAAATTAAAGAATTAAATTAAGTTGAAAACTCAGGCTTCAGTGGCCCTAACTACATTTCAAGTTGCTGCTGGCTACCATCTGGGATAGGAAGATACACAACACCTCCGTCATCCAGAGAGTTCTACTGGGGGCACTGGGCGAGGTACTCCTTGGCCGTCTAATGTGTTTGAAGGCACTTCCTCAATTTCCTCCAGGTGGCACCTGGGTATGTGTGGTTACCACATGCGCAGTTACATGTGAACGTCAGAGAAGCAACAAACAATTCTTTGAGACTAAACGTGGTCCAAAATATCGCACGGACCGTACTGCGCCAAAACAAAAATGGTTATTTATCTGACATTCCCTGCCTGAGGAGCAAAATGAGAGCATTGTCTGGGGGGCCTGGGGGGCTCAGTCAGTTACGTGTCCGACTTCGGCTCAGGTCATGGTCCCGCAGTCCGTGGGGTCAAGCCCCACGTGGGGCTCTGTGCTGGCAACTCAAAGCCTGGAGCCTGCTTCCGATTCTGTGGCTCCCTCTCTCTCTCTGCCTCTCTGCCACCCCCACCTCCCCCCGTCTCTCAAAATAAATAAACATTAAAAAAAAAATGAGAGCATCTTCTTTGGGAGCCTGGGTCCTCTTGACCACAGGGAGTCTCTATGTGAGCAACCGAGAAGGGCCGACGCCAGGGATGAGTCTGTGGGTCTTTCTGCACGTGTTGAGAAAGGCTGAGAAAGACGTTCCTAACTGCATTGACTTTGGTTTCTAATCTTTCCTTAGGTTTCAAAAGCTTCTCACTACAGAGACGTCTGGGTCCAGAGCGTCTGTGAAACTCCTCAGTTCTCAGAAGAAACGGACGGACGGTGCCGGTGTTCAGACATCGCCGATTCTGCACCTGCAAAGGTTTTCCTACTGAATGCTTACTCTGGTTTATTTCTTTGTGTGTACACGTATGCCTTGGGGAGGAGAGAAAAGGGGGAGAAAGTGTTATTGAAGGGAAGCTCTCCTTAGTACAACATATGTCGAACGTTTTGAATAAGTAATACATTCAGAGCGTTCGAATAAGTCAAACTAACAGGTATTTATTGAGAATCCCCCCCCTCCAGGAGGACTCTCGTAGGTGATTGTTCATTTTCTTGTCTACCTACCCATGGTTAACTCGCGCAGACGGGAGTCAGGCCCCCCCTCTGCCACCTTCATTGCTAGAAGATAGCCAACTGTATACACTATCCTGCCCTTTTTGATCTTTTTTAATGTTTACTTATTTTTGAGAGAGAGAGAGAGAGTGAGCAGGGGCGGGGGAGGGGCAGAGAGAGAGGGAGAGACAAAGAACTGGAAGCCGGCTCCAGGCTCCTTGCAGTCAGCACAGAGCCTGAGGTGGGGCTTGAACTCGCGAACCTGAGATCATGACCTGAACCCAAGTCGGATGCTTAACGGACTGAGCCACCCAGACGCCCCAACTCTCGCTCTTTTCTATAACAGTGTACCTTGGAGGACTTTCCAGATTTGAAAAGAGGGGGCTCTCTGTACACCATCCCGTGGGATCGCGCTGTGTCGCTACATCTCAGTCTATGCGCCCTGTCTGCTATCGGCGGGCGTATACAAGACGATAAAGCCTGATCCTCAGCACGTCTGCCCGGCGGTCCTCCTGTTCTGCTGGGGTCGTGGAAGGTGAACAGAGACCAGGCACTCTTGGGTGGGACTCGAGGTTCTCTGCCTTAGAAACTCTGTGGCCCTAGCCAAGTTAGCCCCTCTGAACCTCGGTTTCTTCCTCTGTACAATGGAGCTAGCACGTCCCTTACTGCACTAGAAGGAGTTGGAGGCTCAAAAGAACACAGATACGACTTTGTAACTTTCAGCACCGTTTCCCTTGTGAGAGTTAGAGACGATACCTCGTGATGGGAACAGGCCCCCCAAAGTCCAGCCTGCCGCCAGGGGATGAGACAGGGCAGCGAGGCCGGGAGGCAGTTCCTCAGTTACCTGCTTAAGCCATCTCCCAGCCGAAACCGCCGTTTCCTGCCCACCGGAGTCAGAAATACACTCTCCCGATTTCCTCGCGCCCCGCTCCCTCTTGTCCTTTTTCCTTCCTCCAAGGTCAGGCTTTGTGTGTCTGTCTGTCTGTGTGTCTGTTTTTAAGGTCAAGTTTTAAGAAGGTCTCTGCTAGGCTGTCAAGTCCGTGCGTGTTGGGGGCCGGAGGGCCGTCTGGTCCATGGCTGTCCTGCCCGCCGTGAGCTCGGTGCCTGACGTTGTCGGGTGCACCCTGGGGTCAGTCTGGAAACATCGAGGAAATCCGAAGGCGGGACGGAGGGAGGAGACGCCTGTTTAACGAGTCCCTGCAAAGCGGCTCGCGCAGGAGCGCACACGCAAATACGTCCCTTGGCACAGCAGACACGAGTGAGACCTTCTGGAAAGGCATGGGAATCTGGAGCTAGCCCGCCCGGGTCTGTGTTCTAGCCCTGCTCAGCCACTTACCAGGTGTCTGACGGGGGCGGGGGGGAGTCACCTGACGCCCCTGAAGGTCAGACTTGCCATCTGTAAAATGGGACAGCACCTCCCAAAGCTTTGAGAAGCCATCAGATGAGACGGTACACGAGAAAGAACATTGTTTCTTGTGAAACCTTACATAAACCGTGTGCAAAATGAGGTGCATCGATACGGATCCCACTCTCTCTCTCATCTATGGATCTGTCTATTTCCAAAGAGGGAAAGGCACAAGGCGGAGAGGATATTGGGGTTCCCCTCAGGGATTTGCCGGCTTCGCCTGCAGACAGAGAAGTAACTGGGGTTATGCCAAGCTGGCATACTGCCTGCTTCAGGCTCACGGCAGGAGGAAGCTTCTAGAAGGAAGGGCCCAGCAGACATTCACTGCTGAAATGGAAGGGGATGCCGCCACCCGCCTCCCCGCAAGGGTCTTCCAGGCACAGGAGCAGCAGCCCCAGGGCAATGAGGCTTTTGAACTCAGCTGAGCCGCCTCTCCGAGAGCAGAGAGTCTCAGGGCACAGAGGCCCCACGTGGGGCTCGGTTCACTCCCCGGACGTGGAGGATTCCCCCCGACCAGGTATGTGAGCAACGTTGACCCAGAAAAGAAAACTGCAGGAGGCTACTAATAAGAAGGGTCCTAGGTAGAGGGGCCCTGGGAGGGGACAGAGTGAGTGAGGGCAGAGCACAGAAGGAAACCTCTATTTCCTTCGGCTCCATCCCTGCAGGCCGTGAGTGAAGAGGCCGCGGTGCCGAATCCGCTGGCCGTGTGCACGGCTGCTAGAGACACCAGCGGTTTGTACGCGGCCACACGCTGAGTTCTATTTCTGCCCTTGACGTCTGACCGTCTCTCGCCTCCCATGGACAGCCTACATGCCATTTTGAATCCTTCCTTCCTTTGTTTCTCCTCTGCGTGGAGTGTGCCGCTGGCAGCCTTGAAGCGGCCGCGGTGGCAGTACTTACTAACGGGGGAGGGGGGTGGTCAAGGCTACAGCCCGGGCGCTTCGTTTTCTCCCGGAGAGCCAGTGGCTGAAAGCGACCAGCCCACCACCGCCTGGAACGCCCGTCGCTCCTCCCCAGGAAGGACACACACATATGCTCACGCGCTTCCCATGCTTCTGGGCTAATGTAAACCCCACATTCCCAGGGCGCCTGGGTGGTTCAGTTGGTTAATCATCCAACTTCCGCTCAGGTCATGATCCTGTGGTTCATGAGTTCGAGCCCCGCGTCGGGCTCAGTGCTGACAGCTCAGAGCCTGGGGCCTCTTCAGATTCTGTGTTTTCCTCTCTCTCTGCCCCTCCCCTGCTCATCCTCTTGCTTTCTCTTGCAAAAATAAAATAAACATTAACTTTTTTTCAAAGATAAATAAATCCCCCACTCCTATAGTCTGTACCTCCCATGTATACCTTAGTATCGTTTCCCATCTGCTGTGTTTTCATGTCTACTTTCCAAATCGCAGGAGGGAACCTCGCACACTCTCCAGACAGGTACTCACCCGCCTCAACCCTCACTTCCTTCATGCCTTTTGCTCCCTGACCGTTCTCCTACTTCCAGAGGGGGAGAGTGGCCACGGCCTGGCAGGGAGTGACAGGGGCGCTTGGAGTAAGGACTGCCAGCACAGCAGGCTTCGAATGCCCTGAGCCGGAGCGAGATGCTGCTGGGGCGCAGCAGGGCCGTGGAACCGGCCACCCCGGGGACTTCCTCAGGGTTGCCTGGTGCCGTGCTGAGAACAACGGCTGCTTCTTTCCCCGTGGGAAGATCAGCCAATGTCCCCAAGTGCCGGGAGGCTGGCGCTCCCAGCTGACACCCACACGGAAAGCGCTTCTGCCCCCTCTTCGAGGCCCCTTTCCTGCTTTTAGTACTGAGGGAACAGCACAGGCAGTGGGCGCCCTTGGGGAGCACAGCCTGTCTGTGCCTCAGGGGCCTGCCTCCCGGGAATGAGCCCTGAGCCCTGCCTGAGAACAGCCGGTGCCCCAGCTTTCCAGAGGACACAGTCAAGGTCACAGGAGCCCCAAACGGGAAGGCCTGATCTGAGTCACCTGCCCTCCAGAGGTGGAAGTCCGTGGAAAGGGGTGGAAAGGAGCTTCCGTTAGGGGCTGGCTCTAACTTTCTGATCATCACTGAACTCCCCTGGGTCCGGCTTCTCCCCTGTCCTTCACGAAAGCTGGAAACCAATAGCTGTTTCTCTAGTTTCCCATTCATCTCCTGTAGGCCCCCCTCCTACAGTCCCTTCTCGGCCCACAGTCCCTCTTTCCTTTCCACTTAGCATCAGCTCTTTTAAAAGTGCCTTTTTGGGGGCACCTGGGTGGCTTCGCCTCGGTGAAGCTTCTGACTCTCGGTTTCAGGTCACAATCTCACGGTTTTGCAAGTTTGAGCCTCACGTTGGGCTCTGTGCTGACAGTGCAGAGCCTGCTTGGAATGTTCTCTCTCTCTCTGCCCTTCCCCTGCTCACGCTGTCTCTGTCTGTCTCAAAACAAATAAATAAGTTAAAAAAATTTTTAATAAAATTAAAAAATTAAAAAAAACTGAAACATGGAAGTAACCTTTTTGTTTCCACGCTAGGCGGTCTGTGTTGAGATACATGGAGACCCGCCATTGCCGCACTCCGTGGATGCTCCCGTGGCACCCGGTCTCGGCTCGGTCTCGGCTCGGGCCTCAGGCGCCCGCAGGTGTCTCTGGGGCAGAACAGCAGGTGCACAGCGGCGCTCTGGCTCCATCAGCAGGAACCGCGCCGCCGGGATCTAGCCTGGCGCTCAGAAGCTGGGCCTCAGAATGGGACCAATATTCCCGCGACCCAAAGTTACTGCTCTCCAGATTAGAGTTAGAGAGCGAGGGATGTAGCTCCTACTTCCTTTCACGAACTGGATTATAATCTTCGCTGTGTGCCGAGAGCCGCCTTACTCTATCTTCATAAGGAGGTGATGGGGGCGCCTGGGGGGCTCAGTTGGTTAAGCTTCCGGCTTAGGCTCAGGTCATGATCTCGCAGTTCATGGGTTCGAGCCCCACGTCGGGCTCTGTGCTGAGAGCTCAGAGCCTGGAGCTGCTTCGGATTCTGGGTCTCCTTCCCTCTCTTCCTCTCTCCCACTCATGCTCTTTCTCTCTCGAAAATAAATAAACATTTAAAAAAAAAAAAAGGAGTTGATGAGGTAGGTGCTATCATGATCCCACTTCGGAGATTAGGACATCAAGACACAGAGGCATAAGGAACCTGCCCGGGTCATAGCATTTCATCACGCAGCGACACCAGCGGCCTCCTGGCCGAAGGAGCTATGAACCGTCTGTCTCCTCCGAGGTTTGTTTCATTTGACTCGGTCGTTACTCCAGTTTTGAAATGTCCTCCGTAGCTTAGTCTGTAACCAAGGAACACCAGAAATGAGGTCCTACTCATTTTTTTTACTTTTTGGTGATTTATGTCATTCTGAAAGAATTTGAGAGGGACGGCAGCTGTGCAGGCTGGCCACTGCGATGTCTGGGACCCCGTGGGATAATGGAGAGTAAAGCCGCAGGCTTGGCCATACGTCAGGCCCCACTTTGCGACACTACGTGCCCCAGAGCAAACTATTTTTCCCTTTTTATCCTCAGTTTCCTTGTCTGGAAAATGGAACCAGTCCTATCACCCGCCTCGGAGGATGGAGGTCAAGATTAAGTGGGGACAGTGTACTCGGCACATAGTAGACCCTGAAAACCACGCCCCCGCCTCACTTCTCCTTACCTGCGAGCTTGGCTCCGCTCTCGGTGTATCTGTTATCTGTTGCTGAGTCACAGATTATCCCCAAACTTGGCCGCTTCAGGATGGGAACTCGGCCGTGGCAGGCCCTCGGGCCCTCTCGCGGGCTGCTTTGAAGGTGTGGTAGGACTACAGCGAGGGCTGCGGGGTGGCCAGGTGAGTAGCGGAGGCCCGACGTGGGATCAATCCACTCACAAACCCATGTACGTGGCTGTTGGCAGGATTCGGGCCCTCAAGTCCTCGTTGCCTGTTTCTCGTCTTGTGGGCCTTCCAGTGGGGCGGTTAACAGCTTTCTTCTGAGGGAGGGAGCATGAGGGAGAGTGCAAGCCAGGGCCCAAGACAGAGGCCACGACCTTTGGTAACCTAATCCGAAAAGGGACACACTGCCGCTTCTGATACAGTCTACCTGTTAGTAGCAAGTCAGAAGAGCAGCACACACTTGGAGAAAAGGGTAACCCGAGGGGGTGAGCCCTCTGGGGTGGGGGCGAACCCTCAGAGACAAGGGGTCACCTCAGACGATGCCTAGCACACGGAATATATCCCAACCTGCTGAAAACAAGGTGAAACTGTCCTCTCGATCCAATATCATTAACAATGGAAGAGAATTCTTGAGTTTCCACACGCACAGTCCTGGTCGGGTGCAGGTTGGGTCAGATGTTCAGGCATCAAAAATTGCCAAAGTATTTGCATTTCTCAAAGTCCCCAGAAACTACATTTCCCAGGCTCCCTTGCTCTCTGGTGTCTAGTACTGTTGACCAATGAGCGACACTGGTAGGCCATGTTGGTGGGACTAGGAACTTCTCCCCTTCCCACTTTACGTCCTGGGGTCTCCCCAGCCTCGTTGGCACTCTTTGGCTCAGCCTCATCAGATGGCCCTGCTCTTGGCAGTCTCAGCTCCTGCCTTACCAGCCTGTGTGGTGCCAGCTACACTGGGGGGTTCCAGCCCCGGCTCCTAGACAATAGTTACCACCTCTTCCTCCCTCTGTCCCAGTCAGTAGCCCTTGGAGACGTGACGACTTCCTGCCACTGCTTATCTTTCGGTTGCTCCTCACCCCTCTTTTGGTTTCTCAACTCTTTCATCATCGTTTATGTAATTATCTCAATTAAATTCCTTCTATCTGAAATCCCTGGAGTGGCTTCTCTTTTTAACTGGACTGTACTCATATACTGGGAAACAGCGGGACCGAACCCAGCCGCCAAGCACGGACCTTGCTATCGGGGGCTCCAGAATTAATCCACGGGGAAAGTTTAGAAGCCACTTTCTATTTGGGAAATGAATGCGCGTGCTTTATATGAAACCAAAGTGTGCGTTGGGTTGGGAGTAGGTAGGGAGAGAAACCAAACAAATCCCCAAACTCTGAGCCTTCTGCATTATAGAAGGGGTGTCACTCGTGGAGACCAAGGAGGAAGGACTGTGCTAGGGCTTCATAAACTATGTGTCTTACAAATTGCTTTCTGTTTCCTACTCCAATCCCTGCATTCTACCCCACCCCCAAATCAAAAAAGAGTGCTTAGGAATAAAGTTTAAGAATATAAAAACAATATTTCACTGTAATGGGGATAAAAATAATTTACAAAATGTGACGGAGTTAGTCACTGGAAAAATTTTACCAGGAAGAGAGACAGTACAGGTAAGCTCTTGTAGGTTAAGACCCTAGGCGATTTACTTCCCATCTTTGGGTGCAGTTTTGTCTTCCAGGAAATGGCAATAATAATAGTAGCACCTTCAGTTATTATCGGGATGAAGTGAGGGTGTATTTGCAAAGTGCTTAGAACAGTGCCTGGCATGTCCTGTCTAGCTGACGGTAAGCCTTACAAATACGTTACAATGTTCTAAACTGTAACGGACTCTATTTTACTGTACCGATGTGAATTATACTGGGACATCATGGTTACTGTAAGTCCAGAGAGTTCCTGTAAGAGCAACTATGAGAAAACGTAGTTTGGTAGTCAGCTAGAAAAAGAGGACTTGTCCAATGTATCTTTTCCGCCAATGAGAACACAGTAGGACTTGTGTAAGTGTCCTTGGGCTGGACGGGCTGATTGATTTGGGGACCGGCGTACAAAGAGAAATATCCCTTGTTAGAACTCTGTGCTCAGAATATATCCTCTGATCTGTATCTTGATCTCCTGACCAGAAATTAAGCACACGTCTGATACTTTATTTAATATCAAGTGTATCTCATTATAAATTAATGAATGGTATGGCTTATAAACTCAGGTCATGTGAATTTAGGATTAAAAGTAATATATATAAGGGTGTCTGGGTGGCTCAGCCAGTTGAGTTCAGCTGGCTCAGGTCATGATCTCACTGTTCATGAGTTCGAGCCCCATGATGGGGTCTGTGCTGACAGCTCAGGGCCTGGAGCCTGCTTTGGATTCTGTCTCCCTCTCTCTCTGCCCCTCCTCCCCGCTCTGTTTCTCTCTCTCCAATATAAAAAATAAAACATAAAAAAAACTTTAAAAAAATAACATACATGGTGCTTACTATGTGTCAAACGTTGTGAAATCACTTCAGATGACATCGGGCACCTTCAGGGTGCATATGGCCGTAGACTGTTAAAGTACTTCAAAAAAAAAAATAATAATGACCTCACCTAACCTTAGCAACACTCCTACCAAGTAGATAATAGTTGTATCGATGAGATTTTTGCCAAATTATACAACAAGCGACCCCCAAATCTTCGTTCATAGCAATACCAAAGGTTACTTCCGACTCACCTCGTATTTCTTACTGGCTCTGTCATGGCTCTGTTTCATGTTTTCCTCACGGAGGGACCCAGGCTGAACGTGATGTAAAGGGATCTTATTGTTGTTAATGATTTTGCTGCAAAGTGGCCACATGTCACTTCTAATATTTTACCAACCAAAGCAACTCATGCGGCAGTGACCGCCGTGGATATGGTGGAGAAGTGTACTCTTCATACGCGGAGGCCTATTGTAAATTCCTATTTATGGACCGGGACGTATAATCCTCCCAGATGTGCAGCAAAAATTTGGGAGTAAGAATACAACCTACCATACGATTCTCGTCCAAATTCTGAACATGAGAAAATTGAGAAAGAGAGGTTAGTAAATTTCTTAAAATCATAAACCTAGTACGTAATAGGATTTAGATTTGAAATGGAGTCATCGGTCTTCAGAAGTGTGATCGCCGGATTCCAATATGGCCCTGGTAACCTCCCCTTCCAGTATGCACACACACATTTGGATAATTCCTTCCCCAAACTGGATACACTGACCTATGTAACTAATACAATATTGTGACTTCTGGAGTTAGGTCATAAAAGATATTGTGACTTCGGCTTTGCTTTCTCGGAACGCTCACTTTCGAGGAAGTCAGGTGCGATGCAGGGAGTCCTGGAGCAGACCTACGGAGAAGCCAAGGAGCTGAGGCGTTCTGCCAGGAGCCAGCCCTGACTTGGCAGCCAAGCGAGCCATCTGGGAATTGGGTCTTCCAGCCACTGTCGAGTTTTCAGAGAACTCCTCTTCCAGCTAATATGTTGACTCCAGTCTCATCAGATATCTCGAGTCAAAACTACCCAGTTAAGTGGCACCTGGGTGGCTCAGTCAGTTGAGTGTCCAACTCTAGACTTCGGCTCAGGTCATGATGTCATGGTTTCTGAGTTCAAGCCTTGCTTTGGGCTCCACACTGACAGTACGGAGCCTGTTTGGGATTCTCTCTCTCTCTCCCTCTCTCTCTCTCTGCTGCTCCCCTGTTCTCTCTCTCTCAAAATAAATAAATAAACTGAAATAATACTACCCAGTAAAGTCACCCCCAAGTTCCTGACTCATGGAAACCATGTGAGATAATAAATCCTTATTATTATTTTAAGCCACCAAAGGTTGAGATACTTTGTTACACAGCAGTAGGTAACTATAAAGGAGTCTGTTTAACTGTTTTGCCAAACTGCCACCATGTATGAATTAACCATCCGTGTAAACATATAGATCTTACATTTACAAACCAGCAAATGCATATAATTCAGGAGGGGTGAAGAGGAAAAAGTAAAGGGATGCTGAGGAAATAATAATCGGATGGGTATAATGGATAAAGAGGGAAAGTGAAGAACAGAGTGAGAAATACACAAGGTCGGATGCAACCTATTCTTGTTCGTCGAACCATCTCTTCTAAAGACACCAGCGACATCTTTGAATAAAATGATGCTGAAGTTACCGATTAAGGCGACGATTATGAGTGCAAGATTAAGGTTAAGAAAGAGGTAGTTCATATCTCTGAAGCCATTGTTTCAGCGGCTCTCTTTCCAGACAGAAGAGAGTATTTGTTAGGATTTTTCCCAGGATTAAGGGATCTGTGTTTTGACTCTTAAAAGGATATATGTAGACCCTATGTTGTATATCTCTATGCTCTTCTAGTCCAGAAAAAGACACCCCAATCCTCCACCTCATCCCCAGATCCAAATCGCTCACCACCTCTGCCGGTTGCAAGGATCCTCCCTGCATCCAGATTCTTTAGGATTTCCTTGCCAGGAACCCGAGGACAAATCCCTCATCTCTCTCAGCTTCCGTCTTGAAACCAGATGGATTCTTGGAGTCTCGATATGCTTCAACATCCAAATTAAGTTGAGATTTCTTAGATTTTTCTCTTTCCATATTTTTTGGTTTTATTTTACTGATTTATTTCATCTTGGGTCAATGTAGAACAACTTGACTGAGTTTAGAACTTAAAATATGTGTATGTATGTATATATACAAAAGTAAATGTGTAAGATAGATCTAGAAATATGTGCATATTCTATAAGGTATAAAAATGAGTTTAAGATCACCTCTAAAACCACAGCCTCTAACACAGATTTCCTTCAGTCTGCTCATTAAGACCTATTATCTATAAAAGTAGTTTAGTTGCTTGTGATCAGCTTTGTCAAAATTCAATAGAGGAGAGAGGAAAAAGAAGGGAAGGGACTGTAAGGGACGGGAGAGGAAGGAAGGGGAGGGGAGTGAAGAAGAGAAAGTAGCAGAGCAAATGGCATAAAGAAGGCATACCTATCACTTTTGTTTTCAGTTAGGATACGCACGATGTGGGTACGTGAGTGTGCGTATAATGATACAAGACGTGTTTCTTGATGCAGGTTATGGCCGAACCATTTTTAAGGACGCTGATCAGCTAATAAATTACATGAAAATAAACTGCAATGATTACTGCTTAAGTTACAAAGATCCCAAAACGTAATTGCTAAAAGCAACCACCATGTGGCTATGCCCACAGACTTTGGATAAGGAATTCAGATAGAGCGGAGCGAGGTTGGCTTGTCTCTATGCCATGCTGTTTGGGACTTCATATGGAAAGACTTGACCACTGGCAGTCGGAGTAACCTGGAGCCTCCTCTCATATTTCTGGTCCTAGAAGTAGGATGGTTCAGATATGAAGACAGCCAACCAGAGTGCCCAAACGTGGTCTCCGACAGAGGTTGGTTTTCTCACAGCCTGGTGGCCACAGAATCGCCAACATTCTTATGAGACAGATAGCTCAGAGAGCAAGCCTGAGGGTCCCAGAAAATAAGCACAAGCTGGTTGGTCTGCAGGACCTGGCCTCGGAAGTCAAAGTCTCACTCCTCCACTCTCTTGGGGTGAGCTGTCACAAGGTCACTCAGACTCGAGGGGACAAGAATTAGATTTAATGAGGGCACAAGGGTCAAGATACTGTGGAGAAGGGAGTGCAGGTGCGGAGAAGTTGCTGCAAGCATTTTTGGAAAATTAAAGTTGCCTCGTCGTACAACCAGGAGGGTGTCCAAGCACAGTAAACTAGATAAGTTAAAGACATCAGGCCACATTTATACATGAAACACAACACAGTGCAGATCGACAACCTAGAGCTCTCTGTCACCAATAATACAGAAAGGTGGTTCTTATTGAGGGAAAAACCAAGACACAAAGAGTAAGTCCGCTATGATTTGGCACGTATACATTTCAAAACCAGGGCAAACTAAACCAGAATGTTCATGGATGTATATGATAAATCTTAGATAAAAGCCAAAGAAATAATGTCAACGAAAGTCCAGAGAAAGAGCAGAAGGGGGACACAGCGTATCCTACCTGGTGTCTGGGAAACACATCAAAAAAAAAAAAAAGTTTTATCATATTTTTAAGAGACGCATGTTGTTTGCTAGTAGTGAAGTACTCCATGGTTATGGTGGAAACTTGGAAAAAACATAAGAGTGTGGACACCGAACAAACATCACCGACATTTCCCCCACTGTGGAGAATCTCTGTCACACGGAGGTATATTTTCCCTTTCTATGAAAAGTGTTCAACAACACGGTGAGATGTGAAGAGAAACTTTTTTCAGAAAACTTTTTATTGGAACTAATTTTACAGAACTTTTATTTGGAACTAGTTTTGTACAGAAGTTACCAAACTAGTACAAAAATCCCCTTATATCGCTCAACTGGCTTCCCCTAACATTAATGTCTTACATAACCATCGTACAATGACAATACAGGAAATGCGACAAAACAAAACAAACAAGCAAAGAAAAGAACAGGAAATGGACGTTGGCACAATATTACTTACCAAATGGAGACTTCTCTCGAATTCGACAAACTTTACCAACAGTGTTCTTTTTCTGTTCCAAGGTCTTATTCAGGGTCCCGCATTGAATTTACTTATTGTTTTTCCTCAGGATTTTCAGGTCTATAATAGACCTTGTCTGTCCTTGTCTTTCATGACCTTCACGCTTTTGAGGAGTACTGATCACTTATTTTAAAGAATGCCACACGATTTGAATTTGATGCTTTCTTATCATTAGAATGTGTTTATGCATTTCTGCCAGGAAATACCACAAAAATGAGTGTCTTCTCAGTGCAAGGAGTTCACAGTGTCCATATGTCCTATTACTTGTCACGTCTACCTTGCTCACTTAGTTACGGTGATGTCTGCTGGGGTGAGCACTGTAAGCTTACTAGCTTTGTCTTCATGGTTGACAGGTGTCTTAGGGAAGACACTCTGAGACTGAAAATCCTGCTGTTCCTTAAACTCCCACCCGATGATTTTAGCATCCACGTGTGGATTGTATCTGCACCAAGGAAGAGCCATCCCTTCTCTTTACGTATCTATTTATTTATGGATACATATTCTATTCTAGGAGTTAAAAAAAATCTGACATTATCGATTTTTATTTTGTTGCTCAAAAGGCAGCAGCTTTGGCCCTTAGGAGCTCCTTGAGACTGGCCGCCATATTTTTTCAAAGTTTCCATCTTTTAGAAAACATTTCCTTGTCATCTGGTACCACGAGATGCTCCAGGGGCCTGTCCTGTCTTTTACCGGCTCCTTCCTCGGAGTCAACCACTTATCCGAGGAGCCCTGGTTCTTTTTATTGGAGAATGATGCTAAAAGGGCAACGATTGGGAGCCAGGTGTGCTAATCGCTGCTAGGGTGTCACTGCCTGTAGCCCTCTCGGCCAACAGAACAAGGAAACATATGTGTATCTTAATACACACACACACACACACACACATCTATATCTCTATATCCATATAACTGTAGATATACTTCTGATTCAAATCCAGGTCCTCAAGGTTCATTTTAGTCAAATGCTTCTTTTTCCACCACTAAGAACACTACATCTCACTTTGTGGTCAATTCCAGTAGACACACCAATAGTTGCAGAATGGGGAACCCATATTCCTGAAATACTTTCATTGGATTACAACCCTCCAGTGTTTTTATGTTAGCGAGCTAATACAGCTTGCTATATCATATTATGGATACTCTTTTGCACTTGGCTTTTTCACTTAGAACCTACTCCTTATTACTTCAGAGAGATCTTTCTTACCCGGTTTTGTAACTTCATATTCCTCAGTGTTGCAAGTGTGCCCCGGTTCATTCCACCACTCTCTCATGTGTAGATGCTAAAGTTCACCCCAATATTTTACAGTTCCAACCAACGCGGTAAACAAGTAATCTGGGGTACGCAATCCAAACTTCTTTTTTTTTTTATTTTTTTAATGTTTTTTTACCTTTGAGAGACATAGAGGCACAGCGTGAATAGGGGAAGGGCAGAGAGAGAGGGAGACACAGGATCAGAAGCAGGGTCCAGGCTCTGAGCCATCAGCACAGAGCCCGACGCGGGGCTCGAACTCACAGACCGCGAGATCATGACCTGAGCTGAAGTCGGCCGCCTAATCAACTCAGCCACCCAGGCGCCCCGCAATCCACACTTCTGATGGTTGAATGAGATACAAAGAATAACAATTCTTAAGGTAACATATAGTTCCTTTTAATGAAAAGTCTCCAGAAATGTTCTACACCAAAAGTTAAGAGAGAGTACCTAGTAAAAGGCCATAAAGGGCAAATCTGTCCCAACAGATAGAGTCCTACGGGTGATCTTCATAGTGACCACAGTGCCACGCCCGTGCGCACATAACACACCTCTTGTGAGGAAGCTGGGCAGCGACTCACTTCTCCTGCGAAAAACACCTCATCCCCAAACTCTGTCTTCAATAAAGCAATCGCGGCAACGTTAAAATAGCCAGGTACAGAGTCAAGTGCTTGGTACCCAGAACTCTGGAGGACCAGGAACCAAGGACAAGCTTCCCATGCCTTTAACCTGTCTGCAAACTGTATTCTTGCTCCTCTTCACACAATGGCTATCGTGTCCAAAATGGAAACGTTCACAGAATGCTCCCCACTGCCCATCACTTGGGGTTTTCCTTAGAGGCTTAAAAAAAGTCAGTATCAGGAAATCACTTTTTTTTTTTAGCTCATTAGAGGTTAATACACTTGAGAATATGTCATGAGTCCAAGAAATTGTATGAGGAAGACTCCTCCCACTCTGGCCTATGATTCCGCACAGCAAGAAATACGTTTCAGATGGGGGGGGCAGCACGCGGTCAAAGGGCCGAGTGCATAACTGAAGCCACATGCATTGGGCACTGGTATTTGTTTATTAAAAAGAGAGAGAGAGAGAGAGAGAGAGACAGAAAGAAAGAAAGAAAGAAAGAAAGAAAGAAAGAAAGGAAGGAAGGAAGAAAGAAAGAAAGAAAGAAGGAAAGAAAGAAAGAAAAAGAAAGGGAGGGAGGGAGGGAGGAAGAAAGGAAGGGAGGAAGGGAGGGAGGAAGGGAAGGGAGGGAGGGAGGAAGAAACAAACATGGGGACTGTGTTACTAAATTGATTTCACAACCTCTAGTGATTATTCAGAACCGCAGTCTGGAAAACACTTTAAGAGCACATACTTTGAAGTCAGACGGATGTGAGCTGGAAACCTAGATGTACCTCTTAGCAACAGCCTGCTCAGAAGTCCTTAGCCTTTGCAAGCCCGTGTCCTCTGTGAGACAGGGACGATAGCCCAGGCTCGGGACTGTTGCATTGACCAAGTAAGCAAGTAGGTAGCACCAAGTACAATGAGCAGTAAACGGAAAGGCTAGCTTTTATGAAGAAGGATAAAGTGGGAGGGGCCCCTGGCGGCTCAGTTTCTTAGGCTTCCGACTTTGGCTCAGGTCACGGTCTCAAGGTCTGTGGGTTCGAGCCCCAACTCGGCCTCTGCGATGACGGCTCAGAGCCTGGAGCCGGCTTCGGCTTCGGATTCTGGGTCTCCCTCTCTCTCTGACCCTCCCCCGCTTGGGCGCGCAAAATAAATGATCATTTTAAAAAACAAAAAACCAACAAGAATGATGAAACGGGACGAGGAGTGGAGATGCCGTACGGGGGATTCTAAGAGTCCACAGGCAGCCGAGCCTCGTCTGCCCTGTGTGGATGGAAAATCACGAAGCACAGAAGCCTTCGCCAGCACTGTCTCACCTTCTAGACCCCCCTCTGGTCCCCAGTCAGCTACGAATCCCAGAGAGTCAGGCTTGGATTGCTGCGACCCCCTCCTCTCAAGCTGGGGTCATGGCCCGCAGGTCACAGGCAAGTCCAGAAACTCACAGGAACGCTCGCGTAACAGAAAACGGGTTTGACTTGTTGGTCACCTCCGGGGAGAGCAGTAGTTCCCAGACGCAGCCGGGCATCAGAGGGAACCGAGGGCTTGTTAAATATTCTGCGACACACTGGAGTTACCGGTTCAAAATCATCTGAAAAAAGACGTTGGAATCTAAATTTAAAACACAAGCACACGCGCTCACACATACACACACCCTAGGTAGTTGAAAGAGTGCCAGCCAAGCTGACAGATCGATAGTGAAGTAGAGCCTTTGGTGTTATTCTTATGTCATCGTACAAGAGTGTCAAATAAATATTTGCTTTCATAGTGGGAGACCTCAGTATATTCCTTGAATCCATCGGTTCATTTTGTTGATAGGAAAACACACTGTCCCAGAGGAGACAAGCATCGGTGAGTTGAAAGATCACAGAATTTGGAGAGATTAAGTCCCTCGACCTCAGAAGTAGTCAGGATTACGTAGGATCAAGTCGGACATTTAAGAGAAAGCTTCAGCGGGAGGTGCAAATCTCAGCCATCTACAAGAGTTATTGTCTGTCATTGAAAATGAGGACAACACACTGTTCTGGAACTGGGTGTCCATAAATCAATTTTATGATTTACTATCAGTCCCTAGAAACTATCAACTGGTCTGTTTTGGAAACGTATCCCCTCCCTTTTTATATTCACATATACTAAAGGGCATAGTTCCGTTTCACTAGCATGCGCTAATTGCATCGAAATGTTTATACATTAAGGCTTTAAAAATATGGATAATTTACATCGTTTTTATACCAGCATTAACTTAAGTAACACTAAGCTGAAACTCTTAATTAATGTATCAAAGATATATATTCTCCTTGATTTCAGTAGTAAGGTCTGTAGGGCACAAAAGGAGATTTGTAGCAACAAAACTAAAAATGAACGTGGTGTCCAATGCTGTATCGCAACCAGCCGCATCCACAGAATAGTGCTGTATCACTTTATAGCACTGGCCGAAATGGTACATTGTCTCTCCAGTACATGGCTTCCAGGTTTTTAAAGACAATTCCATCCAGACCATCTTCCAGGAATAATTCTTTAGTTGAGTGGTCATTGCCAACATAGACTCTTCGTTGACTCGGCAATTACCCAAATAAATCCATCTTTCAGAAATCTTGCAAAGGAAGTCTTCAGAGGACAATGACTTAACTTGTGTAGTCCCTCAAAGATCCGCCTCTGAATTGGAAATCTGAACTTGTAATTCAATCCAACGTGTAACTTGTTTTCTTTTCTATGGAGCTCCGGGAAGCATAGGGCCAATATCTTCATGACAGAAGCCTTATTTGGGAGGTGGATTAGCCATTCATCAGCCATTGATAACAGGGTCTGGGTTTCTCTACTAATGGGAGTAGTTGTGTTATAATTGACACTTCGAATGTATTTCCCCTTCCGATCAACTCTTGAATTTCATTTCGGACTCGTTTATTACAGTTTCATCCGGAAGAATATGCCAAAGCACTCAGCAACGTGGCAAATTCTGCAAAGCGCCCCTCCACTTCCAGTGATTCTAGGCACATCATCTCTGTGTCATTTGAAAATTAATCCTTTTCCATCTGTCTACCCTGACTAGGTTTTGGGACCCCTTCCTGTCCCAAATACCCTGAATTGAAGGTATCTAAACTCATGGAGCAGTTGTCCAGGGAAAAGAGAAGCAACAGCCCCGCCCCCAACCCTTGGGAGCAGAAAGGAAAGGAATTATCCTAAAGAATTATTTAAAAACCCAGATGCGGCAGACAGAAATAAAACCATGACTGTACAGATTGATGTCCCAGGGGTCCAAAATCTAACCCCAAATGGGCAATAATTTGTTTGGCATTAAACTAAACCAGTTTGATGAACTCAAATGCCCTCGGCTCAGTAGGCAGGACTCTCCGAGGAGCCTGTGTTACTTCCCTCACTTAAGCGCAGATTTGTAATAAAAATCTTAGTGCCGGTGGCACGGTTTTTGGACATATAAGAAGCTAACCACTTGGAGAATCTTATTTGAGAGGTCAGAAAACTCCACAGTTAAAGATCGGTTTATAATTTACGAAGAAAATAGAAAGTTTTGTTTCTCTGAGTTGAAATTTGAAGAGCACGGCGGGAAATATTGCAAGTTTTTGGCATAAAGCTTTGTGATTCCTCCATAATTTGAGACCAGCATGAAGCCTGAGGCTTCAGGGATCATTTTGTGAGAAAAACCGGGCGATTCGATGTAGCGAATTTTGATATTTTTGGCATTTTTTGAGGTGTAACAAACACAACTCGGGATCCGAGAGGACACTCCGCGGCTGCCAGCGAGGCGGGCTGGACAGCGCACCAATCACGGCGCAGCTCCGCCCTATATAAACGGGAGGGCGCAGCGGCGCGGCCCGAGTCCCGGCCAGTGCCTCCGCTTCCGGCTCGAGTCGCTCTCCCCGCGCCCGCCTTCGACATGTCCGAGACCGCGCCCGCTGCGCCCGCCGCGCCGGCCCCCGCCGAGAAGACGCCCGTGAAGAAGAAGGCCCGCAAGTCCGCAGGCGCCGCCAAGCGCAAGGCGTCCGGGCCGCCGGTGTCCGAGCTCATCACCAAGGCCGTCGCCGCCTCCAAGGAGCGCAGCGGCGTGTCGCTGGCCGCGCTCAAGAAGGCGCTGGCGGCCGCCGGCTACGACGTGGAGAAGAACAACAGCCGCATCAAGCTGGGCCTCAAGAGCCTGGTGAGCAAGGGCACCCTGGTGCAGACCAAGGGCACCGGCGCCTCGGGCTCTTCAAGCTCAACAAGAAGGCGGCCTCCGGGGAGGCCAAGCCCAAAGCCAAGAAGGCGGGCGCGGCCAAGCCCAAGAAGGCCGCTGGGGCGGCCAAGAAACCCAAGAAGGCCACGGGGGCCAGCACCCCCAAGAAGAGCGCCAAGAAGACCCCAAAGAAGGCGAAGAAGCCCGCGGCGGCTGCAGGAGCCAAAAAGGCCAAGAGCCCGAAAAAAGCGAAAGCAGCCAAGGCCAAGAAGGCGCCCAAGAGCCCAGCGAAGGCCAAAGCCGTGAAACCCAAGGCGGCTAAGCCAAAGACCGCCAAGCCCAAGGCAGCCAAGCCAAAGAAGGCAGCTAAGAAGAAATAAGTTTCTTTGGCCTGCTGCTTAGAAGCTCAACACAACCCAAAGGCTCTTTTCAGAGCCACCCACAAACCTCAAGGAAAGAGCTGTTGCACTGTGTGTTCTTAGGGGGGCGTGGCGGGAGGTAGGGCGCCACCGAGGAGGGGCGGTACTTCTATCCCAGCAAGGCTACTTGCCTGTACCCCGTAGGAACCTAAATGAGGGGGAAGTTGGATAGAGATCTCGGAGGCAGGCCTACTGCACGCCCCAGCTCGGAATTTGTACGGATAAATTCGCCTGCACTAACACTTGCAGGGTAACAAAACAAATTTGGGGAACCAGACCGCACCCAACGGTGAGAGCTATACGCTTCTATTTTTTTATTTTATTTCCTGCCGGGTCGAGCTGCGCAGCCCATTGGGGTTCCTGGTTGCTAATCAATTAGACAAACGGGCAACGACTAGTGGGCTTTCTGTCAGCGACCACTTCACTTGCCCGCCCTGCAAGTGCAGCATCTAGGACATCAGCACAACCGCCAGGTCCCCACTGGTACAGACCCCAGACTCCATGCGGGAAACCGTACTAGCCAGCTGGGAGTGGTCTGCACCCCTAAACCGAAAGCTGGGACGTTCGCTACGAAAGTTTCAGTACTTGTCTGAAATCTACAGTGCAAGGCTTTTAACCGGCTTATTTATAGTAGCTTTGGGCAGCCTACTCTAGGGCTTCTGATTGGTTCGAAGCAAAGTAAGGAAGCAGCCAATGAAAAGCTAGACCTGCAAGTATCTGTTACATCCGTATTTGTGACGACACACTAAAATTAATCCAATCGCGAGCGGAATCTTAGTAACCTCATTTGAATACCGCGTCTATAAATAACCGCGGCTTTGGTGCTGCGAATTATTTTGCCAGTGCTAGTTATAATGTCTTAACTTAGCGCGCGATGCCTGAACCCACTAAGTCCGCCCCGGCCCCGAAGAAGGGCTCCAAGAAGGCGGTGACCAAGGCGCAGAAGAAGGACGGCAAGAAGCGCAAGCGCAGCCGCAAGGAGAGCTACTCGGTGTACGTGTACAAGGTGCTGAAGCAGGTGCACCCCGACACCGGCATCTCGTCCAAGGCCATGGGCATCATGAACTCGTTCGTCAACGACATCTTCGAGCGCATCGCGGGCGAGGCGTCGCGCCTGGCGCATTACAACAAGCGCTCGACCATCACGTCGCGGGAGATCCAGACGGCCGTGCGCCTGCTGCTGCCCGGGGAGCTGGCCAAGCACGCCGTGTCCGAGGGCACCAAGGCCGTCACCAAGTACACCAGCTCCAAGTAAACTTGCCAAGTAAGCGTCTTGTTACCCAACCCCAAAGGCTCTTTTCAGAGCCACGCATGCTTTCAACAAATGAGGTGTAACTCTATCATTCAGAAAGCTGTTTTGGGGCACTTGGTAATAAGTTTAAGTGTAGCTACGACTCTCAACTTTCGATTACGGCTACAAAGGAAGCATTTGCAGGTTGCTTGGTCAATAACACCTACCATAAATTGCGTTCTCGCCATAAGCAAAATGATTCAGTAGGACCATTATTCCTTGAGTTTCCCAAAACTAGACCTTAGTTTTCAACGAAATGCCATTTCAAATGTACAGTTCTCGGTTCCGTGGGCGGGGCTCCAAATTGATTCTCATGTTCAGGCACTTGATAAGGACCTTTACTTGCCCAGAGCACAGAAGAGCATGCTCTGAAAACTTTGTGCTGCTCGGCTCTTTTTCTTTTCCTTTTTAACGTATAGATGTAATACTGAAAACAGCTGAAGACCATGTGAGCTTTTCCCAGAAATTTACATGGGCTATTGTGGTTGGCCAGCTTGCAATTGCTCCCATTTCTGCTTGCTCTGAGCAGCCGTCTCTGGGGGATGAGGGCCGCAGAGCCTATGCTGTATCCAAAAGCCACAATGGGCCACGAAGGGAACCTATCCGGGCTTTGAGAGGTCTTCAAGTCCTGTCAGTTGCTACAGCCTCTCTCCTAGGAAGTCCTATTTCATTTACAGTCTTTGGGATGCATTCGGCTGTAAAGTCCTCTGGGTCACAAGACAGAAGCCCACTACTCAATCCCATCAGGTGTCTGACTGTGGGGAGGCAATAGTTACCCCAGGACCCAGGCCCCCTTCTCAGCACCCTGGCCGCTTCCCTCGTGTACCCCTGAGGCAAGGACGGAGAGGAGGCTGAAAGGGAGGGAGAGCCCTTCTGGCAGGAAGTGGTTTCTGCTGCACCAGGTTCTGGGGCATAAAGGGTTTCAGCTGCGGGGAATCGGGAAAAGGTATGTTTCCTGTATTATTCCCGAAGAAAACTGATGAATCCTTCCTGTGAGGCGGGCACATCTGCCCAGTTACGTCCTCAGGGTAGAGGGTGAACTAGAAACGAGCACTCACACAGACCCACACATGCACACAGACCTGTCCTCCCCACACGTGATGGCAAGGAAGGAGGTGCCGGAGGCTGGTGCGGAGCAGGGTGGATTCCGCCCCTGGGAATGTGGACCACAGCCCCCTTGTTTCTGGCGTCAGTATCTCAGGGATTCAAACACCCAGGCTGAGAATCAATTTAGGGATTAATCCCAAGCTGGCTTGGTGCCCCTGAGCACCCGGTTAAGGCCAAGACAAATCCTCTCTGGACAGATGAGCCTCCTTTTAGGTCTCAACAAATCCCCACCTACGACACATGGAAGAAAATGAAGGAGAGGCTTCACACACAAAAATAGCACAGAATTCAACAAGACGCCATAACCAGGGATAAGAGCAGGGAAACGAAAGGAGTAAACGTAAATTAACAGATACAGATCTCAAGTCGCTCACTTCAATAACTTTTAAAAGACAAAAAACGGAGGCAGGACACTGGGCTGGCTCAGTTGGTTGCGCGCCCAGCTCTTGATTTTGACTAAGGCCATGATCCCAGGGTTGGTGAGATCAAGCCCCATCTAGCCGAATGTGGAGACTGCTTGAGGTTTTCTCTCTCTCTCTACCCCCTCTCCCATACTCTGGTGATCTCTGTCTCTCTCAAAATAAATAAATTATTATTTAAAAAACGGGAAAAAAGAACTATTTGAAATATGCTGAGAAAGCCTAAGAGAATTCCAAGAATGACCAGAAAGATATGAAGAAAAACAAACGGAAATTCTAGAGATAAATGTGTGTATATATCCAGTTAACTATAAGTAAGTTAAAATTTAAAAAGCTTGCCGGATGGGCTAAATAGTCCATTGGACCCAGCTGAAGAATTTTCATGAACTCTGTAAGCAGGTCTTAGTTATCCGAAAGCCCAGAGAGAGCGTTGCTGGTGTAGTGGTGAGCACAGCTGCCTTCCAACCCCAGAGAGAGAAGAGTAAAGGTGAGTTTAAGACATCTGGAACTAGTCGTAACATGGTCTGAAATACGTCTCATCTTGGTGCCAAAGGACAACCAGAGAGAATGATGCTACCGTGAGCTTTCAAATATCATGGCAGAGGATGTTGTAGTTCATGGATTACTCGTGTAATTCAAAATAAATAAAATAGAGTGAAAACTGATAGAAAAAAAGGGGTCACTGCATCACACGGTGACCTAAGCCCCAGAACCTCTCACAAGAAATAGAAGGCCGATGACAACAAGGTTGTGCCTTCTAACGTGTTCTGACAGGTGCTATCAGACTCAACTGCTGTTATAAATATTTGGGGGGGGGATAATTGAGAAATTATTTACATGCACTTTATATCCATCTAATTACTAAACTTTGTAATTCTAGTCAATATTTAATGGTCTGTCTTGATTTTCAGCGCATATAATACTACCATTAGCAAATCAAAAAGTTTGATATTTTTTCCACTATTTATGTTAATTAATTACATTATCAAGTTGTCTATAATTCACAAACTGTATGACATATCCGTATCCTCTCAGTCATCACGGTCTTTTTCTTTTGAGAGTCATGATTTATAAAAACTTTGGTTGCTTCCTTGTACCTGTGCGCGTGTGAGTGTGTGCGTGTGAGTGTCTGTGTGTGTGTGTAACCTGTATGTGTTGATTAGTTTACTTCTGAATTTATTTTAAGGCTTTTTCTCCTTTCTCCCGCCGCAGTGACGTACACGTACATGTCCTCACGTTAATTTCCACTTGAATCCTCAGCCCAAATCTTAACTTACTCATGTTGTATTATTACCTTAAATACCAGTTGCAGATATTTTAATATTTTAGAGGGGACTTTTTTCCCTACTCTAGTCATCATTCTATGATTTTCTCTTTTGGGCTTAGCCAGGTCGGAATTGGTCATTAAGATTATGGGAACTTCAAAACCTTCATGGTGGAACTCTCCTCTATTAGCTACCGCTGTGTAACAAACTACCCAAAACTCGACAGCTTCAACCCATGAACACTTCCTCTCTCATTTTGTTTCTGGGGGCCAGGAATCCAGCAGTGACCCAGCTGGGTGGTTCTGCCCAGGGTCTCTCTCGGGCCGAAGTCAAGAGGCACACACAGGCCACAGGCCCCTGGAGGCCTGACCACAGCTGGAAGTTCCCTGTTCCCTCCCAGAGCTGGCGGGTTCCCCCTGCTGGCTGATGGCAGGAGACCCACAGGAACACCTCAGCTCCCTGCCACGCCCCCCTGTCCAGAGGGCAACTGACTCTCTTCAAATGCGGTAGCATTTCCCTTGCAGAAAGAGAAATCTGGCAGAGGAATCAGCCACCACGTCTCTGGGGCCTAGTTTTGAATGTCACACGCTGTCACCTCTGCTGCTTTTTCTTCATTAGAAGCAAGTCACTTCCATGTGGCATATGCTCCGGAAGGGGAACGAGGTTCCTGCTCTACCTTTCCAGGTAAGGACGCTGCCTTTGTGAAGCTTTTGTGAAATCCTCCCATCGTTCTTTTTATGCTTTAAGTACTTGATTGTAAAAAGTATTTGTTCTTTAAAGAGGAGTCCGGAATCATCAGGACCTGATCCCATTAGATCCTGAAGAATTTCAGGAAGTTAGACTGAAATTGACCACAGTCCTCAGAGACAAAACGCCAATAAAACTCCTCGCGATGTCCTCATGGACTTCTCCCTGAGATTGTAAGGACCAAACAGTTGTCTCTCTAGTCAAAGAAAACCAGCACGTTGCCAATCCATAGAGAAAATTTTGAATGAATTGAATGAATTCAACAGAGAAATCATAAACAGCCACCTGTACAGCAAATCTCTGGTTCGTGATGGTTGTAGGAATATCCCACAAAACTAGTAGGTTTGGAAAAGATAAAAGAGAAGATAAACACAAGCAGAGAGCTGGCCTCTTCTCTGCTGTCCTGCCTGTCACTTCCTTTCGGTGTATTCGGTACACTTCTAACTTCTTAAAGAAAAATCTGAGAAAAGACTTTTTCTTATGAAAATTTAAGAAATGAATAATAAAAAAAATACAAACTAATAAAATTTGAAACTGGACAAGCAATAAAAGCTAAATTAGTTGATTTAAGAGGCAGAATTTGAATTGATGATTGAGTCATACTTAAAAGTAACCTACAACGTTTCAAGTGTAAGGTAACAGATTAATAGAGGTAGCAGAGACATAAAAGAAGAAACTAAGAGCATAATTTAGTCATGAAGGCTTGTAAGAGATCCTTGACATGTGTCAAAATTCTTACTAAATTGTAGCATGCCATTAGTTCAGAGTATTACTATAAATCGGTTCATTCAAGAGATAGTCATTGAACTACTTGGGTCAGACACAGGTGCAGGCACTGGAAATATAAAGAGAGGTGAGGTTGTCCTTGACCTTCTGGAGCCCTCAGGTTTGTAGACCATCAACGAGACTTATAGCTACTTCTTCAGTTTTGTTTGCTTTATTATTATTTCATTCGCTAAGACCTAAAAAAGTGCTTGGAAATCTGTTGGCAGGGGAACAGGAACAAAGTTCGGCTCCTGTGGGAACTACAAAGCTCATTAAGACAAAATGTTCATCCCAATATTTGAGGTCTAAACGGAATATAGTAATACTAATATCATCGTGACATAGCGCAAAGTTCAGGTAACAGTCCCGTAAGACTGCCCTCATGTCTGAGACCAACTGCAAAGTTGAGGGGTCTCCAAAATCATCCTCAAATTTAATAATTCTGACTCACAGAATCCACCAAAAGTTATTATACTCAAGGTCGACATTTATTTATTATATCAAAAGGATACAATTACAAATAAACCAAGATAAGAGGCACAGGAAGCAGAGTCTCAGAGGGTTCCCAACCCAGAGCTTCTGGTAGTCCTTTCCCAGTGGAGTCTTGGGGGAGTGTTTATATCTCCCCGAAACACAATATTGTAACAACGCAACAGCCAGCCAACGGGGTCAATCACATAAACATGGCTGACTGTCCCCGTGGCTGATCTTTAGCCAGCAGTCCCTCTGCAGGTCGCCCACACACCACATGACCCAAAGCCCCCAACATAAGTGACATTATGACACTACCCTGTGCAGCACAAGGCCTCCAGGTAAACAGAGATAATCTTATCACGCAGGACATTCCCTGAGCCTAGAGAGTTCTCCCAGCAAAGGGCAAAGGCCGCGTCTCTCTTTGGGTAAAGTTAACTCCTTACCACACACATAGTCATAAGAAAAACTATAGATTGACGATTCTGGTTAGATATCTATCATTGACCATGACTGAATTCTCCAACTATTTGCTTTTTTGATGGTTCTGTAATGGTTTGGGATATTTAGATCAAATTTAGACCCAAAAGTATAAGGAGATTTCTAATGGAAGATGATTTTTTGTCCTTTATCAAGATGAACGACTTCAGCAGTCTCCTCCTTGACTTTTCCTCCCACTGCCCTCCCGCACTCCGGATGCAGGAAAGAAGGCTTACGAGAGGCGGAGAGCACGTTGGGGAAGTCAGAGTTCTTAACCTTCATTTTGGCGGCACGGGCGTGCAGGGCTACGCAGAAGGGAAAGAAAGGCTGCTTTGGCTTTACACGGACAGCAGCACTTGACTGACCTTTCATAAACCATGAAATTTGCTACCATGGAAGGGAACAGGAATAGTAGAAAAGTGAAGGACTAATATTTCAGTATTTTGTCTAAAAGTTTAACCGTGAACGTTGAGCTGCATTTCATAAATACAAAACACCATAAGTATCACAGCCAAATGACAGCTATTTATTAGGAAAGAGAGAGGAGCACAGGGAGAAGAAAGGTGGAAAGGAGTGAGAGGGACGAGAAAAAGAATGGAAGAAGGCAAGGGCTACTACAAAAGGGAGCGCCAGAGCCTGAAGACCAAGGAGAAGCCACAGAGGAAGAGAGTTGGAGAAAGCAGAGACGGAAAAGAGGGAGATGAAGAGAGAGACCTCATTATGTTTTTGACACTTCGGCTGGGAATCGCACCTTTTCCATACTTGAAATTCGCCCCACGTTTCTGGGGTTTGGGGGTGAGCGGATGATGACGAGGTTACCACTTCTGGGAGACACTCTCTCACCCGCGAATGCAAATGGCGCCCTTCTATCCCACTCTGAACTTGCTCTGTTCATTCTTCTTCATTATGCTTAGCGTAACTGATATGAATTTGCATATCGTTTGTTTCCTCTTCCCATTCTCCAGACGTCAGCTCTATCAGGCATGGTTAGTCCTTTTTGCTGCAGACTCCCTAGTGCCTAAGCCCGTTCCAGACACACTTTCAAAGACAGGCTTTCAGTAAGGATTTGCAATCCTCACTACTTAAAGTACACATATAACAGAGACAGAGGCCAGAGGGGAGTTGTTGCAATGGCTCAGAAGAATGAGAGACGGCATTTCTTAGTCTCACTTTCCCCATCTATACAACAATAGTAATAATAGTACACTACTTCTTAAGTTATTTTAAGGATTAAGTAAGATAATTCAGGCAAAGCTCTGAAATCAGTCTTGAAATCATTTTGTAAACACTTAGCCAATGTGGCAAGTATTACATTTCTTTAGTCATTGGATTAAAATGAAAATCAGAGTGGCCAATTCTCTTCAGGTCAGAAACTGAAAGAAGAAAATACGAGCCTTCGGACTGCTTGAATCTTCCCCCTAGAAGGATAGCTGGAGGATTTGGAACAAAGATCATACTGTTCAGGTATCTTTTTACTGGTTTGAGTCATTATGTGTTCATGCTAAAATTAACGTGGAGGTAATATTGGAGCAGAGATTCTTTATACAAGCACAGGTTTAAAAAAAAAAAAACTTTCTGGTACATCAAATAGTAAGGCTGATGGCAAAATGGCACCTAACAAACCCTTTTTATTTCTTCAATTAGGGAAGCGATATGAACGTAGAGAAGGAATGAATGCAAACAGTAACTGAAAAGTGAATCAGCCCATACAATTATGAAGTATGAAAAGTGATCTTTCTGAGAATGATTGGTTAGTGTGAATATTCTGCCCAAATCCAATCCTTCTTGGTTCGGTGTATACTGACTCATTAGAAGGAGAGCCGTAGCGAAGTAGAAGAAACTGAACAGTGTTTTAGCATTTTCATTTTATTTGTTGTTTTAATTATGAAAATAGAATTTACTGCTGTTACAGGCCTACGGGGAATCATTATTTACCATGGACTATGTTTGCTGGAGACGTCTAAACGAGAAAGGCAAAAGGCTGTAAATGAGACGTTAGGATCAATAAAGTTTGTGGAGAAATGGAGTTCTGCCTCCCTTGTTGATCCAGACCCCTCCCCGAGCTCTCTCCTTTCTAGACATACATCTATTTTCCACTTTATCTTCTGGCATCGAAGTCCGAGTGGGTAAGGCCTAACTAAGCACTGTTTTGGCTCCGGTAACGACCTTGAAGGTAAACAGGTCGAGTCAGCTCAGCTGACATTTGAGGGGGTCACCTCCAGCATCTGAATTAAGGGAAACAGTACTTCGAAGCACTCTCAGAATTCAGCGTCCACCAAAACCACCTGGAGTATTTTTGTACACGCGGACCGCGGGGCCCCACCTCACAGATTCTGATCCACCAGATCCGGGGCAGGATCCCATTATTTGAGTCTCTCTGTTACGCAGGTGATGCTGTTGCTGCTGGTCCAGGGAATCACACCTGGGGAACCGTGCTTTCAGCTAGCGGAGGGGATTTCCTTGAAATTCTAGGACCAAATAGCTACACAAACCCGTCACGTCCAGGTCTAAATTGGAACTAGAAAGTCCTAAAAATTGCCGTTCTGCGCCAGGCGCGTTCACGCAGGCCTGGAAATGACCCAGTGGCCCGGTAGGCCCCGCCTTCGCTGCGCCTGTCTCACAGTCACGCCTCCAAGCCGGCTCCCTCATTGGTCCGTCCTGCGACGCCCACCCACGCCGGCTTTCTCATTGGCCGGCCCTGCCACGCCCCCCGCGCTGTTGCCCTCAGTGAGCCTTCCTGCAACGCCCGTCCCCGTCGCCGCCGGATTGGGCCGTTTCCACGGCACACGTCCCGCCGGTCGCCCCAACGAGCCTCCCGTTGCGCCTGCGCCACGTTAAGTGTTTCAGGCTCCCTGGGGTGGGGTCGTGAATCTTCTTGGTTTTTCCGGTAGCCGCCAACAGGCTGTTTCCCGTGTCGCCCCCTGCTGGCGCGCAAACCATGGCAACCCGGTCGCCGCGCTGCCGCTGGACGTTCGCAACAATCCAGCGCAGAACCCAGCGGTGCGTGGACCGAGCTACGGGGGCAGCCGCTTCCTCCCCGACTGGTCTTCCTCCTCCCCGGCTGCCCGTCCCTGCTGCCCAGCGGCCGAGGAGACCCTCGCAGCAGCCGCGCAGGACGCCCGGCTTGCACGACCTCTACTTACCGTCCTCGTAATTGTAGGGAATTTCGTGTGAGCATTGCGCGTGCGTGTGTCTGTGTATGTGGATAATTATTCCCTACTCGGATAACCATGCTTTTTAATATCATATCCGTGTGCACGCAAGTGCATCCTTTGGGCACGGTCGGCACAGAGCCCAGGCCCCACGGTATTTTAGTGACTCATGAAAATTTTATCACTTTCTGCAATCTGAAGATAAACATTAACCATGAAGTTGATCAAAACTCCCTAATATGTAGTGGTAGTATAGTAACGTTTATCTAATTTTAATGTTATTAATTTTATTATTATTATTTTACTGGAGGAAGAGGCCCAGCAAGGTAGAAATCCCCAGGGCCCACAAAAATCAGTGGAACCTTGGGAGCTGATAACACACAACCCTTTCCAGCTATTTTTTTTTTTTACTTAAATTTTTGGTTTTTGGGGTTTTGTTTTGTTTTGCAAACACCCAGATACATTTCCAAGTACTTTCCAGATGTATGTAAGTCGGACATTGGGTAAACATAGTTTAAGCTTAAGGTGCCTCAATATAGATGGGGGTAATTAGAATAACAATAGTTCACAGGTGTGTTACTAGGATTACATGAGGTAACATCTGGAAAATACATAAATGGCAGTTTAGGTCCTGGGTCCCTGCTCTGAGCCACTACAGTAAAGAATCATCTCTTAGTAACCATATGCCATTAGTTCAAGTCACAGCAGGTAAAGGTTTCACCAAACTCTAGCCGCACTATTCGGAGCCTTCCTCTCAACTTATAAAGACTTGGACAAACATTAAAATAGTTTTCACAGGTCAAGGCCATACCCCTACGATGACCCTTAGCCCTTCTTAAAGTGCACGCCCTAAATCAAGACCCACCATCCTTTGCTTTGTCCTCTTCTCTTCCTTCCTCTCTTAGAATCATCTTCACTACTTTTGCTCATGAACATGCATTTTACAATGTTTCCAAAAAATCCAGTGAAGTTTTGTGGCAATAACATAAAATTTTTAGATTATTCTGGAATTCGTGAACGTCTTAGCATGGTGTCACCGCGAAACATAACCAGTACAGTGTAGGCCTGCCTCTTAATTGAAATCAATCTCGTTTTGTATCCTTCGATGACATTTTATAGTTTATTCATGTGGATTGGGATTTTTTTTTCCTTGGGCTTAGAATCCTTAGAATCTGAAGTACTGTGGTGAATGATGGCTGGTTTTTCTATTTCAGTTCCAACTAAGGCGTCGCTAGTGTACACAGAGGCCATGCATCTTATACAGTGATCGTGTATCCACTAACTCCATTGAGCTCTGTCAGAGCCGCTTCTAGAGTCTTGTGGATTTCTTAAATGACGTCATTTTCAAACAATAAAGATAACATCTTTTTCTTACTGAATTTTTATCTATACTTATCCGTACTTCCCCGGGTCTCAAGGGCACCCAGGCCTTGGCGCTGTGGGGATTGGGCATAGTACCACGGAACCCTTGTCTTTTTTTTTTTTTTAACTTTTTAGGAATTCTTCTAAAACGGTACCCGTTATATGGTATGCTCACTATTGCTACTCTTTATAGAATAAGTAGCTACTCCCTCCTGTTGTGGTTTGTTCAAAATGTTTATGATGAAAGAATGTTGGGGCGCCTGGGTGGCTCAGTGGGTTAAGCATCCGACTCTGTTGTGGCTCAGGTCATGATCTCTGGGCGTCATGCGCTCGAGCCCCACAGCCGGCTCCGTGCTGGCAGCACAGAGCCTGCTTGGGATTCTCCCTCCTTCTCTCTCTCTCTCTGACCCTCCCCCACTTCGTGCTGTCTCTGTCTCTCTTGAAAGGTAGATAAATAAACACACACACACACACAAAGTGTTATATTCTAGCAAATATTTTCTCAGAAGTGTCTATGGAGATGACCGTACAGATTTACGCTCCTAATAGCTCACGCCGGCAAATTTAGGATGTTACTCTCTTGTTCCGTTCTCGGGATAAAGCCTGCACAGTAGGCTGCTATTTGTTAAATAACATGGCTTCCTGGTTTCCATTTGCTTGCTTCTTAAATAGAGCTTTTCTTAAAATAAGTGTTCACAAGTAAGACAAAACGTAATTTTCTCTTGTTTGGAATTGTTTCTGTTCAGTTTTGATAATAGATTATAGATTTTCAAAAGAAAACACATAAGAGATCTAGTTTTCTACCGAAACAGGTTTTTTAAAACAGGGAGTGTCAATTCCTGGAATTTCACTTAAACTTGTATAACCCAGCTCTGCCTGGTATCATCTGGGATGAAGGGCACAGAAGAGATTTTTTTTTTTTTAACGTTTATTTATTTTTGACAGAGAGACAGTACATGAGCAGGGGAAGGGCAGAGAGAGAGGGAGACACAGAATCCGAAGCAGGCTCCAGGCTCTGAGCCATCAGCACAGAGCCCGACGCGGGGCTCGAACCCACAGACCATGAGATCATGACCTGAGCTGAAGTCGGCCGCTTAACCGACTGAGCCACCCAGGCGCCCCGAGATTTTTTTTTTTAATTCCCCATCCTATTTCCTTCTAATCATAATTTGCTTATTCATCTTGTTTGCTGCTTAATATTTTTCTTGAAAATTATCCTTTTCTGTTAAATTTTCTTTCTTTATCTCCCTTCCTTCATTCCTTCCCTCCCTCCTTCCTTTCTCTCTCTCCGTGCCTCCCTCCCTCCCTTTCTTTCCTTTCCTTTTCTTTCGTTCTTTCTTTCCTTCCTTCCTTTTTTCCTTCAGAAAACTTACTCAAAGCATTCTCATGGTTCTTAATACCTCCCTGTTTGTAGCAATATTCCCTGGTTTATTCCCATAACTGTCTCTCAGCCGCCACCCCCTCCTCACTTTTTCTTCCCAGTTTCCCCAGAGGCTTGTCTATTATTAATAGATTTTTCAAAGAACAAGCTTTTGGTTTATGGACCGTCTCCTTTTTTTCTCTTAATTTTTCTTCTTTTTAAGTTTCGAAATTGATATATTGAAAATAGTACGTGAACGTAAAAATCCATGCGAGCTTATACAGAACGATTAGCTCTAATTAGGAGCTCCACGGGGCACAAGAGCACCAGTAAATATTCCAGGTCTTTCTCTACTGGAGCAGTGACCCGTGTGGAATTCAAACAGAAAACCAAGACGTCATTCCTACCGCACAACAGCTCCTAAGGATTCGAAGTCCAATTCTCAGCTTACTATCATTTTTATTCGAGCTTTTTTGGTTGAATACCTAGATGACGTGTTTTCAGTGTTTCTTGTTCCTTAACACATGCCCTTAACACTATGTATTTCCCTCTTAATACCGTTACAAATACATTCCACGATTTTCATAAGTATTCTCATTCATATTTGTCTCAAAATAGTACATAGCTTCTTTTATGATATCCATTCTAACCCATGTGTTTAAAAGTAGGCTTTTAGTTTCCAAGCATTTGAGGAGATTGCTCCCTTTTTACCATCTATGGTTTAACATAGTGACTTGACAAGTCTGCGTGTTACAGGGGGTTGACCACAAGTGCGCTCCCGTCTGTCAGTACACAGGGCTCGTACATCGTAACTCCGCGTGACTCTATTCCCTGTGCCGTACCTTTCAGCCCCTGACTTACTTCTCCCACAGCTGGAAGCCTGTTCCTCCCACTCTCCTCCTCCCATTTTGCCCTCCCTTCTGGCAACCATCAGTTCTCTGTACTTATGGGCCTGTCTCTGCTTTGTTTTGTGGTTTGGATTCACATGTAAGTGAAATCGTACAAATCCGAATTTGTCTTTCTGTCTGATCTATTTCACTTCGCATAATACTCTCTAGCTGCATCCGTCTGTCGTGTTGTCACAGACGGCAAGATCTCATTCCTTTTTATGGCTGAGTAATATCCCTTGTGTGCACGGACACGTTCCACACCTGTGTGTACTCACTCGGCATCTTCTGTGTCCATTCATCATCGACGGACACTTACGATGCTTCCGTGTCTTGGCCGTTGTAAATAATGCTAAAAGAAACATAGGGGTGTATATACCTTTTCTGGTTAGTGTTTTTGTTTTCTTGGATAAATACCCAGTAGTGAAATTACTACACCATATGGTATTTCTATTTTTAAGTTTTTGAGGAAACTCCATACTGTTTTTCGCAGTGGCTGTACCAACTTACGTTCCCGCCAACAGAACTGAGGGTTCCTTCGTCTCCACCTCTTCAACCTTTTTTTATTTAGCCGTTCCGACGGGTGTGAGGCCGTATCTCATTCCGGGTTTGATTCGCATTTCCCTGATGATGAGTGATTTGAGCTTTTCACGCGTCTGTTGGCCGTCTGTCTGTCTTCATGGGAAAATGTCTCTATGCATCGCCTGCCCATTTTAAAATCTTACTATTATTCTTGATGTTGACTTGTGTAAGTTCTTTACATATAATTTGGATACTAACGCATTACGAGATATATCATTTGCAAATATCTTCTCCCGCTCGGCAGGTTGCCTTTTCGTCGTTTTGGCGTTGGTTCCCTCCTCTGGGAAAAGCCTTCGATGTAGAGGTAGTCCCAATAGTTTATTTTTGCTTTTGTTTCCCTGGCTTGCGGAGACATGGCTAGAAAAATGTTGCTGAGGCCAACGGGGATTGTCAAAGTGATTGTTCCCCATGTTTTCTTCTAGGAGTTCTATAGTTTCAGGTCTCACGTTTAGGTCTATAACCCATTTTGAGTTGATTTTTGCGTGCAATGTATGAAAGCGGTCCAGTTTCATCTGTGCGCAGCCGTCCAGTGTTCCCAACACCCTTTATTGGAGAGTCTCTTCCCCATTGTGTATCCCTGCCTTCTCCGCCATAGATTGACTGACCATATAGGTGGTTTATTTCTGAGCTCTCTATCCAGTCCATCGATCTATTTTTGTGCCGTTACCATACCGTTTTGATTATTACAGCTTTATAGTGGATCTCGATCTCTGGGATTATAATACCTCCAACTTCGTTCCTCTTTCTGAGATTGCGAGGTCTTTGGTGGTTCCATACAAATTTTCAAATTCTGTATCCTAGTTCTGTGGAAAATAATGTTCGTACTTTGGCAAGAATTGCAGTAACTCTGTAGATTCCTTTGGGTAGTACGGACATTTTAACAATATTAATTCCTCCAGTCCGTGAGCGTGCAATGTATGAAATATATTTCTACTGTATGCGTCACCTTCAATTTCTTCATCAATGTTTGTAGTTTTCAGAGTACAAGTTTTTCACCTCCTTGGTTAAGTTTATTCATAGTTATTTCTATTATATACTTTCTTTAATGATCTCCATTCTGACTCATGTATTTAGAAGTATGCTTTTAGTTTCCAAGAATATGAGAAGATTGTTTCATTTTTACTGTCCCTAAAAAAAATCCTTTCTAATGCTCCTTAGTTAGATTAGGATAAAAGAGTGCAATATACGTGAAACTGGTTTTTGATCTGTTTTTGTTACTTTTTTCTGAAGCCAGTGTTGAAAATGTGAAATTATTCAGTGAGTACTTTGAAAAATTCAGAAATCCTCTAAGTGTTAAGCAAAGAAATCACAGATACATGAAGTTCTTTTATTGTGCTGTTCAGTCTTCTATAACCAGAAGCATTTTCCCCGGTCGTGCTATGAATTTCTAAGAGTAGTGTATTGAAAGCTTGCCCTACACTTGTAAGTAAACCTCAAGTTCTCCTACGATTTCTGGGAGTTACTGCCGTACACAGTGGTTATATGGTCAGCTGCTTCAAGGCCCTCAATGTTACATCTTATCAGTGGATTTTTATTTTATCATTATGGAGTACGGCTTTTTTTCATTTTTACAAGTTCTATTGTGGTAGGGTCCCCTCCCTAAGGAGAGAGGAAAAAAAGGCAGAGAAAACTTCAAGGTCACCTGGCTACGCACCTAGGTGACAACATCCCCCATGACCTTGTAAACTGAGACAATTTAATCAGACTGCATGTATATGTGTGTTACCATATGTGGGAGACAAAGAAATGGAAAATGTATAAAAAACGACGCCATGTGATGTCCAGCGCTCAGTTCCTTGGGTACGAACCCAGCTGAGCGGTGCCGGCACGAATAAAAGTTGCTTCCTGGATAAAAAGCCTGGGTGTCAGGACTCCGTGCGAGAGTCATGCTACACGATTTCATTAATTGTTTAGTACGCCTGGTTTTGATTGCCCTTGCTCCTAGACTGTATTTCATTTTTATTTCCTTCAGCGTTCAGGAAATATTTTATAGTCTCTATCTGATAACTTCAATATCTGAAATTCTTTGTGCGAGGGAGAGGTGGGGCTCTGAGGCTAAAAGCCTGACGCTTCGAAGTGTCTGTTCTCCTAGATCAGGTCACATTTATTATGAGTTTCTATTTGAACATTCCAGATCCCTAGGAGAGTGCCTGGCATATAATATGTGCTCAACAAATAATTACTAAATAAAAAATAAATAAGTAATTTATGTGTATCCGGAGAACTTGGATTCAAGATGCTTCCCTCCTAAAGGGGTGTGTTTCCCTTCATGAGGCACTAGGGGGCGCACGAGCCCGCGGCGCTTTCCTATCGGGAAGCTTTGGTGGAAACTCTGGACTCTAAGGTCTATGGTGAAATCTTTGTAGCAAATTTCCTCTGCCCTCCTCCACAGAGCCCTGCAGAGACAAACAGGTTTTCTTGTTCGGAGTCTTTGCTGGATTTTTTTCCTGTACAACCCTTCGTTTTCTCAAAGAGCCCTGGATTTTTGCTAGATGTCTCTAGTTCAGTTCAAAGGCCGAGAGTCCTGCCCCCGCACAGCCACGCAGGCTGACACTGATTGACAAAGCGCAGAATCCTGATAATGGTATTTGTCCCCAGGAACCAAATCGGCTGTGCTCGCAGGCTGCCTTCAGTTCCGAGGGGCTTATTGTTCCAGGAGATCTGGGGGAGTTTTCCTTGCTTTCTTGTGATCTGAGCCGTAATGGGCTAGACTGTGTCGTTTCGCTAGTCCTCAGCTATTTCGCTTCAGGACGACTTTCCAGAATGTTTTTCCACATTGGATCTAAAAGTTCTTGTAGTGGGTACCTCTCTATCCCCACTAAGACTTCGAGCTTTGAAAGTTGTTTAATATTAATATTGCCATACTTGCTGCCTCTTGGTACTAGCCCCCTCATTTTCATTTTTTCTTTATTATTATATAAACCCATGCATGAATTATTTTCAGACTAAAATAAGAGGAGCGCTTTCTAATCCACCTTTTCTATTACACACTTTTTTTTGGGTTTCTAAACATGTGGTAAATATCATAAAAAGATAGATATGGAACACATGCCAGAACTCTAACCTAACGCTTTTCCTAGAAAGGCAAATGAGAACGCATAAAACTTCCATGAGACCACAATCATACAGCAACACAACTGAAAAATATCACATGGAAGTTAACAGCTCCCATTATTTTAGAGTTACATTTTACGTAAATTTAAAAAAAAAAATCACTTGTCTTGGATCCGGAGAGAATTTTTATGGGGAATAAGTCCACCAGAGAAATTCATGGATTTGAAAGCACGCTTGTCAAGTTTGCTTTTTTCTTTTTAATGTTTATTTCTTTTCGAGAAAGATGGGAGGGGAGAGAGAGAGAGAGACACAGAATCCAAGCAGGCTCCAGGCTCCGAGCTGTCAGCACAGAGCCCAGCATGGGGCTCAAACTCAAGAACTGTGAGATCATGATCTGAGCGGAAGTCGGAGGCTCAGCCATAACTCCAGGTGCTGGGTTCCACTGCTCACTGGCTGCTCCGTTGTATGCTAGGGGTGGCCTATGGCCATACAATCCCTTGTGGCTAAAACCTTTTCTGGTTTACTACTTACTTTTAGGCAGGTCTTTTGTCAAATTCCTGACAGAAAGCTAGAGGGAGTAGGTGGAGTCTGTTACATTCTTAAGAGACACCTTATGCCCAGGGGGTGTGCTGTGGCCAGACACTCCCAGCATTGTTCCCAAAGAAGTGTTTTTCCTCCCACCCAGGGACCTCAGGCCCCTCCTGCCCGTTTACCCCATCTTTTCCTATCCGAAAGCTCTTGGGTCTCCAGGAAATGTGTCAAAAAATAGTCACAAATATTTGCAACAAGGGATGCCCTTTCCAGAGTGAAATCTCAAGGGGGAGGAAGAAATTGGAGTCAAGTCAGGGAACTCTTCAGGCCTGAAGTGACTGCGGCTACACTCGCCGTTGGCACTCGGCCCGTGGCGCTCACAGTTACCCGTGATGAAGGTACACCAAATTCTCAACTGGTAAATTAACAAAGACGTAGGAGAGGCAAAGCTGGTACAGACTAACAAAGCCAATGGTAACGCTAATGTAAACTAATAAATAACAAGTGATCATAGACAAAGAATGAAAAGGGTAAATGGTTTTTTTTTTAATATGGAAAATAAAAGGGATTCTAATAAAACCCGCCCCTTTATTCTCTTTATTTTCTCGGGGAGCTCCCTCCTCCACATGGGCTCATCCCCGCGGCCACATGGACGGCACCCCAGATTGGGCTTCCACACTGGAGTGTTTGCCCAGACTACCTGGGGATCTTACCAAGGTTCAATCGGATGTTAGCCCTCGGGTGGGGCTTACAGTTCTATTTCTGACCAGCTCCTTTATGACATACCGCTGGGGGTCCAGTGACCTTCATGTGAGTGGCCAGTCCTTACTGGGGGTGGGGGGATGCTGATTAAATAAATTGGGGGCCGAGGGTCCGTGGGAAGTGAGACCTCACCTCCAGGATGCAGGCCAGCAGAGGACAGTGGTGATATACCTGGCGCTGATGAAGAACATTCAAGGGGACCCGCAGGCTCAGGCGGTTGAGCGACTCACTGTTGATTTTGGCCCGGGTTCTGATTTCAGGATCCTGGAACTGAGGCCCTAGTCCAGCCCTGCGTCAGGCTCTATGCTGAGTTTGGAGCCTCCTTGGGTAAACTTGGTTTTTAATTGTACAAAATCTGAATCTCTGCTACTTGAGATGTTCATCTTAATAAGGACTCAGGATACTTTGTGACGGAGAAGGCTGGTTTGTGCCTGGCAGCAACCAAGTTTCCTTACCCTCTGGTTTCTGGGAGGCATCAGCGAGACATCTGGGGTGGGGGGTGGGGGGTGTAGTAAATGAGAGTATTTATTCTTCTTGGCTCCCTTCCTACAGAACTGGGCAGAGACCGCCTTTGTCTAAGGACAGCCACAGCTCCTGTGGGGCCGCCCTCTCTAACCTTAACCTTAACCTCTGTAGCCTCTTAACCTTGCCCGCAACTTTGGAAATAGCCCCTTTATTATTTACCTGTCCTAACCAATCCTATGGCAGACACGGGCCATCGTCGGGACTCGCTGCCCATCTGTGGAGTGTGCTTACCCAATAGCCTCCAGTGATGAGCCTCAGGAGGGCCCAGTCCAGCGACATCCATTTTAGGTCACTCTGGTCTTAAGCACGCAGCTCCAAGGCAGATGTCAAGAGCCTGCTCACTTGACCCTATTAGGAACTTCTGCGATACACGGTGTGCCCGGGGCTACCCGTTGGACGGGCAGGGACTTCACCTCTCTCACTGGTCTAGAACCCCGATTCAAATGCAACGATACGCCTTTTCCAGGATCTGTACAGGGGGATTTGAAAATCGGAGACGTGACTTAGGTCTGAGCACTGCTTCTCTGGCAATTAAAAACACAAAGGAGAGCAACTTCTGATTTCTAAACTTAATCCCCAAAGTAACCTGAATGTTCATAAAGTATTCTAAACTTGTTACAAAATAGGTCAAGGAGCCAGCCTGAATGGGGGAACTACACTCGGGATATGACCAATGGGACAGTAGAGCTGCAGCCAATCACGTGCAGGCAGGCCATACTACGAACCAACGAATCAGAGGTCGCGAAATGAATTCCTCATTTGCATACCTCTGACTACAAATAATCAGGATCCTGGCGCGGGCTCCATTTTCTCTTTTCGCAGAAGAAAGCGGAGGTGAGATGCCTGAGCCAGCCAAGTCGGCCCCGGCCCCGAAGAAGGGCTCCAAGAAGGCGGTGACCAAGGCGCAGAAGAAGGACGGCAAGAAGCGCAAGCGCAGCCGCAAGGAGAGCTACTCGGTGTACGTGTACAAGGTGCTGAAGCAGGTGCACCCCGACACCGGCATCTCGTCCAAGGCCATGGGCATCATGAACTCGTTCGTCAACGACATCTTCGAGCGCATCGCGGGCGAGGCGTCGCGCCTGGCGCATTACAACAAGCGCTCGACCATCACGTCGCGGGAGATCCAGACGGCCGTGCGCCTGCTGCTGCCCGGGGAGCTGGCCAAGCACGCCGTGTCCGAGGGCACCAAGGCCGTCACCAAGTACACCAGCTCCAAGTGAGTGTGCTGGCAGGCACGCTCCAACCCAAAGGCTCTTTTCAGAGCCACAGAGTTTCACCAGCAGAGCTGTGCGCTGACACGCGCTGGGGTCTCATGGGGCGTTCGGTTAGGCTATTGGGAACACTTGGGACACTCCCACTCCTCGGGTGGGAGACTCCCTGTGGCCCTGACCGTCATGGCCTGGAAAGACGTTCTCATTGGCATGAACGACCGCGGATAGAATGGCTAGCGCTCCCTCCCGGGGCCCCTGCAGCTCCAGAGCGCCTTCCTTAAGACGCACAGGCGCGCTGGCTACTGGCGCCGCGTCTCGAAGCCGACTTCAGTGTTAGCTTTATGGCAAGGGTCACCCTGCGGGTGTAAGCAGCACAGTGACCCTTGAAAAGCCCGCCATCTAGAGGTGGGACTTCCTTTCCCGATGCCGCGGGACCGCGGCCCGGGTTCTTTGTGTGGGTCTCCTCCTCCTTCTCACTCCCCCTCCCGCACGGCTTTGCCCAGGGCTCACGATGTCGCGCTTAGGCCTCTATCACTGGTCTTTTATGTGTGTGTTCACCAGCTGCCGCTCTCCAGCTAGGATGTTTGGGCAGTCCACGCGTTTCTAACACATTATAAGCGCTTAGTTCATGTTTGTCCAGAATGGATCACAGAGGGACACATACCAAGGAAACAGGCCCACTTGGAATCAGCTTTCCTTAAAAGCATTTTCAGGTAAACGGACTATCCACACTGCTACATAAATTGAGAAAACAAAATCTGATTTCGTGTGTAAAGTTAAGCGGCTATAACAGACTCGACAATAAATTAGCTTTAAGACAGTTATCCATCACACAGGACAGATCCATTGTGAGTGACCCTGGTTCCTGATCAACCCAAGACTTTTTCCTTCAAGTCATTTTTTTTCCATTCCCTAGGGACCTGATGTTTCTCCTAGATCAACCAAGGCCAACACTTTCTTACCTTTTTAAACACCTTTTTAAAACCCAAACCAGGGAGCACCATCTGACTTATCTTGGGCCCCTGCATCACAACCTAACTTCAGCTGCCAGAAAAGTCAGGACGTGTTGCCGAAGGCCACAGACCCACCGATTCAACTATGCCTTTACATTCCAGTGAGCAAATTCTAGTGGAAATACGCCAGTCGACAGCACAATGGCACAAAGCAAGATTCTTCACAAAACCAAACCCATTGTGGACATATCACAGTATACACGGCAACGCTGAATCTGAGACTCGAGGTTGACAGTACCTAGGAACAACGGGTAACCCATTTGTGACGTGCTACTTAAGCATGATTTTCCTGACGCAAAGGTGGGACCTGAAACACTAAGGCTTGGGATCCTTAAGTACATGACCACAGTCGCAGGACGGCAAACCCCATCTGTTAACACAAACTTAAAGTAGTCCAAGATTACGCGGGATAACGCCCGCCACGTTCAGAAAAATAAACTTGCAAATCAATAGCTAATTCCATAGAAGGGTCTGGTTGCCTCAAAGTGAGGCCAGCTGCTCAGTATGGAGAATTCCTGCGACACACAATACACACGTGTATTCAAGGCCACAACCTAACACAGGCTGATACTCTGAATCGACCTTTGCCATCGGACATTACCTGAAATGCAGAAAAAGTTTAAAACTTGGGCAAATAAATTTCAGTTCAGCAAAAAGGCAGTGCGTGCTGTTTAGCGAAACCGTAACTGGGGAGACAGGAAAAGTGCACAACTCTTCCGGTGGACTCGGTAGGTGGCCCTGAAAAGGGCCTTTGGTGAAGAATCGCACGGATTTTGGTAGCGAAAGCCAAAACGCTCAGCCCCCGAAGCCGTAGAGGGTGCGGCCCTGGCGCTTGAGCGCGTAGACCACGTCCATGGCCGTGACCGTCTTGCGCTTGGCGTGCTCCGTGTAGGTGACGGCGTCCCGGATCACGTTCTCCAGGAAGACCTTGAGCACCCCGCGGGTCTCCTCGTAGATGAGGCCGGAGATGCGCTTGACGCCGCCGCGCCGGGCCAGCCGCCGGATGGCGGGCTTGGTGATGCCCTGGATGTTGTCGCGCAGCACCTTGCGGTGGCGCTTGGCGCCCCCCTTGCCCAGGCCCTTCCCGCCCTTGCCGCGGCCAGACATGGTCACAACGCGACTGGAACGCTGTGGTAGCACGACTCTGCTGCGCCGCGCGCCCTTTTATAGCAACCGGACGGACCTGTTTGAAAACCGCGAGAGCAGAGGCGGGAACCACGCTCAGTCCCCGCCCCTCGCTCCTTCCTCCTCCGCTGCGAGCGGCGCAGCCCCGCGGGGCCCCCGCAGCCGTAGCGCGTCCACAGGCCGGTTCCGGAAAGCCGCCTGTGGACGCGCCCTGCTGGCGACCGGGACGCCGGGCGAAGGTTCTTACACCGTCCACGGGGGCGCCTCAGGCTCGCCCTTCTCGGTGCCCAGACCAGCCCGGAACCGTGTACTTGATACTCGCCCTTGTCCCGGACACGCTTCACGGAAGGCTTAAGTCTGATCCTGTCTTTATTGTTGAGTTTCTGTCTCACCGACTGGCGGCTGTCTGCTTCGCTCACCGGACACTTTCATCGCTCGGTGGGAGTGTTGAGGACGCTGTTCCGCGGCGAGTGTCCAGTTTGTGACCGCAGCATAGAGTACTGATGGACAGCTGTCGCTAGCACTGTCCCGCGCATTCCAGGCGTCCACACACACAGGCGGAGCGCAGATGGCCGAGCTCTGGAGCCAGCCCGCGCCCTGCTCCCTGGATGTCCCGGGGCAGGCCAGACCCGCTGTGTTCTCTTCGCGTGTGTAAGAAAGTCTAAGTGGTAGAGCATCAAAGCTCGAGAGAGATTCGAATGTCACGTGTTTGATACTGGAGTCGGCACTCACTCCACGTTCTTCTATATTATGGCGCTCTCCGCGCCTCTCCTCAGTATCCGCCCCTCTAAAGTGGGTGCATCTCCTGAACTAAGAGATCCCCTAGTTTGCTACGACTTTCCTTTGATAACTCCTTCAAATAAACGCCTAGAGATTTAATCTGTCATTAATCCCTTTGAGGAGTTCAGTGGACTTCGTGTAGATTTGGCGTCTCTTCCAGGCCTGGGAGGAGCGCCTCGTTCATCAAAGCTTGTTTTCTGACTTCCCGGTGCGTGGGGACAAATCCCGGAGTGGGGCTCTTACCCTCCGCTACAATGGCAGGCTCCAGGACACCTAGAAGCTTGTATAGAACAAAAATTCCAACTTTATTTGTACTATCCTCCACCTGCACCTGGCATTCTCTCCACCGGTGAATACAGACACCGGGCAGTGTCGTGGGCAGGACCTGCGATGCATCCTTCCCACGGCAGGTGCAGCTGTCAATAGTTACAGTACGGTTTAAGATATTTCCCTTCTAAACTGGTGATTGTTGGTCACAAGGGCAACCTTGGTACTTTCATGCATTAATAAAAAAAAACACATATCATTCAACAAATTTGCTTTTTGACAAATTTGATATTGGTATTTTAATATAATTATTTTCCTTTATAAATCCTTTGTACATTATCTTAAGCATTTAAAAGCATTGTCCCGGGAAGGGGCCCATTCACTACATCAGATATACAAAGAAGCCCAGACACGAACTGATAAATAAGCCTTCTTTGCAATCTTCAGACCCTTGCAAGAGTCGGCGTTTTGAAAGTGTGCAGAGAGGAGCTTTGGGAAACGCCAAGAATGTTGGACTGAAAACCGTATGTTAGTAACAATAATCCGATCAGGCTGTATACGGGGGAAAAGGCCATGATCTTACCCACTTGTGAATAGCAAAGAGGTTATAGAGACGGTGGAGTCTGGTATACGGAGGGAAATACCCAGCAAGCACCCGGAAATACAGGTTGACGTTTAGACAAAAGACCTGAGGGAGAGACTTCCAAGTTATCCATATGGAGGTAACTCATGAACCCACGAAGGTGAATGGGGCAGATTCCCTACTTTCAGGTGTCCAAAAGACAACTCTGCCTTTGTTGGTAATGCCTCACCTTTATTTCCCCGATCATGGTTGTGATTCTGGCTTTCTGTTTCTGGTCTGGACTGCCCACTCGCGTTTTTACAGCCTTCTTAAGGCTCAGCCTCTCTGCACTCCATACTCCTCCTTGCGGTCAATGAATATTCTTCAAGCGAATTTCAAAATCAAGCTTAATGAATCAAGCCACTTTAAGAGGATTAGGAATACATAAACTCCATAACCAGGGAATACACAACATACACATAATGATATAGGGTGAGCTGATCCCGCCTCTCACCTGTGTGATTCATGCTGGTATTTACTATTTAACTGCATATTTAAGCCTTAGTGCTGCAGGAAGTAGTCATTTCTGGATTTTGAAGGGATCGAAAAGGAGGGGGAAACACTCATCTCTTGGGGTTGGCCCCGTGTATTCTCAACATTTCTTTCTTTCACCCTCCTAGTGAAGCAGAGACTGGTACACGTTTCAAAATAAACATAAGCAAATAACTGGTTAAAGACAAAGAGAGAATTGGAAGAGTGAAGAAAACCATTCGGTCACTGCCTACCATAAATCTGTTTCCTAGTCAACATTAATCCTGATTTGTAACGTGTCCCTTCTGTACATAAAAAATGTAGTAGAGAATATAAAACGTGCTTTTAAACACTGTCCCTCGCTCAAGGGAAGTCTGCGAGTGTGTGATGTCTGTATGTACTGTGTGTGTCTATTCTTTGATTCTGTCACTTTAATATGTTCTGAATTTCTCCACCTCAAGCCTGGCAGGTGTCTGACTCAAAGAATAAACATTTTAGTAACTGATTCCCCCCTCCCACATAAAATCAATGTAAATAAAATGTTTTTTTTTCAACCAGTAAAGGGGCCCAACTCATCTTTCTGCCTCTTCTGGGTCTCCTGTCATCTCTGGGAAACCGACCCAACACCCATGTCAGGATCATGAATTCTTGCATTCCCCATTGGCCTCCACAAATCCGAGGCTTGAAACCCCCAAACTAACTAACCCTTCCAACTGTCACTAAAAGCAATGATAAAGGTTTTTCAGACAAAAATGACAGTTCTTGCCAGAACGAGCCCTTATTCCAAGCCTCCGTTGCTGCCATAATCGTAGAGGAGCAGGGAAAGAGCCTGTGTTATTTCTCTTCATGTGAACCAGATTTTCCGGGTAAATCTCAATGAGAACTAAGCAGTGGCTGAACGCCCGAGAAGCCAAGGGTGTCTAGAGTGTTCCCGGAGAGCCCGCTATTGACGGCACAGAGCGAAGAATTGGTATTTTAAGCGAAAATCGTGCAGTTGTCTCGCTGCGCCGGGAGTCTCTCAGAGTGTCCGGGGCTTTGGGAACCAGCTGAGGCCGACCTGGTGAGAACCGGAAGAAGAAAAGGCAAGGATCCCAGGGCCCGAGGGGTCCCGCGTCGCTACAGGGTAGGAGCGGGGTGACCCCTCCGCAGGAAATTTTAATTTTTTCGCTTTCCTCAATTGTAACAAACACAATTCCGGGACCCGGCTGGGACTAGGCTGCCGGCAGGTTGCAAGACCGAGCCGGGAGCCAATCAGCGCGCAGCGGCGGCGGCGTATATATACACACACACACACCGGGGCCGGGCAGCTCCTCTCCGAGGCTTTATTATTATTATTATTATTGTGTCCTGTACCTTCAGGTATCCGGACCCGCAATGTCCGAGACCGCACCCGCCGCGCCCGCCGCGCCGGCCCCCGCCGAGAAGACGCCCGCGAAGAAGAAGGCCCGCAAGTCCGCAGGCGCCGCCAAGCGCAAGGCGTCCGGGCCGCCGGTGTCCGAGCTCATCACCAAGGCCGTCGCCGCCTCCAAGGAGCGCAGCGGCGTGTCGCTGGCCGCGCTCAAGAAGGCGCTGGCGGCCGCCGGCTACGACGTGGAGAAGAACAACAGCCGCATCAAGCTGGGCCTCAAGAGCCTGGTGAGCAAGGGCACCCTGGTGCAGACCAAGGGCACCGGCGCCTCGGGCTCCTTCAAGCTCAACAAGAAGGCGGCCTCCGGGGAGGCCAAGCCCAAAGCCAAGAAGGCGGGCGCGGCCAAGCCCAAGAAGGCCGCCGGCGCGGCCAAGAAACCCAAGAAGGCCGCGGGGGCCGGCACCCCCAAGAAGAGCGCCAAGAAGACCCCGAAGAAGGCCAAGAAGCCCGCGGCGGCGGCGGCGGCCAAGAAAGTGGCCAAGAGCCCCAAGAAGGTGAAGGCGGCCAAACCCAAGAAAGCGGCCAAGAGTCCCGCCAAGGCCAAAGCCCCGAAGCCCAAGGCGGCCAAGCCCAAAGCTGCCAAGCCCAAGAAGGCGGCCGCGAAGAAGAAGTAAGCATACGGGCTGGTGGAGAATGTTGTAAAGGCTCTTTTCAGAGCCACCCGCAGACCTCAGGAGAGGAGCTGTTGCACTCGCCGCCTCAGGGGGCGTGGCGGACAAGGGGCACGGCAGACGGGAGAGGGGGGAGGGTCGGCCCCTCCGCAAAGGACGTGGGTCTCAAGAGCGACGCTTAAGTGCACTCCGGACGGTAAGAATTGTTCTTATAGGGGTTACAAAGTCTGGGAACTATTTTGAGCGCGACTTCCCTCTCTCCACTCCCGCCGATGGTTCGAGACACCCCACACTCCCCGAGACGCGGAAAGGCAGGGCAGTAACCCGGAGTGGGGTGGGGGAGGGGATAGCTCAACTGCACCCGTTTCCCCGGGCACTGTTTGGGGAACACTGGTGGCGTTGTGTTCGATTTGCCCACTCTGAAATTTACCACTAGAACTACTGCCATTCTTCAGGAAATACTTGAGCCACGGAGGGTTTTCGGCACCGTCACGTGGTAGAAAACCAAGACACTAAGGCGTAAGTCAAAGGGGCCTCTAGCCAAGCATATTGCAGAAACCCTGCCTCTTTCCTGTTAGGTTAGCCCTCGCAGACTAATGGGCATCTAAACTGGCATTTGCCTACCAGCTCCCGCATCTTAGGACGTCAGCACGCCACCAAGTGTCCATTATGCGAAACCCACCCCGAACCAGGAAGTTGCAGGGCCAGCGAGCAAGCCGACAGGGTTTCTTCGCTAAGCTTTCACTTACTCTAGATTTAAAAAAACAACGGTTAATGCTCTTGAAGGCGCACTTATAGTAGCTTCCGGTAGCCTAGTCTAGACCTTCCGATTGGGTAAAAGAAAAGTAACGAAAGAGCCAATGAAAAGCTAGACCTGCAAGTATCTTTCACATTCGCATTTCCGACAACACATAAAAATTAATCCAATCGCAAACGATCTTACTAACCTCATTAGAATACAGCATGTATAAATAAACGTGACCTTGCGGCGACAGATTATTCCCCTAGGTTTTGGCCGTAGTGTCTCAGGATTTGCCCCCGCGATGCCTGAGCCCACCAAGTCGGCCCCCGCCCCGAAGAAGGGCTCCAAGAAGGCGGTGACCAAGGCGCAGAAGAAGGACGGCAAGACGCGCAAGCGCAGCCGCAAGGAGAGCTACTCGGTGTACGTGTACAAGGTGCTGAAGCAGGTGCACCCCGACACCGGCATCTCGTCCAAGGCCATGGGCATCATGAACTCGTTCGTCAACGACATCTTCGAGCGCATCGCGGGCGAGGCGTCGCGCCTGGCGCATTACAACAAGCGCTCGACCATCACGTCGCGGGAGATCCAGACGGCCGTGCGCCTGCTGCTGCCCGGGGAGCTGGCCAAGCACGCCGTGTCCGAGGGCACCAAGGCCGTCACCAAGTACACCAGCGCCAAGTGAATTGGCGCAAGTAAGCGTCCTGTTACCCAACCCCAAAGGCTCTTTTCAGAGCCATGCATGCTTTCAATAAATGAGCTGTAATCCTCTTTCTGAAAGCTATTTTCGGGTGCCTGGTAATAATTGTAAAACTACCTAATAATAGGGAAAGTAAAGAAACTTCTCGAAGTCATATAAGACAGAATGGCGAACTACCCAAGCCGGGTGGCTTCCATCCCCACTTGCCCTCTCTTACTAAAGCATAGAGATGACCTGAAGTCCCCCTGTTCCTATACATCCACTCAGCATTAAACACCTCTCCCCGGAAAGGGTGGGCTTCTTTATAAGCATACTAAACCTGTGTTTGGGGCTCAGTCTTTGGGAACAATCTCCTGTAGGAAAGGATCTCCTACAGGGTGAGGGTTGGAAAGCGCAAGATTAAACAGAAGACAGAGGATTCGGATATCAGTCTATCATGAGCGTTTTGCTAAAGCAAAACCTTGTCTTTTATCGTAGCAGAAAAAACAAGTTGTCCTTCGAAAAATAGCTACGCTCTGCTTCGTAGCACCTGCGATTTTCTAAACATGCATTATTTCAAAGAAGTCAGCATCTTTTGTTGTGTAGTCATAGTAACCAGAGCACAGAATGAGATAAGAGTTTTACAAAGTTCTAATTGAGAATTTATGGCCTTGAGATGAGCAGGAAGGCTTGAGCCCTCTCCCACCCGGCAGTTTGCTGCCTGGCTCACTCCCAACACTCTTGTATGCAAGATATGTCGTGAGTCGATCAGGCCTTCAGCTATCCGCTTGTCTCTGGGCAGGCTCCTTCAATACACTCTCACTTTTAACAAAAATGGTTTTATACAACCATTATTATTTCAGTTTCACAAAACTAGACAATTGGAAATGAAAACCCCGTTTCAAGTACACAGCTCTCGAATCCCTGGGCTAGGCTGCAAATTGATGCTGAGGGACTTGGTAAGGCCTGCTTACCCAGAGGACAAAAGAGCATGCACTGAAAGCTTTGTTCTTTAAAAATTTTTTTAACGTTTATTTATTTTTTGAGAGACATAGAGACAGAGTATGAGCAGGGGAAGGGCAGAGAGAGAGGGAGACACAGAATCTGAAGCAGCTCCAGGCTCTGAGCTGTCAGCACAGAGCCCGACGCAGGGCTCGAACTCACAGACCGTGAGATCATGACCTGAGCCAAAGGTCGGCTGCTTAACCAACTGAGCCACCCTTTTTAACAAACAGATGTAATACTGAAAACAGCTGAAGACCATGTGAGTTTTTCCCAAAAATTTACATGGGCTATTGTGGTTGGCCAGCTTTGCAGTTGCTCCCATTTCTGCTTGCTCTGAGCAGCCAGCCAGGGAGGGGGCGTCTCTGGGAGATGAGGGCCGCAGAGTCTATGCTGTATCCAAAAGCCACAACGGGCCACGAAAGGAACCTGTCCAGGCTTTGAGAGGTCTTCAAGTCCTGTCAGTTGCTACAGCCTCTCTCCTAGGAAGTCCTATTTCATTTACAGTCTTTGGGATGCATTCTGCTGTAAAGTCGTCTGGGTCACAAGACAGAAGCCCACTACTCAATCCCATCAGGTGTCTGACTGTGGGGAGGCAATAGTTTCCCCAGGCCCCAGGCCCCCTTCTCAGCACCCTGGCTGCTTCCCTCATGTACCCCTGAGGCAAGGACGGAGAGGAGGCTGAAAGGGAGGGAAAGCCCTTCCGGCAGGAAGTGGTTTCTGCTGCACCAGGTTCTGGGGCATAAAAGGTTTCAGCTGCGGGGAATCGGGAAAAGATATGTTTCCTGTGTTACTCCTGAAGAAAACTGATGAGGAATCCTTCCTGTGAGGCGGGCACACCTGCCCAGTTACGTCCTCAGGGTAGAGGGTGAACTAGAAACGAGCACTCACACAGACACACACATGCACACAGACCTGTCCTCCCCACACGTGATGGCAAGGAAGGAGGTGCCGGAGGCTGGTGCGGAGCAGGGTGGATTCCGCCCCTGGGAATGTGGACCACAGCCCACATGTTTCTGGCATCAGTATCACAGGGATTCAAACACCCAGGCTGAGAATCAATTTAGGGATTAATCCCGAGCTGGCTTGGTGCCCCTGAGCACCCGGTTAAGGCCAAGACAAATCCTCTCTGGACAGATGAGCCTCCTTTTAGGTCTCAACAAATCCCCACCTACGACACATGGAAGAAAATGAAGGAGAGGCTTCACACACAAAAGTAGCACACAATTCAACAAGACGCCATAACCAGGGATAAGAGCAGGGAAACGAAAGGACGAAAAGGAAATTAACAGATACAGATTTCAAGTCACTCAATTTAATTTCTTTAAAAATAAAAAAAAAAGACTATCTGACAGAGGACGAGGGACTAAGAGAATACAAAGAATGATCACAAAGATTTCAAAAAAAGAAACATACAAATTATAGAGATAAATATATATATATACAATTAATTATTTAAAAAAGGAAAGTTATGAAAGCTTGCTGGATGGGCTAAGTAGCCAAATGGACGCAGCTGAAGAATTTTCAGGAGCTCCGTAAGCAGGTCTTAATTATCCAAAATGCAGAGAGGAAAATGTAGAGGTTCGGTTACAGAGATCTGGAATTAGGGTAACATGGTCTGACAGACGTCTGATCGGGGTACAAGATGTGAGCTTTCACAGATCGGGGCTGAGAATGTTCCCGACTTAATGGATTACTCGTGCGATGAAAAATAAATAACATAGAATGAAAACTGCTATAACAAAAAGGAGGGAACTGTGTCTCACTGAGACCTAAGCCCCATAAACTCTCACAAATATAAGGTTGATTACAACATGTTTGTGCCTTCTAATCTATTCCGACAGGTGGCATCTGACTGAAACCCTGATATAACTATTTGGGGGGGGGGGATAATTGAGAAATTGATTATTTACATGCATTTTTTACCTATCTGATTACTAAACTTTGTCGATTCTAATCGATATTTAATGGACTGTCTTGATTTTCAGTGCATATAATACTATCATTAGCAAATCAAAATGTTCGATATTTATTCCCATAACTATTTCTGTTCATTACTTTTATCTTGTTATTGTACCAGCTAAAATCACAAGCCGTATGCTCTCAGTCATCACGGTCTTTTTCATCCTTTTCATACGAAAGGAAACTTGTTTGCTTGCCTGTGTGTGTGTAATCTGATTAGTTTCCTTCTAAATTTAAGACTTTTTAGTAAGAAGGATTTATGAATTTTTGGCACTTGATGAACTCATGTGTTTTTTCTCCTTTCTCCCGTCGCAGTGACGTACACGTACATGTCCTCACGTTAATTTCCACTTGTATCCTCAGCCCAAATCTTAACTTGCTCATGTTGTATTATTACCTTAAATACCAGCTGCAGATATTTTAATATTTTAAAGGGGATTTTTTTCCCTACTCTAGTCATCATTCTATGATTTTCTCTTTTGGGCTTAGCCAGGTCGGATTTGGTCATTAAGATTATGGGAACTTCAAAACCTTCATGGTGGAACTCTCCTCTATTAGCTACCGCTGTGTAACAAACTACCCAAAACTCGACAGCTTCAACCCATGAACACTTCCTCTCTCATTTTGTTTCTGGGGGCCAGGAATCCAGCAGTGACTCAGCTGGGTGGTTCTGCCCAGGGTCTCTCTCGGGGACAAGTCAAGAGGCACACACAGGCCACAGGCCCCTGGAGGCCTGACCACAGCTGGAAGTTCCCTGTTCCCTCCCAGAGCTGGCTGGCTCCCCCTGCTGGCTGATGGCAGGAAACCCACAGGAACACCTCAGCTCCCTGCCACGCCCCCCTGTCCAGAGGGCAACTGACTCTCTTCAAATGCGGTAGCATTTCCCTTGCAGAAAGAGAAATCTGGCAGAGGAATCAGCCACCACGTCTCTGGGGCCTAGTTTTGAATGTCACACGCTGTCACCTCTGCTGCTTTCTCTTCATTAGAAGCAAGTCACTTCCATGTGGCATATGCTCCGGAAGGAGAACGAGGTTCCTGCTCTACCTTTCCAGGTAAGGACGCTGCCTTTGTGAACATATTGTGAAATCCTCCCATCGTTCTTTTTTTTATGCTTTAAATATTTTATTGTAAAAAGTATTTTTGTTTTAAAGAGTAGACAGAAATCGGCTATATAATCACCTGGACCTGATACTTTGAAAGTGGTAGATCATTAAGAATTCCAGGAACTTGGGGCACCTGGGTGGCTCAGTCGGTTAAGTGTCTGATTTCAGCTCAGGTCATGATCTTTTGGTTCCCAAGTTCGAACCCCGTGTCAGGCTCTGTGCTGACAACTCAGAGCCTGGAGGCTGCTTCAGATTCTGCATATCCCTCTCTCTCTGCCCCTCCCCAGCTCACACTATGTCTCTCTTTCTCAAAAATAAATAAACATTAAAAAATAAAAAAATAAATAAAAAGAATTCCAGGAACTTAACTACAATTGATCACAGAGTCAAAAGCTAATAAAATTTCCACATGATGTCCTGACGGACTTCTCCCTGAGCTTGTAAGGACCAAACAGTGGTCTCTCTAGTCAAATAAAACCAACACAGAGCCAGTCCATAGAGAAACCATTGACTGAATTGAATGAATTCATCAGAGAAATCATAAACAGCCATCTGTATAGCAAATCTCTGGCCCATCGGGGTTAAGAAACGTCTAACAGAAATAATAGGTGTGGAAAATGTAAATTAAACGAGAAAATAAATAGAATAAAAAAGTAAAATTCCAGAAAATACCTTGGCTTAAAGAAATATAAGAAATTAACAATATGGAGAAACACAAATTAATAAAATTTAAAACTGGACAAGCAGTAAAAGCTGAAGTAGTTGATTTAAGAGGTACAATTTGAATTAATGATTGAGTCATACATAGAAGTAACCTACAATGTTTCAAGTGTAAGGTAACAGATTAAGAGGTAGCAGAGACAGAAAAGAAGAAACTAAGAGCATAATTTAGTCATGAAGGCTTATAAGGAGATCCTTGACTTGTGTCAAAATTCTTACTAAATTGTTGCATGGCAATAGTTCGCAGTATTTCTAATAAATCAATTCATTCATGAGATAGTCATTGAACGTCTTTGGGCCAGACACTGGTACGGGCACTGGAAATATAAAAAGAGATGAGGTCATCCTAGACCATCTGGAGCCCTCAGGTCTGTAGAAGATCAAGGAAACTTCCATTTTTTTTTTTAATTATCATTCGTTAAACGCTAAAAAAGTGTTTATCACTCTTCAGAGATCTGCTGGCAGGGGATTAGACTTATATGGGAACTACAAAGCTCAATAAATTAATGAAAAATATTCATTCCAATATTTGAGAAGTATACAGAATATAGTAATACTAATACCATCGTGACAGAGTGCAAAGTTCAGTAACAGTCCCATAAGACTGATCTCATGTCTGACACCAACTGCAAAGTTGAAGGGTCTCCAAAACCATCCTCAGAGTTGATAATTCACTAGATGACTCACAGAATCCACTAAAAGTTATTATACTCAAAGTCGACGTTTATTTATTATATCAAAAGGATATAATTACAAATAAACCAAGATAAGAGGCACACAAAGCAGAGTCTCAGAGGGTTCCCAACCCAGAGCTTCTGGTAGGCCTTTCCCAGTGGAGTCTGGGGGAGTGTTTATATCTCCCAGCAACACAATATTGTAACAACGCAACAGACATCGCCAACCAACGGGGTCGATGGCTGACAGTCCCTCTGCAGGTAGCCACTTCTGGGAGACACTCTCTGACCCGCGAATACAAGTTGCGCCCTTCTATCCCACTCTGAACTTGCTCTGTTCATTCTTCTTCATTATGCTTAGCGTAACTGACATGAATTTGCATATTGTTTGTTTCCCCTTCCGATTCTCCAGACCGTAAGCTCTACTGGGCATGGTTAGTCCTTTTTGCTGCAGACTCCCTAGTGCCTAAGCCCGTTCCAGACACACAGTAGGCTCTCAGTAAGGATTTGCAATCCTCACTACTTAAAGTACACATATAACAACAGGAATAGAGAATGAACTGAATTGCTGCAAATGTTTAATAGGCTTCGCAACTCAGCCTCTTTGGGTCTTACTTTCCACAAGTGTACAACAAGAGTAAAATAGTTCTAAGAAGTAATGTGTTACTAAGGATTAAGCGAGATAAATTTTGTAGCGTTTTTAAAGTACTAGGGACATTTATTGACACTTAACAATCGTGAGCAAGAACTATATTTTCCTTAGTCACTGAATTAAAAGGACAATCAAGTAGCCGATTTTTCCCAGGTCAAAAACTCAGAGACAAAATAGGAGCCTTTGAATGATTGAACCCCACCACCAGAAGTATATTTGGGGATTTGTAACAAAGATCATGTTGCTTGGGAATATCTCTTGCCTAAGGTTGGTTTGAGTTATTATCTGCTCATGTGAAAAATGACTAGGGGTAATATTCGAGTGGAGATACTTTATAGCACATTAAACAAGCACACGTGAAAAGAACTCTCTTCCTTAGACGTCAGATATTAGTGCTGATGGCAAAATGGCACCTAACAAATAAACCCTTTTTTATTTCTTCCACTATGGGAGAGATATGAATGCAAAGAAGAAATGAATGTAAACAGTAGCTGAAAATGTGGATGCGCTCATAGAATTTATGAAGTATGAAAGGCTGTTTTGCCCGAGGATGACTGATTAGTGTGCGTATCCTGCTCAGATCGAACCCATCCTGGTTTGTGTACATTGACTCAGGAGAAGGAGAGCATTACCTCAGTGTAAGAGCCTAGAGTGCTCTAGCATTTTCATTTTATTTTTTGTTTTAATTATATAAATAGAATTTACTTCTGTTACAGCCCTCAGGGAATCATTATTTACCATGGACTATGTCTGCTGGAGACGTCTAAACGAGAAGGGCAAAAAAGGCTGTAAATGAGACGTTAGGATCAATAAAGTTTGTGGAGAAATGGAGTTCTGCCTCCCTTGTTGATCCAGACCCTTCTCCGAGCTCTCTCCTTTCTAGACATACATCTATTTTTCACTTTATCTTCTGGCATCGAAGTCCGAGTGGGTAAGGCCTAACTAAGCACTGTTTTGGCTCCAGTAACGACCTTGAAGGTAAACAGGTCGAGTCAGCTCAGCTGACATTTGAGGGGTCACCTCCAGCATCTGAATTAAGGGAAACAGTACTTCGAAGCAGTCTCAGAATTCAGCGTCCACCAAAACCACCTGGAGTATTTTTGTAAAGGTAGACTGCGGGGCCCCACCTCACAGATTCTGATTCACCAGATCGGGAGCAGGATCCCATTATTTGAGTCTCTCTGTTACGCAGGTGATGCTGTTGCTGCTGGTCCAGGGAATCACACCTGGGAAACCGTGCTTTCAGCTAGCGGAGGGGATTTCCTTGAAATTCTAGGACCAAATAGCTACACAAACCCGTCACGTTCAGGTCTCAAACGGAACTCAGTCCTAATTTTTAGAAAAGTCCTAAAAATTGGCAGCTGCCATCCTCCAACCTTCGCGACCCCTTGGCCCGGAGGGCCCGCCTCCGCCCCGCAGCGTCATACCCACATCCCCCGAGCCGGCTTCCTCATTGGCCCGTCATGGCACGCCCCCACATACGGGTTTCTCATTGGCCCTTCCTGCCACGCCCCCCTTCGCCGGCTCCTTCAGTGGGCCTTCCCGCAACGCCCGTCCACAGCGTCCTCCTATTGGGCTGTTTCCTCGGCCCGGTGCTCCAACGAGCCTCACGTTGCGCCTGCGCCACGTTACGTGGTTCCGGTCTCTCGGTGTCCCTTGCGTCTTCTTGGTTCTTCCGGCCACCGCCGCCAGATTGTTTCCTGTGTCGCCCCCTGCTGGTGTGCAAACCATGGCGACACGACCTTGCTGCGCTGCCGCTGGACGTTCGCAACAAACCAGAGGGCCCTCCGCCGATGAGAGCGCAGAACCGAGCGGCGCGCTGACCGAGCTGCGGGGCAGTCGCTTCCCTGGTCTTCCACCTCCCCGGCTCTTTCTCAGCTGCCCGTCCCTACTGCCCAGCGGCCGAGGAGACCCTCGCAGCAGCCGCGCAGGACGCCCGGCTTGCGCAACCTCTACTTAAGGTCTTCATAATTGTAGGACACTGCCTTTGAACATTTGAATGTTACATAGTTTCTTTTATGATATGCACTCTAATCCATGTATTTAGAACTACTTTGTTCCCAAGCACGTGAGAAGATTTTTATTTTTACTATCTTAAAAAAAAATACTTTCTAATTGCTCTTTACTTAGATGGTGATAAAAGAGTGCAGTATAGGGGCTCTTGGTGGCTCATTTGGTTAAATGTTGGACTTTGGCTCAGCGTCTCGCTCTGCGCTGATAGCTCAGAGCCCGAGCCTGTTTTGCATCTGTCTCCCTCGCTCTCTGCCCCTCCCCCCTCATGATCTGTCTCTTTCTCTCTCTCTCTCTCTCAAAAATAAACTTCGTTTTTAATAAAATTTTAAGTGTAGTATATATAAACTGGTCTTTTGGGTACCTATTGTTATTTTTCTGAAGCCAGGGTTGAAATTTTGAAATTATTAAATGAGTCCTTTGAAATGTCTGACATTCTCTATACGTTAAATGCAGGACTCACAGATGAAGTATGTTTATCGTTTTGTTCAAATCTTCCATAACCGCAGCATTTTCCTCGCCTTTTATATGCATTTCTAAGAGTAGTACATTGAGAGCCTGCCCTCCAAACATGAAGTTCTCCTACATCTGGCGGTTGCTGCCATACATAGTGGCCTTTCCGTCAGGGACATCAAGGCCCTAAATGTCACAATTATCAGCGGGTTTTTATTGTATCTTCAGGAATTCTAGCTCTGTCTCATCTCCTGAAGTTCTATTTCCTTATTTTCAAAAATTGGCCTGGTTTTGAATGTCCCTTGCTTCTTCCCTGTATTATTCCATTTTTTTATTTCTGTAAACTTTCAGTTAGTATTTCATAGTCTCTATGATAATTTCAATATCTGAAATTCTCTGTCTGAGGGAGAGGAGGGCATCTCTTTTGTTGGGAAGCCTGAGTGGTCTTAGTGCGTTTTCCCTCTCAATTAGATCACGTTTATTAGGAGTTCATACTTAGACACCCCAAATTGCTAAGAGTTACTGGCACGTAATATGTGTCAATAAATAGTGGATGAATAGTTAGATAGGTGATAGATAAATAATCTGAGTGTACCTACAGAGTTTCGGTTAAAGAGGCTTCCTTCCTGAAGTGGCTTGTTTGCCTCCACGAGGCACTAGAGGGCGCAAAGAACCCGCCGTTCTTGAATCTGGAAGCTTTCACTGAGACTCTAGGTCTATGGTGAAATCCTGCTTGTAAATTTCCTCTCCCTTTCTCCCCAGCTCCACTTCTGAGACACAACAGGTTTTCTTCTTAGAAGTCTTTGCTGATTTTTCTTTCCCCCCTCAAGCCTAAGCTTTCTCAAAAGCTCTGGCTCTGTGTATACTCGGTGTCTCCGGTTCAGTTTAAAGAGCTAGAATCCTTTTTTCCACAAGAGGCTGACATTGACAAAGTACAGGATCTTAATGGTATTCCCCCCGCAAGGGAACTCAGTCCACTGTATTTTTCAGCAGGGCTTCGGCTACCCGGTGTTTACTGTTCTGGGAGATTTGGGGAGTTTTCCTTGGCTTGTCATCTGGGCCATGATGGGCTACAGTGTTTTGGTAGTTTCTCTAGTCCTTAGCTATTTTGCTTCAGGACAGCTTTCCAGAATATTTTGGTTCCCGCACTGGAACTAAAAGCCCTTATGTAGGATGTACTTCTCTATCCCCACTAAGACTTTGAGCTTTAAAATTGGTTTCATATTAATATTGCCATTCTCGTCTCTCAATAAGAATTCCCAGGCCTATTTCCCTCCACCCTTATTTTCCTTTATTATTATTTTTTAAATCCACACATGATTTATCTTCCGACTCAGGAGCACTTTCTAGTGCACGTTATGAATTACACAGTTTCTTGCTTTATTAAAAAAAAAGGATAAACATCAAAAAGGATAAAATATTGTACAAATTCCAGAACTAATGTTGGGAAGGAAGAATTCCTCTGTACTTCAAGGTCCTTTTAACTAAGAATCGAATTGGTATGGGATGGATTAACAGTTGAAAATCAAATTTAATAGACTACAGACACGGAGTCCACATAGCCATGGGAATTTCAAAGACCGGCGAAATAACATAGGTCATCCTGAAGTAAGGAGAAAGGAGCGGGGGGTGTGGGACTTCGGGGGAGAGAAGGTAACTCACAGAGGGCTAAGAGCGTATGTGTAATAATTACATGTTCGCCCTGCCTTACAAATGGGTCACTCAGATAAAATTTATCTTTGTTAATCACCCTTATTCCAGGAAAGACCCCGAATTTGGATCCTTCTGTTTGGTTAGGGGAGGGAGGAAAGTTTTCTTGAGCCACTGGGTCTCAAGTGCCTTTAACTCAAAATAATCCACAGGTCAAAATGGCACATTCTCTTCCAAAAAAAAAAAAAAAAAAAGGCACATTCTGGGGCGGCGAGGTGGGAGGCAGGCGTCCTGAACCCCCTTCAGTTTCCCCATCTGGGACTTGCCAGGGAGTTTCACGTATTACAAGTTGAGCTGGTAGGTTGTTCCATCTCCTCGTCCTGACCATCGTCAAACTCCTTTCAGGAGGCAGTGATCAAGGCGTATTCTCCAAGTTAGGCCTTTGGTTCAAACACTCAGGTGTTAAATAAGAGGCATGTCTTTGGAAATGAAAAACACTGGTTGTTGACTGGATCGAATGTAAACCCAGTTTTTGAGTCTCGGGATAGCCAGTTGAGAAGACTTGTACGTCGCGGAGTTGAAGCCGTCTTCAGATAGAGCGAGGGCAGGGACTGGCAATCTGACAGATCTTTCTAGATTGTCGTTCAGTTGTCTCTGGTCCTCTTTTGAGTGGCCCAGTGAGCAACAGCACACAGGTTATCTATGCGTGAGCTATAAGGCAGTTTCTTTACATTGAGTCACTTATACTTAGTTTACAGGGCTTCAGGGAAAAAGGGAAATTTTAGTTCTCAAAGGATTCAAAGTCAGAAAGATGAAAGGCAAATCAAAATGTTAGTTTGGAGACTTGTAGCCAGGCATTGGAAGACACTAGAAGAAATCGCGATCTGGTCCCGTTTATAATATATAGTATTAAAATCTAATATCTGCGAAGATGTGTTATTGACACATTGTCTCTGTAGACTCACGCTCATGTGTACGATTTATGGTCTCAAGGTCACCAGAAGCCTACACTCAGTTCTTTCTATGAGTGTCACTAAAGGTGAAGTACATTTGCAGGAAACTTTCCTAGGGGCATCTGAGTAAAAGCATAGCTGTATATTATAAAAGAATCAAAATGGGTACGGTTAAGGATCTGATTTGAGTTTCATTACAATGCAATTGACAAGGAAATTTTGTCATTTTGTGTGACACAGAACACTTCCGGACAATAACACACGAGGCCGTCAGGTTTCTAGGAGTTTCGGATCATCACTGCTTTGGTGACGATGCCTCCCGTGTAATCCCACATACCAAATGAGCCTGCTTAGTTTAATTTCTCATAAAAAAATTGTTCTTGAATGTTTGAGGGGCCCGCTAGAAAATTTCCCTCAGATTATGGCCAAAAGATTTCATTTTAGAGTTTGATTTTGAGAAGTATGTCCAAAAAAAAATAACCAAAGATGTGAACGTTTGATTATAGATCGAATCAGAAGGATGACGATTGTTATGGAACAATATTTAACTATCCATTTAATCGAAACAGCAATCAGAGATACCAGAGACAAATTTAGAAAGTTTCGTAGTTGTGAGTAAAATTTAGCTTTTTTAATATTAACACTGGGTCTTCTTAAGTTACCAAAGACCTGAGAAATATAGGACATTGTTTGGCAAACAGAATCATTGTTTTTTTAGGCAGATAACTAAAAAGGTAAAGAAAACTTTCGTTACAATTACTTAGAAGAGCAGAGAAATCGTTTAAGAGAACTTTGTACTTGTAGCAAAGAGAAAACCAAAACATTGCCCCCACCAGCGTACTTTTGATATTGACACTCTCACTAATTTACATTTGTCCTGACCTTAGCCGGTACTGACCACACAAAAAGTTTCTTTCCAGAGTCGTTTCTCCATAAACCTACTTTGTCCATTTAACATTCTGATTGGGACCTAAATTTTCTCTATTTAACTAACCAGTCTTGCTTTAAGGTTTTCTTTTCCCTCAACAAATATGTCTTTTTATTACTCAATACTTCTTACCAAAAACACATATCTTACTTTCCTCACATACAGAGCTGGTATTTCTAGTAACCTTTATTACATTTATTAAAATGATTAATGCTTAGAAACCTTAATTTCTCGTGAAAACGAAGTAGTAAGCAATTGTGACCAGTCACACCACGACCCTTCATAGCGGCCAGTTTGTGAATATGTTTCATTATTTTTAGAAACATGTATTTTTTTCCTAATATAATCTTTCGATAAAGCCGAAAATGCTTAACAGACTCAAATTTATCTTTAGTTTCTCTGTAATAAGACAAAAAGTACGTGGGCATGTTCAGCACTTAAGATTTCATTACTTTATCTCATTCGGAAGAGACCTAGATTAGCCACAAACTCAGCTTGCCTCATCACCTAACTTCGCAAAACTTTAAAAGTTGAGGTTTCCAAAGGTTCGGGAAGTTCTTTAGTTTGCAAAGTTCTTCCTTTATTTACATCTATTTAAAATTACCTGTTTTAACAGTTGTGCATAGACATAGACTGCCCGCAAAATCTTCAGGAAGTAGTATTCTGGTTTTTTTCTTCCTAACAAATTTTGCAACAGAAAATGATGGGGTTTGGGGGTGAGGGATGGGGGGGTCCAGAGCCAACGGCCAAGAAAGAATTCTTGAAGACGTCTTTAGTGCCAACAGGTGATTTTATTACAGCACGGGGACAGGACCCGGGGGCAGGCAGAGCTGCACTGGGGTCCTGACGGGTACGGCGTATACACCCGCAGGTTGGGAGGGGGGCGGGGACAGAGTAAGTCTCTAAGGAATTTTGGAAGCAAGGTTTCAGGACCCTGAGGGGCTGGTGGTGTGAGGGAAACACCATTTATTTACCATGAAGTAAAACCTCAGCCGCGAGACCCTGCAGACGTGTGTCAGGGGCCCTGCCCTCAGAGTAGGACTTTCAGCATATACTTGGGGGTTAAAGACACAGGAGGTTTACAAAGGAATGTTCATATGTTACAGTAGACTCACAGGACCCTGGGGGTCAGGATGAAGTTAAGCCAAGATTCCCTTTGCCCCCAGCAATTGAGGAGTAGGATCTATTAACACTGACTTAAAACAATAAGCCTGTTAATGGCTTCACCAAAGACACGACAGGTGTCCAGAGAGGGCCCAGATGGTGCAGACCCCTGACCCAAAAGTTTAGTTAGCAATTAGTCTAAGAAAGCAAATGCCTTCGTCGCACAGGCAGTAATGATGGTATGGTGACAAAGATGTCTCTGGTCTCTTATGAAAATATGACACTTCCGGTCACAGACCCCCCGAATCGGTGATAACCGGGGAGGCGCTTCTGGAATGGAACTGTCCAGCACTAACCAGAAAGAAGGTTGAGACGACAAAAAGATTCCTCTGGGCCGGAACCCCTCCTGACAAACACCTGGGAGACGGCACAGCCGGACAGAGAGGGAATCTCAGATTCCTGGTCTATTTGGCCATCAGGGTCCACTTACCAGGTGCACCCTCCAATTGTGGAGACCGAAGAGACATAAACCTCCCTGTTGTAGGAAGACTAGATCTAACCCCCTTTTATTCTGTAGGACTACTTCAGAGAGAGAGGTCAGAGATTTTTCAAGGTGAGAAATAGACTCTTCAATTCTGGCTATGTCTTCATCGATGGCTGCTCTAAGGCTATTGAATCCCCGGTGCTGGATGGCTAAGGATGAGATCCCCGTCCCCGCTCGGATGGTACCGAGGCCAAATAAGCTGGCCAAGGTTATGGCGGGGAAGGGCTCTCTCTGTTCTTATTAGTCCCTTTGCTTCGGTCCCCCTTGTCCATAAATCATACGTAACTTTCTCTTGGTGGTAGATAACCTTTGGAAATACTAATACCATGATACAATATTCTGTCGATGAATTAAAAACATCCCGATTGACACGTGGGGGGAGTCCTGTCCTAGAGCAGACCCACCATCCATTAAGGGCTGGAATTATCCATTTAGATGATCCATTCATACTGATTAGTAGGGGCACAGAGCTGGGCACGGCTAGGGGGAACGTTTCCTATACAAGTTCCATTACCTGTGACTGACTGTAATGAGGCCGGGACCCTTTCGATTCCATTTACAGGACGTTCGTGACGCCTCTCCTGATTGTATAAAGGAGGCAGCCAGTCCTACGGCTTCGTAGAAGGGGGGTCTTATATCATAGCATAACCAGCATGCCTCTGTTGCTTCAGGGTCTGAGCGGTTCAAGGCCTCATACGCCCCAGTTAACATTTTCCATAAGGGATCTGTATCTTTTAGTGCCTGACCCTGCGGGATTGTCTGCGTCCCTACCCCTGATATAAGGATCCTACTGGTGGAAGGGGTGGGAGTCAGCCAGGGCCCCTTTGTATTTCTTTTAATACCTAATCTGGCCCCACTGGCTGCGTAAGAGGAGAGGCTTTTAGCTTTATCTGAATGACAGTCCCGAAGAGGGGGCGTTGGTGTAGGTAGAGTCCCCAGCTGAGTCCCGAGACCCACCGTGTGTCCTTTTTCCCATCTTCCGTGAACCGCACACGGATCAGGTTACAGTCATCATAATACTGGATCCGGGTACATGGTCGGACATATGACATTTCAATAAAATAGGGCTTTACCTTCCATTTCCATTCTCCATCGTTGGTGGTGACACATTTCCAGGCTGCGCAGTAGAGGGCTTCAGTCCCTCCACATGTGTGTCTCATGGCCCCCGTCCTAAATCCCGGGCAGGCATAGAACCCGTTCCTGCTTATTGACACCCTCCTCTGGTGTTGTCTCCACTTACCTCCCTCCATCCCTTCTAACGGGCTGAGTTTTTCCAAATTGAAATACAAATCTGGCCACCAGGTATATAACGGGGCAGTTCCTAGGGTTTTGTTATAGACCTCCTGGGTTTCTAGGTTGGTGATTTCCCATGTTAAATTATAGGGTGTCTGGGGGTTTGCAGTACTTATCAGCGCATGTGGGATAAGTAGAAGCATGCAGAGTAGCCCCGCTTCAGGCATCGTCATTGTGGCGCTTGTGCTGCTGCGGTGGTCTTTACGCGAGTCAGTCTAGTCTTCGGTGGATTTTCTGGGTCTGTCCAAGCTTTCCACTGGGCCCGTTGCTGTTCCGGCTCCTCCGGTCTGGCAGGTCTCGCGTGGGAATGGTGGACCCAGGCTGCTACTCCATCGACCTTATTTCTAAGGAAAGGTTATTAGCCCTTTCCTTGACTTCCTTAAAATGACCGGTGAGGATCGACAGCGGCGTGGTTTGGGTTTGTCCCATTTTCTGAAACGCAAAGGGAAAATGTCGGCAGCAGCAAAAGCGGCGCGGCAAACAGCAATAGACAGACCAAGACAGAAACGGGAAAGACTCGGTCGGTTGCCCGCCCGTCCGGGTCCCTCGCGGGATCTTAGGCGCCTCTTAGCGTTGGCAGACAGGTATAAACCCCCTGTTCGGCTCAAGAAAACTTGACTGCCTTAAGCCTTATGAGGATCGCCGCGGAAACGGGTTAGGGCCCACTCGAATCCCGTAGCTCACGCCGTGGGATTACACATAGGGTGACTCAGGCGCATGCCCCTGAGTCCCACCATTTGCAACACGACATTCACACACTAACAAACGAACAGACAAATAAGGACGTCCTATATCCCCTGAATCCGCTCATAAGCCTTCCTGACGGTTTCCCTCTCAAGCAGACCCCTTCAGGCCCTTGGCGGAAACCTCCCGATAGGGTGAGGGACGTCTCCCTGCCCTTCCAGCGCGTCCGCCTAGGTCCTTTGCCGGTTCCTTTTCTTAGGGCCCACCTACCGATATGGATCTTCAGAGAACACTCCTCCTTGGTTCCGGGCTCTGCTCCGGGGGTCTCTGGGATATCCCAGACGAGCCCACAAATGATAAGGCCGGACCCCGAATACCCCCGAACAAAGAGTCCGAGTCACCGAGGCTGCAAAAGCACAGGAGTTTTATTCTCTAACTCGAGCTAGGGTCCAAGCCCAGAGCACGAGAACACAGTGGACTCTTCCTAAGCAAGGACTCCCGCTCTCGGGTTTAGCTTCTTTTGTTATACTATTCAGAGTTTACATAAGCCGTCCCCACCTTCCCCCAACGCCTATTGGTTCCTGGAACCACAACTGGTCCTGTCTCTCTTTGATTGGTTCTTTCGGCTCGGGACCTCCGGGGTTTTCAGTTTCTGCCTTGTCATCTTGGGCGGGTTAAGCCGGTTACCGCTGAAGAGCAGGAACTCAGGGAGGGGCGGCTGGGGAACAAAGACTTAGACCTAGTCTAGGGGTTGTAGCCTGTCAGGGAGTCACTTTCTTACACTCAAGTGGTGGAGGGCAGAGAATGGGAAAGAAAATCTCAAGCAGGCTCTGCCCTTCAGCAGAGAGACAGATGTGGGGCTTGCACCCAAGAGCCATGAGATCATGACCTGAGCTGAAATCAAGGGTCAGATACTTAACGGACTGAGCCACGCAGGAAAACTGCACAATTTTCCCCAGTTGGTTTACTATCAATATAACCATTTCCAAGACCAACTCACCTTACCGCGGGAGTTTTCTTGAGCCGGCCAGCACTCTTAACAGCCTCCAAGTGCTCAACCCATGCTCACCAATTCTGAGATGAGGGCTTCCAAGAATTCCCTTAGCAACAGATGACAAACAACACAAAAGACACAGATAAATGAAAACAGAGACCATCTCTGGGAGGAAATGGATCCCTTACCAAAGGGTACGCGGCCCTCAGCTTGCCTCAGGCTCCCTGCTCACAGGGATCACTCAGATAAGACATTTCTATTAATAACACTAATTTTGGGAAACCGCCCCTCCTAATTTAGATTCATCTGTATGGTTAACAGAGGGAGAAAGGTTCTCTTTAGCCTGAAGAATCTCAAGCGTTTTCAGCTCGAAATAATTTACATGTCAACAAGGCACACTGGAGAGGGGTGGCCACTCCTAAACAAAAACACTATAAGATAATCTGAACTTCTTTACACAAGATTGCCTCCCTGGCATTTCAAAACAAAAGAATGTGGCTTCTGATACTCAAAATTAATCAACAAATTAATCTGCATTGCTATACACGCATAATTTATTAACTATGGTTTCACTGGACAGAAGCAGCCAAGAAGAATGGGGGAAATTCTCTCAGGATATGACCAATGGGAGAGTAGAGCTCGAGCCAATCAGGCCACACGAAGAGCCCACCAATCAGAAGTCGCAAATTGTATTCCTCATTTGCATAAACTTGCCTACAAATGAGCAGGAATCTAGAGCGGACTCCATTTTCTCTTTCTGCAGAAGGAAGCGGAGGTGAGATGCCTGAGCCAGCGAAGTCCGCTCCCGCCCCGAAGAAGGGCTCCAAGAAGGCGGTGACCAAGGCGCAGAAGAAGGATGGCAAGAAGCGCAAGCGCAGCCGCAAGGAGAGCTACTCGGTGTACGTGTACAAGGTGCTGAAGCAGGTGCACCCCGACACCGGCATCTCGTCCAAGGCCATGGGCATCATGAACTCGTTCGTTAACGACATCTTCGAGCGCATCGCGGGCGAGGCGTCGCGCCTGGCGCACTACAACAAGCGCTCGACCATCACGTCGCGGGAGATCCAGACGGCCGTGCGCCTGCTGCTGCCCGGGGAGCTGGCCAAGCACGCCGTGTCCGAGGGCACCAAGGCCGTCACCAAGTACACCAGCTCCAAGTGAGTGTGCTGGCAGGCACGCTCCAACCCAAAGGCTCTTTTCAGAGCCACAGAGTTTCACCAGCAGGGCTGTGCGCTGACACGCGCTGGGGTCTCATGGGGCGTTCGGTTAGGCTATTGGGAACACTTGGGACACTTTGCCTGTTAACTGGCCCTCAGGTGAGAGACTTTTTGTGGCTCTGACCGTCATGGCCTAGAAAGACGTTCCCATTGGCGTGAACGACCTAGGACAGAACGGCTGGAGCTCCCTCCCGGGGCCACTGCAGCGCTAGGGCGCCTTCCTTAAGACGCACAGGCGCGCTGGCTACTGGCGCCGCGTCTCGAAGCCGACTTCGGTGTTCGCTTTATGGCAAGAGTCACCCTGCGGGTGTAAGCAGCATGGTGACCCTTGAAAAGCCCGCCATCTAGAGGTGGGACTTCCTTTCCCGATGCCGCGGGGACCGCGGCCCGGGTTCTTTGTGTGGGTCTCCTCCTCCTTCTCACTCCCCCTCCCCCACGGCTTTGCCCAGGGCTCTCGGAGTCGCGCTTAGGCCTCTATCACTGGTCTTTTAAATGTGTGTTCACCGGCTGCCGCTCTCCAGTGAGGACACAATGGTTCTTAACAGTTTTTGATCTTGGTTTTATCTCTTAATCTGCTCTCAAAAAGGGATCGTCATTAACATTTGGTTTTTAGGGTGTAATACGCCCCTTTCCTCTCCCATTCCTGGCCCTGACTCCCAGGTGACCTCCAAAAACAATTCTAGATATTCAAGCGCCAGAGTCTCCTCACTAGTGCAGCCCCAGAATATGGAAGGCTGGCTCAGCAGCCCCCAGTCCGTCCTTTTCTGTCCCTGTGTGTCATCTAAACCGTCCTCCTTTCTTGTCTCCAGCTCCGGACCCCAGCTCAATCGAGCAAATGTGGGATGATCTGGGAGAGAACCCGGGGACCCAGGGGAGGTCAGAGGGTGGAGGGGAGGAAACGCTCAGGACATGCGTTTTACCCTTCCGATGCAGGACACCAGGGTCTGGAAAGCCAAGGGTTGTGATCACCTGACCCCGAGAGCCTAACCTGGAAAATTAAATGCAGAATTTGTCTCCTTCCCTCTTTTCTATAGACCCTGTGACATAGAGGCTTCCTTCTGAAAGTTAGGTGAGGAAGTTTGGGTTCGTGGACCCTACCCGAAGAGAATACCAGATGCAGCCAAGAATTCCTAACTCTGTCCTCCAGAAATTTCTAGCCAGCCTTCCCAGCCAGTCTATCTGGTCTCTCTTTATTATCTCGCAGAGGCAAAGTAAGCACAAAACACAAACGATTTGTTTTCACGTTGCCAAATTACAACTGCATTTCAACTTTTTCTGATCACCTTGATTTCAGTTGGAGGTCAGACTAAAACTCCACTGTCCATAGTGAACCTCCTTCCATTCGAGGTCGGGAGTAGTTTTGTGAGACCGCATGCGCGATCATGCACTTCTCGCGGTGCCTTCCAATGACCCCCGGACGGCACGAACCACAAATCAAGCCCTGTAGCCTGCCACCCTCACCGGACTCTCAACCCAAACCTCAGCGATACTTTTCCTCCTGTTTTTGGTAGTTCTGCTTTATGTTTTGTTTCATTTCTTGCTTTTTCACACTTTATGGAATTCCCCGTGACCTCTCCAGCCTCCAGGCCTTTGCAAATGTTCTCTCCCTGAAAAGTTTCTGATTCCACTTACCTCCCCAACACACACACAGTTCTGTAATCGACTCTCCTTTCAGCTCAATGTTATCCTCCATCGCCTCACTTCCTGCTCCCAAAAATACGACCGTTCCCTGCATTCCCTAAGATGAAACAGCGATTCAGAATTTGCCACCTAACCCAGAGACAGAAAACAGCAGTTCAGGACTTCGAGAGTAACACCTTCTTATCCAGTGGGAAGTGGGAAGGTTTAAAGCCCACACCTGGGAATGAGTTCTGCTGACTTCCTGCCCTTAGCCACAAGCTCACCTCTGCGGCCAGAAAAGCCAGCATGCGTAGCCTAAGGCTAGAAAGCTACTTGTCTAGCTGTGCCTTTACTATGTTGAACAGATTTCAAAGGAAAAAAGCCAGCGAACACTGCAAATATCCCCTAAGGCTCTTCACAAAACCAAATACATTAGGACATCAGAGGATAAGGAGGCATGCTGGCAGTTTCTACAATGTTTACAGTGGCCAAGAACAAGAAACACAGCAACCCAACTGAAAGACTGAGATCCTATTTTGTCTCAATGGCTGACAGGTTAAGAAGGTGGAGTTTGAATGAGGAAGACCGGGGCTTGAAACAAGTCAGTCACAGGATTGTGAAGCAGAGACCGTAGAACCCTCATCTGTAAGAGAGTAAATGGCAAAAAATGGCGTTTTAGGTGGAATATTGGAGATGATTCGAGTGTTAGTAAAACAAACCTGTACACATGCACAGCAGCCAATACTAGGACTTGGAAACGGGAAAAAAACAGCTCTTGGGTAGATGGCAGGTAAAACGCAGGCGATCTCTCCAAACCACCTGATGGGAGTCGCACAACGTAAATAAGGAGCAATTAAAACAAACGCAAAGTGAGCAACTCTTTCCTACGACAAAGTAGATGGCCCTGAAAAGGGCCTTTGGTAAATTAAAAAACGCAACGCTCTGGTCGCCAGGGAGAAACGCTCAGCCCCCGAAACCATAGAGGGTGCGGCCCTGGCGCTTGAGCGCGTAGACCACGTCCATGGCCGTGACCGTCTTGCGCTTGGCGTGCTCCGTGTAGGTGACGGCGTCCCGGATCACGTTCTCCAGGAAGACCTTGAGCACCCCGCGGGTCTCCTCGTAGATGAGGCCGGAGATGCGCTTGACGCCGCCGCGCCGAGCCAGCCGCCGGATGGCGGGCTTGGTGATGCCCTGGATGTTGTCGCGCAGCACCTTGCGGTGGCGCTTGGCGCCCCCTTTGCCCAGGCCCTTCCCGCCCTTGCCGCGGCCAGACATGGTCACAACGCGACTGGAACGCTGTGGTAGCACGACTCTGCTGCGCCGCGCGCCCTTTTATAGCAACCGGACGGACCTGTTTGAAAACCGCGAGAGCAGGGGCGGGAACCACGCTCAGTCCCCGCCCCTCGCTCCTTCCTCCTCCGCTGCGAGCGGCGCAGCCCCGCGGGGCCCCCGCAGCCGTAGCGCGTCCACAGGCCGTTCCGGAAAGCCGCCTGTGGACGCGCCCTGCTGGCGGGCGGGACGCCAGTCGACGGTTCTTACACCGTCCACGGGGGCGCCTCAGGCTCGCCCTTCTCGGTGCCCAGACCAGCCCGGAACCGTGTACTTGACACTCGCCCTTGTCCCGGAGACGCTTCACGGAAGGCTTGAGCCTGATCCTGTCTTTATTGCTGAGGTTTTGTCTCACCGACTGGCGGGTACTTTCATCGCTCGGTGGGAGTGTTGAGGACGCTGTTCTGCGGCGAGTGTCCAGTTTGTGACCGCAGCATAGAGTACTGATGGACAGCTGTCGCTAGCACTGTCCCGCGCATTCCAGGCGTCCACACACACAGGCGGAGCGCAGGTGGCCGAGCTCTGGAGCCAGCCCGCGCCCTGCTCCCTGGATGCCCCGGGGCAGGCCAGACCCGCTGTGTTCTCTTCGCGTGTGTAAGAAAGTCTAAGTGGTAGAGCATCAAAGCTCGAGTGAGATTACGAATGTCACGTGTTTGATACTGGAGTCGGCACTCACTCCACGTTCTTCTATATTATGGCGCTCTCCGCGCCTCTCCTCAGTATCCGCCCCTCTAAAGTGGGTGCATCTCCTGAACTAAAAGAGCCCCTAGTTTGCTACGACTTTCCTTTGAGAACTCCTTCAAATAAACGCTTACAGATGTAACCCTTTACATTAATCCCTTTGAGGAGTTCAGTGGACTTCGTGTAGATTTGGCGTCTCTTCCAGGCCTGGGAGGAGCGCCTCGTTCATCAAACCTTGTTTTCTGACTTCCCGGTACCTGGGGACAAATCCCGGAGTGGGGCTCTTACCCTCCGCTACAATGGCAGGCTCCAGGACACCTAGAAGCTTGTATAGAACAAGAATTCCAACTTTATTTGTGCTATCCTCCACCTGCACCTGGCATTCTCTCCACCGGTGAATACAGACAGCACGCGGTGTCGTTGGCAGGACCTGCGATGCATCCTTCTCACGGCAGGTGCAGCTGTCAATATGTGCAGTATCTTTGAAGATATCACCCCTTCTAAACTGTGGCGATTGTTGGTCACAAGGGCAACCTTGGCACTTTCATGCATTAATAAAGAAACATATGCTCACACTTTAACTATTTTGGTTTTTGATAAATTTGATATTGGTATTTAATATAATTATTTTTCTTTATGAACTTTCTGTACGTTATCGTAAGCATTCATGATACCTATGTAAGAAGCCCACAAGCTTCATGGGATATACGAAGAAGTCCATAACACAAAATGGTAAAGAATCCTTCTTTTGGATCTTCAGACCCTTGCAAGAGTCGGCGTTTTGAAAGTGTGCAGAGAGGAGCTTTGGGAAACGCCACGAGGATTAGAACGGAAACCCCATGTTAGTAACAGGAGTCAGGTGTTGCGTAGAGGTGACTGGCAGCGATCTCTCCACCCATCCACAGCAAAGGGGTTATTTCTTCACTCTTTTCTTCACAGAACTTATCGTGGAGAATCAGTGTGCCGTGTCTGCGTTTCACGTTTCCCTGAGGAACACAGAGAAACTTCTCCATGGATTAAGCCCCATCTCCTGTTTCTTCAATGTAGAGCTCTTTCCTAGGTGGAAGAGATACAGTCTGTCCAAATCATCTCCAAGTGTGTAAAAATACCCCTTGGGAATTAGCTTTGTGGTCTCTTACGAGGCACACAGGATGTTGTCACCCCTGCCAATCCAGAGATAAGAGAAGTGATGGTTTCATTTTGCTTTGCTATATGAGACGGATGATTTTTTTCTTCTATTGTACTCACTACTGTGTTGTTACGGGAAAGTAAATCTGCTAATGTTGACTCAGTATTATGCTTTTTTCTCTCTCTCCGATACTGCTACAGAAGGGTCTTTTTGTTGATGCTATTATTTCTCCAACATGTGAAGGGAACCAAAACCCAATAGGTGGCATATTCCTTTATCGTCTCTGGTAGGAATGTGGTTGCCGTCCCATGCGCCCTCTGTATATACTGATGTAAGGATCAAAACTCTGGGGAGAGACACAGCTGGCCTCTTCTGAGCCCACTGGTAGACACTGGAGCCGGCTCCCTGTTTCAAAGTTGCCCGGACTTTCAATGGACTAAAACTCCCCAAACAAGTCAAGTATGGCTGACTTAATAAAGAATGGGGGTTTTATAAATAGAATTTGCAGAGATATCATGATGAAAGGTATCTTTTGACTGGAGACTACGTGGACGAGATAGGTTACGTAGAGAGGATACAGAGTGTATCTGGTATACAGAGGCACAAAGGCAAATACCCAGCAAGCACCCAGAAATACAAGGTTGGCATTTAGGCAAGAGGACAGACCTGAGGGAGAGACTTCAATGCTATCCATATAAAGGTAACTCACGAACCCATGAAGGTGATTGTGGCAGTACGTTGGGGACTGCCTACATTCAGGTGGCCAAGAGACAGCCCTTCCTTTGCTAGTAAGGCATGTCCTGTATTTCCCCGATCATGGCTGGGAGTCTTTCTTGTCTGGACTGACCACCGTCGCAGCCTTCTTATGGCTCAGCCTCTCTGTAACTCATACTCCTCCTTGCTGCCTATGAAAATTCTTCAAGCGAGTTTCAACCCCAACCATAAGCCTCAAAGCCTTTTTAAGATGATTAGGAATACATAAAAAGTAAATGCACAATGTAAAAATGATTTCTGGGGGCGCCTGGGGGGCTCAGTTGGTTAAGCGGCCGACTTCGACTCAGGTCATGATCTCACAGTCTCTGAGTTCGAGTCCCGCATCGGGCTCTGTGCTGGCGGCTCAGAGCCTGGAGCCTGTTTCAGATTCTGTATCTCCCTCTCTTTCTGCCCTTCCCCTGCTCATACTCTGTCTCTATGTCTCTCAAAAATAAATAAACGTTTAAAAAAAAACAAAATAAAATAAAATAAAAATGATTTCTGTTGATCCAGGATCCCGTCGCATCTCACCCTGCCTGAGTCGTGCTACTATTTAGCCTTCGGTAACATTTCTGATTCTTTTCTTATTTCAGTGGAACGTGCTGCAGGAAGTAATCCGTCATTTCGGATTACAAGGGGACCGAACAGAAGTGTGAAACACACTTTTTGGGCTTTGCTCTGTGTGTTCTCAGCATTTCTTTCTTTCACCGTCCTAGTGAAACGCAGACCGCTAAATGCTTCCTAATAAACACATTAAAGAGAAAGAATTGGAAGAGTGATGAAAATAAAAAATAAATGCCTTTCTAGCATAAACATATTTCCTGTTCAACATTAAGAAGAAGTGATACTGTGTTTCCTACAACCCTACCTCCTTCATAACTAAGAAATGCACTTGGAAATACAAAACATGCTCATTTTTACAAATTGCCCTGTCTCAAATGAATTGTGTGTGTGTGGCGTGTGTATCTTCTCTGATTCTGTTACTTTATTAGGTTGTCCAAGTTTATTTTCCCCAAGCGTGGCAGATTTCCATACCTGAAAGCATATTGATATTTTACTGACTGATCCGACCCATAAAGTCAATGTAAATAATATGTTTTTTAAACTGTTAGGGGTCTAGCCTCTTTTGTAGCCCTCCTAGATCTCCTGTCGTCAATATGGGAAACACAGGCCGAGCACCCATGTCAGGATCACGCATTGCCCTGCTCCCCATTTCCCCTTGACAACTCTGGAATGTCTGAAACCTCCAAACTAACCCTCCCTGTTGGGACCAGAAGCAATGATAAAGCTTTTTCTTTTTTTTTTTTTTAATTTTTTCTTAACATTTATTTATTCTTGAGAGACAGAGAGGCAGAGCATGAGCCGGGGAAGGGCAGAGAGAGAGAGGCAGACAAAGAATCCGAAGCAGGCTCCAGGCTCTGAGCCATCAGCACAGAGCCCGATGCGGGGCTCGAACTCACAGATGTTAAGATCAGGACCTGAGCTGAGGTCGGCCACTTAACCGGCTGAGCCACCCAGGTGCCCCATGATAAAGCTTTTTCAAAGTAATGACAGTTCTTGTCAGAAATACCCTTATTGTGAGCCTCCATTACTACCATAATCGTGGAGAAACAGAGTAAGAGCCTGTGTTATTTCTCTTCATGTGAACCAGATTTTCCGGGTAAATCTCAATGAGAACTAAGCAGTGGCTGAACGCCCCAGAAGCCAAGGGTGTCTAGAGTGTTCCCGGAGAGCCCGCTATTGACGGCACAGAGCGAAGAATTGATATTTTAAGCGAAAATCGTGCAGTTGTCTCGCTGCGCCGGGAGTCTCTCAGAGTGTCCGGGGCTTTGGGAACCAGCTGAGGCCGACCTGGTGAGAACCGGAAGAAGAAAAGGCAAGGATCCCAGGGCCCGAGGGGTCCCGCGTCACTACACGGTAGGAGCGGGGTGACCCCTCCGCAGGAAATTTTAATTTTTTCGCTTTCCTCAATTGTAATAAACACAATTCCGGGACCCGGCTGGGACTAGGCTGCCGGCAGGTTGCAAGACCGAGCCGGGAGCCAATCAGCGCGCAGCGGCGGCGGCGTATATATACACACACACACACACCGGGGCCGGGCAGCTCCTCTCCGAGGCTTTATTATTATTATTATCGTGTCCTGTACCTTCAGGTATCCGGACCCGCAATGTCCGAGACCGCGCCCGCCGCGCCCGCCGCGCCGGCCCCCGCCGAGAAGACGCCCGCGAAGAAGGCCCGCAAGCCCGCAGGCGCCGCCAAGCGCAAGGCGTCCGGGCCGCCGGTGTCCGAGCTCATCACCGAGGCCGTCGCCGCCTCCAAGGAGCGCAGCGGCGTGTCGCTGGCCGCGCTCAAGAAGGCGCTGGCGGCCGCCGGCTACGACGTGGAGAACAACAACAGCCGCATCAAGCTGGGCCTCAAGAGCCTGGTGAGCAAGGGCACCCTGGTGCAGACCAAGGGCACCGGCGCCTCGGGCTCCTTCAAGCTCAACAAGAAGGCGGCCTCCGGGGAGCCCAAGCCCAAAGCCAAGAAGGCGGGCGCGGCCAAGCCCAAGAAGGCCGCCGGCGCGGCCAAGAAACCCAAGAAGGCCGCGGGGGCCGGCACCCCCAAGAAGAGCGCCAAGAAGACCCCGAAGAAGGCCAAGAAGCCCGCGGCGGCGGCGGCGGCCAAGAAAGTGGCCAAGAGCCCCAAGAAGTTGAAGGAGGCCAAACCCAAGAAGGCGGCGGCCAAGAGTCCCGCCAAGGCCAAAGCCCCGAAGCCCAAGGCGGCCAAGCCCAGGTCGGACACCGCCATGAAATAAGAACTTGGGCTACTTGAGAATACTTAAACGGCTCTTCAGAGCCACACAATTAACCTTATGAAAGGACTTGTAACACTTGGTTTCTCCAGGATCTTTCACGATTTACGAAAACAAGAACCAAGCAGTATCTTCTAGAAAAGGTCACGGCTCTGAAAAGAGCCTTTGGGTTTAAGGTTGGCGACCCTTCGTTAAGGAAAACTTACGCGCGCTCCCCGCGGATGCGGCGCGCCAGCTGGATGTCCTTGGGCATGATGGTGACGCGCTTGGCGTGGATGGCGCACAGGTTGGTGTCCTCGAAGAGCCCCACCAGGTAGGCCTCGCACGCCTCCTGCAGCGCCATGACGGCCGAGCTCTGGAAGCGTAGGTCGGTCTTGAAGTCCTGCGCGATCTCGCGCACCAGCCGCTGGAACGGCAGCTTGCGGATCAGCAGCTCGGTGGACTTCTGGTAGCGGCGGATCTCGCGCAGGGCCACCGTGCCGGGCCGGTAGCGGTGCGGCTTCTTGACGCCGCCGGTGGCCGGCGCGCTCTTGCGGGCCGCCTTGGTGGCCAGCTGCTTGCGCGGGGCCTTGCCGCCCGTGGACTTGCGCGCCGTCTGCTCCGTGCCAGCCATCTTAAACTTCCCTAAAGCAGTTAGCTGCGGAAAATGTAACCAAACCAACCTCTGCTACTGTATACAAAGAGACTCCCATGCTACTTGGACAAGTATTTGTTTCCTTTGGCTCCAAGTGAAGATATTGGTATTGATGTTGGCACCCTGAGTCACATGACCTCTAGTACATTTAGACCAAAAATTAACCACCAAGAAGGCAGGCAGGCAGGCAGGCAGGAAGGAAGGAAATTACTGTCCTCCAATCCAGCACTGCTAGTGTTTTCGGCACTTTACTGCCTCTACCTTATTTGCAATAATCTATCGCTTACCTACCTCACCTGATTGTTTACCAAGTTCTTTGTCTTTTGAAAGCATAATTTAATGCAAATTACTCCAAAGCTATGTATTGTTGGCCGAATAAAAATTTAAAGTCTGACCTCTGAAACTGACTTTCTCTGGATCATTTTGAAAAGACACACTCTAGATGTTCTCGGCCAATTTGACCTGGGTTTTTTTTCCCCGTTTGTTTAAGAGACAGGTGGGGGGCAGAGAAAGAGAGAGAGAGAAAGAGAGAATCCCACTCGGGCTCTGCATTGTCAGCACAGAGCCCCAAGCCGGGCCTGAACTCGCCAACTGTGAGATCATGACCTGAGCCAAAATCAAGTCAGGTGCTTAACTGACTGAGCCTCCCAGGCATCCTGGCCAAGTAGTTTTTTACCTTCATTCCGTTTTAGGAAGAGAAATTACAGGTCTATTTCTCGATGTCTCTATTCAACCTCAGATTTTTAGGTATATATTTATACAATTCCTGAATGTACCGGCCACTGGCCCTGAGTTGATTTCATATTTGATGTTATAAGGTTATAGTTTTATTAACACATACATACTCTACACTAACCGAAATTCGTGTAAAATGGTGTTGAAATATACCCAAAGTTGTAACTGGTACACAAACATTCCTGTGTTCTTAGTACCGACTTGAGGACAACAGATTCCAGGACATGTATTCCACCTTACAATTGATTAAGCCCCAAGCTCATTAAAGTTGGATCTTGGTTTATTTTCTCATAAAGTACGAATTACAGGTGATTTTGTCCAATAAAAGGCAAAACAGCTGGTTTCAATAGGATACAATACTGAAGGCACAGTTCTATCGTTCTGGGGCCACTAAGATTTGGATCTCTCTTTCCAACAAACACCAAGCATTATGCTTCCCACTACCTGCTGGTTCACAGCGCTGGGGACTGCAGCTCAGATCTGTTTTCCCTTTGGGACACAACCTCTCTCTATCCGTCTGGTTTTAGTTTACCACCGGGTAAGTTTTATTTCTATACGAACTCTATACGGAGTTGTTCGTTTCACCTCTGAGTGCAGATCACTGACCTCTATTCCTGGACTTACGAACTAGCCATAAGGTCCTTTTCAATTAGCTACAATTAAGAAAAATGTCAGCCCTTTTAATGAATATGGGGGTGGCTCTGAAAAGAGCCTTTGGTTAAAACTGTCCCCTCAATAACCTAAGGTTCTGTTTTTCCAGCTTACTTGCCCTTGGCCTTGTGGTGGCTCTCGGTCTTCTTGGGCAGCAGCACGGCCTGGATGTTGGGCAGGACGCCGCCCTGCGCGATGGTGACGCGGCCCAGCAGCTTGTTGAGCTCCTCGTCGTTGCGGATGGCCAGCTGCAGGTGGCGCGGGATGATGCGCGTCTTCTTGTTGTCGCGGGCCGCGTTGCCCGCCAGCTCCAGGATCTCGGCCGTCAGGTACTCGAGCACCGCCGCCAGGTACACGGGCGCGCCCGCCCCGACCCGCTCGGCGTAGTTGCCCTTGCGGAGCAGGCGGTGCACACGGCCCACCGGGAACTGCAGCCCGGCCCGCGACGAGCGCGTCTTGGCCTTGGCGCGAGCCTTGCCGCCCTGCTTTCCGCGTCCGGACATCTTAATGGTCTCCAACCCGTAGGCTTAGTAAGGAAAAGTGAAATGGGGGATCAAATCCTCTCAGCAAATGGGAAGCAATTATACTGGCAAGCCGAATTGTAAATTTCGCGTTCTGATTGGCTAAAACTAACCAGAAGTTTGCAACCAATTACAAAGGACAACTAAATTCACGCATTTTCCACGTAACTACCTTAACAGTTTAGGACAATTTATCCAATCAAAGACAAACTCTTTTAACACCTCATTTGCATAGGAGCCATACGAATATTATGAATGATCTAACCAGGGCACATATTTCTTATTTTAGAAGCAGAGTTTTTGTTCATCCTGTCACACTCAGCCAAGTCGGCCCCGGCCCCGAAGAAGGGCTCCAAGAAGGCGGTGACCAAGGCGCAGAAGAAGGACGGCAAGAAGCGCAAGCGCAGCCGCAAGGAGAGCTACTCGGTGTACGTGTACAAGGTGCTGAAGCAGGTGCACCCCGACACCGGCATCTCGTCCAAGGCCATGGGCATCATGAACTCGTTCGTCAACGACATCTTCGAGCGCATCGCGGGCGAGGCGTCGCGCCTGGCGCACTACAACAAGCGCTCGACCATCACGTCGCGGGAGATCCAGACGGCCGTGCGCCTGCTGCTGCCCGGGGAGCTGGCCAAGCACGCCGTGTCCGAGGGCACCAAGGCCGTCACCAAGTACACCAGCGCCAAGTGATCCTGACAAAGTGTCTTCCTATTTAACCCCAAAGCGTTTTGTAAGAGCCAGCCAGGATTTCAGCGGAAGGATTGTAATGGTTTTGATAGTTGTTGTGACTGCTCACGAGGTTTTGTTTTATTTTGCTGAAAATATTCGGCTTGCAGATGTGTGGTACCTACACCTTAAAATACACACACGTTTTCACTGGTTGAAAGAGAAAAGTGTCCAATGTAGTTAACGGTGTCTTGTCTCTACTGCCTATTTAACTACAAGCCTGGCCACACTAGTGACTAGAAAGTGTCCCTTACGCAGTTTCTGTGAAAAGCAAAGAGGGCTTAAATTTGGTAGTATTGCTTTTGTTAGTGATATGTCAAGGTCAAAACAAACTGGTTTCTTTCCAGATTAATCACTGTACGCTTCTAGGTGATTTACTCGCTTGAGGCAATGTAACTTGCAACCAGTGGTGGGAACAGGCCAATGCATGACAGCTGAAAAATGAACGTCCCTGACTCCATGATGGGGTCACGTGGTTGTCATGAGAACCTTCCCGAGGCTCGTTTATCGCAAGGTGACCAATTCACAAAATGCCACGTTGCGTTAAGGATGCTGGCAGTCCAGGAAAGAAACAGCCTTTAGTGATATTTTGCTGTCTCTCCCTTAAAATTGTTATTTTCATCCAGTGTGGATGAAAAGAAGTTAGCTTCTTTCTAGGCTATCAACAAAAATTCTTTAAATTTAAAAAAAAAAAAAAAGCATATATCATTGCAGTCACACCACCACTGCCCGGGTCTATGCAGATATATAAAATGGTGATGGAAATTCAGACTTTTCTGCCTGTTATTAGAAAACTAGCTAAAGTTCTGAACTGCGATGAATGTCAGCCCCCATGAATTAAATGCTAAGAAATATACTTGGAAATATTTTTAGGGATTTAATCCAAGTAGGAAACAAATAAAACTATTCTGTATTCTTGTTTCATCTATTTCATGACTAAGAAACGTTACTCCCTACACAACACATGCGCACACACAATCCATGGATACTTAAAATCGGGAGAGGCAACCTGAATAAAGAACCAGAGATACAGCAGGTGGCAGACATGTCCGGAGATTTCTGGCTTTAAAACCTGGGAAAAGGAGACGAGAGCCAAGGACAGAAGACAGCCTGAAGGGGCTGCAAAGGGCAAGGAAACAGACTGACCCCAAGATGCCCCAGGAAGGAAGGCAGAATTTTGACACGCTGACTTTAGTGCAGTGAGCCCCACGCCCAAAAGAGGATTTACAGAGTTACGAAATTAGAAATTTGTACTGTTTGAAGCCACGAAGTTTGTGATAATATGTCAGACCACCAAGAAGAAAGTAACGCTGCCACATAGCTTAAGAATTACTGATTATGTATTCAATGGCATTCTTTAAAATTATAACTAGATGTATCTTTAAAGTTAAATGTACAGAAGCGTGTAAATTCTACCTAAATATTCAGGCTTCCAGTTTTGAAATTTCTCTACTGTTAGCAGCGGCAAAGCACCATTCCTTTTTTGCCAGTGGTTAGGGCGTCCGGACCTAACAGCAGCACCTCTTCTTTCTTGAGACACACTTCCTCCACTCACTGTATTTTTACAACTTCTGATTATAATTCTACTTCAAAAAGGTTGCATTCCTTACATGTAAAGTATAGGAGTGATGGAAAAGTTTAATGCATAATGTCCATTAAAACCTTCTGAATAGTAAATCCCTCTAAAAGGCGTATTTTTATTGTAATTATGGCATTTGTTTTCCCAAAAGTATCCATAGAGTTGATTTTAGTCATCTGTTATCTAGTAATATTGCCATTTTGTACAGTAGGCCACGGGGTGACACGGGACAGTGCACAGTGTCTCCTGGCTCTTGCAGAGACGAGCAGAGAGAATTCAGACACTTCCCGTCACATAGATTTCTCACCTCTTTTCATAAGTACTTTTACATAGATTCTCTCGTCTCTCCAGCACTCGGTTATATGTCTCATCTCTTTCCTTGGTACATTCTCTGTTCGGCTTTCCTTAAGTGGGAGCGTCAGCCAAAAAGAGAGGCTGGGTTACGCTAGGAGAGGAAATCCCAAATCCGTAAGACAGTCAGGGACGTCTCATTCAATTCACTTCCGTCGCCTGAAATATGTTGCCTGCCTGGAAGAAATGATGCTGCTAAGCCTGAGACGTGTAATCCCTCGGAAGCAAGCCAACGGTCATGTATGCTTACCACAGGGCCAACGGAGAGGGGAAGTGGAACTCGCAAATCCTTTCCAACGTGAGGTAGGAATGGCCCTTTAAATCGACGGGTACTTAGAGCCCCACATCCTTCAGGAAAATGGAAAGTACCCATTTTTATAAATAGAACGTTAGTTACAAAGGTTGTGGAATATTGAAAAGCCAAAACTAAGATGCTCCCAGAGACGAGTGAAGGAAATAGCCACATACAGGGCTTGACACACAGGAACCAAGTTAATAGACTTGGTGACTTTCCTGAACAGGCCAAGTGGAATTCAGGGTGAGAACGGGAGGGGCAGGTGGGGGGGCGGGGGCGAGGGTGCAGGAAAGGGCAGGGAGGGGCAGAGGAGCAGGAGTGTAAAGGACTCTGGGAGTACAGAACCCAGAGATGGCAGAAGGGGTGGGGGATGGCATTGCTGATGCCAGGAGAGAACGGCTAGGATGTTAAGGGAAAAAGAAGGTATCTTCCTTTAATATCTCCCTTCCTGCCTCCAAAGCCTTTCTTAAGACCCAACTGTAAGAAAGTGTATTTATGCAAAGCTGCAGAGTCCATTATCATGTAGAATGGGAAAAATTTAGGGAATTTCTGCACAGGGCATGCATCACCAAGCATGGTAGCTGTCGTGTTTCTGCTGAGGAGTCTGTAGGGAAATGCGGCGTGGCAACTGCGCAGATGCTGTTACACAAAATGCTGCGCGTTACAACTCTTTGGATGAGAATTGAAGTGGCTCTGAAAAGAGCCTTTGGGGTTGGGGAACAAGACGCTTACTTGGCAAGATTACTTGGAGCTGGTGTACTTGGTGACGGCCTTGGTGCCCTCGGACACGGCGTGCTTGGCCAGCTCCCCGGGCAGCAGCAGGCGCACGGCCGTCTGGATCTCCCGCGACGTGATGGTCGAGCGCTTGTTGTAGTGCGCCAGGCGCGACGCCTCGCCCGCGATGCGCTCGAAGATGTCGTTGACGAACGAGTTCATGATGCCCATGGCCTTGGACGAGATGCCGGTGTCGGGGTGCACCTGCTTCAGCACCTTGTACACGTACACCGAGTAGCTCTCCTTGCGGCTGCGCTTGCGCTTCTTGCCGTCCTTCTTCTGCGCCTTGGTCACCGCCTTCTTGGAGCCCTTCTTCGGGGCGGGGGCCGACTTGGCGGCTCAGGCATCTCGAACACTAACAACCCAGCTGACAAAGGAAAGAAAAATATGTCAAAATGCCGTCTAGAAGCTGAGTCCCCTCTTTTATAGGGCATCTATGCAAATAAGGTATGCAAGAATATCCAGATCTGATTTGATAATGTCTTTAGTGACGCGGTATGTAAATTTGATTGCGCCATATCTTCCTTCTTATTGGTTGGCTTGCCAACGATGATTTTCTTTAACCAATCCCAGCCCGCATTTTACACTTCCACCCACCACTATAACTGGCATCTTTTTGCTGCTTCCAGGGCATTTCTTTTTCGCTTTTCCTGCGGGCTCTGTCTCTGTCTCAGGAACTACTAGCCATGTCTGGTCGCGGGAAGCAAGGCGGCAAGGCTCGCGCCAAGGCCAAGACGCGCTCGTCGCGGGCCGGGCTGCAGTTCCCGGTAGGCCGTGTGCACCGCCTGCTCCGCAAGGGCAACTATTCCGAGCGGGTCGGAGCCGGCGCGCCCGTGTACCTGGCGGCCGTGCTCGAGTACCTGACGGCCGAGATCCTGGAGCTGGCGGGCAACGCGGCCCGCGACAACAAGAAGACGCGCATCATCCCGCGCCACCTGCAGCTGGCCATCCGCAACGACGAGGAGCTCAACAAGCTGCTGGGCCGCGTCACCATCGCGCAGGGCGGCGTCCTGCCCAACATCCAGGCCGTGCTGCTGCCCAAGAAGACCGAGAGCCACCACAAGGCCAAGGGCAAGTGAAACGTTTACCGAATCTGCATTCCCAATCCCGAAAATCAAAGGCTCTTTTAAGAGCCACCCACCTTTTCTGGAAAGTGCTGAGATACAACAGAATTCTAGGTGACGTTTGTCTTACTGTTTAATTATTCGCCGACTTTAAGGTAGCCTGTTATTTTAAACTTTTCATATTTTAAAAACTGACAACTCTGGTTCTTGCCACTCAGTGGTCGGGCAGGTTGAAAAGGTTACATTTCCAATGCCGTCATATCATAGGTTTATGAAACGTTTCATAAAACGCTCTTGCAAACTGCAAATGCAGAAGTCATTCGCTGTTAAGCAAATGGCAATTCTGTGAAGGCGTAACTTTAGGGTATAGTCTATACGTATATGACAACGACAGTTATCGGACCGTAAGATCTGAATAGGTTCAGATTGTTTAGGCACACGCATGTACGTAATTACACATACACTATATTCAAACTTGCGGCCAGAAAGTCTAAAATATGCATGAAAGAAATGGAAGAACAAAGGAGACCTATCTGACCAATCACCGAGCAGGGCGGGCTTTTTGAATTCTAACGCCGACTGCATTCCTACTGAAAAACTGTGTTCGTTTTCGTCTTTTCACACAAAAAAGAAATAAATTAAGTCCATTGAAGCACACTAAACGAAACTCGGTTTTATGAACTCAATTTAAACTACATTAGGAATAAATATAAACCGGAAACAAATTTTGATTCTATATTCAAATCTGAGTGGAAACCCAATCATTTCTCGGAAACGCCACCTGAGAACCAATTAGACCACAGCGCGGGACCTACGCCCCGCACCGATCTCTCGTATAAATAGGGTCAGAACCGGCCCCTCGCTACCCTCCGGTCCGATTCCTTTTCTGTGTAGTTGTCATGGCTCGCACGAAGCAGACGGCGCGCAAGTCCACGGGCGGCAAGGCCCCGCGCAAGCAGCTGGCCACCAAGGCGGCCCGCAAGAGCGCGCCGGCCACCGGCGGCGTCAAGAAGCCGCACCGCTACCGGCCCGGCACGGTGGCCCTGCGCGAGATCCGCCGCTACCAGAAGTCCACCGAGCTGCTGATCCGCAAGCTGCCGTTCCAGCGGCTGGTGCGCGAGATCGCGCAGGACTTCAAGACCGACCTGCGCTTCCAGAGCTCGGCCGTCATGGCGCTGCAGGAGGCGTGCGAGGCCTACCTGGTGGGGCTCTTCGAGGACACCAACCTGTGCGCCATCCACGCCAAGCGCGTCACCATCATGCCCAAGGACATCCAGCTGGCGCGCCGCATCCGCGGGGAGCGCGCGTGATTTCCCCAAAGCTATTTCCTCTGGACTTTGAAAAAGGCTCTTTTCAGAGCCACCTACTTTGTCAAAAACTGGTGTAACGCTGTCTTTTCCTTTAACACCCTTGGTGAAACTAGTTTCTCTATTTAAGGATATTCTGAAGCCGTATTGGATGAATCCACTGGGTTTTAGAACCTCAAATCTGGTTTGGGTTTATAGTAATTGTGTGTAACATAACATTCCATTACTTAAATTTAAAGACCCCTTCCTCACCAGGCAGGATGCTTTCCAAACAGCAGGTGTTTGATAGGGGCACAGAATGCCCTGTTTTAGGTGTTAAAGACCAAAAAGGATACTATTGTTGAGGGGCTTCCCTCTTTACATGAAGGCCACTTTTTAGATCCTTTTGGAGTGTGAGAGAAGAGAGCGATGTTTACAATTCCCCTCCTCCGCGGAGTCCCCGTCCGGGTGAATCCAATGAAATGCATTCTTTTTAACGGATCTCCAGTCCGCTGGGTAGGCCTCAGTAGACTAAAAAGTAAACACACACATGACTTTTTTTTCCCATGGAGAAATTGGTCTTCATGCCGTTACGTCATGCGTCACCGAAGTGTAAAGTTCAAAATGATAAGCTGTCTCAGTGAATTATTCTGATCTATAAGCCATCAGTAAGGGAGTATCAGGAATCTAAACCTCGTTCCAAGCAATACAGGACGTTATCAAGCCTATCAATAATGGTTCAAGACAGTGAAGGAAACTAGAATAGTTTCCCCACAATATTCTTGACATAAAAATTGAGGGTTAAAGGCACTTAAGCAACAATCACAGAAAAACTGTTGCGTACCCTTCCCGTTTTCTGCCTTAAGACAGGATATGAATTCTATACTGGAGACTCTTAAAAGCCCAGAAAGGGACCCGAGGAACCAGCAAACAAGCCTTAGTCTGTTAGTTTCCACCCATATACTCACCTTCCCATCGTTTTCGGTCCTTAAAAGTCTAAATCTGCCTTCCTTTGTCCAGTCACTTCTCTACATATTGTCCTTTGTCGAAGACGCTGTAGAAGCTGCGGTGTTAAGGCGCCTCTTTGAAGGGCCCTTTCCTGGGTTTCTCCCATGTGCATATGAAATATACACGTTAATAAACTTCTCACTGGTTTCGTCTCGCTTATCTGTGTTTTGTAAAACGGTCCCTAGCCCAGAATCGAGATGGATAGTGGGGAAAACCCGCCTCCCTTACAAAAGAAGGAGAATTGGAATAAAACCAAAAGAGCAAATTTAGATCAAATAGTATTCTTATCGTGCGGCACGATCACGGACTTTATATCATCTTTTCTACTGACAATTTTCATCTCCACCGGACGACAATCACTGAAATTATCAACATCTTACACGTTATCCTAATTCATAGGTTGTTCACGGATACCGGACGCCGATAAGCAGTCTAACAGAAGCACATACCCTCGAAATAAATTTAAAAATAAAAACAACAACACTAGCAGGCTTTTACACTAAGCTCTTAAAGACGATGGAGAGAACTGCAGTCTCTCCCTGTACCGCATTAGATATTTGGATATTTCTTAATAGGTTCCAGATCTGTCTTGCTGTGACCAGAGTCTTGCCCTGGTCCTCAGTGACCCCGCGTCTGATGAAAACTGTGTTTTCCCAGCTACACTTTCCACCACCCCTGTCACCAAGGATTTACCATGACGCCGAGGGCCTAGTGTTGAATGTCCCACGCCTAAAGAAGCAGAAAGTAGCAGCAGCTCTGTGACACCCTGTTTATCTCGAACCAAGTCACAGTCACATGACATCACTTTTTAACTCGTTTCACGAAGGTGAAATCATGATTCAAAAAATATAACATATACAAGAGACACATAGGGTACTTAAATCATCAATGACTGAAAAAGAGAAAACGCCGTGAACGGTTCAAAGAATATTTAAGAAATAAGGGTATTTATAAACAACTTAGCGCAGAAATACTGGAATAGGATTATTGAATGAGGTTACAGCAAAATGAACAGTGCCCAAGAGGCCATAAATCTTTGGGGTTAGAGCGGCTCCACCTGAAAGATGTTGTTTACAGCTCCAAATAAACCCCTGCTGAATTTGACGCACTCAACCAATGAGAGCAATAGTAAATCATGAGATGACCAAAGTCCACTGTCCAGCAGTTCTTGGGTAGTCGTTAACCTTTTATGATACCAAACCTCATGGCGCATCCTTTTCTCCATATTTCCAAGTCTCAGGGAAACTGTCTGATACTGTGAATCCTTATTGGAAAGAAATAAAAACATAGAACCTACGAGATAAATTTCTACGAAACTGCATGGTGTGACTCCTTGACACTGTACTCATTAATAAAATAAACAGGAGACACTGTAACTTTTGATTGTTTCTAGACTCCGAAGTGATTCACCTGATTTTCTTATCTGTCTCTCTTGGTCTTAGGTTCCAGAAACAGTCAACTATTCTCTGGCCTTCCTGTTCATGAGTTGGGGTTACATTTCCACGGTAATTACTTTCCTTTAAAAAAAAAAAAACCAGATTATACATTCTCTCGTACAGAAGCTCAAGCTCTTTTGAACTATAATTGCACCAGCAAACATTTTTGGATGCTGTCTCAAAACATTATGCTTTGGGGAAAAAATATTAGCATAGAATTTCAGGAAGTCTCTGTCACCCTGCCCTTAACGAACTCTAAGGTTGACAATTTTTCCACTTATCCATCTTTTCTTGCTTTGATGACTAATGTTTTCTTTGACAAGCCTGTGTTTGTTCCCTAGCATGGTTTTATTTTTTACTTTTTTACAATGCTTCATTTGAGTTTGGGGCCAGCCTCTGGGTAACCGTATTTCTTAGAAATATAGATGGCCCTTGAACAAGGTTAGGGGTGCCGACACCTTCGACAGTTGCAAATCTGGGTAAAACTTTTGAGTTCCAGAATTTAACTACTAATGGCCTACTGCCGACCATCAACATTATCGATAATATTAACAGTTGCTAAACACATATTTTGTAGATTGTATTATATACTGTATTATTATAAAGTAAGCTAGAGAAAAAAATGCTATTAAGAAAATCATATTTGCAACCACATGGATGGAATGGGAGGGTGTTATGCTCAGCAAAAGTAGTCAAAAACAAATATCGTATGATTTCACTCCCATGAAGAATTTAAGATACAAAACAGATGAACATAAGGAAAAGGAAGCAGAAAAATATGAAAACAAGGAAGAGGACAAAACATAAACTCTTAAATATACAGAACAAACAGAGGGTCGCTGGAGGGTTGTGGGAGGGGGGATGGGCTAAACGTGTGAGGGGCAGTAAGGAAGACACTTGTGATGAGCGCTGGGTGTGACACTCAAGGGATGAATCACTACTCCTGAAATCATCGTTGCACTCTATGCTAATTAACTTGGATGTGAATTTCAAAATAAATTAAATAAATAAATAAATAAAAGTATGTCTTAAAAAAAGAAAATCATAAAAAAGAGATAATACATTTCAGTGCGTTATTGTGTTTACCGAAAAACTACGTGCATGTAGGTGGACCCACGCAGTTGAACGTCCCCCACCGTTAGTCAACACTCCACTTTACACTGAATTTCCACCTTAGTTCAAAGCACATGATGGGAAGGTTTGGTGAAAATGGAGCAGCACCGCCTATAGAAAATAATGCAAGCCACTTATGTTATCTTAAATTTTCCAGGAACCACATTGTAAAAAGTGGAAAGATGCAATCGTTTTAATAATATAGTCTACGTAATCCAAAATACCCAAAACACTCTTGCTTCAACATGCAATCAATGTGAAAACATGAATAATGAAAGTTTTGTATTTCTTTTTTTATCCTAAATTCTCTAAGCTGGGTGTCTATTTCATTCAATCTGATACTAAATTTTGATTGGAACTAACTTGATTTGCATTTCTATATACCATAAACTTTACTGTTGACGAGTTCCCATGCCCACGTTGTTCAAACATGCCCCAAATTTTCCAACAACAGAGTAATAGCTTCTTAATTTAAATTACTTAAAATTAAATACCATTAAAAATTCAGTCCCTCACAAGGTTAGACACATTCCAAATGCTCAAAAGGGGAACCTAGTTCATTTTATCAGACAATGCTTTCTTAAAAGGAATTCTGTTTGGGGTTCGAAGGTGGGGACGGAAGCTTATGGTTAAGTTGGGAAAGTGTATAAATTTAAATGTAACAATGTAAGTTTAGCACTGACCTCGGAAAGCAAAGATTTGCGTATACAAAGATATCGAGGTTATTAAGGAAGAAAAAACTGAACATAAATCCAGATTGCTAAATACCAGATTGGGGAGTTTAAGAATATGGAAGGGCCACTGGGTAGCTCAGTCGGTTCACCTTCTGACTTCGGCTCAGGTCATGATCCCAGGGTCAATCAGTTCGAGTCCCGAGGCCCGCGTTGGATTCTGCTGACAACTCAGAGCCTGGAGCCAGCTTTGGATTCTGTCTTCCCCTCTCTCTGCCCTCCCCTGCTCACTCTCTGCCTCTCTCTGTCTCTTCAAAATAAGTAAACGTTAAAAAAAATTAAGAATATGGAGAAAGAAGGCAACCCCTGGGGCACCAAGACAGAATTTCCTCAGGTAAAGTAGCCGTCCTGCGTTCAACACGTGACCCAACACTCCCCCTTTGAATCCAAACCATCAGTGCGACTAACATCTCCATCTTACAGATGAAGGATCTACAGTGAAAATGAGAGAACACAAGCCACAAAGCAGGTCGCGCGCCCCAGAAGGTGAAGAGAAGGCAGAGTGTAAGCCGCTAGCAGGGGGACAGGCCTCCTAATTAAAAGCACCCCATGGGGCACCTGGGTGGCTCAGTCGGTTGAGCGTCCGACTTCGGTTCAGGACATGATCCCGCGGTTCCGTTCGTGGGTTCGAGCCCCGTAACGGGCTCTGTGCTGACAGCTCAGAGCCTGGAGCCTGCTTTGGATTCTGTGTCTCCCTCTCTCTGCCCTTCCTTGCTAACGCTCTGCTCTGTCTCTCTCAAAATTGAATAAACATTAAAAAAATTTTTTAAAAAAGCACCCCCCCGCGCCACTCGTGCTCGTGTCAGACTGCGGGCCGCAGCTCTTTTGTCACTCCCTAGGCCCATCTTCCCAATATCCCTATTCGGCCTCGATGTAAAGTGTACAAAAACGCTTCACTGGGAGGACCGAAGCGAAACACGCCAGTAGGATTCAGATGTGCGATTAGAATTCAAACCAAGGCCGAACTTCGTCCACCACTCGCCCCAGGCGGGTAAGGATCCGAACGGTTCAACCCTGAGAAACTGAGGTTAGCCTGACGTCAGCCTGATGGCCGCCATTACGTCAGTCTCGTCATAAAGCGGAGACTTTTCCTTACACGCCCTTCAACCGAGCTGCTTTCCAGGACTCCCAGAGCCTTCTTCCGTCTGCCAGGCTACGCGCCAACGCCGCGCTGTGGTGGGCGGGGATAAACCCGCGGTCCCGCCCCCGGACACGCCCACCAGATTCACCCGGCCTCCGGCTCTGTTCTCAATAAGGTCCGCCAGAGGGCTATAAATAAGAATTTCATTCTTCTTGAATCCGAGTTGGCTTGCTTTTCTGAGCGGAAGGTATGTCTGGCCGCGGCAAAGGCGGGAAGGGCCTGGGCAAGGGGGGCGCCAAGCGCCACCGCAAGGTGCTGCGCGACAACATCCAGGGCATCACCAAGCCCGCCATCCGGCGGCTGGCCCGGCGCGGCGGCGTCAAGCGCATCTCCGGCCTCATCTACGAGGAGACCCGCGGGGTGCTCAAGGTCTTCCTGGAGAACGTGATCCGGGACGCCGTCACCTACACGGAGCACGCCAAGCGCAAGACGGTCACGGCCATGGACGTGGTCTACGCGCTCAAGCGCCAGGGCCGCACCCTCTACGGCTTCGGGGGCTAAGGTTTTCTGTACAAAAGCGAATTCTGTTGCAATTCTAAAGGCCCTTTTCAGGGCCACCTATCTGTTCATTTGAAGGAGCTAGCGACACTAGCGTGGTGTTCTTTTCTCTGCTGGGAATGCTACGAAATGAATGTTGTGATCAAAGTTCATGATTTCCAAACAAGATTACCATGTTTCCTGATTTTCAAGGGACATCAAATGGCAGGGCAACCTTTAAACGTTACATTTACTGCTTTTTGCCAATACTGGTTTTCCTGGTTTTGGTATGTTCCCACACTTCAGGAGCAATCCCCTTGTAGTGGAGACCTCCCAAACAAACGGGCTTCGAACCTTATAGGTTACACCGACTCTCAAAACCCATTTCTATTCTGGAAATAAAGCCTGAATATTAACTGGAGGAAAAAATGAAGGTGATGCACTCTTAGCCTACTCCGCTCAAGGAAAAACAGAATGCCCATCTTAGAAGCTTAGGCTTTGCTGTACCCTGAAGCTGCCTATGAGCAAGTCTAGGCAGCACATGGGGACTTTCTCATCCCTTTTCCCCTTTATATTTAGATAATAAATGATTACCAAGAAAATGTGGTTTTAAGCCACAAAGATTTGGGGTCTTGTCTTAACCTCACATCTATTCCCTGATACTCTATAATAAAAGCAGCGATGTTAAATCTCACAAACCCTTTGGTGTCTCCTCTTCAAAGCCAGAAAGGGAGCTACACAGACACCTCCCTCCCTCCCCCCCCTCCGTGCTACGACTCAGCCAGCAGCAATGTTTTCTGGTGTGTGGATGCCTGCAAGAAAGGGGGAAGGGGTCTCCAAAATAATAATCAGGCAAGTCGTTTTCTGTGTCTCCAAGAGAAACTCCCTGGCAGTAGCCTATTTAAAATGACTTCAAGGAGTTTTTGTAGCCTTTACCTGTTAGCAGCAATTCCCGTCTACAGGGAAATTGAACCAAAGTAGGGGCAAGGGGTAGGAGAGACTGGTTATGTTAACTTTCCTTGGGTTATTAGCTTTTATTTTTCCTGATGGGTCCTGTGATGGCCTCTTAGGGTGGCCCCCAGGGTTCCCCTTCCTAGCCCTCACCCTTGTGATCTAGCCCCGTGAGTGCGGACATGGCCTGTGACTTATTTCCAACTCACAGAGGACTACAAAGGTGACAGGATCTAATTTCTTTTATATAATTATTGTTAACCAACATGTTAACAATATAACATGTTATATGTAATAATATAACATGTTAATATGTTATATAATATCTATCTTCCTCGACTCTTGCCTGCTGGCTTTCATGGACCAAGTATCCATGCTCACATGCCGAAACGAGAAACTCCGGGGGCTCTTTAGGAGTGAGGGAGGCCTACAACCAAAAGCCTACAGCTCTTCAAGCCGATAGTCAAAAAGAAAAAAAATAAGATCCTCAGCCCCACAAGCACAAAGAAACAAATTCAGCCAAGCAGGTTTGGAAGATACTTCCCCAGCCAAACATCCAAGAGACCTCTATCCTAGCTAACATCTCCATAGCATCCCGATCTAGGCCTCAGCTAAACTATGCCCAGACCCACAGAAACTGTCGCATTGTACAGGTATATTGTTTTAAGATAGTAAGTTCAAAGTAATCCTTGGGCATCAAGAGCTAACTACTAGTTAGCTAACTTAGCATCTTCAATCTGTGTTCCATCTAGAATAACGTAAGATGAAGTGGAACAGCAATCGTAATCTAATGGAAGACATACAGTTAAAAAAGGGAAAAAAGGAGGGGGGGGACAAACCTATAGCGGGAACATTCCTTTTCACAACTATGTAACCCTTCACACGTATCTCCAACACTAAACATACATTGGTGAGGCCTCGAAGCCTTCACTCGTATCAAGACTATAAACAGTGACCTGTACAGCATGCCGACAGCAATACGTCTAAACCATTCTACTTTCAGGAGCACGAACACAAACTGTCTACTTTTCCATTTTTAACACATGAAAATACATGAAATCCATTGATTTTCATCCATATCTTCTGTGATCTCTGCATACCTCGATCTTTTCTTACTCGTCTCATTTTAGTTTTTCTCTAGATGAATACGAACGATATACACCAAAGGCAAGAAAACACATAAAAGTGGATCAAAATTTGGGTTTCAGAAAATGAACATGCTGTAGTTGATTGAACCAATAACATAAAGGCAAGATAAGATGGACAGTAAGTTCTTTTTAATGGAAATTTAAAGTACCCTTGAAAGTCTACAATAGTAGCTATGATTAAATTCAGCGGTTCAGTAATCCCTCATGCCTAGGTCATAGCTATTATAGGATGATTGACATGGAGTTTGGTGTCCTTTGCAAAATTATTTCTCATTGCACGAGCGAGTCTTTGTGAAACATACAATTATGTTGTTATAATGTTGGCATTGTAATTAAAACAAATAACCAAAGTACATCCACTTAACCGTAGACAATTTTATGTTCCATACACACCCTGTGAAATTATTCTGAAGTCTAAATGATTGAACAAAGAAAAAATTAAAAATTTAAAGCACACACACAAAAAAACAGCTGTTGCTTTCAAGGCTTTAGCCAAGTTTCTACCATACACATTTCACATAATCTATGCGGCTACAAAGACTACCAAATTCCAATAAACCCATACTATAATACTTCTCACTTAACGGTAATATCTGTAAAAACACAAAACATACTTTTTGAAGCCTGTTGAGGAACCTTGCTACAACTCTCTATATGAAAATGTGAGTGGTTCTGAAAAGAACCTTTGAAAAAACTAAATGTTGAAAAACTTTTACTTGGCGCTCGTGTACTTGGTGACGGCCTTGGTGCCCTCGGACACGGCGTGCTTGGCCAGCTCCCCGGGCAGCAGCAGGCGCACGGCCGTCTGGATCTCCCGCGACGTGATGGTCGAGCGCTTGTTGTAATGCGCCAGGCGCGACGCCTCGCCCGCGATGCGCTCGAAGATGTCGTTGACGAACGAGTTCATGATGCCCATGGCCTTGGACGAGATGCCGGTGTCGGGGTGCACCTGCTTCAGCACCTTGTACACGTACACCGAGTAGCTCTCCTTGCGGCTGCGCTTCCGCTTCTTGCCGTCCTTCTTCTGCGCCTTGGTCACCGCCTTCTTGGAGCCCTTCTTCGGGGCCGGGGCCGACTTGGCTGGCTCAGGCATGATAAACAATACCAAAGGCCAAAAAAGCGACAGGAACAAGGAAAGGCGCAAGGCAATCATCCCGAGTATTTATAGCAAGTATATGCAAATTGAGGTCCAAAAGTCTGAAGTTTGATTGGACGCAAGCTGACCAATAGATTCATAGTATGTAAAACGACAATTCCAAACCTGCTTTTTTACTGGATGAAAAGACTAACTCTTCCAGGGAATATGATAGGTTACTTTACAATACTGCTTCATTGCTATAAGCGCATTTACAAAAAAAAAAAAAAAAGACAAAGCTCAATAAAACTTTATTTTTAATTTTGAAAGTAGAAACCTTATTAGGACGTGAAAACGAAACAAGGAAATTCTATTATATTACCCAGTCCAGTCCTAACAGCAGCTTCTTTGGGTTAGTCATAAATTATCGAGGACACCTCGGATCTTTTCTGACAAGAATCCTGATATCCTAGACTATTGTCATTAAGATATGTTCTCAAAAAACTCTCGATCACCGCCATCTTTTTCAAGTTTCAGCATTGCAAAAGATTTCCTCAATGCTCACGCCATTAGACCTTGGCAGACATTTTAAATTCATTAAAAACCAAACATCAGAGTCCAATAACCAGCTTGAGTCACAACACATATTATAAACAAGGACTCCACACTACTGGAATTTTAAAGTGCGAATCTTGAAATGTAAAATTCCTTCTGTCCTAATAGTATGTCCCTAGACCATACACAGTGAAGTAGACATTTGCTGTAAATATAATGCAGTAGAACTCATGGGATACACACTGGAATTTTTCAAATAGATGAGGCCAGAAATACCTCCCGGAAGAAAACGAGATAATTACGCAGAAAAAAAAAATCTCTTTTTTTTAAGAGAAATTTTAAAGTACTGTCTCTTTCAAGCACACTGTATTTTATATATACAAACAGGAGAAAAGTTGAACAGTATAATTTACGACAATGATCGGGTCTCTTGGCCATATGTGTTGTGTGCCACGCATCACAGGAAAACTGATTTTTTTTTTTTCAAGGGGGCCGGGAAGATGTCAAGTAATTGAAATTAACCTATCAGAAACTTGCAAGAAACAGATACGCCAGTGCTAAATCGCTGGCAGCACTTCCGGGATGGAGGGCCACTGGACGAACCGAGATTGCCACAATCCAATCAGAGTGATTCTGCTCTCGTATAAATGCAAGCGCGAGCGGCTGCTCTGTTTCCTGACACTGCAGTTAGACTATGGCTCGCACGAAGCAGACGGCGCGCAAGTCCACGGGCGGCAAGGCCCCGCGCAAGCAGCTGGCCACCAAGGCGGCCCGCAAGAGCGCGCCGGCCACCGGCGGCGTCAAGAAGCCGCACCGCTACCGGCCCGGCACGGTGGCCCTGCGCGAGATCCGCCGCTACCAGAAGTCCACCGAGCTGCTGATCCGCAAGCTGCCGTTCCAGCGGCTGGTGCGCGAGATCGCGCAGGACTTCAAGACCGACCTGCGCTTCCAGAGCTCGGCCGTCATGGCGCTGCAGGAGGCGTGCGAGGCCTACCTGGTGGGGCTCTTCGAGGACACCAACCTGTGCGCCATCCACGCCAAGCGCGTCACCATCATGCCCAAGGACATCCAGCTGGCGCGCCGCATCCGCGGGGAGCGCGCGTAAGCTTGATTTTCTGATGTTATGCCGACTTTAAACCCAAAGGCTCTTTTCAGAGCCAACCACTTTTATCTATAACAGATGCCGTGACACTTAGCCAGTAAGGTTTATCGTTAACCGACTCCAAACCTGAAGCAGACGTGATAGGCCTTTAGGAACGTCTTAAGCTCTCAAGCCTTTGGTCTCCCGAAGTCCTCCAAAATATTTAGACGATTTTTACATCCATATTTCCATTTCTTTGTACTAAAGTACAAAGTACGTCTGATACAGATTTTGTTCCCTGAGATTATGAGCTTTTATTCCAAGTTTTGAGTATGGCCTGTTGCACCTTTTTACTACTGTGGATGTTTCCTTGGCTCTTGCATCCGACAGCTCTTTGACTTTTGCAACATTAATCTGCGCTGTTCTAGGAGTGGCCTTGGGGGCTGGACTGAGCCTTCAAGGCTTCTGGTTATCTATTTGTTCCCAGAGTCCACCTTGTTGAATTTACACAATCCCAAGGGCCCAGAGCCCTTGATGGCACTTAGGTCTCAACAGAAATTGGGGACCCAACTCCCTAGCAACCCCCAGACCTTTAAGAAAGGTAATCAAAGAGCCTAACCCTCTTCCTGAGGAGCCACGGCTTGGGTTATTAGCTGGAGCACAAAAAAGGAAGACCGCAGCGTTTCCTGAGAACTTACCATCTATCTTACCAAGATCTCTAAGAGACTAAGCAGCTTAGGTGGGTCCCAGTACCCCTGGGAATGAAGAAAGCAGTAATGACAATCCTTTTAACTGACACTTTTTCTTTTTTTAAGATTTTGTTTTTAAGTAATCTCTACACCTCAAGTGGGGCTCGAATTTACAACGCCAGGATTGAGCCGCAGGGTCAGCTGACTGAGCCTTAACTGCCACTCGAAAAGGCTTTGGTCTTCCTAAATTCTCTATCTTAATCTCGAATTTAAATCTCATGAAAGTACCTCATATTTGTCAGTCGAACATGACAATCCTTTGGAAGCTGGAGAGTTTTCTCGCAGAAAATATTCTGTTCTCTCCATATAAGAAAATGGTTTGATGCTATTACTTATTAAACAGGTGTTCCCTTCCCAGGGAAACAGCAGGTTGCTCAATTTCTAAACCAGTGACTGAATGGCAGGGAAGTCAGGGATTCTGTTCTAAAACCATTCAGGGAGCTATTTGGAAACAGAAGGATGTTTACTAATCGGGAGACATTATACTATTTGGAAGGATTTCATCTATCATCTCTAAATGCTTCAGCAAATTTGAGTTTGGAGACAGGAAAAGGTATCTTAGCTATAGCATTGAGAAGCTTCTATCAAAAACCTTTTTAATGGACTGTTTCACCTCAGGATCCCTAAGGAGAGGGACTTCTGGGGTGGAACCCTGAACACCGGCAAAGCTATAAACTGCACAGGCAAGTCAGCCGTAGTGAGAAGTCCTGCAGGTTTCATGGAAGAAATTTTGGTTTCTGGAACTCTGTCAGACATTGAGACGTGGGGCCTTGCAAATAGGGAACTCAGGGTCCGTATGGAAAACAGCTTAGCTTTCCGTAACCAAAACCACTGGGGTGTTGGATGTTTGTAATGTCGGATACAGGCATTCATATTGGACTGCGGTTTCCCAAATCCTGTACTTTCTTTGAAATTCCAGCACAGAGAATTTTTTCATCTGTGTTCTGTCTCACCAGATATTGATTGTCAAGACATGGGGACATAGTGGGCACAGAAAACATCTTTTTATGTTATTAAATCCACCAGAACATCTAGAATGGTCCTTTGCCTGAACAAACCCTCAGAAAATGTTTTAGTTAAATTGCAATTAAAAAAAATTATATATATATATATTTGACAAATGGATTACTGTTTAGTACAGTCGCGAGTATAGAAATTAAAAGATTAGGGGCACCCGGCGGGCTTAGTTGGTTAGGTGTCCATCTTCAGCCCAGGTCATGATCTCACGGTCCATGAGTTCAAGCCCCACATTAGGCTGTGTGCTGACAGCTCAGGGCCTGGATTCTGTGTCTCCCTCTCTCTCAAAAATAAATAAACATTTAAAAAAATTGGTAGAGTTTGTGTCCTTTTAATATATAATTTTCCTAAGTAGAAATAAATTTATCGAGTGGTTACAGTGGGCCGAAAGTCAGGTATAAGGTTCCACAATATAAGAGAAGTTCAATATTATCTACTCGTATTATCTATTATCTAAAATTATTGTTCTATTAGTGCCTTACAGATATGGAAAATGAAAGTAGGAAAGTTTCAGATAATAACGGGCAAAGACAAAACTTTTCCCATTAGGCATTGCTGTACTAAACCACAGCATTAGTATAAAACTCCTCGGTTACCCCTAAGCGCTTTATTCCTTGGAAAAGCTGTGAAAGGGACTGACATCTTTACCTTAATTCCTTCATATCTGTTAAAGGAAATGGATGGGTTTTGAAAATTTACAGGATCCTATATGATTGTGAAGTTCTACTGTACTGTAATTTTCAGAGCCAATTTCACAGAGATATAACCAATGCATAGCAATAAAAATATAACATTAGCACGAAGAATATTTAGCCTTTCTGCCCACCATTCAAACAAAACTTTTATCTTCAGACACATACACACATCACACAATACTTCTTTTTAATGTTAAAAGGTATACATTGAAATAGTAGCATTTGATATCAAATTATTTTAATAGATTTTTATTTTATTGGGAAAAGATCACAAATATGACTCAGGTCATGTTTCATATGTACGTACTGGTATATTAAGTCGTATACCCATTTCAGGTTTACTTGGCTGCCTGAAACTACGTATCATTTTTTTTTAATGTATAATTTCTGAATGACCAGGCGCTTTCTCTTATGGAAATGAGAGCTAAAAATGAAGACAGTTTTAGAAATTTTATTTCATTCTGCATACACTTCCCACCCCATCTGACCACAGGGAAATATTGATATTTTATATCTGGAGACTTTCTTACCAGAAATGTTATAAATATTTTAGGTTTTCTTTTTCAGTCACCCCAACATCTTTGGCACCAGAGCATACCTCAGAAAGTAAGGGAGGCAAACTCGAAGTCGAGCCATTGGGAAGACGGGCATAAAAGGGGCAGAGAGATTATTGCTCTTGGCTTCCTACACAGAAAGACAGAAAATAAAATCACTAAATCTGATTAACATCTGGGGATAATCCCACCCATTGACAGGGTTAAAAACTCAGGCAATTGAAATGAAATGTCACCTCACAGTTGCCAGAATGGCTAAAATACAAAACACAAGAATCGACAGGTGCTGGCGAGGATGTGGAGACAAAGGAACCTCGTGCACTGTTGGCGGGAATGCAAATTAGTGCAGCCGCTGTGGAAAACAGTGTGGAGCTTCCTCAAAAGATTTAAAATAGAACTGCCCTCAGGTCCAGTTATCACACTACTGGGTATTTATCCAAAGAATTTAAAAAAAAAAAAAACCACTAATTCAAAGGGGTACATGCCTCCTATGTTTATCGCTGCATTATTTGTAATAGCCCAACCACGGAAGCAGCCTGTGTCCATTGACCGATGAATGAATAAAGTAGAGACGGCAGGTAGATAACGGAATATTCAGCCATAGAAACAGAATGAAATCTTGCCATCTGTAACAACTTGGATCCAGCTGGAGAGTGTAATGCTAAGCTAAAAAGTCAGAGACAGACAAATACCGTATGATTTCACTCATACGTGGAATTTAAGAAACAAAACATGAGCAAAAGGGGAAAAAGAGAAAGACCAACCAAGAAGCAGACTCTTTGCTCTAGAGAACAAACTGATGGTTACCAGAGGCGGGGGGTGGGGGGACAGAATTGCGTTAAATACAGGATGAGGATTAAAAAGAACACGTATTGGCCAAAAAAGAAAAAAAAACACACCTCAGTCAATTAAAAACACAAAGCTAGAGTAGTGGGAAAACGTGACAAAGAAGACTAAAACCCTAAGGTATAGTTTAATGAGAGAAAAGAATAGAAGCATTATAAATTTGCCATTGATAATAATGGCACCCAATTGTCAAACGTCATCAAAGCGCGTTCTCAGAGACTAGCCTCTTTAACTAGGGGGATTTATGCATGGAGCTGGAACTTGAAATGGAATGGGCAAGCTCTCCCAGGTAGAGAGGAGAGAATGGCAGGTGAAGAGAGTTGTTTAAAAAAAGAAAAAGAAAAAAAAAAGGAACAAATGAGAAGGCACTAAAACGAAAATTTGAGCTGTTATTATAAGTGCTAGTTAAGGCAAGCAGAAGGTATTATTATGAAAAAAAAAATTGGCTGCCAAGTTGTCACTCGAACCTAAGGTGGGAGAGAGCCAGTTACCCGGTGCATCAGACAAGTCACAGAATGACCAGAATTTCAGAGTTCGGGGCTGGAGAAACTAGGACACTGGGGAGGGAACGACAGTCTCATCCCAAGCACGAGAGGGTCACAGACGGCACATGAGAAAGGCAGAAGTGTCGGTCACTGAGACTATAAGCATTGCCCCGATGTAGTGACCGAGCGACAGGAACAGTCTAGGCCCCCATACACTGACAGGCACTCAACGTGCCGCCGCCAGTTAGAAGGAGTCAGGCAAGTACAAAGCAGAAAGGAGAAAGCGGTTACTTCAGACGGGTCCTAAGAGTTACTTTTGCCTCAGATTTAGGCCACATGCAGAAGTACCCCCCTGCAGTCAAGAAAATTTGAACGCATGCTTCCGTGCTACGATAACTCGTTTATCTATCTATTTGTTTGTTTGTTTGTTTGTTTGTTTATATTGATTGACTGACTGACTGACTGGCTGACTGACTGGGTCATGTGCTTCTGAGAGAACTGCTCACCAGGCCTCTCCTGTCAGGCCCGCCATCTTGAAGTGTCAACCTCTCAGGTTTTGCGCTAAGACAGCATCCACTACCCAGGACACGAGCTGTAACAAAAATTAGGGGAGCTGGAAACAGATCTAAAGAAGTTCCGCTCCCCGGGAAAACTGCGGCCGGTCCTCGGGGAAGGACTATGCACACCGACCTACGGAGGCCAGAGGAACCCTGGGCCCCTGGCAGCATCGCGCCTAGCTGTGTCCGAGGCGGTCCAAAGGGCTGGTGAAGGAGAGACCCCACAGCGGCCCTAACACAGAATTACAGGAACTCTACTACCCTCTGGATGAGCCTAAAAATGAAACCCAGAACGCCACTCCCCTTGTAGCTGAGAGAATCCACGGGGCGCGGCGTGGAGAAACAGACACAAGAAACAAAGAAACTTCTCTCTGAGACCCAGGTCCAACGTTTCCGGACCGGCCGATTGTGGGCCTCTCACCCTGCCAAGCCACAATGTCTTTTTCTTTTCTTTCTTTTTTTTTTCTTTTTAAATTTATTGATTTTTCAGAGAGAGACAGAGAGAGAGAGAGAATGAGCAGAGGAGGGGCAGAGAGAGAGAGGGCGAGAGAGAATAGCAAGCAGGCTCCGCACTGTCAGCACAGAGCCCTGGACGGGACTCGATCTAACCTGAGCTGAAACCAAGAGTCGGACACTTAACGAACTGAGCCACCCCCGGCGCCCTCAAGCCACAATTGTGTTAACTGTGAAACAAGCATTTGAACTACACCTAATGCAAATGCTTCGTCGGGAGGTGGTGACGGAGTATCCTGTGAACCGTAGGGAACTGCAGAGACACTCCGGAGTCATTTCGGCCACTTACTGATCCCACATGCCCCCCCCAAACCCCCACCACACCCCCCACACCCGCAATGTCTCATCCCACATGGCTCTGCACTGGAAGCCAAGCCCTCTCGTCCTGCATATGAGAAAGCTCACGGTCTCTTGCCACTCCTCTTTTCTCATCCATACTTTGAAAAGTTTCTTTTGATCACTATTTCTCATTCCCCCATTTACCCGGATCCCCTCAAATGAGCCACTGTCATACAGTATTTGGGGGCTCTTTCTGGAGAGAAAAAATTATGAGCTGCGGCTGTGATTCCGGAAAAATCGAACCCCTGCTTAGGACAGCTAGGAAGAGGGGGGCGCCTGGGTGGCTCAGTCAGTTAAGTGATTGACTTCAGCTCAGGTCATGATTTTACGATTCATGGGTTCAAGCCCCGCATCCGGCTCTGTGCTGACAGTTCAGAACCTGGAGCCTGCTTTGGATTCTGTGTCTCCCTCTCTCTCTGCCCCTGCCCTGTTCACATTCTATCTCTCCCTCTCAAAACCTAAATAAACATTAAAAAAAAAAAAAGGAAAGAAAAAAGAACAGCTGGAAAGATACTCAGGCTTCATCCTCCAGCCCTATTTTAAGAAAGTTTAAAAATAAATTTTAATAAGCTATTATGCACTAAGCATAGCGGAGGAGGGAGGCTGCAAACCAAGAAACAAAAGTGAAAAGGAACTGGAACCTGGAGGCCTCTGGGCCCCCTGGAGATGTGCTCAGCAGTTTCCAGTTCTTTCCCGCCATGGACAGTATGGATTATCTGGGGGAACCGAGACACCTTCTCGTACTTCAAGCATACCGGATGAGAAAGTGACATTAAAATGCAGTTATCAAAGTGGATTTCTTTTAAGGACGTGTACACAATTATGTGTTTCATCAAGAACTCATCAAATAACAAGGGGCACCCAGTGTAATAATGGATGTCAGTGCCAAGAGCTCCGGGGAGTGCAAACTTTATTTCAAAACATCTGCAGTCCTTCAAAGTAATAAGCAAACCTCTGTGACCCCATTACTGCAGAAGCCACAGGCACCAGCAAAAGCCACTGGGATTAGCTGCCTACACAGGTAATTGAGGGAAATGCCAAACTGTACTCTTTGAAAAAATAAAGATACAATGTTTCCCCGTGCAGTTTACAGCCCCATAGTAACACTTAGGATTCAGACTTTTGCCCAGATTTCCCAGTAAAATTAAGTGGGCTTCCCTGAAATAAAAGGAAAAAAAAAAAAAAAAAAAAAAACCTTGACCCTGGGGACTAAGCAGACACGGTGAGACATTTAGAATCCAAATATTTTGCTCTGGCCACGCAACTCTAAGTCGGGGAACTTTCTAACAAACCACACAGGCTCTGAGATTTTTCTTTTATTGCGTGTCACCTTTTCTAGTCCTTCATTATTCAGCATAAATATTCAACACCAACCATGGCGCCCGGGGACCTCTCAACAGTCTAGGGGAAGGAACTTGGCAGAGGATGAATTATAAACCACCCGAGATGACTTTTACAGTTTTGACTGTTCCTTAGCATCGGGGTGGTGAATAATTATGCAGCTTTAAGCGTGAATACTGCCCCAAAGGAGGACTAAAATCCAACATTTTCTACTGCTCGACAAAATATACAAGTTTTAACGTCTCCACCTCTAGGTGGTGCAGTATTTTCTACCACCGGGGGGCCCCAGCGAGCCGAGAGTACCTTCTGATTGGCTAGCTCTGAACAGCCCTGCAAACCAATGGGAAAGGAAACTTTAGTTAACATGCAAAGACTATAATAGTCCCTTCTTCAGACCGGCTTCTTAGAGTGTAGCCCCTTCCCTAAATATGTCCGGACGCGGGAAGCAGGGCGGCAAGGCTCGCGCCAAGGCCAAGACGCGCTCGTCGCGGGCCGGGCTGCAGTTCCCGGTGGGCCGTGTGCACCGCCTGCTCCGCAAGGGCAACTACGCCGAGCGGGTCGGGGCCGGCGCGCCCGTGTACCTGGCGGCCGTGCTCGAGTACCTGACGGCCGAGATCCTGGAGCTGGCGGGCAACGCGGCCCGCGACAACAAGAAGACGCGCATCATCCCGCGCCACCTGCAGCTGGCCATCCGCAACGACGAGGAGCTCAACAAGCTGCTGGGCCGCGTCACCATCGCGCAGGGCGGCGTCCTGCCCAACATCCAGGCCGTGCTGCTGCCCAAGAAGACCGAGAGCCACCACAAGGCCAAGGGCAAGTGAGGGGTTAACGAGCCACTCACTGCCCCTGCCCAGAAGCAGCCAAAGGCTCTTTTCAGAGCCGCCAAACTTCTCTTCCGAGAGCTGTGGCCCTAACGATTTAGAAATATCTAGAATTAGAATCGATCGCGTCGCAACAGAAAGGAAGCAAGCTGCGCGGTCATATTTCCAGCCGCCTAAGAAAGCGACGGACCAATCAGAAGCTTCGGCGGTAATATTTGAAAAGACCAAAAAGGGTGTAGCCAAAGTAAAGGGATTTGGGGTCCAGCGTACCGAAGAGCAGGGACTGGGTCCCAGAGACGCATCAGTGAAAGCTCTTTTGCCGGAAGTGGGTGGGTGGCTCTGAAAAGAGCCTTTGAGAGTTCCGAGGGAGGGCATTATCCAGCTGCAGCCTTTTACTTCTTCTTGGGCGCAGCTTTCTTGGCCTTGGTCGCCTTGGGCTTGGCAGCTTTGGGCTTGGCCGCCTTGGGCTTCGGGGCTTTGGCCTTGGCGGGACTCTTGGCCGCTTTCTTGGGTTTGGCCGCCTTCACCTTCTTGGGGCTCTTGGCCACTTTCTTGGCCGCCGCCGCCGCCGCGGGCTTCTTGGCCTTCTTCGGGGTCTTCTTGGCGCTCTTCTTCGGGGTGCCGGCCCCCGCGGCCTTCTTGGGTTTCTTGGCCGCCCCGGCGGCCTTCTTGGGCTTGGCCGCGCCCGCCTTCTTGGCTTTGGGCTTGGCCTCCCCGGAGGCCGCCTTCTTGTTGAGCTTGAAGGAGCCCGAGGCGCCGGTGCCCTTGGTCTGCACCAGGGTGCCCTTGCTCACCAGGCTCTTGAGGCCCAGCTTGATGCGGCTGTTGTTCTTCTCCACGTCGTAGCCGGCGGCCGCCAGCGCCTTCTTGAGCGCGGCCAGCGACACGCCGCTGCGCTCCTTGGAGGCGGCGACGGCCTTGGTGATGAGCTCGGACACCGGCGGCCCGGACGCCTTGCGCTTCCCAGCGGCAGCGCCGGTCTTCTTCGCCTTCTTCTTCACGGGCGTCTTCTCGGCAGGTGCGGGAGCCGCGGGGGCCACGGGCGCGGTCTCCGACATCTTTCCGCCTTGCCAACAGAGACAAAAAGTAAGCTCGAACTGTCAGAACGGCGTGTCTCGGAGGCCGGCGGCCGGGGGTTTATATAGCGAGCGGCTGAGTGATGATTGGTCGCCTGCGCCGTGCGCCGCGCTGCTCAGAAGGGCTCCGCTCTGCAGTGTGGCTGTGTTTCTTTCCCCTTAAAAAAGAAGAAAAACGTAAGAAATCTGGGCATGAAATAATTAGAGATTTGGGGGAAACGGATCCGAGAGTCTTCAGGCTTCATTCCTGCCTTATTTGCTCTCCCTAGTTTCAAAACCAGTACCCTGAAACTTCCTCATTCCCCCAACTCTCTTTAAAAGTTCGGTCGCATCGGGACAACTTTCAGATTTTCCTTAAAAATACTATTTCTCTCTGTTCCCTTTGCACGTCTGTCTTCCAGGGCCTCGATCTGCACATTCTTTTCTTTGCGAATTTATGGGAGTGAGCTCGTTTTTACTCGAACACACAGGGAAAAACGCGTTTTTCGCGAGGGCAATAGCACAGCTGTCCTGCAGTTTGCACTCAGCCCTGGGAATTGGCAAAGGGAGAGAAAATTCTACGTACAAGATGGATAACTATTTTTCGAATAGAATCTTTTTTATGTATTTGAGCGACCAGTGTGTAAACTGGGTTTGATCCCCGTATTTGGGTGATTTAAACATTTTAGGAAGGATGGGGGGCGAGGTGGCTCCATGCGGTTTCCAGATAAACAGTTCTTAACAGCAACTTTCCCAAAATAGTAAAATAGCTTTTTCAGACCTAGAACTGGTGTTATAGATCAACTAGGAAGAGGAAAAGAGAGTCATGAAACGAGACAATGGCAGGTCTACATCGTATAAGCTGAAGACTAGAAACTGACATGTTTATATCGCGCCTCCTTAAAACTAAATTCCTTAATGACAGCCTGTCGGTAAGATGTTTTTTCTTCTGACATTTCGCATAGAATTTTGTACATGTTTCCTCTATTTCAAAATGAAATTTCAAGTACAAATGTTAATCCGCCTCTTTTTCAGCATGGCAGGTAGGGACACGAGGTTAGAAAGAAAAAACTGTCATGGAAATCACTTTCTGGGTTTTCGGAACTCTTCCTGGGCTTTTGACTACCAGACCGTGAACTCCGCTGTCACGACCTAAATTCCTGGGCTACCCATGTCCACCTGAGGAGTGGAACAAACATTTCATAGCAGATATGAGCCACTTAACTATTCCGTCTCTTGTAGTTTGCAACACAACCGAGGTAATGAAATGGGGTAAGTACTGGATGAAGAACACAACTTTAATCTTATCAGCCAAATACTCAGGTAATGAAATTAAACTACATGTGTGTGAAGATAAACAGGAAAGAAAGGATTTTGGTGTTATGTTTCTTCTAACAAATACCCTTATTTCCAAAAATGTAGGTATTCCAGGTTCCAGTCGATGGTGATTTCAGAATTTTCTCGAATAAATCCAGAATAGGATAAGCAGCTTGAAAGATGTCATCTCTCCACACTTAACTAATTACACAACGGTCACTTGACTTGTTTTCAAATCGTCGTGTACTGGCGGGCACTGACTACAAGCAAGTCTCTGGGGCTTGAGCCCACGTTATACACCAAACACAAACACTGTGTGTAAGGAGGTGAACGTACACAAGGTTGGATCCGTGCCATTCACTTCTCCCCCGCAGGCATTTCAGGAGTGTCTAGAAGGGGCCGTTTGTCGTCCTCAATAGCATCCTTGTCGATAGCAATGGCCCGAAACATTATATAGGCCTTCCGTGTTCCTTTTCAGACCAGAACCTACTAGCTAATATTATCTAGACCTAAAGATAGAATTACAATTGAGATTGGTAAAAATTTACCTTCTGGGTCATCATTGTAGTCAAAGCATCAGTTGTTGAATGATCAGCGGAATTGTTCCCTAAGTTGCATAGACTCAATGTAAGGTAGGTAGAAAGTGGGGCGCCTGCGTGGCTCGATGGGTTGAGCATCTAACTTTGGCTCAGGTCATGATCTCGAACTCTGTGAGTTCAAGCCCTGCATAGGGCTCTGTGCTGACAGCTCTCGGAGCCTGGAGCCTGGAGCCTGGAGCCTGGAGCCTGGAGCGTGCTTCAGATTCTGTGTCTCCCTCTCTCTACCCTGCACCACTCATACTTTGTCTCTCTCTGTCTCTGAAAAATGAGTGAACCTTTAAAAAAAAAAATAGGTGGAAAGTTCCGGCAGCATGTGTCACCATTGCATTCCTGTACAACTCTTACTGGTTCCCACGGCTGTTTAGATCCCACATAAGGGTATCCATTGTAGGTAATCTCTCCCCTTCCTCGAGAACCGATAATTGAGACTTGATTTCACCGGAAAAGTCCTTCCCCAAATGTTACAGAAGGATGGGGGAGGGGCTGTTCTAATTCCTGCTGCTGTCTGAGACCCAGGTAAGTATCCTCTCTGTAACCGCAGCATGGAGAAGGATCTAGAAAGCTGCTTCACCCCCAGGGACCATAAATTTGAAACGTTCCACCTATTACTTTGGTAGCCCACAAAAAAGTAGTTGTGTTGATTACTTTTGAAGCCCAAGTCTGTGTCTACCTTAAAACAATTGCTTTTCCATTAGACCGAGACGTGAAGCATTTATTTTATAGATATAAAAGGAACCGCGAAGAACTACAGTTAGATGAGGGATGGTAGGTCACTTAGGAATTCGTGTTCTCCCATTTTGTTGTTAACCTCCGTCTCCTCCTGGCGAACCACTGTGAGGGCTCTGGGTAGTGATCAGCAGGTCAGGCCACAGCAGCTATGCTTACGTGCTCCAAACCTCAGGGAATTTCAAAGCTCGGGGAGAAAAGTGAGTATGTTGAATAAAGACCAAAAAGAGTGAATTAAAAATAAGGGCTACATAGCAGATAGAGCATCGCGTTAGCACCAGACGTGTTCCGAAGGGCCACGAGGAGTCACATCTCTTTTCATTTCCTATCACGATAATCTGACCTGAGGACACGCTCCCACTTGAAACTCCTCTCCAAGGATAACCGTATCTCATTTTATTTCCTAAGAAGGGCACTACCATGTCAAAGTTCTAATTTCCTCTTTGTATGTCTCTCTCTGTAATATCTGGTGTACCCAGAAGACGCCTTACTCTCTATCCCACTTTGAAAAGATTCCAACCCCCACTTCGTGCAGTAAGCCTCATTTCCAAATCTCCACCACACTCCCTTCCTAGTCCGGACTAGAAGGTCCTCAGAAGAAGTTCACTGTCTCAGTACGACCCAAGAGAACTTACAGGCAATGATGAAAATGTTCTGTATCTGTACTGTCACACAGACAGCCACCACCTACAGTAGCTATGGAGCAGTTACATGTGGCTAGAGTGACCAAAGAGGTCTTTTATTTGATTGCATTTTAATTAATGTAAATTTAAATGAGCCCGTGTGGCTAGTGGCTAAGGTAGGGACGCCCAGCTTTAGAACTCTTCTCAAACTTGAACCAGCGTGCCACCCACGTGACGATCCTTTCTAAAATGCCACGGCAATCCAGTAGACTTGGCGTTGGGCCTGACAGTCTGTGTGTCTTAACAAGCTCCCAGGTGACGCTAATGTCGCGAGGATAGAGCCGGTGCGCTCATTACTGCTAGGCAGAAGCTAGTGTTCTGGGCTGATGTCTGACTCCTTGCCCTGCGTTTACTTTTCCCTTCCCTCTTCTAAGCCTTCAGTTCTTTAAAAGAATGTGTATGATGGTCTTTGTAAACCTGGGATTTGTACACCCATCTTGGCATGTACTAGAGCCTAAACTCTTGAATGAACAAATCGGTGAGTCTTCTTTGGTGCATGGGACACCACTGTGTTAAGTCTGAAGGTAACTGTAACTGAGCTATATTTCAAATAGAGTGGGACTAAGGGAAATGAATAATCTTCTGACGGCCTGTACTGTAAGTAGCGGCAGAGAAGGAATTTTTTTTTAATTACCTTTTATAGTACATAGAAGTCAGGTTCTTAATGTGAATGTACGAAAGACGAGGAAGTGTTGGCATTTGTCTACTAAGCATATCAATGCATCATCTGTGTGTAGAACATTAATTCACTAGCTCTTTACGTGGACAGTATTGCAGAATTTATTAGCATTTTGTTTATTAATTCTATTAATTTGCCAACTTTTACTCAACATGATGTATCTGCGATTTTTACTGACATAGATCAGTGGTAGATGGCAGGACCCTAAGACCAGAATCAGAAGACCTCAGTTCTCCGCCCAACAATACCACTTATTACAATAGGGTTAGGTCTCCAAGCCTGGGATTCTTCAGGTTTCTAAGGCAAATGGTGCTTTATAAATCGGGAAGCAGAGTAGAAATTCAATTAACATTTGCTCCCCTTCCTAGAGTTCCTTCTTTCTCAAGAATGCTGAAAACCGTGTAAATGTCTCGGCTCTGCCAAAGGGGAATGTTCCATGGTCCACCAAATTTAAATAAGTAACGGTAATTATTTTTAAAAGAAACTCACATCTAAAAACTAATTTTAATTGTTATCCCTCGCTTTTATAGACGACTGTGGCGTCACCGCCTTTCTATAAATAAATAGTACGAGGTTAGGAGACTTCCCCATTACCGAACGTCTGAGATGCCGCCAGCACGGTACAAGCCACACAAACCAGCAGCTCCGACCTGCGGAGGGAAACTGACGCCGGGCCAGCCCCGCCCCCGCCCCGCCCCGCCCCGCCCCCTCAGCCGCGGCCCGCGAGGCGGAAGCGGGAAGAGGCGGGGCAGAGACTCTTTCCCGCCCCTGCCGTTCCGGTTTCCTAAAAGGTCCGCGACGGGGGTATATAAAGGGCTGCGACTATCCTGAAGTTTAATCGTGTGACAGCTAGCTACTGCAGCCATGTCTGGCCGCGGCAAGGGCGGGAAGGGCCTGGGCAAGGGGGGCGCCAAGCGCCACCGCAAGGTGCTGCGCGACAACATCCAGGGCATCACCAAGCCCGCCATCCGGCGGCTGGCCCGGCGCGGCGGCGTCAAGCGCATCTCCGGCCTCATCTACGAGGAGACCCGCGGCGTGCTCAAGGTCTTCCTGGAGAACGTGATCCGGGACGCCGTCACCTACACGGAGCACGCCAAGCGCAAGACGGTCACGGCCATGGACGTGGTCTACGCGCTCAAGCGCCAGGGCCGCACCCTCTACGGCTTCGGGGGCTGAGCGTTTCGCGGCTGCAGCCTCCGCGCACCCCCAAAAAAGGCCCTTCTCAGGGCCACCCACTCGGTCACACGAAGAGCTGTTTCCGAGGAAAAAGGTTTGTCCGTCTTCCCTTTAATCTCTGCAGGCGGGCTCCGTGGCGGGGGGCAGCCAGGTGACACGTACGTGGGGCCAGGGGAGGGAGCCCGCAGGTGGGAAACTGCGGCATCTCCTGCGTGTGTTCCTGCCGTTTGGTGGCACCGGCTCACCAACGACTGCACCCTTGTCTCCATCTTCCTGTCCGGCGGACAGAGCTGGCCTTGAGGCCCTGATGTGCCTTCCCTGCTACCGGTTTTCTAAGTCTGGCAGTTTGTACTGCCCTCTTTGGTAATGGGGCCACCAATACCATCAATAACTTGATCGGACAAGCATGTCAGCTGCATATCGCTTGTTAGATGCACGTTCTAGTCTGACAATGGTAGCCCACCCTAAGGTTATATTCCTCTCTACTCGCTCCATCCAGTGTGTATGTGTGTGTGTATATATGTATTATACAGCCCATAAACCTCTATCAGTTACTAGATCCTTAGCGTTTTACTAAATTTCCAACTACTCGAGTAGCTCCATGTCTCGGTCACTCTTCATGATTATTCGACTTCACCACTCACTAAAAGTACCCTCGCGGAGCGCCTGGGTGGCTCAGGCGGTTAAGCGGTTAAGCATCCGACTGTTTCAAGTCATGATCTCATGGTCTGCGCGGGTTCGAGCCCGCGTGGGGCTGTGCGCGGACAGTGCGCGGGATTCTCTTTCCTTCTCTCTCCCTGCCCCTCCCCCACTCGCGCGCATGCTCTGTAGCTCAAAATAAGGAGACTTAAAAAATGCCCTTGCCATGATTACCAGTGACCTGCTAGTTGGCAGATCCAACCCAATACTTTAAGAAAGTCATCTCCGCTGCAGCCATCCTGATTATCACTCCGCCCTTCGCGGTCTCACAAATACCCGTGGCATGTTCTCCATGATTCTTCCCTTTGCTTTCTGGGCCCCATTCCTCTGCTTGTGATTCTTCCCAGTGACCAAATGTGTATGCTCTTCAGTCCAGAGATCCTCCTTGAGCCTTCTCTTCCAGACTGTTCCATGGATAGTAAGACATCCAGGCACCCAGAAAAGAACCGAGTGTCCACTAAAAAGTAGCAGAATGGGCCGCCCCAAAACATGGCGCCTCGGCATAAGGATTATTTGAGCTAAAGACACTTGGAAAACAGCAGATGCGAGAACGAGGCTCTGACCTTCGCATTTCCCCCCGAAAGCAGAGAAAGCCCCAGGTGCTCGTCCCCGCAGCAGGAAGAGACGCGCACTTAGCACCGGAAATAAGGAGTCCTGGCAGAGACATCTGTACAAACATTGTTGAAAGAACTCTTCCTCGCCCCCCCTTGTATTTTTGTTGTTATTTCGTGAATACTAACCTGCGTTCACCCTAGTGTGTAAGCGCTTAGCACAAGACTCACTTTGTGGGTCTTCATTTTCCCAATAAGTCGCCCATGGACACGTAAAAACATTAAATAACATTTGTATGTTTTTCTGCTGTTTCATGTGTTTCACGCCAGCGTAATTCTCAGGACCGGCCAGAGACCCCAAAAGGGTGGAGGGAAGTTATGCCTCTCCTCCGCGGCCTTCCAATCCCATTCTCAGGGCTTTTGTGTGAGCAGCGTCCTCACGGATCTCCGCCTGCCTCCTGCCCCGCTATGCTCCCTCCACCTGCTGCAGAGACCCGAGTGACGGACACAACCCATCATCCCACCTGGGCCCAACTACAAACCATAAAAAGCCTTCCCTGGTTCTCCTAACATCTGCGGAATGAAGTCCAAGTTTGGCTTCACCTGGCACCGGCTCGCCTGCACAGGCTCATTGCCAAGCGCCCCCCCCCCCAACCCCCATTGAGATAGCTGAGAAAACAGAACAGCATCTGGGACTTGGAATTTTGTTTTCATCTGCAGTCTCGTTTACATACACTGCTTCTTCGCCCATAAAGAATCTTCAGCTTTTCTTGGACGTCTCCAAGGATCTTCTTCCTCCACTGTTCTTAGGTTGTCTGGCTGGGCCCTGTACCTAAGACTAAGAAAACACAGCCTAAAGAGGAAAACACAGAAGCCGTGTCTGTGCCTCACAGGTACACATAAGAGCACTCAGTGGTGAGTAACTCAAAGGGGAAGTTAGAGTTTGGGGGTGTCGTACCTAACGTAGTAGGGGACAGGGCGGGAAGAAGGGCCCTTCCAGAAAAGCAAATGACTTTTTGAAAGATAAATGGACCCGAAAGGAAGAGCTGGCAGATGCGACAGTTTCTGACAAAGTCTGTCCGGGTGCGGTACCAATTTCTCATTTCCAAAAAGACACCGGAGCTGCTGCCGAGGAGGGGATGGACTTAGGACAGCCGAGTTATTTGGGGAGGTTCTGCTGATAGGGAAGGAAAGATTTCAGGAACTCAAATGCTGTGTATTCATCCTTACGCTTTGTATGAGTGCTTCTAGAAAGCGGCCTATTTTGGGGGGCATATCCTGATCCCCTTCACCCCTGTAAGAGTCCCTTTCGGGAGAATTTCACCGGATTCTCCCAGGCAAGAAAACACGCCCCTCCACACGTGTACCTACCACGACTCCAGAGTCCCCTATCCGACCTCGGCGCTACGACACGCGTCAGCAGCTGTTGGTAATGAGGGATGCCTGTTCTCCTCTCGAGATTTCTGGAAGGCTGGGACAATATCTTCATCTTGATACTCTCAGGACCCAGAGAAATTATTAGTACATATAATTCACTTAGTAAATATTTGTGCAATGACTAGAAACGAATAAGCTATCAAACGCCACAAATAAACTTTTATACGAATTGCTCTCCTTTAACTAACATTACCTGCCCCCCTGGAACTTCTTCCTCTCTTACCATTGTCCTTTATGCAAATGTCAGGCCGTGAGGGCCAGTCACCACTGTGGACTTTTAAGATGCAGATTGGAAGTCCTTCATGTGTCCTGAAAACAATCTGATGGACCCCAACCTGCAGGTATAAAATAGGTGTGCCTCCCGTTTCCTGTTGTTACGGACACATTTAATATCCACCTTTCAAAGAAGATAATTTTGCCCAAAGTTTTTGCACAAAAATGCCCCTTTCATAAGTGCAAAGTGACCAGATTTCCATGACTACCTGGGGGGTGGAGAGGAGGGGGGGGAACCATTTGGTTTCTTTTTGTTGTGTTGTTGTCGTAATGTTTATTTTTCAGAGAGAGAGAGAGTGCCAGCAAGGGAGAGGCAGAGAGAGAAGGAGACAGAATCTGAAACAGGCTCCAGGCTCCGCCCTCCGACATGGGGGCTTGAACTCACAAACCACAAGTTCATGACCTGAGCCAAAGCGGACACTGAACCACCCAGGCTCATGTTTGGTTTCTTAAGTGTGATGCCAAAAAACCTTTCTTTTCGGTTCCATAGCTAGGGTTCATCTTACCTACAATGTAAAATTTCCTAACAGTGTATGGTATTATATTTTTAGCAGACTCACTAATACAGCATGAAAAATAGCTATTGCAACAGATCTTTAATGAAAATACATCATCAAATTAATCCAAATGACTTGGAATGAAAATGATATGTCTATTCAGGGTATTTTAACAAGGTCTGTTTTTACAGATTTCTCTCCATCTCAGGCCCCGTCTCTGGGGACAAGAATGTTCTTTCCTCCCGGGACAGGGAATTTTATCGCATGGGGAGTTTTTCTCCTGTTTTCAGGAAGAAAAAGGAAGGTCAGGGCAGTCTTTTTGCATCTGCTGTGTTGCAAGTGCCTCCGCAGAAAATAATCAGTATGTTGGTTATCAAATCAAATTGATTCCATTTGCAATCTCGAAGCAGCAGACATGGAGGTGGCAGGCTCGAAACCCCCAGGAGGCAAGAAGGCTTTATTCCTTGTTGCGATCAAGGCACACAGATCATGCCCAGCCCAGCCCCTACAAGGATGCCCGGGCCTGATGCCCAGAGCCTGGGAATACGTTCCCTTACCGAAAAGGACGTTGCAGATGGAATTAAATGGAGGGCCTGGGGTGGGGCTCCTGGGTGGCTCAGTTGGTTAAGAGTCCAACTCTTGATTTTGGCTCAGGTCATGATCTCACCGTTTGTGAGTTGGAGCCCCATGTCGGGCTCTGCGCTGACAATGTGGGGCCTGTTTGGGATTCTCTCCCCCCCCCCACCTCTTCCTCGCTCTCTCTCTCTGCTCCTCCCCATCTCCTCTTTCTCAAAAATAAATAAACATTTAAATGGAGTGTCTGGAGACTAGGAGATCTTCCAGATTACACAAGCGAGCCCCGTGCGACACAGGATCCTTGTGAAAGGACGCATGAGAGTCACAGAAGAGAAGTGGCCGCGCGAGCAAAGACTGGAGCCCCGGGCTTGGCAGACACAGAAGGGGCCACCAACCAAGGGATGTGCGTGACATCCAGAAGCCGAAACAGGCAAGAGAAAGAATTCCCCTCTAGACCTTTGCGAAGGAATGCGGTCTTACCAACACCTCTGGTGTAACTCCTTAGACCCACTCTGAGCTCTGACCTCCAGAAGCGTAAGCAAATAAATTTCGGGGCTCTTCTTAAGCAACAAGACTGTGTCTATGTGATAGAGCAGCCAGAGGAAACAAGTCCGAGACTAGTAAACCCTAGCTGAGTTTCCCAGAGTGAAAATCAGTTTCTGTCCCCGCCCTCCCCTGCACCTTCGCCTCAGGCCGACTCAGCCCACGGGAGCGGCCCACGGAGCGGCCCCCCAACGCGGCTCTGCGCTTACACCCACTCCCGCCTCCATGGAAGTGCCGAGGTCATTTCTCCAAAGGGACTCTTTCGACACCTAAAACCTAAACCAGATCGCGTTCCTCCTCTGCGTGAATTAAATCCCAAATGCTTACCAGCATCTGCAGGATCCTATTAGCCGGGGACCCTGGCTGCCTGGCCTACTTTGCTCTGAGTGAGCTGCCCGTGGGCTGGGCGTCCCCTCCTTTGGCTGTTTCCTCCAGCCACCCCGGCTGCCCTTGGGTTCCGGGAACACACAATGCTCACCTTGAGACGTCCCTCTTTGCAGGTCCTCTCTGGAGCTTCTCGAACCCGAACTCGGATCTCCAGTACACCGCGATCCCTCCAGGAGGGCCTCCCGGCTGTCAGGTCGGAAACCACAGCGCACTCCCCAGCGACTCGCTGTGACGTCACCCAGTTCATTGCCTTCACGACACTGCTCCCTGTCTGAATCACCATCTCTGGGCGTCTGGTGCCGTCTGTGCCCCCTCGGCAGTACCTAGCACAGTACCTGCACATAGTGGGTGCTCAGGACATCTGGTGTGCACTGAATAAAAGGAGAGGCACTGTCCCTACGGGAGACCCCGCTCCTTCTCCTCTTAATGTCTCCTACCTGCAATGCTGTGATCACAGTATGACCAAGTCCCTCCCCAAGAATATCAGTGTAGCGTACCCAGCAGTTAAGATGAAAACCATTGGGGGCACCTGGGTGGTTCAGTTGGTTAAGCAACCGACTTCGGCTCAGGTCACGATCTCACGGTTCATGAGTTCGAGCCCCGCGTCGGGCTCTGTGCTGACAGCTCGGAGCCTGGAGCCTGCTTCAGATTCTGTGTCTCCTTCTCTCTCTCTGACCCTCCTGTGCTCATACTCTGTCTTTCTCTAAAAAATAAATAAACATTAAAAAAAAAATTAAAAAGATGAAAACCATCAGCTTTGGAGAAAAACGAGTTTTAAATCTTTACCATTAGTCTAATTCAACCACAATCTAGAAACAAATGGATGGTTCCCATTGAAGCAGACCCGTAGTAATAAGACCACAGGCTTCTCAGAAAACCTGGCGAGGTGACCCTACTTAGACAAGTCACCTAACCTCTCTCGACAGCTTTTGTAAAGACTGAAGTCGTCTGCACTTTCTGAGGCCACAACTCGAGCCATAACATCCATTTCAGTTTAATAGGTAGCGTTCTCATTCATAAATTGCTCCGAGCGCAGTTTGAATGGAGCCCTTTCTCCGAACGGCCTAAGCACTTGTTACGAAACTAAAATGAAATCCATGAGGCTAAAAATCCTTAACGATCACTCTGGGCTCTCACCAAAGGTAAGTTCTGTTATCTGAAAGACCTTTCTGCGGGCCATGGCAAACATTTGCTTACCAAACATTTGCTCTTGCCATCTTCCTCTGAGTGGTCTTCCTTCCCACCGGAGCTCCAGACCCCACCCCCTTCTCCTTAGCTCAGGACGGCATATATAAACCTCAATTACCTAACGGCCGGAGAATCTCATTTTTATGGGGGTCCCGTATGTATGAAATTTGTGGTTCTCCTTTATTGTCTTATGGAACCAGCGAAAGAACTAGAAGAGAAGGGAAGCGTTTTCCACCCCTACAGGTTGCTCTGTGACACGCATAACACAAGGGCCCAGTCACCCCACTTCTGTCTAGAGTGGGGAGCTGCAGAAACCGTGGAGGGGAGGATTAAGGCCCTATGGGATGGAAAAGTCAGGGAGCCATTCCACTGAATGACGTGCGTGCTGCCAAGGTAGCAAAGAGCAGGTGGAAAGACAGACAGAGAACAGAGGGTCCCATGGGCGCTGCCTCTTCCGGGGACCTAAGCCGATTCTGTGCCTGTCCTCAGAGTGGCAGCACGTTCCCGACCAGAGTGGGAGGTACGAGAACACTGTCCTGATTCAAAACTCTCCTCTCCCTTCTCTTGGAGAATTGAGGATGCTTTGGGGTGTCAGAACTAAAACGTAAGAGAAAACTTAATTTAAAACATAGGTGATCACCACGCATCATGGCTCACATGGGTCAAACTACGGTTTAGAGATAAAAACTCAACTCGCACACACTGCGTAATCAAACCCTACTTTAGGGATTTGTTTGTTTTTATACTTTCCAAATGTTACGCTTTCCAAGATCTCAGACTAGCAAAGAGAGAAGCCAAGACTCAAGCCATGTCTGTCTGACGCCAAAACCGTCACGACCACTCTGTGGGGCAGGCATCACTATCCCCACTTTATAGACAGGTCCCTGAGGCACAGAGAGTGACTTCTCACACAACAGTAAGTGTTAGAGCCCTACTTTTAAGGCGGTCACCCTGGCTCCGGTCTACTGTTCAAACTCTGTCATACTCTATAATCACCCAAAATATCCTGGTGTCTATGGGAAAGTCGATTGAAAAGCTTACCTTTGATGGAAAAAATAAAGTCACAGTGGGAACAGGCAGGTCCTAGAAAGAATTTTATTAAGAATAACGGCTCCACAGTTCCGCAATCACCTCGCTAGCGGCAGCTTGGCTAGGACCTTACCAGTAAGTCCGGTACACGCTTATCTGAAACGGTACACGCTTATCCGAAACAGAGTATGTTCATATTAAAACGCATGTACGAACTGGAGGAAGTTATGAAAAAAAAAAGTACACAATAGAGAAGTCAAAGCAGAAGCAAAAAAACAAATTATATGATTCACATAGTGCGAGGGATATAAAAATAACTACATCCAAACTTGAAAATACATTTTAAATTTTCTAAATGCAACCCTGAATTAACACCTATTTTTGAAGTTTTGTTATGTCCAGTTTCATTTTTTTGTTTGTTTTTAAACTTAAGACACACTTTGGAGTGCCTGGGCGTCTAACTTAGTCCAGGTCATGATCTCAGTTTGTGAGTTCGAGCCCCACATCGGGCTCTCGCTGTCAGCATAGAGCCCGTTTCCCATCCTCTCTTCCCCCACCCCTCTCTCTCTCTGCCCCTTCCCCACTCACTCTCTCGAAAATAATAAATACATTTTGGAAAAAATTTTCTGAAGAAAGAAATAAAAAAATAGACCCAGCAAACTCAAGAAAATCTTTCACCTGTCCCTTAACTCAACAATTTTAGGTCGGGGGTCTGGCCCAGAAAGACAGCTATTAGCAGAGATAATTTTTTAGCTGAAATACCTATCTGTAAGTTGCCCTGTTTCTCTTTGAAGCCCCCGCTCCCTATTCCAGTAGCTCAGGGTGGCCTACAAATTTCAGCTGACAGGGCTGCCCGGATGGCTCAGTCGGTTGAGCATCTGACTCTTGATTTCAACTCGAGTCACGATTTGTGAGATCACCACACTGGGCTCTGTGCTGAGTGTGAAGCCTGCTTGGGATCCTCTCTCTCCCTCTCTCTCAAGATAAATGAGGGGCGCCTGGGGGGCTCAGTCAGTTAAGAATCCGACTTCGGCTCAGGTCATGATCTTGTGGTTTGTGAGTTCAGGCCCTGCGTTGGGCTCTGTGCTGACAGCCCAGAGCCTGGAGCCTGCTTTGGATTCTGTGTCTCCTTCTCTCTCTGTTCCTCCTCCACTCGCATTCTCTCTCTCTCTCTCTCTCTCTCTCAAAAATAATGATTAAAAACATTAAAAAAAAAGATAAATGAACACACACTTAAATGAATGGATGGATAAATAAAACAAATCTCAACGGACAGACTTATCCATGGGTCTCATATTCTGATGGGGCTCCCACACATAGGTAATTAAGTTTGTTTTTCTCCTGTTAATTCGTTTCTATACAATTTACAGCCAAAGAACTTATGAGGGTTGAGGAGAACGGTTTCCTCCCCAATAGCTTTTCTCGCTAAGCATCATGCCCTTGAGATCCATGCGGGCCGTTGCCTGGATCACTAGCCCCCCCCCCCCCCCTTGAATCTCCGAGGAGGATTCCAGCGGTGGATGCATGAGGACTTATTTCACATTCACCCACGGAAAGATATGAAGTGGTTTCTAATTCAGGGCTACTGCAAACAGAGCTGTCATGAACTTTCTTTCATGAACGTACAAGTTTTTGTTTTGCCCTTGCCCCTGGGAGGAAGTTGGGAGTTCCCATTGCTGACGCCCGTACAACCTGACTGCAGGTCCAAATCTGCCTGGCTCTGGGGTTTGTCATAGGATTCTGAATTCTTTGAGCAAAACTGGGAGCTGTCGCCTCCTTGGTTGAGGATTAATAGATCATCCGCCCCCACCTGGGAAAGGCCTGAGGCCGGTCTTAGAGACTACGTGGTTCTCATAGAGGGTGCAGACACACTGTACACAATCTCAAGTTTTCAGTATGAGCTACAAGCTGATCTCCGGGGGACTGAACATGCTTAGCTCTTACTCCTGGCCCCAGGGTGGGTGCAGTGGCCATGGCCCAGGTCTACCAGAGGCTGCACGGGGAACTCTGGAAATGCTGTGGAACCCAGGTGTGGGGTGCCGGCACCGACACAGAAAGGCTGACGGTCTTCGCTAGAGGACGTATTGCTCAGGAAAGAAATGGACTGCCACCAAGCTGCTCTCACGCCCCACTCAGCACGGCTTCTGGGACATCAGTGTGCGCATGCCCGACCAAACACTGTAACCGACCAGGAGGCTTCCTGGCATTTCGGAGTGAGACCAGGAAGCCCACGCCTGGGCTGGTGTTAATATGCCCATCTGTCTGCATCAACCGCCGCCCTCTCAGATAGGCCCCCAGCCAGCTGCGAGTCCGGTTCTGACCGGATGCTCTGTAAACTTCCCAAACCGGAGCAATCACTCAGGATTGGATACAGAACTTACTGCTACCTTACTTAGTAGATCGTATCAGCGAAATACACCAATCCAAGGCGGTTTCATGAGCCCCTCCTTACGCCCCCATTACCGAGGCCTGGAAGGAAAAGCCAACACATGTCAAACACCCGCCGCGGGAGGATGCAGTCCAAGAGGCCGCAAAGCGCGCACGCGGGCTCCTCAAGGGAAGGAGTGAGGAGTTTGGCGTGGGTTCAGGCGGAAGCCAGAGCAGGGAGCTGCGCAGCCCGCCCCGCGAACGGGCGCCAGCGCCGCGCAAGTTCCGTGCTGAATGCCGCCGCCCCCAGCGGACCTCCCACACCGGAAGGGGGGGAATACGCAGAGGGGAGTGCCGAGACGCGACTACCAAGGACACAGCTCTTCAAACTGAAAATGAAAGTGGCTCTGAAAAGAGCCTTTGGGTTTAAGGTTGGCGATCCTTCGTTAAGGAGAACTTACGCGCGCTCCCCGCGAATGCGGCGCGCCAGCTGGATGTCCTTGGGCATGATGGTGACGCGCTTGGCGTGGATGGCGCACAGGTTGGTGTCCTCGAAGAGCCCCACCAGGTAGGCCTCGCACGCCTCCTGCAGCGCCATGACGGCCGAGCTCTGGAAGCGCAGGTCGGTCTTGAAGTCCTGCGCGATCTCGCGCACCAGCCGCTGGAACGGTAGCTTGCGGATCAGCAGCTCGGTGGACTTCTGGTAGCGGCGGATCTCGCGCAGGGCCACCGTGCCGGGCCGGTAGCGGTGCGGCTTCTTGACGCCGCCGGTGGCCGGCGCGCTCTTGCGGGCCGCCTTGGTGGCCAGCTGCTTGCGCGGGGCCTTGCCGCCCGTGGACTTGCGGGCTGTCTGCTTCGTACGAGCCATTGCGAGAGGATGCAAACGCGGCTTACAACTGAAAGTGCTTTTGCGCGGGCTCGTATTTATAAAGGCAACGTCCTCCTGATTGGTCCGAATCTTCAAATTCCGCGCGGTGAATTAAGTAACCTGATGGGCCTGCTGATTGGCTACCAGGACTCACTTTAGAAAGTCTTGTAACACTGAAATGTACTTACCTTCTCAGAGTTCTCCGTCCTTTTTTCAGCCTATATTAATGTTTCACGATACCTTAACTGGCTTTGTTTTAATCCTCTTATTTGGAATTGAACTTGGAATCAGAGGAAAATGAAAACTCTACAGTTCTGAGCGGTTTCAAAAGCTCTCGATCTGAACGTGATTGATCCAGTTCGGTTTCGTCTTTTGTCGTTTCTGAAAGCTTCGGACCTTGAACTAACGTTTTATATTAGCAATGGAGGCGCATATTCCATAACTACGAACACACCGACAACCATTGGCATCACTTCCGCTCTGTTCCCAGGGAACATAAAAGTCGCACCGCTGTTGAAATGTGATGATCCTTCGATTCGTGAAAAAGCCTAAATGTTGCCGACTTTGATCAAACCAAACTGGTAATACCATGGGACAATTTTTAAAATATTTCAATACTTAGCTAATTTTTGCGTTCTTTTTATTGCATTTAGTAACCGGGTAGCTGCAATTTAGCAGGAAGACAGCGTCATAACTTTCTGTCAGGTTTTTGTCTCTTTAGGTCGGGATCTAGGAAGACACAATTCTCATAAACCGGTTCTACTGACAAGACATTAAACTTTTGCAGTTTTGAAAAGGGAAACTTTCTGGTGGTGGAGAAAAGGGTCTAGAGTTGCTTTCACACAAACAGCCAATCAAAAAGTAGATTTGAAATCACCTTATTTGCATAGGATGTTTCTACTGGCTGATTTGCTCCAATCAGGAGTTAAGAGGGATTAAGCCGCTATTTGCATACAAGCCATATAAAAACAGGTCAACCCAGCCATCAGCTTTCAGTCTGCTAGTCTTACTTGCTAGATTTCTGCGTCATGCCTGAGCCAGCCAAGTCGGCCCCCGCCCCGAAGAAGGGCTCCAAGAAGGCGGTGACCAAGGCGCAGAAGAAGGACGGCAAGAAGCGCAAGCGCAGCCGCAAGGAGAGCTACTCGGTGTACGTGTACAAGGTGCTGAAGCAGGTGCACCCCGACACCGGCATCTCGTCCAAGGCCATGGGCATCATGAACTCGTTCGTCAACGACATCTTCGAGCGCATCGCGGGCGAGGCGTCGCGCCTGGCGCATTACAACAAGCGCTCGACCATCACGTCGCGGGAGATCCAGACGGCCGTGCGCCTGCTGCTGCCCGGGGAGCTGGCCAAGCACGCCGTGTCCGAGGGCACCAAGGCCGTCACCAAGTACACCAGCTCCAAGTAAACTTGCCAAGTAAGCGTCTTGTTACCCAACCCCAAAGGCTCTTTTCAGAGCCACTCAATCTTTCACATAAAGAGCTTTAGTCCTGAATTAACTGGTTGGTAGTATTAGGGAAGAGCTTTGTGGCCATTGAAATGCCAATCTCCGTCTTTACAATCCCATTCTGGTTGTGTTCTTGGAACAAGGATGGTTTTAGCAAGCATAGAGTAGAAAAACTTGTTTTGAAAACAGAAGGCAGTGTTTAGCTGCTCGCCTATTAGGAATTTCAAAAAATGAAATTACCTTGGCCGAGTTTTCGCCAGGGCTTGTAACTGACGAATCTTAGGTTGTCCGGAGCAGTCTAGACAAGTTGTATAGATCTACTAAAGAGTAACTCCAAACTTTAGTTGTTAGTACTCTGCAAGTAATTGAGGCATTGCAGGCTTCTTTGAAAAACTAAGCAGGATTTGTAAGAGGAAGGAGGTCAAGAAGTAGCAGCGAACAGCCTGGAAACATCGCCTCTTATTTTTCAGTCATGTCTGGCAGCCATCGCAGAAGCCAGGCTGGGGCACTCTTCCCTTAAAGATGCTTGATGGGAATCGCTAACAGAATACAATGTCACCTATACATTTACAAAATACCGTGAGACTAATGTCAACCAGAGCCCTTCAGTTACTGTCCTCACTTTTGATGAGTCCACCCTGCTAGGCATTTCCCTGTTGGATCAGAGACTGTGGAACAGAGAGGGTGGTGGTTAGTGCACAGTATTCTAGGATCACAGATCTGAGTGTGCCTAAAACTCTTCCCTAAATGACGTGCTGATGGAAGGACTAGGGCTCTGAGTTTATTCGTTCATTTACTGAGAGCCTCAGAAAGCGAGCTTCAGAAAATGTCAGGTACTTGGGGAAGAGCGGACTGAGCAGGATAGAAAATCTTTGACCTCCTAGGGCTCCGAGTCCAACATGGACATTTAAATAGGAACCTCACAGACCAACAGAAAGGGCAGACCTCTGTCTGAAGGTCACCATAGCATTGCCAAAAGTTCAACGGATTTCATCTTGAGTCAGACGATGGCAAGGGAAGAGAGAGGGCTAAAGAGAGAGAAGAAGCGATGAGCAGAAAAACGCATGCAGCGTTTGTATTTATGGACTAGAGCTAACGACAGGGGCTATATATTCATCCTTTTCATCTGGCCACGGTTCATTTTTGGTTCGCAGGGATTGTGTGGAAGTTCTGTGCCTTCTGAAATGCAGAAAGGAACGCTAGCATAGATCTCGTCCAGGAATCCTCTTATGGATGGTGTTTATGTACACCCCTGGGAGTGACGGACACCCTAAAATAGTCACTGGTTAAGGTAGATAAAAGTCGGTTTCTCTCTCATGAATAGGTGTAGCTCAGGCCTGGGATGGGGTCTCCTCAAAGAGCTCATCTCCCCTCGTGTAATGTGCGTTAGCTCTGTTATTGGAGAATGTTCTCAAATATACTCTGCTATTGAATTCTGTGGAGGGCCAACACAGGACCAACAAACTGGACGGCTGAAACTTACAAGAAATGTTAAGTAGGTAATTCCTAAGTGAGAAACGTTTAAGAAGTGTTAAATGGGTCAGCAAGCAGTTTTATGAGATGGAGACAAAATTCAAAAGCTGCAGTTACTAAAACTCATAAATGTGTTGCCTGTAAGACGTGTCACACAGAGAAAGTAAGCAGAGCTCGCATGCTACATGGAGTGGGAAGAGACGAAAGAAGCGAGAAATGCCAATATTTATAAGCCACCAAATATTTATGGGGTCCTCAGTGTTTAGTCTTAAATTTGACCACCCATTGGTGACTTCCACTTTAGCCCCATTTGCTTTCTGCAAACAAACACCCACATAAAGGGCATGTCAGCTTGCGATGTCAAGGGCAGCCAATACGGAGGCTGTGTGCCCAGAAATGGCCTGCCTGGTAGTATATTTGAACACATGAAGGTGGGGCATCTCGGTGCCTCAGTCCGTTGAGTGTCCGACATCGGCTCAGGTCAAGGTCTCAGGGTTCATGAGTTTGAGTCCCAAGTTGGGCTCTGCCAGCTCAGAGCCTGAAGCCTACTTTGGATTCTGTGTCTCCCTCTTTCCCTGCCCCTCCCCCCCTCAAAAAACATTAAAAAAAAAAGAAGACATGAAGGACATTTCCTACCCTATTATTTTAGCTGTCATTCTTATATCTTGTAGTCCAAGATGTCTACTCTAGCTACAACTATCTCGATCACATCCTATCCAGGAGAAAGGGGCACCCCACTGTTTATTGAAATCCTGAGAATGGTGTAACCCTGCCTTTGCTTATATACTATTGGTCAAAAGTACTAATATTTGCTAATATACTATTGGTCAAAAGTAGCCACACGAGCTACAAAAGAAGCTGGGGGAGTGACATTCCTACATAAGAAAGGAAAGCCAGCTTCAAGGAGCAACTGTGTGGCTGTCCCTGCCACAGCTCTTTCCTAAAGACAGTATTTAAAAAAGAGGGAGACTGATGAGTTCTTGTGTCTGCAGGAGGACCCTGGAGCTTCCTGGTACAACACAAATGGTCAGTAAATATTGGCAATAATTGCTTCAGCTGAGAAGAAAACAAAGTGGAGCAAGTCTAGTTAGAACCCAATTGCCTTTTTGAGATGAACAGTGCTCGCGGCCACTGGGAACCCCAGCCGGGGGTGTGCGATCATCACGGGGCTTGGAAGGTGGAGGGAGGCCAACAGCATCAGACTCAAAGCCCGTGACTAAAGTCAGGTCGAGTTTGGAGTCCAATGACACCCCACTGGTTTTCTTGTACCTTCCGAGTGCAACCATCCGGCACACGAGTGCCAGCCCTACCTGCCTCAGTCCTGACTTCTGTGCTGTCTTTTACCTTGGTGGATTTTCTCAACTCATTCTGAACATAGAACCACTAGGGTAACATTCTTTATACACCAAACCCCCCAGAAGAGTCAGTCCTCACCTTTTGTTCTAGAAAGTTCTGCTCTGTCATTTGGAAATGCCCTGACATGTTCCTCAAAGCCTCCCGCGCTTGAAATGCGTGCCTCACTCGCTGTCTATCCCTCAATCAAACCACAAAGGTGAACCAGGCATGGGCTCTTATCCAGGACATGAAATAGTGTCTCGTGGGGGAAATAATAATGGACATGACCACAGAATAGCAATAAAATGTGCTTAAAATTGGAGGGATTTGAGGCCCACCACTTGGGCTGAAATTTGTTCCTTCGTTTACCAGCTGGGTGACCCTGGCCCTTATGCAGGACCATTCGGTTTGTTTGTGTATTTTTTCTCCTGAAAAATGATGACCGTGGTTATTTGGAACCTCGAATCTCTTCCGTTTTATTTTAAATAAACTGTCACGCAATAGTACTCTTCCTTGAATCAGACTGCCTGTCCCCCATGAGCTTAACCCTCGTCTGTTCCTGCCCTTGCCTCTTGGATTCACCATCCTAAGTGTGTGCTCGGGAACCTGGAGTGATACTTTTCAGGAATATGAAAAACATGCGAATCGATTTCTGAATTCCCCTGGAAACTGCAGCTTGAGAAAACAGAAGGCCCTGGCTCTCTCTAGCGGGTTATCAGACCAAGACCCAAAATAGGCTCCCGACCTAGGACCTGTTCGCTCATCACTGTCCTTTATGCTGTGGAATGACCTTCTCACAGACGCCTACCGGCCTCCCCCCTCCCAGGCTTCCCGCCTCTGCTCAGGGGCAGGTTAGTGGGGGGAGGCTTCCCCACCCGCCCTGTGTAACACTACACCCCTCCCCCACCCCTCCCTCCCCCTCCCCGGCAGCCCTTAATCTTCTTGGCCTGTTTCTTCCGCTCTTTAGTCTCTTTACCTACCAAAATACTGTATTTGTTTATTTTTGTTTATTTCCTGTCTCCCACAACGACAGGACAATGTCAGTGAGCTCCGCCCGGAGGGAACTCCCGTGTCTTCACTGCTCTATTCCCGGCACCTCCAACAACGCCGGGCACATTGTAAGCTCTCAAAAAGTCTTTGGTGGGTAGTCAGATAAAGTAAAATTAAAATCTGCACGTACCACCCGATGGTCATGCATTCTCTAGCCCCAGAGACAAAATCCGTGCCTGAACTCTACAAATGAGCACGTGTGTGGGGTTCACCTCATATGCTTCAAGTTCTTCAGTTCCTCCTGGTTGTATTTGGGCCCATAACGGCCCCTAACCCACAGAGCGATTGTGTGGATGACATAAAACGATCTATGCAGGCACCAAATTACACTTTTGAACGGATGAAGTCATGGCTCTTTTACCGCCTGGACAATGCCCGAGACAGGTATTGTGAACGTCTCTATTCGCCAAATGGCCTAACGGAGACGCAGGTGCCACCCAGAGCTGGGAAGCGGCCATCGGCGGCCGCAGGGCCGGCCGGAAACACTGCGGCTGACGGTTGCGTTCGCCCGTCCAATACAGCTGGGGGTCTCACCCCTGTTCCCGACACGCGAACCCCTAGCCTAGCCCTCCCCGAAGCCACCCGCGTCTGTGTTCTTGAATTTGCAATTCAAATAAATGGAGATTGTGACCCGAGGGTGAACGTTTGGCCCGCGGCCACAGAACTAGCAAAGGCGAGTACCAGGACCCGAATTGCGTTTCACCCCTAGCCCGCACAGACTCTCCCGCTGCTCCCTCGGTGTAAAAACGCTCAGGTTCGGCTTCCGGGTGCGAGGTCTGGAAGGAAAGAAAACTGCGCCCTGAACTTTGGTCCTGAGGCACAACCGGGGCTACCTAAGTGCCACACAGAACCTGCTTCACTGAGACACAGACAGACATTCCCCTGTTCGAGGCCTCCCGAGGCCTCGCATCTCAGAGCTAAAGTCTGCAAAGCCCCCTACTTGACCTTGGTCTTTTTCTCTCTCTGCCTCCATCTCTTCCGGTTGTGCCCTCTGCAGGCGGCCAGGCCCCGCCCGCCTCCCCTCCCCTCCCCTCCCCTCCCCTCTTCCCTCCCCTCTCCCCTCCTTTCAAGGCTGTGCTGAAATAGGGCTTCATAGGTCGCCTTATCTAAATTTCAACTCCCCACGACGCTCCTGACTGCACCTTTATTTTCCGCCTCACCGTCTACCTAGACGCACCTGTGAGCTCCACCAGGGCCGGCAATTCCGTTTTTGTTCTCCGAGTGTATTCCCCGTGCACAGAACACCTAACGCCTTGTAAACTCTCAACAACTGGGGGTGGCGTAAATAAATTTTTAAACTCATCAATGTCGAGCGATGTTTGTTGGGGGAATCATCGCGGCATCATAATTAGACTTTAAAATGGTGGACGTGTTTTTAGATATTGAGAGCGGAATGACACGATTTTCTTTGCAAGGACCAAGGCAGGGGGGTGGAAGGGATACAGATAAACTATGTTTGGCTACTGTTGATGGTGTCCAAGCGGGTGCAGGGTATACAGAGTTTATCAAACTGTTATTTCTACTTTCATATATTCTGAAATGTCACCTAATGAAAAAGTTTAAAAACTGAAAATAGTGGAGGCAGAAGATAGATTGATAAGCAAAGGCCATGGAGAAAGACCAGGTGAATATCCGAACAGCGCTCCGTGCCTGGTGTGAAGTATCCACAGGATACGTCCAGGAAGTCCAGGACGTTCCTCTCTGTAGCACCCCTTAAAATCTGGTATTGTCAGGGCGCCTGGGTGGTTCGGTCGGTTGAGCCTCTGACTCTTGATATCGGCTCAGGTCATGATCTCACGGTTCAGGAGCCGAAGCCCCTCATTGGGCTCTGTGCTGCCTGCTTGGAATTCTCTCTCTGCCCCCTTCCCCATACCCCAATAGTGCTCGCTCTCTCGCTCTCTCTAAAAATAAACTTTAAAAATTAAAAAAAAAAAATGTGGTATCGTCAGTTGCAGAAAGCAGCCCTGTCTCTCATCAGGCTCACATTGGCCCTATCCTCAGAAATTCCTACAAAAGCCAGGTGCTATTTGATTCATTGCAGGGAGATGAACAGTTGTCGAGCAAGCCAGAAAATCCTCTTTTATAAAATGAAAAAATAAAAAAGCAGTATACTCACTGAAAGCAATCTACCAGCTTGCTTCTACACATATGATTCCTTGCTAAACTGGGAGTGAGGAGTGAAACAGGAGCTAATCACAAGATTGGAACTTATGTAGCATCTGGTCTTGACCCAAGCTTCCTGTTCCTAGCACCCCAGTTTTACTAATACCATTGCCTAGGATCGCCCCCACAGACAACTAAAATAGTACTAGCTGGACCTCAGGCAAAGGTATTTTATACAAAACCTCCAATGTCGGTAATGTGGAATCAATCTTGAGATCACTAATCTCTAAGAAATCAAACCATTTTCCCAGGTCCTTACAATGAATTTTAATAACGGAACATTTAAGCCTGTAACAAAAAGGCTGTTTGCAAATGACTAATCCTGGTGAGTTCACAGGCAGCTTCAATGGGGCCAAGAATAGCATTTTTTAAAAATGGGCTTCCACATAAGAGACTCAAAGACTAACAAAGGGAGGGGAGAGAGGGGTGTAGGAGGGGGGAGAGTGAGTGACAGGCACAGAGGGCACTTGGGATGAGCACTGCACTGATTGTTGTATGGAAACCAATTTGACAACAAATTTTAAAAAATAAATTAAAAAATAAAATTTAGTATGAATGGGGAAAAGGTCTGTAAACAATGGCAAAGCCATTTACACAATTAAAACTGTATGATCTTTTAAGATGGTGCTCGCTAGGACAACTTACATTTTGAGACCACCAAGCAGAATTGGATTAGCCGTCAATGAAAAATACAGCCTATTTTACCCTCAAAAAAAAAAAAAAACCGGGCTTCTTAAACTGGTGTTTGTGACATGAGGTGAACTTGGTACAACGCAGATTCTGACTAGGCCTGGGTGGGACGGGAGAAACTTCAAACCATTGCCAGGCCTGAATTCTGGAATTTACGACCCCCTTCCCAGGAGCCAGAGTTACGGTCTTCATTTTGCAAGTCACCTATTCAACTCACTGCAGTCTAGGACACACCTGAAGGTGCACGGCAAAGGGAGCAGGTCCAGACCACGGCCACCGCACACCAAAGTAACAAAGTTTAGAAAGGCCTGGAGGCTCACAAGGGCAATATAGCATTAAAGCCTCCAGACTGCTAAAAATGAGCAAAGCTACAGCAACTTTACAGAAAAAGTGGGTGGCTCTTAGAAGAGCCTTTGAGTTATTGAAATCCAAGGTTGAGTGCTTTTTACGCGCGCTCCCCGCGGATGCGGCGCGCCAGCTGGATGTCCTTGGGCATGATGGTGACGCGCTTGGCGTGGATGGCGCACAGGTTGGTGTCCTCGAAGAGCCCCACCAGGTAGGCCTCGCACGCCTCCTGCAGCGCCATGACGGCCGAGCTCTGGAAGCGCAGGTCGGTCTTGAAGTCCTGCGCGATCTCGCGCACCAGCCGCTGGAACGGCAGCTTGCGGATCAGCAGCTCGGTGGACTTCTGGTAGCGGCGGATCTCGCGCAGGGCCACCGTGCCGGGCCGGTAGCGGTGCGGCTTCTTGACGCCGCCGGTGGCCGGCGCGCTCTTGCGAGCCGCCTTGGTGGCCAGCTGCTTGCGCGGGGCCTTGCCGCCCGTGGACTTGCGCGCTGTCTGCTTCGTGCGAGCCATCTCAGAAAAAGTGAAGGACGTAAGCCAAACTGACAAGCAAGGCCGAAGGCGTTGCCTTTATATATGCTCAGAAACATTCCGATTGGCCTTTTCATTTTTCAAAAGTCCCGCGCAATGATACCATTGGCTAAAGAGTGAACGACGTGATTGGTGAATTAAAACAGACTCCGATTGGATGACTTAGTCATTATTCCAACCCCCTGTAGTCTTTCTTATAGTCAGCGATCCTAGGAGTTAACCCTGTAATGTTCTGGTTCAATTTATCTCAAATTCTAAGTAAGGAATCACTTGGAGATCTGGGAAGATTACAATTTTGATAGGGGAGACCTACTTGATGGGGCGTGAGGTTCCCAGGACCACGCTTCCAGAACAGATTTATGTGTATTTTGTCTTTTCAGATGGTTGTTTTTACTGAACCGAGCCTTGGGTGGCCTAGACCGCCACTTCCTATGTTCACTCTGGGAAACCACGGATAACACGCTTCGTCCGGGAGACAAACGGGAGATCACTAGTGCGCAGCAAAATGGTAATTTGACTTCCTTACGGTGGCCAAATAGCATACTGCTTTTTTCGATTCAGATTTGGAAAAGCCTGCTCCGATTTTCGGTCCTGTAGTTTCGCTGTTTTTAAATATCTTAAGGCACTCCAGGTTACCACCTCCGTCTCCGCTCCCCCCCCACCCCACTCCCCGCCATTTCCACAGGGTTCAACTAATCCATCGTACTTGTGAAGGATGTTTTACTTGTTAAGCACAACCTAGGAAACGTAAGAGTTCCTAGCCAGGTGCGCATCAACCCATTGCTCTAAGTATCTCCCTCGGCTCTATTAAATCATTGCTCAGGTTGCTTCACATTCTGACTCCCTCTCTCTCGGCCCCTCCCCCATTCATGCGCTGCTGTCTCTGTCTCAAAAATAAACATTAAAAAGTTTAAAAAAAAAAAGGGGGGGTCGCCTGGGTGGCTCAGACGTCGGCTCAGATCATGATCTCGCGGTGGGTGAGTTCGAGCCCCGCGTCGGGCTCTGTGCTGACAGCTCAGAGCCTGGAGCCTGCTTCGGATTCTGTGTCCCCTCTCTCTGCCCCTCCCCCACTCATGCTGTCTCTGAAAAATAAACATAAAAAAAATTTTTTTTAAATAATTCATTGCTCAGGATACTAAGTTTATTCGGTGTAAATTTCGTTTCCCTAGACCCCAAACTACCGAAACAAATCATAACAGTTGAACTGTAACCAGAGACCATAACCGTTTGCTTCACAGAACATAAGAGGACTTACTAGCTTCGTGTTACAAGCTTTTTATGTGAAAGTGTGGACGGCTCTGAAAAGAGCCTTTGGGTTGGAAAACTTTTAGCTGTACACTGGGATTTGTGTAAATTCACTTGCCCTTGGCCTTGTGGTGGCTCTCGGTCTTCTTGGGCAGCAGCACGGCCTGGATGTTGGGCAGGACGCCGCCCTGCGCGATGGTGACGCGGCCCAGCAGCTTGTTGAGCTCCTCGTCGTTGCGGATGGCCAGCTGCAGGTGGCGCGGGATGATGCGCGTCTTCTTGTTGTCGCGGGCCGCGTTGCCCGCCAGCTCCAGGATCTCGGCCGTCAGGTACTCGAGCACGGCCGCCAGGTACACGGGCGCGCCGGCTCCGACCCGCTCCGAGTAGTTGCCCTTACGGAGCAGGCGGTGCACACGGCCCACCGGGAACTGGAGCCCGGCTCGCGAGGAGCGCGTCTTGGCCTTGGCGCGAGCCTTCCCTCCTTGCTTTCCCCGTCCAGACATGATAGCGCTGCGACCACGTAGCGAGAAGAAAAGAAAGCGAGGCGATCTGGCAAGAAGCTAGACTATTATAGTCTGCAGAGGTTTGGTAAAGCAGCCTATGCCGTTGCACGAACACGAATTCCAGCCAATCAAAAAGCAGGTCCAAAACAACAATGCTCCTTATTTGCATAGAACGCTTAAAGGCGAAAGGTCAAATTACTTACGGTTGAACTAAGCGGAAGAGCCAATGAGAGGTTAGGATAAAGAAGGAACCTATCAGAGGCTATGATACTGAAGAGGCCAATCAGAAGTCGTAATTCTGCAATCCCTAATTTGCATACACACCAAATAAAAAGGAGGTCGCTTGCTCGTAGGCGTATCTTCTTTGCATTCGCCTAGGACTGTGGTTTAGACGCAATGCCTGAGCCAGCGAAGTCCGCCCCGGCCCCGAAGAAGGGCTCCAAGAAGGCGGTGACCAAGGCGCAGAAGAAGGACGGCAAGAAGCGCAAGCGCAGCCGCAAGGAGAGCTACTCGGTGTACGTGTACAAGGTGCTGAAGCAGGTGCACCCCGACACCGGCATCTCGTCCAAGGCCATGGGCATCATGAACTCGTTCGTCAACGACATCTTCGAGCGCATCGCGGGCGAGGCGTCGCGCCTGGCGCATTACAACAAGCGCTCGACCATCACGTCGCGGGAGATCCAGACGGCCGTGCGCCTGCTGCTGCCCGGGGAGCTGGCCAAGCACGCCGTGTCCGAGGGCACCAAGGCCGTCACCAAGTACACCAGCTCCAAGTAAATTTACTCACTGAAACTGGAATTAACATCTTCAGGCTCTTTTAAGAGCCACCCATATTGTCACTTAAAAGAGCTGTGGCTTTCTAAACTTAGGAGAATGGGTATTTGCGCTCGCAGTAATGTTTGATTTGGTGAGTATTAGAGTCTGGGGACAAACGTTAACCTCTGGCGCGTGCGAACCACCAAGGAGCAAATCCATAAGTAGTTTTGACTATATGGTCCATTTAGCTCGGCTCCGGCGGCGGCAGCAGCTGCCCCACCTCGAGCGGTTTTTGTTTTCCCCGCTTTGGTTTCCTTTTCTCCTCCCCGTTACTTTTGGGAATAACCTGCAGGAAAACATGGAGTCTTGGTTTAGAGTGGCCCTGACTCCAGTGAGAAGAGTTAGCATTCTTGAGAAACAGAAAAAATGAAACCGCCTCTCTTGTCATTTCTGCTGGCTTGTGAGTGACTGCCGCGGCGCCTAATGGAGCGATGTGCCCTCTGCAGCTTGGCTTTTAAGCCGAAGTGCCTCTTGTAGTCGTCAAACCCACGTCGTCCTGATTACACTAATTAGCTGAAAATTTTAACGTAACTAAATATTGCCTCCTGGGAAAGTCAGGAACTCTATCCACGAGGGTTCTCTACCCGCTTTAATAAACGAGGATGAAAAAGACACAACCTAAACCCAGATAACGCGAGGAGTCCCAGAGTTCTTTCTAAACCTCACTGTGTCCTGAACAGCCTCGTCCTCAGTTCCTGCTTCATTCCCTAGGATTTTATTTTAAGGAAGAGGAGTTCAAAGGAATTTACATTTCTGGGCTTGGTTCTTCGCAAGATTTCAGCCTACCATCCCCCGTCAAAGGGAATCTCCCATTGTACAAGTGAATGACCTGAGGAATTAAGGTTAAGCAGCCCCTTAGATCAGTAAGAACTGTATGGAAATACATTACAGATATAGAAGGTAAGAATCACCTAGTAGCAAATTTAACTTCTCTGAGCGCTGTGGCGGAGAGGGGGAAAGCATGAGCATTGGCAGGGTGGGTAAAACAGCTCAAAAATTTCTTTTTCTACTTACCAGCCACCCGTCTTTTGCTACAAATGCCCCCATGGTAAATTCCCAGGAGCATTAAATAAGGGACTCAGTTTTGTCCTGGGGCTTGTGCAGATTCTCTAAGCCCCACGTGCATGAAGGCATTCCGTTCTCGCCCTCCAAAGCTGGTTTTAAGCACATTTGAAATTCATGCGTTCGTGAAAAGAAATCCACAAGCATGGTGTACGGAGGACTCCCTGAAGACAGATACGGTCCCGACAGCCTGTTTCAAGGCTAAACTGGAGTACATTTCTTAAATCTTTTGTGAGCATTTCCTGACCTCTAAAATGGGAATAGTAATTAGTACCTCCTGCATGGCATTGCTGATGACCAATAAAAGATCACAGAGAGTTTAGGACAGTACGTGCCCAGAGGAGAGTCATCCAGAATATTAGCTGTGGCTGAAGCCTCTGGTTGAAGTGGTAGGGGAGGTGTCTGTTAGCATCTGAGTCCTGAGGGCTTGGACAAGGCGAAAGTATAAAGGCACGTGACACCAGGTAGGGTGCCTCGTCTGTCGATCTAAACCCTTTCTAATAGTCTGAACCCCTGCTTAGAACCATCTCTTCACCTTGAACTCCTTTAAGGACAACCTAGTGCCTGAGGCTGTGAGACTCCCCTGCCCCTGCCTGCCAATTCAAGCATCGCGTGACTAGTTTTCCAGAGACTTCCTCATGCCTCGCCGGAACTGGGGCGGGGGGGGGTCTCATTTCACAGTAAGAGGTGGTGGATTATGAGGAAGGGACCCTGGAAACTCACACAAGGACTGTTAGTAACTTTTTATTCCTGTTTGTTCCCAAGCCGCCCGTCCTCTTTGCCTAACCTCACCGTAGCATCTGGCCGGAAGGAAGAATCGTCTTCAGAAAAGCAGCTGCACTTCTAAAGCCAGAAGAGAATCGTGAAATTCCTTCCCAGTCGAGGGAAGCCAGGGCCACCCTGGAGACTGCTGTGCTGTGGCCAACAACGTCAAACACGATCAATCTCGTTTCAGAAAAGAAGGACCCTCCTCAAAGGGAATACAGATGACCTCAAACTAAGAAATCTTTATACCAGATAAATGTGGTCCTTGATACCAAGTAAACTTAACGAACTTTTACTATGAAGGGAAACTTACTACACTGACCTTCTGCTTCTCATGTTGACACAGAATCGGGAAAAGTGGCCAGGACTAACACTATCCCTGGGTGAGCCCTGGGAAACCGCTGACTTGTTCCAGCCCCCTTCGTTTCACAGTTGAAAACAGTGTCTCTGAATCAGCTCAGCAACCAGAGACGGGGCCCGCCTTCCAGCAGATTTCTTGACGATTTCCCCTAAAATTACATCCGCCTCTCACTTCCACATGTTTTGAGCCTTATATTCTATTACGATAGGTAATCCGCACACATACTCATATTAAGAGAACATTATGAAGTAATCCGCACGATGAAAATTCTACTTGATCTTTCGTAGCCCAACGAAGCAGCCTGTAATTTTCTGCAGGCAGCCAACAAAGCAAATGTCGACCGATAGATAGAGGAATTGTGACGAATCAGGCATGACCACACAATCTAACATTGCAATGACAACAAACGAGCTTTAGCCACATGTGACACCCTGGCAACTCCGTGTTCCCTGAATAAAGCAATTCCCAGAAAGCAGATGCAACACAGTCCTGTCGCAATCCATTCAGGCTAGTCGTGCTTCGACGGACAACCCCAAGATCCCGGTGACTTACTACAATAAAGGTTTCTGTTTTGCTCATGTTAATTGACTGTGGGTCGGTTACCGCTCTAATTCCACCTGCCTTCGGCCTAAGAGCCACGCCGAAGGAAGAGAGACAGACCACACAATGGCTTGCGGAGTGACACATGTCATTTTCACTCCCATTCACTGACCATTGCGGATCACGTGAGCAAGCCTAACTGGGGCAGGAAATACAATCCTCTCACTAGATGGAGCTGCAAATGCCTGGAACAATGGGACATTCTTCCACACCTGCCATTTTTTGAGAGCAAAGACGAAGCAACAAGGCCACATACGATTTAGATTCAAATGCATGTGTGGTTTTAAAAGGATAAGAAAAAAAGGCGAGAAAATGAGACAATTCAAGATCGCGGTTATCTCCGGTGGGGTAGAAGGAGGACAAAATTAGGTCAAAGCAACTCATTGGTAATATTTGTATCACCCAGTTGGCAATTGGGTTCACTGTGGTCCTCATCGTATGATCCTTTATAGCACGTGTACGTAGTGAAGATATTCCTTTGTACACATGGAGAATTATACATTACAAAGCTGATAAGGGAAATGTACAATTTTATTGGTGGAATCACGTCACCTCCCACAAAACGACAGACGCCTTCTAAGCGACTGAACGCTGCTCGTACTGGGTTTTGTTTATAAGAAAGAAAAATCTCCCGTTATATCCCAAAAGTCCGTAGATGCCCCCAAGAGACAAAGCAGGGCACTTTGCCAAAATCGCTGATGATACACACAAAACTCGTATTTCAGTGGATCCTTCTAGAAATATTTTGCCTTTCTGCAAGGTTGCTTGTGTCCCCTGAAGTATTTCATTGCATTAACTGTAAATCCTTTTAATCTTCACTTCATTCCTAGGTATTCACGCAGGCACTTGAGAGTTTCAGTACAGTTTCACTCTAACGAGGAAAGAGATACACACGCGCCACTGAAATCCAATAGGCTAAGAGCAACAGCTGGTTTTGAAAAAGATAATTACAATGAGAAGAAAAAAAACTGTAGGGAAAGACGAAAGGAGAAACAACTTCGCACAGTTCCCTGTTGTCCAGAGTGAAGCCCAGATCGCCATCACGGGGCTGACAGGCCTCCCGAGCCTGGCGCCCTGCCGCCTGTGCGAGCATCCGCCTACGACTCCCTGGAGGGACTTGAGTTAACCTCTTGGGACGGCCTTCGTGCTGTCCATCGCTGCTTCGCATTTCAAGGGTGTGTGTGCTGACTTTCCAAATAGACTGCAAGTTTCTCAAGAGCGGAGAAAAACAGACCGGGGCGCGTCACGGGCCAGCTTGTCCTTGTCACAGACAGCCAACCTAAAAGGATATTGAATTAAAAAGTGAAGGAAGTGAGGGGGTGATACCTCCGCAGATCTGGGGGCTGAGCGGCCCATGGAGAGGGAAGAGTCTTTGAAAGATCTGTGTACTTGGCCTACTTGAGAAACTTCCAGGGCTGGTGTTGCCGGGCTACGAAGGAGAGGGAGAGTGGGCAGATTGGAGGTAAGAAGGGCCAGAGAGGAAGGCCTCGTAGGCCCCTTAAAGGACTCGGACTTAGCGTAGAGCCGCGGCCACGGGAAAGAGCCGGAAAGGGCAAGGCTGGCCTTCTGGTTGTGTTTTCCAGGTCCAGCTGACAGGGCCGACGATGGACCGGCACGTCGAAAACAACTCGACCTGAAAGGTCGGCCTTGCCACTTTCCGAATTCAAGGTGTCGACGACAGAGGCTGGTCTAGTGGTGACGTCAGAATTGGAAATGGGTATTAAGGGACCTCCAAGCAGAGAAGTCAGGTGGGTGGCTGGGTCTCTGAGTCTGGAGTTCAAGGGAAGTCTCTGCGCTGCTGACTGAACTTCCACGTTATTGCACAGACGGCATCTCCACCACAGCAGGGGAACACCCATTCGACAGAATCAGAAATTTGTCCTCGAGGCCCATCTGCCCAGATCAGGAGCTGGGGAAGGGAAGGGAAGAGAAAAGGCAGCTTCAGCCCCAGAGCTCTGACGGTGGCCTCCGCGAGCAGGCTTCAGGAGGCCTGAGAGCTCCCGGGAACTGCACACAAAACATATGGGGAGGGTGGGCGCGTCCTGAGAAGGGCGCATATCCCGTCGGTGGATCCCCAGAGTGATCGCGCGTGGCTCTAACTTCAGCGATGATTGGAGCGAGAGCTCCGCGGTTCCTGCAAACGCATGACTGAGGGCACCTTCCCACATCTGTAAAACGAGAGGATATATTCTCGTTCTGAGACGCACAGGAGGAAGGGAGAATGACAGAAGCACTTGTAACGCCGTCAGTGGGAGAGCCGCACATCCTGAACACGGAGCAACCACGCTTACCTGTCTGACCCAGGGCTCGGTTCTCGATCCGCGCCTCCTTCCCACCAACCCTCTTTCCGAAGAGATCTCATCTTCTTGCATGGCGCTGCGCTCTCGCGGCGTCGTGGCAGTTACGCTCCGACGACTTGCAATCGTGTTTCCAGCCCAGACCCCCCCCTGAACTGCAGACTCACACACGCCTCGCAGCCCGCTTCCTACTTCCTCTTAGGTAAGTGCCGGGCGTCTGAAAGTCAGGAAACTGGCATCACCATCCTGGAGGCAGTAGCTAAAATCATTGGGACTGTTCGATAATGTTCTTATTCTCTGCTACCCTGCCTTCACCAGCCAAGAACAGGGCCAAGGGCAAGTTGTCCAAAATATACAAACGGCGGATTATTTTGAATCGAAGCTACGTGGGAAACAGCACATGCAAGGACACTTAGACCCTCCTCTGTCCCCTCGAAACGTGGAAATAGATCTCCCATATAAAAGGAACCCCTCACTGGACTAAAAAGACACCGTTATCGCTAGAAATAGGAACCTTAAAGCCAAGAAAGCTTCAGAAACAATTCTGGCTAATTTTACCAATGTATGACCTCAGCCCAAATTCCTCTTTTTTTTTTTTTAATTTTTTTGTAGGTTTATTTATTTTTGAGAGAAAGAGACAGAGTGTGAGCAGGGGAGGGGCAGAGAGAGGGAGACACGGAATCTGAAGCAGGCTCCAGGCTCTGAGCGGTCAGCACAGGGCCAGACGCGGGGCTCGAACCCACAGACCGTGAGATCATGACCTGAGCCGAAGTAGGACACTCAACCGACTGAGGCACCCAGGAGCCCACCAAATTCCTCTTAGAATTCCTTACTAATTAAAGCACCCAAAGGTGTGTTTTTAATCCTGTCCATTCCTCACAAATGCACCTTCTCTATCTGGAAGGTATAAAAACTGCCCGCCTTTATGCATTTGTTTAGGCCTCAAATTCCTTATTGGGCCTCTGGATGCATAAAACCTTTGGATTTTTTTTTTCCCTCCTGTTAATATGTCTCATGCAGTTTAATCCAGCTGGAAGACCGTGAAGGAAATGACATGCTTCCGGTGACGTTTTGGGGTGAAGGTGGGGTATTCCGGAGCCAACGGCCACAAAAGAATCCTTGAAGAGGTATTTGGTACAAAAAGGTGATTTTATTAAAGCACGGGGACAGACAAGACCCCTGGGCAGGAAGAGTTGTCCCCATGGGTAACTGCTTATATACCCTCAGATTGGGAGGGGGTCAGGGATAGAGTAAGTCTCTAAGGAATTCTGGAAGCAAGGTTTCCAGGACCTTGAGGGGCTGGTGTTGTGAGAAAAAGGCCATTTATTACCATTTAGTAAAACATCAGTATGAGACCCTTCTGATGGATATCAGCAGGCCATAAGCTTGGAGTAGGATTGCCAGCATATGTCTTGGGGCAGTTGAGATGAAGTTTCCAAAGCAATTTTCATCTGTTAAAGTAGACTTACAGAATCCAGGGAGAGGTGTCAGGATAATGTTAAGTCAAGATTCTCTTTTGCGCCCAGCAAAGTGTCATCACCCAGGCAGCTGGGCTCCTAGAGGGAGGTCACTCTGCCGGTTTCAAGGGCTTGTCAGTGGCTGTAAACAGTAAGGAAATTTAATTTTTCACTTGCCTTAGTTTCCCCCATCAGGGTGACAAGCACTTACACCCCTTTCCGTTGTTCTAGCGTAGCCAGAAGTGTCCAAGGAATGTCACACAGCTCCCACCTAGGGGAGGGGGGGAGCCTGTATTTTGCCATCAGCTCGTGCCACGCTCCCTCATCACTTCCTACCCTACACGTAGTAATTTGGGGGTGAAATATCCCAATGCTTATATGTACAGGTTTTTGAAATGTTACCATGTCTCTTTAAGGTGAGGTGACATTTAGATAATGATCATTAAGTAACATCCTTATCTACGTGAGGTTTTCATAATACATCACAAAACGTCGCGCGCTGGGCCACGCAACTCTTGCCGGATCTGCCCCCCACCCACCCAGCGCCCGCACTGGGGGACTTCCGAACAGCGGAGTGGGCGGGGCAGAGACCGGCCCAGCCCAGGGGCGGGGTGGGGCGGGGCCTGGCGGGCGGCGGGAACCGGTCTTTGTTCCGCAGCCGCCCTCCCGCCGCGGACCCCGCCATCTTGGATGCAGGAGCCCCGCGCGGAAGGCGCACCCGCTCCGTCCCGGGTGGGAATCCCCTTTCTAGTATTCGAGAACCAAACCTACAGGACATCGAACCAGGAAGAGCTCGAGAACGTAGAAGCTCCTTGGGAAAGCCGACGATGCTACGTGACCTTGTCGGCCACCAAGAAACGACAGGCAGCCCAAGGCTTGAAGAAACTACCGCAGAGCCACGGCACAGCCACACAACCAAGTCCCGATGTTATAAAGATGTCAGGTTAAGACAGAGGAGCACGAGATCTGACAGCAACCACAACTCCCACATGTATTTGGGACCTGGGCCTTCAGACACAAGACAAGATCAAACAGTAACTAAAAGCTACAGATCTTTCATGAAAGATATGGGCGGCCCTGAAAAGGGCCTTTTTGTACTTGTGGAGGTAGAAGGTGCTAGGCGCTCAGCCCCCGAAGCCGTAGAGGGTGCGGCCCTGGCGCTTGAGCGCGTAGACCACGTCCATGGCCGTGACCGTCTTGCGCTTGGCGTGCTCCGTGTAGGTGACGGCGTCCCGGATCACGTTCTCCAGGAAGACCTTGAGCACGCCCGCGGGTCTCCTCGTAGATGAGGCCGGAGATGCGCTTGACGCCGCCGCGCCGGGCCAGCCGCCGAATGGCGGGCTTGGTGATGCCCTGGATGTTGTCGCGCAGCACCTTGCGGTGGCGCTTGGCGCCCCCTTTGCCCAGGCCCTTCCCGCCTTTGCCACGGCCAGACATGTCAGCACAGCTCAGGCAGCTTCCGAAGAAAGCATGAAAGTGGTTGAAGCAATCTCCTTATATGTGCGGATTGCGGACCTAATTGAAGACTGGAAGCGCGCAGGCGGGAACGGCCGTTGCCCGGCCCCGCCCCTTGAGGCCGGCAGGGGTGACGTCACTGGAGGCGGGGCCCGGGGCCGGTATCCTCGGAACCTGACCTCCGCGAAGGCGGCTGGAGTGTCCGGGAGCCCTGTGAGGGAACTCTGACACTTCGAAACTTTTTAGATGCGTCAGACTAAAGAAATGAGCGGTTTGCTGTATTTTTTGCTGCATGGGGTGTCTTGGCCGATCGCGCAGGCTCCTGCTTTGGCCAGTGGCGCCCCCCGCGTTCCTGCGCTCACGGACCGGCCCTTCCCGCCGAGCCCCGGCCGGACGTCACCCCCACACGGAGCCCGACAGGGTTTCCTCCCAACGGCGAACGCGGGCCTGGTTAGTGACTCCAAGGCGGAATTCTTGCCCGTGGGACGGAAACGGGCCTTCCCCTTCCTTCCCTGTTTAGTAAAGCTTGTAATCCTCACTTGAGTATCCTGCCACCCCTCCCCTCTGCCTCCGGACTCTCGACAGGGTGTTAATGTATCCGTCGCTGCCCCTGGTTTTGTTTTCTCTTTGATTCTGGTAGCGATATTATTCCGAAGAGAATTGGCAGTTTATGGTAGCCGAGGTGTTGAATCGGCGACCGCAACGCGGGTTTTTCCGGGGTCAAGAATCGCCTCGGAACAGAGTTAAGGGTATTAGTAGAAGACGTGTTACGCCGGAGAGCAGAGTGGCGCAGCGGAAGCGTGCTGGGCCCATAACCCAGAGGTCGATGGATCGAAACCATCCTCTGCTATCTACTCTTCTTTTAGCTAAAATCCTGTAGGTTCGTTTCACAGTACGGAAAGGAAAGAGAGCCTTTTGTTTTGCTGCATGCTGTAGTGAAAATTATTTCCTGAAAATAAACGTGAAACTTTTTACATTCTCCAGAGATAAATAGAGCATCCTTCATGGACACTCAATTATCATTAACTAAGATGTCTTCCCACCATAAACTATATTTCTAGTGGTTGCCGAAGTGGTCATGACTGTCCCATTGCCCCGTGAAGCTGGGAAAACGCTGAAATAAGCTGAGTGTAGGAGTGAAGGCAGGGTTGGAAGCCGAGAGAAGGCGTTTTCTTTCCTCCTATATGTAATTCAGAAAGCACTACTTGTTAGCTGTGGCGCGTGCCTAAAGCCATAGACAAATCTGCTGGGTCCTCCCAGCGCCAAATCTTGGCAACTGCCAGATTCCGAGTCTTTGGAATAAATCACAGTTTGAGACAGTGCAAAGTTCCGGTGGCCACGATCCAACTCTGACCCGAGAAAACCACTTATGTGGTTGCTGCTGGTAAATGTGTCTCTACCGCCTACCTCCCTTCACGGCCTCCAACAGAAGGGCTCGTCTATGCTCATTTTTAAAGTGTATGTTTTCTATTTCTCTCAGCAACGATCCCTATTCATATATTTATGTGATACTATGCTAAGCATATTTAAGTAACCTGCAGTCTGGACGTGCTTTTTTCCAACAAGGATACAAGTATGTATAGTACAGTAAGATAATTCTTTAAAAAGACTATGCACAAAGTGCGATGGGAAGAAGGAAAAATGGTGGTTTCTGATAGCTCCAGGTCACCCACTAGTTGGGTGACTTGCTAGGACTCACACGACTGAACGTGTACTCAAAGTTAGGATTTGTCACTGCAAAAGGAAGAGTGCAGGCTCAGAGGGAAAAAGATACACACGAGCAAAGACGAGTCTTTCTTGGCCTCCAACTTCAGAGATGATCTGCATTATACGCGCACTCCTCTCTCCGGTGGTGAAGTACAGGCACCAGTGAAAGCTGCGGCTGCCAAGCAAAGTCCACTTGAGTACTGGAGCCCAAGTTCTGGAAGGGAGCCAGTCACCTCACCTACCACACCTGCTACATGTCAGGAATTTCCAAATTACTTCAAATAGCTGAAAACCTGCTTTGTAGTGACCCACCGCGGCAGGTACATAGAATAACACCCTTACCCAGTAACTGTGGGAACATTCCAGTACTTCAGTTCTCAGAGTTTGACAAAGGGTCATCGCCGTGACTACAGAGATCTGTGAAAACCAAGTGAAATAGATTTGCTGCATTTCCTTTGCCCTGGCAATGGCCTAATTCGGGAAAGGGGGCAGATTTGGAGTCCCAAGTTGAATGAGTAAGAGATTAACAGGCAGCCAAGAAGAGGCTTCTGGATAGGAAAAAAAAAAAAAAGTGCAAGGAGGCGTAAAGGTTAAGGGTTTCTAAAGAACTCTAGAACATTCAGTGCGATCGGACATGGAGGTGAGAGAGATTACAGGAGGACGTGAGGAGAAGTATTCAGATCACTTCCCATTCACCCTGTAGGTGAAGGAGGTCAGCCCTAAGCGGTATACCAGATGGCCGGACACTCCGTGTTCAACACCAGGCAGATGACATTGGTTAAGGTTTACCGGTGACACGTACTCATGGCCTGGAAGAGGAGGGTACCGCACGCCATGCCAGATCACTCGGGCTGCGATCTCGAATACAGTGAGCCAGCAAGGGCCGTGGGAGGTAAGCTTCGTAGTAACCAGGGGATAGAGTGACCCCTGGTTCCCTCCAAAAGATGGACTGGCTTCTTTTAACAGCTTCCAGGACTGACAGGGAGGGGAAACCCATGAGGTCGAGGGGATGATGGGACGTACCTGGTCTGGTTGATAGAGGAACTGGCCGGAGAGAGGTCCCATCTTGTGAGACCAGGCAAATTCACAGGCCTTTGGGGGCCCCCTGAGGCTCAGAGATGTCAACGGAGCCCTGGAAATTCTAAAATTTCCTACAATGTAGTTCTGTGCGGTGTCCGAAGAGACAGGGAAAGGGCCAGTCGTAAGGAAGTGAATGAGCCATGCAGACAGGTTTCAATTTTATGTGTCTAAGAAACCATCACCAGTTTTGATCGAAGGAGTAATACGATCACATTTCCGCATTAGAAAAAAAAAATCTCTGGAGTTTTCAAGTTGGTGGGGATCTTTGTTTTGGGGGGAGGTTTTTGGTTTTATAGCACACTGCGGAGCAGTGTCCACGGGGAGAGCGCTCTGAGTCCGCCCATTCAAACACCTCCCTCGAGGCCGACGATTTGCGGTCCTTTGCTATCTTTTCGGTCCCAGGAACAGTTTTTCTGCTCGGGGGTGGTAACGGGAGTGACTTTTCTCCCCACGGAGCACTCGTGGTACCTGTCAGTTCCTGCCTGGGGTGAGTCCCGCCTCGGGGCCTCCGATGACCCGGTGACCTAGTGCCGAAAGCGCGGGCGGCCGGCGCGCTCTTTCGAGACGCAGCGCCGGCGGAAAGCTCATCACGCTCTCTAAGGGTTGCGACACCAGCTTGCGCCTGGGGACCACGTGGCCTAACGGATAAGGCGTCTGACTTCGGATCAGAAGATTGAGGGTTCGAATCCCTTCGTGGTTAGTTCTGGCCTTTTTACGCACCCCGTCCCCCCGAAGCGGCCGCGGTTCACGCTGGGGGAGGGACCCCCTGTTACCTGTTTTGCAAACCCGTTTCAGGTTCACACCCGCAAGAGGTCGTTCTCAGAAGCCTTGGGAGAACCGGTGTTTCAAGGGGCCTCGGATCTGTAAAGCGACCCCTCCGTAAGAAGGGCTGAGGCTCAGGCTGACGCGGGGCCCAGGCCCGCACCGTGGGAACCTGCTGTTTGTCCCCGAGCCTCCTCTCTGGTCTCCTGCTCTTCTGGTCTGAGTCCCTGCGGCCTCAGTTCCGGCTGCCGCTGCCCTCTGTGTCCCTGGTTTTCACTCTTACCCGCCGTCTCCTCTCTTAACAGCCTTTTTGCTTCCGCTTCTGCTGTCGTCAAAAGGGGGAGAGCAGCTCATATGCAAACCTGAAGGACAGAACCGAAAAATGAAGGTCATGGAAAGAACCCAGCCGTTTCCCGAGTGTGTAGGCAAACAGGAAGACAGAAGGAGACATTGGTGCAAAAGACACAAAGAGTAATTTCCAATTCTTGCCTTCCTTGGTGAAACGGCTTTGTTCAAATCACATGGACGCATGGATGCTCTAGCGGGGTCAGAGCAATGAACATGAAAACAAGGGAGTAAAAAGCACCTCTTCCTCTCCTCAGCCTCTCTTTTAGACCTCCAGTATGACTCTGGGTTTCTCCGGGCCGCTGTCGAGTCCACATTGTAAAGAAAAGTTGGGGCTTGAGTGCTGGTTCCCAGAGGCTGAGATTTCTCAGAAGAGAAAAAGTTGCAATGTGTTAATGTCCTAAGAAGCCGCTGCTGCTTCCTTCCTCACGAAATGTACCATTTAACACTAAGTGTCTCTTTATAAACCAGAGAGAGGATATAATCTCAAAAGAACGGAATAAAGTTACGGTTAAGAAATATGCCAGTGGTCACGGGTTTCTGGTTTCCTGAGGACATGCAGTTTCCCCCTCCCCACCCGATGGACACATAACCCTCCACACCGGACGATGGACTGGCTTTTTTCGCCCACGCCCTCTCCGGGGAGTTTCATGGAAGTAGGAATTCTGATCCAAGAAGATAAAAATGTGCCTGATACAAATTCCTTCTCTCCTTCTTCTTCCTCTTGCTGCGGCATTCACGGCAAAGGATACGAAAAGGAGCACACAGCCCTTCCAGACCAGGAAGTGCCAAAGAGAAGAAAATCAAAAATAATAGGGCCGTCTGCAGACATCCTGAACTTTACATAGTCATGGGAGCTTACGGGCTTGTCCTCAAATCCAGAGAATAAGAATATCTGCACCCCCCAATAGATGTGTAAGCCTTCCCGCTTTGAGAAGGGGACTCAGAAAAAACTAACGCTCGATAGAGATGGATGGGAAAGTGACCGGAAGAACAGAAATGAAGAAGAAAGATTCCCGGATGCGGATTACAAACACGGGGAGTTGGGCCCTGCTGGACAGACGAAGGACCGATCCGTAAACGGAATAAATGTTTATGGAGCACACAAGGATTCTAGGATCTAGGACCTAAGATCCTAGGATCACAGCATGCAAAAGCCCGTGTCCGTAAGAGACTTGGGGTGGGGGTAAGCAGAGGGGAAGGGAACAACACAGAAAACACAAAAGAGAATAAATGGATTATATAATATATAAGTGAATTATGTGGCATATTAGAGAAGATAGTTTCAAAAATGTAAGGATTTTTATCATGACCCGAAAGCGGCAGACTGTGTGTTGCAGTCAGCTACTGCTCCGTAACAAACACACAAAACGCAAACTTGTAGAGGCACATAGCGGTAAGCATTTATTACTCAAGCGTCTGAAGGCGAATGATCTAGGCAAGCTTCACCAAAGGCTGTATTTTTAAGCTGTGGATACAGCCCCACTTGACTCCTCTGCTCCCTGCTGCAGGGGCTCTGGTGAGTTTGAAGCATCTTCCTTCTGGACCATGAGTGAAATCGCAGCCGCTCCCTGGAGGGGACTTCCTCTCACGAAGATAGCAAACGTATTTAAAGGCCCTGCTTGACTTATGTCTCCTAATATCTCATTGGCCCAAGTCATCCTCAGGCCCCAGCCCAGAGATAAGGACGACACTCCATCTCTTGGAGAGGAACTGAGGCGTTTCTAGGCGAAGGGCGGGATACAGAAAGGAATTGAGGCCACTAGCTTCATCATGTGAGGACTCAGTGCGGACTTTCGAACTTTAGCAATTAGCCCTCCCTTTCTGTTACCTTAATAGTTCAGATTAAAACCGCGTTTCATATTAAAAAGGAGTTATCACGTTTATGAGTTCACACTTTGCAGAAGAGAAGAGCAGCCGCCGACAGCCAGGAACTGGGCGACACGCGACACACGACACTCGGAGCTCAGCCTTCGTGTGGCCCGGATCCGGCCTGGGGCTCCCAGCCAAGCCCTAGGAAATTCCCGCCGAACAGCAGTCATTTCCAAGGATACCAACAAGAGGCAAGGCCACTTTGTGACCCTTACGAAGCAAGAGAAAAACAAAACACTGTCCACAGTCATATCTGAACGCAGATGAAAAGCAATAACATTGCCCCTGTAACAAAAATTAGCAAACCTCCCCTCCTTCCTGGCTCACGTGAGGGACTCCGGCATTTCTTTAAACCAGTTTTAGCTCTAGTCCTGCTTTGATCCTCTCACCTTCCAGACAAAGACGATTAAGGTTCCCGATCTCGGAGTAACTGAAGCACTTAATAGATCACCGTATTTTGTCTCCCTCGTTGTAACAAGACAATAAATCCAACTTTGTTCAACCACAGGGCGTCCTTCATAGTTTCTGGCAGGAGACGAATTATCTTGAATCTGGAAGCAGTAAATATCGCCGAGATGAAGGCAGTTAACTTTTAGAGACATCTTCCCTTCGTCCATCACTGAGCCGGGTTAGGGGGAGACGGATTAAACAGTTGGACGCATTCTCTGCGTGTCGTAAGAGTGACAACCTTTCCAGTTTGCTACATTTAACATGCTATGGTTTGTTTAGACATGGGGTGTCTTGGGCCACGTGATTGTTTTTAATTTTTATTTAGGAACTTTATCGATGTTTTTTTGTGTGTGTGATTTTTTTCATGTAATTTTTGATGGTCTGGTGGTCTTCTTTTATTTAGAAGTTTGTAAACCATCTCCAAACTGCGTGTCCCATATAAGCCAGATATTGTTAGGTAAAATTCAGAATCACGTGTTGCTTCAGATTTTGTGCTTCGTAGGCCTCAGTCCTCCTGAGGCTTTTCGAAGATCCGCTGGCTTATAACAAATGTACTTAAGAATTTTCGAGATATCAAAAGTCACAGTGTCAGTTGCAAGATTTGAACGTATGGGAAAGGTCTCATAACAGTACCCACTTGATCTGGAAGAACTTGGTTCCCACGAAACTTCATAAGGAAAGGCCCGTTATGATTTTTTAAAACAGTCGGTTTGGTTTCTACCTTAGTTTCCTCATCTGTAAAGTGGCGGCAGGTGATAAAGGGGGAAGTTTTCAAAGAGATCATCCCCACGGTCCCTACAAACTGTGTTGTTCCACACTGTATACCCGACCCCTCGCTGGCTGGTTCACAGTGAAGTGGAAACAGTTGACCGCGGAGGTTTCATGGGATTACGTGCTAAAATTACGATGCAAACGGCAGAAGATGAGCAAAGAAGGGAGAAACAAATAGAGGCTGAGGCGCTTGGAAAAGATCTTTGATTCAAACTCATATAACCAAAATCCAAAATGGAGAATGGCGCTGGGGCGCCTGCCTGGCTCGGAAGGTAGAGCACATGACCCTCAATCTGGGGGTCGGGAGTTCAAGGCCACCGATGGGCAAGGAGTCTACTTTAAAAAAAAAATGCTTTTCTTTGCGGATTTACGGGAAACGTGCATGCGATGTGGGTGTTGCAAAAGATCTTTTGCCAGAAGGGGGAGCGAGCATCACCTGTGCGCCGGCAACCCCACTGACCGCTGGACCTCACCTGGGAGAGAGAGGTCACGGCGCCGCGGGGGCGAAGGGAACGGGCCTGCGACGTCCGTCGGGAACGCAGGCTGGAGGGGCGGCCGGGCGCGCGGGCAAGGGGCGGATCCGCGAGGAAGGCGGAGCGGCCGGAACCGGAGTTTCGGGCGGCGGTTTCCATTAAGGCGATAGGAGCAAATCTACCCTGTGATTCCTCTGTAAAACGGCTAAATAGGTAAGTTACAAATAGCGAAAGCTACTGCTTTATTTTTTTTTCCCCCCACTGGGCAGTCCTCAAGCTCACAAAGAGCTAAAACCTCACCCCGCTGGCGCAGAGGGGAAGCCGCCGACGAGGATGGGATTCGAACCCACGCGTGCAGAGCACAATGGATTAGCAGTCCATCGCCTTAACCACTCGGCCACCTCGTCACCTGCTGAGGGGTTCTCGGATAAATATTATGTTGCTATACTGCACACGGCTCCGGTTTGCAATTCCCGTCGTTTTGTCAATGAAGAAAACCCCTTTAAGTGGCCCTCTTACCTTAACAAAGGAAAAACTAAAAATAAAAAAAAAAGACTATAGTCCCGGAAGGGAGGATGTGGACCCGACTAAAAACGAAATACACTTCCTAAAGAAATAGGGGAGCCTCTGACGGAGAACGGAACTAGTGACGGCTTTGGTTCTAAAAATCAAATGGGATTTCGTCGTTCCTATTAGGGCACGTACATTGAAACCATGTATTACATTTATTATCGCGGGATACTCCGGGGCAGGATTCCCAGAAGGATGGCTGCTCTGGGCAACATTAGCGCCGCTTAGAACGAGTCACTCCTCCCGGAAGTCCAGGTGGGTGACTGCGGGAGAGCTGACGTGATGCGCGAAGGTCAAACTGTAACCGAAAGCCAGGCCAGAGATTTGGGACTTTATTAAAGAACCGTAGGACCATCTGAGGCAGCTTTGTTTTGTTTTGTTTCTATTCGTTTTGTTTGTTTCGTACGGGTAAGTTTGATTTAAAAAAAATTTTACTGCCATTTATTTTTTTTTTTATTACTGCCTATTTCGATGCCCACCGGCCCCAGATCACCGGCAAGGGCCTTGCAGCTGGATTAGGGGTCTGTTGCTGCGGCCCCAAAGAAGAGCACACACCTCCAGAGACCTTGGAGAATCTCAGTAAAAGGTGTTTTTGAAGACCTTATTGAATACAAACATTCCTTCATCTTTCACCTCTGTCTGCCATATTGTTGACAGAACACAACAGTCTTTCATGATTTAAGAAAAAACTGTGAGTCTCTAACATCTCCTCCAGGCAGTCCTCCTATGTGCTCCCAGCCCCGAAAGCTCTAAAAGCAGGTGACGTGGAGTCACCCAAGACACACTTCTGTCCCTAAGTCCCCTTCATGAACCGTTTCTCCTCAAACTAGACCCGTCAGCCGTTTCCTGCAGTCTTCCTGCCCCCTGGGCTTCCGGGTGCCATTTTGTGCAGGCCTCCCTTTCATGGGATGCCATTTCTCCAAAGAAAGCATCTAACTGGCCACCGTGTTCACCGTCGCTAATAGGGAGATGCGAGCGGAAACCGCGATGCCCCCCCATCTGTTAGGATGGCCAGCAGCAACGAGTCCACAGATAACCAGTGCCAGTAACTCTGCGGAGAAAAGGGATCCCTGGGTACCGTCGCTGGGAACGGAAATAGTGCAGGCGCTCCGGAAAACAGTGTGGAGGGTCCTCAAAAAATTAAAGATGGAACTGCCCTGTGACCCAGCAATCCACATGGGAGGATTCACCCGGAGGACATGAAAGCAAGTTACCAAAGAGATATCTGCACCCCCCCTGTTCACTGCAACACCGTTCACAATCGCCGAAATACCGGAAAACATACCAAAGTGTCAAGAAATGAATAGAGAAAGAAAGTGTCGTGTGTATACATAGATGTATATACCCGGATACACAGACAATGGAATACTACTGACCCATGAGATGGACCCATATTTTATCTTTAAAACGAGTCCTGAGCCAGAGAATCAATCGAGAGAGCATTAATAGACACTTGCTGTTTGTTAAGAGAGGCTGCAGTTGGCTGAGTAATGGCTTCTAGCATCAACCCATCTCCTCATCCCCAAAACCTGTGAATATGTTACCTTACCTGGTAAAAGAGACTTTATACAGCCTATTAAATTGAGGATTTTGAAGTGAATAGATGATCCCGGATTTTCCAAGGGCGCCCAAAGGAAGATCCGAGTCAATGGTAGGAAACCGGACTACAGAAGCAAGAGGTGACCCAGGGGAGAGACCACTGGAAGCTGAAAATGGCAACGACATAAGCGTCTTCCCTGAAGTCTCCAGAAAATCTGCTGACACCTTGACTTTAGACTTCCGGTCTCCAGAGCAGTAAGAAAAGTTAAGTCGTGTTGTATTAAGCCGCTAAATATGTGGTGATTTGCTACCGCGGCAGTGGGAAGCTAATGCAGAGGTTGTAAAACGTTACCATGACCGGGGCTTAAGAGGCGTGAGGAAGTTTGCAGGGATTTTTCCGGAACAATGTTGAGAGAGCAGAGGAGTTTATGGGGGCCCTTCTCTTGCTGCCGCTGAGCTCACTGGAAGGGGCGCTTGAACTGAGGAGAACCAACAGAGGATCCAGTGTCTATGGGGTTAGCCATCGCGCTGTGGGATCTCCATCTAACGAACCTGCAAGGAAAGGCTTGTCTGCTCTTGAACCTGGTCAGTCGCTCTTCAAGACATTCCGGCATAAATTTCATCTAAGGAACTGTTGAGAGAGAGCCTTCTGTGTAGAGACCATGGAAACTGATGGCTGGGGTCTCCATGGCTTGGACGTTTTCAAGTTCAGAGTTAGCCTCCAGAACATTCACGTGAACTCCCAGAAGAGAGTCCCAGGCGGGCCCTGCGACCGACGAACTCTTACTCCCCAGAGCACGTAATTCACTTACGGGGACCCGACTTCGGGCACCAGGGAAAGCAAGACCAGGCACCGAGAGGAGAGATTCTAGGACACGAGGCTGATGGAGAGAGCGCAACGTACAGTCGCCAGAGGAAAGAGCAAGGAGGGGATGTTGATGGGGGGGGGGGGGGGAGGAGTGCGAGTCCCCACATAGCAAAGCGTACCCCTGCTTTGGGAAAACGGGAGGGCTAGGTGTGCAAAACTGAGACCGGCCCACTGAGAGTTGAGGTCCAAGTACTACCCGTTACATCACGAGGCCCTTGAAGTTGGGTCTCCGCCGAAAGACTGGTGTGTACTGCTAACGAGTCAGTGTATCTTCAAAGTAATGGAGGCAACGCGTTAGCCCGGGCTGTGGCCTGGAGCCTCTACTGAGTGCAGACAGTGGAGGCTCTAAGATGCTCGACGGCTGACCCACTGGGCGGCAGGAGCTTTCCAGGACAGAGTCAGTGATTAGAAGCTGATGGACGCTTCAGGTAGGCTCCAGGACGGGAAGGGGACTGTAAGACATAAACTCCTAGTCACCAGGGCCAGGATTTTAACTTACCAGGATCTGAGGAACTCCGGGCAAAAAGGCCAAAAGGCACATCCAGTGTGAGGGGGAGGAGGGGCAGCAGGGGGTCCGAGATAGGGAGTCAGAGACAGTTCTCTCTCGGCCAGGGACTCTGTGTTGGTTTGGCCGTTGATCCGGAAGTCATCGGCGGAGCCTGCAGCCAGATGTCTGCGCCTCCGAGGTGAGCAAATGAGTTAGGAGAACCACAGAGGAAAATCCCCCAAATATGGCAGAGGTCCCAAAGAGATTTGGAACCAAATTGCTGGATTTAGAGCCCACAGTGCTAACCACAGAGTCCTTCCATGAGGCGCCTTCTCCTATGATGGTCGTGTATGTTGTTGCACGGGGCCCGTGCATTGTGCGGAGCTTCAGAGAAGAAAAGGGGGGGTGGCTTCTGATACATGAACCGTTAGGGCCTTATGACTGAAGAGGATCGGAATGACCTCAGGAACCCTGAATGTTTTCCACAAGGACCGGATATAAACAGGTCATTTCTCTTAAGTCTGAGAAGAGAGTAAGGAATTACAGGATGCTCTTCTGGAGAAGAACGCTCAAGTGTAAAGCTCATGCCCACACAGCAGGAGGCACTGGCAATTTGAGATATGGGGCCAGGTGACCAAAACCAAAGCAGGTCCCACCGAGATTTGAACTCGGATCGCTGGATTCAAAGTCCAGAGTGCTAACCATTACACCATGGGGCCACCACACCAGTGACTTTGATGGAATATCCATGAATATTAAATGCAGGCCTTGTCGTCCTCTGGGGCATGTTGTAGACTCCAGTTTTTATTTTTTAAATATCAACGGGAAATCTGCCACATCCCAGATGGCAGATGCTCCAAAACAAGCATGCACTAGAACTCACACGCATTACCCACACAAGGCCAAGTTCATGTCAGAACTTGCTGGAACCCAAGCCCAGAACTGTGGTCTGGGGTGGACGTCCAAATGATAACCTGATATTCCAATGAAGGGAGGGTGGGGGGACAGAAGAGGACTTGGAATTCCAGAAAAGCGTGTAAGCCATGCGGCTCTGCAGGACAGCGTCACCCCGCTGACTGGGATGCGGTGCTGAGCTGCTCAAGTGCACAGGTGTCTCTGGCCAAGGAGCAGGGTCGGTTTAAGAGAAGATACTAAAAGACTGGCAGGTCCCACCGAGATTTGAACTCGGATCGCTGGATTCAAAGTCCAGAGTGCTAACCATTACACCATGGGGCCGACGGCAGCCATGTCCTTTGGAAGCTCTTTGCAGCGTGTCACCTGCTCGTGGTTGGATCTCTGTTCCAAACAGGTGCGGAAAGTCCACGTTCCTTGGATGCAAGGAGGCAACAGACTTGCTCGGCCGGGGGAAACCCCAACAGAGCTCGTCTTTGCTTGGAATTTTCCCCAGGGCCCACGGAGGGCTCGAGTACTCGTGTTCCTAGAAAAATCAAAATCGTGCCTTTACTGAATCCCTAACCCGGACAATGGACGTTCGTCCGCCTATGGGTTTACAGAGGAAAGTGTCAACACTTAAAATATCTCTTAGGACAGGTATGAATACAGAAAACGCAAGAAGAAGAAAAGTTAAATGTAAACATGGAAATTTTCTAGTAATTTCGAGGATTAAGAAGAACTTTTACATTGCTAAGTATTTTCACGTCCTTCTTTTTGCTTCTCTGCATTCCGTAGTGGATTGATTGCAAGCGTAAGAAAAGATAAATCTTTGTCATTTTGCTCTTATTTATGTTGCATATGGAGTATCGTGTATCTGGCAGTTTTATAGAGCTCAACAGTTCTTTTGTTCTTAATCAGATTTAGCTAGTGTCTGAAAACAGTTTTGAAAATTCTCTATCCTGCACTTCCTGTCTGCAATTCTGGCTTCCTAAGTGGAATGATAAGAGAGCTCCAGAAGGAGGAAAGATTGGAAATTTCCTGTTTGAGAAATTGACTCCAAAACACCAAACATACTCGCGAGTAAAAGAGCGATGCGTTGGATGTGCCCAGATTTCAGGGTTCGGTTTCGGAAGTCAGACCCGAACTGGACTTCAGATGGGGAAATAGCAATTTAAAAATAGAATTAAAGCCTGGGCGTTTTTCAGCATCTTTATAGTGGTTTCAGAAATCCGTAATGTTTTCTCAAAATCATTTTCAAAACTTTTCTTCGCCCACTGCTATCCTAAAGGACAACTACCTGCTTACAGTTCCAAGGACAAACATAATAATACCCCAGAAAACTGTGTATTTTGTCCTCTTTTGTGTGTTTTGCAGCTTCCAAAGTTGACCCGGCAGGTGTAACACCTGGAAACAAAACACGACTCCGTAGTCGGCAGGATTCGAACCTGCGCGGGGAAACCCCAATGGATTTCAAGTCCATCGCCTTAACCACTCGGCCACGACTACGTGACTGCTCCCCAGCTGTCTGGATATATTCCCATGAGGAATGATATCTTTCCTGTTTGTAAATTGGCTTTCCTGTTGATCTCTCTAACAACTCTGGACTGCCTATCATCATACTAAAAAGAACAAGATTTTGAATATCCAGACGTTGGTAACAGAAGTTACTACAAATTGTAACACTTGCCTGATGTGCGAAATACCAAAGGCCATGCAGGGGTCGCATTCAATCCAACAGGTGCGGTGGGACCCAACTCAGAGATCGAATTACAAGGGACTAACCGGACACAAAGACAGGAAGCAGGCGTCTGTACCAAATTCCCTTGGGTATTCTTACACGTCCAGATCTGGTCCAGAGACTCGTCTGACAGTGATCAACTTTATTCAATCCCTTTTTTCTAAAACTTGAGATTGAGCCAAAGAAGGCTGCCAAACAGATAGCAGAGGATGGTTTCGATCCATCGACCTCTGGGTTATGGGCCCAGCACGCTCCCGCTGCGCCACTCTGCTCATGGCACACACGCTGGTTTTTCCAAATTTAAATTTTAAAACTATAAATTTTGTTGCCTTTTATGACGTGTCTGGGTATTTTTCAGCGATTGTCTCTAAGACTGAGAAAGGATACCGTAGGCTCCGTGCGCGCCCACGCTCCGCCCTCAAACACCGGCGGTTTACAATTCGCCCCCAAAGGACCAATGGGTTGAGGTCGGAATGTACGCCAGCGCCAGCGGGATGACGCCCCAGGTCATGGGAAAACCGAATGTATGCTACTTGGCATGGTTTATAAGTTGAAATTTCACAAGGAAGGCTTTCTTTCATCTTACTCAGCCATAAACAGATACAAGAAAACACAGTTACTTCAAAGTACTTTTATAAAGCTAGTAATTTTTCAAAGTACTTTTATAAAGCTTGTAATTTTTCAGTGAAAAATTTTCCCCCGCGTCGTGTGTAAAACTCAAAGGCTGCATTGGCCGGGAATCGAACCCGGGCCTCCCGCGTGGCAGGCGAGAATTCTACCACTGAACCACCAATGCCCCACGCTGTCTAACTTCTTTATTTGTCCTTATAGCTATCTCCGGATTAGTAGAGCAAAGAGATTGTATGTGTTTTCCCTAGGATTTTTCTAAACCCAATCCAAAAAAACTATACCTATTCTGAGAAAATCTATGACCTAGAAGAAGTGAAACTGCTGATATGCGGCCCTTGAAAGGTTTCGAAGGTGAAAAACAAGTATAAATACATATAAAACATATAAAAATGTCTTTCTCCATCCCTCCCCCACTCCCCTTCCCCCGCCCTTTTAAGTCGTTAATGAAAACAAATTCCAAAAGTCTCTCGTTTAGGACGCAAGCCAATTCGGTTAATTACTGGGTCAAAGTGCTCAGTTCAAGTTCGAACCAAGCTGCCGCATTTTGGAAAAAAGACCTGTCTTCACTCTGCTGTGAAGACCCCAGTTTGGAGAAGGCAGGTATGGTCATCAGAAGCGAAAAGAGTAAAGAAAATGCTGAAAGTAGGAATTCTCCCAAATCCTATTCCTTACACACATCGCCATCACTTACCCTTGGGAGGGTGACCGCCAGCTGCCGAGGTCGGTGTGGGGCTTGGGAACCAAAAGCCAAACGGACCTGGAAATAAATAGAAGTTATACCCCTTGCTTTTGAGGAGTTTTCATTAGTTTGGAGAAAAGGCCAGCACAGACAAAACCATCGACGACCAATGAAAATTATCTTTACCAAAGTGAGCCTTGAGTTTGGTTTTCAGGGAGGTAATGGGCTCTGATAGTCTGGATTATACAAAGCCTGTGAAAGCCAGGTTTTCACATGCCTCTGTCTCCTTCCGGTCTCTATCTTTTTGCCCCTCTTCTTCAGAATAGAGAGCTTACAGTAGTTACTTGGCAGCTGTGGCCAGGATGCATCGAAGGGGAGGAATGGCAGGAAGCTACAACAGCAAATTGATCTTAAAGGAAGAATTTGGGCCATGAAATAGGTTTCTCCAAATCATAGCAACAGAAGGAAACAGGACTGGACAGCATGAGGCATAAAAATCAACTCGATCTGGTTACCTAATGCCTTAGTTCTTGTTTACTCGTATATAAACGGTGCCTACATCCCTCCAGGGGCGTTATAGGTAAATTCAAATGGTGTCCGTTAAAGCCGTTTGAGAAACAGTAGAAAACCGCCAGTGAAATATCAGCTACTGATTTTTTTTCATGTAACTTTTTAATGAGCCTCCGAAAGTCAGAGATGTTACCGTATTCCTATCGTAACCAGATATCTTCAGGATAACGCACATAACCGGTGTTCCTGTAAGTGGGACTGTGTCGGAGCAGGCTGTCGGGTAGCCTCGAACGGGACGCCTGGAGGCCGGCGCGGAGGAGGCGTGCCCAGCTAGGGGAACTGACACTTTATGTAACTGGATCCAGTTGATGTTTATGTCTGCTACTGTCCAGTTTTGTTTTCTTCTGCTGCTGGGATTTGGAGCAGGCCAGAGGCCCGTCCGGGCCCCATCCCACCGGACAGGCCGAGAAGCCCCCTCCCACGGGACAGACAGAGGCAGTGGCGCCAGGACAGGGAGCCCCTGAGCAGGTGAGGAAGAAAAAGCTAAACCCTGCTTCCCGCCCCCAAGTAATAAATATTCAGCCCCCTACTTCACAACTGTCGATAAAAATAAGATAGAAACACAGCCCCCTGCTGGCAGTTCCAGCACAAACCTGCCTGCTCTCTCCTCCCTTCCCCTTCCTCTCACCGCCCGCTTTTCTCCTGTTCTTCCATCCCCACAGTGTACTTTCCACCGTAATTCACTCTCACGCCGTGTCCCTCGTCCACTGCGCTGCTTGTCCGTCCTTCAATTCATTCTGGTGACAAGACCGAGCACCTTCGGCGAGGCCTTTGGATCTGGCTGAGGCCAGGCCCCGGCTCACTTGGCTACAGAATCAGGCAGCAAACAAGGGAGAAAGAACATTCCTTTCGGAGGCAAGGTCAGGGACAAAGGCCCTGTCCCGGGAGGGAGCAACGTGTATTTGAGGAACCGAAAGGCCTCTGCGACAGACGGTGGGCTGTTTTGTTTCAAGGAGGAGGCTGTCGGGACAAGGTTTGTGTGTACAGACGTGCATACTAAGGACTCCGATTTCACTGAACAAGAGGCCATCTGGGAAGAGGAGTTTCAGGGTTCATGTCAACACCGAGGGCTAGAGATGGTACTGGAAGAAAAGAGGTCGTTGTGGTAAGAAGGAGACGAGGACGGGCTACGACCCGTCAGGAAATCAAACTCACCAGGCCCCACTGCTCCGACGGACTGGGGAGTGCAGAAGAGGGCTCCCCAGGAAGGTTCTAGATTCCTGGCTGGGTGGGGGCGGGGCAGGAATGCTGAGGGGAAGGAGGCACACACTGCCACAGGCAGCTGGAGGAAAGAACAGTCCAGAAGGCAACCAGAGCAGACAGGAGGAAACAGAAGACTGTGCGTTCCCTGGTGTGGTGAATGCCCAAGAAGAGAGAGTTGACATTAAACCTTTCCTTAAAGGTCTCAAAGGACGCGCTGTCCGTTTGGGGAACTCTTGCCCCAGTTAGAATGCCACCTGCCAAGCCAAGGACAGAAGCGGAATCACCGCGCATGCCACAAAACTCCGGTCAGAGCGGCTGTTCCGTCCTTTCTGTCGCGTTAAAGACGGGACCACAGGCCCCACGTGGAGTCCCCTGCGCTAAGCCCAGTCACCACGCCGAGACGTCAACTTACCAGTTCCAGTGTCAGCACCTCCCAGAAATGGAATCTTCAACCCGCCCGCGAGAACTCGCTGGGTCGGCGCTGGGGACCGAATGCGCCCGATAAATGCCCGTCGTCCCATAAAGGAACGTGACTTTGCCTGAACCAGCCTGTGACGTGCTGGGGTGACTTCCTCGCTCCCAGTCCCTTCTGCCTATGAAGGTCTCAGCCCCTTTCTATCCACCAGAGGGGATTGCTGCCCCGGACAGGAGCGCCTGAGTAAAGTCACTGAGATCTTTACAATTTGCTCAGTAAAGTTTGTTTTGTAATAGTCACAACTCTTTGGAAGTCTCTCAAAGTCAAACTAGTATGTAGACCTTGGAGGGAAATCGCCTTGCTTTTCACTTCTTCTCCACCCCAAAAAGGTTCCATGCCGCTGACCCCGACGTGATTTGAACACGCAACCTTCTGATCTGGAGTCAGACGCGCTACCGTTGCGCCACGAGGCCACGGGAAGGAGCACCTTATCTTCTAAATTAGGATTTAAATAATCGTCTCTCCTCTCTTTCAGATGCTAAGGACTTTCTTCCTTTTATCCGTGGATTTGCTCCGTTTTCTCCCCATTAGCCACGGCTTCGCTAATGCCTTGCTAAGAAAGGAAAGGAACTGACCAGCTCAAATATTCATGCAAAAACCCAAATGCTCCCTTCTGAGGAACACTCGGTGCCTCCTCAGGCTCAGTCCTTCCCCTCTTCCAAATCCTCCTGTCTTGAGAAAACTCTCGTGGGTATTAGGTTTAGGCCCACAGTGAAACAGGAATCATAATGGCAACAAATGTTGCGCTGCTGTTTACCTACCGTTCGGGAGACTTCGCCCTCTTCTGCAGACTCCTGGCCTGCGCCGCCCTGCCCTGCGGTGCCTGCCCTGTGCAGGCCCACCCCGCTTCCTTCCTCAGCACCCACCAGGCCCACCCCAACCTGCCGAAAGCTGCGTGGTCTCAAAAGCCCAGTGGAAGTGACGTCACTTCCGGAATTCTCCGGGCTCCTCTCGGTCAGGATGTGTGGCCTTCTGGTCTGCGTGGTTTGTGCAGCAGCACAACTCGAACCGGGTGGCTATTTCGTGAGCTCTTCCCGCTTTCCAGCAGCCTGTGCTTGATCTCCCTCCAGTGAGTCTCCAAACGCGGCCCCCTGAACCCAGCCTCAGTGGCAGCCGGGAACTTGCTAGAAACGCACACCTTCGTCCACACCCCAGAACTACTGAATCGGAGACTCTGGGGATGGGCCCGGCTGCCCGTGTGTCGGCGGGTTCTCCAGGCCCCTGAGGTTTGGAGGAAAGTTCGAGAATCCTCGCTCCAGCCCGGAGGTCACATGCGTTCCTCTCCCAAGGAAAGAAACTTCCCGGCCCTTCCAGGATGGAGGACGCACTAGCATCCGTCAGCCGTCACGTCGGATCAGGGCCCACGCGTACGACCTCCCCCTGCTTTATCCAGGTCTTTAGAAGCCCCGCCTCCAGATACAGTAACATCCTGAGGGGCCGGGGGTTAGGCCTCCAGCATCGTGAAGGGGGCCGGTGGGACCCACGGCTCTGCCCCTGACGTGGAAGTTTCCAGTTGAAGCCCCTGCTGACAACTCCTGAGCCTGGCACTGGGGCGCGAGGATGGAGGGCTTATGGGTAAATCCGATCACCTCTTTGCTTTCCCCCCACTATTTGCTCAGGACCCCGCTTCCTCGAGTCTGGCAACCAGCATCGGCCTTCCAGATTGCAAGATGTTGCCGCCGTGGTCGCCTTTCCCCAGCTTGAGCCACCGGAACTGCTATTCTGGAGTCGTTTGGAGAGGGATTTCTGCAGGGCGCAGAAGTGAGTTCTTGTGTTTATCCCACCGCCTCTGCCTGCCGCGGGGGTCCCAGGGCGCAGGTGGCAGTCGGGGTCGGTCTCTGCGTCTCTGGCTCAGCCCTGGGCTCGCGGTGCCTCGTGGCTGTGGCCTCTGCTCCCAGGTGACGTCGGAAGATAAAGCACTGTCTGTTGGTTATTGTCGCTTCACACGCCTCTCCTCCGTGGTGACCCTGCTGGTAACTTTACAGTATTTCTGACCATTGGGCTCAACTTGCTCCCCCAACTAAACTGTAATTGTGTGTGTGTGTGTGTGTGTGTGTGTGTGTGTGTGCGCGCGCGCGCGCGCGCTCAGGATAGTATTTAAATCCCAGTTAACACACAGTGTAATATCGGCTTCAGGCGCAGAATTCGGGCATTCATCACTTACACACATCACCCCCTGCTCATCCCAACACGTGCCCTCCTGATGGCGGTCACCTAGTTCACTCCCCGCCCCCGCCACCCAACTCCCTCCATCGACCCCTCCCCCCCTTGGTTCCCTACAGTCAGGAGTCCAGACGGTCAGACTTCTGAGGCCTTGGAAACGCCTTGGTTTGCAACAATCCTTTCACTATGTCGCAATCATAGCGCCAAGACTGTTTGCCTTCATCAAATGTCCCCGCACACCCATTTTCTTCACAGTAGGACCACGTGGCCTAATGGATAAGGCGTCTGACTTCGGATCAGAAGATTGAGGGTTCGAATCCCTTCGTGGTTGCTGTGTGGTGTATTTATTGGACCCGCGTCGTTCTACTCCCAACTGTTACCCGAAGCCCCTGTTTTCTCGGTTCAAGTCTGCGAGCAGAATCTCCTTCTCACGCTAACCGAATAGTTTTAACCCCCCCGCCCCCCGGGGCTAAGCCACACCCCCTCCTCCTTTTGTGACTTCGCTGCCCGCCCTACGTCGCACAGCGCCCTCTCCTGGTCGGCAGCTGTCCCGGAGCTTTCCGGAAATGCGGACCTTCCCGGGCCCTGCTGGCGCTACCCTCCACCTACCGAGTGGGGAGCTTCGGGGCGCGGTCTGGGAGCCCCGGTTCCAGCCGGCTGCAGGGGGCGCTGCCCGCATCCTCGCGCCGCCTGCTGAGCGCCGGCCCACCTGCGCCCCAATCCCGGTAACGCGGGGAAAGTGAGGCCGCCCTGGGAACCCCAGGAAAGACTGCGAGGGGGGGAAGGCAGGAAAAAGGTCACGCTTGACGGTAGCCTCCAACAAATGTAGGAAAGGATTAGAATTAACCCTGTCTCTGGATGGGAACGAAGTACTGGGTAGACAGTGTCAAGCCTCAGATTTTAACCCGAATCTAATCTAATCTAAACGGATCTAATCCATCATTTCTACTTAACTTCTGGTTTAAAGAGCATCGGGGAACAAATTTCAAAAGCTGCCTTGGGAGACAGGGAGGCGTATCCAGAATGTGAGACGTTTTACAAGATAATTGGCTCGGATTTTTCGGATTTTTCTTTTCTTTTTTTTCCTTTCCTTTCTTTTTTTTTTTTTTTTTTTTTGAGTCAAGGTCAAAACAAGTGTCAGCAACTAGAAGCTGGATACTGTTCTAAGCTGAAAGGGACTAAGGAAACGTTGCGAATAGAAGGCAATGGATGAATAATCTTTGACTGGGTCCTTGTTAGAAACAGTGGCTCTAAAAGATATACTTAGAGAAATGTAAATCAGCCCTACATGCCAGGTGTTTTTAGAAAGAATTGCTGGGAGTTTAGTTACGATAATGAAGCTGCGGTTACACAGACATATGCTGACCTGACGCTTGGGTACCTATGTCGCTGCAACGCACCTTGATGTCTGCAAAGGAACTTTATAGGACCCAGAAGAAAGAGGTAGAAAGGACTAATATGGCAAAATGTTAACAACTGTTGAATCTGGCTGTTGGGTATACAGAGAATTCCTTCCTCTTTCAACGTTTTTATAAGTTGGAATATTTTTATAGTCACAGTTCCAATTAAAAAAAATATATAGCCTGGCAGGAGCTGAACTATTTGACCAGAGGCCGCAGAGCAAGGACGTGCACAGGGCTCCGGGGAAATAGGGCCGCGGTGGCCCGAAGAAACCTGCACCTCGTGAGGAAGGCAGCCGCGTCCTGGCTTCAGGAGCTCCCGGGCTCCTGGACAGAGAGGCCAGACGGAAGCCGAGAAGGTTAGAGAGCCTCCCATGATGAGGGCCTCTTCTGCCATTTCGATTTCCTTCCAGGCCACAGAGTACCTTTGAAGACTTTAAGGAGGGAAGGGACACAGTCGGATCTGCACACGCAGGGGACACAGCCCTACCAGCGACATCTGCCCTAAACGACATCTCGGTGCTCTCTCTCTCCGACTGCCCCTCCCTGGACCCCCCCGAAATACAACGTTCCAGCGAGACAGAACTTTCTTCAGCTTCCCTCCTATTCTGTGAGGTTTAGGTCTGGAACACCACACGTCTTTCCAACTTGGCCAGCTCCCCCACTGCCGGGGACCAAGAGGCCATGGCCCTGGCAGCGATGCCCAGGGTGAAGAAGTCAGGCCCAAGGCCCAGGCGGCCCGGAGCCTGGACCCCCGCCGGCGGGCGGAGGTGTCCTAAGGCAAGTATTAGGCCTGAGGCCATAAAAGTTATGGCTTTTGATCTCCTCACTTTGTTTGGCCCTAAGAGGATGGCTGGTTAGCCAGTGACGGGTAAGATCCCCTGGGGCGGGACAACCTAAGACAGGCACAGCCGCAAAAGGGCCATCAGGAGATAAATTCGTGCCAGGCCTACGATAAGAACATTGGGTCTGTAAGAATCCCTGCGCTCAGAGTGATGATAATATTGAAGAAAAGTCCCTGCTAGCAGCAGGTGCAGGGTGAAGTAAAAGAGGGTCTATGGCATCCCCTCCCCTAGCCAGTTAATGCTGTTGGTTTTATTCCTCTTAATAGGTTGAGAATATAGAGAGATATCATGTTGATCATCATGAAAATAATAAGAAAATCATTTAGGAGGCTTTAGTTTGCCTCAGGTAATATAGAAATAATTCAAAAATAAAATAAATCTCTAATTGTTCTATTAAACCTAAGAGTGCAGCCCGACCCTCAGAAATGTGGCAATTGCTGTAGTTTTCAGGTTAAGACATTATTAATGGTCAGTAGATGATAAATAATCTTAGGGCGTAACTTTAGAGAAAAACGTGTTTTTCACACAATCCTCGAATTGTAGTTAGAACCTTTAACTGATATCTGTATGCTTTGTTCTTATCCTTCCAACCCATAATATTCACCAGAATGTATCCATTAGTTATGCTTTGACTGCAGGTGTGCTGTTTCTTACCCTCATATACTAACCATTTAAACAATCTATGTAACCTTGAGAAACTAGGGTTCTTTGAAGTTTTATGGGATGTAAATTTGCTTTAATCAGTTTCTTTTATTTTTACCAAGAACCTTGAGAAATTGGAGTGATTTCATCCTGCCAGTCTTTGCAGGATGTGTCCTTGCTGTGTTTAGAGAAAATGCAGAAAAACCCTAAAGAAAAAATAAACTTTGAGCAGTGTGGAAAAAAGGCTGTCTCCATGTCGTCTGTCTTGTCTTCGTCTTTCTTTATGTTTTCTGTCTCAGCCGTTACATAGGGAGCCCTGGACCAGTCCTGATACGAGGCTGACTCCAAGAGACTGACTTCTCGTCATCTCTCACGTCTAGACCAACCCTCACGCAGGTGAAACCCTGGACCAGCCGGAAGCCCTGAAGCAGGAGCTGGCCTCCTCTCAGGGTGACCCCGGCACCCCGTGTCCTTCAGATCCAAGTTTGAATATGATTCGTTCCGCAGATATCCACTGAGTCCCCGTTTACCCATCAGAGGTCACAGAGGTAGGGCCGGAAACTGTCTTCATGCAACTTGGGGTCTAATGAGTAACTCTCCAGGCAGCCACCAAGATGAGCTCGTTTGGGACCTAGCACCCCTCTGCCAGGCCGCTGGGCATCCCGGGCCTCTCACTTGCCACACCCAATTTAAATGCGCGCTTCTGTCATTGTTTACTCTGGAAAGCCCTCGAAGGAGTGGCTAGATTTTTCTTCCTCTCCATCGAATGAGCAGCACCTAGCAGAATGCATGACCCATGACTGTGCTCGGAATGAAATCTTTGAAAGAATGAAGAAATGAACCGTGCAGGGACAAGAGCCTGGAGGCCGAAATACTTCTAAGTTATTCATAGTAACTCCTATGAGAAACGGTAAGAAGCTGATCTAAGAAAACGGGCCTGCGGCTCGGGAGGAAGAGCCGGATTTGAGGAAAACTTAGGAGGCTGAACCGAGGGCTTGAAACCCTGTGGGCTCTGGGGAGAGAGTCGGAGAAAGGAAGAAAGCGAAGGGGAGGTCTAAGACTTTGGCTTTGGCTCCTGATAAAATCTGTGCTGTTGGAGGAGAGTCCGGTTTGGGGAGAAAGGGGCAGAGCGTCCTTTTGGGGTTATATTGCTTTCGAGATGCCCTCGCACGTGCAAAAGGAAATTACCAAGACAGCTCGATAATTACAAAGCCCAGAAGAAGGGTCTGGACTGGAGATAATTTTCAGCACATGCTCAGTGGATTGCCAGTCATCCCTTACCCTTCTTCTGTTCGAAGAACGGAGCTACGGATGAGGTACCGAATCTTCTATTTGCACGCATACACCCACACTCCTGCGCGTACAGAGAAGGCTGTGATAATCATGGTTCCGGAAAGACGGCGATCCTGGGATCCGTTCTTGCTCGGAAGGCGGGCTTTGCAAATACTGGTCATGTCAGCCGCGGAGTGTCAGAGGCGGGGGCTCTTGCCCTGGGGAGAGAAGACCCCAGGCAGTGAAGGAGATTTGACTTGCAGAATTATTTCCTACTTCCTTATTTCATTCAACAATATTCTATCAGCTGCTTTAAAATACTTTGAGCTTTGCCAAGAAACAGGAGGTGGGTTTCTCAATGGGACATCTTGAGGGGTCCCCTTTCTTGAATTTAAAAATGATGGTGACCATAGCCGCCGGCGATTTTTTGAGCCCGCACTGTATGTATGCCAGGCACCGGATTCGGCGCGGGAAGGCATTGGGAATCTGTGAGGACATCTGTGTCAGAGCATTCACGGAGAAGAAATGTCCTGCTCTCGCAAAAATATGGGGGGTTTTAAAGGATTATTTGAAGGCGATGATTTAAGGAGGATTATCGCAACAAATCGCCGACGTGCGTTCAAAAATAGACCCAAAAAAAAGACCCATTCTCAGTAGGTCACATGCCGGAATGCGGGTTGGGCGATTCTCCTCCGATGTCATTAGCGGGGATCTTTTGTTTCCTCCTCTCCTGTTATTAAATCCCGAAGTAGCCCGGAGGACATAGTACGTGCTAACCTGGAGGAAATGGAAAAAAAAGCAACGTTGTAGCCGTAGTCGTGGCCGAGTGGTTAAGGCGATGGACTAGAAATCCATTGGGGTCTCCCCGCGCAGGTTCGAATCCTGCCGACTACGTGAGGTGGCTTTTATACGTTTGCTCTTTCTCCGCTCACTGGCCTTGATCCTCAATGATAGCCTACTTTTAAAAACATTAAAACATTCACTCACACGTTTTCGAGTTACATCAAAGGGGAACAAGGCTTCCTGACCGCGAAAGAATCCTATTGTTTGGGTGAACTAAAACAAAAGAGCCAGTAGAACTCTTTCGTTTGAATTCTGAGGTTTCGGGGTTGGAAGTCCCGGTGATAGGGAGGAAGGACGTTGGAAGAGAAGATTTCACGCATTCATATTTAGAGCAACCCAATTCTACCACTTCCTTTTTCTCTAAGTGTAAATCATCCCTGTGCGTGTGGGCCAGTGGCGCAATGGATAACGCGTCTGACTACGGATCAGAAGATTCCAGGTTCGACTCCTGGCTGGCTCGTCGTTTTGGTTATCCACTTCGAGAGTCACAATTTCCAGCTTTCTTAGGCCACTGTAGTTATATATATAAATATTTTTAAGCCAACTTTCTTAGGCCACTGTAATTGTATATATAAATATTTTTAAGCCTTTTAAAATATTTCATTTGTAATATGATTGGACACAAAATGACAAAAATGTTAATACAGGCTCCCGCTGTAGCTCATACTTTTTCTTACATATGTAAATTTTCTTTACATCCCATCATTAAATTGTTTTCAAAACCGACTAGTCCTCACAGTAGATGATAACAACCGACTTTCAAATGCATCCTTCTTTGAAAGTAAAGATTGGGGGTTTCACAAAAAAAGTGTAGTTCTAAATACCAGTTCTTTTCCTCTCTCTCTCTTTTCAAGATTTAATTTTTTAAGAGCAGTTTTAGATTCACAGCAAAACTGAGAGGAAGGTGCCTTCACACATGCACAGCCTCCCCTGTTACAATTTCCCCCACCATCGGGGCGCATGTTACCATTCCGCCCAAAGTTCATAGTGTACATTACAGTTCACCCTTGCTGTTAAACCTTCCCTGGGTCCGGACAGATGTATACTGACACGTATCCATCATTACAGAATCGTGCGCAGTATTTTTCACAGCCCCCAAATCCCCTGCTCCCCGCCTGTTCACCCTCCCTCCCACCCACCACCCCCTGGCAACGCTGCGCTGATCATTTCGTGTCTCCAGAGTTTTGATTTTTTCACCATGTCCTATAGTTGGAATCATATCACATGTAGCCTTTCTGCTTGGCTTCTGTGACCTAGTAATATGCATTTAAGTTTCCTCCATGTCTTCTCGTGGCTTGGTATCTCATTTCTCTTTAATGCTGGGTAATATTCCATTGTCCGCATGTCCCACAACTTACCAACCCCATTCACCTACGGAAGGGCATCTTGGCGGAGTCCAAGTTTTTGGCAGTTATGAACAAGCTGCTATGAACATCTGTGCTCCTGCTTCTGTGAGGATATAGATTTCAATCCTTGGGGCACATAGCAAGGAGGGCAGTGCCTGGACTGTGCGGTAAGAGCATGTCTAGTTTTGTAAGGACCTGCCAAGCCGTCTTCCACGGTGGCTGTGCCCTTTTGTATTCCCACCAGCGATGAATGAGAGTCCCTTTGTCCCGCACGATTGACAGCATTTGATGTAGGTGTTCTGGATTCGGGACATTTTAAGTGGCGATTTTTTTATTTTCTTTTCTCTTATGACGTATGATGGGATGGAGCACGTTTTCATACGTTTTAAAAAATGGACCCATTACCTTAACAGACACCAGCAAAGGTATATAGATACCTGGCAGATAGGAAACTCCGTTTGGTTTTTCTTTCTCTCTTCCTTTTTACATGCACATAATTTAAAGAATCAAACATTTCAACCTGATTCGTGACAAGAATTAACAATCTCTTCTTTCCTGCCCCCAGAGCTAAAGACGGCTGTGGGAGGAAAAGGACTGAACTTAGCAGAGGATGGTTTCGATCCATCGACCTCTGGGTTATGGGCCCAGCACGCTTCCGCTGCGCCACTCTGCTCCGAGGACAGCCACCCTACTAGTTAATCTTCGGCTTCTCTCTGGTTTGTACCCCCCCCCCCCATCTATAGAATTTAAAAATGGGTTCTCTTTTTTCCGTTCGGAGAGTAGTAATTTGTCTTGTGTAATTCGCCAGCCCTGCGCCTGAACTAACACCTAAGACAGGGGCTAAGGAGAAGTGGAAACGCTTATTGTGGAGGACGTGCTTCTGCAGGGCACAAAGGCACGATTCGACGTGACATCTGACACTGAGACCGTGTGAATGCGCACGTTGTGTCTACAGCAGAATGTCCGCTGGTATCCCGATTCTAAGTTGCACATAATAATAGAGTCTGATGAAGGAAACGAGCGTTCCCTTGCTCCCACGCTGTGTTGTGAGGGTTCATAATCTGGATGGGGGACGAAAAATGTGCATACCTGCACTTAGACTTTATACGGAGTTTTAGGGGGTTCACGGAACTTCTAGCCCCGAAGACTTTCTCTGATTTGCGGGTTCATTCCCTACAGACTCAGTTTGACAAACAAAACCATTCGGGTTTTCTGCAAGGATGGGCTTGTGACGTGACCTCTCTGGTCTGGAAAAGCCGACCCGTGTGTGGAGCGGGTCAGCTAAGGTCACCTACTAGAAACGAACTAGAAGGCCTGCTAAGCTTGGGAAGGTCGGAGAGACCTGCGGGTGAAGAGGGGGTTTGCCCGCACAGAAGTGAGCGTGGAGAGAAGGCAGGGAGCAGGGGGTGCTGGGAGTATTAACGGACGAGTTGGTGAAAAGTGAAATCCAGAATGTTTGCAATACGTCTCTATGGGCTGTATGTTCCTGTGAATACCTGCCTTTCATTTACTTTTTAAAGGTATTTTAACAAGGGCTCCAAGGTCGGAGAGAGCAGAGAAGACACCTGTCTCTTCCTCCTCCGCCTCGCTGCGAAGCCCAGAACCTCCCACCGCCGCGAAAACGACTGACCCCGACGTGATTTGAACACGCAACCTTCTGATCTGGAGTCAGACGCGCTACCGTTGCGCCACGAGGTCCCTGAGGGAGGAAGGCCCGAGGGCCCTGTTTTCTTTACCTGTCAGCCTGACTCGGCGCTCTGCGAGGGCCGCGGGGGGGACTGCTGTCCCTCCAGTCACTCCCGGCTCCGCGTCCCGACTGCTTCTCCTCGCGGTCCCTCCTATTCTATTTCATTCCTGGGTTTCGCTGTCTTTATAAAAAATAGACGTTTGGGGGAGTTTTGCTGTGTTTGCCTTTTTAGAAGTGTGGCTATCGAAGGTCGGTCGCTCTGGGCAGGAGGGAGGGGACACAGTAAAGAAAACTTGGGTGTCCTCTCCCCGCCCCCGCCCCCAAGTCCGAGGTGCAGCCAGGGCGGGTTTGGAATCTGTTTCCCGAGGTGCTCGTAGGTTCCGCGGGTGTTTCGGGCCGGGAGCTGCCCGCTGGGACCCGCGCCGCCCTGCCGCCCGCACCCCGCGCCGCGGTTCTCGCGCGCTGCGGGGAGACGCGAGTGTTTCCTGCTGCCGGGGGCCTTCGGGGTCTGTCGCTGGGTCTCAAACTGCCCCTGAGAAAGAGCAAGAACTCTTTTCCTGTGTGAGCCAGGAGGACATTCTGGAGCCCCGGTGTCTGGCTGGTGAATGCACCTGTCCCGGAACCTGGAGACCCCGCTGTTGCACCTCAGGGAAGGTCTCCTGCAGACCCGAAATCACGCAGCCCGTCTCCAGGACGGAGAGGTGTCCTTGAACTCCCAGAAAAGGACATTCGGGAAAAGCGATCCCCTGTGGTAAGACAGACATACCTCTTCCTGGAAATCAGGGGGTCCCTTTCTTAATCTTGAAAAATGGGTCCGGAGCTCAGGGTTCGGACTGGGAATTGCAAAGGGCCAGAGATAGGATTGAAGGAGCGTGTATTTGACCTGTGGGTAGTGGCGAGCCCTTGGTAGGTGCTGTGCGGGTATAGACACTCCGTGGGGTGTGACCACTCCGTGGGGTGGGGGAACCAGACTGGGGACCTGGGTGAGGGAGGTGCTGAGCCCGCGACCGTGGGAGGTGAGATGAGCCAGGCTTTCAGACAATAAACCTCCAAAGGTTTGGTAGGATCTGAGGCTACTTACAAAAAGGAATGGGTATCTCGGAGCTGAGGGCTCGGAGCCCGGGCCTGCTTCTGATCTTGTGTCTCCCTCTCTCTGCCCCTCCCCCCACTGGCATCTGTCTCTCTCTCTCTCTCTAAAATAAATAAAAATTTTAAAAAATTGTTCAAAAAGGAATAGGTGCACAGAGAATTCAGCGTGGCCATTGTTGACTTGAAGTTGAAATTTATACTTTCCTCACCTACCCATGACACGGGGATAATATTAGTAGTGGCGCCTCCTAGGATTGCGTTGATGGATGGAAAGTGCTCTAAACGAGCTTACATATTTACAGATGTTTAGAATGACGCCTACCTGACACTGGGCAAGCTCTCGGTAAAGGTTTGTACAGGGGTCACCGGCTGGCTCTGGATCTAGGGGTTGTGAGTTTGAACCCCACCGTCCACGCAGAGGGTATGTTAAAAGTAGATACACTTTAAATAAGTAAGTGTCCCTGTGATTACTATCACTGTGAAGGTTGCTGAAATTCTTAAAAGCACGTGCAACACGGCCCCAGCCTGGTCTGGCGGAGACTGGGGTGAAATTCACACGAGTCAACTGCTACTTCCTGTGTTAGCACACACAATTAAATGCACTGGCTTATTTCAGGTGTTAGAAATATTCCTTTTCTTTTCTTTTTTTGAAATAAGTAAAATCATGGGGAAAAAAAGTAAAAAAGGTTATCATCCCAAATTACAGCGAAAATCAGCCAGGGTTGTAGAGGAGAGAGCAAACTAACATCAACTCAAACCAGTGCCTGAAATTTATTAATGTTTATTTCTTATTTATTTGTTTTTGGCAGCTGAAATTTAAAACTCAGTGAAACACTTAAGCTCACCGAAGTTTCCGTGTTCATGTATTTTAGTTGGTGTTTGATAATTCACAGCACAGCTGATTTCTGAAGGTTGTTTATAATCAATTGTTAATATTGGAGGAATTGGGGATCGTATTTTAAAATCGAATTGTTATTCATTCTCACTAGCAGGTTCCCAGAGCACCAAGCTGCCTCTCTCTCCCTTGCTTTGTTTTGCTGCCTGGGGGGCCTTTTCTCTCCCAGAGCAGGAGACCCACCATCCCAGGCCTTGCAGTCCTGATTTTGCTAATTACCCTATTCCAATCTGAGGCTCAGGCGAGAGAGTTTTCAGGGCCCCTTGAAGCCGCGGTCTCAGCATTGAATCACCCTCATTGTTTATTACCATCGGAAGCATGGCTCTGCCAGCTGGCTTCGTCTTTGTGTCCATATTTTCTGTGTCTTCCTAGTGCCCAGTCCAGACACTCGAGCCAGTCCTGGAGAGCTAAGGAAAGGGACTCCCGGAATAAACCCTTTGGTTCTTGCCAGGCCCCTCCTACAGACTGTCGCCAGCCCACCGTCGCCTACCTGCTGACAGATCCCCATCATATCGGGACTTGTGTGGGTCTCCAAACGTCTTTGATCCTGTCACACGTCTCATCACCGAGACCGTCACGCCCTCTTTGACAGCAGACATCGCTGAAATCTTCGTGGAACGGCCTCCTGACTGCTCACCTGAACAGACTCTGGGAGTCGTCTCCCCGCGTGGCGGGGCCCCCTCCCGAGTCCTGCAGCGGGCCGCCCTCCAGCCTCCCCTCCCCGCCCTGCTCAGTAGGCCACATTGCAGACTGCCTCTGCCACGCCAACAGAAATTGGTGTTTCGGGGAAGACGACAGGGTCAAGTGCAATGACAGTGTGTTTAAAACCTAATTAGAAGATCCGCACCCATTCTGGTGGCTATTACCAAAAAAAAAAGGAAACGGTGTCGGCAAGATACGCACAAGTTGGAAGTCTTACCCGTTGCCGGCGAGAATGTAAAATGATACAAGCCCGTGGCAAACAGGGCTGTGGCTCCTTGAAAAACGAAACCTCGAATTACAATACGACCCAGCAATTTCACTTCTAGGTATGTCATCAAAAGGGTTGAAAGCAGGAACTTGGACAGCTACAGTGCCTGAGACATTGTATCATCCTGTATGAGTCCACTCACCCGAGGAATAGCCTAGAACTGTCAACTCCAGACACGAAAGGAGAACGATGGTCCCCAGGGGCTAAGAGGGAACAGGGGGCGGAGGTCTTACTCCACGGGGACAGAGTTTCGGTTTAAGATGATGAAGACGTTCTGGAGATGGATGTTGGTGATGGTTTCACAACAGCGTAAATGCACTAAATTCCCTTGAATTTACACTTTCGAACTGTTTAAAAATGGCAGATTCTTGTTAAGCAAACGGAACAGAATGGATGAGAAGAGGGACGGGGAAAATGAAAGGCCAGACTTGCTGCGGCTGGCAGTGTCCAGGCAGCTTGTGGCCCCCTCCAGCCCTCGAGGGCTTCCTTTATTGCTTGACCACCACAGCCTGGCTCCGGTCAGGGTCACTGTCCCAGAGTGCTGTAAACACACCCCAAGATATCTGCAATTACCTCCCGAGCATACGAGCATACGGCCCACTGACGGCATCCTAGGGGCTCACGGCTGGGGGTCTACTTGGCAAGATTGAATAAGGTACCTCAGCAGCAGCTCACCCCTCAAGGTGTCTGAAGCTCTACTGCCAAATTCCTTAGAGACTGGCGCTCTCCTTAGCCCCCGCCCCCAAACTGGAAGGCGTTGAACCAGTCACAGGTCACAAACACAGGTGGGGCTCTTTCTGCCCACGGGGCCGTCCCTGCGCTTTCATAAAGGCACCTTTTTGCACCGAAAACATCCGAGAATTGTTTCTTTACTATGGGCTCCCCGGCCCCCATCACATCAAGAGCACACAGGACAGATGATGGACAGAGAAACAAATTCAAATATAGAAGGACAAGAAAGAGTGCACAGTATGTATAAATTTGAATGTGTGTCCCAAGTTATAATATAAAAGGCATTTCTTACTATGCGTCCCTATATGAGATCAAAGGCATAGGAACCACAGGAGGCAGAACCGCAGGATGGAGGGGCTCGCTCTGCAAGGCTCCCTCCAGGCGCGGACCGTCTGAGGCCCAGGGGACCCGCTCACCTCCGGAAGCGCAGAGAAGAGCGGATCTGCCGGGTTGCTCGCTGAGAAACCAGGGCACAAGGCTGGGGAGGCAGAGGGCAGAGGGCAGTCCGCCAACACGGCCTCCTGGCCGCACACCGACAGGTCAGCACGCTTCTCTTCATCCCCAAGGTGAGATCCAATTCCGAGGAGACAGGGAGCCCCCAGATTAAGTCCTGAGTGTGCTGCCCACAGCGTTCACACCTATCCCCGGGATCTCGTTCTGTTATTGCAATAGGGGCCCCTCCCTAAGGAGAGAGGGGAAAGGGAGAGAAAACTTTAAGGTCACCTGGCTACACGCCCAGGTGACAACATCCCTCATGACCTTGTAAACGGAGACCACCAAATCAGACTCCCTGTTTGCGTGTGTTCCCATGTATGGGAGACAAAGAAATAAAAAACGGGTAAAAAGCTATGCCACTTGGGGTTCGGGGCTCAGCTCTTCCCTCTGATCCCAACCGGGCTGTGCCCAGGGAATGAAGTTGCTTCCTGCAAATGAAAAAGCCTGGTTGTCACGACCCCGTGCGAGAATCCTGCTACATTATAGTGGCCTCGCCGGCAAAACCCACGCCCTTCAGTCCTGGGGATCCGCACGGTGCGCGGTTCGGGCCTGTCCACCCAGGGGACCGGAGGTGATCTGGGTCCGGAGGTGGTTGGCTCCTCGTCGCCAGGCGCGTGGGCGCCACTAGGGGGCCGGGAAGCCTGCAGATTGAGCGTCTGCGACGTGGGGGAGGGAGATGGTAGGGGGAGGGGGAGGAGGGAGATGGGAGGGGGAGGGGGGAGGAGGGCGGAGATGGGAGGGGAGGGGGAGGAGGGCGGAGATGGGAGGGGGAGGAAGGCAGAGGAGGGAGGGGGAGGAGGGAGATGGGAGGGGGAGGGGAAGGGGGTGAAGGGGGAGGGGGCGGAGGGGGGAGGGGAAGGAAGGCAGAGGGGGGAGGGGAGGATGGCAGAGGGGGAGAAGGGGAGATGAGAGGGAGAAGGGGGAGATGGGAGGGGGAGGGGTAGGAGGGCGGAGATGGGAGGGGAGGAAGGCAGGGGGGAGGGGGAGGAGGGAGATGGGAGGGGGAGGAGGGAGATGGGAGGGGGAGGGGAAGGGGGCGAAGGGGAGGGGGCGGAGGGGGAGGGGGAGGAGGGCAGAGGGGGAGAAGGGGGAGATGGGAGGGGGAGGAGGGCAGAGGGGGAGAAGGGGGAGATGGGAGGGGGAGGAGGGCAGAGGGGGAGAAGGGGGGGAGGAGGGCCCTGCGGGCCCGGGAGGGCGGGGGAGGGGGAAAGAGCGCAGGAGCACCGCCGGAAGCAAGGACCGGAGGGGGAAAGAGCAAGGGAAGGGGGAACGCAAGTTACTGGCAGGAAATCATCACTGTCTGGGCGGCAGGCAGTCAGGATACTTCGCGTCTGTTAAAGAACCAAAACTCCACGAGGTAAATTTGAAGCTCTAATTGGCTCCAGCAAGCGATCCACGCTCGGGCAGCAACCCCTCTAGCAAGCAGGGGAGGGGCGGGGGGGGGGCGCTCTGAGAGGCGGAGAGAAAGGGGAGGGAGGTGGGGCAAGACGGCTGCTAGCGAAAGAAAAGGAAAGGTTGTTTCCGGCAAAGTCACTTTCTGTTGGGCAAGGGGGGCGGGGGGTGGGGGTGGGGAGGCCCTGGGAGCAGATTACCTCGTTGGTGCAGACCAGAAAATTCCTAACTTGACCAACCAATTAAGTCTTGGGGAGGTTGAAACTGCGGTTTTAGGTTAGGTTAAAGCCGTGGTTTGGTGACTTGGCCGACGCGTCTCCAATTGAGGTCCATCGTTTCCTCGGGGACACAGTTAGCAACGTGCTGTAGGTACGGTTTCATGTTCTCCTAACGCTTTTATTTCCGACCGGGAATGTTGTGGGCTAAAACCAGAAAGCCTACTTTATCCATGACCGAAGGAAGAGGAACATTTCCGGGGTGGGGCTGTCACGCCTGCTAGACGTTTCCTATATTTTACAGTTTAACTAAATCCACTTCTGTGGTTCTTCTGGACAGCATGCCCAGAGTGCAAGCCTCCTGTCCCAGCTCAGACACGAGAAGGAGGGCTAGAGCGGTGCTCGGAACCTTAGGGTCGTCTGCTCTCCTGGGATGGGGAAGGGGGGGGGAGAGAGAAAATCAACAAGGAACTTGCATAGCATGGATGGCGACCTATACATTATGGGGGAAAATGAAACATGGAAGAGAGACAACGGCCGGGGAGGAGGGAGTGGTCAGCGAGGATTTTGAGCACTCTCTTCATCCCTAAAATGAGAACGGCAGCCCCACCTCCCAAGGTTCTGGAGAGGAACAAATGAGTTAGTATAGGCTTCAGCAAGCGCTCCATAAATATGGACAATTAAAAGAGAAATTGAGAGAAACAGGGAGTTTATTACCATAATCATGACATTTGGAGCTATACTGTTTCAGAGACTGGATTAAATTGTTAGCTCCACAGAGCAGAGCCACAAACAAAAGATGAAAGAAAGATTCAAGGATTTTGCACTGTAAGGGAAAAGCTTTCTCACGATTAGGCTTGTTCCTTTTGTAAGGTAGTGAGCTGCCCGTCTGGGGGGGCATTTAAACAGAGATCCGATGCCTCCCAGGCACTTGCTGAAGCAACTGAACAGAGGCCTCTGGCTTTGGAAAGAGGGCTGCTTATGTTCGCCTCATCACCCCCAACTCCAGCCGCTAGGCACTCAGACGTCTCTCCTGGTGGTCACCTTGCTTCTGGAAAAAAAGAAAAGGAAAGTTTAAACGGCCAGATAATCTCAAAAAGCTGTCTGCAGCAGTGAGATTTTTAAAACTGTCGGGGCACCTGGGTGGCTCAGTCGGTTGAGCCACCGAATTCGGCTCAGGTCATGATCTCACGGTCTGTGAGTTCACGCCCCGCATCGGGCTCTGCGCTGGCAGCTCAGTCTGGAGCCTGCTTCGGATTCTGTGTCTCCCTCTCTCTCTGCCCTTCCCCTGCTCATACCCTGTCTCTATGTCTCTCAAAAATAAATGTTAAAAAAAAATTTTTTTTTAATAACTGTAGTGTATTCTGCCTAGTAACTGGTGATAAAGCAGACTCAGGGATACTATTGGCTGTTCATCCACAGTCGGCCAATCCTGGGCGAAACCATTTACTCTGTGGTCAGAGCGCACCTAGTCCCAGGTCCTGCCACTGGGCGCACCGCGATTAATGGGAGGCGAAGAAACTTTTTTCCTCCGATTTCAGGACGGTTTGTTCTCTGTTTGTGGCTATAAGATTAAACAGAAGACAGACCACAGGAAAATCATCATTTGAGCGTCATAGGAGAAAAGAGAACGCAGAAGTTAATTCTAGAAGGTAGGAAAGGGAGGGAAGGCGGCTAGAGCTACCCCTCTGGGGCAGGGGCGGGACGGGAGGTGGGAGCCCACCGCGTGGGTCCAGGGAAGAGGGGCCGCTTCCCGGTGGGGCGGCTCTCCACCGCCTAGGGCGCCCCGGATTCCGGGGGAGGAAGGAGGGAGGGAGAGAGGCAGGGTATGGAAAAATATCAAGTGACACTCGAAGAAACTCAACTCTGGCCCGAGAAGTGAGCCGGGGAGGGCGGAAAACGGCCTCGCCGATCGTCGCGTTGTTGGCTTAACCCAGGGACCGTCTAATGAACCCGTCTATCGGGACATCCCTGAACCCGAGACAGAGCGGGGGCACTGAGGATCCCGGCGCGGGTTCCGGGAAGGTTGGACTTGGACCGAGCTGGCGCGCGGTTTCCTTCGCTGATTTCTCCACCGCTCTCCCCCCAGGCCTCCGGTCGGGCGCTGACTCTCCCGGGGGACTGACCGATGGAGCCCGCGGCCGGCCCCCAGCTCGGGCGCGCGGAGCTCGCTTCTCTTCTGGGCGCTCCTCTGCGGGTCGGCCCCGCTCGCAGGTAGGGGGCGCCCGTGAGGCGCCCGCAGCCTTGCAGAGCGGAAAGTGCAGAGAGGCCGGGAGGGTGAGGAAGCCTTGCAGTTGAGGTCAGACGACTTTCATTCTGCACGGACTCGGTGAATTCACACCGGCGCCGTCAGGCGGAAACACAGCGAGAGCCCCGCAGGCGAGCCGCACGTACAAATTTTAAGTTTTTGGGTGGCTACATGTAAAATAGTAAAAAGAAACAGACGAAATACATGTTAATAATGTATTTTGCTTAACCCCAAATAATAGCATTATATTAACGTAATACCCAGGCTAGCGTTATTTAAACTCTGAGTTCATGTAAAATAATTTAACAATGAGATATTTACCATTTCGTATCCCAATATTTCAAAATCGTGTGTGCGCGTGTGTTACGCGCAGAGCACATTTCAGTTGGGACCCGCCAGTGGCGACCAGAATGGACAGCTCAGGTTTATGCCACACTCCAGGCACTGTGCTAGACAGGGGGACAGACAGTCTCTGGGAGCTACTCGGTATGTGCCGTTGGTAGTGTGTTCACAAAGGATTAGCAGCCTCGGTAGAAGATAACCGACCGGGTGTCGTGTCTGTTGCTGCCGGCCCCCAGAAGCTTCGGCTCAGGAAGCCCCTGTGCCCTTAGAAAGAATAAGTCGTCCCCTGGATTAGCCACTTCCTTTCCTGCCTTCGATATTTGAGGCCGTGCCCTGTCCGGTTCCCTTCCTTTGTCCAACAGACCAGTTTACTGTCGTGGGTCCGGCGGACCCAATCCTGGCCATGCTGGGCGAAAACACCACGTTTCAGTGCCATCTGTCCCCGGAGAAGAACGCCGAGAGCATGGAGGTGCGGTGGTTCCGGACTCACTTCTCCCGGGCAGTGCTGGTGTACAAGGGCGGACGGGAGAGAGAGGAGGAGCAGATGGAGGAGTACCGAGGAAGGACAACCTTTGTGAGCGAAGGTATCAAGAAGGGGAGCGTGGCACTCGTCATACACAATGTCACAGCGCGCGAGGATGGCATCTACCGCTGTTACTTCCAAGAAGGCAGATCCTACGATGAAGCCATCATGCGGCTGATGGTGGCAGGTGCGTCATTTCATTTTGCTTGGCTGCTTTTTCAGTGTCGCTCTCGGGGAAGGTTTCTCTCCTCACCTCAGGCCCCTTGCAGACCAGCAGACTTTTGCCTAGAATCCTCTTTAAACAGGGAAAGGGGCTTCCTCCTGCCCCGAGGCCGAATGAGCGGCTCTGCCCTGCTGCACGGTGGCCATCGATTCTTGAGAAGTGTGCACGGAAGTCAGCAGTGGCTCAGTCCGTGAAGCGTCCGACTTCGGCTCAGGTCATGATCTCACAGTTCCTGGGTTCAGGCCCTGCATCGGGCTCTGTGCTGACAGCCTGGAGCCTGCTTTGGATTCTGTGTCCCCCTCCCTTGCTTGCGCTTTCTCTCTTTTTCTCTCTCAAAAATAAGCACACATGAAAAAATATTTTTCAAAATGCTTGTAAAATGAATGAGTGGAAAAAAAGGAAATTGCTGACCTCAAAATTTCAGAGTGGGGAAATTTACCTTTGGGCTCCCTCTCGTCACAGACATTCACGAGTTCATTCAACAAATACTCAGCAAACCCCTCCTGTGTGCAAGTCACTGTTCCAAGAAACCGAGGATAAATCAGTGAACGAAATACACGAAGTCTCCTGCCCTCACGGAGCTCACATGTAGGCAGTGCAGACAGCTGATAAATACGATAATTTGTTACACTGGATCTTATATCCGATGGGGGTGAGTACTGTAGAAAAAAGAGAGCAGAGAAGGGGTGGGGGGGGAATGGCCCCAGATGGCCTTCCCAAAGGGGTGGCAATTAAGCAGAAGCAGAATGGAGGGAGTGAGCTGCCGGTCTGGGGAGAGGGACCCCGTGTGAAGCCCCATCTGGTCCCGCACCTGGCGCCTGGGGTCTAGATGGGGGGGTGGGACCATGTACTTTGTCACTCGATGTCTCTGATTTTGAGAGTAAGAAGCGTGTGGACAACTGGAATCCCCCAGGGCTGTCCAGCAAACCACGACGTACGGACATCCCTCATCTAGATACATATGGATTTTGCCTTTTTCCCCCTTTGCCCAAATACTGGTCATAGTGAGAGTGACTGACGTGCACAGGTGAGTTCTGTAAAGCGTGGTTAGTCGCCAAGCCTGTGGCCCCCAAGGGAAACCAGTGAGGAGGGGGCCAAGAGGAATCCGGCAGGGGTTCAGCCCGGACGCGGCATATAAAGCGGGATTTCTAGGAGTTCACTGATAATGGTTTGAAGGTGTGACCTCCCTCTCGGGGCCCGCGTGTTAGGTTGTAAAAGAAACACTGGAAGACTGGAAAAGCCTCTAAGATACACATAAATCAGTAGCATTTCGGTGGCCCAGACCAATGGAAGTAAGGTTTAGGGGACAGTGCGGCCCCCCTAGGAGGCCTCGATTCACAGATGGTAGCAGCTCCCGTCTTTGTGACTGAGAAGGGCAACCTTGTCTTGGTTAACGGGAAATGTCGTGGCAGGAAGGGTTCTCCCCCCGCGTCCTGACTCTGCCCCTAGCAGTCCTGTGCAGGTGACCAGCATGGGTCTGTATGCAGGCGGGCACCCGCTCTCCTGTCCCTGTGAACTCGGCCCTCGCCTGCCCTGCTCCCAGCTGGATTGTAGAATTGTTTGCTTGTTTCTTGTGTTTTCTTTTGGTTAATTGGCTGGCTGGCTTTGTCCTTGAGTCTGTTGTCTAATGCTTGCCCCCCACTGAACCCCATTTTGTAGAATTTCCTTCCAACTTGCTGAATTCTTTTGAGTCTTATCACGCTTCAGAGTTTCTGTGTGAGCCTTTCCATATGCAACTAGGCTTTCTTTTTTGTTTGTTTGTTTGTTTGTTTGTTTCTTCTTGCAAAAATCAGATGGGACAGGTATCACTAAGGCTTAAGTGATTGCTTGAATTTTCTCTTTTGTCTTTTAATTGGTCTCAGTTTTGTCTTTTAATTTGTTGTTTAGCCCTAATAGAGGAATTACTTAGAAGAAGTTTGGATGAGACGGTGTTGTCCAACAATAAACCTGGAATCTTATTTTGCTGAGTTGTTCTAAAATAAATAATTTTATAATTTTTTTTCTTTTTAATGTTTGTTTATTTTTGAGAGAGAGACAGAGCGTGAGCAGGGTAGGGGCAGAGACAGAGAGGGAGACACAGAATTTGAAACAGGCTCCAGGCTCTGAGCTGTCAGCACAGAGCCCGACGCGGGGCGCGAACTCACCAACCGTGAGATCATGACCTGAGCCGAAGTCAGACGCTTAACTGACTGAGCCACCCAGGCACCCCCTAAAATAAATAAAATATAAAATAGGATAAAATAAAATAAAACAAGACAAAATAAAATCGAACAGTTTGGATGACGCTGACCCTGGCTCACGGGGCAGAAGTCTCCTGAGACTGTGCATTTCCGGGTGTTGCGTTGTATTCTCCTTTATTGGAGATTCTTTTAAAGATAAAATAATTTGGAAGAGTCTGAGGCCAGGGTTTTCGTGTGATATTCTGCTGCCATTGAAGACGTGATATTGTTTCTCGAGGCAAGCATCCAGATCTTTCTACTAGGTAGATGTCGTGGAGGGACTTAAGGAACTCCCCTCGCTGACTGAGCCCCCGGGAGGTACGCTTCTCTGAGCCGGGGGAAGGGCAAGTTTTATACTCTAGTTCCGTCCATTCTCCTAAAATCCGTCCACTCCTGATGACCTGTGGTCACGAGAAGCCCTCCCTAGCCAGGAGAGAAGGGACAGTGTCTCGAGGTCAAAAAGCTTCCTAAGACTCTGCCGGCCCGGCAGGCTTCTGTCCCTGTCATAGGACTCTGGAGCTTCGGGAAGCCAGGGCTGCTGAGAAGTCCTCCCAGGACAGAAAGCGGAATCCTCAACCTGCCGGTCTCAGGCCGGGGTGCCCACTCTCACCCAGAAGTGAGCGAACTGAACTCTCTCGCTGAATTGATCCCATCAAGGGACACTTAGGAGACGGACGGACGCGCGCCACTGTGACGGGGACGTAGGTGGAGCACAAAGCAAGCGCGGGGTCATCCTGTCCTCGGAGGTCTCACGCTCCGTCGGCACATTGGCCTCCTGGTGTTCTCCCACGTCAGGGTCGCCTCCCTTCCGCCCTCCGTCCCTCCCTTCCTTCCGCCCTTCGCGGAAGGGGTGCTGCGGGCATGCGCGCAACACGCACGACCAGTTTCTCCGGCCACTGGCCACTTTGTGTCTCCCTCCCTCCCCAGGCCGTCCCCACTGAGAGCTGATCTAAGCCACTTGGGCGAAGACACCGTTGCCTTTATAGCTGCGCGCTGTTTTCTGTCCCCAGGACTGGGCTCCAAGCCCCTCATCGAGATGAAGGGCCGTGAGGATGGGGGCGTCCGGCTGGAGTGCACATCCGAAGGGTGGTACCCGGAGCCCCGCGCCGTGTGGAGGGACCCCGGCGGCGAGCTCCTGCCCGCCCTGGAGGAGGCCTACGCCGTGGCCGCAGATGGCCTCTTCACGGTCACCACGGCCGTGGTCATCAGAGACTGCTCCGTGAGGAACGCGTCCTGCTCCGTCTACAACCCCCTGCTCGGCCAGGAAAAGGAAAGCGTGATCGTCATTCCAGGTGGGTCCCCTGGCCTTCGGGGGCCATCGGGGGAAGGCAGGATCCTCAGCTGGCCAGAGCAGAGCCTGCCGCTCGGGGAAGCTGGGAGCGTGGGGCGGAAGGGCCTTGCGCCCCAGGAGCTGGAGGCCACTCCCCTCGTCTCAAGGGGAGATCCAAGTAGTCTTCTCTGAGGGTAAATCTGGTAGTTTTTTCTCTGCTCTGGTCCTGACCCCGGGAGCAATTTTTATCCTTTTATTTTTGTTAGAGTGTGTTTCTTTATTTAAGCCATCTCTGCACCCACCGTGGGGCTCGAACTCATGACCGAGAGATCAAGAGTCACCCGCTCCTCTGAGTCAGCCAGGAGCTGCCGCAGCAATATTTAAACACTCGGAACGTTCGGGAACAGAGAATGATGTGGACAAGTGGCTACCCACCCCCAGAGAGGCCGCCTGGTCTCCCCTCCTGTCGGCAGAATTTCTCAAGGGAGGGGAGGGGTGGGCGGGACTCTATCTGCACGCACACATATTCATTCAACAAATACTTAGCAAGCATCACCTGTGCTCAAGGCGCCGTTCCAGAAAGCAAGGATTGATCAGTGACCAAAAGACATAAAGATCCCCACCCTCGTTCTAGAGTAGCAGAGAGCAAGAAGTGAAATAAGGAATTAAACGCAGATGATATCAGATGGTGATAAGAGTTGTACAAAACGTACTTGGGGGAAGGGCCGGGGAGGGGGGTGCCGGGGGTGTGCGGGAGATGTAATTACAAACAGGTCAGTCGGGGAAGTCGTCACTGAAAAGATGACAGTTGGGCGAGTGAGGAATGAACCAGGCGGATACTTGAGGACAGAGCAACCCAGGTAGCAGGAACAGCACATGCAAAGGGCCGGAGGCGGGGGCCTGTCTGGCAGTTTTGAGGACCCCCAAAGGGCAGGTGTGGCTTGTGGGCGGGCGGGGGAGACGTCAGTCGTTTAGCCGAGTGAGATAGGAACCGCTGCATGGTTTCGAGCGGAGAAGTGACAGGATCTCAGTCGGGCGGCCGTGCTGAGGACAGACTGGGGGCGGCGTGGACGGCAGCCCGGAATAGGGGATTGCAACATCTCGGGCAGGAAGGGATGGTGGCTCGTGCCTGGTTAGCTTGGTTCACCCTGAGCCTTCCCATAGTGACTCCAGATGTGCCTGCCTTTCTGTCGCCGGGGCCCCCAGCCCTGACAGTCCTGGAGGACCAGGGGACCTCCGGGGTTTCTGCGACAGCAGCCAGCAGAGCGGAGACCCCAGGGAGCTCTTCCGATGGGGCTGTCTCATCCCGGGGCTCCCTGCTCTCACGAAACGGGGCTTTCCGGGCTCCCTTTGCAGAATCCTCGCCTCCCAGCACGTTCCCCTGGACGGCGGGCCTGGCCGCTGCTGCCTCTCTGCTGCTCCTCGTCGCTGGAAGCATCTATCTCGCCAGGAGACTCCACGGGGAAAAAGAGGTTGAAAATGAAGAGAAAGAAACTGCATGTCAGGAATTGGGGAAAGAAGACGTGGAAAAAGAGAAAGAACGTCAAATAAGAGGTAAAAGAGGAGGAGGCCAGGTCACGGTCACGCGGGGACACAGCGCTGACAGCTAAAGCCTGGGGACAGGGAGGAATACAGAGAGGGGGCAGCAACGGGCTGGGGATGGTGGCATCTCGTGGCCCGTCTGCAGACGCCATCCCCCCCCCCCCCCCAGCTGCCTGAGGGGCTGTCTTGTTGAACAGGAGCAAGCCTCGTGAGGACTCAGAAGGTCCACCCCCGCTCATAGACTGTTTCTGGAATGTTGACGGTTCCGTAGGCAGGAGGGGGATGGGGGTCGGTGGTGTTCACGAAGGGTCTGGCCTCCCTTGTTTGACACAAGCTCAAGTCCTCTTGTTTCTTCTATTGAGGACACGCACGTGTGTCTGTCTGTTTTTCAGAGCAACTCCAAGAAGAGCTGCGTAAGTGTGGCCGCGTCCCGAAGCGTCCCGGGCAGCCGGTGCTCTGCTCCGTTTCGTCCCCCTCCTGAAGCTCACCTCTCTGCCTGTCCCTCTGTTGCAGGGTGGAGAAGGAGCCTGCTCCACGCCGGTGAGCGCCTCCCACACTCCCTCAGATCCTGAGCCCCACTGGCCAGGGCGGATTAGAGCACAGGGGCTGGGGGGGGGGTTAGCTGGGGGGGGCTGGAGTCAGCTTGCTGGCAGTGACCCCCGCGGCCCTGGGTCCCAGCTCTTAAGAAACGCCTTCCTGCTCCGCGGGTTACTGCGTGTCTGGCCTGCGAGGGGAGGGGGTTGGATCCAAATGCATCTTGGGATTTCTCCCCGTGGGCTTCAAAGCGCCTCGGGACCCAGGCCGTACCAGATACCATGGTGCCCGGACCTCTCCTCTTTGGGTGAATTTCTGAACTGTCCGAGTCAGACGTACCGACGATGCGGGGAAGGGAGAGACTCACTCTAACACGACAGAAATGCCACTTGCCTGGGTGCTGACACCCGTAGCGGGGAGAGGTCTGCAGGGCGCTGGGCCTCCCCTGTGTCCAGAGAGGTCAGAGGCCAGGACGTCACACCCGTGTTGGTAAAGCAGAGGCGGGTCGGCCTGTGGAGGCCTTGCCGGCTCTTTTTCCGCTGTGAAGGATGCCCCGTGAGTCGCTGGAACCAGCTGTCACCTGGTTAAACTGGCGGAACGCAGGCAGCCCATGGAAGGACCTTTTACTGCCCAGGAATCTGCCGGGGAACCTGGCCTTAACTGCCTCGTTGGGAGAAGGGGCTTCTGTGCCGGTTGAGGCCAAACTGGGAAGTTCCTCAGGAAAGAGAGGCCCAGAGACCACCCATTCTGAATAGAAAAGGGGGCAGACCTGAGAATGAGGAAAGGAAGCAGGAGCCACTGACTTTAGTTCATTCGCTCAAGTCCCCACATGTTTAGGGCCCGGCTCCCGCCACCCCCGAGTCGTGTGAGCTGGCAACCTGGGGGTCGGGCCCGGGGCACCTTGGTGGCAAAGGCCGCCACACCTTTCTGGGCCCTTTCTGGGGTCCGGGGATCGCACCGTCATCCCCTGCGACCCCGGGCCTAAACCGGGGGCTTCCTCTGCAGCTGACGTGGTCCTGGACCCCGCCACGGCGCACCCCGAGCTCTCGCTGACGGAGGACGGGAGGAGCGTGCGGCGAGGGCCCCGCCGGCGGAGCGTGCCCGACAATCCCGAGCGGTTCGACTGTCGGCCCTGCGTCCTGGGCCTGGACCGCTTCTCCTCGGGGCGGCACTACTGGGAGGTGGAGGTGGAGGGTGTGATGGTGTGGGCCGTGGGGGTCTGCAGGGACGACGTCGAGAGGAAGGGAGAGGCCTTGCTGGTCCCGCAGAATGGCTTCTGGACGCTGGAGATGTTCGGGAACCAGTACCGGGCCCTGGCCTCCCCCGAGAAGGTCCTCCCGCTGAGGGAGCGGCTCCGGCGCGTGGGCGTCTTTCTGGACCACGAGGCTGGAGACGTGTCCTTCTACAACATGAGGGACAGATCGCACATCTACACGTGTCCCCGCGCGCCCTTCTCTGGGCCCCTGAGACCCTTCTTCAGGCTGGGGTCCGACGACAGCCCCCTCTCCATCTGCCCAGCCTTCACGGGGGCCCGGGGGGTCACGGTGCCCTGAGGACGGCCTGGTCCTTCACAGGGCAGGGGACCGGGCGCAGCCAGCGGGATCAGTTCCCCGGTCTCAGAGCCAAGTAGAGGGGCCCCTGCCATCTCTACCACCACAGCTCGACGCCCCGGCAGGAAACGGGCCCTCCCTCCCTCTGGTCACATGAAGAACCTCCCCTGAAGCCCACTTCCGCTCCCTCTTCAGGCCCGGCCTGCCTCGCCTGACGGTCAGGTGGACATCAGGCTCTGTGGACTCGCGTGAGGAACGCAGGACACACTAGGCCATCAGGGGAGGGAGGTCAGGGACGGGAAGCCAAGCCGGGGTAGTGGGAGGGGACAAGGGCCTGGTGCTGTTGAGCCTCAGTTACAGCTACGGGGGGCTCGGGAGCTGGTGGTCCTTTTCCATCCCCCCCGCCATCCACCCCCCGCCCCGAGATTTCCAGAAGGCACTCCTGGCCCAGAACTGAGCAGAAGGGTGAAAGGTGAAGCCACGTGTTGGCCTGGCTCAGGTGTCCCCTCAGTAAACTGGGAGTCGGTACTCAGTGACTGAGTGCGGCCTAAGGGTTAAGGTCGCAGCTGAGCAGGGGGAGTACTGACCCAAGTGGACCGCAAGGTTCAGGGTCATGGGTGAAGCAGCAGTTTTCAACCTCCGGCCTCAGGCCGCCCTTAGACACTAAAAATTATTGGGGACCCCCAGAGCTTTGGCTCACGTGGGTTCTATCTGTGAATATTTATGGCATTCAAGGTTGAAACTGAAACACTTAAAAAATGTATTTATAACTTATATGAAAATAGTAATAATAAACCGATGATAAGTTAATGGGGAAAAGATGTTTTATGAGAGATAACTTGTGTTCCAAAGCAAAATAAATGTTATTGGGAAATTGTAGTGTTCTTTGTTTCTGCAAACCTAATATCTGGCTTCTACTAGAAGATGGACCCCAGGGACCCTCATATCTGCCTCTGTACTCAGCGTTGGAGAATCGCAAGTCATGTCATCTCTAGGAAACTTTAAGAGAATGAGAGCAAAAACATTATATTGTTGTTATTATTATTATTACTACTACTACTACTAATGGGGTTTTGGAGTGGTGGGGGTCCAGAGCCGATGGTCAAGAAAGAATTCTTGAGACATCTTTGGTGCAAAAAAAGGTGATTTTATTAAAGCTGGGGGGGGGGGGAACCTGTGGACAGGGAGCCGGGCACTGGGGTAGTGAGGAGTGACTGGTTATATACTGTGGAGTAGGGGGAGATAAAGGCAAAAGGGAGAGTCCAGAAGGACTTGCCTAGGCTACAGAGGACTCCTATTAGATGCCGGGGGCTTGGCTGTTGTCAAGTTGAGGTTGTTTTCCCTCTAGGAAGGCATTAACCTTAAGACGGTAGGGGGTTCCTGGAGAAAGGCATACTCCGTATTTGCCTCAAAGATACATATTCAGAGATAACAAGAGGCAACTTAACACCCACTGGCCCGCACCCGGACACTGAGAGTTTCCGATCAGCAGAGGCTGTTGGAATCTTCTCCGGTACCTGGCACACACTAGGAGCCTCAAGTATTGGGCGATGGGAGGCAGGTTATCAAGAAATCCAACGTTATTTACCTTTCCTTCTTGCCTTTGTTCCCCACGTCGCTGTGCAGGGGAAGGTGATGTTGGGGCTGCAGGAAACCGAGTCTACAGGTTTCCGAAGATTAGGCTATAGGTAAGAGTCCCTTTTTCTTGTCTTTTACTAAGACATTTTGTAAACTGATGTAGACTCTAGTCCTGCAGGACTGCGATCTCTATCAGTTAACCATGTGTCTTCCCCTTTCCTTTGTTCTTGGGCAGCCTGAGGAATGTCACGCGGATCCCACCTGGGAGGGGGAGGTGTGGCGGGGTGTCGGCTTGCCTTTGGCTCCCTCATCAAGTAATGCGGGGTCCCTCGGCAGGTGGCCCCCAAACATCCTGGTTCTTTCCTAGTCCTCAAGTCTCTGAAAATCCATCACTTCAACTAGGAGACCGTCCCTAACTTCGCCAACTGAAGTAGTCCAGAGATAGAATGGGGGCCGGGTTCGGACCCCACCCCGGCCCTAACCACAGAGCCCATCGCTCTGGGCTGGTCACCTTAGAAGATCGGGCTGAGCTACACGCTCAGGAGCGGTAGACCTCATAGAAATGCGGAAGCAGGATGTTTGCCAGAAAGAACTCAGCAGAGGAAACCGGACTAAACCGGCCTGGGCCTAGCCGGACCCTGGCGCCGACCCTTCACCCGCTCTCTCTTCATTGTAATACCCACGCTGCCGCCAGGGGTGGAGACCTAACATGCTAATGAGATACGCCAGGCAGGTGGAGGCCCGTGCTGCCCCCTGCGCCTGCGCGCCAGCGTCCGCTCTCCCCGTCCCTGCAAGCCGGGGCGGCCGTCCTTTCCCGCCTCGGCCGCTTTGCAAACGGTGGGCGGGGTCCCGGAGCGGGCGGACCCGCCCCCGGGGCTGCAGAACACGCCCCAGAAACGCCGCCGCCCCTCTCCCGGCCTCGTGTCGATGTCTGTTTGCGCCGAGAGCCGGAGAGCCCTGCTGGGGTCGGGATCGGACTTCGGCGACCACGCAGGGACCCCGAGAGGGAGCCCCGGTGAGTGCCCGAGGACCCGGAGCCTGCGGACGGCGGAGGGAGCCCCTTCCCTCCCGTGCGACTCTCCAGCGGCCCGCAGCGTGAGTCCCGCGTCCCCGCGGCGGTAAGTTGTGCCTCCCGCCGCCGGGACTCTGCCCCTCGTCCCGGGCCGCGCGTGCTGCTGCGCCGGGCTTCGCCCGTCGCCCTCTGTCACTGCGGTCTGCGTTTCTCAGGAGGAGCACTGTTATCTGGGCCCGCGTTCCCGGACCGAGGGCCCCCTGTCCCCTGAGTCTAACCCTGCTGTCGGTCCCCTGCAGGTCACTGGGAGCCTCTGGTGGGTTCAGCCCTTCTGGGTGTCGGTCCCCTGCAGGTCAGTGGCGGGAGTCTCTGGTGGGTTGAGCCGGGCCTGGGTACCCTCTCCCCTGGCTTTCCTGGTGGCTGGTCTCAGTTTCCTGGGTTCGTTTGAAACCTGGAATTACGTCCAGACTCTGCGGTTTTCTTTGGGGTCAGATCTGTGTGTTTTATCTGTTACCCTGAGAGCTCTGTGTTGTCTTTGCCTAAGTGTTAACTTCCCGACCATCTTGTCTTTCTCATTTTTGTTTGTCTGGTGAAACATCTGGTAACTTTTTGTCCTATTAAGAGGGAAGGAGAATTCCTGGTGAGCCAGACTTACTTCCGGTGTAGGGTTGAAGAAATCCAGACCTTGGTCCGGATTGGGGGGGGGGGGCCTCAAGATTAACTTTTCTCTGTACCGGGGAGCCGCCTTTTTCAGAAATCAAGCTTCAGGCCTCCTACTGGCCTGCTTCTACCCAGGGCCCAGTTGGGACAAGGAGAGGTCGTTATTCACACAGAATCACACGGAATCCCAAAGTGTGATTGTATTTGCTAGCCAGCTCTCCGCCTTTTTTTTTTTTGTAAATCGCCAGGTCCATCTAACTTCCCAACATGGGCGACACCTTAAATGGGACAAAGGACCCTTTTCTAGGATGTTTTTTTAAGTAATTGGGATCCGTTTAAATTGAATGGTTTGAAGAAAAGGAAAGAAAAGGAAATTAATTAATTAATTAATTTAATTTTTTTCCGCGGCCCTGTTAATTTAGGAGACCAAGGACTAGGAACAGTGGCCCAAAAATGGATCATTAAATTTTAATACTGTCTTGCAGTTGGATTTGTTTTGCAAAAGATCTCAGTAGGGAGAGACACCAAGACCCCAAATTAAGGGATTCTCGCAGAGTGTCTGTGGCCTCTAATTGTTAACCACTGGCACCCCTCTCACTGCTGGGTTGAAACCAGATGTTTTATTTATTTACTTATTTATTTATTCATTTGAGAGAGAGAAACAGGGGAAGGACAGACAGGGAGGAAAACAGAATCCTAAGCAGGCTCCGCAAAGTCAGCGCAGAGCCCGATGGAGGGCTCAAACTCACCAACCGTGAGATCGTGACCTGAGTCGAAGTCTACAGTGGGACGCTTAACCCACTGAGCCCCTCAGGCACCCCGAAACCAGACATTTTAGACAACCCTCTGTTCTAGTCAACGGGGACCTCGTACTCCTTCGCAGGAGTCCCCTCCGGAACCCCCTCTACCCCTGCGACTTTGACCCCAGCAACTCCCCCTCCTTCCTCCAAGGGCTCCCCACCTCCTTATTCCCACGGAGCTTCCCTGCCCCTCCATCCTCCCCCCTGCTCTGGAGGAAAGCCCGCTAGCACCCACTGCGCCTACCAACCAGGCCCCAACCTAGGGCCTAACCGAATCTATTTCCCCTTAGGGAAGGGCCATGCCGAGGGAGGGATTACCGGAGTTCCTGTCCATTTCTCCGTTACAGACCTGGTTCTGTGTGAAGAAAAGTTGGGTCATTTAAAAAAAAAAAAAACCCTCTAAATTGAGGAATGAATTTCTTAAGTTAACTCTAGCCTTCTCCCTCACCTGGCGAGATGTCATCCCGGTCCCTACTGTTGCGCCCTAGACGAGGAAGACGGACCCCAGGAAGGCTGGGGATTACGGGGCCGGCCCGGGTTGGGGTCTGTCCAGGGGCCGCGGGAAATGCCGTCCTGCGAGGGACCCGCAGGATCAGGAGGCAGAACCCCCCGGGGCCAGAGGCGCTTTGTTACCTGCCTGTCTGAAGGGACGGCGGAGCGCAGAGTGAAACCAGCTAATTATGCCAAAGTGAGGGAAATAACTGGGCAAAAAGGAGGAGAATGCAGCTGTCCCTCTAAACCGGTGGCGGACACCTTCCACAGACGCGCGCAGACGGCGCCCCGGAGCTGGCCGCGGGAGGTCTTTGTTGACTGTGCTTTTTGGCCCAGCCTGCCTCTGATCTGAGGGGGAAGCTGTGTCAGAGGTCCCCGCTGTCAACCTTGGTGGAGGAGGCCTTCGAGGTTTTTAGTGACTGAGACGCGGCGGAGGAGGCCAGTAAAGACACAGGTAGCAAAACAGGCCAGGTTCTGGCTGCACCGGTACAGCCTCCGCCTCAGGATGACCCCGGGAGGCCCAGGAGACCACAGCCTGAACCACCAATCGGAGCAGAGGCCGCCCTGGATGAACAAGTGTGTATAATGCAGGCAGGAAGGGGGGGGGGGGGGTCGGTGGGGGGACCGGAGCCCGCCCGCCCCAGGGAAGGGCGCACACAGACCCCCACCCCCTGCCAGTCTCTTGGAAGAGGGGCCACACAACCACAGAGAGGCCCAGGAGCTGTCCGCCCCGCACCCACCCGACCCCTCAGCGTCGCATTAGCGGAGCCTCGGTCACCCTGGACGCGGCAGGGAGGAAAACTAAATTCCCTGTAGGTGCTGGAGCCGCCTGCCCTGTCCTGACTCAGCCTGTGCCCCTCCCCCCCCCCGTCGTGACCGTGTGATGACTGAGAGAGACGGGCGGCCAAGAGCGAGACAGTTTACCTTTCCCCTCGCCTGTGAAGCTAGATCGACTGTTACTACTCATTCCTTTCTGTGGGCCCCCGAATGCTCTGTTCGGCCGCTGGGGAGACCTATGAAACAATTCTGGAGCCGCTCGTATGGAGCTAGACCAGAAACCGGGAATTCATCCATGGGCACTCCCGGATGGGGCCAGGCCCGAGCCCGCGGATAGTCCTCAGGACAGAAAACCAAGTAGACCCATCTGTGCGGATGCTCGTGTCCCAGGCGAGGCAAAAAAAAAAAAAAAGTCTCCCCCATTCAGGTTAAGGTAAAACCCAGTGGAGGGTGTCCTTGGAAAAAAACAGTATCCCATGAAAAATAAATCTTTAGGAGGAATCCGGCTGATCACTAAAAAATTTCTTAAGTGTGGATGGATCAAGCCTCGTCGATCCCATGTAACACCCCAGTCCTCCCAGCGAGGAAGCCCGAGGGAGGATATTCCTTTGTACGGGATCCGAGGGCTGTAATTCACCTGTTCTCATACACCCAGCAGTACCCGACCCCGTGTACTCCGCTTACCCAGGGTCCAGGCGATGCTAAGATTTTTACCATCCTGAACCTGAAGGATGTCATTTGCTGCGTATCCCTTCATGAGGAGAGTCCATATTTACTTGCCTTTGAATGGAAAACCCTTGATACTCAAGAGACTACTCAGTACAACCTGGAAGGAGCTTCCCCGGGGCTTTAGAGACAGCCTCCCTCCCCGCCAATCTGTTTGGAGAAATACTGGCAAGAGTTATAAGACTTAAAATCGAAAGATGAGACCCGCTTACAGTATGGTGTTCGTTCATAGCCGGTTTGACCACGCAGCCCTCGGACTATAATACAGCGGAAACCTGACGGTTTCTAACTAACAGAGGATGCAGGGTGTCCCCATCAGAGGCTCATGTGATCACAACAGGGCCAGTATTTGGGCTTCGTCCTAATACCAGGCACCCTGCGTCCTGGCCACGGATCCCAAGAGGAACATCGGTGCCTGCGCGTTCCATAAACTGGAAAGCAACACTGTGGCTTTCTGGACCTCAAGGAGTTCTGTTGTATCTGGTTCCCCCGTTAGGGCCCTGGTGGTGAGGCCTTGAAGGGGGAAGAAAGGGAACCCACAATAGACTGTGTCAGGGGGCTTTTAAAGCCTTGAAAACTGAGCTGGATGGGGCCCCTGCACTGGGGTTCCCCTATTTGGATAAGGCTTTTACCTTCTATATCCACGAGAGGCAGGCTTTGGGGGTCCTAACTCAAAAGCTGGACCCTGGGGCCCCTGGGTGGCTCAGTCGGTTCAGTGTCCGACTTCGGCTCAGGTCATGATCTCACGGTTCGTGGTTTCAAGCCTCACGTCAGCCTCTGTGCTGACAGCTCAGAGCCTGGAGCCTGCTTTGGTTTCTGTGTCCCCCTCTCTGTCTGCCCCTCCCCTGCTCACACCCTGTCTCTCTGTCTCTCTCAAAAATAAATAAACATTAAAAAAAATTAAAAAAAAAAAAAAAAGCTGGACCCTGACCAGAGACTATTTTTCGAAATAACTAGACCTGGTCGCACAGGAACGGCCCAGCGGCAGCAGCCACACCTCTCTCAGTGCGCGAGGCCAGTGAGCTCACCCAGCTCACCCGGGGTCAGCCTAACTCCCTGTCAGGTTCAGACCGTGATAGAAACTAGAGGGCACCGCCGGCCGACCGGAGGAAGGCCAACTAAACATCAGGCCCTCTTGCCAGATTCCCCTGATGTTTTAAAGGTCCTCGGGACCGCACCCGGCTTCCCTGCTCCCGCCTGGAGAGGCGGAGGGCCTCCAACATCAGTATGGAGGCAGTAGAACAGACCTGTTCTAGCAGGCCTGACCTTCAAGACGAACCCCTTGACATTCTGGATATGGTGTCGTGTATGGACGGGAACCCTTGTATGGAGGGAGGCATCTGGAAGGCAGGCTACGTGATCGTGAGCCTAAGGAGAGCTCGCCTCAACGCTGCGTCCCCCCATAAGGCTGAACCGATAGCTCTAATTAGGACCTTGCAGTCGGGGGACGGGAAAGATTAAATCTCCACGCTGATTCAAACTGTGGGCTCCATGTGCTGCATGCCCGTGCGGCCGTCCAGAACGATAGGGAAACGTGAACAGCAAAACTTCAGTGAAACATAAGGACCCAATTTTCACTCTCCGAGAGGCAGGCAGTTCTCACTCAGGTGGCTGTAGTCTTCTACCAAAAAGATGTCAAAAAGAGGGGACCTCTGTAAGCGAAGAAAATAGTAATAGGGCTGCCCAGTCAGCTGTTCAACAGTCCAGGAGCGCAGGCACCAGATCGAATCACCGCCACCTTTTTTTTTTTAATGTTTATTTTTGAGAGCGAAACACCACGACCGGGGGAGGGCAGAGAGAGAGAGGGAGACATAGAATCTGAAACAGGTTCTAGGCCCTGAGCTGTCAGCACAGAGTCCGATGTGGGGCCCGAACTCTGAACGGTGAGATCATGACCTGAGCCGACGTCAGACACTTAACCGACTGAGCCACACAGGCGCCCCAACTGCCGCTTTGATAGTTGGCTTCTCTGAGTTCCCCGGCCACCCTCAGTGCTCCCTGCCGGAACGGGAGGACGCAAAGAGACAGGGACATACGGACGAAGTGCTGGGTGGCTTGTGAGAGAGGACAAAATCCTCGTCCCGGAAGCCCAACGATAAAAGCTCAGGCATTTACACGATGCCCCCCATTATGGAAGAGACGTCCAGTAGGACTTGGTGCAAAAGGTCTTTCTAGGATAGGGACTTAGACAGTACAACAAGTTACCCCTGCCTGGGACTTCCGCACTCAAACCACAGAACCATCCAGCCTGTCCCCACTTCTCACGCTGGTCCAACACCGGGGGGCGTATCCTGGGGAAGGGCGAGTGGCCTTTACCCGGGTCCCATCGCAAGAAGGCTGCAGGTATTAGCTCGTGTTCGTTGATGCCCGTGCTGAATGGGTACGAGCCTGCCCCACCCGGGTCTGGGAAGACAACTGAGGTCTGTAAATCCCTCCTAAAAGGGAATTCTTAAGTCCCTCCGAAGTGGTAACGGGCGTTCTTTTACGGCTAAAGTCACCCAGAGCCTTTCAGCAGCCCTGGGAATGAGTTCTAAATTACGTGCTCCCTGGCACCCCCATGCCTCAGGGAAGGTAGAAAAGATGAATCAGACCCTAAAAAAGATGTGAGCAGTACTCTGTCGAGAAACTGAAAAAGCCCTGGGTCAAACCGCTGCCTCTCACACCACTCCGGACTCCCACCGCCCCAAGACTCGGCGCGTTTGCAATGACGTGGGAGACCCTTCTTCCAGCCCATGTTCTACCTCACGGGAATGCAGCCTTTGCTGAATTTGGCCAAGTGCAAAAAGCTGGTCGGGCCTCCGCTAATCGCGGGCTCCCAGCACCCCCTAGAGGTAATTTAGAAGAGACCGCACGTCTGCAAATTACTCCAGGGGGGTTAGGTCCTTCTTATAACTTGGGAGGAGGGCTCCCCAGAAACAACCAATCGCTACCCGAGGGGAAAGGTTCGAATCAAGTGAGTTTTAGCCACTCCGGTGGCAGTTAAGCTGCAAGCAGTCCCTAGCCGGGGACAGCTCTCCAGGCTAAAACCTTTTTCTCCTGGACCTCCTCAGAAATGCCCGGAAGGCCAAGAACCATCGCCCTCCTGTGAGCCTGTGGAAGTCCTCGGATACCTGGTTCGAGAAGCGACCTTCAGAGTCAGATAAGTGATTCTCTCTTGGTGGATTGGTTTGCTGACTTTTCTTTCTGACGCCTTTGTTTTCCCTTTTCTCCTCTGTGGGTACGGTTGGGGTCTCTCCACTCTCCGGCAAAGACCCGTTCTGCCCCTGCTGGGTCTGGACGATCGAAACCAATGGTGGGATGCACGACGCACGCCCTTCTCCTGGCCCTTCTCCTGGGGGTGAGCTGGGCAGACAGTACCGAAGGGAGGGAAACCTGGGGCGGAAACTCAATTGTCAACTTGTCCAGCATCGTGGCCTCAGGAAGTAATCTCTCTGATTGTTGGATCTGCCATCCCCAGCCCCGGGATGGGGCTCCTAAGCTCCACTTTGTACCTACAAATGAGGACGTTCGGCTCTCTTTGACCTCTGGACCCATCAGGAGCACACCGCTCCTGGTGGCGGAACTCAGTGATCACGGGGATATGGCGTGTGTGACCCTCACGGACACTTGGAACCAAACCGGTCTCCAGGTCAGGCGCCCGCTTCTCTGTAGAGAACAGGGCCGGCCCTGTTGCCCCTGCGAGACCAACACCTGCCTTACCGGCCCAGGAAGCTCGCCCCCCTGTTTATCCTATGTCCTTTTCCACTGCGAGCTCTTCGTGTGTCCCCAACCAGACTCACTGGTGTGTGGACCCCTCTCTGCTTCCCCCGGGCGAGCAGCCTAACTTCTCCTGTACTCACTGGAAGGGAACGGCAACCCCTTCCTGGAGGCTCACCTATCAGACCCCGTCTGCCTTCGATAGCCACGAGGGAATCGAGGAGGACGCAGAGCTAGGTGGGGGGCCGATGGACGGAGGGCCCCTGTCCCCCCGGTGCAAGAGCACACCTAGCTGGGGGCCCCTCTTACGAAGTTGGTTTAGTTCCTCTTCAGCCCGCCAGGCCTGCGTCCCCCCCGGTTATCTGTTCCTCTGTGGCCCGCCACAAAATCAGCTGCCCCGCGAAGGGAGCCCCGATTCCTCCTTCTCCTGGCCGCCTCGGGCGGTGGCCTATGCGTGTGTAGATAACGTCCACTTCCGGGGAGAGTGCACTGTGGGACGACTGGGCCCGGAAGGATTAGGCGCCACTACGTATAACGTCACCTCTCAAGCCAGACCTAAGAGAGCACTCAGGCTGATCTCGCCGGCGACGAGAGACGCCGCGGGAGCCGCTGCCCCCCGGGAGGGGGTTGGCGATCAGGAGACGACCTTAAAAAGCCTCACTGACCAGGTCCTCGAAAACCTGGCCTCAAGCGCCGGTGACACCGCAGAGGGCCTCCAGGGGTCCCTAGAGCCCCTTGACAATAGGTTAGCTCTGGATTATCACCTGGCCGCCCAAGGGGGCGTCTGCGCGGTAGTCAAGGACACGTGCTGTACCTACATCAACGGGGCCGGGGAGGTCGAGCTAAATACTCAGGAGATTGACAGACGAGCCAGATGGCTGCGTGGGTTCAAGAGCCCCAGTGCCCAGACTACATAGGACTCGGGGGCTGTGTGCCTCGGATCGCCCGATTCCTTCCTTTCCTGGGCCCTCTTGGGGCAAAGATTCTTCCCTTAATATTCAGACCCTACCTCCTTAATCTTCTGGTTGAGTCTGAGTCTAGGTCCCAGAGGACAGCGGTGTCCTGTCAGGAAACACAAGAGGTCCCACCTCTCCAGCCCCGAGAGGAGCAAGGTCCCTACAGATCCGAGAGCAGTCAGCGAGAGATTTTTACTCCTCCAGGCAGTACAGGGACGACGCCCCGCTCAGCAAGAAGCAGTTTCAGAAGATGAGACCTTCGCCCCCTCCTCCTTGGGAATCAGGAGGGTAAAATCTCTCAGGGGGAATGAGGTAGACCGGGGGCTGCGTCTGAGACCCCACTCCCCTGGCCGAACCACACAGCCCATTGCTGTGTGCGTAACACCTTCGGAGAAAAGGCTGAGCTGCGTGCTTTTGAGCATCGTATCTCATGGGGACGGGGGGCCGGATGTTTTCCAGAAAGAACTCCAACGAAGAAACCAAATTAAACCAGCCTGTGCCAGTATGGACCCCAGCGCTGACCCTCACCTACTTTTTTCCTCGTTAGAATACGGGCAATCGAGGCCAGGGGTGGAGACTTAACATGCTAATGAGCCACCGCCGCAGAAGCGGGTTCTGTCTACTGCGCCTGCGCCCCTGCGCCGCACCTTCCTGCGTCTCCGCCTCCAGCAGCTGAGACCTTCGCTGCCTCAGCCCCTTTGCAGGTTTTTCCGGCCTTTGGCCTCTGTTCGGGGAGCCGGCTGGGACGGTTGTTCCCGGCGCTGCCCCCCTGGTACTGGCGCAGAAGGACCCCCAATAAACGCTGCCTGAATCTTTTCTTGGCCTCGTGTGAATTTCTGTTTTTGCTGAGAGCTAGAAAACCCCGGGTCGGAACAGTCCCGCCGTTCCTCTTGCCTTTCTCAAGCCCCGTCTCCGGTGATGCGCATGTCTGTTTACTTGGTAGGACAGGGAGGGTATTTTTCATACGGGAGGTTTGCTTCTGGTTGAGTCTTCCTGCTTTCGGTGGGACGGAGGAGGGTGTGAGTGTCCTTGCGCTGTTTCCTAAGTAACTTATTTAAGATCATCACTAGGGTACCTTTGGGGGCAGCCTGCCCTTCCTCCCTGTATCATTGTAGGGGAGGCAAAACTTCACCTCTTCCCATGTTCGGCTTTCGGCTAGGACTCTAACGAAAAGATGAACAAGAGAAAAACAGTTCACGCACGCAGCGCACGTCACAAAAGAGAGAAGCCTAAATGCAAAGTAACTCACAGTGGTACCTTAGAAGTCCAACTTACTTTCCATCTTCAGTAAAGGACCATGAATTTGGAGAGATGATAGGACAAAGGAGAACTATTTTAGGCCCCAGGGGCAACAAGCCGGGAAGCTACTAGTATGGGAAGAAAGTAATGGAGAATGGCTGGTTTGCAGATTCTGGTTCCTCTCTGGGCTCCTAAATGCCAGTCTCCAGTAAAAGAATTTATATCTCACCTTTAGGCAAAACGGGGAAACTAAAGACCTTTTCTTGTGTTGGCTGCTTTTTTTTTTCCTGACTCAAAAACCTTTTGTTTAATTTATACAAAAAGCTCCTAAATACAAAAAGTAGGTTAAGATGAAATTTTTTTTTGGCAGAGTTTAAATACACATACTGGATAATTCCGAAGAAAATGCATTTCCCCGCAGTGTTCAGGACTAAAAGTCTACTGAAATCTTCGCTGCTAACTGTGTTGGCCGCTTCTAGATTGCCTTCAGCTCAAAATAATTTCTGTGACAAGTGACATATTTGGGTGGCCTCTTCTGCTACTTTTCATCATCGAAATGTCTAGGGCTTTTTTTTTTCCTCCCTTACATCTGACTGATTGTCTACTCCGTGGTCATCACCCGTCTGAGAGTTCTCATTTGGGGAATACTATTTTGGAACTGAAATGGGGTGGGAGGCACCCCGAGGGGAAGGCTGAGGGTGATGCCTGTGTATTTCACGAGGTCAGGCTGCTCGTCAGGTGTTTGTGCCTTGTGGGCGTTTAGACCTTAGACGTGCTGGGATTCCATGACCCTTTAAGATGACTTCCAGTCAAAAGTCATCCCAGCGTAGAGTCCAGAACAATGATTCTAGGTTTTTCAACATCGGAAGGCATTCAGGGTCCCTGGCTCAGCATGTGGCTCTTGTTCTTAGGGTTGTGAGTTCGAGCCCCGCGGTCGGCGCAGCAGTTACCTGAATAAATAAATACACAGATAAACTTTTTTTTTTTTTAACTGGAAGGGAAGGGCGCCTGGGTGGCTCAGTCGGTTAAGGTTAAGGGTCAGACTCTTGATTTCGGCTCAGGTCTTGCGATTCATGGGTTTGAGCCCTGAGTTGGGCTCTCTGCACGTGTCCCTGTGTCTCTCTGCCTCTCCTCTGCTCACTCTTTCTCTCTCTCTCAAAATACATACATACAAAAAATTGGAAGGGATTCTAAAGGTAATAAAACCCCAAATACATTAAATAATAGACACATAAATAAATAAGCCCGCAAATACCTTTAGGTCTGAAGGAGAACGTGGGCTCTGAGAGCAAAAGGCAGGTATGGCAGCCGCTGCCAAGAAGGGACAAGCCTGCTCCGGACCACAGCGGGTGACACAGGTGCCCCGTGAATCACGTCCGGAGCGCAGACACACGTGCGAGACCACGTGCAAACCGCAGAACGCGCACACGCCCCCCCTCCCGGCTGACTGCCGCTTTCCCTTTACAGCTTCGGCCGCGTCGTTCCTCCCTGTCCCAGTAAAAATCGGAATAGCCCATCCCGCTGCGGTCCGTGATTTCCAGCAGCATTCGTCCAGAGCAGCTTCCCTCTGGGATCCTCTCCCAAATCCCACCACAAACTGAACTCCCAGAAATCCCTCCCGCTCCCTCTCACTGAGACACCCCAGCTCCCGGCCCCCCTACAGTGCGTGCTGCTGTAACAGGTGCCGTCAAATTTAACTGGGTTTGGCCACAGGTCCGCCTTGGCTGCTGGGCTCCAGCGTGGCCACGGGCAGGTCAGAGCCCCTGTCGGCCTCCCCGCCCTCCTGGCCATCCATCCCAAGCTTGGCTCCTGACTTTCACGTAAGTTCCCCAGAAACAGCAACCTCTCTACGCGTGTAAAGCCAAAAGGAAGTTCCTGCAGATTTCTAAGAACATAAACAGCAAGAAAAAGCATCCCTTGTTGGTGAGGTATGGGTAGGTTTTCAGTAACAAGAGGGCACAGTCACTCCACGTATGACTCGTAAGCACGTTCCCTCCTCCTGCCCATGTCTTCACTCGAATCTTAATTGTGTTAGTTCTGTTTATTTTCCAAAGAAATCCCTACAAGAGCTCGCAGGATCCTGGGGTTCTCCCGCACGGTTCTATCAACAAGGCTTTGCATCTCCTAGAGACAGACCCGCAGAGCCTCTCTGTCACTGCGGGATGGAAGAGGCACAGCGGAAGGCGCACCAGTGGCTCTGCGTGTCCCTGGGACTCTGAGCTCCTGCCTACCATGGATTCGAAGCCCCAGGATATACGAAAATGAAGAGCACTGACACCTTCGTAGGGGTGAGGCTGGAGAGAAGAGACTGTGAGTCGCCCCACCCTTCCCCTTAGGAGACACACGGGCCTCCCGGAACTCGGTTATAAGACAAGTTAACGCATCACTGCTTCCCTCCCGGAACTCGGTTATAAGACAAGTTAACGCATCACTGCTTCCCTCCCGGAACTCGGTTATAAGACAAGTTAACGCATCACTGCTTCCCTGAGTGACTTGAAGGCACGCTGGTCTGAAGCCCGGAGTCAGGAAAGAAGTTGGGGGTGAGGGGCAGGCGGGGTGTGAGGGGCGAGGGCTGGCAGTGGAGGCCACGGAACAGGCTGAGAAAGGTCTTCCCGGGAGGGTAATTGACGATTCGTAGCAGGTTGTCTCATTTCTCCCGAGACCAGAGAGATGCCTTCCGAATCTCTCGCATGCACCGACTCAGCCTCTCCTCCCTACTTTCCCCCCTTCTCTTGTCTCTCTTCTGTCTCTCTCTCTGTCTCACCCTCTCAGTAATCACCTGCATACGCTTTCTGCGACATTCACCCTAGAAGGCGACTAAACTCTGTATTTGCATCTTTTTATGGCCCCGCCCCAGAGGCTGGATGAATGTAGTCCTCCTTTGCAGCGGTCGGCCTACCAGGTAACAGGAAGAGAGGCTGCAGGGGGTAGATTCTGGAAAGAACTCAGAGCCTGGTTCACACAGACCCTGACCCCTTCCCAGGATCCTCCTCCTTCCCCTGTTCAGCCCATCCTCCCTTGGTTGGCCCCCAGAGGATCCCAGTCCGCCCCTGCCCCCTCCTACCCCCCCATCTTTGTTCCGGGAATTCTCCATTTCAAAACCATTTCCAGGAATATGACTCAGAGATATCCCCACTCGGCCGGCCCTCAGTGTCCCGCGCCCCAGGGCACACCACATCCCCCTCCCCCGCCACGAGCCCCTCTTCTACACAGAAACCCTCCCTCGTGTTCTCCGGGCCTCTGCACCTGCCTCGTACCCACCCTTCACGTGCGCAGGCCCTGCGCGGGGGCGCGCCTGAACCGAACACAGGCTGGGGAGGCAGGGGCGTTCTGCGGGTATCGCGATGGTGACACCTCAGAACCATACGGAGACGAGTACGCCCCTGTGCAAGGAAGACCCGCAAATTCATGGAGCGTTCCATATTTTAATAAAAATAATAATAATGTCGACCTACCATCAGGTCGCTTCTGGTTGTTATCAGCGTGCCAGCAGCGAGTGCCCCGAGGAGGCGGGCGACCACAAAGCTCACTCGCGAGCCACTAAGTCCAGTCCTCCTGCTGCCCATCCTCCTGCTCCTCTGTCCCAGCTCGGTTCAGCAAAAAAATAAGCCCAGGACCCCGAGGCGGAGCCGCCCCTCAGGGGCACCCCCACGATTCGTGTGCGGTCGGCAGCTTCGCAGGAAGGAACAAGGGTGGAGGTAGCACTCCTGTGGAGGCGGCCACTCGGGAGGTCTCCGGTCCTGCTCCACCCACCACACCGGAGCCTGTGGTTTAGACAGACCCTCCGGGGAAGCATGGGCTCAGGTGAGTTAAGGGAGCTCCCGGGGTGGGGGTGGGGGGTAAGTAATAGCCCTAGTAAGTATCTGATAGGTTTCACTACTGAAACTGCACTGGGAGGGTTTGGGAGGCGGGGAAACCTGTGCGATGGGAACCAGAAAACCACACAAAGGAAGTAAGATGAGCCATTTAACTCCCTCCCTCCTCGGCCCCCCCAGACACCGGAAGTTGTCCAGGAAAATAAGCGGAATCCTGCGTGACCCTTGGCCTCATGAAATTATGGCTGCCGTTATAACCTTGGAGTCGGAAAGAGTGAAGAAAAGCGACACACTTTTATTGGCGAGGTAACAGCTGCGCTCGGGTCCTCCAGAGAAGCTGCCCCAACGGGATGGACACGGACATTTAGAAAAAGAGGAGTTACGAGGGACTGGCTCCTGACTGCGGAGGCAGAGGAGCCCCAGGCTCTGCCCCCCGCAAGCTGGGGCCCCCGGAAAAGTGCTCCAACCTCCAGGGTCTGAGGACAGGGAGCCGGCGTCTAAGGGAAGGGACGGCTGGACGTCCCAGCTCGAGCAGAGGGCAGACTTGGCTTCCTCCGGCTTTTCGTTCTGCTCAGCCCTCCTCGGGTCGGACGCAGCCCAGTCGCGTCCTGGAGGGAAATCAGCTTTGCTCTGTCTCCGGCTCAGGGCGCCCAGGTGGCTCAGTTGGAGGGGCGTCCCATTCTCGATTTTGGCTCAGGTCGTGACCCCGGGGTCTTGGGCTCGAGCCTCTGGTCGGGCTGCATGCTGAGCGTGGAGCCTGCTTGAGATTCTCTCTCTGCCCCTCTCCCCTGCTCACTCGCTCTCTCTAAAAAATGAAAATAAGCTGATTTTGAAAAGAGAAGAAGCAGGGCGCCTGGCCGGCTCAGTCGGAAGAGCAGGCGGCCCTGGATCCCACGCTCGGGGGCTCCCTGCCGGGTGCAGAGCTTACTTACACCCATTAATAAACACACTTTAAAAAAAGAGAGAGAAGGGGCAAGTGGTTGCCTCGGTCGAGTGCTGATGAAGGTCGCGTGGACCGAGGACGTGAGTGACCCCCGGCCGCGACTCGTCTACGATACTGGGAAGTTGGAACGGTGGTGGGAAAGGGCCGAGGAGGGAAGCCCTGACTTGGCCCTGAGATTTACTCCGAATGCGCCCCACGAGCGGGGGAGGGGCAGAGAGACAGGGGAACAGAGGATGGGAAGCGGCCCGTGCTGACAGCACAGAGCCCGACGTGGGGCTCCAACTCACGAACCCTGAGATCATGACCTCAGCCAAAGTCAGAGACTCAACCAACTGAGCCACCCAGGTGCCCCTCTTTTGTTGGTCTTAATCATCATCTCAAATAAAGGCAAAGTACAGACTGGGGTGGTGAAGAATGTGAGCCAAAAATATAATACAAGGTGACATCTTTAATTTATAAAAAATTCATGGAGAATAATAGGAAACAGCATCAGAACGTCTGGGGGGAAATGGGCAACTCGCCTGAAAAGATCACTTCCAGAATGTGTTCAATAGTTAATACAGAAAGTGATCAGCCCCACTATTCTGGAAGTGCCGGTAAGATGATAATTTCGCCCGTCCCAGCAGTGACGACTAGGGAGCCGCTGCCCTCAGTGTTGGCGGCAGTCAGGGGAGAGGCGCCTTTCCGTTCGCAGTGTGATTGGTGTAACACTTCAGGGAGGAACTTTGGCAATATGCTCATAATCCGACTTCCAGACCCGATGACTATCTTTCTGGGAATTTATCAGAAAGTTTGTCAGGAAGTTATCAAAGATGCGGACAAGGATTTATGTATACAGTGCACTAGTTATAATAGGTTAAAAAAAAAAAAAAAACACCAAACCACGAGGAGATGTCCCACGATCTTGGGACTCCTAGGAGCCTACAATACGATATTACGCAGGTGTAAACCATGCTTCTGATTATGCAAAAGCTACGTCAGTTCTGCCAGAACGTGACAGAGGCTGCCCTTGGCTGGTGCCGTTAAGAGGGGTTTCTCTGTGAAAGTGTTTTCCGGGGGCGCCCGGCTGGCTCAGTCGGGGGAGCACGAGAGCCTTGATCTTGGGGTTGTAAGTTTGAGTCCCACATTGGGTGTGGGGATTACTTAAAAATAACATCTTTAAAAAAAATAACTAAAAAAATGTATTCCCATATTTAAAATTTTTTTTCATAACAGTAAGAGGTGTAGCCCAAAATAAGGAATTGCTCGCCGGGAGGCAACTCTGAGGCCATGCAAACTGGATCCCAGCCTGCGTTTAATCTTTCAACCCACACAAACAACAGAGTAACAATTTACCACCTTCTAAATCCTTGCCATATGCCATAGTCTCATTTAATGCTCCTAGCGCCTCCCCAATTTCAGGATAGTGGGGCTCGAAGAGGAAAATTAACCGGCCTGATGTCTTCCACCTCATTTTAGTGTTGTCTTGGCCTCCTTTTTCACCCAATCCACTTTTATTTAGTCCAGCTCCTCTGTGAATATCCTGGTCTTTGAGCTGAAGACCCAAAGGCACAGACCCTTCATCTCTCTGGAAAACTACCACCTCCCCAAAGTCCAGGCATCTGGGAGCTGGGGGCAGGCTTTCCTGAGATCATTTCCCGCTTCCTTCTTCCCCGCCTTTAACTTCTTCTGCCCCTGGGGCCACAAGCAGCTGTGTCACTCGGTAGCCAGGCTCATTGGCGTCTCTTCCTCGAAGATCAGAGGTCAGTACCTGCCACCTCTCTGGTCCCCCTGAAAGAGCTAGCAGCCTGGAGGGCTCTTTCTCTCCCTCCAGCTCCTTCCTCCCTGGTCCTGGGCCCCCTACCCCCTGCCCTTTGCTATCTCCAGCTCCCTCCCTTCTCCCAACTTTCCTCTTATCTCCTCCAGCTCAGTCCCCTGGTTTCTGTCTCTGCCTCCATCGCTTCATCTTTATTATCATTGCTGAGGGCAAATACCAAATTTCTATATTTGAAAAACAAAAAAGGCTTTTTAGAGCAGTGGTTCATTGATACCCAACCCATTATGGGTACCCTGCCCCACAATTCCCTTCTAGGACCCTTTCGGGGTGTGCGGGCCTGTTCTGTGGCTGTGCACCTGCCGGCGACACGGGGCCGTGTGTGTGTGTGTGTGTGTGTGTGTGCGCGCGCGCGGGGAGAGGGCGAGCGGGAGGCTCCACGTGGGAAAGAGCGGTAGGGAGGACGCGGGAGAACGGCGTCGAAAGCTCCCTCTCCCGGCCTGCCTCTCCCAGGCGCAAGCTCTGACGCCCGCAGGACACCGGTGACCTGCTGCCCCAGGAAGGCTGACCATGGCAGTTTTTCCAAACTCCTGCCTCCCCGCGTGCCTGCTCGTCCTCCTCACTTCCTTGCGGCTGTCCCGGCCGGATTCGGGTAGGTCCCCCCAGGTCTCCCTCTCCCGCCCCCTGGGCTTCCCCTCCCCCACCCCCACCCCCCCCCGCGCGACCTCGGCCAGGGTCCGGGTGGAGCAGACTGCCCTCCGTCCGTGTCAGCCCTCAGCTCCCCGCCGCCCGCCCCGCCTGCCCGCCCGGTTTCCGCAGCCCCCTTCGCCGTGATCGGCCCCGCGGAGCCGGTGCTGGCCGCGGTGGGGGGCGACGCCGAGCTGCCCTGCCGCCTGTCCCCGAGCGCGAGCGCCGAGCGCATGGAGCTGCGGTGGTTCCGCGGGCCAGGTGGCGGCCGCGGTGCTGGTGCGCCGGGACGGCCGGGAGCAGGAGGCCGAGCAGACGGCCGAGTACCGCGGCAGGGCCACGCTGCTGGACGGCGACATCGCGGCCGGGCGCGTCGCCGTGCGCCTCCACCGGGTCCGGGCCTCGGACGACGGCGAGTACCGGTGCCTCTTCCGGCAGGACGGCCGCTACGCGGAGGCCAGCGTGCACCTGAAGGTGGCCGGTGAGTGCGCGCAGTCCGACCCTCTCGGGCGGGGACTTCCGGCGGCGTCTGCTTTCCTGCGGCCCCTTACTGCCGAAGCCACCACGTCCATTGCCCAAATAAACCCCTTCTGGGGCGGAAAGGGCTCGGGCGGGAGGTCAGCGGGGCGGGCGTCCGGGAGGTTTCCCCACGTGGCTGATCGCGAGGCCCTACGACATTCTCTTGCATTAGTGCCCCAGAATATTCTCGATCCAGCCCCGGGCCGAACATTTAGGTTGTGTCTATTTCTCACCACTGCGGTGGGGAGGCGGTGCGGCGCTTCTCCCTTGCGTCCTTTGAGGCCGCCGCGCGGATTAGTAGCTAAGGACTGACTTCCTAAGGTCCCAGAGCGTCACTGCTCGCCAGCACTCTGGATCCACCTAGAAAAGTTCTTGGGTTTTGTTTCTTTTTCTTCCTTCAAACAAATTTCAGGGCGAAACAAGAGGAAAATGGTAAGTATTCAGGAGGAAGGTATGCGTTGAGGTCTGGCTTCCTCGCTTACTAATGAATGGCATCAAATTAATCTCTTTCCTTAGCCTATAAAACTGGGCATGCATCTGTCAAACAAGATTTTGCAAGAAAAAATAGACGGTATATAAAAAAAGTGCTTTGTCAATTCCACAAGCATTATATACTTGTGAGATACTATTACTGCACCTCAGGCTGCCCTATATAATGTGTAATATACAAATGTATTGCCTTTCGTGTGTATATTGAAGTTTAGACAATACTTGGGTGTGATTTGGGTGGGTCCGGGCCTCCGAACAGGGCGCCCCACGCGGCCGCATTGTGTATAACTCACATTTCTTCTGTAGGGAAGTTATCTTAAAGGTTGATTATAAAACCCTAGGGATTCAATGGCATGAAACTGTCATTGTTACCTTTTTAAAGTGAGAGACATCGTGGAGAATCTGCTGGAAGTGGCAGCCCTTGTCATGGAAAGAATACACATTTTCACATTTACGCACAAGCTGCACCGTGGATTTAAGCTCACGGCTGGGGACACGTGTTTGAGGACTCTCCCCTGCAGCTTGGTGTGTTTCTGTTCTCTGTAGGATTGTAAGAAGATCGTTAGGCTGGAAACAGACAGGATAAATACGGCTTTCTGTTGATCTCTGCCAGGACATAACTGGGGCGGGGGTGGGGCAACGAGGTCGAAACCACTTAGGAAAATTCTTGAATCGGCATCACAGGGAAAGGAAACTCAATCTCAGTGCGGAGACCCTCCGATCCCCCTTCTCCTCAAGGACACCCCTCTCTGTTCGTCCCGAAATACCCGTTCCTGGTTCTCCTCCTCAAAGTCCTTTCGTAATGCTTCCGACCACAAAGGCCTCTCCCATCTCTGGAGCTCGCAAGCCGGCCTCTGAGCCGTGGGTCTTGCTGTTCCTGCTGACTGGAAAAGCTTCCTGTGTCTGTCCATCAAACTCCTGCCTACATTTCAAACACTACGTCCCGATATGGCAACCCTGCGTGATAAGGCTCCTTTTACCGCTGCCTCAGTTTCCTTGTGTAATGAACCAGAGCGTGAATCCCTCTTGGCCCAGTCTCCGTGTGCTTCTCTGTCAGGCTGCGTAACCCCGCGGCCCTAAGGCTCCCGGAAAGGAGTCCGCGGAGTAAGGAGCAGCCTCTCTCTCCGCAGCACTGGGCTCTGACCCTCAAATCCATATGGAAGTTCGAGAAAGTGGAGAGGTGCAGCTGGAGTGCAGCGCGGCGGGATGGTACCCGGAGCCGCAGGTGCAGTGGAGAACTTCCGAGGGAGAGACGTTTCCATCCACGTCAGAGTCTAGGCATCCTGACGAAGAAGGCCTGTTCACTGTGACAGCTTCCGTGATCATCAGGGACACTTCCGTGAAGAATATATCCTGCCATTTCCAGAACCTTCTTCTGGGCCAGGAGAAGGAAGTAGAGATTTCCATACCAGGTCGGTGAAGTCGGCATTGGGTTCCTACGTGACACGGTTTTGGGGCCACGTCACCGAGGGCGCCCGCCCCGGCCATGCCCTCATGACACAGTTGTCCACTTTCCCCACCTAAGCTCCTGACCACCGACGGGAGGGAACCCCACCAATCCCATTAGAAGAATAAGGATTCTGAACACATAAACCCTCCCCGGATCTCATAGAAATCCCGGATTTTCCATTTTAGGAGATACGTGGTAGATACAGCTTTGTCCTCAGGCGCCTTCCTAAACCACAGCCTTCTCTCCTTGAGTCGCGGGAAAACCTGTTTCCACCCTCGGCCCTTGGTCTCGCCGTCCCATGCGAGAGCTCCATCTAGGTTCCCAGGGTCCTCAGCAAAGCAACTCCTATTCCCCCCAGACCATCTCTGCCTCAGGCAGGACCTTTCTTTATGCTTTGGTCACCGAGTCCCTTTCTGTTGCACACGGAGGTGACACCTCCCCTTCCTCGTGTGCTTCCTTCCTCCCCTTGGCTCCCGTCCTGCACTGATCGCTAAGAAAGAATTTCCACAACACGAATTGCTCCCTTATTGTCTTCGCTTCCCAGGTCCTGCCTCGAAAGGACTCATGTCCGTCTTCAGTCCTCCCTTTCACTGCCCTCCTCCTACCTGAGGTCCAGATTTTTCTGAAGAGCTTAGAGCAGCATTGGAAGGACTCGTTTTTGCCGTGGGAGGAATGGGGAAGGCCCGCCTAGCTCATCCTCTCCTCCGACCCCCTTTGGCATCAGGAGCAGAGGTGGACTTGCCCAGAGTTGCGAGACAGAGGTCCTTCTCGGGGATTTCGTTTCAGCTGCCTTCTTCCCACGGCTGACTCCCTGGATGGTGGCGGTGGCTGTCATCTTGATGGTCCTGGGACTTCTCACAATCGGGTCCATATTTTGCACTTGGAGACTATACAGGGAAAGATCCAGACAGAGAAAGGATGAATTCAGCTCTAAAGGTGAGTCTGAGGCTGCTTGTCAGGAGTGCTTCCGAGTGGGGGTGGGTCCGAGGCCTTTCGGACGACTGCCAGTGGGAAGATACTTGAGTCGAGAACCCTGAAAGTCAAGAGGGGGGATTATAAGGCAGCTGAAGCTGCCAATCCCCACCCCAGAAAGTCTGGGGTGCAGAAGGAGGTAGGAGACCTGGTGTTCCCCCACTACACACCCGCAGACTCTCTCCTCACTTCCAACCCGGCTTCCCGGCGAAGATTCAAGATCTGGTCGCAAGCCAGTAGGAACTTCCTGCACATTTCTTAGAAAAAAACCAAAAGACCATAATCCTTGCTCCTCATTTATTGATAAAGCTTCAGTAATCAGGTAGTCAGACATGAAGCATTTGCTCCTTTGTCATTAAGGAATTTCTGGAAGGTCATTAAGGAACTTCTGTTTGTTTTCCAGAGAAACTCCTGGAAGAGCTCAGTAAGTTCTCTCTTCTTGTCGTTAGTTCACCAACGGCGTGTTCTCTCTCTTGTTAGAAAACCCGCCTGTGACCACCTCTCTCTTTCTTTGCAGATGGAAAAAGGCCGCCCTGCATGCAGGTGGGTGACCGAACTTCTCCAGGGCTCTGAGGCTCTCTCGCCCAGGGATCCGAAGTCCTGTAATGCTTGGAGATAAAAACACTGACACAGTTTCGTGGTGAGGATAGATAGGGGGACAATGATGTAAATGGGCCCCACATTTTCCTTGAGGCACAGAGAGGGCTCTCAGAAGATGTTTTAAAGACAAGCCCCTCTGCCAGGCACTCCCGAGGCCCTGGGGACAGTCAGCTCACACATCACCCTGTGGCTGTTGATGGAAGAGGAAGATAGAGACACCACAACAGGCCAAACAGCTCTCCTCCAGTGGAGAGCTGCCAAAGTCTAGAACAATCTCTCGCTTTTTTTTTTTTTATTGAGAAGAAAGAGTTGTCTTGTCACCTCTAACGCTCACCGATGCTTGGACTTGCTCCTCTCTCTCTCTCTCTCTCTCTCTCTCTGTCTCTAGTTGACGTGACTCTGGATCCAGACACCGCCCACCCCCACCTTTTTTTGTACGAGGATTCGAAATCTGTCCGACTGGAAGATTCACGCCAGCAACTGCCTGAGAAACCAGAGAGATTTGACTCCTGGCCTTGCGTGTTGGGTCGTGAGACCTTCATGGCGGGGCGACATTTCTGGGAGGTGGAGGTGGGAGACAGGACTGACTGGGCGGTCGGGGTGTGTAGGGAGGGTGTGGTGAAGAAAGGCTTTGACCCCATGACTCCCGAGAATGGGTTCTGGGCTGTGGAGTTGTACGGGAATGGGTACTGGGCCCTCACCCCACAGCGGACCCCTCTCCCACTGATGGAGCCCCCCCACCGGGTTGGGATTTTCCTGGACTATGAATCTGGAGACGTCTCCTTCTACAATATGGCCAGTGGGGCCCAAATCTACGCTTTCTCCAATGCCTCCTTCTCTGGCCCCCTTCGGCCTTTCTTCTGCCTGTGGTCTTGTGGCAAAAAGCCCCTGACCATCTGCCCAGCCACGGATGGGCCCGAGAGAGTCACCGTGGTTGTCGATGCCACGGCCTTCGCTAAGGAGAGCCCAGTGTCCCCCACGGCAGAGGACTCTGCCTCTGGGGACACAGACACCCTCCGCTCGAAGCTGATTCCTACCCCGCCCGGCCAAGGGGCACCTTAAGGAAATACGGACCTAAACTGCTTTCCTTTCCGCTAGGCCCTCCCCTCCGTCCCCTCTGAGTCACCAGCTGCCCGCCTCCCCAGTCCCTGTTTCTTCCTGTTGGGTAGGGATCGGTCAGTCTCGGGAAGGCTGTGTTGCTGCTGTTAGGGAGTGCGGGGTGTAGGGCCTTCCTAATCTGTTTCTGTACTGGTCCTCCGGGGGGGGGGGGGGGGCAGGGAGGCGACTCGAGCTGTTTCTAGTGTTCTCCTACCCTTCTCCCCCGGTGTGCGTCGCCGGGACTCAGATCCCGCTTCCCTCTCCCGTTTCCGCCTCATGCGGGGTCCCTCCCGCCTCGCTCTGTGCGCCCGCAACGCCCCAACTCTCTTCGTCCTTCTGATTTAGAACCCCTCCGTCTCGGAGCCTTTGTAGACACCCCCGTCAGTGACAGCACCTGTGTACCAGCCCGCGTCAGCCTCCGGGCCCCTCAGTCCTCATCCCAACGTCTGGTTTGACCCCCTCGAGCGCCCCTTCCGTCCGCTCCCCAGGCAGCCCACGCCCACACCAGCCCCGGGTCACTCTCCCCGCCGGCTTCCCTGCGCGCTGTACTCCCCAGGGTCCCCGGGTACTGTGTCATCGTGCTCATAGACCGACTGCGCCTGCTTGTGTTTGCCCTTCCCGTATACTTGTGGCTGTCACGCAATGGACTGCCGATTTTTCTGGGCTCGCCCCTTCTACTTCCGTTGTGTTTTTCCAGTTTCCAGCATGGGTGTCGCCCACGGCCTCTGACCTAATAAATAAGTCTGTTGATTGCTGAAAGCGGCCTCCACACCTTCCTTTCTTTATCCCAGCAAGCGGGGCTGAAACGAAACAGGAAAGCAGCTGCTTGGGTGCGGCTGGCGGGAGCAGCGTGGGGCTATGGAGCCACGAGTCCTCTGCAGGCCCGACGGCAGTGGGCTCACCGGGGTGGGCAGCTCACCGGAGCGGGGGGGCGGGCGTGCACGAGGGCTGGTGTGCCCTGAGGGTCTAGCCACTTACAGAAAGGCCGGGGTGCCAGTTGCTGCCTACCCTCAGCCTCTGTTTGGGTGGTGACCCCATATCTACTACTGAGAGGTAATCGGCGTAGGTGAGCGGAGCCACCTCTTCACAGTGTTTTAACAGTACTTTTCCAGGAGGAGGAAATTTGGGGGAAATTTTTTCATTGTAATGCCTAGTAATGGGAAAAATAAAGACAAAAAGCTTGGGTAATCTTTAGAAACTTCTTCAGGGGTACCTGGGTGGCTCACTTGGTTAAGCATCCAACTCTTGGTTTTGGCTCAGGTCACCATCTCCCAGGTTGTGAGTTCGAGCCCCACATCGGGCTATGTGCTGGCGGTGGAGGCTGCTTGGGATTCTGTCTCCCTGTCTCTCTGCCCCTTCCCCACTTGCTCTCTGTCTCTTAAAAATAAATAAACATTAAAAAAAAAAAAAGCAAGAAAGAAAAGAAAAGAAAAGAAAAAGAAACCATTCCCCCAGAGGTAAATCGAGATGAATGCTTTTCCCTCTGTTGCCCTAAGCAAGGACCGGAATTGTCTCCTTCACAGGCGGTCTGACCTTGAATGCAATTCAACCAGCTCTGAATGTGAGTCTCCAAAGATTCACCCAGTGGTGGGACTATCACCTAATATGTGTGTCTTCTGCTAAGAAATCCTCCAAATCGGCTCCATTACGGCTCAAACAAGAAATCCAAATTCCAAAATCACGTGCACACTAACAGTATTTCCAGTATCGCACACATATATTGCTCGTGATTAAGCTAGAAGCCAACTTTTCTAAATTTTCAGTCTACTCACTACCCTCACAGAGGATCGTGAGAAATTAAGATCCAACATTCTCTTTCACGCAAAAATTCTGACTGCCGGACAGGTCTCTTATCATCACATTCGCCGTGCGTTGTGACACATGACATTGTCAACAACTCTATCACTCGCCTTTGTTCTTGTCACCTCCCAGGCCCCACTTCCATTTAGGTTTTGGTTGTGATTCTAACAGGTTTCAGCGTCTTCCTGTGGACTTGAGGTTCAAGGCCGCCGTGACAGTACCTGGATAATGACATCTCCACACAGGCCTCCCCTGTTACTGTAAAAGCAATCTGCATAAAGGCTTGTAAGTCAGGAGGCCACACAAGTGTTCTTGGGAAAGGTCAAGAAGAAAACGTAACGGATGAGAAGTGACTGTCAACACTTACTCCGTCTGCCTCCTTTGACTTGATTAAAGCATATAGCCTGTGCCTAAGCCAGAACCTGAAAGCGGGTGTCCTGGCGATCTGCCCAGGACGGATATGAACGAGCCATAGCTGAGTAGGAGGACTAGAGACTTCGAGAAATTCTCAAGGTGGGTCCCGTTGCTCAGATTCTTCGGCATGAGGAGGGTCGGGAGAAGAAAGTGTGCCGCCTCATACTTGGACCAAGGGCCGGCAGCTGGAGAACCAGACCGAAAGGGCCGTTCCTCCATCGCCTCGTGGCTCCCCGACAGCCAGTGTCCTCCTCTCCACGGCCCTTCCTCGAACACTTCTCACCCCACACAGTCTTCCCCAGGCCAGCCACCCCACACTGCACCCCTGGGGGAAAAACATACATCACCACTTAAGTGTTCGTTTTTGTTCCAATTATACTTCCAGAAAGTCAAAGGAAAAATCCAAAGTTCTTTAAAAACGCTTGGGAAGTTAGGCAGTTGCTTTGCTGGTTTAATGTGTCACGTGTATCCTGAAATTTATTTGTGACGTCTCACCCAGGACAGGTGGCGGTGCCCCCAAGAACCCCCCTCTGAGAATAGAAGGAAGGACAGCCATAGGTTTTAATCAGCTCTGACTCCCTTCCCCTCCCCCACGATTCTTGCCCTCCCCACCAGCCACCATTTCCCTGACCATTCAAGGTAACAGGAGGCACAGTAAGAACCTGACAGTAGATTCTTAGGAAACATCCGTGTCCTTCCTCCTCCCTGCCCTCCCCAGCTCTAGCCTCCTTGCAGGAGGTGCCCTGGAGGAAGAACTTATCTGATGAGCCTCCAGGCTCTTTTTCCAGCTGGCACCAGCTACCCTGGCCTGGAGGAAATGCTCGGGCTTGGTAGTTCTGGCTTTATTTCTGAAGCTTCTAAAAGAGAGGACGCTGGGTGTCGCCGGGCCTCTGGAACCCGGGAGTTCACGTGCATGCTGGAGAGACTGTTTGGCTTCACAAAATGCTCACGTGCAGCCTCCTCCCACTCAGCCACTCGGAGCATCGGATTGGAATATACTCTATAGATAGTTGGCATCTTACCTCCTGGGCCGGCCGGGCTCCGGCATTTCAGGCGCCGGGAAGACCTTCCTTCGCTTACAGGCATCTCTGGCCGTCTCCAAGGGTTCACGGTCGGACAGCCCACGCAGGTGCGCGCGCACGTGCTGGGCCTATGAACAGGCGCCGTGACGTGTGCTTCCGACGGCTGCTCTCGTGTTTTACAAATATTTGGGGCCGGAGCCCGGTACATTTTCTGAGTGTGGCCCCTCCATCTCACCCTGAAGAGATGCAGCCTCTTTCTAAAGCTAAATCCTAAAGTAATGACCTCAAACTTGGGTGCACGCTAGAATCACCAGGGGGGCAGGGGAAACCTTAACGAATACAGGCCCCAGGTGGAACTCTCAGGCAGCCCAGGGCAGTGAGCGTGAGTGAGGTGGGGAGGAGGCTGGCAGCACCCACATGCGGTCACCCGTCACCTGCATGCCAGAGCAGTTTCTCCGTTAGGAATGACAGGGTTACTGTGCTTCCTGCCAGTGACTGTCAAACCTGGGCACAGCTCGGAAGCCCATGGAGCGCTCGTTAGACACGGATTCCTGCGCTCTGTCCCCAAATCTCTGACCCGGTAGGTCTGGATGAGACTGAGAACTTGCTTCTGACTGGTTCTCTGGGGACGGGGAATTGAGGCTTAATTTAAGAGCTCACGCTTTGTGTGCCGGGTTTCGTTCTTCCAATGAACTCAGCTGAAACTGTAAAGCGTCCAGGAAGGCCGTTCCTGGTGGACGCAGCCAAAAGACTTGCGCGCAGCCCTCCAGGCGGTTACGCGACTGGTTCTGGCTTTGTTCGAAGCCCATGGCCAGGTTCCCTGACTTCCCGTCGGTGATATCCTGACCACAGCATCCCGACGCTAACCCTGAGGTAGGTCTCATCCGACGGGAAGTGTGTTTAGAGAAGTTGCTGCAGTAGAGGCCTGGCATCGAGGGCCCCCTGGGCCAGGTCTACTAGAGCCAGAAACTACTAGTTACTGCAGTAGAACATCCACGCCGCAAAGCCGGCGAATCCTCCGTGGATACAACTCGACGAACTCGGAACGAGAAGCACTCCCGCCGGCCTCCGAACACCGCTGCCCGGGGCCGGACCCGCCGGGAGGAGGGGGCGGGTTAGGGAGCACCTGCGCGCAGGGCGGCAGCCTGCGCGCCCCCGCGACGGCCCAAACCCCCCGGGAGAGAGCGCGCACCCCGGGAACGCGGGGCCGCGAGCTAGGTAGGGCTCTGCCCCCTGTGGAGGGAGGGCGCCCTTCTCTCCGGCATCCGGCCCCGCCCCTCCCGGGGGCCCCGGATCGAACCCGGCAGGTGCTACTCGGCCGCGCCCGGAGCCCGGGCTATCGCGCGCGGCCCCCGGGGTCGGCGTCCCGCGGCTCACGAACGCGCGGTGTCACCCCTGCGCAGAGGAGTTCCCGCGTTCTGAGCAACGAACGGCTTGGCGGCTAGGTAGACCCAGAAATAAATTCGGAGCAAGAGGCGCTGCCGGCGAGTCAGGATGGCCGAGCGGTCTAAGGCGCTGCGTTCAGGTCGCAGTCTCCCCTGGAGGCGTGGGTTCGAATCCCACTCCTGACAGCGTGGTATGTTTTCTTTCGAATCCTTAACTATGAAAGGTATCTCATTACCTTTTCCTAAATTCCTACAGCGAAATCCTTAAATGTATATTCCTACACTGAAATGATCAATTTTTAAAAAATTATTACCCATGCTCTAGAATGTAAGCACTATCTCTGTAATTGTCTCTCCTTTCACGGTCAACCAATTGAATCAATGTTACTCCTTAATTACAAACACTGACGTGGGCAGGGCCCTCTTGTCTTTTGTTTGTTTATAGATTTCTTTTTAGTAATACCCCTTCCTCAGGCTCATGTCCCATCCTCCACCCTCATAAGAAATTTCTGGAGAAAGGTCATCTTTTTCCTTCTAAATGTTTTTGTGGAATATATTTTTGGTGACAGTGCTTGCATTTTTAATTTACGTCAATGACGCTGTTTCGTATCTCCCATTCTACTTTATTCCTGTCCTACCGTGGTTTTGAGGTTTACCTATGTTGCCGTATGCACATCTAGACCGTTTGCTTTTAATTGCTGCAAGCGTGGGTTTGCCTACTCACCCAGGGGTGACCTCCAGACCAGTCCAACGCCGGCCACCGCAGAGAAGGGCGCCATCAATGAACACCTACCTTCCCACGTTTTGCGTTATGCAGCTGTGTATTCCATTACGAAGCTTTCGTTGACATACAGCAGGAGCAAATGACAGGCCATGAGGGTCTGAGGTTACAAAATTTACACTTCAGAGCGGGATTCGGGGCTGTTTAAAAACAAAACAAAACATGAAGCAAACAAAGAAACAAACATACCCCATGAGCACTTGATAACTTACCATCAGGTCAGGTCCATCCGTGGTCTTCGTGAGGCCACAAATGATGAGGATGACCAAAGGCCTCCTGACAGACATGAGATGATCTCCAGACAGAGAAGAGTTTCCGGATCTGCACACACAGCCCGCCCTGCCCCCGCCCCCCCCCCCAACCATGCTTCGGCGGATCTTCCCTGAGGGTCCTCTTCCTCACCTGTAGCCACACACGGTCCCCTCTGGGGGGGCACCTTCCACGCCTTCTCTCCAGCCCACTCCCTACATCTCCTCCATGCTTGGTATGGGTGTCACTTTTTCATGAAGTCTTCCCCCACCTCTTCCCTCCCCCAGTCTGGGCTAAATAGTGAACTGTGGCCACCGCCCCCCAGGCTTTTTAGAACGGCATTCACGACTCCTGTGTGATGGGCCTGGTGCTCGCCATAGAACTGGCTCCAGGCAAATATCCACTGGGTGGTTAAACAAGCATTGGACTGTAAACCGTTTCCACTTGTGCATCTAAATCACTTTCATGGTCCATATATGGAGAGTCAGAAAGGCTTTCAGCTTTGGGGGGAGACGGTTAGATTCCTCACCTGGAATATTCTATAGCTTCGGGAGCCAGTACCACTACCTCGGGGGTACAGATCATGCAATCTATTGAGGGCCTGTGGGCTGGAAGCCTCCCGGTAAAGGTGTTCTGGACCCTGCTGGAGCCGGGGGTGAAGGTTAAGTGAAATTCAGTAGCAGGATGAGGTAGCGTTCTGGTGTTGACGTCTACACGGCGACTCAGCTGTCCTCCGCCTTTGATAGAAGTCTGGACCGTAGGCCTGGAGAAAAGGCTTTCATGAGCAGAAGATGGGAGGAGGTAGCGAAAAAGAGGCTCTGCCTTTCCATTGCTGTCTGATGCCTCTGAGGAAAAGTGGGGGATCAAGCCGCAGCGGTGAGACTGGAGAAATTCTCTGTAACAAGAGTTGCTCCCTGAACGACTCCTCGGAGCGCTGGGACATTCCGTTTCCATAGATAGGACAGGAGATCCTATTTCAGCCCTTGACCGTCTACACAAAATAATGTGCACTGAAGCAGGTAAAAGCAGGCTGGTGGAACTTTCCATGCCAGGCGGTGGGGAGCCGGGTGGTGGGAGATGAGGAGGGCTGGTGACAGCCACGGGGAACTTCCACTTGGCCAGCTTCTGTCCGGGCCCGGCTGCGAGGAAGACTCCAGACTTCTTTCCCCCTTCTCATTTTTTCCTTCCCTCTTGCAGAGCCTGGGAGTCGGTGCCTCAGCTCTTCCTGGACGTCTTCGAGTCAACCTGGGGCTGCCATGTTCAGGTCGGCCTGTCCGAGGGGGCTGTCCACTCTGCGATCAGCTTCTCCCTGACACCTTCTTTTCTGAAAATCACCAGCGACAACTATTTGTTTGAGTCTGAGTCTCCTTTCCAAAGAACCCTGAGCACAACACCACCTTTTAAGTTAGTTGTTGGCGGCTTGTGTGATGTGGTTGGGTTTTATAGCCGCTGTGAATTGAGATACTGCACATGTATCAGTCAGTCATTCCAGAGGCTGATCTTTCTGCAAACATTGCCTGCTGATTGTAAGAGTCCATTGGTTTGGAATTCCCCCAGGAAAGAGGCTCGAATGACCAGGGATTATGATGTCACTTCTAGTTTAACTTGTTGATTTTGCCTTCTGCTTTCCTTGGTTTCCTCTAGTATTGGCTGAAAAAAAATATACTACATGTGAAACCAAAAAGTTAACACCAAGGGTAGAAATTCTTTCTCCTGCAAGAAACACAAACTCCTCTTACTCTCTTTTCTTTGTAAATAGAGTGGCCACCCTCAGACCCATATAAAACACTTCGGTTAGTTTGCAGAGTTGAATTTACCCCTAATATTAGGCTTTGATAGTTCAGTTTTGTCGGAGCGGGAAAACCACAAAAGGCCCCGCTGGGATTCGAACCCAGGATCTCCTGTTTACTAGACAGGCGCTTTAACCAGCTAAGCCACGGAGCCAGCACGCTTTTGTGCTTCCAAATCGACTCAGAAAAGGAATGATATTTGCTTTTGTTGTGTGAGTGTCTGTATTTTCTCACCGTAGAGGGTCAGGAGCAGCCCAGGTGCTTCTCCAGACTCAAACCATGAATCAGTCCCCACTTAGCCCCCAAAAGACCCAAGAAACTGTGCGGCTACAGGAAAACTGAGTCCCCTTCCCTCAGGCACCAGAGGCGTCTTGTCCCAGAAACTGCAGGCGCTGTGACCTGGAGCCCCAGGGAGGGGGACACTGGGACTTTACACCACAACTCTTCCAGCACCGACGACTGTTCCCTCAGGAAGCGAGCTCTCCGTTCGGTATTTCACGTCTCAAATTAAAACTCTAGTCATTCCTTACCCCATTTCTTTCCATAAATTTGGGTTCCACCTGCCTGCTTCTGCTTCTATAGTGTTAACTAATGGAATTCCACACTTGCACCTTGAAAATACAAGACTTCATAATTAAAACCTAGTTTTAGAAAGAGAGAAGCAGCTACAGAAGGAGAGAAGCTTTCTTGTCCTAAAACCTGTCCAAAGGACTTGTTTTGATGAAGACGTCAAACTGAGGGCATTCACAAGAATTTCTATATTGTCATGAGGACTCGTGTGTTTGTAACTATTCCCAACTTATTCTATTCTCTGTCAAATACATCTGTCCTCGGGAATAAATTTTGAACAAAGGGCGTCAGTGAAATCCCCAAGAGTTTACAAGTTACTGCCGTCACCGAGAATGTAACTTCCCAGATGAAACCTGTAATTATGATTGGCTGTGTGCCTTGAAATCTGTTCTCCTGGTCATAACTGCCACACGCTTGAGAGGGGAACTGGAAGAACACTGCGCCCTGACGGTGAGCTTGACGTGTTAACTCGGCTAGGCTGTACAGTGGCCAGTTACTCGGTTGAACACTAATCTGGTGTCGCCGTGAAGACATTTTGTAAATATCCTTATGGGTTCACGTGGGTACAATGAGTTGGCCAGAAGATCCTCAGTGATAGGGGTGAGAGCCAGCCAGCTGGACCGGTTATTACTTCCCACAAATTATTATTTCCGACCAGGTGCAAGACTTTATTTAAAAGCTAAATGGAGGCTTTCCAGAGGAAGAAGAAATTCTGTCTTAAAGTGGTAGCGTCAGCTCCCGTCTGAGATTGTCTAAACTATAGGCCTGTTCTGCAGATTTCAGACTTGCTGGTCTTAGAAATATTCATTCGTTCGTTCATTCATTCATCCATTCATATTCTCTTACTCGCTCTGTTTTTTTCTGGACTCTGTGTCTCTGCCTGATACAGCCACTGAGGAAAAGACCGAACACTAGAAACTGGAACTCTCCGGAAAGGTGACCCACAGAAAGATCTCCAAAAACAAAATGAAAGCAGGCCTCAGCTCACGTCGGGTCGTGAATATTGCAGAGAACTCCGAGGCAGCCGAAGCTTTCAAAACCTGCCAGACAAAGGGAGCTCTCTGTAGACACTGAGGAGAGAACCTGTGGACAGGACCTCCAGGGAGCTGAAGCCCATTTTAGAGGTGCAAGACAGGACGCCTTGGGGTCTGGCCTGCCCGTCCTGGGTATGCAGTGAGGATAAAATAGAACCAAGAAGCGCCCCGGTTTGCTTCATTTCTGAAAATTCGAGCGTGAGTGTCCGCGTTTCCAAACTGCCCTTTAGAACGGAAATCACCTTTTGCTTCTTATAGGAAGGCGACAGTATGTGAACTTGGATGGGAAAATAAATATTTATCTTCGTGAACTTGATACTGAAATTTTGTGTTTGCTTCCATCGTGAGTGTTGGCAACAAACTCCCGTTGTATTTCAGCCTTTTTACTTTGTCACTTTTGGAAATCACGAATATTTCACAGCAAACTACGGTGGTTACAAATTTCTTTAAATACCATTTATGCTCATTAGTGCTTTGAAATTACAGTATTTATTAGACCTGCTGCCTGTCGTTTAGGGCATTAAGAAACGAGCACAAATATTGCCACATCAGACATTTTTAATATTTTGATAACATATCTCAATATAACGGATTTCCCTTTGAAGTCCTACGTATTTGTCTGTTCTCTTTCTAGCTGAAAGTATCATTCTCTGAGGCAGTCCACAACCACCAAAGTGCCCTAGGCATACAAGTGCAAAACCTGGCCAGAGGTCCCCTGTTCCTTTGTCCTCAGGGAAATTCCTAACTAGCTCTACTTGAACGTTATGCAGAAAGAGCAGGAATACGTCTATTATTCCCAGGGGCTGCTGCAACCTTATGAATTGAAAACAACTATTTTCTAAACTCTGCGACTATGTTCTCGGTGTCAGGGAGTTTGACTCGGCTAACAGTCCTCACCTTATCTGTGATGCCCGCGCAGGCATGGGGAAGACGGTTGCTTCTCAGAAATACAGAGGCTGAAACGCACACACAGGACATGCTAATTTGCTTCCTGAGAAAGCAAACGCAGGCGCATTCACGCGTGTGCGAGCCGACGAGGCTCCTTTTCAAGGTGTCACCGCGTGAGCCGCAGGCCCAGCGGCAGGTGCACGCGCAGAGCAGGTGCTTAGCACAGAGGCTTGCTTAGTAAATACTGAAATGTACATTTTTTTTTTTTAACGACCGAAGGAGAGACAGGAGAGCGCGCCAGATCACGCCACCCCACCGCGACCTCCAAGTCCCAGCGGATCACTTGCACAGTCCTCGCTAACGGGTTGTCCTCGCAGGCTTCCCAGGTTCCGCGGGGCTCTTTTCCCCGATCCCCGCATTTCTCTCGGCAATCACCGTCCCCGCTGGGCTTTCCTGGTCTTCCCGGTCTTTTTGTTTTCCTCCAAACGCTTATCAGGATTATTCTACTTATCTGGAGCTTCCCTGTCATCTCGTCGACGGACAGGGATCGCATCGCTTTTCTTCGGGGTTCCACTTCCAGCGCCTCCGACCGTGACACTGGTTGTGGCGCGGACGCGCGGATGGAGAGGTGACGCGGAGGGGAGCCTGGACGCCGAGGGGAGCACGGCTGTCGGGGCGCGAGCAGGCGGCTGCCGGGGACCCGTCGGCGCCTGCGTCCTCACGAAGGTGTGAGCGGCGGCATATGCCTCCGTGCGGGCCAGTGGCGCAATGGATAACGCGTCTGACTACGGATCAGAAGATTCCAGGTTCGACTCCTGGCTGGCTCGAGGCGAGGAGTGCCATTTTGCCTCTCCACTGCAGAGCGCCACGGCACGCCACGGAGCTAGAAAACTCGGGCAACGCTGACGTTTGCCTGCGAGTTCTCCGGGGGCAGAAGGCGCCGCATTTACCGCAGCTGCGGTCATCACCCCTCTGCAGAGCAAGTTCCGCGTCTCGGCCACGCGGGGGCGCCACGCAGCCGGAGGCCTGTGCGCGGTTCCGGCGCATGCCCATATCGATTGAGAAGTAACAGTGAAGGGCCATTCGTGAACGTTGAAGCCTCTCTCTTGTTTTCCCCCAACTGGTTATTTCCAGAATAAATTGTTATGGATTTGGCCTCAGGTCTGAGCACCGCTAGGGTTTGGCGCGCGCTTCTCACGGGCTTGTGTGGTGTGAGCAAGAGGGGTACACGGACGCATGCGCACACAGACGACACTCATTTGCAGGACCGGCCAGGCGGCGTGTTCTACAGGGGGAACTAGTCTCTCAGGAAGCTTGCTGTCGCCACGTTTCCGTAGTGTAGTGGTTATCACGTTCGCCTCACACGCGAAAGGTCCCCGGTTCGAAACCGGGCGGAAACAGCGGTTTCTTTTCTCCCAATTTTGTAACGAGTTCCTTAAAATTTTCTTTCACCTGTTTCCTAAAAAGTCTCACGTCTTCATAAATACATTCTCCGCCTTCTGTCGTCTGGTCTGGTCGCGAAGCCGCGGTCCGAGGTGGCCCCGCCCGAGCCGTGTCGGGGTCCCGCGGCCCCGGGCGGCGGCCTGACGTCTCGCGATCAGAGACGCGGCTCTCCCCCGCTCGCACGCGGACGCGAGGCCGCCCCCAGCCCCGGAAGCGGTTCCTCGCGGCCCGCCGCCTTCCTGTTCCCGGCGGGGCCCGCTCGGCGCGCCTGCCCCCGGCCCCCGGCCCCCCGCCCCCGGCCCCGCCCCAGCCGAGGGCACGCGCGCCCCGGCCGCGGCTGGAAGCCCCGCGCCTGTCGGACGGCCGCGGGACTCGGGTGCGCCGCCGAGGCGATCGTGTACCGGGGACCCTCCCGCCGCCGCGCCTCCGGAATCACGGTGTGTCCGCCGGCCCGGGCGTGAGTCTCTGGGAAGGGGCGGAATTCCGGCGGCGCGTCGCCCGGGCGCTCGGGCAGACGACTGGGGGGCGCCGCGGGGGGACTAAGCCGGCCGGGCCTTGGCGGGTGGGCTGGCCTGGCCCCCTCTCAGCGTCCCTCTCCCCTACTCCCGGGGGAGGGGGGGTCTTCACCTGCGGGAAGTCCCCGGAGGCCCGGGTCTGCCTCCGCTTTGGCCTTCTGCACTCCCCGCCCGAAGAAAGTTAAGAAACGGACCAGCGGTGGGTTCCGCGTGTCGCCTTGAAACTTGGGGTCACCGGCCGCACCTGCTCAGAATCAGGTCTTGAGCCCTGGTGTTTGGCCTTTGGCCTCTGACCTCTGGCCCATGGTTTGCTTGCATGTCAGTTGGGTCAGTCAAAGGCTTTTCTGGGACCGAAATGTCGGTATTCCACCTGACAGCCTCAGGATCTCCTTCTTGGAGGTTTTTTGACCCCCGCCGCGCTACTACTTGTGTTATTTCTGTTCCGCTGCTACTGCTGCTACTTTTAAGGGTCAGCCAAGCCCAGTCTCTCAGTCCACAGGGTTCTGGCTTCCCTGAAATGACCGCTGCGACTGTGATGCGTTCATGGCCACAAGAAAGGGCAGTCTTTGCCTAACGAGCTTGCTTTCTCCCTCCCGCCTCCATGTTCATACTTCCCCTGAAAACCAGATGCTTTTCTCCTCTCGTTCATGCCTTTGTTAGTGAGATAATAAGGTGTGGCAGGTGCCCGATAGAAATTTATCCAAGACGTTTTCACCGACAGTGTCTTCCCTGCCACTCAGAGATACAAGGGAGTTCATGGGGTGCCCAGAAGGGAGGCGCGGTCCCGGGGCCTGGGAGAGATCCATGTGTCCCCTCCCTTCTTCCTGAGACCCCAGCGGGCAGCAGTCGCGGAGCTGGGAAGCGAGTTGCCCCAAGCCAGCCCACTGCAAGTGGGTGACGGCTTCATCTAGAAGCCTGCGGGTTTCTGCTTCTCTTCCGACCAGGAGCGTCCTGGCAAGCCGCAGCCACAGCCCTTCCCTTCTGGACCCTCTGCCCTTTCTCCCCTTCTCCTCCTGCCCTTCCCGCCCCCAGAGCCCCTCACTCAGCCCCCAGGGGAAGCCCAGGGGGCTGCCCGCCCTGACGGGTCACTTCCTTCGGCAGGTGGAGAACTGACAGGCCCTAGAGACCGGCAGACGCCAGGTGAGCGCTTGTCCGGAGGCACCTTGCACGGCGTCTGTTCTGGCGTCGTGGCCTTCGGTCTCCGGTTCCCAAACCTGGCGCTAGCAGCCTTCTTCCTGGCCTCCCCTCCACCCCCAGAGCACTGTCTTGCCCTAAGTTAGAGGCAGAGAGCGGAAGGTGGCCTTGTGACTTTGGGGTGGGTTCGAGACTAGAACCGAGTTGGAACTAGCCCCCAGAAACCCAGGTCAGTAAGTGCGGCTAAAACGCGCCTGTAGGTGCTTGCTGGGAGCAGGGTGGGTGCGCATCGGCCACAGTGGGACCTGCTCCGTGGGTGCGGGAGACGGGCTCACACGGAGACCTCACGAGCAGCCAGAGCTAGGAGGAGGTGGGTAAGGACCTCGCACTCCCCCTCCTGCCACAGGCCGAGGGGCGTAGGCGACAGAAATGTCCTTTCTCCTGCCCTGATGGCCCGGAGGCCGCATCAGGATGCTGACAGGTGTGGTTTCTTCCCAGGCTGCTCTCCTTAGCTGGCGACGGCCACCCTCTTCGGGTCTGTGTCCCGACCCCCTCTTAGAATGACGCGAATTCTATCGGGTCGGGGCCCTCCCAGAGGTCCACACTGTACCTTACCTACCTTTTTAAAGGCCCTGCCTCCTCCCCAGGCCCGGCGTGAGGTCCTGGGGGTTAGGACTTCTGCCTGTGACTTGGGGGGCGGGGTGCAGATGAAGGTCACTGCTGGAGACTGAGCTGGAGGGGTGACATATGAGCCCCAGCGCGCCTCCCAGGGGATCGTAGCCCTGCTGCGCCTGCGTCTCCTCGCGGGGCCGGCGGTGGCGTGTTGCTCCCGCACGGGAAAGCGAGGCTTTGCTCTTTATTGGCCTGTTAGGTGTTTTAAGCTATTTCTGCCAGTTAATGTAGACTTCCTAGGCCTTTTGCTAATGGAAAACTGCACGTCTTCGTAGCTAACAAAGTATTTTAAGGAACGGACGGGGACGGTCCCTCTCCCGGGGCTGCTGGGGGAGGCGAGGAGCTGAACTGCGACCCTGCACGAGACCCTCCGTCCCGTCTGCGACACGGGGACGAGGGCTGCAGACTCCCGGCGCTCCGCGCCTTCCGTCCGCCGGTAGGACGGCACTTCCGAGGACGAGACCCTATTAACAGAGGGGAGATGTGGAGGCCCTGAAACTTGAAGAGTTGTTGCCGCGTCTTGATACTTTCTTGCCCCGCGGATAGCCTTGAAGTCCCGCTTCTGTGTTCCCAAAGTGACGCGGGGACATCGACTTCTCTGTCAGCTCAAAATATTTCTCTTCTCTCGAGGGCACGACGGAATGTGTGTTGTCCTGTGAGTTCTCTGTGTTTCTGCCTGACAAATTATTTCTTCTTTTTTTAATTCTTTTTTTTTTTAATATTTGTGTATTTTTGAGAGAGAAAGAGAGTGCAGGCAGGGAAGGGGCAAGAAAGGGAGGGAGACACAGGATCCGAAGCAGGCTCCATCCAGGCTCCGAGCCGTCAGCACAGGGCCCGGCGCGGGGCTGGGGACGGACCGCGGGCCACCTCACGTGGAGACCGGGCCCCGGGACGCGAGCATCCCCCGAGCGACGGGGGCTGCGGACACAGTTCGGGGCCAGGCGGGTGGAGGGCGGTACGGGGCGGCCTTTCTGTAGCGAAGCGTGTCCTGGGACACGGCCTGCCCTGGGGTTTGCGCCCTCCTCGGCCGGTAACAAGAAGGCCTCTGAGAATCTGCGCAGACTGTTTAGAGTCACAGCATCGGCTTTGTATCCCAGTTGGCACACTCCGGACAGCGACCGCGAGTACCGGTGACAATTATCCCAGGACAGCAGGGACGCGCCAGCCCCCCCAGCAGCGGCCCAGTGATCTTCATGCCGGCGGACGGCTCTCGGGTCCTTCCCGCCAGAGCCGCGGTCCCTTCCTGCCTGTCCCTCCCTGGGCACACCGCCGCCACCACGCCCAGAGGGGGCCCCCGGGAGCTCTAGCGGCCTCAGTTATTTTCTTTAAAAATCTTTCTTTCTGGTGTCGGAATTTGAATTAAAAAAAAACACACGCACCTTCGTTCTCTAAGAATTGTTCAAGCATCGCTTCCGGGGTGCGTTCGGGAGAGGAACGAAAAAGAGGCCAAGTTAGGCACACGGTCACGGAAGGTCTAGGAAGGGCGTCCTGGGGCCAGGGCAGGCCCGGCCCCTGACCAGCTGTTGCGGTGACAGCAGGGACTGGGGGGCCCTCAGGATATTTAGGGGCGCAGGAAGGGCCCCGCGAATTTCCCATTAGCTTTTCGCTGCATCGCTGTTCAGCCTGAGAACACAACCGTTCCGTCTCTGTTCCCAGAGCGCCTCAGCGGGTCCCAAGGGAAATACTGACCGAGTCAAGGCACTTCGGTTTTCTCTTCTTTATACTCACTTATTTCTCCGTCCATGGCACAAGGAGGAAGGGAGAAACAAAACTTCCAGTAATTCTAGTCATGATGAAAAAACGGGGAGAAAAATAGCTACTTTGATACTTCGGCACCATTTATAGGCGGGTACTTTCGGTAACCAAGGAACATAAAAATCAGAACCCAGTTTGCTCAAGGATCAGGTTCGCCCACGAAGTATCGAGATAGTAGGTCCAGCAGAAACAACACAAGGAAACTTTGGAGCAGTTTAGGGACAAGATAATCTTTTTTTTTTTTTTCTGTTTTTCTTTTCTTAAAACACTGTGGAGTGGGGCAGGGCAGAGGGTTACAGAATTCCCCAGGAAATGTCGTCAAGGGTGGGGCACAGGCGTGAGCCGCTGGCCTTGGCCTACAGCTTTGAAAAAGTTCACATGGTGCCCGTGAGTGCCAGCATAGCCCCGGGTCTGAATAACCCCGACTCGGAATAAACCACTTTCTCTTCCGTGTGTTCCGGAACCTGCTTTGGGCTACCCACTTTTTAAAAAATAGTTTCTATTAATTCTTGAGCAGACATGTAAAGTGTCTCTGTAGAATCGAGAGAACAGCATACCGGCCAAGCCCCCCCTCGCCGCCACCCCCAGGCCCAGGAAGAGGGTGCGACCCCACGCCTTCCTCTCCACCCTCCTGCCCTCTCCACCCAGCGTCTCTTTCTCAACCTCCTTCGATGTGGCTGTTGTCCTGATTTTTATCTTTACCCCTTGTTTTGTTTTGGTTTGGTTTTCGGTTCACTGCGTGCTTGTCGTGTAGACATGTCCTATGTCCTTTGCTTTCACACTTGTAAACGGATCTACACTGCCCATGTTTTGCAACCTGTTGGTTTTGCTCAGCATTCTGTTCTGAGATTCCTCCTACTCCATTCCTTTCTGCTGCCGGCCAGCACTGCTTTGCTAGACGCTGACGATGGATTTATCTGCTCTCCTGCGAGGCGGGAGGGTGGCGTGAGCCGTCATAAGTGTCGGGTCTTGGAGGAGCCCCTGGGCGAAGACCCAGCAGGGAAAGTGCATTTCAGGATGTTTTCACGTGCAGTGCGGCAGCTCACGCCCGAACCGCACACCCCAGCGGCGCGTGGCGTTTTAACCGGCCCGCATCAGCCGAGCCCTTCATTTTGCCCGCCCGTTTCGTTTCCGCCAGTTGGATGGTCACGAAATATGTTTCTCGTGTTACTAAGGAGGTTGGGGCGCCTTGTGTGTGCTTTTCACCGTTCATGCTGCTTCTAAGAAGTTCTCGTTAACACACTTTCATTTTGTCCTCTCATGGATCTGTAGGAACTCTTTTTTTTTTTTTTAATTTTTTAAATGTTTATTTATTTTTGAGAGACTGAGCACGAGCAGGGGAGGGGCAGAGAGAGAGGAGACACAGACTCCGAAGCAGGCTCCAGGCTCCGAGCTGTCAGCACGGAGCCCAATTCAGGGCTCGAACCCACGAACCGCGAGATCATAACCTGAGCCAAAGTCAGACGCTTCACTGACCGAGCCCCCCAGGCGCCGCAGGAGTTCTTTGTCTATTCTGGATTCGGACCCCTCGTCAGCTGTGTGTGTTAGGAATGTCTCTGCACAGCTTGTAACTTATCCTTTTGCTTTCTTGTACTAGCTTTGATTGGCACAAGCTCTTCACTTTAAGATCGTCAAACTTGAATTTTAATGAGATTAAAGTTGTCCGTCCTTCCCGTGGTGGTTGACTCGTTTCGTGTGTGTTGCAGAACTCTTCCGGGGAGCGGCACGAGGAAGACCGACGACGCCACCCCCGCTGGCCTGGCAAAGCCACCTGCCACCATGCCCAAGAGAAAGGCAAAAGACGCGAAAGGTGACAAAGCCAAGGTGAAGGGTGAGCCGCAGAGGAGATCGGCGCGGCTGTCGGCCAGACCTGCTCCCCCAAAGCCGGAAGCCGGGCCTGCGAAGGCCTCGGCCAAGAAAGGAGAGAAGCTGCCCAAGGGGCGGAAGGGGCGAGCGGAGGGCCCGGCCGGGAACAGGCCCGCGAAGGAGCCGGACGCGTCCCCGGCCCAGCCGCAGAGAGCCGAGGGCAGCGGGGACGCCAAGTGACATGTTCCTTTTTCCTAGCTCCGTGCTTCTAGTGACTCCGCTGTTCGAAATACTATTTTTCTTGAATCGGCTTTTATAAACACGTAGGATTTGGGGTTCTGTTTCAAACTTCTGTTGCTCGCACACAAGACACATGGTCGTTGTCTCTGGTGGAAAGGGCAAACACCACCGACAGAGCATCTCCGAAGCCGGATTGTCGCGGCGGGACGGCGTCTCCCGTCCTGCTGTCGAAGCTTCTTCCTGGTTCCCAGGAGAGAGCTCGGACACTCACCCTGTCACCACTGGGGCTTCGAGGCCTCACCGCGCAGAGAAGCAAAACCACGGCTTCTTTCCTGCCGCCGGCAGCACGTGCTAGACCTCCCGGGATGGTGGCCAGGCGGCCTGCACCCCCGACGGCCTGTCGGGCGACGACACTCCGGCCTTCTGGCCCCCGGGAGCCGCGGTTCCCGTTTGTGGCTGGCGGCGGATCCCAGTGGTCATCCTGAAGATTTTAGTTCCTTTCCTGCGCGGCGGCCACCTGTGAAAAGGTCTCAGCTGCCCCGTGCGAAGCACCCACCCGTCTGAGAGCCTCCCCTTTCCAAAGCAGCAGCGAGACCGGTGACTTGGGGGGAGGCGGGTTCCGGCGTTGTCAGGTGCTGCGGACTGTCGCCGTGTCCTCCCGGAAGTGACCGGTTTCGAGAAGTACCTTAGAAAAGCTGACCAGGGACGAGCTCAGCGGTGGGGGGGGGGGCGGCGGGGGCGGGAGGGGGCGGCTCCGGCCCACGGCCCTGGACGGCCTCCGGCGCCGCGCACTCCGCGGCACTGCTCGTCTGGCTTTCGGCTCCTCTGCCCTGATCCGCGGGAAAGGACGAGACAGGAGCTCAAGGTGATATGTCCCCAGGCGGGTGAGCGGTGGGCGTCTCTGAACAGCTGGTTCCTTCCCGGGGATCCAGCCGGTGGGCTGGTGACTGACGACTCTGCTGTCCTCCAAGTCCCGGCCAGTCCGCCCAGCCCCGCGGCCGCGCCCTGCGGGCCCCAGCACCACGGCTGTGAGAAACCGGTCTTGATAGCTCAGGACAAACCCAAACCCACCTCCAGCTCCAAAACAAAAATCTCCAGCACACTTTGCTCCTTCGGGAGCGTCAGGGCTGTTCTCGGCCATTCACTCCTCGGGACAACTTTTAGAATGAGATCGGCAAGTTCTAAAACAAAACAAAAATGCTGGAATTTTTATTGGATTCGTATTGAATTTATAGACGAATTCCAATGTCGAGTCTTCCCGCGAACACGGTGTAGTTCTCCATTTATTTAGGCTTTTTAAATGTCTTTCAATAAAGTTTTATAATTTTCTCCACAAATGTCTATCGTTAGTGTTTCCTAGGGACTTTATATTTTTTGATGCTGTTTTTATGATATAGTTTTAGGTCCTGCATTTTCTAGCCAGTTGATTTTTGTCTCCAGCAACTTTGCCAAACTCCCATCGTGTAATACGTCTGTATATTCTTTTGGGTTTGCGACATAAGTAAACCATATATCTGTATATGTTTACACAGTTTTGTTCCCTTTTTTATTCTTTCTGACGCTGGGCATTGTCCAGGTTGCTGGGGAACCAAACAAAGTCGACTTTCAAAAAGCTTCTGTTCTGGTGGGGGGGGGGGCGGGGGAGAAGAAAAAAACCCATTTATGTGACGAGGGGCCTTAAATAAGCACGGAAAGGTGGGAGCTGTGTGGACAGGGTGGTTACAGGGACGTCCCCCGATGACAGCGGAGCAGGACACGTAAGGAACTACAGGAGCGAGAGGTCCGCGTGAGGGACGAAATTCCAGCAGAGGGAAGAGCCGATGCGGACCGGAGCTGAACCGGTTTGGCTCGCGGAGGAAGAACAAGGAAGCGGAAGCGGAAGTGGAACGAGGGCGGACCAGAGTGCCAGCCGACGTGGTCGCAGAGAGGCCAGGGCCCAGGCAAGGGAAGGCTCTCCGAGCTGTAATTTTCTCTGAGCGTCACGGGAGGCCGTCAGGGTTTCGCGCAGAGAACCCGGTCTGAGGGTGGAGGGTGTGCGGGACCGACGGGGGCGCCGGCAGCAGGCGGTAAGGGGCGGACAGGAGTTGCAGGGCGACCCAGGAGACGGCGGTCACTGACGGACGAGAAAGTCTACGTTATCGAGCTGTCTTACGGTCTGTCCCCGTGCTCGGCTGTCCCCACCTCGTTTTGTTCGGTCAACAGCAAATAAGTGTCTGTGCCTTCTCTTTGCCGAGCAACAGACCAGAACCAAAGAAAACCGTGCCTTGTCCTGAGCGTCCAAAGTCAAACGCAGTGAAGTCGCCGCACGGCGCTGTGCTTGGTGTTGGGCTGACACCGCGGGGGCCCCGACGGTGGGGCCAGAGCGCGAAGGGGTTCGGGCGAGGAATTCCGGGGTCGTTTTGACGCTTAAGCAGCAAAATGAAAGCAGGAGTCAGTCAGGCAAGGAAGGAGTGGGGGAAAGCCTTCCGGGAGGAGCAATAACATTTGCAAAGATGTTAGGAGAATATGGTGCATAGCAGGTGGTCAGTAAATTGTTGAATCAAAAGAATGATTTAAATCTGTAACCAAATAAATTCCAGCAGTTTCTTTTATAACAAGGAAGTTCTTCAGTGCTCGCTGCTGGCCAAACACTGACCAGTGCTTTCCGTGCATAATTTTTTTTCCATGGCGCTATGAACTGAATACCATTCTCCCCAATTTACTTTACATTTAGCGACCCTGAGACAAACAGAGATTAAGTAATTTGCCTTGAGGTCATACGGGGAGTAGTAAAATCCACAGTAAGGCCCAGGCCTACCCCTGCAGGGGTTAGAAGGCCCCTCCCTACCGGAAAGATGAGTGGTACAAATTCCAAATGTAATCCGTCCAGTTTCCAGGGAAAGAAAGAAACCGCCCAAGATGCCATTAGCAAACAAGCGAGTGCAAGCTATCTACATGCTGAACAGTTGGGATTTCCAGCGGAGAAAGGCAGTAACGAGAGGACGCAAGGTTCCAGGGACTTAACCGCGCTTTTAAAAATCCGGGGTCGCGTTCTGACGGAGCCGAAGGCTGGAGCCAACGAACAAGGTTAAGAGCAGCAAAAACCACGAGGGCGAGAGCGAACAGGCCTCCCGCTGCCCAGGAGGGGCTCCCGGCGGCGGAGCCCGTGTAGACAGTCATCGGCGGACCAGGAGGGAGTTTGTCCGCCTGGCTAGTGGCCCATCACATTGTACAAGAGGCCTTACAGTCCGGGTCACGCTGGGGGCCCATTCACGGCCGGACGTAGCTTACCTCGGCCCATTTGCTTGCTTTCCCGCAGGAATGACCATTTCAGTCGCCCGCAGGGGACCCTGATGAAAAAGAGTAAAGAGAGAAACCGTCGTGGTCCTCACCGCCGACTTCCCTAGGAAACAGTCCCCAGCCCGGGTCTAATTTAATCAGGAACAGGGTCGCGGGCTCTGAGTGCAGTCCTCCTGGCCGGGAGCAGCTAGACCAGGGATCTGGGGGGGATCACGTTAGACCCAAGGGGGCAGGACCCGGGGGCAGGAGAGCTGCACCAGGTTGTGAGGAGGGACTGGTTCTATCTTTCTAAGTTTGTGGAGGGAGGGAAGGCAGAGAGAAGTTTCTACATAATTTCTGTGTGCTGGACGCAGAGCGCCCAGGGCCTCGGAGGCCTGGCTGTTGTTAAGATAAGGCTGCTTTTTGTTTTTAACAAGAAATCGATAGCAAGGCAGCCAGCTATGCCTTCTGCATATTCCGCTCCCGGGGCCTCAGGTGCCTCGCGGTGGGCTGCAGGTCGGGAGGAGATTTCGCCGAAGCTCCGTTCCTCCTGCCTTTGTTCTCAATGTGAAAACGTCCGAGGCTTTCACAGGTGAGGAAACCACTGGAACTCCTGACGTAGTTTGCTCCCTACGGTCATATGTTAAGGGTACGCCAGCTTTCAGCTCAAGCTTGGAGATTTTAAAGATGTAAATATTCACAGTCGCCAAGGTAAGAAACCCTGCAAACGTGCTTAACCCCGTGTCTGGCACGTGGAGGGCGCCCCCCACAGGAGACTGTTCAGATTTCCTTCTTAGCAACTGTCACGTAGGTAATAGGGTATTACTAACTGTATTCATTTTAGTTACTTATGTGTACAACTAAATGTGTAATATACTGTGTACTAGATAAATCACATATCTGTACTCACTTAGTGTATGAGTGCCTGCGGACGCCAGTGCTGAGGGCCGCTGTCCACGCCCCCCAGCTGCGGCCGAAGGGAGGGGAGTCTGGTGGGTGCAGGGAGTCCGGGGCTGCAAAGTGAGGAGAAGGGAGAGGACTCAGGCCTGATGACACGCTTCTGGCAGGCAATTCCTTGACTTATTCGGCAAACATTTGCAGAGCTTTGGTCGCGGCCTAGGCTACAGGGCGGGCACAAGGGCCTGGCCCTCACCAGAGAGGGAAGGCATTTCTCCAGAGATGGAGAAAGAGCTCTCCCATCCGAGGGAAAGTAGAAAAAAACACAAGGGAAAAGCCCAAGGTGTGGCCTTGCAGTTTCTAAACCACACATCCTTGCAAAGAAAGACTTAAAGGAGCCTTCGCACAAAGGACTTAGCGCTAAGCACCACCTTCGATTCCACGGCCCCGGCAGCCACCGGTTAGGCCACGGGAGATGGGGCACAGGAGCCTGTTACGGGGAGAAACACGTTAGACACAAAGCAGTCGGGAAGGGTCTTTCTCTGGCGAAGGATTTCAGATTTTGTCCCGTGTTCAAAGCTTTAGCCCTGGGGAAAAGCCTGTGCGGACTTGCGCTGCGCAAAAACCTCTGTGTCACTTGGCCTTTGTGTGGAGTTAGAGGGAGGATGTTGGGAGGAGAGGGCTCCTGGCCGTGGAACATACCGCTTTATTCAGCCCTACGGATGAGGCCTCGGCAGAAGAGGCGGCAAAACAGCTGTCCGCTTGGCCGAAAGATAGTTCGAAGATGCTTGCCTGGCTCCCCACAAAGATGGCGAGGGCCGGAATTTGGGTGACAGCGTGGGAGCAGGAAAGGCCATGAACTTTTCACAAACGTCCCTGCCCCCCTTTCCTCTTAAGTATTGTAAGGGTGGGCCTGGTGGTGGGTTGGATGCGGAGGAGTGGGGCGAGGAGAGGAAAGGGGTCTGAGAAGGCGTCTAACTTCCAGCTTTGCGTTCATGTGGCTGGCGCGTGAGTAACCAAGAGGCCTCTGCAGAAGGAAGGGGAGAGGGGGGCCCGAGGAGTGCCAAGAAATGTGAAGGGTCCCAAGTTTTACCCAACGTGCGGGCCAAGCTTGCCGCATACGGGTTCGCGATGCTGGTGGAATCCACGAGACTCCTGGGTCCGAGACGATGGAAGGTCTATGATTCTGGTAACAGCAATGACCGGACTATCGGCGTTTTTCCCTCCGGTTCCCTGGCTCTCGTTGACAGAGGGCAAAACCATGTCATCTGTACACAGCGGGTTCTGTTACAAGAGCGAAACCCTGAACCCACGGAGGCCTGTTCTTTGGTCGTGAGCAGTGAGCACGTCCAGTGCCCTGGAGAGACGTTGTCTCCGCGTCCCAAGAGCGTTTGCTGCACAAGCGTCCTTGGAAAGAAAACCCAGAACCAAGCGGGCAGTCAGTGCCTTGCGAGCAATACATGAAGAAATGTGAGACGCTCAGGAAGAATTACATCCCAACAATGGATTGCTTCACCAGCTGAGTTTTTTCTTTTCTTTCTTTCTTCTTTCTTTCTTTCTTTCTTTCTTTCTTTCTTTCTTTCTTTCTTTCTTTCTTTCTTTCTTTCTTTCGTTCTTCTCTCTCTCTTTCTTTCTTTCTTTCTTTCTTCTCTCTCTCTTTCTTTCTTTTTTCTTTCCTTCTTCTCTCTCTCTTTCTTCTTTCCTTCCTTCTCTCTTTCTTTCCTTTTTTCTTTTCTTTTCTTTCTTTCTTTTCTTTCTTTCTTTCTTTTTCTTCTTTCCTTCCTTCTCTCTTTCTTTCTTTCTTTCTTCTCTCTCTTTCTTTCTTTCTTTCTTTCTTCTCTCTCTCTTTCTTTCTTTCTTTTTTCTTTCCTTCCTTCTCTCTCTCTTTCTTTCTTCTTTCCTTCCTTCTCTCTTTCTTTCCTTTCTTTTTTCTTTTCTTTCCTTTCTTTCTTTCTTTCTTTCTTTCTTTCTTTCTTTCTTTCTTTCTTTCTTTCCTTTTCTTCTTTCCTTCCTTCTCTCTTTCTTTCCTTTCTCTTTCTTCTTTTCTTTTCTTTCTTTCTTTCTCTCTCTCTCTCTTTCTTTCTTTCTTTCTTTCCTTCCTTCCTTCCTTCTTTCCTTCCTTCCTTCCTCCCTCCCTTCCTTCCTTCCTTCCTTCCTTCCTTCCTTCCTTCCTTCCTTCTTTCCTTCCTTCCTTCCTTCTTTCACGAAGTCTTCAGAGACTGGATGAGTTGGGTGGAGGGAACACAGTGATTTCAAAAGTAAGAAGAGGGAGGTCTGTTCTAAACAGCCCAGAAGCATCAAAGAGCATCCACAGAACTATTGAGATCTACGCTTGTTGTCTGTATAATTTGCTGTGTCTTTTACATTTCAATAAATCATGGAAAAGAAGCATGGCTCGGGAAATTGAAGTCTGAACGTTGGCCTAAACTCGCCTGCCCAACAGAGGGGTCGATGACCCATGGACGTTTCTAGTAGCTGTCTCCTCTGGGCACCGACCTCAGGGTCTCTTGAATGGAGGATGCCGGCCGCACGTGCGGGCTTGTCTGGTAAAGCAAATGATGAGAACTAGTTGAACTTTAGGTGTTTGGAGACGAATGGAGACCTGTTTCGAAATGGGGGCGATACCGTAGAATGGAAATACAGTGTGTCTGTCAACTTAATCCACTGCCATTTTATAACGTTGCATGAGTCGCTTGCCTCCTGGAGTTGCAGAAACATTCCGGGCAGGGCTGTCAGCCGAGCGACCGCAGCAGCGGGGGGGGCCCTTGTCGGAGCACAGACGACAGCCACCACACAGGACTGCTGTTTCAGCCCCTGGAGATCCGAGGCGCAAATGCGAAAGGTCAAGGGGTCGTCTTTTCTTTCTGTCCCGGACTTGCCCCCAAAGACCGAGAGAAGAAAGGAAATCTCTTGACTCTCATCTAACTATACGTGCTGATGTCTTGGGAAGTCCTTCGTCTTCCCGGACGACGTAGCCACCCAGCATTTATCCTGTTACCGCTGAGCGCACGCCGAGACCGTGTCGGAATCATTTTGGATTTAATATTCAGTTTTGTGACTTCCTCCCGCTGCTTACTTTTTAGAAGGTGGTGAGAGACACTTGCCCCGTTGTGTTTAATTCAAGTTAATGGCGGTTTCTTTTCTTTTGAAAAAGCTCTCAGGGTTATGAAGAAACATTGCGGGGTCACACCCCAAGTGGGTTTCCTTACAGGCAGGGGCAAGATTTCATGAAGCGACGGGGCTTCGAGAAGGTATTTCACGCGTGACTCTAGTAGCAATAATAGTACCAACTACGTTGGATTTCTTCTGCAGTTTTGGTTTCTTTCTTTCTTTTTTATTTTTCAAAGTGCTATACTTTCTCTGCGGATTGAGCTCAAGGCCGTCGTATCAGGAGGCTGACACACTGCCTCCAGCGCCCACAAGGCACCGGACAAGAAGTGTTCTGTTAGTGTTTTCCAGAGGTTTCGCAGCAACATTGGCCATTGTGCGTAGCAATGTACAATCCACTTTCTCTCTTGCCCTCTGGGTCCCTTAGGATGAAATCTCTTCTTTGGGGGATTACCAAATGAAGTCTCCTTCAGGGGTTTCGAGTTCTGTTCCTAGCAGGGCAGAGGAGGTGTTGATGCCAGTGTGCTCAGGGGACTTGAGGTTTGGGGTCACTCTAAGAGAGGGGACTTGGATTTAGGGGAAGGGACAGGTTATGCAGCACAGGCCCTGTCACCTTGTACTATATTTCATCTTTATGATTTCTCCAAGCCCCGTGTTTCCCAATGAGGGGGGAGCGAAATCGATTTAAGGGTGTGTGGCACCCAGCATTGGAGAGAATACGACAGAATCCGAAATGTCAGAATGCGCTGTATGCGTAAGCCGAGGTGGTGATCCAGGCAATTTTGTGCCTCCTATATTTGTATGTCTGGGTCCAAATGGAAAGTCCAAACCAGCCATGGCCGAGGAAGTGTGGCAGCCAGGGCCCCAGCCCCTGAGTTCTCAGCGCTGACACCGCAGCCCCGTGGTTTACCTCATGTCCCCAGGGCTGAGCAGAGCGGCGGACCAGAAAGGAGCGCCCCAGTGTCGGACAGAGGGAACAGTTCTGTGCTTTTGTTGCGTTTCAAAAAAATAAGAGTTTGACTTTTGATAACTTGTGACGTTGTTAATGAAACCTTCCCGTGTGCTCTGGAGGAAATGTTTTGTGTGTGTGGCTCCCAGACTCCTTACTGAAAGGCCCTTCTTTTTTTTTCTGAACGGGTCCTAGGTTATGATATCTATGCTGTGCTCAGAAACGCCTCTCTTTTTTTAGTGAAATCAGAGCCTGTGATTTGAGATTATTTTCTTGTCTGTTACTCTTTACTGGGATTAAAATGCAGGAATAGAGATGGGGGGGAAATTCACTTAGCAGGGGGGAAAAAACTCACTGGCTGGGGGCGGAAATTCACTAGCTGGGGGGAAAAACTCACTAGCTGGGGGGGAAAAAACCCAAAAAACTCACTAGCTGGGGAGAAAAAAAACTCACTAGCTGAGGGGGGGAACCAAAAAACTCACTAGCTGGGGGGAAAAACTCACTAGCTGGGGGGGAAACCAAAAAACTCACTAGCTGGGGGGGAAAAACTCACTAGCTGGAGGAAAAAAAAAACTCACTAGCTGGAGGAAAAAAAACCTCACTAGCTGGGGGGGAAAGCTCACTAGCTGGGGGAAAAAAAATCACTAGCTGGAGGGAAAAAAAAACTCACTTAGCTGGGGGGGGAAAAACTCACTAGCTGGGGGGGAAAAAAACTCACTAGCTGGGGGGAAGAAAAACTCACTAGCTGGAGGAAAAAAAAAAACTCACTAGCTGGGGGCGGGGAAAAAACACACTAGCGCCCGAACAGGGACTTGAACCCTGGACCCTCAGATTAAAAGTCTGATGCTCTACCGACTGAGCTATCCGGGCTCACATAGAGAAGTTTTAGTACCTTCTCTATAGTCAATTTATCTGCAAACTTGAAGGAGAAAATTTAGACGTTTCATAGGTGATTTGGGTTCGGAAATGAATTAACAAGAAAATGCTTGTTAATACGCTGATTAACATAGAAACTCAGTCACAATGCCAGTCTTCTTTAATAGCGTGATCTAACCATATTATATGAATTATAATGTTGCCCGGAATTCTCTCTCTCTCTATGGCATAGATCAATACTAGATAGATATTATACTGTATAGAATTCGGTGCGGCTGGTCTTCAGTTCCTAGGCTTCCCAGAGAAATACCTCAAATATTCTACATTTGGGCTCTAAAAGAGCACTTTCGAAAGGAAGCCAGTGTGACACTGGCGCTTTTAAGGGGTAATTAAATCACCTTTCGGGCGGCGGCACTTTGGGTATCTGGTCGAGAGCCAGAGGAAGCGGTTTGATTTTGTGGCTGGGTCTCAGCTGTCTTTATTTATTTATTAATTTTTAAAATGTAAATAAACTTTTAATTTCCGAATAGTTTTAGATGTACCAAAAAGTTGCAAAACGATACGGAGTTCCGGGACGCGAGCGCCCTCTGTCGCTCACACCTTACACTGTACACGCATTTTAAAGAGTTCCGGTTTACAATTTGGCATCTATTAAGGTGTTTCCAAGTTCCTGAACGATATATTCTGGAACCTTCCATAATACAATCCAGACTTCAGGACTTAAGAAACAAACAAACCACTGTCAGCTTTCCCTAGGTATCTCTGTTTACTTCGTCATCTTCTCAGGAGGTGTCGGTACTGGCACGGTTCCGGCATGAGATTCTACCGATCCCTGGCTACGCGCCCTGCAAACTCCGGGGCGCCCTACCATTTCCGGGGCTGGGAACGAGGGTCCGGAAGAAAGCAGGAGGCCTTCTGCTGCCGCACTCCTCCCTCCCCTTCTCAGCCTCGGGCACCAGACACTGGGAGAGGAGGTCCATCCTTCTGGAAGCCCACTTTGGGCTTTGGGCTGGAAACTCTGGATTCTGGGAGTGGCCTGGAGGGGATTAGGGTGACTAACTCTTCCCAGTTTTAGCACTGGACGCCCTGAGTCCCAAGGCAAACCGTGACCCTAGAAGACCTTCCGTTCTGTGTGGTCAAGAGCGCCCTGTATTATTAGGATCCTTTTATCTAGGCGGAAGGCTTTTCTTGGGTGGTTAATTCTAGAGCCAGTTTATTATCTTCAAGTAAATATAAATCCCATGTTCTGAGGCTCTTCCCATTAATTTCTTCCGCTTCTCTCTCAGGTCAAGTTTCCAATGATCTTATCAGCCCATCGCCGGCCTAACGTTGAGGCAGTGCCCCTCAGCCGTCCTTAAAGGAAAGGAAAAAAGGAAAGAAAGACGATTTTAAACCAGAGTTCCTCTCTTCCTTTTTCTCAGATTTTTCAGTAATTGGTTCCCTCCTTTGGTCTCTAGGTTAAATGCTTGACAAGGGTCCGATGGCTGGGAAGCTTCTGCTGCTTGGAATACTAATGTTGTCCCTTTAACCATTTCATGATTTTGCTGAATCAATAAAGGAAATTTTAACTTTTGCCTTCAAGAAAATCTTTTAATTGTTGGGGACCAAAACAATAGGATTCAAAGAATTGGGGAGAGTTATAAAGAAACGTTTTGTAGGGTTGGGGATGTAGCTCAGTGGTAGAGCGCATGCTTCGCATGTATGAGGCCCCGGGTTCGATCCCCGGCATCTCCAAGCTGTTTTACCTGCACAATCAGAAGCTCTGTTTTTAAAATGTGGAATCCTTAGACTTCGTATCCTCCTCTTCCTTAATTTCATAAGGTGTCCTTGTAGCCACTGCACCTAGAATCGTATACGTAGAGAAGGCAACTTGAATGTATTTTGAGAAATCTTTTCTGAAACCAATAAAACTGGGAATGTAAAGAAGGAAAAACCCAAGGGAGAGGTGGCCTAAGCGCAGCCAGCCTGCGAATCAGCCCAGGACCTATCAATGAAATGCTACTTGTAGTATCTGGCGGCCTTTAAAGGCAGAGATAATCTTGGCCTGAAAATACATAAGGGGTATAAGCGGGTATTGCCAGTCCCTCGTTGCTGCGTCACCCCACGAAGAAAGTAGGATAAGTCTTAGGAGAAGGACGAAGCCTAGGTTGGTGGGCCCAAAATCGGCCGTCTGGGTACACCACGCTGCTTACGGTGTAGAAAGCAACAATTACCAGAATTACATTCTTGTAAGCACTTTGGGAAGCATTTCCTCACGGTTGGCCGGTTAGCTCAGTTGGTTAGAGCGTGGTGCTAATAACGCCAAGGTCGCGGGTTCGATCCCCGTACGGGCCAGTGTTCTGTTTTCTATATTTCCGTTTCCACTTTCCTGAACGCTTTCCTCGGCTCGTGCCCCCTCTCCCCAGGAGGCGGCGATGGTCCACGGTCCGCTTTTGCCGCAAGTTTAGACGACCCCCGGGGACCCTCGAGCACGCATCTCTGCGCGCGGGCGCGCTCGGAGAGTTTGCCTCGAGAAGCAGAAGGGCACTGGGACGCCCTGGGAGTGATTCAATTCATTAGAAGGAAAACGGCGTCGCCGAACGCTCGCCCAGAGAGTCCGGAGACAGGCGTCTTCAGGCACCGCGGCGCTGGCTCGCGTGCGGACGGAAGGCAGCGCTGGTCACGCAGGCGGGCGAGGAACTCGGGTGCAGAGAAGCGCTCTGGTCATTGGATGGATGTCCCCGTGAGAAAGGACCAAGCCGCTTGCACAACCCACGCTGCTTCTGTCCGCATCCTGGGGGCCGGCTTGCCGACGCCCGCGGCCCCTGCGTTCTGGCCACTTCTGGACGGGACGCCCCTGGGCCCGCCTCCTTTTCCGTCACGGCCGGATTTCGGCTCCCTAACTGAGTCCCCCGGTTCCCGCACAGCTCGTCTCCTCTGAATCCTCGATCCCGCGGCCTCACGGCTCCCCCCGTCACGCCCGCCCTCCCCCTACTTGCCGGGGACCCCGGGAGCGGGCGGCCGGCCGAGGGTCGCCCCACAGGCCGGCTCCGCGAGGGGACAAGCAGCACCGGCTTCGGCTGCCCTCTCAGCGGCCACTGTCGTTTCTTGCAGAGAATGGCCCGGCGGCTCCGTTCACGTCTTACAGGGATTGTGTCGCGAGAGGAGCCGGCGAACCTCTGGGAGCCACGTTACCTGTTTGTAAAAATAGAAGGAAGAGCGGGAGGGTCAGAGTAAGGGTTGGTTGTAGTTATACTCACCCAAATATGAATGAAGAACGAAAGAGAGAGAGAGGGAGAGAGAGAGGGAGAAAGGAAGGAAAGGAAGGAAAAAAGAAATTTACTAAATATTTAATATATTCAGAGAGCATCAAGATGCGTGCGGCTCGTTGGTCTAGGGGTATGATTCTCGCTTAGGGTGCGAGAGGTCCCGGGTTCAAATCCCGGACGAGCCCAGCTTTTTACTTCTCGGTCACTGAGCTTTTATTACAGAAATGGGTGCAGCTGCGGTTCAATGAAACCGCTCGACCTTCACGTGGAAACGCTTACGCCGCTTACGCACTCGATCGCAATAAGTGACTTCTACTGAAAAGAGACAAACACTTTTCAATTTGGGCTCTTATTCCGTGTTCCATCGGCTGTAAAATAGCTCTAGCAGAGGCAGACGTTTCTGGTTCTTCTCCAGGTTGCAAAACCAAGGTTGTGATCCGATGAAAGTGCAGGAAGACAATGGTCACATCTCAATTCAGTGTCGTTCGTCCTTCTTTCATCACTTTGTATGGAAAAATAAGACAGTGACCTCTAGAGCTGGGGATCTGGCAACCTTCGTACGGGATATTTCAGTTTTCCTCGTTAGCATAGATAGGGGTGACTATCCCCCCATCCTTCTAGAGATTGGGGTTCTGCCTCCTCGTTGGGAGGGGGCGCTTTCTCGCCTCCCAGGGATGCTCTTGGTACGCTCGCTAAACAGGTATTTGTTTAGCATCTATTATATTCAGTGAATTTTTGAGGCCAGTGGTAAACAAAACATGGAGCGTGTGTTCCAGGGGTTGTCAAATATTTTATGTTTAAGCGAATTGCATCCCATTTCCCTTCTCTGCGTGTGTAAGCCTTGATGGTGGAGCACTACAAAAAATGAGCAAGCGTGGGGGGCCTGAAAGGGGTGGGGGGCCTCGCAGAGACTGCCTGCCGGGCCACGTCCACACACGGAGGGGCCTCGTTGGGCCACAGAGAGGGCGCAGGACCGCCTGGGCTTGGAAGAGCGATGGGGGTGTCACGGTTGGGGAAACTCGAGCAGCACCCAGAGATCCCGGCTCTCGGGTCCAGGAACCTTTCTGTGCTGCATCACGGCAGGTCGGCGAGAATGGGGGGTGGGCGAGGTGGGGCAAGTGGGCGGAATGCTCGCCAATAATTTCAGATAATGCTTCTATACTTTGACTTTCACGTCATCTTCTTTACAAGGCGAAAGCAATCAGACAAAACCTAGAACCTTATAGTCCCAATAAGGCCAAGAAGCATTTCTATATCTTCATAATAAGTTGGGGACAGCCTGAGCCTAACTGCCCGGCTAGCTCAGTCGGTAGAGCATGAGACTCTTAATCTCAGGGTCGTGGGTTCGAGCCCCACGTTGGGCGGTCGCTTTTTCTTTTCTCTTTCAACGTCTTTTCCAAATTCTGATTCTATATAATCATCCCCCAAACAAGGGCGCACACCGCCGTCAAACAAGAGGAAAGTTGCAACTGTTCACTTTTAAGGTGTGGAATGGCCACGGGGAGCGCCCCGGTCCACGGGCCCTCTCAGCTACGCCGACCCGCTCTCCTAGTCCTGCCGAGGTGAGCCGCAGCGCCCCCTGGCGGAGGAGTGCATTTTTCTGGCCTCGTGGAGATTTTGTCTTCATCCTGAAAGTCTGCGGTGGGGCCTGAGCGCTGTAAACAGAAGCTCCTCCGGTGATTCTGAAGCACTGACCCCACGAAAAAAGGTTTAGGACACCGGAAGAAGGATGCAGAGATGTTAGAGAAGGTGAAGTCTGCAGGTGGAGAAAAAACAATCCAAACACAGGGAACGGACTGACGGGCAGAGGTCAGAGGTGGCGATGTTTGAATAGAGTTTGAGACCCGCGACTCCACTTTCTGGCCCAAGCAGGTGTCATCATGGAAAAATGGGAGGTGATTTTCTGTTACCACTGCCTCCGCATCTATTCGGTTTCTGGTCCCCTGCGCCGAGACAGCACAATATACCTCCCAACTGGGGAAGAACCAAACAGCCCATGAGAGATTGCGATGGCTCACAAAATAAAAATCTAAAGATTTAGGCTTGTTTTTCAGAAGCCAAACTGCAGTTCCAACCCCCAACTCCTCTGAACTCCCCACGCTCTGGGAGAAACCTGCCCAGTCCAGGCACCGAGGTTTGCTCACTCCGTTCCTACCCTGTCCCCTTGTTCCTCTTCCAAGTCCATGCTAGGTGGGAACCAGTTCTGTGCGTGGACATTATCCCAGGCAGGAGTGGATTTTGCTACTGAGTGACTTGAAAGTCATTCCCACGGTCAAATTGACCAAGGCTTTTTTCTATAAGAAAAAAAAAATCATTCCTATGGTCGAATTGATCAAGACTTGTCCCTTCGTGAAAATTCCATCATGCCTGCTTTACTTCATCATTCCTTTGAAGCTTTCATAGCTACACTGGCATTTACCGATAAAGCACCCACGAACCCAGAACCCCCTTTTCTCACCCTGCAGCCTCTGCTGAATTTTGACTTCTGGGGTGCCGTGAGAACTATAATGGGTTCTTGCGGATAAAACGAGTATTACTAATATTAGTAAACATATCCTACTGTCAATGAACTTGGATTTCTGGCTTAGAAACAACTTTTGAGCTGCTTGGAGCTGACTGTCTTTTCCTATCCTTACCGGTCCTCGGCTCTATTGCCAAAACTGAACCGACATACTTCAAAATGGAATTTCTGAAACCAAGACCTGTGGCAACACCTACAGGCCAAGGGTGTCCTTGAGCTTGGTCCTGAGCACCAGCGAATCTGACTCCTTTGATAAACACTTGAACTGCAAAGGGCGTGTGGGGGTGGGCGGGGGAGGGGATCTGCCAGAAGGAAACACCGCAGATTGGGCACTTAAACAACAGAAATTTATGTTCTCACTTCTGGGGGTGGAGAAGTCGGAGGTCAAGGTGCCAGCGGACCCCGTTTCTGGTAAGGGCTCTCTTCTTGGTCTGCCGAGGTCGCCTTCTCATTGTGTCACTGTGTGTGTCATCGTGACCTCATTTCCCTTTAACGACTTCCTCGCTCCAAATACAGCCACGCTGGGCGTTCTGTGTAAACTTCAGTAAAGCTTTCGCACGTGAATTTTGGGCAGGCAAAACAAAAAGAAAAACATGGACAAAAACAAAAACAACGTCCAAAACACCCTGTGTGTGGCATTTGGAATTCGGAAACTTCTCTGGCGGAGGGTAGGTCGTCAAACAGTTGAATGAATGATTGGGCTGCACTGTCTTTACAACACTCAACACAACCTTCTCTACATATGACGGTGTATTTTTCTAGCGCTATCTCCTCAGGCAAGGGAAACAGAAGCAAAAATATAAACAGTTGGGACGACACCAAACCAAAAAGTATTTGCATAGTGAAGGAAGCCATCGACAAGATGAAAAGGCAACCTACTGAATGGGAGAAGATATCTGCAAATGACACGTCCCATCAGGGGCTAACATCCAAACTATATAAAGAACTTATACAACTCAACACCAAAAAACTCTAAATAATCTGATTAAAAATGGGCAGAGGACCTTGGTAGAGGTTTTTCCAAAGAAGACACCCAGCTGGCCAACAGACATGTGAAAAGATGCTCCACGTCCCTCATCCTCAGGGAAATGCAAATCCAAACCACAATGAGACCCCACCTCACACCTGTCAGAATGGCTGGAGTCAAAAAGACAAGAAACAGCAAGTGTTGGCGAGGATGCGGAGAAAAGGGGGCTGTTGGTGGGAAGCAACCTGGTGCAACCACCCTGGAAACCGGTAAAGAGGTTCTTCCAAAAGTTAAAAATAGAAGTTCCCAACGATGCAGTAATTTCACTACTGGGTAATAACTCCCCAAAAATGAAAACGCGAATCTGAAAAGCTATATCCGCACCTGTGTTTACTGCAGCATTCTTTACAGTAGGCGATATACGGAAGCAACCCAGGTGTCCACCAGTAGATGCACAAATAAAGAAGATACAGTACAATGTATACACGATATATGGACCATGGAGTATTACTGAGCCATAAAAAATGAGACTTCGCCATTTGTTATAGTGGATGGACCTGGAGGGTATAATTCAAGACAGATTCCATATGATTGCACTTATATGTGGAATCTAAAAACAAATCAAAGAGACAACAAAAAGGCAAACGTTTAAATATACCAGTTGTAAGGAACAAACTTGTGGTTGTGGGGGAGGCGGGCAGGAGAAAGCAGGAAATAGATCAAGGGGCACAAATTTCCAGTTATAAAATTAAGTCAGGGAGGTGAAAAGTACGGCATAGGTAGTAGAGTCAGTATGATTATAATGAACTGTACTCATCATAGCGAGGACTGAGTAATGTATAGAATTTTGAATCATTACGTGTACCCCTGAAACTAACATACCGCGGCTCCTGATACTTCAATTAAAAAAAAAAAACAAAAACCAAGGGACCTAAGTGGCCCCAAAGCCTTTGTTCTTTCCATTCCGCCACACACGCTACTAAAGAATCTACTATGTGGCCCTAATTTCTACCACAGAAATCCACCATGTACTTTCATACTGTGTTAGGCAAAGCCTGCCTACAGGAGAGGTCAGCGCCCGTATGTTTCTTGCAGTCTTACGACACAGTAACCTTTAAAACACATTTCACAGAAGGGGGCTCTGCTCGGCAGGGTGGGCCCCACTTGACAGGAAGAGACATTTATCTGGCGGAAAATCACGCAGCGCACAGCGCGGACCACAGGGCCGGCGCGGCGTTGGGCAGAGCCCCGCCCCCGGCGCCCATTGCGCCACGCCCTCCGGCCACGTGACCGCCGCGCGTCACGTGACCCCGGGCTCCTCCTCCCCCGCCCTCCCCCCGCCCCCGCGGTGCAGCCGGATCCCCGGGTGCCCTCCGTGCACCCCCCGAGCCGTCCCCCAAACTCCTGCCGCTTTCGGACCCTCACATCCGGGAGCTCGGGGCGCGCACGCTCACCCGCGTCTGAGACACTCTCGAAGGACAGAAAGGGATGCCCAAGCTGTCCTGCTTCCCCTCTCCGCCCCGGGTTGTATTTTACTTTGAAAATCTGTAGAAACGAATGTCGTAGATTCATATACACGAATCAGGCAAGATGCTTCGCCCACAAAAATACAGGTTGTACACGCACCTCTCAGAGTCCCTCAAAGCGCCTCTCCCCGCCAGGCTCCCTGAAGTCTTTCTCGTCTCTGAATCTTTCTAACGTGGAGCGGGCCCAAATGAAGGACAGCTCTTTATTCCATTTAAATAAGGGTAATGCATCCCACTTTTTGACGGGTGTACTTTGACAAGACGGATACCGTTAAATACGTCTGTAAAATAACGTTCAGTCGGTTGGGCTTAGGGTGGAGATGAAATTTTATATTTAATTCATGCCGACTGACCGCTCTTCAAGTAGCTGTTCCATGAAGACTTGAGGAGGTTAAGGGCCGAATTAAGTGATTAACAACTTGCTTTTAATTCTTATTCAGAAAAAAAATTCTTCGTGCCACAGGTGGTCTCTGTTCTAGTTGCACAAGGGGGATCGTCTGCCCCGTCTGCGTGGCTGCATTGTGTGACAACGTAATATTTGATGGCATGTGAAGAAGGACAAAACATCCCTGATGTCCGGTACCAGCAGGTCGAGTTCATTAACAAGAGAATAACTGAGTTTTTGACCTGCAGATGGTCACGGGAAACTAGGTCGGAGTCTCACACTTTGCAAAATTATCTAGTACTTGAAAGCCATTACTTTCTACCTTGTGTTAAGACGGAGAAGAATTTAAAAACATAGTTTTGGCCCCGCGTCAATAGGTTTTTGCTGAGTTCAGAATTAGCGTGGTGGTCTGGTTTATCTACAAAGACAAATGTCAATTAGAGGACCTTTGAGAGTTTTTGGAGAGTTTAACCCTATACTTCTTTTCTGCCTCCTCCTCCTCCTTCTGTTAGTCGTCCTGTTAGAATTTAAGTCACTTCCAATCCTATTTAGAAGTTGAGTCAAAACTGGTTCCTTAAGTTCATTCCTCCTAACATAAAACGCTCCATCGCTAAATCCTTATCCGTTTCTGTGCCTCCTTGTTTTATTTTCCTTTCTGCAAACCAGCGGAGGCTCCCGTTTTCTCCTTCGCCCCGAGGGGGTGCTGGATTCGGGGGAAGAGAGCGGCCGCGGCGAGGACGCGCCTGCAGACCGCGCGGCTGAGCTGGGGCGGCACCCGCAGGCGCGCGCAGAGAAGGCATCCTCCGCGGACCGCTCAACAGTGTGGTTCCTTCGATAGCTCAGTTGGTAGAGCGGAGGACTGTAGTGCGAAGCTTCCCCAGGCATCCTTAGGTCGCTGGTTCGAATCCGGCTCGAAGGAATTCGTGTTTTGCGTCCCTTTTTTATCCTCGCCCAGAAAAGGTTTATTTCAGCCACCTATATCTTCGATGTGCGTCCACTAAGACTATTCCCGTTGTACGACGAGTCTAATTTTTAAAATTATCGGTTTCTGTACCAATAAGTAATCTGCGCGATCAGACCGACTTCGGCCCCGCGCTTCACCGACAGCCGGGGCCGCAGAGAAGTCCTGAGCCCTGCCGAGGCGGAGCAGAGGCGGCCCTCCGGGGCTGGGGGTCGGCAGACCGGTCCGCGCTCTCCCACCGCGGGGAACCCGGAACCCGGGAAGGGAGGAGGCTCCCTGCGCCGGGAGGACGCGCGTCGCGAGGGTGATCGGTGGGGCTCGCGCGCCCCCTGGTGGACTTAGAGTCCCGAGTCTCTGAGAAGGTGTTTTTCCCAGGCTCAGCCGCTGAGCCGGCCAGCCTCAAGGCCGGAGGAAATTCAGGGATTCAGGGGCGTTTGATGCGTTAACAGCGGTTTTGAACCCTGCCTGGGGAAAGCTGGTGGATACAGGATCACTTGGGCGGATTTTACAACGCGCCTTCGCCTGGCCCGTTTTGAAGGCGGCAGCCTAGGCATCGGTAGTTTTCAGAGCTCCCGGTGACATTAATGTGCTGAGAGCTCTGAGAACCACGGACGGAAGAGAGACAAAATTTTTCGAATTAAAAATAACAGACAAGGTGGGGGAAATGGGTAGGATCTTCGACCCATTTGGGCAATTAGCTCAAAAGATAGAGCTTTCTCTTAACAATGGAAAGCGTTTGCTAATTCTGCGCCAATCTCATTAAAAGCTACTAATCCCACTTGAACCCTGCCTCAAAGATGTGACACCAAGCCCCCGGGGAGAGTCCTCACCCGCAAGGATATTAAGTGGATCAGATGAAAGAAGAGTCGGGTGAGAATTTTGTCCTCGGTAAGTTTTTGTATCTTCCTTTCTGGGCTTCAGAACTTTTATTCTTAAACGGTTCTCAAGCTTTGGTATATATCGGAACACAGAAATCCAGGCTTCTTGAATTGGGGTAGTGGTTTGAGAACCACTGCCTAAAACGTATTGGAAACTACCCACATTAAGGGCTGAAGATTGGTCTTAACTGATAGCTCCTGATTAACTTTTTGCTTTTTGAAAGCAAATTGGGGCAAAGGAGTAAAGAAGGAAAATGGCCCAATTTTCTTTTCAAAGATAACTTTTGGGCTCTGGACGGGAAGTTTATTAGATAGTCCTGGGCGGAGCTCCTGAAGGCACCACGGAGGTTCTTCACCCTCCCTAAATCGGGCCCTATGTAGTCCGGTATCAGTACAACACCATCACCGCCACCTCCAAAGGTGTAGCCAGACGGCCCCAGAGGTGGAAAACTGCATGTATAAAAACAAGCCTGAAATATACTTACACATTGTGTGGCTCTTCACCGTCTCATGAAGAAACGGGAATCACTCCGTCCAGTTTTAAGAACTTGCGGTTGCCCTCTATCTAGCTCGGATGCGTGGGAAATAGATGGAGAATAAAAGTGTACTATAAATGCATAAGTGATTGAAGCGTAGATTTGTAGGTCCACCTGGCAGGGACCAGTAGTCAAATCTGCAAAGCGTCTGCGAAATCCTAGAGAACTCAGGCACTGTCTGAAGGGCATCACTGCTAGGAAACGGGCAGGCTCTCAGCCGGTATGTCTCAGCTAAGAGTTCAGAGGAGCAGGAGAGCAAAGGCCAGCGCGAAGCAAAGAGGACACAAAAGTGGAGAATGCGGGCATCGATCCCGCTACCTCTCGCATGCTAAGCGAGCGCTCTACCATTTGAGCTAATTCCCCGCCCCGACACGCCGCCGCGCCTCTCCTCCCCACTTTGAAATCTGGAGGTCGTTCAGAACGTGTCGCCCCCTGGCTGTAGCGGCGCTAGCCGACTGGATGAACTGCAGGGCGCATCTGTGGAAACAGGGTGTGGGAGGGAACTGCAGGTGCATCCAAGGTGGGAAAACTAAGTTCCGCAAGCAACGGGCTCGGCTCTGGCCTTCGCAAGGGGTCCTGGCGATCCCTGCGCCCCTCAATTTGCCACCGGCTGACTCTGCCGGCTCCAGAAAGAGATTCTCCAGAGTCCCTGCAGACAGCCCTTTAGAAAGCCGTCTGGCTTTTCAAAAACTCACCGCCTGTGGCCACATGGCCGCTGGCGCGCGCCCCAGTTAATTTCGCCTTTCCTTCTGGCTTCTGTGGTTCTGATTTTGATCAAAGGGTGTAAAGGCTATTTCGTAATTTTCTGAGGCAAACATTAATAGGATGCCGAGATAATTATGCCTGCAGGATTAGATCCAGAGTCTTTGCCGAAAGACAAAGGTAGTAGTTACCTCTTTTTCTTCCAGACCTGTTGGGTACTAGGTACCAGGTACTGGGCCAGGGGCTGCTCGCTGTACAGAGCTAGCTCGGAAGAGGAGGACTCGCTGGGCACTGCCGGAAGCCCATCACCTGCAGGAAAGCCATGTGAAGTCTTTCAACCAAATCTACGCCTTTGACTTCTTTGCCTAATATCCATCATTGGAGACTTCCTCTATTTGGTTTAGTGTTATTTTTTTACCCTCGGTGAAATCGAAGCAAGTGATCAAAATTCAACTGGAGGACAAACATCTCATTGAAGAAAGTGACTCTAGGTCCCTAAGTCAAGCCGCCCTTTCCAAGATCCTTAAAATCCCTTAACATTCGCTCTTCTGTTTTGCTTTTTCATTGCAATCAGGGCTGATAAACACATGGGTGAATAACTCTCTGAGCCACGAAAACGTCCACCTTCTTGCCTCCCCACAACGTAGACAAGAGAGTTCACGACTCAGGTTTTCCAAGTGTGTGTAGAAACCCACTGTTCAGTTCAAAACTTAGCTCCGGGCCGGCCTCGCCCTGACTCCCCCCAGCATCTGGGTGTGTCCCCCCTACTCCCTCCCGGACGGAATTTACCCAACTGTGGAAGCCATTTGGCCTCCACTCATTTTTCCCTCCCTGTTTATTTTCCCTGTGATTCTACTACGGATGTAACATGTGGAATTTTAGTGACAGAAAGTAGGCCTACTGCAGAGCTCAGATCCGTGGACTAAGCCCTGGCATGACTGACTGAACGGGGAGGGACTGGTTTGTCTGGGGTGCTTTGCAGCCGTGAACTGGGAGCATTAGTTTCCAGTAATGCTGAGCTGGGTGTTATGCATTCCAACACCCAGCTTCCACAGAGACCAGACAAAAATCAAGAATATTATTTTAAAACTCACATGGACGTCTTACCAGTTGTTAAACTATCGACTCAACTCTAAGCTCTCTGCCCTGGACTGAATTGTGTTTCCCTCAAATTCGTATACTGAAACTCTAACCCCAGGGTGATTGTATTGGGAATAAGGAAGTAATTAGGGTTGATAAGGTTGTAAGGGTGGGGCCCGATCTCATTGGATTGGGGGCTCAGAGGGGAGCCACCAGAGAGCCCACTCTGTCCCTGCCACGCGAAGACACAGCCAGGAGCTGACCATCTGGAAGCCAAGAAGAGAGCTCTCACAGGTACTGAATGGCCAGCGCCTTGGTCACAGGCCTCCAGCCTCCAAAACAGCGAGAGAAAATAATTTCTGCTGTTTAAGCCACTTGGTCTGTAGTATTTTGTCACAGCAGCCTGAGCAGCCTACGACAATAAATAACCCTTTTTCACTCTGCCTTGCGATGGGACTCCGTAAACCGCATTACCGATTCACTGCTCGCCCCCATGTTAGGCTTTGCCCAAAGGGAAGCCAGGAGGAGAAGGAAAGGCTGGAGGAGGAAAGGTGGGCTTACTCCTTCCTGCTTCCCTTCCGGGGACTTCCTGTTCCTCGAAGTGTGGCCCCAGTAACGAATCCATCACCAGCCTGAAGTTTCACCTCTTGTTGGCGACATTTTCTACTTGGTATTCGAGGCACGGAAAGGACACCTGATAATGTCAAGAGAAACTGTCCACTTCTTAGGACGATTTTTCTCTAGCTGCTAATTCTTTATTAGGTTAGGAACATTGAAAGGAAAGTTACTAGGTGCCATCGTATTAGCTTCCCGTGGAAAGGGACTTAACTACTGAGTTCACTATCAACTAGGGGCTCTCAATATTTCTAACAGGAGACACTGGCAATTGCCATTTGAAGAAAAATTTGGAATTTTTTCCAATAATACAGTTTTTTAGAACTTTTTTTATAATAAGCACAGATGTTTTATAGAGAAATCCACTTACTCTTTTCCTTAAATATATTACAAAGGAAAGCCTTTTTGCTTCAGATAGTTGAGCAAATTCTCTGGTTCGTGTCTGTTTCTGCAGCAGGTGCAACGAAACCGATGCACTTCAACGTTGTCTGATTTGCTTTCGGAAAGGAATATTTACATTTCCACTTAAAAATCTTTAAGGATTTTGGTTTCATCTTAATTGTTCTACGATAATTGTGCAATATAATATGAACCACCCAAATCACTTACCCCAGTGAGATAATTTACACGCACACAACACGCCACAGTTTTCCTCACTAGAGTGATGAATATACACAATTTCCCATTCGACTTTCCCACGCATTCTGGCACATTCTGTGAGCTCTGATCACAACCCAGGGAGCTTCCTCAACCTAGTTGTCTGTATGCAGGGCAACCATAACATTTATTGAGTAAACTTTGACACTTTTGAGAGAAGGAGGAAGTAACCAGAGAGGAGGGAAGGAAATGGGCCCGAACCGAGGGCATTACCTTCGGCTATGTCATTCCTAGGGGAGGAAGGCATGGGACAGCCTTAGGATTTTTGCTTGAGATCTACGTAAGTAATATCCTAATGTCTTACATGTATAACCCAGTGAATTTTGTGTCTTTATAAACCCATGGAACCAGCTATCCAGATCACTATATAAAATACTTCCGGGGTCTAAGAAGACAGCTTACGGTTGCCCTTTTAAAAGTGCGCATGAACGTTTCCAACACAGAGACCGTCTGGACAGACGTTATTTTAGGAATCCTGTAAGTGCACCACTCGGGTCCTCGATAGCTCAGTTGGTAGAGCGGAGGACTGTAGGCGTGACGATTGGACATCCTTAGGTCGCTGGTTCGAATCCGGCTCGAAGGACGAGCATTTTGGAACTCGTAGATTCTTCCAGTGAAGTCTCTAGATTCTTCCAGTGAAGTCACAGTAAACTTTAGATCCTTACCGCACGCAGGGAATAATCCCTTTCCGGATGTTGCAGTTTCAGAGGACCGGTGGCAATTTCGGTTCAAATCTGAACGCGCTCTCTTATTTACAAGCACTAAGTGCGTCCGGAACAGACTGCTAACGTGGTTCCTCTAGGGAAGGGGCCCCGGGGGTGGGGAAGCCCTTCCCACGAGTCTCCGTTCACTTTTCGCCGGTGAAAAGCACACGCTCCCGAGGGCGGCCCGGCTCCCCGCGCGCGACCGTCCCGAGTTCCCCGCGCGCGGCCGTCCCGAGTTCCCCGCGCGCGGCCGCGGCGCCGGCGTTGGCTCCGGGCAGCGCAGCCGGGAGGGCGCGCGAGTGTCTCCGAGGGCCGCCGCTGGACGTTGGGGCCCGCGCCGGCCGCTGGGGGCCCTGTGTCCCCGGTGATTTCTGAAGACGCCTTCTGTCGGAGAAATTTCAGACACACCCAGGCCACTGCAGAGCGAACTCCCAGGTACGGCCACGGCGGTGGCACCGTCTCACCCAGATCCACACCCTGCCCGCACCCTGACCTTTGGGCACTAACCCGAGATGTGTTCTCATTCCTCCCGCTCCTCATCGGTTTGAAGGATGGAAGAGGGGACAGAACCAGTCCATCCCCCCGTCCCCTCTGCAAACACACCAGGAGTGAAGGACAATTAACACCGAGGTGTCACCTCTCAGATGAACAGAGTGCACGGGTGGGACGCCGCCCGCTCCCTGGGGAAGTCCCCGCGCTGGGACGCGTGCAAGCAAACGAGGAGGTCGAACGTGTCCACGCGGGTTCGCTCGTGACCCAAGACACCTGCCCTGCTCCCAGCCGACGGCGGCTACTGCGGAACTCGAAGGAGGTGGGCCTGTGGAAGCACGACCTGCTACCTGCCGTCGCGGGGAGACAGACAACCGACGGCTTTTCTCAACGGCCGTGAACTGAGACATGGCACGCATGTATGGGACGGTCATGTAACTTCTCATAGACTGTCATGCTCAGCCTGTTTGCTGAGAGTTTGGTGTAAAACTCAACATGTAAAAGTTATCTTGAATGGCAATTTCCAGGAGCAGCGAGGAATTCGGAGGGTTTGAAGATTCCTGCTATCATTTTCAGTCTGTCTGTGGGGAAGCCTGTTCCCAGCAACCCAATGGCTGGCAGAAGCTACCAAGGAAAAAGTAGTCTGAATTCTGGAATGCTGTTGCAGGAGAGGAAAGGAGAACAGGGCGGTCCTGTGGCCCACGTGAGCCATGACAGAGCACGTAGTGCCTCCAATCTAAGAACTGAAATCCTTTTTGCCGGAGTCCCAACTACTGCAGTTTTCGGTCTTGAAACATTGCCACAGGCTTTCAGATCCCCTCCAAGATCCGTATTCGCTCCGATTAATTTATCCTACTTCGGCGCCCCACACCTGGGAATTCCACGCGGAGCCCGAGCCTCTGATGAGCCGCTGTTTCGGAACACTTTCCCAGAACACTTTCCCAGAACCCATTTCCTGGAGAGACTGAAAAAAACCCCTCATCTCTTCAAGTAATACAAAATGACACTAGGCTGGCAGGTGGACTCTTGGCCAAGGTCACTGAACTTTTCTTTCACTCAGTGATAGAGCGTGGGCAATTGTAAATAACAACAACGACAAAATCTTTGAACACCCTTACTGTATCTCTTGGAGCAGAAGCTCATACATTTTCGTTGGGTATTTTCCTAGGAGGAGAATGAGCCTTCTTTGTGGATACAAATTTGCTGTATGTGCCCCCTGAACAGGGTAGGTTACGTCCCAGTAACAAAAGCACTCCCCCCACCTCTGCAACTCACGCTGGCTCGTCACCAGAAACCCCTGTGTCTATAAATCTGTCATGGTTTGGCTGAAGGGCTACTCGCGGCTCCCCTACAACTCAGATCATAAATGATTTGGTCAGGGTACGGGTCAAGAGGTGTGTGGCGGGTTGCTCACTGGCCCTCCCACTTCCGGAAGGGACAGCTCATTTGTCAAAAGAATTGTGTCACACGGCCACATCTATTTCCAAAGGGGTGACGAACTATAATCTTAGATATAGCAGAAGACTATGTCAGGAGGTTTTTGAAAAGCAGTAATGTCCCTTACAGTTCACCATCCGGCCCCCAATTCTGCCCACCCTCTTTCCTAAAAGCCACATACGCTTGGCTTCTCCTTGAGAGAGAACATAAAAGTCCTTGACAACATCAATTCGCAGAAAGTCTAGCCTCTCTGAGTGATGCATGGCGGTTCCTTCACTGGTGAAGGATTTGCATTTGTTTCTACGCTGCTTTTCATAAATGCAAGTAGGTATGTCCAACTGTGACATTTAGGACAACATATTTGTATACGATGCAAAAATGTCAGCTTGAAAGCATTGGAAATTTAAAAATACAGTCTATAAAAACACATTCGTGTAATTGTATAATATGCTACCAATAGGAAGTACTATGGGTGAAAGAGCAAGTAAACAGTAACTTGGGAAGCTGGGATCCGGGGTCCGTGTGCAGCAATGCACAGACTGCTTAGCAACAGACATGAGTTGATATAGAAGATTCTGTATGGATAAGTAGTTTTGTTTTGTTTTTAGTTACTTTTATTGAAATCTAATTTAAACACAGTAAAATTCGGGGGCTCCTGGGTGGCTCAGTCGGCTAAGCATCTGACTCTTGATTTTGGCTGCGGTCACGATCTCATGGTGTGTGAGATGGAGCGCTAGGGTCAGAGCCTGCCTCAGATGCGCTCTCTCTCCCCCTGTCCCTGTCCTCTGCTCGTGCACTCTCTCTCTCTAAAATACACACACACACACATACAGTAAAATTCATTCCTTTTAAGTCTTTTAAGGGTATAGCTTGATGAGTTTTGACAATTATATTCAATCGTATAACTACCACAGCCGTCACGATACAGAACGTTTTCATCCCTCCGAAAAGCTTACTCCTGCCTCAGAAGCACTGATCTGCTCTCTGTCGCTGCACTTTGTGCAACGGTCTGGAAACAGCCTCCTGCGGTGTGCGGCCGTGAGCCGGCCTCCTCTACTTAGCAGTGCCGCCGAGACTCCCCATCGTCGGGTGCGTGTCCGTACTTCGCTCCCTTTTGCCGTCCAGTAGCCCGTGGTGCGGATGTACTACGGTCTGCTTACTCATTCACCGGCTACCTAGATTTGTTCATGGTTTTTTTATTATTGACAAAACTGCTTGTTGTGGACCGAATCACCACCCCCCTGTCCCATTCATGTGTCGAAGCCTCATTTCCAGTACAGCGGAACGAGACCGTATTTGCAGATGGGCCCGGGAAGGAGTCACCGCACTCAGATGAGGCTGGGAGGGTGTGCCTTGACCCAGTCTGGCTGGTGTCAGATCAGGACACGGAGAGAGGCGCCGGGGCGGGGGAGCACAGAGTAACTGCCACGTGAGGAGGAAACAAGAAGACACCCTCTGCGCGCCAAACAGAGGCCTCAGAAGAAATCAACCCTGTTGACACCTCGATCTTGGGCCTCAGCCTCCAGAGCGGGGAGATGAACCTCTGTTGTTTGAGTCACGCAGCCTATGGTAGGCTGTCATGGCGGTCCTCACAAACCAATACGTGGCTGTAAATATTTCGGGTATAAGTCTCTGTGTGGACATGTGTTTTCATTTATTTTCGGGAAATAACGCAGGCATGGACTGTTGGCTCCTATGGTAAGTGTGTATGTAACTTTCAAAGAAACTACCAACTGTTATGCCACGCGGCTCTCCAGTTTACATTCTCATTAGCAACGGGCGGAAGTTCCTGTCTCTACATCTTAGCACCTGGAACCTCAGTCTTTTAAATAGCAGCCATTCTGATTTGTAACTGACACAACACTTTTACACGTCCCGCCCACATTTGTGGGCAGGGGATTATTCAGATGTTCTAAGAGGTAGGTGGAAATCTTGGGGCTGCTTCGATTTCTGCCGCCTCCTAAAGGCATCCCACGGGGCTGAATTCGCATTTCCCTCATGGCTGATGATGTCTACCTCTTCCGGTAGTTCTCTGTCATCTGCTCATCTTCGGTGAAGTGTCTGTTGAGACCCTTCCCTTTTTAAAAAAAAATTGAATTGTTTGCCTCCTGATTGAGTTCTAAGAATGCTTTATCCTGGATAAAAGTCTTGTATATCAGATGTTTGTTCAGCAAATATTTTCTCCCAGTCTGTGGTTTGACTTTTCATTTTCTTACCAGTATCTTTTGAAAAGCAAACATTTAACATTTTGATGAAGTCCAATTAATCATTGTTTTTCTTTTATACTTTGTATTTTTTGTGTTCTTTGCTCTTTTTACCTAACTAAAGGTCACAAACTTCTAGAAGTTTTAATTTTATCTTTTACATTTAGGTCTCTGATCGAATTTGAATTACGTTATATTGTATTGATGGAGGGTCAAAATTTGTTTCACGTACGGTGTCCAGCTGCACCAATGTGAGCTATTGAAAGCCCTTCCTTTCTCTATAGAATCACCTTGTTGTCTATGTAGAAAAATCAATCAACAGTATTTTTAACAAACGGTCGTAGGACAACAGAAAAGCCGCATGCAAAAAAATGAATCACAAAAATTAACTCAAAATTATCACAGACCTAAATATTTCTAGAAGATAACGTAGGAGAAAATGTACGTTAACTTTGTGCACGGCGATAACTTTTTAGATGCAGCAACAAAGGCATGCTTCATGAAAAAATAATAATCGACAAGCTGAACTTTACTAAAATTAAATACTTCTTAAAAAGACACTGTCAGAAGAATATAAGAAGAGAGGCCACAGGCTCTGAGCAAATAGTTGCAAAGGACGTACCTGACAAAGGCCTGCTGTCCAAAACACACCAAGAGCTTTTAAAACTCCACAATAAAATAAATGACTTGATTAAAAGTGGGGGCAGGGGACGCCTGGGTGGCTCAGTCGGTTGTCATGATCTCACGGCTCGTGGGTTCGAGCCCCGTGTCGGGCTCTGTGCTGACAGCTCAGAGCCTAGAACCTGCTTGGGATTCTGTGTCTCCCTCTCTCTCTGCCCACCCCCCTCAACTCTCTCTCTCTCTCTCTCAAAAATAAACATTAAAAAAATAAAAAATAAATAAAAATCTGAACAGACAACTCCTCAAAGGAGATACACAGGTGGTGAATAAAAGATACTCCACATCCTGTGCAATTAGGGAATTGTAAATTTAAAACCCAGAAACCAGCACACTATTAGCTCGGCCAGAAACCACAACACAACACCAAATGGTGGTGAGGAGGTGAGGCGAGAACTCTCCGTCCCTGAGGCTCTGCTTTGCAATTCCCTCCTGAATAATACTGATTTGCATTTCCCTCCTGAATAATAATGTCGAGGACAGGCATCAGAATTTAGTGTCCATCTGTACATTTTGTTCTGTGAAGTCTGTCCAAATCACTTGCCTATTCAAAAAACGGCTCAGTGTTGAGTTGCACGAGTGGCTTAGATATTGGGATACAAATTCTTCATCATTTATCACTTAAAGACTGACCTCAATGTTTTGCATGTATTTTTTTCCAATATGCGACTTGCCTTTTAAATATCTTAAGTTCTTAAGCATCTTTGAGATTTGTATTTTTAGACTCTGACGAGGTCCAATTTATCATTTTTTCTTCACAGTTTATGATTTTTGTGCTCCATTTAAGAATTTTTTTGCTTAACCTGAAGTTACCAAGATTTTCTCCTAGTGTTTCTTCGAGAAGTTTTACCGTGTTTGTCCTTATATTTAGCTCTTTCTCCATTCTGAGTTTTCTCTGTTATGCTGTGCAGGGTCCGAGTTCACATATTAGCATGGGAATACCCACTTTTTCCGGCACCATTTGTTCAGGACTGTCTGTTTCATGTTGAATTATCTCAGCACCTCCGTCAAAATCAAAATCAAGAGGCCGTGTATCTTTGAGACTCTGTATAGCTTTACAGAAAGTCTTGAAACCAAGTTAAATCCCCCGGCTGTTGTTCTCCTTCACAAGCGGTTTCGATAATTTGTATCTTTTTCAGTCTGTAAATGTTAGAATCAGTTGGAGCAAAATTGCTCATGGAGATGTTGATTGGGATGGTATTAAATGTATAGGTCAATTTGGAAGAATTTGCATCTGAAACATGCTGAAGTTTCTGATATAGAAATGTTGTTTCTTGCCATGTTGTTTCTAGTGTCCTTTTTGTTAAACTGATCTCTAAATATCTCACACTTTGTATACTCTTCCAGATAGTATTTTAGATTTCAAGTTCCAACGTTTGATTGTTAGTAAATAAGAATACTTATTAATAAGCAGATGACGGTTTATTACATCCGGGTCCTGCAGCTTTGTTAAACTCACGATTTCAGCAGCTTTACTGCAGTTTCTTCGGCATTTTGTCGTGATGATCACATCACATGCAAATAGATACAGTTTTACTTTTTCCTTTCAAATCTATGATTTTCTTTCCTTCTTGACGTGCACTGGCTAGAACTCCCAGGACAATACTGAATGGAAGATCAGAAATCCTTGCTCCAGACCTGATCCTAGTGCCAGAACATTCGATCTTCTGACTACTAAGTACGTCAGCAGTAGGGTTTTTCAAAAAATCTTTCACAGGTTGACAACACTCTCTTCTGGGACTAGTTTGCAGAAATTCAACCCCTGGGCGCATCCTCATCCTGTCGTGTTTACTCTGCATTTACTAAGACGATCGGACCGTTGTTTTAGGCCGGTCAGAAGATTATATTGATTTTTAAGAAGCTCTAACCTATGCTATTTCACCTGCTTTTGGTTTTTGGAAGTTTCTCTTCCCAGGTTAAAACTTAAGTCCGCATTTACGCATGACCTGTTCAGTGCCCGGAGTTTTGACAGGTGTGCACAGGCCGAGGACCACGCCCACAAGGAAGATACGAAATAGTTACATTGTACCCCAAACTTCCCCCCATGCTCCTTTTTTAAAAAAATTTTTTAACATTTATTTTTGAGAGAGAGAGCCAGAGCACGAGTGGGGGAGGGGCACGGAGAGACAAGGACAGAGTCTCTGAAGCAGGCTCCCGGCTCAGAGCCCCCAGGAACTGCAAGATCATGACCTGAGCCGAGGCTGGATGTTCAACTGACTGAGCTCCCCAGACGCCCCCGCCCCCCCCACTCCACTCCTGCAGTAATTCCTTCCCCCGCACTCTACCCTGGTAGCTACTGATGTTTCCTACTCCTATGGCTTTGTGCTGATGAGAAGGCGCATGAACGGAATAACACAGTAGGTAGCCTTTTGTATCTGGCTGCAGGATAAGGCAGGGGAGAGGCATCCCTGTTGTTACATCTGTCACGAGTTTGCTTCTTTTTATTGCTGAGTATGCCATTGGAATACTGAGTTCAGGAGAAGGCGGCGAGAAGGCGAGTTTGAGCCAGAACCATCTGGGAGCCAATCAGCTACAGAAGTGTTTCAGACTGCAATCAACTCCGCAATACCACAGGACCGGGCCCGCGGCTCTGGGTTCTCAAGGGAGCACTGGCACCGTACCGAGCACTAGCCGATGAGAAAAATATTGAGCCTTTTCTCCGGTCCCACGGGGCCCTTTGTGAAAGCACGGAAGCTTGGAGTCGAGAGACAATATGACCTTAGACCCTACAGTTTGGCGGCTCTCATGTCATTCAAGGCCGTTAGGACGCGCGGTAGTGAAGAGACGGTCTCACACAGAGACCGGTTTCTCCAGGGCCTTTTCTGCTTCGGGTTTCCCACATTCCCCCCCACCCCCCACCCCCGGATTAGGGGAGATTATCGGAAGAAGCGCGGGGCCCCTGGGTGGCCGTTGGTAAAGCACTGCGCTCAGGTCATGATCTCGTGGTTGGCGGGATGGAGCCCAGGGTCGGGCTCTGCGCTGACAGCGTGGGACCCGCTTGGGGCTCTCTCTCTCTGCCCATCCCCCACACTCTCTCTCTCTTAAAAATAAATAAATAAACTTAAAAGAAAAAGAAACATACTAGACCATATTTTCTTAGTTCCTCATGAGAGGGACCAGAATAACTGCATTTAGTATTAATTGTGTGTTGCAGATTTCTCACAGAAATCACTGGGTAGGACTTTTTGAAGACAAATGTATTCTTTCAAGACTAGTTATGAAGTACTTTTTAAATAAGAAATAATCTGTTATAGATAAATTTACCAGAAACCTTTCCTAACGATACATCATCAAGAAGAGTCTGGCCGGATGCCTTCCTGCTTTCTCCGCCGGGTTCAGCCAGGACGCCAAAGGCCATTGTAGGTGCGGGTTAGCAATGCGTGCCAGCGGCGCGACGAACAGTGCCTACATTGCCCTTATCGAAATGCGGGAGGGGCATATTTCATTTATTTGCTCCGCCCTAATGGGGCACTCAGTTCCTAGGCGCACATGCGCACACGCGCTGCCCCGCACTGTTTGGGTCTAGCACATTTCCGTCTGTACGTTATTTTCCTTGTCTTTCAAAAAGGAGAAATGCAGTGTTTCCAAAATGAACTTGGCAGCGTCTCTGTTTCAAGACACTAGACCCCTCGTCAACCCAGCTGCCCATATTTAGGATAAGTTCTCATTTATCGGCCACTTTAACAGAGAGGCGGTAAGTGGCGGGGACAGAGGGGCTGTAGTGGAATAAGGGTGACGGTCCTATCTATGTTATACCTAAGGGACAAGGACATGGAACACGGATAGTGTTTCCTTTTCAAAGACCTGAAACAGGCAGTAACAAGTACAAAACTTAAGGAAATTAATTTTTTAATATACATCTAGGACCATTACCCCTATCGGTTTTAGAACATTTCCGGAACCCTAGAAAAAAATCTGCATGTTTGGCTAGGTTTTAAAAACATAGTCCAGACAAAACCGGCGGGAGAAACATTAAGGTATTCTAACAGGTCCTACCACCAATCCTTCGATAGCTCAGTTGGTAGAGCGGAGGACTGTAGCTGTGTGGTCGTGGTCATCCTTAGGTCGCTGGTTCGAATCCGGCTCGAAGGACTTGAACTTTTTGAAAGTCTTTCATTGACAGAGTGCGCCTGGTCCCTTAGCGCGTGTAAGAAAACTTGAACACAGTTGGGCGGACTGTCATTTGTACTCGCAGATGAACTTGTAGGACTGAAAAATAACAATAATAAAAATAATAAACAACCCCCAGGTACATACACAAAAGGCTGCTTATGTAGGTCAGCGTCTCCAGGAAGGCTGACTCTTCATGGAATTTGGGAAAGGGTCACGGGGCGCGGGGACAACCGGAAGGACGTCTTTCTTGGCCCAAGGTTTACATTTTATTTTGGAGGCCCGATGGTCTTTCTGGGCTTTAGAAATACACACAAGGTCGAGAAACCGGCATAAACTACCATCGCAGCCATCACCCCCGCACAACGGGAACAATCTATTTCCGCAGATACCGCCTTCCCACCCCGGCCTCTTGAAGCAGTGCCAAGATGTGCGCTCTCGTCATCTGTCGTTGCTCAGTGCTTTGAAGACTAAGAATTGAATACGGGACCGAATCTTTTCCTCTTACCGCCCTCTCCCGCCTTGAAAAAAGGAGCGGCGGGCAAACGACAGAACGTTCTCTTCCGTAAAATTAATGAAACCGGCGTGGAGGAACTCAAGGAGTCTGGCTTATTAGATCTTACGCCCACTCCACGGAAGAGCGTGGCGCCGCGTTCCTGCAGGAATATACTGGGAGCCCTGTTCCCGCCGGTGTCCGGCTGCAGCGAGGGCGAGTCTCAGTTACGCTTAAACTCGCCCGGGACCCCTTCCGGAAAGCCGGCTGGAGGGTTTGTCCCGGTTCCAGGCCGCGCCCCTTTCCGCCCCACTGCAGGTGCGCGTGGGAGGAACGGCGGCGCCAAGAGCAAGGGGACGGCGCCCCCTGCTGGGCGCTTCCGCGCGCGACCGGCCAGATGAGGGCCGGGAGTGCGAGGACCGCCCGCGGGGCCGTCCGCCTAAACGGATCCCGGGAGACCACGGTTAAGCGCGCCGCCCCGAGGTTGCGTGACTCCGGGCCGTGTGTACACATGGCAACAGGTGTTTATAATATAAACACGAGTCACGTATCAATACAAATGTATGCCAGGCGCCAAGTACGTGTTAACAGTTTTGGGACTCTTCACAAAAATCAAATCTAAAATTAATACTCTCAAGTAAACTAAATATTTTAAACTAAAGGAGATGGTCACAACTGAAATTTTCAAAATGTAAATCTAATTTCCGAAACTTGTATCTATGGAGTTAAACTACATTTTCAAAACTTAGAAACATTCAAAACCCGAAGCTAAATTTTGAAAAATAATTCAAATTTCAATACTCAGGACAATTTTAAAAACTGAAGTACACTGTAAAAGGTGGAGCATCCCCCAACCAGAGTCGCAGTCGGGTCCCTTGGGTAAAATGTTTTGATCCCTGACACACAGAAACCTCTCCAAACTTCCCAGTTTTCTAGCATTTCCAGAACAGCCTGGCTCTCGCCTTTCTACATCTCACCAAGGCGTTCTCGGGGGTGCATTACACTTCGGGACCCATACGCTCGGCTCTTGCCTCTGGGCCAGTCCGACTCCGCGTCCCACCCACCAGCTTCGAACCTCGCGGCCGCCCGTGCCTCCACTTCCGCTCTCTCCACCCAATCTGGTTCGTCCTTTTGTCTCCGCCCGTGTCGGTCCCGCCCCCTCGCCGCCGGCCGTCGTACTGGGTGCGCTGCAGCCGGCGCGGCGCTTTACGGCTGTCGTGCTTCTCGTCTCCGCCAGCATGGAGGCCGAGGAGTTGGAGGAGGGAGATGCGGAGCAGGATCCCCTAGAAGAGAGAGACCAGAAACCAGAAGCGGAGGAAGAGCAGGAGGAATCCGAAGAGGCGGCTTGCGGCGGCAAGAAGTGGGTAGTGCCGGGTATCGTGTACTTGGGCCACCTCCCGCCCCGCTTTCGGCCTCTGCACGTACGGAACCTTCTCAGCGCCTACGGCGAGGTCGGGCGCGTTTTTTTCCAGCCGGAGGGTAAGAGCGTAGGCCCGGGCTGTGCGGGCAGCGGGGTGGGCTCGCCCGCGCGTCGCGTAGCCTGGGCTGCGCGCGTCCGAGGGGCTGTGGGGTGAACGAGCGGTGCGCGAGCCTTCAGGGAGGCCGGGTTCGGGTGTGGGCAGCGCAGCGCGTAGGTGAGTAGTTCACGGGTAGTGAACTCTGGCTTCTGAGGTCGACTCCGCGCAGCCCTCTTTCCTGAACCAGCTTAACCAGTGCATTAAGTGAGTACGTCCCGAATAAAGATCTCAGAAGCTTTCTCACAAGTCTGACCCCATCCCCGTGTCGTCGTAGCCTAGGTCTAGACACAGTGTGTGGTCAGCTGACCCCAACACTAGTTGAATTGGGATTGGGGGCGTGTGCGAGTTGTACGTAGAAGGTTCAGCGTGGTTCTGATGCAGGAGTTGACGTTTGGGGAAAGGGTTGAGTTAGACGCGGGGAAAGGGTGTACGGGGCACGGACGGAACTTGGAGTCCTTTTCCCGGGCAAAGGCCTTGAGGTGGGATCCTGGCCCGCGGGGGTCCACGTGGGCCTCCTAAACCGCTGCTGTGTCCTCGGCGCGCAGACGGGTTCGTGCGGCGCAAGAAGAAGGCTGCGGCAGCCTCGGCCGCGGGCGGGAAGAAGCGGCCCAAGTACAGCAAGGACTACACCGAGGGCTGGGTGGAGTTCCGGGACAAGCGCGTGGCCAAGCGCGTGGCGGCCAGTCTGCACAACACGCCCATGGGAGCCCGACGGCGCAGCCCCTTCCGTTACGACCTGTGGAACCTCAAGGTGAGGGGCGCCTCCGTTCCCCCCCCCCCGTCGGCCCCACCCGCTCTGTCCCGACAGGTCCCGCCCACGCCTCTTCTGGTTTTGCTTTTGTTGTCGTTCACAGTACCTGCACCGGTTCACGTGGGCCCACCTCAGCGAACACCTTGCCTTTGAGCGCCAGGTGCGCAGGCAGCGCCTGAGGGCCGAGGTTGCCCAGGCCAAGCGTGAGACCGACTTCTACCTTCGCAGCGTGGAACGGGGACAGCGCTTCCTCGCCGCCGATGGGGACTCGGCCCGCCCGAATGGCACCTGGGCCTTTGCCCAGCGTCCTACTGAGCAGGAGCTGAGAGCCCGGAAGGCGGCTCGGCCAGGGGGGCGTGAACGGGCTCGCCTGGCCCACGTCGAGGACCAGGCTCGCTCCAACCGAGGGCTGCTTGCCAAGATCTTCGGGGCTCCACCACCCGCAGAGAGCACGGAGGAACCTCACTAGTCAGCGACTCCGGAAGGGCAGAGAGACCCCTTCTGCCTCCTAGCCCTGATGATGACTCTTCAGGCAGCCATTTTATTATCTTTCGCATACCGGGAGTCTCTGTTAAGTGCTCCGACAGACCTTTGGTGGGCCTCTCCAGCTCCTGTTGCCTGGCGGAGGCCCCTAATTCGTACTAGCTTGAGTAGGACTACCGCGCATACCTGTTTTGTTTGATTCTTGGCTGTCTGCCTCCTGCCCAGTGGGAGCCTCCAAAAATCCCACTTTCTGGTCTTGGGAAGAGCGTTTACCTCAAACTAGAGTGAGAATGTCTATCTAGGCAACTATTTTTTACCAACTGTAAGTGAAGGGTAGCAGCAACATCCTTTTTGTTTGGAAAAGATTAACAGGGACAGGGGTTAATGGAGTGGGACAGGGCTGGGAGCTCCCTTCTAAATGTATTTATAGAAAAAAAATATATATATATTTGTATGCCTTTGTAGTTTATTGGGCGTGGGGGGTGCATTTTATAACTTTAATTTCTATCTCCTGATGTCCTGTTCACTCCGCTTAGTGTCATCTGGTCCCAGAGCCACCGCCCCCTCCCTCTCCACTTTCAGTCTGGACTCCGTCATTAATTTCTTAGCCCACTTTATCAAGTATCTAATTCGGCCTTTACCAAGTCACTGTATGAGGACATAGCGATAGCAGGTAATAACACACGGCCCTTGCCATAAAGAGAGACTGATCACTAGAAAGGGGCGGGTATTGGAGAAAGAGTCGTGCAGAGGGGCTGCAGGCGGGCCCCGTGGCAGAAGTCCGCAGGGGAGAGGAGGGGCGGTGGGAGCGCCCCATGTGTCTGGGAAGGTAAGTGGTGCTTAATGTGGAGCCAATTCCTGGTCACGCTTCCGACATGGGTCAGTTTTCACCACGTTTTCCAGATCCTTCCTGAAAAGTGAACCAAGGTGGAACAAGTCTGGCGTACTGTTGGGAACGAAGCTCCGTGGGTGGAGCGTGGGTGCAGCCATCCTGCAGGAAACCAAACCTGGGAGGGAGTCAGGCACGCATGGCCCCCGCAGGCGCACGTCTATGAGTTAGGGCTCAGGTGAGGGGGCAGCTCCCAGGCAACAGGCAAAGCAGCTCTAGAAGCCACCCAGGACCCGCGTCAGCCACCAAGGGAACCCGGAAACTGCAGTGTTAAGTCAGAAACCTAGATGCAGCCTCCTAAGGTTAGAGCTGGTCAGGGGCCCCTGGCAGCCGCAGTCCATGGAGTGAGCAACTCTTGATCTTGAGTTGGGTGTAGAGATTTGAAAATAAAAAATCTTTAAAAAAAGCTGGCCAGTATCCAGTCTGTTAAAGGAAGTAGTAGAGTTATTGTAATAATTTGGATTTTGCTTGTGCTATTTAATTTTTTTCCATACAGCCCTCAATATAATTACTCATGTGTTTGGGTGAGGTGGATTCATCCCCTTCTTTGGCCCTAAAATAATAAAATCTTAGACATGTCAAGATTTTCATTTGGTAGGTGCACTGTATTGGGGAGAACAGAATGACATGCGGTTGAAAAGGCTGGTTGGGTGTAACGTGAACCACGTCCCTGTACCTCTCCTCCGCGTCCGATAAAAGCATCTGTGTAACGTCACACCCTCGTCTTGGGAACTTGACACCCTTCGTTCTGTGTTCCTTTCTTGTGAGTTCGTTTCCTGTGGATTGTTCGCCTCAGGTCATGATGTCTTTCCAAGTGAGCCAGAAAAATTCAGTGTCCGAATTTGACAAGCTGTCATACCCGTTTATTCAGAATTCTAAGTGCCCATTGTCACCTTTGCTAGATAAGGAGAATATCAAGATTAAGAAACTTAGGTTGCTGATGATTCAGAAAGTAAAACATACTGCTTCATAACTGTTGGAATGAAATAAACTGTTCTCAGGCCGGTGGCATCAGGTACTGGTAGATTCAAGGTCAGCATCCAAGGCTCCAGCTCAGTAGTTCTGCACAAACAGCTCACGCCCGCCTGGTGAACTGGGTAAATCACAGGTGGAGAGAAATGAAAATAAGAGGGGTGGAAGAAAATGAATTTCTCAGGAACCATCAGCTTGATTCCCTGTAGACTAAGCCCTTTGAGGGCAGGAAAATACCTTTTTTACCGGTGAAATTTTATTTTTCTTTTAAACATGGCCAGGAATAACCCTGACATGGGTGATTTTAGTCATACAGACGCAGTAATCCTGTACATTCGCAGAAGTGGATTTGCAGAGTCAAAATGCCTTTTATGAAAAGTGTCAGGGACCCTTGTGGGGATTTTGTAAGCGAGGCAAGCCCGGTGGTTTAGATGGGAGCCTCCAGCACTCCGCCTCCGCGGTCCGTTCCGGCGTCCCGAGCCCGAGGACCTGACGTGCGGACAGGCCGGGCCAGCTCGGTGCGGACGGCAAGCGTCGCAGGCCTCGGCCAAGGTGCGCGCCACGGATGGACCGACGCAGCTGAGGGAGGCGGAATCTGGAGACAAACTCGGTAGAATTCGGCATAAAATGACGGGGTCGCGCTCACGGCTGGCTGCACGCTGCAGGGTTTCGGTAAATGATCAGCGAACAAGAGAACACTACCGCTTCCCCAAGACGCCCTGGGGAGCTAGGTTTTTCATTTTATTTGTGAGAATGTCCAGAAGCAGATCTTGTCAGACAAAATATGATGAGCAACACGGCGAAACACCCGCGTGGTCTTTAAATGCAAGCAGCCGTCCCTGGGTGGGCTCGAACCACCAACCTTTCGGTTAACAGCCGAACGCGCTAACCGATTGCGCCACAGAGACGGTGATACAGATAGTTGTCTTGTCAAACATGATCATGTCATTTCCCAGTCCGGCCCGGAGGCTATGCTCACGAGATGAGCCTTTTGCTGGGCATGTATATTGAAGAACTGTTCCCTCGTTACTGGTTTTTATAGTTCCTATGTTTTCAAAACAAATTTTGACAGATATTCTTAGAGAGGAACCTCAGAGGGTTGATTGGGGAGCTGGGCGCGGGACTGCTGTTTACCCCGAGTAAGTGTGAATGTAATAAAATAATAATAATAATATTAAAAGACATCGGACTGAATTTATTTTCAGTTCAATAAGAGAGCTTCTGCTAACACCCCGGTTGATAGAGAAGCCCCTGGAAGGATTCCGTACAGGTGAAGACACGTTCAATGGGAAAGATATCAGTAAGAGACACGCAGAAAGGAAGACCTCTCAGGGGACAGTCTGAAGGCTCATCAGGGGATCGTGAATTACCCGGTAAAACTGTACTTCCTCGGAAATAGGATATTCTTCCCTACCAAAGTAGCAGCCCAGAGATCTCTTGCTAACTGCAAAGAGAAAAAATCTTTACAAAGAGACCTCTGTCCCCACTTAAACTAGGGATCAAACCGAGCGTCCTTAACAATGGGGCGATTAACATATGGCTTCCTGAGGGGGTAACAGGAAGCGCACGGCGACGCCCACGCGATTCTCTGGCCAAAAAGGATTAACTTGGATGTAATCTGGCCTTTGGATAACTTCCGGGCCCCTTGCCCCGTTTAGCTATTGCTGCGGAACAAGGTGCTGGGAAACCTCAGTGACCGCTCAGTTGGGGCTCTTCAGAGAAGTAGAACAAACGAGACAAATCTCTCTCTCATCTCTCTATCTCAATTCCTCTCTATAGAGCTCCCCCTCCCTTCTAGATCCGTCTATCTATCATCAATTAATCTATCATGTGTCTATCGCGTCCCTTAACTATCTGGTGGGCTTATGTGCAGAGCCGGCCAGCAAGCTGGAACTCAGGCAGGATTTCTGTGTCACAGTCTTGAGACAGAATTTCTTCTTCAGGAAAAAAAAAAAAAAAAAAGGAATGAAACATTAGGAATATAAAATGTTGGTTGAGTAAAATAAGATCTCAGAGATTTCAAAGTCAAAAAATCCACTTAGGGTTCTCAGCACAGACTCGCGTATTTGGGGATACAGGGTACACGGAAAGGTCTGGAAGGTAGTGCAAAATAGACATTAATATGTCCTTGGAAAAGGCACCAGCTGGGAAAAGGTGATCAGAAAAATTACGGTGTGATGTAATTTTCTTTGTTTGGAGAATAATAATAAGTAGCCAAGTAATGTGCTATCTCAGAGTCGGAAAGGCTGGGTGATTTGCCCAGAGTGACACACCGGTGGGTTTCATAATGAACGAACTCCTGAACCTAAACTCGAACCATTAAGCTCTGATATATTCCTACTAATCGTCACAATGACGAGTACTTGGAAGAGAGTTCCTGATCCAGGGTAAAGAGCATAGTGTCATGTAAGTTCCCATACTGCTCATTTCTGCCCGTCCTTCCCACCTATCCTACCATAGATCTGAGGAATGGAAAGCAGAAACACCTAGTCTCTTGGCTTAAAATGTTCTCTAGAAATATCTGAATATTCTGACCCCAGATCAGAGAGAAGTCAATTAAATTCTTGTGATAGGTCAGTGCTATTACAGTCAAAAAGAGGCAAAGACATTTCAAAGGGGAAAGGAAATTTTGACCAGTGAGACCAGATTTCGAGAATTCTCTGTCATCATATCCCTAGTATAAACCCTTCTGTTCAGAATCCAGTTAGCCCTGGTAGATTCTCTACCCACATCCTTGAATGTCACTAGTTCCTGAAAAAGCGAAGAAATCTAGAATAGCCTAACTTAAGGGCTATGCAATCTCAGAACTGAGTGGACTGTAAAACAAAACAAAGCAAAATAAAATATAGTTAAAATGGAATAAAATATTCTGAAGTGTATTCATTCTTACTTTGTGTCTAGTGCTGCGTTGAGTCAATGTGAAATACAAAAACAAACAATACAAGTCCACGAGGGACTGGAAATTTTACATGTGAAATCATTTCAAAATGATACAGTGCATACACAAATTGTGAACTTCTTTAGCATGGACAGAACACACTGAGTAACATATTTTACGAATAACTTTGACAAGCATCCTTGTATGTGTATTTTGTCACACTTTTTATTGCTTCTTAATGGTAAATTCCTTAAAAGATCTTCAGATCAAATCCAAGAGGATTTGAGTGTTGAGAAAACTAAGGGAGAAAGCCCTTGGGAAGCAAAGGTAGCTATAACTCTAGAATAGACAGACAGAAGAAAAATGAAAATGAAACACCTTAGAAAAGACCTTGGGTTTTAAGTACCACGATCTATCATGTAAACGGTCCCGGTGGCTTATGGTACAGCTATGTTCTAACAGTTGCCCGCCTCCAGGAAAATAGTTGTATTCTTAATGTTCTGTTCAAGCTGTTTTTTTCTGAATTTTAACATTTAAATAATGAAATGATATATAATACATAAATTAGGAGGTGAAAATGTCCTCTATTTGTAACAGTCATAAAAATACTACTATCAATATCCTCCTAGAATATTCTTATTCTACGCATTGACAAACACACCGCTTTTTACAATAATGTACATCCTACTTTGATACTCTTTACACAAATATGTTTTGGGCATTTCATCAAATGGATTCACCTCAGTTGATTTAAACAGTTCATTTAACTTAGCATTTAAATCGTTTCCAGGGGCACCTGGGTGGCTCAGTCGGTTGAGCATCCAACTTGAGCTCAGGTCGTGATCTCACAGTTCGTGAGTTCGAGCCCCGTGTCGGGCTCCATGCTGACAGCTTGGAGCCTGGAGCTGCTTTGGATTCTATGTCTCCCTCTCTCTCTGCCCCTTCCCCTGCTCACACTCTGTCTCTATGTCTCTCAAAAATAAATAAAAAACGTTAAAAGAAAAAAAAAGATGGCAGTCTTCTTGGGGTGCCTGGGTGGCTCAGTTGGTTAAGCGGCCGACTTCAGCTCACTTAAAAGAAAAAAAAAGATGGCAGTCTTCTTGCCGTGTGCTCACATGGCCGAAGGGGCCAGAAGGTTCTTAGGGCCTCTTCTATAAGGGCACGAATGCTACTCAGGATGGTTTCACCCTCATGACCTAATCCCCTCCCGCAGGCCCCACTTCCAAATGCCATGAAACTGTAAGAATTTGGGGGAGACGCATTCAGTCCATAAAATTTTCTGTTTATCCAAACTGCCACCAAAATAGCTACTATTGTTTTTAAAATCTTTACTAATATGGAACATTACGAAGAGTTGGATAATTCAAGAATAATCAAAGTCGTTTACATTACTTTGAATATTAGACTCTCTTTTCAAGTCCCGGCCAGCTGTAGCCCCTCAGTTACTCCCCATTCACTTCTTTTCCTATTTTCTTTTAGTTCTTGATTGATAGAAGCTCTTTACTGGCATGAATAGGAACCCTTGTCCATGACATATGGTAAATATATTTCCTTATCTGGAGTATGGTGTAGTTTTTAGTTTTTATACTGTCAAGTCTGATAACTCTTTTATAATTTCTGACACTGATATGTGAAGAAAGGACTTCATAACAAAGGATTATTATTTTTTAAATTATCCTAAACTTGACTTTGGCACAACCAAGATGTTATAGTTTACATTAAGAAAATATTAATTTTTTTCTAATGAAACCCCTCCAGTCTGTAGATTTGGTGTAGTAGGAATTTAATGTTTTTCCCCCAACCCTTAATGTTCTAAGCACATTTTCAAATAAATGATCCTTTTCTCCATGATTTAAATACCATTATTTAAAGATAAACTACTTGGGGGCGCCTGGGTGGCTCAGCCGGTTAAGCGTCTGACTCTTGATCTCAGCTCCGGTGTTGACCTCAGGGTTGGGAATTCAAGCCCCGGTGGCGCTCTGTGCTGGGCGTGGAGCTACTTAAAAAATTAAAAAAAAAAATTACTTGCTGTATAAACCGCCGATCTGTGTTTTGGAATTGCTATTCCACAGCCTTTGGAGGAAAAATAACCTTTGACCTCCTCCAAGTATGGCAGCGAAATCTTCCTCGTAAGAGAGAAGCAAGTTAGGAAACCTTTATGGCGCCGCCCTAGACGCTCCATAGTCACACAGGTCTCTTTCAAGATTCCTTTTTGTTGCTCTGGGATTTTGCCTCTTTATGTCTTCTCTTTAGTTCCTAGAGAAGCTGGAGGTTCACACCGAAAGAGGCAAGCTCCGTTCAGCTCGATCTTTAACTCTGAGGCTTAACTGTACCCCCCCAGGAGGGAGGCAAACAACAGATGGAAAAGGACACACAGCAGCACCCCTCACACACAGTCCTGGTGCCATCTCTGAAGATCACAGACATTCGGACCAGCTCTCACGTGAGCATCAGGTTCCAAACGTGCCTCAGACGTGAAAGGAAACGCGCCAGAACCCAGCCTCGGAGCACAGTGGAGGAGGGACCTGGTCCAATCCCGAGTCCATCATATGCACCTTGAAACTGTCTTCATTGGCTTAGTCTCCTCCCCATCTGCAACCGGGGAGATCACTGTTACCCTCCCAGAGTTCCCGGGGACTCCGGATGAGACAGTGTATCATAAAGCAGCTCTAGAAGACGTAATTTACTCTACAAATAGAAGGAATCACTGTACAAAACTAACGATAGGCTTTTAAAGCTTGGGGTGGCCTTAAATACCACACAGCGGTACTGTTGCGAAGAAATATCATGCAAGCCTCGGAAGCAATTTAAACATTTTTAGTAGCCACATGAAAGGAAAAAGAAAAAAGAGACAGGTGAAATTTGAGTAATAGATTTTGTCTAACACAGTATATCCGAAATATCGTTTTACCATGAAATCGATAGAAGTTATTAAGGAGATAATTTACATATTTTTTGTACTAACCCTTCCAAGTCCAGTGTGCTTCTTACAGGTATAGCTTCTCAATTTAGACTAAGATTTTGTCTGCTCAATAGCTACATGTGGCTAGCTAGCTTAACAGACTCTGCAAATATGTGGTGTCAATGCTTATTTTGTAGAGTGGAAAACTCAGGTTCGGAGGTGTTAGGGGACTTTCTTCAAGGCCATCTGGTTTTATTACGGTAGAGTCTCATGTCCAATTTCTATCTTTTAACCTACCTTTACTATTGCACTTAGGGTGGTAGGGATCTAATTTTTTTCTCCTCAGCTTTTATCTGACTAACACCATTTACTGAGTGATTCATCCTTTCTGCACTAATCGAAAATGACACTTTTTAAATACAGTAAATTCCTATATAATGCAGATCTGTTTCTGGACTTTGCATTTTGCTTTATCTATTGTCTCTGGAGGAAAAGGAACTCTCGATCTCTTCTGTGTACGTAGTGAACACCTTCCAGTGGTTTTCCATTTAATTTACCCTGTTAGCACCGACAAACCAATGGACGAGATTTTAAACGTATCGTATATGAACACAGAAGTCAGTAGAAGCACACGACACATTCCATACATGCGGTTCTCACTGCAGAGCCTGCGGCCAGGCCAGCTCTGGAGACCCCCATTCACAGGGACCCAGGTTCAGACACACACACACACACACACACACACACACACACACACACACACGAGCTCACGCACACGTAACGGCTCAACGCACAGACACAGGGAGTAGACGTGGAGGGCCCGGAGTAGGGGGAGCGTGAAAGGAGGACAAAGAAACGCGAACCACAAGCCCAGATGGCAGGTGCAACATGAAGCCTCACCTGCCACAGAAGAGCAGGGAGGATGGGAGGAGTCGGCGCATCCTCCTTGCCGGAGCTCGGCGGCGGGGGCGTGGCCAGAGGGCGAGGGGCGCGGCCAGAGGGCGAGGGGAGGGGCTAGAGGGCGAGGGGAGGGGCCAGAGAGCGCCGGGCGGTGAGGGTGTTGGGGAGAGGAAAACAAATGTCCGGAAGCTAGGGTGAGAATCCACACCATCCCGGTTCCTAAAGGCAGAAAAAGAGGCAGGCAGATTAACCGAAGTGCCGGAAAGCACATCTTGCACTTCGGTTCAAAGACCAGCGATCTTTGAGAGAGCGGCGAGGTAGAAAATTGAGAGAAGGCAGATTGTAGCATGGTAGGGAATGAACACTTAGAAATGGAAGCAGTATAGATTTTAAGCTGGTAAATTCTGGAAGGGGAAAAAGAAGGGGGGAAAAAAAAACCCAGCAGATCAAGGACAACCTAAACTTTTTTTCTTTTTGAACCCATGAGGGAAAATCTCCATGAAGGAAATGAATTTTAAAAATCCACAGAAAAGACAAATGAAGTAGGTTCCAGAGGCGGTTGTGGCATAGGCTTGGCACGTGACAGGAGTCAGCACACGGACTCCTCTGGGACAAGAAAGGCAGGCTGGATCAAAAGATTTGTGTTGAAGTGGTCGGGAGGGCTCTGACTGCCGGAGATGCTTTTTCTGTGGAGGGGATCCGATGGGGGTGCTGAGGAGGGAGAGGAGACAGCAGCGACTGTTCCGAACTCCCTCACCAGGCCCCTGCTCGGCCAGAAACATGGGGTCTGGTTTGAGCTGCCCCCTGGTAAACCGGAAGGCCTCGAGCCCGCGAACCCACTGCCCCCACGGTCCCCCGAGCAGCTCCGATGTCCCCACCTGCACGCCGGGGCTCCCAGGTTAGAGCAGGAGCCGGATTCTGCGACAAGGTCCATTAGAATTTCCTACAAAAGGCGTCTCCTCGTTTTCAGATACATTAACACAACCTTCCGCGCCAGGGGTTACGGGACGAGAGGGCTGCAGAGATTTTCGAAAATGGGCACAAAAGGTAACCAACGGGAGCTACTCGAGTGCTGTTTTCCTCACCAGACCTTAGCCGCCGGTTACGTGACCTTATCAGCTGGAGCCCCTACGTGTTGTCTCCTCTGCCGGACGGAAGGACGGCCTCTGCCAAGGGTCAACCGCCTTCAGCTCGCGACACCACCTCCTGGAGTCCGAGTGAGGACACAAGCCGATGCCTGGGCCACGAAACGAGGGAGCTTCAACTGCAGGAAAAGCTACGCTTTGCCTTTTTCCCTGAAGGAGAAAGCACCATTTCCAGAAACACTCGTGGCCTCTGTGTGTGTGCCGGGACGCACCTTTGCTTTTCTACTTCCCGAGACGTCACTTCTGTCCCCGTCCCTTGTAAGATGGCTGCTTCCCCGGGCGCATCGGCACAGCCGCCCTGAACATCGGGCCTCGGGACGGAGAAGCGCGGGGCTGCAGGCCTCGCCCCGGGCACCGCTCTACAGACGGACGGCGACTTCCCCCGGCTGTCACACCTCCCTCTTCTTTCCAAATCACGATGAAAAAGGCCACTTAAAACCCCGAGACCCATTCCGTTGGCGGAACAACAAACAGATATAAACGGAGGCAAAGGTGACGATGGGGGAAACTCGGTGCCACCCCGCAGACTCGGCCCCCTTGCCCCGCTCCCACAACGGGGTTCGGAGGGGGGCTTAGAACCGCGTTCTATGGGGTTCTAAATTCAAAACTCAAATTCGAAATTTGTCTAATTTTGAGGTTGCAGGTTACTCACCTAAACAGCAACGTTTTGCTGTGACTGAACTTTAGCTCCAAATGTGGTCAGTTTAAGTGGTGACTCTCTTCTGTGTGATTTAGGTAACGCGCGGCGAGGCTCTGGAAGAATCCGGTCTCCTCAGCAGTGACATTCCCTCCAGGTTTCCGTTCACTTCTCCGCTTTCGCCTCAGAAACTCCTGGAACTCTAGGGACGTTCTGATGGCCGTGATCACCTCTACCAGGCCTGAGGCAATGTGAGTGTCGCCTTTATTCCTTTGCTTTGTGTGTTTAGTTAGGGCCTAACCGGCAGCACTGTGAGATCGTGGCGGGCGCCCGCAAGGACGTGCCAGTATCCAAGGCAGGAGGCGGGGGGGAGGGGGGGTTCCTCCACATCGGCTCTGTTCTGATGCGAGTGGAGGGGAAATGCCTTTTCTCAGTTGAGTAGAGACAAAAATAAGAGTGTTTCCAGAATGAAAGTTTATTTAAGAATTAAGGGAAAACAAAAACATTAAAGCATAGGAATACATTGAATACAAGTGTCTCGTTTGGTCTGGAATCTTGTAGGTACTCTAACTACTTACCTGAGGTAGATTTAGGTTGGCACTGTCTCAAGAGAACCTCCAAACATCCCAGAAGTTACCTTCTAGTTTTGGTTAGGGGCTCCCAAGTGGTCCTCTCCAACCTCAGGTTATGCTCTGTGGATAACGCCAACGCCTTCCCCCCCAGTTAAAAGCCCTCGCCCTCGGACCTGTCTCATACCCCTAACGTTCTCCTTTTGAGCGATGGTCCATCCTTAATTCACTTAAAGACTAGAGACAACTACCAGTAAGATTAGTTGAAAGAAGCGGGTAAGTCACTGCCCTGCGGAGGACAGGAACTCTGCCCCTTCCCCCGGTTCTAATGACTCACAGTAGCCATAAGGACTAACTGTCATCACCACCAGGCCATACACCCAATACTATTTTAAGTATTACAACTGTCAAACACATACTAGTGACAGGCATGATTTGCACCAAAGAGAAACAGATACATCTCGTGTGTTTTATCACACGGGGCAACTTTTCATGGTGTAAGAGCTATTTATGAAAATTACTAAAACACATCAGATCCAATAAACTTCCAGCATTTGTTTTCAAAAACAAATAAAAAAATACAAAAAAAAAAATCCCCTAGAATCAAATTCCTTATTACCACTATATTCTCTATCCACTGACCCTAAGATTATCAAGATCATTAGGACCAAAGTCGAGAGCCGCACACAAGGTAGCGGGTGGCCACCCGAGTCCGAATGCCAACACTCTCTGGAATTCAGGGATCTGTTAAAATAAACCAGACAACCCAGGCTAGCAACAACATATCTGCTCACCAGTCTATAGTCTCAAAGACTGTAGGAATCTTAAGTATTGATATTAAATGTCTTTTAATCTGAGAGAAGGGAAAAAAAACCCTCAGAATTGTCCATTTATACTCCCTGGATTAATTCTAGTGTTTCTAGAGAATGTTCACGATAATCATAATTATTCTGGTAAGTTGCACGTACGTGCTCATCCTTAAACCTCTGGTGAATCTGTGAACTAATTTTCCCTTCTAGCGTTTAGAATCCTACGTTCCAAGCCAAACAGATACCTTATGCTGTGGTGACTGCAATCCTTGCCCTGGGAATAAAAAGTATTCTCTCTTTCCTTGCAGAACTGAAAGAAACGAAAGGTGAATCATTATGGGGCTTGGTGTGCTATAAACGGCAGGATCACGGAGTGACAAGAACACCAGCTTCGGAGTCGGGATCCTCAGAATCAAGTTTAGCTCCTCCATTAGTAACGCATCAAGTGCCTACTCGGGCTTAAACCTTTCTCTTGGTTCCCCTCGATCATTCTGCGAGGAGCTGGAGAGCGTATCGCCTCACTGAAAGGGACACGATGAAGTCCCGACGATGCGGACGCTAGCCACATCATGACGATTCTGCGGAAATCTGCGTTTCTGAGTTGGAAAGAAATCAATCTCTGAAGCTGAGATTTCGGATACCAGTGATCATCTCCAAGATGTTTCAGGGAAAGGAAACTCTGGAGGGGATGCCTTCACTCACGCTAAAGTACAAAAGCTGAGTATTCTGCCTCTTGATGAGGCTGGCCCTCCGAAGGGGGAACCCTGGGGAGCGTGTTGATCTAGGGGAACTACTCCCTGGCCGCTCAGTTCTTTTCACCACCAGCAAACGGTCCCCGGGCTACTGTCAACACGCCAGTCCCCATTCGAGTCAAGAATAAAAATAGGGGCAGAGGCGAAGCCGATACAATCCTTTTCCCCAACAGTAACACATGTCACACCTTCTGCCACAAGGTCACGGGCCTTTCCTTTATTGGATTTCCAAATTTTTAAAAAGCGGAAGTAAAGTAATCAGTAAGTGTTCAGATAAAAGAAAAGCATCTTTACCTGAGTTACCCACGAGGCCTACCGCGACCTGCCCTCGCTCCCCCAGAACGGGCTCCCGGGGATGTGAAAACTGTTTCCATATGGACTCCACGAAAAGTCATCTCTACCGTATGGGTCACCTACCTACGAGGACAGTTCTCTTCGGACCTACTGTATGTACACAGTCCACAATTAGATCTCTCCCAGGCAAAAAGGTCTCCGCAGAGTACATTCCTTGGGACCCGATAAGGTAGGAGAGTTTCTAACAAGGCTTTTTTCAGACTCGAGGGACTTTTTCACTTGTGTGAGTTCCTGGGTGTCACTGACGGAAGTTTTTCTCATTCAGAGACTTTGTAAGGTCTTTCCTCGGATTGGGGTTCTCTGGTGCCAACCCGAGAAGGCTCTCCCAATGAACGGGTTTGCCACATTCAAGACAGACAGACACGCTTTCACCAGTATGGCTTCTGTGAAGAGAAAGCAAGCCACAGTTCTGCTGGAAGCTCTTTACACACTTGCTGGGGCTTCTCCCCACCGTGGGCTTTCCGACACCCGACGCCACGTGCGCACTGTCTGAAGCTCTGCCGACACGGGGGGCGTTTAGAAAGTCCTCGGTGTGAATTCTCTTGGGATGGGGGGGGGCACTGCTAGAAAGTTCTCTCACACTCACTGCATTTGCAAGGTTTCCCACCTGAACGAATCCCCTTGTGGGTGATGGGATAGGAGCTCGGACTACAGGTTTTCCAGAACTCTCGGCATCTGTAAGGTTTCTCACCGGAGTGACTGATCGGGTGTCCTGCTAGGGTGGCTCCCCGGGGAAACCATTCCTCAGCTTCCCACCAGTGCATTCCCTGGTCCCCACGGAAGTGTGAGCTCTGAGGCGGGTCTGAGATCTGCCTGCAGCCGCGTGTCATGAGCTCCGTGACACGGACATACACTTTTTATGTACTAGAACTCCTCGTCCGATCAAGACAATTGTGAGGCTTCGGCTGCGTGGGGGGGGCTGAGCTCGAGACCCTTCTCGGCCACGTCACAGATGTAGGGTTCGTCCCCGAGCCGGATGGTCTGATGCTGCAGAAGGGCCGAGCCCTGGCGGAAGCTCTTATCGCACACGCCGTACTTGTAACGCAGCTCGTCCGTCTGGGTTCGCATCTTCTGCTGGGCGACGAAGTCCATGCCCAGGAGGAAGCCGCTCTCACACGCGGGCCACGGGTGCGGCTTCTCTTCCATGTGAATCCTCTGACGCACGATGAGGTCCGAGCTACAGCTGCAGCTTTTCTCGTACTCGAGGCACCTGAAGGCGTGCGTGTGAGTGGCCTGGTGCCTGATGAGGTTAGCGCTCCGCGTGAAACTTCTCATGCACTCCAAGCACTTATACGGCTTCTCCCCCGTGTGGACCCTCTGGTGGACGATGAGGTCGGACTTCTGGCCGAAGCACTTCTCGCAGGCGCCGCACTTGTAGGGCTTCTCCCCCGTGTGCACCCTCTTGTGAACGATGAAGGCCGAGCGGTGGCGGTAACTCTTGTCGCACTTGTTACACTTGTAGGGCCTCTCGCCGGTGTGAGTTCTCTGGTGGCTGATGAGATCGGATTTCCCGCTGAACGCCTTTTCGCACTCCAGACACTTAAACGGCTTCTCGCCGGTGTGAGTTCTTCGGTGCCTGATGAGGTTTGTGCTCCGGCTGAAGCATTTGTCACACTCGCTGCACAGATACGGCTTCTCGCCCGTGTGGCTTCTCTGGTGCACGAGCAGGTCGGAGCTCTGCCCGAAATTCTTGCCGCAGATATCACAGGTGTAGAATTTCTTACCTGCGTGGGTCCTCTGGTGTCCCGAAAGGGCCAGGTGGTGCCAGAAGCTCTTCTCGCATTTGCTACATTTATAAGGTTTCTCGTAGTTGTGGACCCTCTGGTGGGAAAGAAGATCGGAGCTTTGGATGAAGGTTTTCTCACACATGTCACATCGATAAGGTTTCTCCCCAGCGTGGGCTCTCTCGCACATAATAAGAGCTAAGTGTTCACAGAAGTTCTGCTCTCGTTCAAGGCACTGGTACAGCTGCTCATCTATCTGAGTAACCTCACGCACGTGAATAAGAATCTTTTCACCCTTCGGAGGGCATCCATGGTATCTTTTCCTTCTCCGAGTTCTCTGACTCTCTCTCTCTTCCGAAGTGTACATTTTCTATGGCTCTCTCCTAGGGGGCTCTCCACTGGTCTTCCCGACCCATCATTCTCTTCAGAGCTGTTTTCTTGGTAAGAACTTGAAAGATACGTCTGTTCTAGGCCTTTCAGTCATGAGCAGGTCGTCTCTCCGAGCTTCCAGCATCCTATACGCTAATCCCTTACTCGGTATTTCCAACCCTGTGAGACAAAGAAGAAATATTATTTATATTCCTGTGACTCAGACAAGAATGTTCAAAGTTCAAAGTCACTGCCGAAGAGACAGAAATTCTCCATCAGAGTCCGTAAGTGCTCTAGTTTTTACAAGCGCTGAAATCAGTTCGTTTTCCTCTTTTCTAAAACAGAACTCGTCAGCAACACATCTGGGGAGAAGACCAGGGAGGATTACTTCTGTCACGAGCCCGGGCGGTCGCAAAGCCAGGGCTCTCCCCCTCCCCTCGCTTCAACTGAGTGCTCGAGACAGGCACAGGAGAGGTGCTCCATGCTGGAACAGAAGTTCTCATTCTGCATCTCCGGATACCTAAAATAACCCATGAAAACGTGGAGGCAAATGTATCTGGCGTACGTGCGTCCTTCTGGGGACACAGTCCGTGGCTCCTCAACTGTGCCGTGCGGGACTCAGCGTCTGCCGCTCGTGTGAACGGAAAGAGCACGAGGGCTGACTGCGCACGGCGTGCCGGTAAGCGTGACGCGCCGGAACCCAGAACAAAACAGCTCCGGAAGCAGCAGCAGCGGTGGCCGCCCAGGTTCAGACAAAGCGAGGGGTCAGAGGGATCTAGAAGATGGCTGACTTGGTGTCCTCAGGCTGCTCATCGGTTTTTCGACTTCCCTGCAACATTCTGTAAACTCTCCACGTGCCAGGCACAGAGACGGCTGTTATAATCAAGTTATTTATAGATATAAAAAGAAATACCGGGCCTTCCACTCAGGAAGTTCTAATGTTTAGTTTTAGGGGATGAGAGAAAGCGGCACGGGGCGGGAGCAGTGGTGCGGTTTGCCGAGAGAAGACGCGGGTCCACAGCAACGTGGCGCGAAAGCCCCTGCGGGGAGAGAGCGACACCGAAGCGCAACGCGCGCCTGGCGAGGAGTGAGGTCGGCAGCTCGGCGCAGGCAAGGAGGCGACCCTGAAGGAGGGACGGCGAGCGGGCTCACGCTACAGACGCAACCACACCCCGGATTTCAAATATCCCACTGCGTCGCCATGATCTACGAAACTGTTGCAGACATTACATTTTTTTGGTCCAAATTATGAGTTCCAGATGACTCTCAATGGTAGCGTTAAGAATTCCTTACACTCCGAGGTCGTTTCTCTCTGTTCATCTGTTAACGGACATCCTAGGAAATAAGTGTATAAACCTGATCCGTCAGATGAACCCCTGCCACCCGGTAAAGTGTCTTAAAAGCGAGGCCATTTCTGTCCTCATGGCAGAATGAACACTCTTCTACTATTTACCAACGCGCCGAGTGTCCGAGTTCACCTCGCTGACCCCCGTGACGCGTCTCAGAGTGGGAACCAGGTGTCTGCAGTAGCAGGCATCCGGGGACACTCACCGTGGTCACTGACGAACCACGGGCCTCTTTGGAAAGAGTTATCCAGAAACTACTAACAACGACACACCAAGTACTGAGCGCCAAGCATTCTGCGGCCGCCATCATCAACCTCCAAATGCGAAGTGTCACGAAGAACGTTCTTATTCACTGGAGTTTGGAACAAACGCCTCGTGTCTGCTCTTGCCTCACGGACGGTCGAGAAGCTCAGCGCAGGCAGCGCAGCGGAGCCCCGGGCCGCCTCCACCCCCGGCCGCCTGATCTCACTTCCTGTTCTTTCAAGTCCTCGGGCCAAAGCCTTGAGGTCGTCCTGTGACCTTCTCCCTCACACCCCGAAACTGAGCCATCGACAACTCGCTGGCTCCTCTCAAGACGAGACTCCAGCCGCCCCTCCTGTCAGCAGCAAGACAGGGAGAGCCCGGAGGACACCAAGCCCGATGCTTTGATCTCGGACCTCCGGCCTCCAGACCCGGGAGAAAATTAATTTGCTGTTTACACCACTCGGTCTGCGGCATTCCGTCCCGGTAGCCCCAGAACTGAGGCCACCCTCCTGCCACTACTCTCCTACGCTCAGACTCTCCACCCCTCAGTCAGCGAACTCGTGTTAAAACAACAGAATGTGGGGGCACTTGGACTCTTGATTTCCGCTCAGATCACGACTCAGGGTCATGATCCCAGCGTCTTGAGATCAAGTTCAAGGTTCGCCGCCGGCCTCAGCTGAAGCGCGGCCATCTGTGCGCTGGGCGCATGCGGCTCCTCCCGTGCACACAGCAGGTGCTTACCCGGCGCCCGCCATATGCGTGCACGACCCCCTCCCCTAACTGCCCTCGCGTCCCCGCAGGAAAGGAAGGGGGCCGAGCGCCGCCGCGGCTGGCTCGGTCCCAGAGACAGGAGGCATGTAGCTGAGGCCTAGACACGCCACTTACCTCGGAGCTAGCTGGGAGGAGGGCGTCTTGCGTCCTGGTCCCGCGAATCGATCTGTGTCGGCGGACGGCCGTCTGTAAGACACGAGGAGAGGACGAGGACAGTGAAAACGGGGAATAGTTTCCTTCACGAAGACCACAGACAGGTTTTCCTCCACGGTCCCTTACGTTCGATCCTGCAGGGATAACCGTCGTGCTAACCCCTCGCGTGGCTCTCCGGAAAGGGGACAAGGATCTGAAAACCATCTGCACAACCTGCAGCCTCTTCGGGGTGGTGACCTGGGCGGGGAGGGCCCCCACGGCCTAACCTCTGGGCCGCAGGAACGCAGGCCACCGCCTCCGCAGCTATGGGGACGAGTGCCCTGCACGAAGGCCACAGCCGCACTCCGGGCGCCCCTCCCCGACGGCGGGCGGGCCTCACGCCACCTGCCGTTTCAGCCGCAGGCCATTCAGGGGGCGCTCGATGACGGGCACCAGGGTTAGAGCGCCCAGGCCAGTCCCCCGACTGTCCCTCAGCAGCCCGGACCTGTCTCATCCAGGTCACTGAGGCTTCGGGTCCCTCGAGGGCCCTGCCACCGCTGCGGATCAGAAGCCAGAGTGGCAGTGCTCGACCTGACAGCACACAGGGCCGGGCAGCCGAGGCTCCTCGCGACGCCCAGGTCCGGAGCTGCCTCGGGGACCGGCTTCCTGGCTGCGGCTCCAGGTGACACGCGGTAAACACAGGCCGTCCTAGACCCCCCTCAGAATGTTCGTGAAACCTGGACAGGAAGCACAGGCCAGCGACCTGAGGACTCTGAAAAGGGAACGGCACGCAGGTCAGGGAAGACCGGAACTTCAAGCACAACCCGGCCTGCGGGAGCTGACGATGTCGCTGTTGCTGCTGCTGCTGTGCAGCCCCGGCCTGCGCTCCACACAGACCGACACGAGAAGTCAGGGAGGCTGCGGATTTGCGGTTCAACTGGATCCTTCAGAAAAACTATGCACTTCCACGGCAATGGCTTCACACGGACTTCAGTCAACGGGTAGAAAACACGTTTCGAGACGGAAGAGAACACGCCTGGAAGAGCTACACAGAACACGGGAAGGAAACAGAGAGGGGCCTCGGGGCTGCAGAAACCCGCGCCTCCCGGCGCACCCTCTCACTCCGTAAGAACAAGAAAACCAGGGGCGCCTGGGGGCTCAGTCGGTTGTGCGGCCGACTTCAGCGCAGGTCATGATCTCACGGTCTGTGAGTTCGAGCCCCGAGTCGGGCTCTGTGCTGATGGCTCAGAGCCTGGAGCCTGCTTTGGATCCTGTCTCTCCCTCTCTCTCTGCCCCTCCCCCACTCATGCTCTGTCTCTATGTCTCTCAAAATAGAAGAACAAGAAAACCAAATGCATGAACAAACAGCGCCTTCCGCAGCGCCACGGGCTCTCAGCGGCAGCCCGGCCCGTGAGGAGGCAGTCCCAGAAGCGCAGTCCTTCAGGGAAGTGAGAAGGAAGGGACAGGAACCTTTTGGGCTCCACCATGAAGGACAAAAGGAACGAAGAGTAATTTAAGGTCCTTCGAGATGATGGAAAAAGGTTTTAGAAAAACAAAACAAAACAAAACACACAATAGGGGCGCCTGGGGAGCTCAGTCGGTTAAGCGCCTGACTCTTGATCTCGGCTCAGGTCGGTCATGACCACACCGCTCTTGGGACTGAGCCCTGCGCTGGGCTCTGTGTGACAGCTCAGAGCCGGCTTGGGATTCTCTCTCTCCCTCTCTCTGCCCCTCCCCTGCTTGCGAGCATGCACTCGCTCTCTCTCAAAATACACATTTAAAAGAAAAAAGAAAAAAAACGCCACAAAACTTTACCACAGCGACAAAAGTGGTAAGGTGTTGGGGAATTAGCAGTCTTGTGACACATTTATGTTCTAATAAAATAGACGTAATTCAAGTAAAAACTGGGAAAAGAAACAACAAACTAAAATAACCTCACTGGTTACTGTATTAATGGCAGGCAGGAATTAAGAGATACTACTAAAACCTGAGAAACTGGATGATAATAAAAAACTTACACATATATCTATTCATTTGGCCACAAAGCGCTTTGGAAAAGGTAAAAGGCACGAGTGAACGTGGTTCCCGTCACGTGGTAGGTGAAAGGGGATCGAAAGCACAGGAAAATGGAATTGGTATAAACAGGTGGAGGGAGGGAGGGTCACGCGTCTGTGACTGTACATTTTTTGTGTGTGACTATTCATTTTTGTCACACACACATTTTTACTTTTACGACTGTTACATTCCACATAGTCCATAAATAAACAGACAAGATGCCAGAGGAAAATGTCATCATGTAATACAGACAAAACCAAATGAGTCTGTGTTTCAAATGAAGAACACTCAGAAGTGGAAAAAATAACTCAAATAATACTTTAATACAGGCCTAGGAATATCAGCTCAACTGAAGATAAAAAGAACTAGGAACAATTACTGAACTCTAATTAGTAGGGCTCTTTCCCTCTGTGCTGGTAAGATACACTACTTACTGTGTCCTTGTACTGAGCGAGCAGATAAATATGCCACGGGCCGAACGGCCCACACTCCTCACGTCAGAGAAGGGAGTGATAAATATAGAAAAGAGAAAGGCGAGAAGGAACTCTAGCGTTTAACTGGAATTAGAAGTATCAGGAGGTCAGGTTTTTTTTTTAGTGTTTTTTAAAGTTTATTTATTTATTTTGAGAGAGTGAGCGAGCGCACAAGTGGGGGAGGGTGGGGTGGGGACAGAGGATCCAAAGCAGGCTCTGTGCTGACAGCAGAGAGCCAGATGTGGGGCTCGAACTCATGAACTGTGAGATCATGAGCTGAGCCGAAGTCAGGTAGACACTTAACCGACTGAGCCACCCAGGCGCCCCACAGGTCAACTTTTTGAAAGTATTTATAGAAAAAACAGAAATGCGTGTGTGTGTCAGGGTGCGTGTTTATCTTTCTGACACTGTCTGCTGACGGGCCACGGAAAGAACGAAACCCTAGTCGTAGCGAGCACACCGAACACTCAGGTCTTGGTTTCGGCCGTTCTCCACCGAAAGCTCTCAGGGCTCCTTGGAGGAATGCTGGTTCCAGGCTTTGGAAAGTACAAGATGAGCCCGGAGCATCTAGTTGTGCCAGAAAATAAGGCAGCGCTCAGAACGTGGTGACGACAGGCCGAAAGGATCCAGGAGCCGGGCCGCGGCGCTGCTACTACACAAACCCGGAACAAACGTGACATCGACATAAGCGGGAATAAGTCAGTAACTCAGTAAGAATCCGTGAATCTGTACGTATATAAAGAAAGTGAATAAAGATACAGAAGGGAGTTTTTCTTGTACTAAAACGCCAACAATTACATGTAGAAGAAATCATGTAATTTTGAAAATCACCATGTCCAGTCAAAAGAGGAATATAATTATTTCAGGTAAAAATCTAGTGGGTATCAAGTTTCTGGGATCCGGATATTTACACGATCTGAAAATACCTCCCTACTAGGTATTTCACAATTACAGAGACAAGAAGAGCAACTTCACAGGACAGAAACCGGAAGACGCCACTCTAGCCGAATGATCACAGTCACCGTTTCCAGCAGCACGGTATACAACTTGCCTCCTAATAGACACCGCTTGTCAGAAATGTTTAACCTGAATCTAATCATGAGGAAACATCAGACAAACCCAAAATGAAGAAATTCTACTAAATACGTGGCCTAAACTCTTAAAAAAATCAAGGTTATGAAAGACAAAGTCTGAGGATATGTGTTCCACCAGAAAGAAGACATGGAATTAAATGAAATGGGGGATGGTAGATTGATCTTTACAAGAACCGGTTTTTGCCTTTTCCTGAGAAGGGCATTAGTGGAACAACGGGCTAAATTCGAATGAGATGATATTATATGAGTGTTAATTTCCTGACTTTGGCAGCTCTGATGGTAAGAGAACAGCCTTATTTTTAGGACACGAACTCTTGTATTTAGGACAAGCTTTCTCAACTGGGGTTCTAGGAAAAAAGAATGGAGCCCTACGGAAAATGACCTGAGGAACTTTTTTTCAATTCTCCCAAGAATGGCCTGTGGCGAGCAGCGCAGTACATGCATAAGAAAGCAGTTAATTCATTACGTACCTTAGGACTTTAGGGCTTAATTCTCTTAAGATTTCAGGGCTTAGCATGTCATAAGACTTTAGGGCTTAATTCTCTCAGAGTTTGACAAGAATCATTATGTCTATAACCTACTCTCAAAAAGTTCAGGAAAAAAACGTATATTTACGTATACGTACGTGAATACATACGTGCCGACACAGAGACACACAGAATCGGAAAGCAAACAGTAAAATGTTAACAGTTAGGACCGCTGGGCAAAGGGTACACGACTACTCTGTACTATTTTCCAACTTTTTTATTAGTCTGAAATTATTTCCAAATTAAAAGGTATTTCCGTTTGTTTTTTAAAGAACACGGTAGCAGTGAGTTGACAGATTGTGCTAGCAAAAATTGGGACGTTAATTCCATCTTCACGCACACGAAAACCCGTTTATCGAGTCTATCCTCTGTACCTGCCTCGTGTGCAGAGCCTTGTTCAAAGTCCATTAAAACTAATCAACGAAATCATCAACAGTAACTCGGCCAGTTAATAATGAATATGAAGATTATGCAAAAACTAGAAAAACATTTATGGAGACATTTTAGGAGGCAAAGGGAAAATTCGGAATCACACTAAGTAAAGCTATGTGGCCATACAGACATATAGCTCGTATAAGATGGTAGGTTTATTGACATTCTGTCTTTTAAAACGTGTCTCACTAGGGCGCCTATGGCTCAGTTGGTTAAGCGTCCGACTTCAGCTCAGGTCATGATTTCACGGTTCATGAGTTCGAGCCCTGCGTCGGGCTCTGTGCTGACGGCTCAGAGCCTGAAGCCTGCTTCAAATTCTGTGTCTTTCTCTCTCTGCCCTTCCCCTACTCGTTCACTCTCTCTCTCTCTCTCTCAAAAATAAATAAACATTAAGAAAATAAAACAAAATGCATATTACTGCAAAGGTCAAAAGGACAGCAGAGTGGAAACAAAGAATTCTGAGTCTGGTCACAGCCTGGAAAATGAAATCGGAGGACCCCCGACTTATCGGCCTGGGGTCTCATACCTGCACCTGCCCTAGGTAGCCAACGAAATGTGGGGAACCAAGAAGAAGAAACTTAAAAAATAAGGAAATCGTGTTCTTACTCCCAGCTTAGTCTCTCAGATGTCAGCACCTAGAAAAGAAGATGCAGTCTGACTGTCCAAACCTAAAGTAGACGATGGCACTTCTCAGTCCACGACGTCGGAACGGCCGCGCAGCGCGCTCAGAAGCCAGCCCGGCTCTCACCGCTCTGTGAGCGAGGTGCCGGGGCGCCTCCGCCCCCCTCCGCCCGCGCGAGCCAGCCGCCTCAGAACTCGGGCACTTGCTCCTTCTGCCTGGAACGCTCGTGCCCCAGGGAGCTTGCTTCCTTATTTGATTCCGGTCTCTGAACATGAACTCCTCGAAAGGAGGCGCCCCTGGACTAGCTTCTGTGGAACAGCGGTGTCTGCTGATCCTGTTTTATTTCTCTTCATAGCACTTAGCATCCCACTTGGCGGTGTACCATTTATACCTGTGACTCTGTTCCTCTCTCCTACTAGACTGTAACTTCCGTTAGGGTCAGGACTCACTCTTCTGTTCACTGCAACAGCCCCAGGATCTAGCATCCGCTCTTGAATGAAAACTAGGACTAAGTCGCACAACGAAAGAAACGGCCATCATGATACTTAGAACCCCCAGGGCAACGTGCCAGGCTAGGCTGGTAGCCCTGGCCGGCCCACTTGGCAAACTCCACCATATCCTGCCAGTCTTAGCTTCAGGGCACCCTCTTGCAAGAGGTTTCTCTTCCCTCATCCTAGGAGAGACTGGGTCTCTCTTCCACGGGTAGGGTCAGGGTGTGCGGAGTAAGCGGGCAGGCAATAAAAGCCCAAGCAGGGAAACTGAGTCTAGAACTTCAAAGCTCTAGGTTATCTTTACGGTTAAAGGATGCGTAAACAAGCAGACAATTTGACAGAGCATTAGTCTAAACAACAGATAATGCTTACTGTATCAGGCCTGAGGCTAGGGATTACCCCATTTATTTTACTTTTTAAAGCTTATTTATGTATTCTGAGAGAGAAGTGGGAGGGGGCAGAGCGAGAGGGAGAGAAAGAGAGAGAGAGAGAGAGAGAGAATCCCAAGTAAAGCCAGACTTGGGGCTCAAACTCACAAAACTGTGAAATCATGATGTGAGCCGAAATCAAGAGTCAGATGTTCAACCGACTGAGCCCCCTAGGCGCCCCCCCCACTTCATTTATTTTTAATTGATCGCATGGACTGTCTCATATAAACTTCCCAAGAACTCTGTAAAATAGGCCTCATACCAATATTTGCACTGAATGAATAGAAAACCTGACGCTTAGGGCAGTTAAATAATTACCCATGAACTCCCAGCTCGTAAGCAGAAGAGCCACGATTTAAATTTCGATGCTTTAACTACGGAGCCTGCCTGAGCACCGGGCCTGATCTGGCCTGCAGATAACCAAGAAGCAGTTACTTACAAGACTACTGAGAGTATCCGTGTTGGAAAGGAGCAGAAAATACACTCCAGTTAGTAGAAGAGGATCCAGTTTAATGCTTTGCTATCTCAGGAGCTAAGAAACTATCATTCCCTATTTCATGTTATCTTCTCCCAATCCTTCTGGTCCCCCCCTCAGTCCCCCCTCTCCTACCCCCTCCCAAATCCACACTACGGAGAATCTCACAACCTGGTATGCCACTCACCGTAACCACAAAGACTCAGAGACAGTCTTCCTTTTGGGTTCAAAAGGTCTCTGTCCTTTAAGCATTCAGCATCTTTCCTCTCCTAGAGGAGACATCAACAATGCAGAAATTTAGCGTTTCTGTGTGTGAAAGTTGTATTTTTTCTGGAGCGGGACATCTAAATATCGCTCCCACTTACTCCCCAGTCTGGTCAGCATCCTTCAACCACTTCTTACCTCTTCCCATGTCTGCTTACATTCTTTTTCTCCTGCAAGCCGCCCCTGCCGCTGGCGGCCACCGGGTCCTTCCCAGTCAGCTCTAGGCAAAAGATCAAGAATCCTTCCGGTCAGTGACTAACTTAAACTTAAGAAAGCTCTGAGTCCTGTTTTACTTGTTTAAACTTTTCTTTCTGCGACTTATTTTTTGTTCGCACTACCTCAACGTCGAAGGTCGAGGGCCCATTCTTCTACCACTGTACACTCCAAGGCGTGGTTTAAGCGGACACAGTACCGTGTTACATACGACGCAGCTTTCCAAAAATAGTTATGAACTGGTTAAAAAGCAGATTCTTTTGAGTGCAACGTAACTAATCTCTGCCTTAAAGACGCTGGGGGGGGGGGGGGAGCTGACTTCATTCAATGTCCTTAGGTTTTTCCCCAGTATGAGAGACACAGATCGCTAAGAAAAGTGCCTGGTAATGTTTACTATTATCTCCAGGAGCGACCGTACTGAGCTTCTCTTCTTTCAACTTTTCATTGACCTTCTTTCGGTCCGCCGTCGGGGGCGGGGGGGGGGTCGTCACAGACCCCGCTCAGCGGCGAGTGGCCGCGGCTGCTATTGCCCTGCGGAGGCCGGGGGCCGGCGAGGGGGTGGGGGCTGGTTCTGGTCCCGCCGCGCCCCTCCCCCTCCCCTCCGGGCCCCGCGGCCGCGCCCCTCCCAGGCCCCGCGGGCCGCGCTTACCCCGGCGGCCGCCGGCACCGCCCCTCCGCCTGGGACCGCACTTCCGGTTAGTCTCCGGACACTCGGCTTTGGGCTTCCCGGCGGCCGCAGCCTCCGCGGCGGTGGACCTCAGGGCCCACCTTCGGGAAGGGAAGGAAAGCAAACCTGAGGGGCCGACGAGAGCCACGACCAGCTCCCTTTTCGCGGCTCCGGAAGGGAGCTGGGGCCAGGCCGCCCACTGAGCGCTTTAAGGGCCGACAAGGCCGGCTACGCGAGCCCTTTCAGCCAGGCTGGGAAGCGGCCGTCGCAGCCCCGCCCCCGCGAGTCACATGATCACCCCTGCTTCGGCGGCTGGGGCGCCCCGCCCCCGGCCTCTGGGCCAATGGGGGCTGAGCCCGTGTAACGGGGCGGGGCCCCGGGACGCCTGCGCTCCGGGCCCTCGGCTATTCGGGGCGGAGCTGGCCAGGAAATGGAGGGTCTTTCGGAGGTTCGGGGTTCTGAGCTGAGGGGAGGGCTCCGCGGCCACCTCGTCTAAGAGGAAACGACGTTGTTTATATTACAGTGTCTGGCTTCCGTGCTCTTTCCTCAAGGTAGTTAAAGGAGGACTCGAGCCAGGAATAGCGTCACGGAGACGAGGGCCAACCCTGAGAAAAACACCCCGAAGGCTCGGGGAGAAATGGAGGATCCCGAAGCGCAGCGGAAGCGCTCAGTCACCGAGGATGTGGCCAGCGAGATGGATGAAACGCTTGAAGAGGGAGAGTGGTGGCCGTGTGTAGGTGGAGACAGCTGCAGCGGAGGAGGCTAGGGCTGCTCTGATGCCTGCGGGGTCCCCGGCCCTGGGCTAGAATCTGCTAAGACTCATCACTCGTGTTTCGGTTCGAGCAGAATGGAGATTTCCTTCAAAGGAAAGTTTGCTTTCCCTGCTCAATTGTTGAGTGAACAAAAGTTTTTAAAAAGCCCTCAGACAGCAAAGAGTCCTTGGCAGCTGTAGCCAAGGACTTCGATTGTGAGCAGAGGACCGGGGACAGGGAGTCCTAAGAACATCCTCAGGGTTGACCAGTCACGGTCAAGATTAACCAATCATGTTGCTGATTCTGGATTCTCCAGGGGAGCTGCGGTTTATTTTCGTTTCATATTTGTTTTTAATGAAAACGGAAGTAAGGCCAAAATACTCTATCCAGAGTCGTCTTAATATTTGAAATTTAAGTTGAGTAGGTGGTATGTTCCAGACCGTGTTCTAAACACTTCCCGTGTGTTACCTCACTAACTTGTAACAAAAATTCTATGAGGTGTATATTATTATTATTATTATTAATCTTAGAAAACTGGTGCACACAGATTTGCCCAAGATCACACGTTTGGTAACTGATGAGGCTGAAAGATGAACTATCTGCTACCAGCGCCTGTGCCTGCCCTCGCCACGCTTATAAGGCCACCTCAATAGTGGTTGAGTGTATTGTGGAAATACACCGGGATACAAATCAGGCGAATGGTTCCGGTCCCGCACTGCAGGCGAGGTCTCAGTAAGCGCTGAGCTCTTCACCCTTTTCCTTCAGGAGACGCTGGCTCCATCAAAGTTCTCGTTTTATTTCTTGGTTCATTCACTGAGCAAATGTGTGTGGAGCACTCCCAGTTCGGGTGCCTGAATACTGGATGTTAAGAAATTAAAGACAGATGAGACCCAGTCCCATTCATCCAACGGCTCACACCCTAGCACGGGGACAGCAGGTGTCCTAAGTGGCGTGGTAGGGGTAGAAGTTACAGAATACAGGCTGGGAGCATAGAGAAGGAGTCCTCAGTGAAAACTTGAGAAAAGTTCAGAAAAAAACTCCGTACGGGATGAGATATGAGGTGAAGCTTGAAAGAATAGAAGCAGTGAGTTGAAGATGAGACTGGAACGGAAGATGGAGAAAAAGAGATATTTGAATGTGATCTCAAGTACTGGATTTATCTTGTACGAAATGGAAGCCATGCGTAAGATAGCTCAATTACCGCCAAACTGACAATCTTTGGAAAGATGATTTTATTTTAATTATTTAGTTAGAAAGATGATTTTATTTTAAAGTATAGAGAGAACTAACAGAGGAAACTTGGAGAAGAAGTAGAATAAGGAGGAGCAGCAAGCAAATGATGAGGAAAATGGGCAAACAAAAACAGGTCGGGGCAACCGAGGGAGGAGAGTTTCAGTTAAAAGGTTGACGACAGCAGTGTATATACTACAGAGATCAGTTGAGAATTCCTATGTTCTAGACATGTTATAAACTCTTCATATGTACTAACTCAATCATCCAAGAACCCTGTGCTGTTTAATCCTCACAACAACCCCATCTTATAGACGAGGGCAAGGAAGTATAAGGAAGTTAAGTGTTTTGTGCGAGGTCACGCCGCTGGTAAGCGGCAGAACGGGGGTTTAAGCCCTGGCAGTCTGGCTTTCTGAGCCTATGCTTGTTACCACTAGCTTCTATTGTCTCTCTGAAGAGGATCTATGGAGTTTAGAAGTCAAGAGTTTTTCATCTTTAGTAGGGGCAGCTCCCGTGGAGTGTGATGGAAAGGGAAGAAGGAGACACAAGCTGTATCATTCTTTCCAGAAGCTTGGCTATAAACACAACAGTGAAAGGCTGTTACTGCTGTGGCACATCAGACTCCTACAGGGAGTAGGGCCTCCAGCTTCAGGGTGAAAGAGGTTGGAATATGTGGCTAAAGGAAAAATGTCAACAGAATGAAGATTCAGGAGAGGAATATCTGAGGCGACTCAGGAGAGGCTGGGGTCTGAGATACTGGGGAGGAATGATCCTTTAATCGGAGAAGGTATCTGAGATCAGAGGAAGGAAAATACATCTGCATCGCTCTGGTCTTGTTCAGAAACCCTTTTAGGGTCTGGAGGGAGGAATCCCAACTAGTTACGGGTACCCTATTCACCAGGTTTCCAATTTGTTCTATTAGTCATTCACCAAAACGCTGATTCAGCAGAGCGATATTCTCACGAAAGTGTCTCCTGTTCGCTCTAATCCAACGATAACAACCAACAGCATATTTTAAAAAATCACCGCGTTAACGATTCAACGACCCCAATGGGATAGCATTGCTGTCCTTCACCTCTTGATTTCCTAGGACTTCTCAGATTTTCTCGCTGAAGTACGCCCACGCGAGAGGAAAATTAAGTGCCTCAAAGTGGCTTGTCACGGGTGTCAAATTAATTTGAGGGTCTCATTTTCTCTATTTGTTGTTAAACCACAGTAATTGCTTTAATGTTAAAAATACTTATTTTTCTAATAGGTCACAGAAAAGCTGGGAAGAGAAAGAATGATGTCAACTAGCCGACGTCGAAATCCAGGCGGAGGAAGGACGCAGAGCTGCCTAAAGAAAAGACTAGTGGAGCAAATTGCAGAGGTCAAGATGGCCACCGGCCAGTGGAAGCCGCTGCCTGGGTCAGCCACATTCGGAGCACCACGGGGTGCGGCGAGGCCAGCTAAGCTGCTGGCCCCGATCGTTACAGCTTTTCGGGAAAGGAGAAGCAGGAGCTCACAATTCAGACGTGTTCTTGATGCTTTGGGGCTCCTTCATGGCCTTCACCCAGTGTATGCCACTGAGCTCCTCAGTGACCACACTCCGCACGATGCCCTCCTCCAGGCGGTGGGGGGCGATTCCGAAGCCTCCAGGGTGGGAGCAGGGCTTACAGACGGTGTGATGATGGGGTGCGTGGGTGGCTCAGTCGGTTAAGCGGCCGACTTCGGCTCAGGTCACGATCTCACGGTCTGTGAGTTCGAGCCCCACATCGGGCTCTGTGCTGATGGTTCATCAGAGCCTGGAGCCTGCTTCGGATTCTGTGTCTCCCTCTCTCTCTGCCCTTCCCCTGCTCATGCTCTATCTCTATGTCTCAGAAGGTGTGATGAGAGTAAAACTCTCTAAAGGGTTCATGAGCAGGGGAAGCCATTTTATTTTATTTTATTAAGTTTATTTATTTATTTAGGTAATCCCTGTACCCAATGTGGGGCTCGAACTCATGACTCTAAGATCAAGTGTCACTTGCGCCTCTCCGACTGAACCAGCCAGGTGCCCCACAAGGGAAGCCATTTTTAGTTTCTAAGTTAGCATGACTGTACATAAACTTTGTTCAGACCCAAAGCCTAGTTTACGGCTGCGCATGCATTGTGCGTTTGCTTTGTGAATGAGTAGCCTAAAGGAAAACCAGCGTGTTCTGGAGATACCATCAATGCTCCTACTCCCTCTGTTACATTGTCCTCAAACTCTTATGATTCCTGCCTGTGGACTAATCTACAATCTTTTGAGCTCTTACAAGATATAAAAAAAAGCATATAACCCTGTAAAAACTGTTCGTTCTCCGGAACATTTTCTTCCCTGCGAAGAGCATGCTTCCCTGGAAGCTGTCCTAAGTTGGGCTCAAATAAAACGCTCTTGCTTACTTTTGGAGATTCCAAAAGATTTGTTCATTTCACGCAGAGAGGTTCAGAGAGGTGTTCTGTGCTTTGTGTGTTTTGAGTGTGTATGAGGTTACGCCCTGGGCTTCCTTCAGGAGCTTCCGGGAGAGGCCTGAGCAACAAAGTGTCTGTTCCGCTGCCTCTTGCAGATACTACAGTTGCTATCAGACTTGTGCAAGCATGCTGAAACTTCAAAGCCCAGTGCTCCTCGGTGGCAGCCTCCTGCGTGTGTCCCCGGGCCCTGGTCTTCCAAGGTGGCCAGCAGCAGCTGGGTGGCACACAGGAACGTGAGCCTCTGATCGCTCCTGGAATTTCTCCCACTGGTCGCCAGGGGAAGGGAGCAGCTGATCGGAACCGCCTCACTGACCCCAGCTCCCACTCCCAGCTGGCCCACGGAGCGCTGTTGGCGGCTGGGGTGTAGGCCCTGCAGGTCCCAGCCGCGTTTGCCCTTGTGGCTCGGCGGCCCGCTGCTCCTCATGGGCAGCATTAGTTTAGGAGTCTCGTTTTATCTTCAAAATCCATGCAATTTGCAATTGAGCCTATAATCTAGTTGGGCACTGGAGATAGAAAATAAGATTGGCTCCTTACCCTTTCGAAATCATTGTTAAAAATGAAATGGACATATGCCTAGTCCAGAGGTGGCAAATCTGTGGGGCAAATTGCTAGTCTCCTCGCCATATTTGAGGCAGGTAACACCAATCAGTTGCGACTTTTTTTTTCACTCAATAAAAACCTAGGGTCAAGTTCCTCCTCATACAATACCCACTGCCAGTCAATCAGAATGGGCTTCGATCTGGCATCCCTATGCCTAGGAGGCAAGCTGAATTCAATAAGATGCGTATCCGAGGAAAGTTCTGCACAAAGTGCAGTGGGACATCGGAGGAAGTGGGCTTTCTGCCTGGGAGGATCAGAGGAAACTTCACGAAAGGACATGGCTGTCATGGTGGCTTTGCTCCACAAAGTCCTCAGGCACCCAGGTTTTCCAATTCTCGTTCCATCGTCCCTTATGTGGTAGGGACATTTCTAATCATCGGTTCAAACTGCAGACAAAGACGGAGGAAGAGACAGAAAGGCAAGGGGCTGGTGCCAGCTCTTATTAAAGGAAGTGTCCAAGCAGCTGCCGCCCAGTCATCCCATCCGCGCCTCACCGGCCAGACTGTGGTCACATAGCCACGCCCACTCGCAAGTTCTATTCCTACAGAAGATCAATATGGATATTACATGGGAATCCAGGGCCGGGGGACAGGCGAGGGGATCACGTAAATAGTTGTTTTGTCAAGCGAACGTAGGAAATGCTGGATTATATCAAATTAAGTCCATTTTTATTTGTGGCACAGCTTTTTTACCTTTTATGCCCAACCCCGGCATGTAATATATGCATTTGTCTTCTTCCATTGGAATAGAACCCCAAATAATTAAGGAAATGGACCGTGGAATAAAAATTCCCTCCCTCGCAGTGAGGGAGGCTGAGGAAACAGTGATACCCACTGAATAAGAGACACTAAGACAACAACAATGCCAAAAACCTAAAGAGAATCAGCTTAAAGAAGTAACAAGAAATAAAGTTGGTAGTACGCAGGGCCCAGTACTTGGGGAGGGAGTGGATTGTATAGAGGGCAGAACTTCATTTGGACAGGCTGACAGTAAACAACTGGAGATTCGGCTTTATCTGAAGTCTCCTTTCAAAAGAGCTTAAGTGGAGGAAGCTGGCTCAGGTCTGGAGGGGAGAAGTAGCAGAGGGATAGTCCTCAGCTTAACTCCATCCCTTCCTCGCCAGAACATACATCTCTCCCAAGGAGAACTCAAGGAACCCAGTCAGGTTTCTGTCTTGGCCCTCGGCTTCATGGCCACGCTCGGGCTGAAATAGACTTCTGTCCACTTTCACTGGGTACCAGCCATGTTCTTGACAAGCCGACATTCAGTAGTGTCCGGGACGTCTGTTTTGAAGGTGATCTTTGGCTTTCTCCTGGTCTAAATGGTAAGCAGGCGCCTGTGACAGCTGTAGGGAGTGGTTACTTTATTGTAGGCTCGGTCTCCTATTAGGTGGCTGCTACTCACCCAGACCTTATAAGGTGGTAGTCGGAAGAACTGAGAAATGCAGGCCTCCAGGTAGACTTCTCTCCAGGCGAGTGCCAGCAGCCAGAGGGGCTCAGACTGAGCTCTGACCCTTATTGAGCAACCCTGATTCCAGAACTCAAACTCCTCCATTTTCTCTGCCTTCTTCATCTTCTCTGAGCTCTCCAGCATCCTGTCCCTGAGCTTGCCTGCCTCTCTCTGAGTTCTCGCTTAGCTATTCTCTTCTTCTCTTGACAGGACAGGACTCTGAGCAGAGGAGGCGGAGGGGAGATATTATGTGAGTTTGGAGGCTAAAAGAATTGACTCCCGTCCCAAGCTTGAATTCCCACTTCCTTCTCAGAATATTTGTTTTGTGACTGATGTGTTGTTGTCTTTGCCATTGTTCTCTCCTTCCTGTGTCTCATTTTGGTAGCATCCTTCCAGACCTTTCCTCTTTTTCTCTCATAGTCACCATCTGGGAATTCATTTCAGCTATGGGATCCCCACCTAGGTCGCTTTGGTTCTGAAGGGCATCTGGGTTTGTGGGTTGAATTGAAGGGTAAGGGGCAGCCATTGTGAGGAGGGGCGAACAGTTAGAGATAGTGACCTGCCCCCCTGGACAGATACATTTCATCAGTCTGAGACCTTTTTTTGAGGTGAGACGCTAGAAAACGAGATGCCGTGTTGGTCCTAAGGAGGGTATATGGCGTCTAGGGTTGCCAGATTTAGAAGAAATAAAAAAATACAGGGGGGCTTTTATATTTGTAGTTTAGATAAATAATGTAGCTTTAAGCTTTTTCGCATGGGGCTTACACTAAAAAATGACTCATTATTTATTTATCTGAAATTCAAATTGAAGCGGGCATCCTGTATTCTATTTGGCAGCGATAGAAGTCACCTTGTGGGGAAGGAGAGAGGGATTGGATTGCATGACGGGAACTCATTTATATGAACTAGCAGAATTCGTGATCAGATGAGGTGGAAAATTCCACACCTTCCTGGGATACCCCTTGGGAGGGTTGAAGAGATATCACAAAAGAGAGTTAGATCATGTGAGTATTTTAAGATAATGAGATCTGATTATAGGCGACAGAGACTGATTTATCTCTCTAGTTGGGGTCAAATACTTGGGAAGAATAAGGGTGGCGATGTGGGAAAGGCGAGATGCAAGCTTGGGCTAATGGGTAGGCGGGTAGGGGGACACGGCCTTACACACCTGGCGGAGAGGAGCAGGATCGGGGCCAGCGGAGGCTTAGTGTTTGGGCCACATTTGATGGAAGGGCGAGTTTGGATGGGAAGTGACTTCAAACAGGTAGAGGACAGATTAGACAAGCATGATGAGGCACGAAAGTCAGCAGTGGGGACGGGATGAGCTGGGCTCGGGAATTTCGTGTGGACAACTGAATTGTAGAGGAAAGTGATCCGTGGGTTTGAGATAGAGGAGACCTTTTTTGAAGGATATGTTTTAGATACGCTGGAATTCTGTTTGAAAGAGTTTTGAATCCTCCTTAGACGCTATACAGTCATCTTCTTTTTTTAAAAAATCAGTCCTGAAAGCAACTCACACACTAAAGAAGCAAGCACATTTTACCCTCGGGGCACGCACTAAGACAGAGGATCTTAGGGTTGGGGCATAATCGAGACTGAAGTGGAACTTCCCAGAACATTTAAAGGAGACGGTTGGGATCCGGGGAGGGCTACAGGGTGGGGCTTTCCTACTCAAATCTAAGCTCAGCCCAGAGGTCGACTCCGGAGAGACAGACTTTTCTTAGGTCCTCATGAAGGATAGATTCGTGATTCCTGGGGTCCTGAGACTCACATCGCTGATGAAGATCCTGACCTGAGCTGAAGCTGGACGCTTCACCGACTGAGCCGCCCAGGGGCCCCTGTACATCTTCTTTAGAGAAATTTTAATTTGAATCCTTTGCCCACTTTAATTTTTAATTAACTAAAAAATTTTAATTGAAGTGTGGTTGACACACAACATTACATTAGTTTCAGGTGGACAACACAGCGATTCGGCAACTCTGTTAAGTTAGTTATGCTCACCCAACCGGTCTGTCCCCATACGACCCTGTCATAATGCCATGGGCTACATTCCCTGACGCTGTCTGTACATTTCGCCCCTGTGACTTGTTCATTCCATGACTGGAAGCCCGTATCTCCCACTCTCTTTCACCCTTTTGCTCACCCCCTAACCCCTCTTTCTGTCAACCATACGTTTGTTTTTTTATATTTATAGATCTGTTTCTGCTTGTTTGTTCTTTTATTTTTTAGATTCCACATATAAGTGAAATTATATGGTATTCGTCTTTTTCTCTCTGACTTATTTCAGTTAACATAATACCATCCAGGGTCCATCCATGTGGTCATAAGGGGCAAGGTCTCATTCATTCTCATGACTGAGTAATGTTCCTATGTCTATGTACCACATTTTCTTTATCCATTCATCAACGGACAGTGTGCATATCGATAATACCTTCGGACCCACCCTTGCATTAAATATGCAATTCCAGGGGTCCTTTATGGTAAAAACATCTCCCCACGTATGTTTTAACACCAAAAAACATATTCACGAGAGGCTAGAACCTTACGTTGCCACAATTAGTACTTAGAAATAGAACTTAAATTACACATTTTGGTGAAGTACACATTTTCTCTCTCTGTCCCTCCCCCACTTGCACTCTGTCTCTCTCAAAAATAAATAAACATTAAAAAAAAGTGAGTCTACGCGTATGGAGGGTTTTGAATTGTTGCTCAGAGTGGGCGCATTCCCTTGCGGGGATGGTGACTATTGGAGGGCCTTTCATGAAAGATATGGGCACACCATACTGAATGCTAAAATCACAAAACCCATACGATGGTTACTGACAAGGAGTCAGGGGGTTCAGAGAAAAAGAAGACAAGCTCATATAAGAATGAAAATATCAAGAATGGGCCTTGAGGAACGGAGATGAGAGATCATGGGTGTGTGCACCAAATGTGGAAGTTGGAATTCCTCTATGAGCAAAGGTATATGGCTTTTTAAATTGAGGGGGCTTTAAAATACTCATAAAGGGAAGTAGTGATGGCAAAGGCTGAAAATCTAGAAGGAAAAAGGAGCTTGTAATGGGCTGAATTGTGACCCCCCCCCAAAATTCATATGTGGAAAACCTAATCCTTGGCACCTCAGAAGGTGACTGTATTTGGAGATAAGGTCTTTAGAGAGGTAATTAAGTCAAAACGAGGTCCTTAGAGTGGACCCTAATTCAATCTGACTGGTGTCCTTCTGAGTAGAGGAGGTTAGGACACGGAGAGAAACCAGACCCGAGCACCCACAAAGGACAGACCGCGTGAGACAGAAGGCGGCCATCAACAAGTCAAGGAGAGAGATCCGAGGAGAAAGCAAATCTGCCGACACCTTGATTTGATCTTAGATCTCGATCTAACCTCCAGGACTGTGAGAAAAGTTTCCGTTGTTTAACCCACCCCGTCTATGGTATTTTGTTACAGCAGCCCCAGCTGACTGATACAGAGCGGAAGGGTTATGTTAGCAGAATGAAGCATTTAGGAGGATATATTTAGTCATAGGAACGAGGAAGTTTGAGAGCATGGAATTGGGCCTTTGATTGTCCTGTCAGCTCCCGAAGTCAAAGATTACTCAACTCCCTCTGAATCCCCAACCCCAGCGCAGCGCTCAGCACAGAACAATTTCTCAATGAGTAGAATGAATGATGGAATGAAAAGGAAGAGAGATTTAAGCGAGGTTTTATAGAAATAATCTACCTTAGTGGTCCTCGAGCTTTCTGGTGTCAGGACTCTTTACTTTTTTTTTTTTTTTTTTAAGAATTTTACATTTAAGGAATCTCTACACTCAATGTGGGACTTGAACTTACAACCCAGAGCTCAAGGTCACCTGCTGTATGGACGAAGGCAGCCAGATGCCCCAGGACCCTTTACGCTCTTAAAAATTATTGTGAAACCCAAAGTTCTTCGTGTATTATATCCATCAGTATTTACTACGTTAAAATTTAAGATGGGAAATTTAAAAGTATTTGTTAGTTTTTTTTCTAAAATGAGAGCCATCAACCTATTAGGTGTTGTCATGCGTCACACTTCAGGAAAAAATAACTATATACTTTTTTTCTTTAACCCTCCTTATTAACTGGCTTAGTAGAAGACAGATTTTTATATCTGCTTCTACATTCAAAATGTTGTAAGCATATGAAGAAAGTCTGGCATCCTACAGGTATGTTGTTAGAAAAGTAAAGAGTATTTTAATAGCCTTTTCAGGTAATCACGAACATTGTTTTCTGATGATTTTATACCAAAACTCGACAGGCGGCACCTTCTGGAGGGTTGGCTGTAACGTAGATTCTGATGCCTTCTCACCAACTTTAAATGGGTCTTTCACTCATGTGTGATTTGGTAACAACTTGGTTGTATTGGCACACTGAGATCTTTTGCTTTTCCAAATGTTGAAACATTTCAGTGTATAATATCCAACAGAAAAGAACATTCTCATCAGAAATGCCTGTAAGTATTGGGAAGCTGCAAGTTTGTGATGTTTCTTTCCTAAATGTTGATTTTTGCTCGAAAGCTAATAACTTGTAATTGCAAACAAATCCTCTCAATTATTGTCTTTGAGTTTATTGTTGTTTGGTACGGGCTGATTTCTTTGATTTTCGAGAAAATGTCTGAATATACCACAGTTTTGTCTCTTATTTATTCTTTCAAACAAAAACAGTGTTCCATGAAAGTAAATACTTTTTTACTGCTTCATCAAAGATATTCTTAAGGAAAACACTTGTCCCCTGAGAATGAGGCACTGTGGACACGGCGAGGGGTCAGTACCTCTTGCTACTTGGTACTTGATCTGTAGAAGGAACCGGCAGTTTTACCTACTGATTTTGGACCATCAGATTTTTGCATAACAAATAAAGCCTTGATATTATGAAAATATTGTTGGCCTCATGTATCTTGAAAGTGTCTCAGGAACCCCCAGGATCTGTTCGCCACTCTTTGAGAACGGATGATCTGAAGTTATCTGTGGGGATTTGAGGGACAAAGGGCCAAGGTTGCCTTGGAAGTTCTGAACCCAAGCCCGTGGCAGGTTGTGAATTATTGTTTGTCGAATGGACTGGAGTTTCCGTTATTGTATAAATATTTGCTTAATCGAGCGAATGTGGTGAAATGGAGAAGAATAGTGGAGAGAATATGGCCTAGAGTGGAGGAAGCAAGCTTTTTGGAATTAGCAGGATCTGCTTTTGAGGTCTGGCTTTGCCACTCAGCAGCTGTGGGTTTAATTCTGCAGAGCCTCGGTTTTATCAGTAAAATGGGGATAATGATATACAGATTTATGGCAAAAAATTAAACTGGACTAAGTGAAATTATGTGAATAAGGTTTTTAGAAGTACAACCTACCCCCTACGTGGGCTCAAACTCATGAGCTCAAGATTAAGGGTCACCTGCTCTACCCAGTGAACCAGCCAGGCATCCTCACTTGAGTAGGATCTTTAATAGAATTTTTGGTTGCCTGGAGGTGGAGAAAACATGGAGACTTATAAAATCAGTTTGCGATATTTCAGGGGAATATCTCAGGTGACAGGGTGAAAAGGCAGATTTGCATTGACAGAAAAGTGTAGACTATGGACATATTTGGGAGATATTCGGCTACTATTTAGTGAGTCTACTACTCCCAATAGAAGAGATTGTGGACGGTAACAAACGCATTCACGTCTCCGAGGGAAAGACGATCCAAGTCAGCAGAAAGTAAGACGGGAAATACCGGCCCCAAGTCCAGCACGGTTCGGTGGGCACATCGCGGTTGCCGGGAATCAGATAATTCCTTTAAAGTCTAACGAGAGCTATGATTCCATCGCCTTCTTAGCGCAGTGGGCAGCGCGTCAGTCTCATAATCTGAAGGTCCTGAGTTCGAGCCTCAGAGAGGGCAAGCGTTTTTTCGTCCGGAAGCGTCTTCCCTTCCTCGTTTTCACAGCAGACGATAATCCTAACCCCTTTCACAGATGAGGCGTTCGGGCATCCTGAGAAGAGCCGGAACGTAGCGTCTCTAGTCTTGAATCTCCGAGGGTGGCACCACACGAGATGCCAAGCTTTCCCACAGCGAGGGCCGGGTCCCCATCCCCAGCGCACCGCGGCTGCGTCCCGGAGGGGCGGGCCCGGGTGCGGGGAAGGCTCGGGCGCCCGCGAGTCCCCGGAAACCGGGCGGGGTCGGCCCGCCGCGCGTGCCGCGACAGCCACGTACCCGGACGGGCTGGGACCCGCGAGCACTGCCCTCCCCTGACATCGTCGCGGAGGCTGCGCGCGGGCCTGTGGCGGCTTCTCGGTCGGCCGCCCGCAGGGCTGCGTCCCGGCGCACAGGTGCGCGGCGCTGGGCTGCTTTTCTTGTTCTCAATGTCATGGGCGCAGAAGACAGGTAGATTTGGGACGTCTTTGAAGCGTAGTCAGTTGCGTCTTTCTGCCTTTTTCCCCCGCATTTGGCCCCACACGCGGCAGAGCTGGCGAGGACTCGCCCGCCGCTCCCGCGGACTGCGCGGGGACCGGGGGAGCGCAGGGGAAGCGGCGCGCTCGGGGAGCACGGCGATCCGGGCCGCGCGGGGGCGCCGGGTCTTGGCGGGCGCGCGCCGGGCGGCTCCGGCCACCGCAGCCGGGAGCACCGGCTGCAGTGCACGCGGCGCCTCTCCGCCAGCCGGGACGGGGTTCGCGCGGGGGTTCACCCGGGGAGTAGGGCACAAGGCCAGCGAGTCTCCGAACAGCTCCTGGCGTGCGCCGCGGGCTGCGGGGGACCGGGGTCAGGCAAAGGGAGGCCACGACCCCCGGCGGACTTTACGGAAACGGCCTTCACGCAGGAAGAAAGGAGGAAACACAGCGATGGGAAGTCTGTCCTTAACGAAGCGTTTACCCACCTGCCTGGGATCCCCTCGCCACCGGCCCGGCCTCCCTGTTCCAAGTGCAATGCCAGTCCGGGCCACGAGCTTCAGGAAAGAGGCCATTCTCTGTGCCACACGCAGAGCCCAGAGGCTTGATCCCCTTTTGTTTTAGAGGCTCCTGAGACGGCAACGAACGCGCAGAAACTTCCCGGCGGAAAAGCAGTTCCACCCCGTCCGCTCTCAGAACTTACTGGGGTCTAGACAGCCGGGGAAGGGGCTCACTGAGCGGTGCTGAGCAGTGGGACAGTCCCTGCCTTGGGGCGCTCGCTCACAACCTTCTCTCGTTTTCAACAGGAGCCCAAGCCCCAAGATTTCTGAGGGTGATGCCGAGGCCGCGAGGAGGTCCCGGGAAAGGCTCCGCCCCCGGATCCCGAGATTTTACCCCGTCTTGCAGATCCACGGACGCCACGCCCCCTTGACTTTCAAGGCCACCGAGGTGAAGTGAGGACGGAATAACTGCCTAACATCGCAGAGAGCGCCCGGGACAAGGGTGTGAGGACAATCCATTGCTCTCTTGTCTCCATCCCAGGGCACGGCTCCCAGCTGCATGGAAGCGAGCACGCCCCACGTGGGGAAGACCACTTCGGGAGCCGCCGGGTCGTTCATCCAAGTATTCCAGAATCTCCTTCTGTCTGGTCAAAAGTTATGATTATCAACTGCTGTGGCCGACTGGGAGGTGACCTTGGGGGAGGCCATTCCGAGCTCTGTGTTTGCACATCCCGTCCCGGGGTGCCTAGTCCACGTGTAAGTGGAAGACCCCCGCATACAGGAAAAATGATCGTTTATATGTAATTCAAGATAAGCACCTTTTTTGTGTGTTTGGTTTTTTTAGTTTACAGTTCCAATTAAACATTCCATCCTTTAGACATAAAAAGGAATGTGGTGGGGATTTTTGTTGGGTTGTTGTTTTAAGTTGCTGAACAAAAGAACCGGTGGAAAGAAATCAAAGTTCAGTTTAATTGTTGATGCTACAGCGTCCATCTGGAAACACGGGGACCCTGCAGTGTCTGGAGACTGTCATTTAGGTTCCTGCTTCTCACTCTTACCTAACCCCCCACCCCGCCCCGATGGTACTGTTGGCCCGTTGTGCTTCCTTCACGCGGTTCTGGTCCACCTCATCCACGACAGGCCCTCGGCTCCCCAGAACCAGCAGCAGCGGGCTTTCCCCGGAGACCCCGGGGCTGCACGTGTGTCCCTTGGCTCGGTTATCTAGTCACCGTGATAGTTTCCACTTGTGACTGTCGCTGCCCGGCAATCTCGTTGTCACTGCGTAATCCTGGCGCCCACGGAATCTCATCCCACAAACGCCACACTTACCGAATGAACGTGTGATTTATTTTTTTATTTTAGCTTTATGTATTTATTTTCAGAGAGAGAGAGAGAGAGAGAAAGTGAGAGCAGGGGAGGGACAGAGAGAGAGAGAGAGATGGAGAATCCCAAGCAGGCTCCACACAGTCAGCACGGAGCCTGTCATGGGGCTCAAACCCACGCACTGTGAGATCGAGACTCCAGCCGGAACCAAGAGTCAGACGCTCAACCGACGGAGCCACACACGCCCCTGAATATGCTATTTAGACGACTCAATTAAAAGAGTGATCACTTGAGCGTTGGGGCCTGGGGACAGCCCGACAGAGACTTGATCTAGGGCCCCGGTAGATCTGCAGGAGGTCCGTTGCCCAAGGGTTGAGACTGGGGGATGTGAGGGCATGACCTCCGGAGGGAATGGCAGGTAGAGGGTGGCAGCGGGTCTTTCTGCAGCTGCAGGCACCCGCAGGGCTGAAGCTCCATCTGGTTATAGGTCTGGGTCTGCAGGGGTGGGGTGTGTGGGGGGGTGTCACAGGGACCGCATTCTGTTACCTCCCTTAAGTCCCTACCCCAGCGGGCACTTACATGCCTTGGGCATGGTAAGGGCAAGTTAGAAGCACCCCCCAGTGAGGCTGGGGATAAAGAATACAACGAATTCATATTTGCCTTTTTTTTCCTTTTCAAAAATAGAAAAGTGTAGAGACTACTGGGGCAGTCACCTTAGTTTTATTTTTTTACTTTTAATCATTTTTTAAAGTTTATTTATTTATTTGAGAGAGAGCGAGCAAACAGGGGAGGGGCAAAGAGAGAGGGAGAGAGAGAATCTCAAGCAGGCTCGGTGCTGTCAGCACAGAGCCTGACGTGGGGCTCAATCGCACGAACCGCGAGATCATGACCTGAGCTGAATTCAAGAGTTCGATGCTTGACCGACTGAGCCCCGCTGGCGCCCCTTACTTTTAAATTTTATATAGTTTTTGAATTGGTAACAAATTAACAGAGTTCAATATTCAAGAGATTTTTCCAAAGGGCGCCGGTGGTCCGCCGGTGATCCCTGCGTTCAATTTCCTACCCCAAACGCAGTCAAAGTTAGCAAACGTTCATGTGTATTTCCAAAGATCCCCAAGGAATGTACAAGAAGGGATCTGTGAACGTAGGTGTATTTTTATGCATCTGGTTCCTTGCTGTACGTTCTGTGGAAAGCTACTTTTAGCAACAGACCATGGGTCTCTTTATTTTTCCTCTTGTGCTCCTTTCCCCCTTTTTCAAGCCCAGAGAGGTTCGGTTGTGCGCAGTTACCATATTTTATTGAACTGTTCTCCTGTCGAGTGTCTCCGGTAAGAGCACCTGTAGCCTGAATTCCTAGAAGCGCAGCCGCTGAGCTCAGTTTGATAGATTGGGCCAAGCTGCCCTCTGGTTACAGATCTGGGTCTGCAGGGGTGGGGTGTGTGGGGGGGGTGGCCCAGGGAGTGCCGTAGGCGATTTGGAGGGAATCGAGGGTGAAGCGGACTGACCCTTCGTGGTCCGTGGGGAAGAATATACCGGGTTTCCTAGACGCGGTCGTTCACTTGTAGGAAAGACAAGTCTCTGCCAAGGTCATTTGTTCACACGGCCCACCGGGTTTCGGGCACGTTTGGGGGCAGGGCGGAGGCGGAGGCCTTGCTGGTGGGTAGGAGAAAGCCCGGTTTCGGAAACAGGCAGGTGGCCGGGGTCACGGTAAGACACCTTCCCTGAGCCTTCCCGCCCACAGACGCCTGGGAGGGCCGGGACCTCCGACTGCCTCCTCCACCCCGGGCGGCCTGCGCAGCTCTGTCGAGGCCAGCCCAGGTCCGCCCACGGAGGTGGGGGGCCAGGGGGCCGAGGCTGCTGGAGGAGAGGAGGTTCTCAGGCAAGAGTAGACACGGTCCCTGGCTACTGACAGAGTGAAATATTTCCAGACACTTGCACCTCAAAATAAAAGACAAATAAACAGAATTGAATACGCTCGAATAAAGAAGAAAGTAAAAGTGACTTGCTGTGTTCTTCGTGGCCGAGAACACGCTCTGCCCCGTGGCCTTGGCACCAGGTCCTCTGAGCCGGCGCTGTGTGATCAGAGGCCTCTGCCCCTTTCCTCTTAGAAGCTGAACTTTTTTTTTTATTTTTTTAGGAATTTAGAGAGAGAGACAGAGCACAAGTAAGGAAGGGGCAGAGAGAGGGAAACACAGAATCCGAAGCAGGCTCCAGGCTCTGAGCTGTCAGCACAGAGCCCGATGCGGGGCTTGAACTCATGAACCGCGAGATCATGACCGGAGCTAAGGTTGGATGCTTAACCGACTGAGCCACCCAGGCGTCCTTGGAAGCTGAACTTTGGCCAGTAATAACTTGCACTTGCGCTTTGTTCTAATCAGAAAATGTAAAAAGAAACCATTTGCTCCTGTTCTTCCCCTTCCTTTCCTCTTCTCAAGGCCACTCTTGTAATTACAACTTACTGGGTAAGGAGCCAAACAACTAACTCAGAAACGGGCGTTTTAGGCACAGGCAAGGTCCCAGGGGAGCGAAACCATCGCTAGTTAACTTGCATAGCGGGGAGAATGAGCTAACCATTCAGAGGGAACACTTCTTGTAGGCCAAAGTGACTGGAACGTGATCAAATCTGCGGTTTTCAAAAGACAGCCGTGGTGCTTCCGCAAAACACGGCTTGGAAAGAGGTGAAAGTTAAGTTCTAGGGTCAGAAGAGGCATTAGGGCGTCGCCTGAGTGGGCCGCGCAGAGGCGCTGAATGGCTTCGGGTGTACATTTTTTCCAGACTTCTGTCACAAATACCATCTCCTTTCGCGGGTCACTAAGAAACCAAGTAAAATCCACACTTTCTTTAATATTTTAAGTCTCTTTTCAACTAGAGAAGTTCCCTTGCTTTTCTTTTTAAATGATTACTAATTAGCTAATGTACTTTATTTTTTAGAGCACTTTTAGATTTTAAAAAATTGAGAATGGAAAGTACATTGTTCCCAATAAACAACGTTACCCTTGCTCCTCCACAGTCTCCCCTATTATATACATATATTTTTTTAATTTTTTGTAATGTTTATTCGGTGTTTGAGAGAGGGAGACCCTGGATCCGAAGCAGGCTCCAGGCTCTGAGCCGTCAGCACAGAGCCTAATGTAGGGCTCGAACTCACAAACCATGAGATCATGACCTGAGCTGCAATCAGATGCTTAACCGACTGAGCCACCCAAGCGCCCCATCCCCTACTAGAAACATTTCCATTAGTCTGGTACATTCGTTATAACTGGCAAATCAATACTGATACATCATGATTAGTGACTGGAGTCCATAGTTAGCGTTAGGGTTCACTCTTTGTGTCATACATTCTACGGGTCTTGACAAATGTGGACCAACATGTATCCGCTACCCCAGGATTGTACAGAGAAGTGGTTTGCGCCGATGGACTTGGTGAAGGAGCTGGGTTTTTATCCTGCAGAATTTCCCACATTGTGGATTTATGCAATTGCCTCTTCTTGTTGTCCCTTGACATGCTTCTTGACTTGCTCGATTTCTTGCAAACTCGTAGTTAGAGGTAGAGGTTCCCTTAGCTTCAGGTTCAAATATCTTAACAGTGAAATTTGATAGGTATTGTGTGCATCACCTTGAGGTACGTAATGTCCGAATTTCCCATTTTTAGTCATCAATATTAACATATATATATGAGTTCAAATGTCCTATACTGTCATATACGCAATATATCTCATATATATTTAAGCATATGTTGATACGTAAACTTGACACACAGAATAAATTTAGACAATATCATGAAAAGAATCAGCATAAGACAAATACCATATTAATTCTCAAATGTGCATCTTAGAGAAAGATCAAAAGCACACTTTCAGACTCCTTAGAAGTTAATAAAAAGGAGAATTTCGCATGACTTATTTCCTAGATGCTGCGGAACCTGCTCTTTAGTTTTAAAATTCTGCCCTCAAGAACTCTTTAGTTAGAGAGCATAAAATAAACAATCTGTGCCTGTGACATAAGGAGCAAGACACAGCAAGAGAAGCTCTAAAAAGGCAAGAAAGAAGAGTGGGAAGAGGAAACAGGGATTCGCTGGAAGGCAGCAAATCGAGTTTCTCATTTGAAAAAAAAAGAACCCAAACTGCCAATTATTGGTGAAATATAATAAAAATGGAAGGCGGCGAAAGCACGGAGAAGCAGCAAAATGAATTAGCGGATGTCGTTATTAAGATGAAGCCCCCTGGGCACGTGTTTTGGAGAATTAACTAGTGCTGGACGTTCCCGCCTGCCCACCCCCTCCATTCCGGCGGGAACCGGGTGTTCCGGAACCTTCACCCTGGATGCCGGGCCGGCATGCTGTGCAGACCGTGCCTGAGCACTCAGGAAGCTCCCGTTCTAGGAAAGAGAAAAACAAACCAAGAGCTTTTCTTTTAATGAAAGTGTATTTATTTAGGTACTTTGAGAGAGGGAGAGAGGGAGGATCCCAAGCAGGCTGTGGTGCTGTCAGCCTGGAACCCAGCGGGGCTCCGTCGACCAACTGCGAGGTCATGACCTGAGCCAAAGTCAAGAGTCAGGTGCTTAACCAACTGAGCCACTCGGGCGCCCTCAACCCAATACCTTAAAAGCATACTTTCTGGAGGACACGACATTTGCGAAGAGGCTAGAAGAGGGAGTGGGAGACAGTGCGGGCAAGCTATGCTTGTCTGAAGAAGGGGAATTTGAGTTGAGGCCTGAGTGCTTAGAAACGCCAGGCCCGGGGCAGGAGGGGGAAGGAAGGGGTCCCGGAAAATGGACCCAGGCTCTCCTGGAGGAACAGTAACAAGGACACAGGTCCCAGCCAGGACCAGCCGGAGGCCGGAGATGCCGGGACACTGCCACCACAGAATCTCCGTGAACCCCGAGCATGAGGAAGGAGGACTTTCTGGGAAAGCCTTGTCCCCGCTTCCCAAGGTCACGGTCTTGATCTGCAGTAGAGGACACGTTCCAGCTGTGGGAGTGCCCCGTCTCCGCCGGCCTGCTCCAGAGTTGTGTCATTACTGCCCTTTTATCGTGGCCTCCGGGAGGGTCCCCAGCGACGCCGGTCTGCCGTGGAGATTCTTACATTTCTCGGCGATCGCCCGGTTCCCGAGGCTGCACCTGGCATGTTCTCCTGTAGGGCTCGGCCGGGGCTCAAGACGCTTGGAGCAGAGCCGGTACTGGGTCTCAGAATTTTAACCTCTATCTGTGGATCCACGCCCGAAGCACGGATTTAGCCCCAGGCCCAGAGGACGAGGCCAGGGACCTACATGGAAGCCGCAGCAGCAGTAGTTCCTACTTACTGAGCAATCACGGTGGCCTAGGCCCTGTGCCTGCCGCTGTCCGTGTGCTGACGCAGGCACCATAGGCACACAAAGCCGGCTCCATTTGCCGTACGGAAAAGCGCACGGAAATCTCTCGCCACTGACCTCGAGGCCCTCATGGTCAAGAGGGAAAGCAATGGAGGCCATCCATCGTCTTCGGACTCTTCTTCCTCCATCCCCGCCCCACCCTCTCGGTCCGCTGGGCAACCACGTCTTTCCCGTGGCCGTCTGCACCTTCAGGCCCGCAGGCCAGCGGCAGACGCCTCTCTCCCCGCCATCTCGGCCGAGGCCCAGTGGGCGCAATTGTCCCCGAGCTGGGGCAGATTCCAAGTGTGTCTCTCCCCCAAGTAGGGCTCTTGTTTAAGATAGGAACGTCATCATTTCCTCCAAGGACGACACGCATCAAGCAGGGGTTTTGTTTAATTCACATTTGGTGACTGGAGAAATGGCCCACAGGTGGTGAGAAGCCCTGAAGGGGACAGTAGTGTGAGGTCAGGAAAGACTGGACAGTGAAAGAGAAGCTTGAGCCAGGGCGAGACACACCCACGGGAATCCCGTGTGTGGGAAGGAAATGGGGCTGGGGGAGAGGAGGAGGGCCTGAGCCGCAGAGGGAGGAGGCGGGGGGTGCAGGCGTTAGCAGCTGGCCTCGTGGGACTGTAGGTGCTTCGGGGCAGCTCCGGGGTCCCCCTTCGTGGGCCCGGATTGTGAGGAGTGCGCATCCTAAGGACGGGATTCTCACACAAGGTACAGTCAACAACACGCATTATTATTTATAACACTTACGGGGTTCACTTACGAATAAGGAAATAGAAAAGCACATTTAATCAATAAAACCGCTTTTCTACTATGATCGATCCAGGGCAATGCTGAGAGGGATCCAGCGGTGTCGCGGAGAGAGATTCGGGAGATGCGAAGGCGGAAAGAAGGATGCAGACAGGGTCAGATCCTGGCACGGCGTCCGAGCCCGGCGCCAAGACCTCACGCCCCTCCAGCCGGACTCCGCTAAGGCTGGGGCTTGTGGCCGACAATTTCAAAAATACGTTTGTAAAATGTGGTTCCTCTCGGTTGAGAAAATCTGGTTCCCAATTTATTTTGAGCACATGGGCAAATTCAGGGAGAGGATAAAACATCTCCCACGTTGCTTAGCGAGGGCGCGTCTGACGGTGGGGTTCCTACGGGAGCCCGCATCTTTCCCCAGTCTCCTTCCAGATCTCTTCCTTTCCCTGTCTTTCTTCTCCTGATACTTCACCAACCCTCAGAGAATCTGAGAGAAGACAAATAGGTCTGCCACCCGACCATTCGTTGTCGTTGTGAATAAAATAATAAAACGGTGTTATAATATAAATAAGAAAATATAATATTCATTAAACAGAAAACATATTTTTATTAAGAATAATAAACACTAAAGAATAAGACAGTCCAGACTCGCCCACGTGTGCCTCCTGACACACTTCTCAGACTGGTCCTCACACTTGGTACCCCAGAGGAGAAAGTTTGCTTTTCCTAGAGACAAAGTTTTTTATTAACTTTGAGTGGAGGCCCCAAATACATTTTGGCTCCTCCTCTGTTCCTTTTTTGTTCTTGTGTGTAACATTTAGGGGTGTTTTTTTGTTTGTCGTCTTTTGGATCTAGCATAGAAGCTCGCGGAGGGGAGGAAGCAGTGAAGGTGCAGAAGCGGGGGCGGGGGAGCAAAACTGGAGAATGCAGGCGTCGATCCCGCTACCTCTCGCATGCTAAGCGAGCGCTCTACCACTTGAGCTAATTCCCCCTGACGCCTACGCCTTTCGGCCTGTGTTTATGACCTTGACGCGAATTCCACTCGGCGCCACCTTCCGGTTTCCGGATGGTTCAGACCCTCATGAAACCGCACCATGGGGCGAGAGGGGCAGAAGTCCTGGGGCCCGGGAGGCGCCGAGCAGCCCTGCGCAGGGGGGACGGAGAGGAGCAAAGCGCGCGGAAGCCCCGCCCCAGCCCGCATCCCCCGCGCCGCGCCTGGGAGCTCCGGGTCCAAGGTCAGCACGCGCTCCCAGCGCTCTGCAGCGGAGGTCACAGATCCACCACCCCTCCTGCGCCCCACCGCACACGTCCGGGAATAAAACCTAGTATCTCTCCGACCACTGTTCCTTCGGGTAATTCATCTTTCATCTGTTGTCCGAGCTATTCAGGGCTTCCTCGCAGCGGGGTTGGCACCTGCCGCTACCCAATTCCTCCTGCAGCCCGGAGTGCGGTGCTGTCCTACTGAACTTTAGATCACTGAGGCTGGCACCTCTTTCTTATTTTAAATTAGTAGCTGGACTTGGGGGATTCATTTATGGTGATTTATTTTACGGTGGTCCGTACCGTGGTGCAGATTCACAAAAATATCAACATGCTGGGAGCATAATTTATATACGGTAAAATGCAGACATTTTAAGTGTGTCGTTCAGTGATTTTTGACAAATGTATACGCGCGTGTAACCATCACCACAATTAGGATATAGCACAGTTTCGCAATACCTATCAAAACAACACCAGCATTCTTCACAGAGCTGGAACAGACAATCCTCAAATTTGTATGGAACCACAAAAGACTCCGAATAGCCAAAGCAGTCCTGAAAAAGAAAACCAAAGCTGGAGGCATCACAATCCCCGACTTCAAGATGTATTACAAAGCTGTAATCATCAAGACAGTATGGCACTGGCACAAAAACAGACCCTCAGATCAATGGAACAGAACAGAGAACCCAGAAATGGACCCACAAACATATGGCCAACCGATCTTTGACAAAGCAGGAAAGAATATCCAGCGGAATAAAGACAGTCTCTTCAGCAAATGGTGCTGGAAAACTGGACAGCGACATGCAGAAAAATGAACCTGGACCACTTTCTTACACCATACACAAAAATAAACTCAAAATGGATAAAAGACCTAAATGTAAGACAGGAAGCCATCAAAATCCTCGAGGAGAAAGCAGGCAACAACCTCTTTGCCCTTGGCCGCAGCAGCTTTTTACTTGACACATCTCCAGAGTCAAGGGAAACCAAAGCAAGAATGAGCTATTGGGACCTCATCAAAATAAAAAGCCTGCACAGCGAAGGAAACAATCAGCAAAACTAAAAGGCAACCGATGGAATGGGAGAAGATATTTGCAAACGACAAATCAGATTAGTATCCAAAATCTACAGAGAACTTAGCAAACTCAACACCCAAAAAACAAATGATCCAGTGAAGAAATGGGCAGAGACCTGGAAAGACACTTTTCCAAAGAAGACATCCAGGTGGCCAACAGACACATGAAAAAAACACTTAACATCACCCATCATCAGGGAATACAAGTCAAAACTACACTGAGATACCACCGCACACCCGTCAGAATGGCTGACATTAACACCTCAGGCAACAACAGGTATTGGCGAGGATATGGAGAAAGAGGATCTCTTTTTCACTGTTGGTGGGAACGCAAACTGGTGCAGCCGCTCTGGAAAACAGTATGGAGGTTCCTCAAGAAATTAAAAATAGGACCACCCTATGACCCAGCAATTGCACCACTAGGTATATGTACGAAGGATACAGGAGTGCTGTTTCGAAGGGGCACCTGCACCCCAGTGTTTATAGCAGCACTATCAACAATACCCAAAGTATGGGAAAGAGCCCACATGTCCATCGACGGGTGAATGGATAAAGAACATATATATATATATACACACACACAATGGAGTATTACTCAGTGATCAAAAAGAATGAAACCTGATGGCTCAGTCAGTTAAGCGGTGGACTTTGGCTCAGGTCATGATCTCACGGGTTGTGAGTTCTAAGCCCTACATCGGACTCTGTGCTGACGGCTCAGAGCGTGGACCCTGCTTCAGATTCTGTGTCTCCCTCTTTCTCCGTCCCTTCCCCACTCTCACTCTGTCTCTCTCTGTCTTAAAAATAAATAAAGTTTAAAGAAAAAAATTGAAAAAGAATGAAATCTTGCCATTTGCAATGACGTGGTCAGAGCTAGAATGTATTATGCTAAGTGAAATAAGCCAATCAGAGAAAAATATCATATGATCTCAAGGATATGTGGAATTTAAGAAACAAATCAGACGAACACATTGGGGTGGGGAGAGAAGAGAGGGAAACAAACCACAAGAGACTCTCAAAATAGAAAACAAACTGAGGGCTGATGGAGGGAGGCGGGTAGGGGATGGGCTAGATGGGTGATGGTAACAGGAGGCCACCTGTGGTGAGCACTGGGTGAATCACTGAATTCTCCTGAAACCAATATTGCACTGTATGTTAATTAACTAAAATTTAAATTAAAAAACCAAATAAATAAAATTAATTATTTTCTTTATTGTTTATTTTATACTTTATTGATTTCTGCTTTTTATTATTTCCCTTCTTACTTTGGATTTAATTTACTCTTCTTTAGCTTCTCAAGGTGAAATCTTTTATTGTTGGTTTCAAACCTTTTTTCTTTTTTAATATAAGCACTTCCAGCTATAAGTTTTCTTTTATCATTTCTTTAACTGCATTCCAAAATCTTCCAAAAAGTTGTGTTCATTTTGTGTTTGAATTAACATTCAATTCCTAGTGTTTTCTACTTTGCCTCGACCTTTCTCCTTTGGCCAGTGGATTCTTTAGGAGTATGTGGTTTAATTCCAGACATGCGGGGACGCTCCAGATTCCTATTTGTTATCCTCATGCGATCTCGTGGAGGTTATGCTGTCTGTACTATCGAGCATTTTACACCATTAAGGCGGCACATGCACCGTCTCTCTGATTTTCTTGCTTAGTCCCGTCTCAGCGAGATCACCTGCCTCCTTTATGGGCAATACACCGTAACAGCTGCTTCACTCCTCTGAGTCTGCAAGATTCCCCCCTTCAGTTTCTTCTTCATAGGACACAACTCCAGGGTGTCCTTTCCGTGCAAAGCTAGTTATGACACTCGCTTCTTACGAGCGTTGAATGACTGCCCACTGTTCTCACCATATAGTATTCTTTTGCCTTTATTATCTCAACGCTGAATACGTATCCAGCACCATTTTCCTACCAGAATTCACACGTAGCTATCTCTAGCCCTTCAGAACACGGGAAAATCCGCGGCTGAACTGACTCCAGGCCTTGGCATTATTTCCGTGAGCCCGACACAGCCCCCCCACCCAGGCCCTCCCCTTCCCTGTCCCTGCGCACTCTCCTTCGCCCCTCCGTGCCGTCAGTGACGGGATGGGTTGTACTCAGGAGTCTGGGTGCTCAGCCGGTAGCTACCCTGTCTCACAGTTGTGGCTTGCCCGAGTATCTTCCCCATCAGGTTAAGTTCGAGAGGGCAGGAACTCACTCTCTCGTTCTGATCTGCATACATGACATTCCTGGTCGTTGATTCCCATCTATGCGGGATGGGACCCTCGTTAGCAAGTAGCGCCTCCCATTCGGCGCATTGTCTTGACTCTTCTGTCCTGTGAGGCACAACAGTTCTGACTCAATGAAGTCCAACTTACTCGTTTTTGTTTCTCTCTTGCGTTTGCGGTGTACACTCTGAGCACACCGGACCGAGCCCAAGTAAATCCTTCAGAATAGAAACGCTTGTCTCAGGGAAAAGATGAAACAATACAAAATAAAACTGCAAATACAACACTACTGCATCTTCTTCCATTTCTTCTGTTTTCTTGCGTCACGCCACCAACACGAGCAGGAACCTCCACCTCACTCCTCCTTCCTTTGGTGTCTGTGCTAACAGGTCTCGGTCGGGCCCTAATCTCCTTTGATTCCAACACGCAGAGCCGATGAGCTCAGCTCCAGGTATTTGCAGTTGGAAGATATTTTATTTTGTATTTTTATTTATTTAATTTGTTTCTGAGAGAGAGAGAGCGCGCGTGAGTGAGCAAGGGACAGAGAGGAGAGAGAGAGGGAGTGAGTGCGGAATCTGAAGAGGAGCTTGAAAGTAGCCGCTGTTTTCGAGATATTTAGATAGTTGAATGTCATAATCATTTAGAGGTAATCAGCCCCGGGGTATCCATTTATGTTAATTGTCTCACAACGGTGGAGTGGGAAAGCCTATTCGTTTATAGATGTGCGAGGCAGCGATCAGAATCAACATCTTCTAGACCCCCCCCCCCCCCCCGGCCTTCCAAAAGCAAGTCGATCCCAGGAAACTGGGCTTGTTGGATTAGCTCGGCAAGGAAGCGCCCCAGCTGGTTCCAGGAGTGCCCCAACGCGGGGTCAGAGGAGATTTAAAGGGTTTGGGACGGAGTTACTAGCCCTGAGCTGTAGGGGGGAAGTGGGTAAGCGCCTTCTCCGCCAGGACCGGGCAGGCTTTTTTTTTTTCTTCAGGTAACTTTTTTTTTTTTAATATAACGTATTGCCGATCGGCTAACATACAGCGTGGAAGGTGCGCTCCTGGTTTGGGGTAGATTCCCGCGGCTCACGCTCGCACACCACACCCCGCGCGCGCCCCGGCAGGTGCCCTCCTGCCCGCGCCTCGCCCACTCTCCCCCGCCCCGGCGCCCTCGGACTGCTCTCTACAGCCACGAGCGCGGCTTTGAAAAGCAGATGAGTCTCTGGTTCAATCCGCAGGGCTGCGTCGGGAGAGGACCGCGCCGCGCGGGAACTCCCCCGGCTGCCTTCGGTCCGGTCCCGGGCGGCGGGCCTGAACGAACCGGAGCGCGGACGGGGGGAGCCCGGCCCGCGGCGCTGGGCTGGGGGCGGAGGCCGCCTGCGCACCGAGCCCCCAGTCGTGCGGACCCTCCCGGTGAAGATCCGCCTAGAATCTCCGAAGGGGCCTCAGGGCTCCAGCAGGGAGCCCGGGGCTCAGCAGGTCGCGCGGGCGCCTCGGGCCGGGGGCTGGAGCGCCGCGGGGTCGGCGCCTGTGGCCTCGCAGCGGCCGCGGCCCCGGGGGACGCGCAGGGAGGTCGCCCCGCCCGGCCGCGGAGGGGTCGGCCCTGCGGGCAGAGCGGGGCGGGGGGGAGCGGTGCGGGCGGCGGAGCAGGGGCGGCGGAGCAGGGGCGTCGGGGCGCGGGGCCGTCTGCACCCCGCTCGGGCGGAGGGCAAGGCTGCAGCTCTGGCGGCGTCCCCCCCCCAGCCGTGCCCGCCGCCCCAGGCTCTCCCCCGTCTCCCCCCTGCCGGCCTAGGGCTCGGGGGGGCGCGGCAGGGTCTCTCTCACCGCCTCCCTACCGACCTGAGAGCGGGGCGGCCTCTGACTCTCCGGGAAATTCCACAGGCGCCCGGGCTGGAGGTGCCCTTCTCTCCCTCCCTCCCTCCCTCCCTTCTTTCCTCCTCCTCTCTCTTCCCTCCGTCTTTCCCTCCCTCCTTCCCTCTCTCTCTAACTTTCTCCCTGTCTCTCCCTCCCTCCTCCCCTCCCTTCTTCCTTCCTTCCCTTTTCCCTCCCTCCCTCCCTCCTCTCTCAGAACTGTTAGCACTATTTCTGTTGGAGTGTGGTTGACACACAAAGTTCTAGTAGTCTCAGGAGCACAGCGCCTTGGTTCAAGCGCTCTGTCCCCCCCCCCCCCCACCCGTGCCGTCACAATCAGCGCAGTCACCGTACAGCGTCCTTACAGGATAACCCGCTCTATTCCCCGGCCTGGCTTTTCATCTCCCAGAGTGTTTATTTTATAACTGGAAGTTTGTGCCTCTTAATCCCCTTTCAGGCATTTCGGCACCCCCCCCACTCCTCCCCCGCCTCCCCGAACCCCTTGTTTATCCTGCATTTAGGAGTCTGCTCCTATCCGGGTGTTTTGTTTGCCCCTTTGTTTTCTTAGGTTCCACTTATACGTGAAGTCCTATGGTATTTGTCTTCTCTTTCTTCACTTGACATAAGCCCTCAACGTCCATACAGGTTGACAAGAACGGCAGGTCTGGGTGCAGCGCTGAGTGATGCTCCATGTTCCACACAGTACCCGCATCTCCCTCCCCACCCGCGTGGCTAGACGCTCCCCCGCTCCGGGCCGTGGCAAAGGGCTGCAGTCAACACAGGGGCGCGGCCGGCTTCTCAGACAGTGGTCGCCCTTTCCCCGGGTAACTACCCAGGAGTGGAATTACCCGATCGTTTGGTGTTTCTGTTCTTAATCTTCTAGAAGACCGACCCGCGCCTTGCCCAGCGGCTGGGTGTGCCTCCTCACCCCCAGCAGCAAGTCGCCCTTTCCTCACGTCCTGGCCCACGCATCTTGTTTGTGTTTTTCCGATCGCTCGAACATATTTCTTCCAATCTTTTTTTCAGGTTCCGAGAGGTTTGACCCACAGGGGTGGGGGTGGGGGATGACCCCTGGGGCTGGTGACAAAGTTCAAAGCTTGGAGGCCCGGAGAGGGAAGGGCTTTTCTCGTGTGTGTTCTTTCCTGGGGGAAACTCAGGATAAGCACAGGCGGCAAAATGGTGGTCTCTGGGGATTCTGGGACAGTCGCGGGATTCTGTCACACCGCACACTCATCCCACCCGCCCGGTTTGTGGTGAGTTTACCCCCACCCCCATCGGTGCCCCTGAGGAGCAGAGCTAGCTGCTCGCCAGGCTCCAGGGGCCCAGCGCTCCGGCCGACCTCGCCCGCCCGCGCGGGTTGATCTCTGCTGTCTTTCTCAGCCCCGTTTGGGGTGTTGGCCTTCAGACCAGACAAAGCCACTAAGAGGGGATGTGTTTCCTCAAGGCGTTTCCTCCGAGCTTTCCTCCCTGTTTTCTTTCCGCCTCTACCCAAGGCTAGGCCCACAGTCCATCCAGGAAGAGGGAGGAGAGAGGGAGAGGAGGGAGAGAGGGATGGGAGGGAGAGGAGGGAGAGCGGGAGGAAGGGGAGAGGGAGGACAGGAGGGACACGACGGAGGGAGGGAGGGGGGAGAGGAGGGAGAGAGAGATGGGAGGGGAGAGGAGAAGTGGAGAGGGGTAGAGGAGAGAGGGAGGAGAGAGGACGGAGGGGAGGGAGAGAGGGAGGGAAGAGGAGAAGGGGAGAGGAGGGAGAGGAGTGAGGGAGGGGAGAGGAGGGAGGGGAGGGAGAGGCGGGGCGGGCCGCACTGCCCCGCGGGGAGCATTAGGCCAAGCGGAGCCAGAACGCGGGCAGCAACCCGTGCGCAGGACGCGAACTCGGTGCGCGCGCAGAACACGAACGCGGTGCGCGCACACGAACGGTGCGCGCGCACAGGGCCGGTGGAAAGACTTCAGCAAGAGGGGGCGGAAAGACGGGCCAGCCTGTGGGAGGTGAACTGCGGCTGCGTGAGGGTCAAGTCCAACGGCCTCGCGAAGACTCGGGACCCCGGCAGCACGGTCCAGGCCCGAGGCCCCGCACCCGTCGTGGCAGCGAGGCGCCCGGTGGAGACGCCGTCACTTCTTCGGGGACTCGGGGCAGGGCCGCCGTGCTCGGCCCCGCGTCCTGCCGGGGCCGCGGGCTGCTCGGCGCGCCCCGTTACCGGCGTCCCAGGCGCTTCCAGAACGCGATCCCAGGGCAGGCCCGCTCCGGAAGCGGCTCGTCCTCGGATCGCGCGCGGAGCTCCCCGCGTCCCGCGCCCCGGCCTGCAGGACCCCCGCGCCGAGTCCTTCTGTGCCCCGGGGTGCGTGCGCTTCGCTCGTTCCGGGGACGAGAATGCGGCACGCAGCCTGCCGCGGGACGTGTTCATCTAACGTGACCCTCGCGAAGAGACGCGTGGGCGCGCTTTCCCGAATTGGGGAGAAAGGGGGCTGAGCTAAAACCGGCCCCCGGTAGGAAACGGGCGGAGAACACAGTGGGCGTTCGTGCGGAGCCCCCGGAGCCCCGTAAGACTCGCCAGGGCGAACGTGAAGGGTGCCGAGGTTGCCTTTCACGTGAGGCGGTCAACGAGACACCCCAGCCGGTGACATCTGAACTTGCCTCGTGCAGCACTGTATTGGAATCGAAGTTTCGGGCTTGGAATGAACCGGGGATCGCAACTTCTTCCAAACCCCAAGATGAATCTGAGAAAGAAACCTCCTCGAACGTGATTGGAAATTCATCTTTAAAATCTAGCCAAGAGTAGGAGACTTGCCCCCAGGCCTGGCCGGTTAGCTCAGTTGGTTAGAGCGTGGTGCTAATAACGCCAAGGTCGCGGGTTCGATCCCCGTACGGGCCAAGTGTAAGCTTTTTGTCCCTTCTCTCAAAAACCGGTGAGAAGATAAAGTGAATTAATGTGTATGTTCGTTAATGTTAACAGGGGGTAGGTTGGTCGACTGTGGTTTTGTGCTTCCGAATTCTTGTCTGGGAGCATCGATGGGGAAAGGAACTGAAAAGATCTGAGGCCCTAGAAAGGAACTGAATTCAGGGCCCATGTGGGAAGCAGGAACACTGGCTTCTCATCTTTTTCCATTTCCCAAGATGTCCAAAGATTCCCCAACCATGACCGGGTCCTCGGTGAATTTCTCTCTTCTGTATCTGCTGACTTGGCCCGGGCTGTCCGTGGCCTGACCAGGTGAGTAAAGCCTTTCAGAGCAACTCGGGCGGTAGCCTCTGCCCCCAACTCCATTCCTATTTCCTCTCTTTTCTCGCACTTGACTCCACGGGCCCGGGACTTAAGGACGTGTCTCCTACAGAGTGCCCAAACATTCTGTGTCTCTGCTTGTCCAGCTACTTGTTAGACCCAAAGCTGTCTTCTAGGAGGCATACGGCCCCTGCTGCCTCGCCCAGTTTTCTCCCAGAACTCCCCGAGATGCAGGAAAACATCGATTTTGTGACATTTAGCAAGTCATGAGTGTCTGGTGCTCAGGCGTCTCCCCCATTAGCTTGTGAGAGCCTCAGGGCAGGACGCTTACTGCCTGGTGCTAAGGACTTTGAAAAGTCCGCATTAATGACTGAAGAATGAAAGAAATGTGTGCAGGCAGGAGAGAGTGCGCACCCGGGGCGGGGCGTCAAATGGGCCTGACAGGCCTGGGCGACCCATGCTGCCTCAACGCAGGGCCTGGGAGTCGAGCGAGGGGGTAGGCGACACAGCCATTGGTCATTTCCCTGAATGCGTCCCCGAGGCTCGCTCAGAATGGCTGTGTGTCCCGGGACCAAGGTGGAGGTCCCAGGATCAGGACAGAGTGTGTCCAATACATCCAAAGTCAGGGAAAGTCTAGAAGGTTGAACTGGGCGGAGGCCGGGAGGTGGGAGAGGGGAATCTGACCCCTTTGGACCCCAAGAGGGGGAAGGATAAATGCGGACAAGAAACGAGCCCGTTCGGTTTCACCACTAGCAGCCTCCCTGATATTTACCGACAAATATCTCTAAAATATCAGTTTCATTAATATTACTCTTCCCCACTCTGACCATTCTTGACTTCTTAGTTTTGATACCATCTTGCTTTCCTCTCAACTCTTTGGCCCTCTGTCTGCCGGAGCAGGCAGTTAGTTAGGCTCTGAGAGGATGCCTGGAGGCCAGCACGGAGGAGGCCCCCCCCCCCAGCTGTGGGGAGGGTCAGAGGGCTGTCCAGGCTGCACTCCCCGTAGAAGCCCCATCACACCAGATCGGCCCCAGGTGGCGGCGCCAGGACGGGAAGCCCTGAGCCCTGAGGAGGAAAAAGTGGGAAACCAGCCCTGCTTCCCGTGCCCAGTAATGAACCTTCTGTCCCCTAGTTAGCAACTGTCGTGAAAGCTGGAAACCCCACCCCCCCAGCGCCTGCAGCGCTCTCTCTGTCTGTCTCTCACCCCCTCTCCTATCTCCAGAGTGTACTTTTCTGTGATGAACTCTCCTGCTTGTGGGGCTTGTCCCATGTGCTGCATGTCTGTCCTTGAAGTCCTTCGAGACGAGACCGGGAACCTGCAGCAACTCCTGCGGGTCTGACGGGGTCTCCCCAGTTTAGTGGGGGAACTTATCTATATCGCGATTTTGCTCCGTAAGGTCGATTAGATCGCGATGGTGTCCGGTTCTTCACTACGTCTGTTGACTTACCTACTAGACCCTCCGGTTCATGAGAGGAGTGCTGACGTCTGCGACTACAATTGTGGATTTTTCTACTTTTCTTTTCTGATTTATTAGCTTTTGTTTATGAGTTTTGAAGCTCTGTGGCCAGGGGCGTGCACATTTAGGGTGCGCAGTTACTCCTTTGGGGAGCTGACGTCTTATAATTGTGTAACATTTCTCTTTATACCTGGAAACTTTCTTTGCTTTGAAACCTACCAATACTAATATATCCACTTCAGCTTTTTTGGATTAATGCTTGCTTGGAAAATTGATACCTTTTCTCTTTCTTTGCTTTCAGTCTCGTATATGACTTTTAGTCTTGCATGTAACTTCTTTTTTCTGCCAGCAGTGGATTCTCTGTTTTACCTTTAAGCGAGAATGGGTTTCTTTCCCCTTTATGTCCAAAGGATAGTCTTGCTCTACTGAGCCTTCTGGGGTTAGCAGGTGTTTCTTTCAAGCCTTTAATAGATGTCCTGTCATTTCCTTCTGGTCCTCATGGTTTCCGATGAGAAATGCATCATCATTCAGATTATAGTTTCCCATTGGCTTTTGTCTTGATGCTCTCAGGATTTCCCCCCTTTTGTTTCCAGAAGTTTCCAGAAGGTCGGTTGTGACATGTCTGGGTGTGGGTATTTTGCCTTGTGTTCAAGTTCGAAGTACCAGCCAGCCCTCTATGCGCTGTGGTGTCAAGGTCCATTCCATTTTCAAAGCCTTCACGATACTATCTGGAGGTCTCTGGACTGTGTGCACCCCGGTGGCCAGCGCGTACCGGGCAGCGGGCCACCGCTCAGTGCGGTTCTCAAAGGCTACGCTGTGTGGTTTAGGGTCGGAGCCGCTTGTCCACGGCCCGCCAGGTGCATTCGGGAGTTCAGAAGCGACTTGACGTGTTTGCTTTCTGGCTGTCTTCCCCCATCTTTTCTGGTTACTTGGGGTCCACCATCTCAGTCCCCTGAGAAGAAAGTTGGACCCTTCCTTACTTACTTTTTCAGGGCCAAGCGGCAGGAGAAATGGAGAAAAAGAGCCACTGGGTGTGTCCCTGGGGATCACAGCTCCTCTGAAGAAACAGAACAAATCATAAATTGATAGTAGATCTCCCTACCCAGAGCAGGTGCAGCCAGAGAAGTACGGTCTTGAACTTGCCCAGAGACAAGGTACGGAAGAAGCACCCAGAGTACTGCGTTCCAAGTGTCTAATATTTTCTCAGGGAGGTCAGTGGTTGGAAGGGGTGGAGCTGTGAGCTGCAGCATTGGGTCCGAACAGTAAAATCTGGAGAATGTGGGCATCGATCCCACCACCTCTCGCATGCTAAGCGAGCGCTCTACCACCTGAGCTAATTCCCCGCCCCGCCTGCTCCCTTCTCCGGCGTTCACTCCTCCGGGGTGGCCCCCGGTACAGGAAATGTCAGGGCCCTTAGCATGAAATCAGGAATCACTAAGGGGCATCTTCTCCGAGATGACCCGGGGCCAGAGAGCGACGGGTACCTTTTCCTCTGCCGGGGAAAGGAGGGGAAAGGAGCTGCAGGACAACTCGGGAGTCCCCCAAGTTGCACGTTTCAGATTCCCCAGGGACTAGAAGGAGACACGTCTCAGGGAAACGACTCCTCCAGAACACGCCCGCTAAGACGGCCCCGCTGTCTCAGGATGGGTATGTGTCATGAAGACAAAAACAAAAACACAACGAGAGGGAGACTATCACTGGGGTCCCTTCAGGTGCGGCTGCCCACGATAGGAGCCGGTGATTTCTCCCAGAAGGCAAAAGGAACCGACTGTTTCCGCCCGGTTTCGAACCGGGGACCTCTCGCGTGTTAGGCGAGCGTGATAACCACTACACTACGGAAACTCATGCCCTGAGGGCTTCCCGAGATTGGTGTTCGAGTCTTACTAAGGCAGGCCATGTGGCCGTTACATCCCCACGCGGAGTAAAGAGCGGGAAAAATACAAAATAATCCAAAACAAAAAAACCCAAACAGGCGGAGCTACAGGAAATTAGGGAGAAATCATATCAGAGTGAAGAAATGGAAGGACACTGAGGAGTGCTGAGGAGGGGGAACACGGGGTAGAAGGGGCAGGCATGTACGCAGGAATTCCTGTGTTAAGAAATACACCTGATCAGCTAGAGTGGCGTGTGTGTGTGTGTGTGTGTGTGTGTGTGTGTGTGTGTGAGTGAGAGAGAAAGAGACCTGGAGGGAAGCAGGGATCCGGAAGCCTGCACACACATGTTGCGGAGAGGGTTGTGGAGCTCAAGAACCTTGGAAAAAATTCCACGCAGGTGATTTACATCATCCAAGTATCATCTCAGGAGAGGTTTTCAATTCGGAACGCGAACGAGGTTGGCGATGGGGAACCTAGAGTTGAAGGGGCCGGAAAGCCGCTCGGGAGATGTTACAGGCCTGGGCTTGTCCCGTTACTCCCCCCCCCCCCAACCCCGGGGTTCTGAGCAGCAGGGGTCTGTATCCTCCGGGCCGGGTGCGCTGCCGACAGGGCATCCGTCCTCCGTCCGCATCCTAGAGCGGGGAAGGGACAGATGAGTGAGAAGAAAGAGAAGGTTCTGAAGAGGTTGGGTAGGACGGATTTGGATTTACAGCGTCGGTCAAGACCCTGGGGCTACAGAGCGGAGGGAGAAGGAGGGGGCGCCGGCGCTTAGAAGCCTTGAGCCCAGGTGGCAGACACAGAAGAGCTTTTGAATTAGTGTCTGGTGGATGGAAGGACAGATCCTCTCACGTACAAGTGGCTGTCACACGAATAAGAGAATGAACCGGCCCCGGGCAGGTGGGTCAGACTGTCCTCAAGGGAGAACTACCCGGAGATCCTCCTTCTATTTTTCCTCCATGCTTTTCTCGAAAACCCCCCGAGTTTCACACTCTTCTATTTCTCCCTGACAGTCTGGGCCTTTGGTTCCCTCGAGACACACGCTACGCAGACACCACAGACCCACAAATTCTTTGACACCCGCTCTCTCTAGGCGCCCCTCACCAGCCTTCTTGGCTTCCCCAGGCTGAGCGACCCCACCAATCCCAACCACAAAGTCATGGGGAGGCCTCGTTCCCACCGGGATCTCTCTGTCCAGAGCACGGGGGTAGGAGGTCCACCTGGTCGCTAGCCTAAAGCTGGGAGGCTCGAGTGAGAAATGCCGGGCTCAGCCCAGGGTGGACGACAGCCGGAGCTTTCTTTCGGGTTTTCCTTCTTTGTCTACAGCCCAGCGACAGAGAGTGTGGGCCAAAGACTACGCCTGAGCTGCCTGGTGGGTCAAATAAGAAAAGAACCGGAAATGCATACATTGCCATTTTAAAACAGGGCTGCTACTTCCTGGGACAGAGTTCAGGGGAGAAGCTTAGGGACCGCGGGTGCCCAGTAAGAGGGGACGAAGGAGCAGAGCTGGAGGAAGCAGGAGTCCTTTCCCTCCTCCCACTGCGAAGAAGGGCATTCTGCCACCTGACCCAGTTCCCACGCTCCAAGTGGCTTTTTGATCTGCGAGCCTTCTAGACACTGGCCCCAACCAGCTGTGCGGGTCTCACCGGGCACCGCAGGGCTCTGTCACTCCCATCGAAGAGGACCCGACCAACACAGAGCGTCTCAAATATGACTTGGGCAAAAGCACGGTGAAAAACTGCGGTTTCTGTCAGGGAGCGTGGGGGCAAGGGGCACCTACGATGTGTCACCATGAGAACGATCTGTCTCTGAAACGATCTCGCTGTCTTGAATGCCAGCCCCAAGGCAAACGAAAGATCCCAGCCGGTGGGGAGCCCCGCTGAAATGAGAGGGCTCTGCCGGAAGTTGAGTATCTCACCATGAACGCAGGGGTGTGGTTGTCGCCTGATTTGGAAATCGGGCCCCCTGGGAGGAGAGTGTGGGGCAGCCTCTGGGCCTCCTGTCTGCACCCTCGTTCCCTCCCAGCAGGGCCCCAGTCACTGGGAAGGGCTTGGTCCCTCTCCCTAACTCCCAGAGAAAGACGGGACAGGCACAGGGAGACACCAGGACCCTGGGACACGGATTAGTAGGGGAAGGAGGCGGAGGAAGACTTTTTAAGAGAACGTGGCTTTTCCTCCGCATTTAATTTTAAAGAATTTAATGGCCAGGAAAGATCAGCACCGACGCTGCGGGGGGTCAGGACCCCTTCTCGTCGGAAAATTCGGAGATTCCGAGTCAGAAATCGTGGGGGAAGGCTCTCCTCCGCCGGGAAGGAGCCCGCGTGGTCCTCCCTCCTCTCCTGCGGGAGCCCCTCGGGGAGCCCGCGGGGCCCGGCTCCCCTGCACCGGGGACCCTGGGTCGGATTCGCGGCCTGGCCGGCCTGCCGGACAGCTCCGTGTGTCCCGAGGCCGCCACCCGCTCCTGCGTGTCCCGGAGACCAGTCCGTCCCGCGAGGCCCACGGGCTCTTCCTCCCCGGGGCCACGTGGAGACTCGGCAGGCTGCTCGGTCCGGGGGGGGGGGGAGGGATGCGAACCCAGTGCGCCGAGGGCTAAAGGCCAGGCGAGGGACCGGGTCAGGGAGACCTGGGGCACAGGGTCTGGACGAGCGGGAAGGAAGGAGAGACTGAATCTTCAAGGCGGTAACTCTTCGGACTCTTTCCCGGAAAAGCTGAACGAGCCACCTCCACGCTGCCGACCCTTCCGCTGCCCGCCGACCCCCCACCGCAAACACCGTCACTGGGTTTCTTCCGTTTTCCTATTTGCTTCTTGTCCGTTCCTCGTACGCCCCCACTGGGAGGCAGCTCCGGGTGGGAGGGAGTTTTTGCGCCGTTTCCGCCCCCAGAACTGCCGGCTAATCAGCAGATGAGCTCTGGACTGAACGGCCGAAAGATTCAAACGGATTTGCCACCTCTTTCGCGCCTTCGCTGCGCCCGGGCGCCCTTCAGAGCGGGGAGTTGGAAGAGAATTTCCCCTGCTTCTTCGTGAGACAGAGGAGAAGACCAGAAACGCAGTGTAGCTCGTAGCCTGCGGCACAGTCTGAGTTTCTCCGGCGTTAACTTTCCTGAAACTACTGGAAGTCCAACGAACTAGGAAACTGATTTTGCCATCCTCAGCAAATAGGGAGTTGGTCTTGAAGTCCTTATCAGGAACCACCTGATAATTTTACTTTGTGTTCGCTCTCTCTCTCTTTTTTTTTTTAACCAAAGTAATCTCATTTCTGGGTGAAGGTGGGGGAAAAAAACCCAAAAACTCAGCCTGCCCTCTCTGAGGCTCGAACTCAGGACCTTCAGATTATGAGACTGACGCGCTGCCTACTGCGCTAAGAGGGCAACTCAGGCGGGACTGGTCACATTTAAAGTAAAATATCAAATGTTACTTCCCAAGCAGCACTGGCTACGGGTTTCCAGCTTTCAAGAAAGACAATCAATGCTACTTGAAAATCACTCCATAGAAGCCAATGCTGCACCCAAAGGGTTTCGTGCCCGGGGTCAGTGAGGTCCAGGTGTTTCCGGGAATCCACCCAAGGGCAGGTCCATCTGGGCTGCAGGACTGGGGGCAGTAATGCCTGCCTGCGCCCGGGCTCCAATGATGTGGGTGTTCCTGCCCTCGGAGGTCTCAGGTGATCTTACGCCGTCCAAGGTCTCCTTTGTTGGAAATAAACATAGCAGGTGCTTACTTAACGTCGGCTCCCCGACCGGAGGACTCAATGAACGAATGAAGGAGTGAATCAATAATCTTCACAACTGTCTGCCGCCCGCACTTCTCTGTCTAACGCTACATCCAGGGACTCGATAGTTACCGAACGTTGTTCTCATGCAATTCTTTTGCGCTGTCCGTTCTTTTCCATTAATTTAGTACTCATTCGCTGGGGAGCTGCTCTTTGCTAGGCATGGTACTCCGCTGAGGAGCTCCGGAAGGAAGCTGGTGCCCCCGGACCACAAGAGTCGGGAAGATAAATATGGACAGGAAATTATCCACTCCCAGTTTCACCACTGTGTCTCCGTGCAGATAAATAACTCACCCGAAAATATCAATTTTAATAACATCGCTCTTCTGCACACTGACCATTCTTGATTTTCTGGTTTTCATATGATCTTGCTTTTCTCTCAATCTTTGCTTCTTCTTTCTTACTGACCGACATTGTAACTTTGCTCTGTAAGGTCAATCGGTGGATGGTGGTGTTCAGTTCTTCAATACATCTGCTGATCTCTTATGTACTAGATGTATCGATTGGTAGAGACAACTGTTAACATCGCAACCAGAATTGTGGAGTTTTTGTTTTAATTTTTTTTTTAGGTTTATTAACTTTTGTCTGAGTTTTGGAGATCTGTGGCCAGATGCATGCGCATTTAAAACAGTCCCATCGCTTGGGCGAATAGACACCAAATAATGATATAACATCTCTCTTTATGTGGGGAAAATTTCTTTGCTTTGAAATCTACTTTGTCTGGTATAAACATGTCCAATTCACTTTTTTTTCCCTTAGTGGTTTAATTCCGCCCTCCCCCCCCGCTTTTACTCTACCAAAGCCATTATATTTAAGATGAGTTTCTTATACTCAGCACATATTTGGGCCGTGGTTTATTTTTTATACATTCTGACCATCTCTACTATGTAACTGCTATGTTGTGACCAGTTACAGTTACTGTTATGGATATGTTGGTATAGATCTATTATTTTTACTTTGCTTATGGTTTGTTCATTCTGTTTTTCATTCTCCTTTTTGTGTCTTCTTATGTCCTTTTGGCTTTTAAAAACATAATATTAATTTATCGTGTGTGTGTGTTTTTTTACTATACATATTTGTATAGTTATTTAGCCATTAGCGTAGGTTACTAATAGCAATTGGCATTTGTATTACGATATACATGCCTAACATTTTACAGTCTATTTTAGAATCCATGCTATACCATTCAAGTGGAATGTAGAAACCTTACCACTTTTTAGATCCCCTTACTCTAACTTCTTTGTGTTGTGTATATAGTATATTTAGGTGAAATGAAAGTCAGTGTTATAATTTTGGCTTTCAGTTATCAAGAGCTTACTTAAAAAATTTTTTAAAAAAGGACTTCAGAGATATCTGTCATACTTACTTGGGGATCCCCTTTTCTGCTAAGAAGTCGTTTCTTCACCCATTTTTTAGTAACTTGTGCCTAATGCGGGGCTTGGACTCAGGGCCACTGAGATCGAGTCAGATGCTCTACCGACTGAGCCACCCCGGAGCCCCTTCCTTTGCTGCTGATGCTCCAAATTCCCTGTCAATTCTCTTCAGTCCAAAAAATGTTTTAAAAAGCTGTTCTGCTACCAGTGAATTTTCTCAGTCCTCTTTCAAGTGAGAAATGTGTTTATTCCACCGTCTGAAGGATATTTTTGTTACAGATAAAATTTCAGACTGACGATTATTTTCTTTGAGAATTTAAAAACACCCTTCCCTGTCTTTCCAGCCTCTATGGTTTCTGACAAGAATCCCACAAACACGCGGACTGTAGTTTCATTTTCCACTGGCAGCTTTCACGTGTTTTTCTTTTCTTTAGCTTTTGGCGGTTTGGCCGTGAGGCGCTCGGATGCGGTTTTCTTCGGGTTTATCCCTCTTAGGTTTCCTGGACGTCCTGAATCTGGTTTGTGTGTTTTGCACGTTCCGGAACTGGGTTGAATTTAGGGCCAGGCTGCAGGGGACACAGGTAGAAAAACACGAATTGGCTGTGCCTCGCCCTTCGGGCTCACAGAATGTACACTCTCGCAGTCTGTGTGCTCTGTGCCTCGCCCTTCGGGCTCACAGAATGTGCACTCTCGCAGTCTGTGTGCTCTGTGCCTCGCCCTTCGGACTCACAGAATGTGCACTCTCGCAGTCTGTGTGCTCGGGGTTTGCAGAGCCCCCACCAGCTCCGACTCGTCCATTACTAAATGGCAAGACTCAAAGAGGTGGCCTGAAGAGCCGAGGCGAGACAAAAGTGGAGAATGTGGGCATCGATCCCACCACCTCTCGCATGCTAAGCGAGCGCTCTACCACCTGAGCTAATTCCCCAAGCACAACCTCCCAATTTTTCTTTCTGAAGGAGATGCGCAGTCTCGATTATTCCCGGTTCCTGAGGGCCGAGAGCACCCAGCGGGTCAAGTTCACGGACGCGGAACGTGGATTCAGCTGAACGCGCATCTTCTGGAGACCCGCCATGCCCCGGGCGCGCGGTCACCGGTCCCTCCGAGGGTGGGGGGGGGGGGGAGGTGAAAGGGGACAGAGTCGCCAAAAGATCTGGTGGCGCCAAAGTTACAGAAGCGCGCCCTTTCCGGCCGGGAGGGAGTACCCCAGGCAGCCACGACGGTCTCCGGAGGGGGCGGCGGGACGGCCCGGGAGGCAAAAAAGACGCGCGCTGTTCCCGCCCGGTCTCGAACCGGGGACCTCTCGCGTGTGAGGCGAGCGTGATGACCGCTACACCACGGAAACCCCGCGCGGGGGCCCCTTTCCTCCTCTCCGGAATGCGCCTTCGCCCGCGTACACTTGCGCCGCCTGGCGGTCACAGTCCGTACTGCAGGCGAACAGCAAGACCCCCCGAATGCGCCCCACGGAAAGGCCGAGAAGCACGACCGCAGCCGAGTGCCGGCACCAAACTGCTCCCGGGGGGATGCGGAACCGGGGGGCGGGGCGCAGGCGCGGCCGTAGGAACTCCCTGGGGGCGGGGCGAGGCCTGTTCAATTACTGGGGCGAACAGTGCAGGGCCTCGGGGACCCCGCAGCCGCACGACGCCCCAGAAGGGGAGGGGACGGGACGCGAGCCCGCCGCCTCTCCCCTCCCGCGCGGTCCTCCCTCTGCAGGCGGCGGCGACCTCCACGCCCAGGGCAACCGCGGGTTTTCTCACCTGCGCGGCAAGTTCAAAGTCGAAGTAGTCACAGACCTTGCAGTTCTGTTCTTTCTTTCCAGGCGCAGGCGGGCCGGGCCGCGAAGGGCGGAGGCCGGCGGGAGAGGGCGAAGCGGAAGAAGCCCGACGGGCCGGGAGTCCGGGGGAGGTGGGGGGGGGAAGGAGAAGGTGGTCCCAGGCGGGCTGGGAGGGGCGTCTGCGTCCGGAGTCTGCGCGGACGGCCACTCCCGGTTCTCCGGCCCGAGGAGGCGGATTTCGGGAAGGGCTGTCGCTCACCACGACTGAGATTTGTGTGGCGGTTTGGCCCGGGGAGCGAAGGAGAAGGATGACCCCGGAGAGGTCACCTGGGGGTGAGAGCATGTGGACCCGAGGCCTCGGCAGGGGGCGGCACTGAGATCACCGCGAATCAGAGAGGGAAGCGAAGGTTCTGACACAGAGTTCTTAGAGCAGATGCCCACAGGCGGGAACAGAGGGTGCGTGGCGGCGGACAGATAAAGGTGGGCATCGCCAGCCGCCTGGGCCTCACCACCACGGTCGCGTTTCCACTTGTTAATGACCCCCAGGGCAAATTCCCGGGGCTCGCCTCCTAAATCACAGACAGAACCAATGAGAACCTTTTCCAAGGCCGCATCTGGGTCCCAAGACAGCTGTTTCTCCAAGGACCGAGTCGGGGGCAGATTGACCCTGGCACACAATAAATGCCCAGCAGAAAATGCTGTGAGGTAGTTCCTTCCCCACCAGTTGTCAGATCCAGTGAGAGGTCCAGCCAGGGCGCAGGGCAGGAAGGTCCTGACTCCTAGCGGCCCACCAGCGGGAGGTCCTGACTCCTAGCGGCCCACCAGGGGGCCAGCCCCTGCATCGCATCCCAGGCTGACAGTTTTTCCTCTTCTTCACCTTGAGTCTAAGCCCTAGACACACCAAGAGCCCAACGCGAGATTCTGGCAACAAGGGCTCTGGGAAACAGTGGGTCTTCAGAAAGGCGCGACGGCCTTGGGATCTTCAGTCTGGGGAACTGAGGAAAAGAAAAATATCACATTTGGCTGCGCTGTGGGGCCGGTGGCAGCTCCCGTGTGTCCGCTCTGTCTTCCTGCTGCCCAGAGAGGCCCCCGCCCTTGCTGTCAGCTTCTGGGTTCTTCTGTGTCCAGACTTGACTCTTAAGCAGCTGAAGGCCATTACTCAAATGCCACGGCCTTAGAAACCCCTTCCCTGACCTCTCCAGCCTCTTTTTTTTTTTTTAAATAAAATCTGTACTGGAAACGATCCGAAATTGCTGTTTTATTTTCTGTATTTCCTCGAGAGTAAAGGCTTCTTGAAAGGTTGGCAGTCTAGACCCCCGCGGTGTCCAGGACGTTCTGGTCCTAGCTATCACCTGTTCAGACATTGGTGGCATGGAACCATGGCATTGGTTCAGACATTGGTGGCAGCTTCTGTCTTGTATTCTTTCACAGGGTCAATTCGAGGAGAAACCATCCTTACACTGAGGCCGCGCGCTTGCTGGCAGACCCCCTGGTTTTCTGGAATGGACGAGATCATTGCGCACAGCCGAAAGGAAGCAAGACTCCTTCCCCCATGGCATTTTCGAACACTCATTTCTGCTTAGCAGTGATACAGGACACCTTAGGGAGCTCGGAGTGATTTAGGGAAAAGGCAGTTGCCACGATTAGTTTGTGAGAAGTGGAAGAAATCAGCTTTTCCTCGTGGCTGGCGGTGCTCGCGTGGCGGTTAGTACTCGGGCTGTGACTGTGGCGTCACCTACCGGTTTCGACGCCTCCACCCCCAAAACTGAATCTCAGGCTTTGATTGGAAGCTAGGTCTTCTTCCATTCAGAAGCTATACAGAGAAACTCGTCTGTGCTTCTTTCTGGGCTCTGACTGTCAAATTCGACCAGCGCGGGGAAGACAAATCTGTTCTCCATTCGTCGTTCTCTTTCTCCGGGCACCTCCACTCAACGCAGTGCTCACGAGTCTGTTTTAAAGACGGGCAGCCGTTCATCTGCTTTAACCCAAGCGAATCCGCGAAGTCCCTGGCGAATGAAACGACAGGCTTTGGAGGTGAATTAAGAAGGACTTACTTCTTCTAGAGCATGCATGGGATAAAATTCCAGGAGCAAAGGTGTTAGACAGGCTAGCCCTCCTCATGAATGGCTTTGGCTGTCAGGCTAAAGGATTTGGACACTCTTTAGCTACCTTTGCTGGTAAATGAATGTGGTCTAAACTGTATCTGAATCTGCATTTCAGTAACACTCCAACAGGGGGCAGCACTAAGAGCTGAGTGGAAGGCCGGGAGGTGGGTCGGGGCATTCTCGCCAGGGTCCCGCCAACGACACGCTCCAGTAATTCTGTTGTAGTTGGACACCTTCAATCATCCAACAGATCTTCATCGGAGAGTCATCTGCATGTCGCTAGGCTCTGGGGGTCAGAGTGCGCCCCTGGCTGCAGATGGCATTGACCCATGGCCCTTGGGGGTGAAGCTCTTTCCAAGTCTGAGCTCATGCTGAATTACATGGAGGGGTCCTGAGGAACCCCGCCCTGTGCGTGGAGAAACGGCGTTCCGTAATGCAGACGTCGGAGGAGAATTCAGGTCTCGGTTTTGAGGTCGGAGGCGAGGACTTGGCCCAGCACCGTCATTGGTGGGACCTTCCTCTCCCCATCGGAAGATCCCGACGTGGGGGCCTCAACGTGAGCTTATTTTCCTGTGTACAAAATGTCACTCAACATAGCCGTTTTAAGAACAAGATGAATCCAGTCGACAGAGACGTTAAGAAGACGTGTACCCCCCCCCCCCAAGTCCCTTTCACAAAGATGTTTGGGACTGCGCTCAGAGATTGATGCCAATTTCAGGAGAATGAAAACCCTTCCCTTTTGGAAAAATCCATGGGGTGCACCCTGGGAACTGGCAGGAATCCAGCAGCAAAGGGGCCGGAGGGGCCTGTTTCTTTGCCATTGGTCGATCTGACGGTCTGGGAGAGGAAGAAGTTTGGTTTTGGTCAGCCTGGAGGGTCACCGGGTACTGTGGGACAGCCACAGCAGGAAGTGGGCCTACACACAGGCCGGGCTCTGGGTTGACACGGGAGGCGGGGTTGTAACTGGGCTCATCACTCGGGGCAGAGGACATGGGGACTTTCCCACCGCAGTCTCCTAGGGACCAAAGTTTAAGGGGAAAAATAAAAAGAAGCCATGAAGTCTTCTAGTGTGCTGCGGGGGAGCGGAGAGGGTGACTCTAGAACATGCTATAATTCACCTTCCGGGGCCCGCTGGAGAGGTCTGGGTCAGGTGTTCGTTTTCTCCGAGTCCCGCGAGCTGCTCGCGGGGACCGCGTCAGGCAGATCCCGGGGCTTCCCTTCTGCGGGAGGCACCCCAGTTCTGTCCATCGTGGCTGTCACTGGCGCGGCGACCTGGGCGGTGGAGCTGGTGGCATCTGAGTTTTGACTCCAGGAACACATCTCCGCTTCCAGACGTTTACAGGAAAAGGTGTGGGCTGCGTCATCCTGCGAGGGCCACAGAGCCGCCAGGAGGGACGGAGCCGCTCGCCCCAGACCCTTCGGTTCTCTTTTCTGTGGCCCCAGTTCTCTCGGCCGCCCCCTGCGCTCGTGCAGCGCCGCGCTCAAAGTAGGCTAGAAGAGTCCGTCCGCTCACGGCCAGATCTGCTCTCCGTCGCTCTCCTGTCAGTTGGCCCGCTCGCCTGTACGTCCGCGACGCCCCCTCCCTCCCGTGGGGACGAGCGCCGCAGCAGCAGCGGCCACAGGGACCTGTCACTTTGGAGCCGAGCCTGTCACTTCACTGCGCCGCGTGGGGCGGCGGCTCGGCACCTGCCGGGGGAGCCCGCTGCGTCTGCCGCCCCCCCCCCCCCGCCCCGCCCCGCCGCCCAGCTGAGCCCAGCCCCGAGCCCTGCCGCTGGGCAGCTCCCAGACCCAGGTCGTCCCTGTCACTGTGAGAAGGGCTCGTCGCTCCCCACTGCTGCTCGCTGAGGGTGGGGGGTGGGGGGCTCCCGGCCCTCCGGCTCCTCCCCTCCGTCCCGGACGAAGTCGCCGCGGTTGTTTCGGTGTAGACTCCGACGGCCCCCGCTGGAGGACACGGGGCAGGACCGTCTGGGGACTCCGAGCGGTAACAGAGGCCAGCTTCCTGAACGGGAGCCTTTTTCATGCAAAACGGGCTGGTGGCGAAGCCAGGACTCTGCACTCGTGCCAGACGCCTGCGTCTCTCCTGCGGGTGTCTTCGCGTGGGGCTCCGGGGTGGCGACGCGACCAGAGTTCGCAGGCGGCTGCCGCGAGGACCTGCTCAGAATGAAACCGCCCGGCAGGTGTAGCCGCCGCGCCGCACGGCCCCGTCTCCCCGCAAAACGGGGGCGGCGCCGAGCCAGCCAGGAGTCGAACCTGGAGTCTTCTGATCCGTAGTCAGACGCGGTATCCATTGCGCCACTGACCCGCCGACGGCGGCGCGTTGTGCAGTGTCATGACTCAGCCTCCCGCGGTGCCCGCTCCGGCGCTCGGCCTGTGGCTCCCGCGCCCCGCGTCCCTCTCCGGCGTCCCCGCTGGGGCGGCGCGGAGGTCCCCCGCGAGGGCGCAGTGGTCCGGGGTCAGCTCGGGTCACTGACCTCGTGCAGAGGACCCGCGAGCCCCCCGTGACGGCGCTGTCCCGGCTTAGCGGTCGGAGTGGGGGGGAACCCGGAGGCGGGGCCGGCGCGACCCCCGGGGGTAAGAAACACTCGCAAACCCAATTGGACTAATTCCCACCCAGGCAGGGCTTTGTTCGTCCCCGCCTTCTCGGTGTGGGGCTCCGGGTGCGGTCCTGGACGGGGTCTCGCTCAGGGAGTCGGCCGTCCCTGGGGAGGGGCACCCTCGGTGTCGCAGTAACTGCTCGCCCCCGGAAAGTCTGCGCGTCAGGAACCGAGGGAGACTAAGGCCCGCGGGTGTGGAACAGGTGCGCGGCGCAAGTGTGCGACTCGCGCTCTCCCAACGCAGAGGTTCCCACGGCGCCGCGGGCGCGGCACTGGGGTCTGGTGTCCGGGGGGCGGCTGTGAGGCCGGGCACGCCCGGAGGGTCTCAGGCTAAGTGACAGACAGTGGGGCTGGGCCGGAGCTGCCGCCGAAGCAGGCCTCTAGGGGAAGAGCGCGGCCAGCCTGATGAGCCCAAAGGGAAAGCTTAAGGAACCAAGGGCACATCGGAGCGACAGTTCTCACGCCCCTCTCGCTGCCAGTGATCAGGAGGGTTGAAAACAGACGCCTGGAGAGCTCCTGCACGGATGCCCCCAGTGACAGGAAGGCTGCAGCAAAGGACCCAAACAACCAAAACGACAGCACTCCATGGCTTAAGCAAAGTGGATTCAGGACCGCGGACAGGTCCAGAGGGCGCTGGGGCCCTCTGTCTGGTTAACTCCGCGGCTCGGTGATGCCTTCGGGCCCAGAGTTTAAAAACCACCTTTGCGCTCTCCCCGGCCTCCGCCCGTGGCCCTCACACTCCAGCCAGTTTCCCTGCAGTTCCTCAACCGCTCACAGTCCTTGAAGTCCAGAAGGAAACAAAAGAAAACCAAAAGCCAAACAGGCCTCTTTCTTCTGTCCCTTGTGGAGGACACCATAGACTTCCATAGCTTCCCCCCAGGCCGGCTAGGCTGGCACTAGGCACTCTTATCATCTCCCAGGGCAGGGCCACTGGGGCCGATGAGGGCAACCATAATTCTTCTGCAGCTGAGAGTGGGGTCCATCTCCCCATCGTAGGGACATGTGGTGACATCATAAGTATGTCAACTTTACCTACCCCCTGCTGCCTCTGTTTTAAAAAAAAAAAACATTAAAAAAAACATAGCAGAATCCCCATCACCCCACCCTCACCCCCCGGGTGGCTCAGTCAGTCAAGCATCTGACTTTGACTCAGGTCATGATCTCACAGTTCGTGAATTCTAGCCCCACATCCACAGAGCCCGCTTCAGATCCTCTGTCACCCTCTCTCTCTGCCCCTTCCCTGATCATGCTTTCTCTCCCCCAAATCAATAAAGCATAAAAAAATCCCACAAAAAAACATATAATTTCCCAGAGGCGCCTGGTTGTCTCTGTTGGTGGAGCATGTGACTCTTGATCTTGGGGTTGTGAGTTCGAGCCCCAAGGTGAGTATAGAGATTACTTGTTTTCCTAGGCACACGTGTACCTCAAAAGCTATGGCTTATCCCCTTAGTTCTAACTTCTAATACTGCCTAGGCAGGAATATTGCATTCCTGTACAAGACCTAGGGGCACAAGAGAGAGATTACGGGATAATCAGGGAAATACCTGGGGAAGATAAGAGGAAAACAATTTTGTGTCAAGAGCGATATTACACCCTTCACGTCCTTCATCAGAATAACATGAACCCATGTGATACCTTCGACCTCGCCCCTACTGTCTGGCACACTGCTTGGCCAATGGTGGACACTCTGCAAGTTTGTTGCTGAAGGAATTAATGAGTAAATAAATATAATAATAATGAGAGGACAATGCAGAGGGCTGCTAAGAACCTCTCCGGAAGTTTTTAAAATGTAAATTCTGGGACGGAGAGGACCATCTGTGGCCATTCTAGCCATTCTATTCACTGAAGTGTTCTGAGCCCCTGGCTTATTGTCCGTCAGGAGGCAGACACTACGTAAATATTTTTGGAATGAATGAATGATCCAGGAACAAAAGGCTTATCCTCAGCGTGGAGGGAGCATGTTCACTCCGTGGACCTTTCCTATTAGGTATGTACTACACCGAAATATTGAAAAACTAAGTAGGGTGTTTGAGTGTGCAACAGCAATGCATTTCTACCTCAGAATAGGTTTTTGTATCAATCTGTTGTACAATTAAAAGAGGCTAGTCTGATAATGCCCTCGGCTGGGGAAAGGAGCTATTTGTGGCAGGAAATCAGATGTAATTCAACAAGGTCAAGATTGCTTTTGAGCCCACGTGCACTTGGAGGCCCAGCCCTGAGACTTAGGGAGAGTAGATACTGCAAGGGAGTATCTTTTTTTTTTTTTTTTTTTTTTTAGCGTTTTTATTTTTTATTTTTGAGAGACATAGAGTGAGCAAGGGAAGGGCAGAGAGAGAGGGAGATACAGAATCTGAAGCAGGCTCCAGGCTCTGAGCCGGCAGCACAGAGCCCGACGCAGGGCTCGAACTCACAGACCAGTGAGATCATGACCTGAGCTGAAGTCGGGGGCTCAATCGACTGAGGCCCCCCTCCCCCCAACGGGAGTATCTTTAAGTTTCAAGGTTGGCAGGAGCTCCTTTGAGAAGAGCAGCGTATTTTCCTGGCTCGAGGGCCCCAGGGAGCGGGATTCTTGGGTGCAGTTGGTACTGTGGGGTGGGGTCCACAGACAGATTCCAAACCCTTCCCAACCAGAGACCTCTAGCTGAGCCGATCTATAGAAAACGGATTATCACGAGTCGCTATTTTCTCAAAGGCTGGTACACAGTAGTTCCATTCTAGACGCCTTAGGAGAGGTTAATTCATTACCCCCAGGGGACACCTTTGTGCTGAGGCTGACTTAGGTTAGTCTGAGAAAAGATGGGCCAAGGCTGAGTCCCCTGCACGTTTCCCACGTAAGAAAAACTTAGGATTTTCTCAGGGTCTATGTATCTATAAAAAATAATTCTTTGAGTTAGTAGCTTCAGGACACTAGACTTTTCCTCGGGTGCCCCAAACCCCTTTATCCGTACTGTTGAAGACAGTGGGACACCCGGAACTGCGAAGAGCCAATCTCTGGCCCGTTCCGTCGCTGGCCCCAGGCAGCTCCCATCTCACGGGGGGAGGGATGCCCGGGGGCGAGGAGCCGCGGGCTCCGGCGACAGGCTGGCGGGCCCCCAGGCTGCGGCGGACAGCCCCGCGCGCGCCCTCTCGCGGCCGCGAGCATCCTCCGGCGTCCGGCCCGCGCGCCGGGAGATAGCGGCCTCCGTGCGCGCCCCCCGGTCCCGGACAGCCTGGCGCACGGAGCGCGGTCCTGGGGGCGCCGGGCCCGTCGGGGTCGCCCGAGCGTGTGCGCCTGTGCGTCCCGGTCGCCCTGGAAGTGGCCGCCGCCGTTTCCGCGAGCGGAGCGCCCTCCGCGCCTCCGGGCCGGGCTCGCTCCCCGGCGGCGGACGCCCCTGCGTAGGCCGTGTAGCAAGCGACCGGAAGTGGGGAGCGGGTGCTCCAGTGGCGCAATCGGTTAGCGCGCGGTACTTATACGGCAGTATGTGTGCGGGTGATGCCGAGGTTGTGAGTTCGAGCCTCACCTGGAGCATCGTTTTCCGACCGGAGGCTGCATCCCTCCGGAGAGACCCTGCCCTCTGGGCCCATAGCCCACCACCTGGGATGTGCTCGAATTTGTTCATAGCAAGTATCCTCCCCGTTCACAATGTCAAGAAGCATTTACAGAGCGACTCTGTCGTGCCGAAGGAGTTAGCTTCTCTCTTTATCCCACCCTGTCCTGCAGGCGCCCCCGGCACATACTCAGAAAGTGCTGAGCAACTTTCCTGCCGTGATGAGCCCTGAGCTCCATTAGAGGGAACTCGGAAGTGAGAAAGTTCCTGCCCGATGAAAGTTCTAGCTTGGGGGAACAATGAGATGGTGACTTCTGATTTCTGAATCCCCCCTCCCCCCACTTGACCCTGATGAACCAACAACCATGGAAGACAGAGCAGCTTTGGTCAACCGAGAAACAGAACCTGGCACCCTCTAGTCTCCAGCCGGCTGGGCCTGGAGCAGGGTGAGTGACGGTGACATCCAGACACCAGAAATCTGCAGAAGGACATTATGGGAACAAGCATCCTGCCATGTGTGAGGCAGGTAGGAAGTAGGTAGTGATTTTGACTTGGAAATATGCTGCTCCCCACCTCCCCCCCCATGAGACAAGAAGTCCACCTGGTCATGGATCTTATCACACCTCCGCACTCAGCCCCAGAGGGTAAATTGAACTAGGTATTTTGGAGTACTTTTCCTAGCTGTAAATATTATCCCAAACCTTGACAGCACGTATGTCCCACCCACGAAGAATACAGAAAGTAGCATATGGAATGAAACTGAGCCCAGAGAACTCGCTCTTGAAATCTGGATTCCTAAATGTGTGCTGCGTGCTTCGGGACATTGCGTCCTCATGGAGGGGTCTTCCTGGGGAAGGGCAGCAAAGTCCAATCCGGGGAGGCGCCAGACAATAATAAAAGTGGACACTTTCCCACGTCATAGCTGTCGCTAAGCCACCAGAGTATCGATGACTGTCAAAGTCTAATCTTCGAATATCTACGGAGATTAAATGTCAAGGATTTTTTTTAAGTCGTTAATGAGGAAACAGACAGTATGGTCAACTAATTCAAGTAACAATAGAAGAGGCCGGTAAATGCATTATCAGAGGGGAAAAAAAGGCTCGAGTTATATTGCAAAATTGAGTGAAAAACTAGCTGGTGTCCCACAGAATAGCAAAAAGTATCATCTTTGGGGTTATTTTCCAAAAGACAGAAACTAGTTGGCTTTCTATTGGGCAAAAATCATTTGAAATTAATCAGTCTTCTGCAGGATAACATTTAACTTTACGGAGTGTAAGTCTTGGAGCAGCAATAACCGAGAAACTCAGTTGCCCCTTAGGTGGGCTTGTTGAACATGCTCTAACACAAGTTCGAAGGATATTCTGTAATCTTTTTGTCTTCCTTTTAAGATTTGGATAATTTTTCCTAACAGATCTAGCATCTTAATTCAATTCTTTTGTCTCCGCCTCCATTCAGTTGACTGAATGATGGTCAGGACATCTCATGGTGCAAAAAGTTGCTTTATTATTAAAGCAGAAGCGCAGGACCCGTGGGCAGGAAGAACTGCGCAGGGGCTGTGAGGAGCGACTGATTACATACTTTTTAGTTAGCGGGGGTGAGGGATAAGTAAGTCTCCAAGGAATCTGTGTGTGTTGAAAGCGAGATGCACAGGAACTCGGAGGGCTGGCCAGTGGCAAGACAAGGTTACCCTTGATTATCTAGCTAAACGTTAGTCAGGAGAAGCTGTAGGAACGCCATGTTCTGCAGGTCTCTGGGCATCAGTGGGCCAAACGGTGTAAGTCGGCTCAGTTTTGGTTACTTTCTGCCTGCCTTTGTTTTCCTCATCAGGTATTATTGAATATCTGCTCAATAATTATGTTTTAAAAGGTAAATTGCGTCCTAAACGGGAAGTGATTGTTCCCATAAAGAACTGTTGTGGTCCTGTTTAAACCACTTTGGTGACAGCCAACCTGAGATGCTTTGCTAGATGTCAGTAGGCAGCTGCAGAAAAGGAGAGAACGGTTGCCTCCTCTCCCCAACGCGCCGAGTTGTCGTGAGAGCAGATACGTCATCATTTATTAGGAAGCAAGCAGAAAACAGTCATCAGACCTGTTCTTTAAGTTCAGTGAAGTTCTGTGTTCTTGTTTTATTTCTGACTTTTTTTTCTATGTTTATTAATTTTTGAGACAGAGAGAGACAGAGCATGAGTGGAGAAGGGGCAGAGAGAGGGAGACACAGAATCCGAAGCAGTCTCAGGCTCTGAGCTGTCAGCACGGAGCCCGACGCAGGCCTCGAACTCACAGACCGTGAGATCATGACCTGAGCTGAAGTCGGACGCTCAACCAACTGAGCCACCCAGGCGCCCCTCTGGCTTTTTTTTTTTAAATTGTTTGTTTGTTTGTTTGTTTAGCTCCAAAACTATCCTCAAAAAACGGAGGTATAATTGACATAGAACGTTAAGTTCATTTCAGATGTACAACGTGATGATTCAGTATTTGTATAAGCTGCAGCATGGTCTCCCCGACAAGTCTAGTTAAGCCCCGTTACCATACGTCGTTGCACCTTTTTCTCTCTGATGGGGACTTTGATGGTTTACTCTCTCAGCCACCTGCACACGCGCACTGCAGCAGTAACTCCAGTCGCTCTCCTGTGCGTTACATCCCCGTGACTCATTTATTTCGTAGCCGGAAATTCGTACCTTTGAACTTCCTTACCCCATGTTGCCCACCCCCCACTTTCCACCTCGGTCGACCACCAGCCTGATCCCCCGCCTCCCCAGAACTACTTGTCATGAAAAGTCAGCCCCAGGCACATGCAGTAATTTTTCGGAGGCAGAATTCAGCCAGACTTCTCTCGGGTCAGGAGAGCCAGCACTCGGGAGTTCTGAAGGCTCCCGCCTAGGTCATGCCTCGTGTTAAAGACCACACAGCTCACTTAACTCTTACTATCTTTGGACGGTATCTCTTAAATATCTAATTCGCAATTCTTGGGCACAGCTAATGTACCTAGTAAGGCTGCATTTCCAACATCCCAACTAATTAACAAGGACAAGTTTCACTGAAGAAAACCAATTTCTAATATTTCCTTATGTTAGCCAGCAGAGCCTCTGGCGTTTATCAAAGATAAAGAAAACAGAAGTATTTTTAGCGGCCACTTCCGCTGGTAGGTTTCTGTTTATGGTGCCGGCTCACCGGCCCCCTGAGTGCGACACTCAGGCAGCGGCCTGACCCAGTTAAATCCATTCAGATCATTTTTCCTGCAGTCTTAGGAATTGAGGACGATGTAGGTAAGATTTCTTGAAGAGGCTCCAAGTCCTTTGAGATAAACAGGGGAGGTCTGGGGATGGGTGGACACGAACGGGGAGAATGTGAGCTGCCTCTGGGACCGCGTCTCATTGTGCCAGCGCTGGAAGACACGGGCAGTCGCCCTCGATTTCTCAGAGCATTGGCTTGTACCTCCAACGACATCACAGTTCCTCCCCTCCAGCTTCGCTATCTGCCATTTGCTTCTTTCTGGGTACAGAGTTCTAACTTTCATCTGGGGGGGAAGACTTTAAAGAGTTCCTATCAGGCTCCGAATATCAGCTTCCGGTCTGGCCAACTTTTTGACTACAGATCTACCTCAAACAAAATTCTTTTAAATGTCCTGTCAGTCTTCAGCGTGAACACACAGTAAGTGTTTCCGGCAGTCCTAGAGAACCCCCTGGGGGTGTCAGTGGTGCCCAAAGAGGGTGCACAGGAGACGACCTCCCCCAGACCCAGAGCCGCTCCCAGAGACAGCTGGAGAAAGGGCCAACAACCCGCATGTCTCAGGCAGAGAGGCAGGAAGCCAAGTCAGGTTCTCAGGACGTAAAACAAGAACCAGGAAGGCGATAGCTGTCTCTGGGAGAGAAAGAATCAATAACCGATGCGTTCGGATTTGGAAAGGAGGGACGATGTGAAATTTTATTTTCCTCTGTCAGCTGGGCACTACAGACAGAGATTCAGAAAAGCTGTTACTGGTAAGAATTTTTTTTTTCCCCTCATTTACCATATTTTACCATTTTCCAACCAAAACCTGGCTTCCAGGATCCCCTCTGGTCCTGATATCTATTAGAGATTCAACTTGATTGTTTAAGGAATAACGTATTTACCAGAAAATCCCTCCGTTTTGCCAGTTCTGGGAGGTGCCCATGTTGGGACCACGGAAAGCAGGTGTGGGGGTGTCTATAAGGCGATTAATTTGGCAGACTTTTGTTCACGGTCCTGTCAATGCCATTCAGACAGCCGATTCCTAGAGGGAGAACGCAAGGAGGGCGGCAAGGAGGGTGGAGGCTGCAGGAAGAGTTCTGTTAATCTTTTGCATCGGGTACCTCTTGTGTCTTCTTCCTTATTAGCTTTTTTTTTTTTTTAATTTTTAACCTTTATTCATTTTTGAGAGATGGAAAGAGACAGAGCACGAGCAGGGAAGGGGCAGAGAGAGAGGGAGACATGGAATCTGAAGCAGGCTCCAGGCTCTGAGCCGTCAGCACAGAGCCCGTCGCGGGGCTCAAACTCACAGACCGTGAGATCATGACCTGAGCCGAAGTCGGACGCTCAACCGACTGAGTCCCCCAGGCGCCCCCATTATCAGCTTTTTTGCAGCGAAGTCGTTTTCTGGATTTTGAAGCCTTTGCTCGTGAGCGCGCTTCTTGAGTGATCTTATGCCGTTGGAACATTCCTCAGAGCGGTTTCTGTAATTCCAAATTATTCCAAAGGTCACCCATTTTCCCAGAAAGGCACCAGAGCCTGGCCCCAGGCCCAGGCTTGCCTCTGGATTCGCGAGATGTTGCAATTACTAGGACCCTGTCTAGAACACCCGCAATTCACGTGTCCCCGCTACCCCCACTTTGCAACAGGATGGGTGACTTAAGGAAGCTTCAGAAAACAGAAACAGAAGAGCACGCACCAGGAAAAGTGATACCTTTATAAAAACAAGAGGACAAGGCTTTTAAGTAGATTCCAGATAAAGCCTGGAGAGCTCAAAATGCAAAGAGAGCAGAGCTCAAGTCCAGGAGAAGACTTACCCTCAAACTCCAGGCTTGGAGAAAGCAGGGAGTTCAGCGGACGTGCACCTGGGTACTGGCGCCTGGGTACTGGCACCTGTTTCCCCACCAGCCCCGGCGTTGTTAGGGGTCTTCTCTGGATCCCACTTCTCTGACGCCAAGCGATGTCCACCTCAAAAATAAAAACGGCCTGTTATTTTATCAGCAAAATGAGCCGATTTGGGAACAGCAGAGGAGTCATGACGCAGGACAAGCAAAGGAAACAGCAGCGGCAAGTCCGAAGAGACAAAGGGCAGGTCAGCTTTTATTAGGTTTAGGAGGAAATTGGGGGGATTGATGTGAACAGAAGGTCACTGGAGAAGAAGCGTGAGGTTGTGGCGGCTTCCCCTTGGCTGCAAGCGTGCCTAGTGCATCGTTTCTGGGGCGGAGAGGGGTCTTCGTTGGCTCGGGCTGGGTAGGCGGGAAGGAGGGGGGTGCTGCATTTTAGATTGGGGCTTCGTTTGTTCGCTTCCACCCCCCCCTGCTGTGGGGGGCCAGGGCTTTGGGGCACACAGCCCGCGTTCTCAGAGGAGTTGTTGTGGCTCAGGTGCTGCTCTAGGACCTGGGCCTGCACCAACCTGTGACCCTGCAGCGTGACTGCGGGGGACAGCAGTGCCGTTACAGTCCCCCCCATCTCCCAGGTGAGGGCACTCGTGAGAAGTCAGAGTCCTGACCAGAAGGGGAGAAACATCTGGAAAGAGAGTCCTGAGAACAGCCCCTGTGTATGCGTGTGTGCACGCACATGCGTGCTTAGGGTGTTGACTAAATATTGGAGGAACAGCAAGAATTGTTCAGGCAAGAAGAGCCACGTGACAGGGATGGCTGGGAGGAATCTCCTTGTCATTTCCTGCAACTCCTGAGCAGACTTTTGACTGCCCAGTACCAGGCCTCTCTTTCAAGCAAAAAAAAAGTTTGCCTACTCGTCCCAGCCGTGAGTAAGATGCTCCGACAGATGAAGGCAGATGCATCCCTGAAACGAATCTCCACCCCCACTGCCCCCCCCCCCCCCCCCCCCCCCCCCCCGACCTCCGCAGGCCTCGGTCCGCGGCGTGATTCCCCGCAGCCCAGGGAGCCCTAGGCGTTCGGCCTGCCTGCGGGCGGCCCCGAGGCGCTGAGCCTGGCCTAACGAGGGGAGGGTCGGGAGGAGCTTCACATTTCCCGTCGTGAGGTCACTGCTCAGGAAGGAGCCGGGGCGGCAGGAGAACACGGGATCGGCCCCGTGATGGCGGAGGAAGCGGCGCTCCGACGGCCCTGCCCTCCGGGCTGGAGGGTCGCTGGGGTCCGGGGCGCTGCGGGCGGAGCCGACGAGGGAAGCCGGGCACCCCCGCTCCGGCCCGCGAGGCCCTGAAAGGCGACGTCCCGCAGCGCCGCCCGACCCTCAGGCCGGCCCGGAGGGCAGCAGGCGGCCACAGCCGACACCGGCGTGGCTCCGGACCCCCTCGCGCTCGTGACGGCCGCGACGGCCGGGGCAGGCGGGAGCTTCTCGGGGAGTGCAGGCCCCAGAAGAGGCAGAGACGGGGCAGGACTTGCCGCGCCGCCCACGGCCTGAGCGTTCTCCACCAGGAGGGCCTGGGGCCGCTGGTGACGGCCTGGCCCACGCCGAGGGGACACGCGGGCAGAGCGAGAGCCGCGGCCACTGTCCCCACGGTAACACAGTTTTGCAAGTAGCATTGCCTCGGAAATTTCCGAGACGAGAAAACGTGGTTATATCTTTGCCCCCTTTGGTACAAATAATGATCGTATTTGCAAAAGTCAGTGGATGCGGATAAGGTCTATGGGTTTCTCCTCGGGTCTCATGAGTAGAGTGTATACATGTCCCACAAATATGGGACCCCCGATTCCAGGCCCAGTCAGAGACGGCAAGATCATTGCCTGGAGGCCCTTACCCCAAATCATCTTCCGACTTCACGCGAACTGGGAAACACTCTTGAGAGACACAAATAGGTAAAGCTGACAGATTTCAGGTCTGTGGCTTTTCGGGGTCGACTCCGGTGAGAGGAACACTGTCAGTGTGTGTGGCTCCGTCACTTGCATGTCTCCGATCTCATTCTCGGCTCTCCTTTTTCTCCTGTTTCTCTTGAGGTGGAGATGGGGACACCTGTAACTTAAACATCCGGCCTAAACACCTCTCTCATATTCCACACTGGAGCGTCCACCTGCCATTCCAAGGGGTCCTTCTGTCCCTGTACGTGTCCCCCTCATGTATCTAGTTTACGTGGGACCGTTCCTCCCAGGCAACGGCAGGCGAAGGGCCGCGGCACTCAGTCCAGTTCTAAGCCGTGACGCTGAGCATCACTTCAGATGCCTCCTCCTTCACTGCTCCTTCCCGATAAACGCCCTCACTGGGGAGGACTGTGCGGGTGCTCCCCCCACCCCCAGGTGCTCTTTCCTGCCTGTGCACACCTATCCCTCAGATACTGTGAATACGGGGCCAGTAGTTGCAGTGTCTCCGAAGAATTGCACGTGGCTAAATGAGCGAGTTTCACAGGGCAAGCCAGTGGCTTGTCCGCGCCTTCCAAGGGCAGGAGGAAATTCCAGTCCCCTTTCCTTGGGGGGGGGCTAACTCTGCTGACCTTGGTGTTCCCCATTTTCCAGATGGCGGGATTTCCCCTCCTGCCTATGCGGTTCCCACGCTCCGCCTCTCCTGAGGGCATTCATTCCCCCAACGAATCACGGACGAAGGGCTTCGGCTCCACGGGACCCACGTCGTCCTGAGTCAGCCTCTTCCCCTCCGTCGAACTAGTGATGTTCTCGCTCGAAATGCCCCACCGCGAGGGCGTTCCTTGCTCTCTGAAGTTGCGATTCGTCTAACCACCGATCGCTCTTTCTGTTTATTCTCTTCCTACGTCTCAGTCGAAACGAGGTTTTGAAACCTCGATCTTCCTCTTGCTTCACTTCTTACAAACCATACATGGCTTCATCTGTCAACACTGTGTCTAAACATGTTCGTCCTCCAGTTTGGCCTCCGTGCTTCTTACCAAATTCCCTTCTGAATTGTCTTCACCCCCTCCCCCGCAAATGTGCGGGCACGGGGCCCTCCTGCCCTCAGCCACCCCTTCACACAGCCAACACATCGGCTTGGAAGCTTATTGTCTGCTGCGTCTGCCTGATTCACTGGGCTCGGTTGCCGCGGCCTGTCCACCTGTTTCTCTCCTTCAGTCAGGAGGGGAGCACCTCGGAGGTGCTCTCTGACCCCGAGGATCTACGTGACCCAGCACGGTATCTGTTATTAACTGCTCAGAAAGTCATTTATGAAAATGTTACGAAAGGAGGCATATGGCTCCGGTTGTGAAACTCCCTGGCAACCACACGGATGGGGTTTCGAGCCAATTCGGAGAGGTGTTTGAGATGGAGAAGTCAGTCCACATCGGATAGCACGTTCAGAAGGGACTTCAGCGTGTCGTCAGTGAGTGAGGGAGTTGAACTTCAGAGCCTCCGCTGACCCAGGGAGTGACACCGATCATGCTTTGAGAGGCCTGTGCTATAAATATATCCTCACAACTTTTCTCTGTCTGAAATAATCTCTAAATAAAAAACAATTCAATAAGAATGAATAGTCCCTGAGGCAAATGCTGTACCGGGGGAGGTGCGACCCAAAAGCATGAGCTCTCTGGGATTCCTCGCCAGTCCCCTGGGTACTGCGAGCCTTCCTGCCTCTGCTCAGGACCTTTCCTCCGCCTGGGACACCCTCTCTCTTGGCCACTTCTAGAAAAGTTGCTCAAGACTAACCTTTATAGGGTAGTTCTATTTTCTGAAGGTTCGTCTTGAGCAATCCGGCAACTGCACTACCGGCTGTTTACCCGAGGGACACAAAAATACTCAAAGGGTTACACGCACCCCAACAATTATGGCAGCCTTGTCTACAATACCAGATTATGGAAACAGCCCAGGTGGCCATTGACTGATGAATGGATAAAGAAGTGGTGTGCAGACACACACACACACACACACACACACACACACACACTGAAATGTTATTCAGCCATAAAAAAGAAGGAAATCTTGCCATTTCCAATGGCGTGAAGCTAGAGAGAGTGTTACGCTAAGCAAAATAAGTCCGTCAGAGAAAGGCAAGTATCATATGATTTCACTCATATGTTGAATTTAAGAAATAAAACAAAGGAACGTGGGGTGCAGGGAAGAGTGGAAGAAACCAGAAACGGACTCTTAACTGAAGGGAACAAACCAATAATTACCAGAAGGGAGGTGGAGGGGGGGCTGGGTTAAGTAGGTGATGGGGATTTAGGAGGGCACTTGTGGTGATGAGCACTGGGTATTGTATGAGCCTGCTGAATCGCTAAATTCTACACCTGAAACTAGTTTTACAGACTGTTAATCAACTGGAATTTAAATAAAAACTTGGAAAGAAAAATAAATACAATCTTCAATATGGTCTTCCTTTCCCAGGCATTTGTGGTTCATTTTGATTAGAATTAATTTCTATTTTGTTCATCACCTGTGCTTTGTATTCATTCTTATGAAATAAGAAGCTGAAAAATCTCCCCCACCCTTACCCTTTCCTTGAACTTGCCAGGGACGAGTCTCCACAGGTTTTGGCACCGCCCCTTAGCAAACAAGTGCAAGGTGGGCAACCTGTCCCCTATAAGCTCCCCCGAGAAGCACCCAGGGAGTTGGGGGGAATCAGAATTCAGGTTCCCCTGACGCGGACGAGCGGGGAGGCCGCCCCGCGAGCGAAGGGCTCTGCGCTGCGCAGTTTCACCCCACAGGGTCGAGGCGGTGACCACACCGTCGGCTAAGCTTCCAGACTGTCTTACTAACCGCGAATTCGGAGTCCGGACTCGCTAGTCTCCCTGAGGTCCACACCCGGGGCACCGGCTCTGGGAGCCCCGGGCCGCGGCAGGCTCGGGTCGCGCCGTCGCACCTCGTCGGGGGAACGCAGACGCCGGCGCCCGCCGCCCGGGCCACGCCCACCGCCCGCGCGCATGCGCCGCTGCGGGAGCCGGGCGCTCGCGCGGGGGAGCCCGGGCCCAGGCCGAGGCGCTTCCGTCCCGGCTCGACCCCCGTCTCGACTCCTGGGACCGCTGCGCCCGCTTCTCCCCCATCGCGACTTTTCCAGTCCAGTCGTTGTCCTTTCGCGTGGAGGCCGGATCTGGTCTCGCGGGCGTCTCCGAGTCGCCTCCTAGGTTCCCCTGCCTCCAAGGACCGAGTGTCAACTCGGCAGTGGAGCACCCCGGAGGCCAGCGCATGGGGACGAAGTGGCCGAGTGGTTAAGGCGATGGACTGCTAATCCATTGTGCTCTGCACGCGTGGGTTCAAGTCCCACCTTCGTCGGTTGTGTGCTTTTGATTTCCGAGGATTTTCGAGTCTTCTGCCATTTCCTGTTTGGGGCGCGCTCCCTTCAGGTGTACTCCAAGTTGCTGCTGGTCGGCTCCGTGATAGAGCATGTGGCTGGAGGTCTCGGGATGGAGGGTTCAAGCCCCACCTTGGGTGTAGAGATGACTTAAATAGATTTAAGACAAAACCTGCTCACCGTCCTGAGTCTCATTTGGAGAAGGTTGCCTTCATCTTTACATACAACCTCTGTCGTTTCTTCTTTGACGGAGTAATCCTGCATTTGTGACATTAACTTTTTAGAGCAGATTTTGCGGATATTATTCTTTGATTTCGCCCAACCTACTGTATTTTCTGATATTTAGCCTATTCCTTGAAGGGCTTTTGTTTTTAACCCATTCATAATTAGAGAATTAATTGGTCAAAGACTTGAACCCTATGAATCTTTTTTAGCAATTAACCAATTTTCAAATTGACCAGTTTCCAAATTTGTTGTTTCATTTTACAATGTTACCTCTAATACTTAAGCCAGATTCTCAATACAATGGAAATCTAGTTTCACAATTATTTTACTATTTTATATTTCTATAACAATAGAATATAGGTTTTAGATAGATGTTTTAGGTCTATCTAAAATGATTTAGGAAAATGATTGGAGTTTTTTTTCCTCCTCAAATTTCAACTAGGTTTTACAATTACATTGCCTCTGTTTAAAAACCATTATCTTTAAGAATTTTCCAAAATCTTCTTTTTATTTTTAACTTTTTTTTTTGAGAGAGAGTGAACATGGGAGGCGTAGCGAGAGAGAGAGGGAGAGAATCCCAAACAGGCTCTGTGCTGTCAGTACAGAGTCTGACTTGGGGCTCAAACTCACCAAATGTGAGGTCACGACCTCAGCGGAACTCAAGAGTCTGATGCTTAACCTACTGAGCCACCGAAGCCTCCTGAAATAATTCTTCTTCTCCTTCTCCTCCTTCTCATTTTTTTTAAATAAAGACATTTGATTATTGCAATTTTAAAACACATTGACAATTACAAATAATAATATAAAAATATTTGCAGGCTTATCTCAGATCTTGGAAAGTCCCCTCCATGTCTAGTCTCACCCATAGCCTCCTCTCTGTCTGCTTCTTCCGATTTGTCTTTTTTGGACAACTATTCTATCATCAGGAAACAAACTCGCCAGCGTCTCTTCCACATCTCCTGGTAAGTTACCACCTAAAACCTCATAGGCCTGTCTGTGAACACAGTGAGAACTTTTGGTTATTTATAATGAAGAGAAAAAGAAAATGCATTTGTGGGAAAGGAAATCTGAACTCAGGACTCTGATGAAACACTTGGCTTCAGAGAATCCAGGGGTCTGTGGAAAACCAATCCGAAGAAAAGACTTTCCTCTCGAATAAAGGTACTTTATTGCACGGCAGCACTTTCAGTGAACATGGCGTCCGGGGTGTGACGTGACCGTGGCACCATGAAGCCGTGGGTTTTACACCCAGAGATGGTGACTCCAGCAGACTGCAACCTGCCTTTCCAATCGCCCCTCGGTTTTCATCCTTTGTCCCTCAACCTCATACAAACGATTCTTATCCTCTACCTTTTCTTAACGCTTTGTCCCAGGAGCAAGCAGAGGAGAACTGTATCGTCCGTGCGGACCCTTCCTGGGGGACAGACATTTTAGTTCACCCAGTCATTCTCCTGGATTCAGCGCATGCTTCTGGAAGGCCGAGGATTGGCTGGCGCTGGCTGGCTGAACGACACCCTCCTGCCTGGGCGGTCTCAGAGGCTGGCCCGGGGCTTACATCCACAGGACCAGTCACTGGAAGTGCTAGGGGGGCTGTTGAGGGGACCGGGGGGTGGTGGGGCAAGTCGCAATGGCCGGTATCCATGGAGAGCCAGGAAGGGATGGAGGTAAGATGCTCTGGGGGTCATGCCCACGGTGCCAGAGGAAACTGTGCCTGACAGACGCCTCTCCGAGCGGGCAGACCAGGTCGTCTCTCACTGCCGCCCCCGTGCTGTCGCCACCGCTACCGCGCTTGTCCTTGAGAGCTGGTCAAGGGCCTACGCTTCCTCTGTTCTCCACAGCTCTGGGAAGCATGGAGGCTTATTAAGTGCTCCTCTCTGAAGCCTTCAAGCACCCACAATACTACGAGGAAAATAAGCTAAAACAATAAACAATAAGCTAAAACAGTGTCGCGTAATAATGTAAGTCAGTCGTTAAAGCTGTGTGGACACGGTAGAACGAAGCCCAAAAGAAGTCGGCACTAACCATTGTTTAGTACAGGAATAAAATACCCACATGCGTATGTAAACAGTATTGAAATATGGGAAAGAGATTCTTCCAATGGAGTGAAACCTGTTTATATCGATGCTAAGATCTTGTGCTATAAACATATATGATAAATAAAAAATATCAGATAGTTTTCGAAATGGCTTCGTCAGAAAGCTTATTGTCAGACCTGCGCATTGTACCCAAATACTTATATTTAACTCCAGGTTAAGAAATTAAGAACTAAATTCTTATTTTAATGATTTTTTAAAATTTTTTTTAATGTTTATTTGTTTTTGAGACAGAGAGAGACAGAGCATGAGTGGGGGAGGGGCAGAGAGAGAGGGAGACACAGAGCGTGAAGCAGGCTCCAGGCTCTGAGCTGTCAGCACAGAGCCCGACGTGGGGCTCGAACTCACAGACCGCAAGATCATGACCTGAGCTGAAGTCGGACGCTCAACCGACTGAGCCACCCAGGCGCCCCTAAATTCTTATTTTAAATTCACGTGAAGCCAGATTACTTTGTGCTCTATGATAGTAAAGAGACGGATTGTGTTGTCAGGGCGCCGGGACACTAACAAGGTGATGTCTAGGAATAAAACCACAAACTGTTTTCAAACGTAGTTTATTTATGCATGCAAAAAGATACGTTCGCATGCTTAGCCAATCAGAAGACATAGGAAGATATAAAATGAAATTCTACATCCTCTGCCTCCATTTACCTGCCGTCTCCCCAAACAAGTAACCATCCTTATAGTTTCTTTTTCATTCTTCCAGAGACGCTTCGTGTATGTAACATCAAATTAAATATATTTTACTCCTATTGGAATGCTCTTACTCTGAAATTGCTTTTCTTTATGGATTAAAATCTACCACGGATGTCACACCCTCTCAGCACATCTAGAACTTGCTCGCTCTCTCATAAATTTCATAAAATCGCTTTGTGAGGCTCGATATTTACAGATCTACGGATGTTTTCAAATAACTGGATATATAGATTCTTTAGCTGCATATTTAAGTAGTTTTTTAAAAATAACACTGCAGTGCATAATATTTTTCTTACTGTAATTCTCACACGAACAATGATATTTATAGGATCAGGTTCTAAAGCAGAATTACTGGGACAAAGGGTAAGTTATCTGGTAATTTTGATTAATTTTGAGAAATTGTTTTCTTTCCTCGTTTTTTACTCCTGGTGTGTTGGTGGTGAAAGAACCATTTAACAAACATGAGAATTATTTGTAATGTTTATTTATTTATTTTGAAACAGAGAGAGTGCAGGGGAGGGGCAGAGAGAGAGGGAGAGAGAGAATCCCAAGCAGGCTCCATGCTGACAGTGCAGAGCCTGACTCGGGGCTCGGGCTCATAAATGGCTAGATCATGACCTGAGCGGAAATAAAGAGTCAGACGCTTAACTGACTGAGCCACCCAGGCGCCTTACAAACATGAGAATTTAAGTGACTTTTTGAGGGTGACAGGATGGAAAAGGAGAAAATGACTCTGTCCCTGTCGTCTGGGCGACTGTGTCAGCTCAGGGCCGAAGGTTCCCAGTTTCTTGTATAAGAATAACTTTCATTACATTTTTAACATATTTGTTCTATGTTCAAGTTCCCCATACCCATTTTATTTTTACACTTAATCTTAGCCAAAAGGCCGAGAAGCAATTTTCTGTTTTATTTTTAAACGCAGCATTAGGAAAATGAATGGATATTTCCAACGACCTTACTGAAGCGATCAGCGAAAAAGTGGACCGTTTTCAGGCTTTACCGAGTGTGCCAGCATCCACCCAGATGTCCAGCTCTCCGCATCAGCACAAAGGGGCTGACAATTGCATAACCAAGAGTTAGAAATTCTTGAATATTTAATATGAAAGAAGTATTCTCTAAGGAGGAATTGAAGCATAAAGAAATAATACAATCTGTCCAATAAGAGAAAAGAAAGCAAAGCATCAGGAGGAGGACACTGTGAGTGGCTCTTATCTCTGGGGGGGTCTGGTAGAGGATCTTGGATTTGCGAAGGGAGAGGACATGCTTGTGGTGCTTATGGAGGAGAAATACCATGTAGACGCTGGCGCAGCCCATGAGACTCAGAAACAGGAGATCCCGCAGGGCCATGAGAGTGAGAAATGCCCACCGCACTGTCGGCTTTACTGGGAGGAAGTAACAATACCCGTTACCTTGACTCGGTTGTGAGCTATTTAGGCTGCTGATGTTGACGATGTAGTTGAGTAAGTTCGTGCCGACCAAGGAATTGAGTGTCCAGAAGAAGAGGAAAAAGGGAAGGAGGCGCCACGGGGATGTTGGCTTGAGGCTGGCGGGCACGGAGGCCCCGGGGCTGATGGTGGCGGCCTGGACCACGGTGAGGAAGCTGGTGGAGGAGATCGAAAGGCCTCGGGCCACCCTCTCCAGAAACACAAACATCTTACAGCCCAGATCATCCGGGAAGTTTCTCAAACTGAACGTTGCCATTGTTTTTAGAGTTACCTTGGACAGAAGTATGATGGCGTTTGCGAAGGCCAAGTGGGTGAGAAGAAGTGTACAGGTTTTTTCTCAGTGCCCGGACACAAAGTACACAGGTACTTCCCAGACACAGAGATGTTCCCCACAAGGCCAGGTCCAGTGAGAGAGAGAAAAATCGTTCCCTTGCTGTTGTCCCAAATCATTTCTTACCTCAGGGGCAGAGAAATTTGATTCTATAAGTGCCTTTGGAAGAAAGCTGTGTGACGCGATGGTTCTGCAAATAATTCCCGGCAAAGGGCCCCTCTGGTGCGGGAAGGACAGTCATGGTACAGGTTACAGCGCAGCCTGCCGTCCGAAGAACTCTAACCCTTCCCCTGTGAGCACTCTTTTAGGTCATTCTATGCGGCTTCAGTGCGATCCTGAGACTAAGAATACAAAAATCTAAAGCTGCAATCTAGATTTTGTTGTCTGGCTCCAGACCAGCAGAGACAAACGCCGTGCTCAGCAGTTTATATATCCCAGATCCGGTCACTCCAGGCAGGTGCCGAATTGAACTAAAATTCCCCAACCGGAAGTCACCCTGTATGTTCTAGTTCATCACGTGATATTCCCATCGGCCGCCTCCAAGAAATCTGGGTCCTATTCTTAACCTCTCCACGTCCCCACACGAGAGACGGAAAACCTCCTGTCCCTCAGCGTCTTTCGAGCTCCCAAATGCAGGCTGTCGCACCTTTCAGGGGCCCGTGAGGTTCAGCACGCATGACAGATCTCACTTTGTTGGGGATCACCATTCCCTGGTCTGCCTCCTGATTCCAATGTTTGTATCTCTGGTACACACACCTGAGTACTTCCAGAGTCGTCTCCTCAAGCCCAAACCGATTCTGGGAGTCCTTTGCTTACAAGTTTTCACTGGGTTTTCCCGGTTCTCAACATCAAACCAAACTGCATAGCCTTTTGAGATCGGACCCCAACTTTTAACGCCTAATCAGCCAGAGACATCCAGACACGATGTGCGGGCCGGACAAGCTCGGATCTGACCCGATGCAGTCTGGGCAGGGCCTGGGGGGACCTTGGAATGCTGTCCGGCAGGGGTCTGTACAGGAGGTCTGAGTCCCGCTGAGGAATCAGAGGAGACCCTAAGGGAAGCCTGAATGGGTTCAGGGGGTGTGACTACTTCCCTGGAGGGGGAGGGGTCGGGAAAAGCCAGTTAACCAGGAGCTGGTGCTGTCCTGAGACAGGGCAGTTTGTGAAGTGGGGATCCCAGTGATGGGCTGGGGCATCTTCCTAAGAAAAGAGGAACCCCGCAAATGAAGGGTGATGGCGCCTTTCACACTTGCTCCATAACCTTGGGAGAGTCAGTGTCGGCAGGGAATCCAGCGGGCAGCTTTCCCGTGTCTGTCCCCCCCACTGCCCCCAAGTTAACAAGGCAGCTGACGCGGTTGTTGTCAGTCCCAAGCCATCGGCTCCCTTTCAGGCCTGGATAAAACTGCACTCTTTCACCGTGAACCTCTCCAACCTAGTTTTCCACCTAGAAATGTCTATAAAGCTGCTGACAGCTTCCCCCAAACAACATAAACCAGGGGTTTGATTGAAGTGCGGATTTGCACAGACTCTGTCTGCTTGGGAAGCCCGCCCACCAGCCTGCACCGGCTCCCCGCACTCCCGGTCCTTAAGGGCTGGGACGATCCTGGCCTTGAAGGGGTCTGGCAGCACGAGCTGCATGAACGTAGGTCTGCCTCCAGGTTTGGTACCAAGAGGCCTCATGACTTGGGGACGGTGGTAGCTGTCTTTGGCTTCACTCCCTCCCCAGACACGCGCGGAGACTAAGGCCTGCAGCACGTGTGGGACACAGCGGGGCGTGACCCTGACTGCCGCACACCTCGGGAAATGAAGTGCCAGCCCGATGGCAGGAACAGCAGCATGAACCAAAGTTCGGAGCCAGAACACATTCAATATTCAGTCAGAGCCCTGGCCCTGTGAACGTGACTGCGCTCAACACACCTCGGCGCCTGACGTGTCCGCATTAAAGGTGTTCCTGTTGGGGGTTTCGTGTCTCTGTATCCCAAGGTCCCCCTGTTTCCAGCCTTCTTTTCGTCTACCACAAATGTCAAAGCTCTGAATCCGAATCGCGACCAGTTTCTGTATCACCCAATACACCACCCCTCTTCCTTTCTGACTGAACACTGGCAGGGGAGGGAGGGACAGTGCTCCCCCAGATTCTGTTTGGGAAATGTCAAAGTCAACAGTTTTCAAAGACCTGCTACATTCGGCTAGTTGTGGAAAGCCCGTCTGGTCTGACACGTCCCGGTCCAGGTGGACATGGCGGCCGAAGAAAGTTGTTCCTGGAGACCTGAGCTCCCCTTACACCTGCCTGCTTCCTGGGGGAAAGCAAGTGGGCGCCCGATGTGGGAGCCACCCCGGGGTCTCCTGTGGTGCCAGACCCTGAACTCAAATGCTCGGGCACATTTGCGGATGCCGGTCCTACCATCTTTCTGGCCCCGGCACGTACCTTGGAAAGATCCGAAGAGCCGGGGTCTTCGGGCTCCCAGGCCCCTCTCAGGAGCTCCCTGGGTCGCAGAGGGAAGCAAGGTCCCTGCCTCTGAGCGGGACTTGGAGGGCGCAGGGCGAACCGAAAGAGCGATCAGCTGTGCTGTGCCGGCACCTGCTGTGCGGCGAGTTCTCTGTGGGTCCTTCTGGCAGGTGGACCCCCTAAGTCATATTGGTCCCCTCTGGATTTGAGGAGTTCCTGAGGGACAATCACTGTCACCAAGACCTCAGCTTCCAAAGCTGTCAGCCCGTCAGGGAGGAGAAGACTCTCGGCGGAATCTCAGTCCCCGAAGTACAGCTTGCCCTCTCCCTCCACAATTACAGGTGTTTGGCTCAGAAATGTTCGGTCTTAATTAAGGCTAATTATATGAATAGGAAGGTTGTGCAGCGGGAAAATGAACAACAGCCGGGCCTTTTCCCACTTCTCCGGCCCCTCCCCACCTCCCCTGAGTTCCAAGCCTGTGAATCCCAGTGGGGACCAGCTCCTGCACACACAGGAGTCTCTTTCCTTTCTTTCTCAGGCTTTCCTTTATGCACAGGGACCTAACAAAGGATGGCCGGGAGGGAGATTCTGTTTTCTGAGCAGGTCACAGCCCCGATCCGGAGAGGACAGGAGTCCCCACGCTCCTCCCATGTGTGCTGTTTCACCAGGGGGTGGGGGGTGAGTTTCCTTCCACCCCTCTGAGATCCAAGCTGAGATGTCTGTCATGAAAGACAGACGGACAAGGGAAAACAAGCAGGCTTTTATTAGCGCGTCTACCTCCCGCGCAGGCAGATAACCAGAGACAATGAGAAAATCTCGAGGTGGCTTGGAATTTGGGCTAAACACCATTGTCATCGAGATGGGGTATCGAGGTGACAGCCTTTTAGGAGAGAGGAGATGAGGCTTAAGAAGAGGAACGGGTCTTCGGAAGAAGAATTCGGAGGGAGGATCCTTTGTGAGCTCGTTTGCCGGGGACGGGGTCCGTCTCTGATCTCCTCTCCCGGGGCAAGGGCGCGGAGGTGATTGGTGGCAGCCTAGTTCCTCCGGGGAGTCCGTCTTTGGGCCGATTCGGGGCGTGGAGCACGGCCGTCCTTGCATTTGCTCTTTCCTCCGGGCCTACAGCTGGACGTCATCGGCACCCCAAATGGCATGTTTGGGGGTGGCCTGTGCTGCCGCCTTCGGGGAGCGAGAGATCTTTTCTGAGCGGTCGTTTCCCTCCTTGGCTGTGAAAAGACACTTGGAAGGGAAGGCGAGAGGGACTCCTCTTCTCTGTTGTTATGCACCACCCCTGCCCTACTTAACACTAACCCCTATCGCCTGGAGTAGAGTCGCCCCGAGAGGGATCCTTCCCGTCCCGATGCGAAGGACTATAAATGAAAATGAGCAGAGAGTTGAGATTAGAGGTGAGATTAGAATTATTTTTCTAGAAATGAGAGTGTAGCGAGTTAGTCTGAAAAGGGAAGATTTCCTTTCATTTTCTGTGGGACTGTATCCTTATTATTGTCTAAGATGCTTTTCTTGACCAAAAATTAATCAGGCTCCTCAACCTTCTCCTAGACTCGTACGTGTACTTTTGCAAAGTCTAATTTTAGCGAGATCCTTGCTAAGCCTGCGCCCCTCGGTCCCGGCCGTATCTACTCAGGTTCCTCATCCCCCGTCATCCCCGAGGTGATGTCCAGGCACCCCGGCCTGTCCGCAGGAAGAATCCCGATAGGTTGGTTAGGCCGGAAGTCTTACCCCTGAGGTTTTCTCTTAGTAATTTTCAATCCTTCACTGAGCTCTCTTGTACCACCTGGCGTAAGTTCCCGCAAGCCCACGCCGTGTTCCGAATCGAGCCCTGTGTTCTCCCCATCGCTGCAAGCTCTCACTGCTCTGCTTCCCTGGACCTCCTGCAGCGGTCCTGAATACAGTCTGTCTCTGGGCCCTGCACAAGTGTCATCGAATATTCTCTCCTGTCCCATTACCTACAGGTGTACCGGGAACCCGCTAAAAATACTTATGTATCACGTGACATAAAGCCCTTTGAGGCAAGCATTATTTTCGCCTCCAATTTTGAATGAAGACACGCAGGCACAGATAGACTGCCTAAGTCGTGGGGCGCCTGGGCGGCTCAGTCAGTTAAGCATCCGACTCTTGATTTCGGCTCAGGTCATGATCTCTCAGTTCATGCGTTCGAGCCCCATGTCAGGCATCCTGCTGATAGCAAAGGAACCTGCTTGGAATTCTCTCTCTCCCTCTCTCTCCACTCCTCCCCTGGTATCTCTCTCTCTCTCAAAATAAATAACCTTTAAAAATGTCAGAAAAAAAAGACTGCATAAGTTGCCCACTGAGACTTCTAAAGGCAAAAGAAAAAAATAACAGTTTTCCCCACTCTCCCTTTTCTTAGAGTGCTTTCTTAAAAAAAAAAAAACAACAACTTATACATTTTTTCTCAGCCCCTTTGAGATGTATGTAAATTTTTTTAAAAGCTAAATAAAAAGCTTACCAGTTTTGCAACCCAAGGATGCTTCTGCAAGGGTCCATTGGAAACATAGCCTGGAAGCAGGTAGCGCCCCTGTCACCCAGTTTCTACGGGAGACTAGGAGCCGACGTCTGGGAGGACCTTATCCCCGATTGCAGAACTATGCCCTGTCATCAGACTGAGAAACTTATTTTCTCTTTGGATGAAGCCGGTCAGTTTACAGAGTGCCCCCCAAATCACCAGGTGACTTTAGGATGCACTAGGTTGACAAATTGTGCTGGCAAGCTGTCACTTATCTTGAGCTATTACTGGAGGACAAGCTATTACTAATCTTGAGATAGGATGTTTGTCACGGGTCGCACCTGCTTGGTCTATAAAAACGGAGCGTTGGCTTTCTGTCCTACAATCTCTTCAGTGGGTTGGCTGTGGTGCACAGCACATGTGGTTTCCTGCTTTCTCAGTAATAAAATTGTTTTCCTTCCCTTTTACTTTTTATAGAGAAGTCTTGTGGTTGTCTGGAGACTTTGTTTCTAGTTTTCTCTGATACCTATAGACAGTCAGTAGCCGAACCAAGGATTGAACCCAGGAATCCAACACAAGAGCTCAAGCTCTCGACTCCCGCCAGAACTCCACTGGAGTCGGAGGCCTCACTGACTGAGCACCCAGGTGCCCCTAAACTAGCTTTTATATCAAATATTTTACTCGATCATGTGGACTTTGAATAATGTTTGGGTTAGTTTCTGCCTCTCTGAGTTTTAGAATGCCCAATTTTTATAAGCACTTGCCTTTAAACCAACTAAATAGAACTCTTTTACAAATTAATTTTAGCGCTCCCATCCGGGGATAGAAAGATGGCTGCACACAGACAACACCTGCCCTCCCATCATTTGGTTGCTCAACCTTGGAACGAAAACGTAGGAACCTGCCTGAGTCGAGATCAAAGAATAAAGGGCAACAGGAAACAAAACTAATATTTCCCTCATGATTCCAACCATAAGATTTGGGACTGTAATGTACCCGTGTTTTCAAGATTTACTTCCGTCACGAGCCTGAGAAGCAAGTGCGCTGCCAGGCTCGGCGGCGGGGAGTGATCGAGGGAGCATCTGCGGTATAAGAACCTGGGCGTGGACCCCAATGTGGCTGTTTCTGGCTCTATGATTTGGGGAGCCCGGGTTTTCTTTCTCCTATATAGCACTTGAGAAATCATTCAGGAATTGGTAACTCATGGCAAGAACAAAAATAACACTGCAGTAAAGAAATAATACGAAACCATGGATGTGTTGGATAATCGGGTCAGGATCTGGAATCTGTTCATAAGGCACATCTCGATTCATGTTAGTGACTTGATTTTGTTTCCAAGCCTGCCCTCCTTTCCCTCGATCATTGTCATCGATCATTGTCATCGTCCCCCTGCTGCTCCTCTGCTCTCTCCTTCCCAAGCCCCGCCCCCCCGTCCATTTCTACCTCCCGCCCTGGCTGATCTGCCCGCGTTGCAGAGAATAGGGCCTGAGTCTCCCAGACGCTCACCCAGGCCCCCGGCCAGGAGGCACACGGGTGCAGAGTCACAGGTGCTAGCTCTGCACTCAGCCACTCTGACCTTCAGACCCTGGCTCCTCCGACCTCCGCCCACCTGTTACTTGACCCCACTAGGACCCCACTACACTCATCTGGAAGATAGGACGGCTGCCTCCTACGGGGTTGGTCTGTTGTGAGGAAAGAATGAGCACCACTGCCTAGAAACGACTAGAGAACAATTTTCTAAGTGACAACTATTATTATCATGTGCTCTTTCCGCCCCCCGTTCTTTTTTTTTTTTCAGTGTCTCAGCAATTCTCTGTAAGAGTGCACGTGTGGGGTTTTGAAGCTACTGCGTTTGTTTAAAAAAAAATGCAGAACACCTGTCATAACACTTAGCACTCTAAATCTTAGTAAAGTAGGCGAGCGGTGCCCAGGAGGGAAAAGACAGAAGGACACCGGAAATAAGGTGCACAGACCCCCTCTGCGGCAGGGGAAATGCCCACGTGCTGAGAGAAGACTCCAGAGAGCCATTCCGTCCGCACACGGGGAGGGGGGGGGCCTCCACCTGCTGGCCTGTTAGGAAAGTGCAGCTTCAGGCCCCCGCGGAGTCCCCGCATGCCTCGCTGGTGCTGGTCGTGTCTCGGAGCCAGTCCACACAGCTCTGAGGTGCTCGCTTCAGATTTCCACCTTCTGAGTGTGGGCCTTTCTTCTGCAAGTTTGCTGCCAGACGGTGTCAGCGGCTCCGGAAGGTCAGGTCCGGCGGCCGTGGCCCAGACCCAGGTCCAGTGGGACGAGCGCAGCCCCCACTCAGGGTTGTTCCGGGTCCCTAGTGCCACTTACAGAGATGGCTCCTTTCTCGCTTGTCCCTTCAAGCAGGAGAGGGAAGCTGAGGTGACACTTGCCACCTCCAGCCACACAGACTGGCTTACCTAGTCCTTGTCCGGCCCTGGGGAAGCAAGGGTGCCGGCTGAGCCCCGGGGTGAGCTGAGTTTCTGTCAGCTGAGTGAGGTGGAGAGAGGGCCGGAGGAACCTGGGGCTTTCCATCCGCCCGGAAGGAGGCCCCGCGGGAACACCTGCAGTTCTGGGTCTCACCGAAGACCCAGTGTCAAGGCCGTCCTGCCGGGCGCTGCTGAGGACGCCCGCTTCCCTCACTTCCACGGTTTTGTTCAGTCCTCAGAGGCCCCGAGTGTGACATTTGTGCTCCCTCCAAAGTGGGGTGCGCCTGAGCGAGCACCTTCTCGCCGACGGTGTCTGCCGGCCCGGGGCTCCTGTCTTGGCACCGGGAGGACGCCCACGTGAGAAACTCTATGAAAAAACACCGCATTGCTGTGCTTTCCGCTCCGTGCATGTGAGGAGACGCTCAGAGTAACAAATTATACACCTAGGGTACGTGTCTAAATTATCTGATCTTCATGAAAATGGGGGAAATAAGTTGGACGCCCAGGCCAGGGGCTTCGATAACTCCCTGGGGGCAGCCGGTAGGACCCCCAGCCAGATCTCTCGAAGTTCATGTCACGAAAAGCCCCCTAAGTAAGTAAAACAACAGGCTCCAGACTGGTAAACCATATCTACGACGAACTATGCCGCATCAGTGTTCAGAGTAAGTATGAGGACCTGCTCAAATAACCAGGAAAAGACAAAGGAAAAAATGGGGGGAGAAAGAAGAGCCACTGCACAGAGCAAAACCCGAGTGGAGTAAAGATGAGGGCGCACTCAGTCTCCTAGTTTTATGCGATGCAAATTAAGACCACAATAAAAATAAAATATTTATCAAATTTCAAGGGACAGAATCCCAAGTGTTGGTAACAGGTGGGACACCGGGCATTTGGGGTGAGGGCTGTGCCGAGCGACATCGTGGAAAAGTTTGGGCACAAGCACCCAGTAAGCTTGACGTCCTCGGGGCCGAGGACTCGGCTGCTGAACGGCCACTTCCACACCTCACGACTGCCGGATGCCTCACTACTCTGTGACATATGCCCCAGAACCTGAGTTTCTGAAGCGGGGTCCTGAAGCGGGGTGCAGAGACACGAGCATAGCTTGGGAAGTAGTTAGAAATGAAAATCCTACGGCCCATCCCAGACCTACTGAATCGGAACTCCTGGGAGTGTATCCCAAAGATTTGTGGTTTAACAGGCCCTCCGGAAAACACTGAGGCGCACGCCACCTGGAGAACCATGCTGTACGGTACCTCTTGCACGCTTGTGCAGCACTCGAGGACGTTAATAGAGCTGCCCTTAGTGCAAAAGCATAACAACCAAAAAGAACTAGAAATAACTTAAATTTAATTTGGTAGGAGAATGAATAAAGACGTGGTGATACGTTCATACAAGGAATATTTGACAGCACTGAATATAATGAATTAATTGCACCTACAACCACAATACGGACAAGTGGGAGGAAGTTATGTCGGTGTCGGTGCAATTTTAATAGAGTTTCACACAAGCAAAATTCCATGTGTATTGTTTTGGAATCCATACATATGTAACAGATGAAAATAAAGCAGGGAAATATTATGTTTCACCTTTTGATATTTATTTCTAACTTAACCATTTTTCAGAAAATACAGTTTTAACTATACTTTTAAAATATTTTTTGAGACCTTATGGCCCCACAACATTTTACATACCTTCTTTATTTTTTTTATGTTTATTTACTTTTGAGAGAGAGAGAGAGAGAGAGAGAGAAAGAGAGGGTGAGTGGGGCAAGGGCAGAGAGAGGGAGACACAGAACCTGAAGCAAGCAGGCTCCAGGCTCTGAGCTGTCAGCACAGATCCGGACACTGGGCTTGAACTCACAGGACCGCAAGATCATGACCTGAGCCAAAGCTGGATGCCCAACCGACAGAGCCACCCGGGCGCCCCTATACCTTCTTAATAACACATATTCTCTTTAATTTTAGGATGTAAGAGTCTATATGTTTTAAATTCTTAATTATGCTGTTCTAAATGTTTACTAATTCTGGTATTATTTACCTATCAGTTAGTGAAAAACATATGTTGAAATTTTCCAGTGGTGGATATGTAAGTTTCTCCCTGTAGTTCTACCACTTTTGTTTTATATATTTTAAGATTATTTTAAGAAGTATATACAGTTGAGAAGTATTTTATTATATGATTTGGAACTTTTATTGCTATACAGAAACCCTCTCTGCTTAGCAGTAACACTTTCTCATCTTCAGTGCTTTGTCTTGTATTGATATAGGTTCTCCTACATTCTTATTGTTTTTATTAGTCAAGGTATCTTCTCCATAATTTTACTCTTAACCTGATCTGTCATTAGGTGTAGGATAGGCCTCTTAAAGAGGGAAAATAGCAGTATTTAATCTCGGATTTCCTATAATACGATATTCATAGGCAGCAAAGATCATGGTTTGATCTGTAGCCTCAGGAATTCCTTTTCCTGAGGTGGACGCCTCCCTCCACTAATTGCCAGCTCTGAGACCTTGGGAAAGTGATTTACTTCCTTGCTGCTTTCTCAGGAATAAGCCGATGATAGTAAATTAAATTATTTAATATTTGTGAAACACTATATAAATGTTTGCTGTCTGAAAGAGTAAAATCTCTCCCAGACTGACAGTATGAAAATCAGCTCATAGTGAAAGAGAAAAAAGCATCTATCAGCCTCTGAGGACCGTACGGGTAAAGCAGGCTGCAAAGTGTGCAGGCGGCACTGTCTCCTCCAAGGTCAGGGAGCGGCTGAACAACACTGTAAACGCCCCCCCGGAGTGACTACTACTTTCATACCACTGAGGCCCCAAACCAGTTTCTTTTTCTCTTTTTTAATGTTTATTTATCTTTGAGAGAGAAAGAGACAGAGCATGAGTAGGGGAGGCGCCAAGAGAGAGACACAGAATCCGAAGCACGCTCCAGGCTCTGAGCTGTCAGCACAGAGCTCCATGGGGGGCTTGAAGCCATGAACCATGAGATCATGACCTGAGCTGGAAGTCAGCTGCCTCATCAACTGAGCCACCCAGGCGCCCCACCCCAAACCACTTTTGATGTTTCTGTTACTGGGGATCCCCCATTGCTAACCCACCTTGGATTCAGGACTGCACCCAATTCTTACTTAATTCTGGCTTCTCCTAACTGCTAACCCCACCTCAGAAACACGAGCCGAACCTGTTTCCCTGGAGCTCCTGCTGGGAATCCTTTAGCAGAAACCCAAACCCGAGCAAAGATAGGTCACATAGGAGAGACCGTCCCTGGTTCCTCTCCTTCCAGACTAACAGGTCAGGTTTATTTAGCCTGCGGGCTTCTTTACAGCGAGCCGGTGGTTCCCGGATAAGGCCGGTTGGGCGTTACCATGTCGTTATAGTCTGTACCGATATACTTGGACGCGTATAAATCAATCGAACACCTCTTTGATCTGTATTTTTCCCGTATCTGTGTACATTATTTCTTCTTTGTCCTTTCCTCTTTCATTTCCCCCGTTTTTCTACTGTTCTTTCCCTCCTCTCATCCATGTGGGATACATTTTTTCAACTTTCGTGTGCTTATTAGTGAAATGCCATCATGCATGGTGGACTTTACAGAGCCTAAAGCTAAGTTCATAAGCTTCTCTAGGCATTACAGCACTGCAAACACTTTAAATCTAAGGGCTTCCGCCTGTGGGACTACTCCTAGCAGTATTTTAATTCCCATCTTTTCGATCAAAAAAGGAGACATTCTTTGTAGCATCACCATCATCTCATACCGGCAATATTTGCTTATGTTGATCTGTTTACCAATTTCTTTTCCTTTTTTTTTTTAACTTAACAATTTAACTCTCCTAGGTTTTTTTTTTAATTCCTCAATCATGAACTTGAAGATTCCTTAATAAAGCTGTCGTAGTGGGAATATTGCCCTGTCGTACTTCATCTCATATTTATTTCATCCTTATACTTGAAAGACACGTTTGCTTTGTGTCACCCTCTCGGTGGACATCACTATTTTCCTCCAACAGTCTCAAAAGATCTCTTCTCACTTCAGACGTTTGGGAAATATATGTCAGTCTTCACCTCCGTTCCGCAGAAATCTTTTCTTCTGGCAGCTTTACAAATCGTTTCCTCTTCTGTGCTATGAATGGCACTACGATGACTCCGCTGCGATCACGTTCTGGGTAACGTGCTGTGTTGTGCTTTCTGAGTCTGTGGGGTCCTATCTTCTCGCACTTCGGGAAGATTCTCAGTCATCTCCCTTTGCCCTTCCTTATACGATGCTGTGCAGCCGGAATGATCTGCTGTCACGGAGAGTTACTCAGCTCCCTCTGGTTATCTGCACGTGCGCGGGAGGTAGATGAGCTAATAAAAGTCTGCTTGTTTTCTCTTGTCCGTCTGTCTTTCATGACAGACATCTCAGCTTGGATCTCAGGGGTGGAAGCAAACTCACCCCCCACCTCCCGGTGAAACAGCACGCATGGGAGGAGCATGGGGACTCCTGTCCTCTCCAGATCAGGGCTGTGACCTGCTCAGAAAATAGAATCTCCCTCCCGGCCATCCTTTGTTAGATCCCTGTGCATAAAGGAAAGCCCGAGAAAGAAAGGAAAGAGACTCCTGTGTGTGCAGGAGCTGGTTCCCACTGGGATTCACAGCCTTGGAACTCAGGGGAGGTGGGGAGGGGCCGGAGAAGTGGGAAAAGGCCCAGCTGTTGTTCATTTTCCCGCTGCACAACCTTCCTATTCATATAATTAGCCTTAATTAAGACCGAACATTTCTGAGCCAAACATCTGTAATTGTGGAGGGAGAGGGCAAGCTGTACTTCGGGGACTGAGATTCCGCCGAGAGTCTTCTCCTCCCTGACGGGCTGACAGCTTTGGAAGCTGAGGTCTTGGTGACAGTGATCGTCCCTCAGGAGCTCCTCAAATCCAGAGGGGACCAATATGACTTAGGGGGTTCACCTGCCAGAAGAACCAAAGAGAACTCGCCGCACAGCAGGTGCCGGCACAGCACAGCTGATCGCTCTTTCAGTTCGCCCTGCGCCCTCCAAGTCCCGCTCAGAGGCAGCGACCTTGCTTCTCTCTGCGACTCAGGGAGCTCCTGAGAGGGGCCTGGGAGCCCGAAGACCCCGACTCTTCAGATCTTTCCAAGGTACGTGCCGGGGCCAGAAAGACGGTAGGACCGGCATCCACAAATGTGCCCGAGCATTTGAGTTCAGGGTCTGGCACCACAGGAGACCCCGGGGTGGCTCCCACATCGGGCGCCCACTTGCTTTCCCCCAGGAAGCAGGCAGGTGTAAGGGGAGCTCAGGTCTCCAGGAACGACTTTCTTCGGCCGCCATGTCCACCTGGACCGGGACGTCAGACCAGACGGGCTTTCCACAACTAGCCGAATGTAGCAGGTCTTTGAAAATTGTTGACTTTGACATTTCCCAAACAGAATCTGGGGGAGCACCGTCCCTCCCTCCCCTGCCAGTGTTCAGTCAGAAAGGAAGAGGGGTGGTGTATTGGGTGATACAGAAACTGGTCGCGATTTGGATTCAGAGCTTTGATATTTGTGGTAGACGAAAAGAAGGCTGGAAACAGGGGGACCCTGGGATAGAGAGACACGAAACCCAACAGGAACACCTTTAATGCGGACACGTCAGGCGCCGAGGTGTGTTGAGCACAGTCACGTTCACAGGGCCAGGGCTCTGACTGAATATTGAATGTGTTCTGGCTCCGGAACTTTGGTTCATGCTGCTGTTCCTGCCATCGGCTGGCACTTCATTTCCCGAGGTGCGCGGCAGTCAGGGTCACGCCCCGCTGTGTCCCACAACGTGCTGCAGGCCTTGGTCTCCGCGCGTGTCCGGGGAGGGAGTGAAGCCAAAGACAGCTACCACCGTCCCCAAGTCATGAGGCCTCTTGGTACCAAACCTGGACGCAGGCCTACGTTCATGCAGCTCGTGCTGCCAGACCCCTTCGAGGCCAGGATCGTCCCAGCCCTTAAGGACCGGGAGTGCGGGGAGCCTGCGCAGGCTGGTGGGCAGGCTTTCCAAGCAGACGGAGTCTGTGCAAATCCGCACTTCAATCAAACCCCTGGTTTATGTTGTTTGGGGGAAGCTGTCAGCAGCTTATAGACATAAATGTTTATAGACATTCCTAGGTGGAAAACTAGGTTGGAGAGGTTCACGGTGAAAGAGTGCAGTTTTATCCAGGCCTGAAAGGCAGCCGATGGCTTGGGACTGACAACAACCGCGTCAGCTGCGTTGTTAACTTGGGGGAGTGGGGAGGACAGACGCGGGAAAGCTGCCCGCTGGATTCCCTGCCGACACTGACTCTCCCAAGGTTATGGAGCAAGTGTGAAAGGCGCCATCACCCTTCGTTTGCGGGGTTCCTCTTTTCTTAGGGAAGATGCCCCAGCCCATCACTGGGATCCCCACTTCACAAACTGCCCCAGTCTCAGGACAGCACCAGTTCCTGGTTAACTGGCTTTTCCTGACCCCTCCCCCTCCAAGGAAGTAGTCACACCCCTGAACCCATTCAGGCCTCCCTTAGCCTCTCCTCTGATTCCTCAGCGGGACTCAGACCTCCTGTACAGACCCCTGCCGGAAAGCATTCCAAGGTCTCCCCAGGCCCTGCCCAGACCGCATCAGGTCAGATCCGAGCTTGTCCGGCCCGCACATCGTGTCTGGATGTCTCTGGCTGATTAGGCGTTAAAAGTTGGGGTCCGATCTCAAAAGGCTATGCAGTTTGGTTTGATGTTGAGAACTGGGAAAACCCAGTGAAAACTTGTAAGCAAAGGACTCCCAGAATCGGTTTGGGCTTGAGGAGACGACTCTGGAAGTACTCAGGTGTGTGTACCAGAGATATGAACATTGGAATCAGGAGGCAGACCAGGGAATGGTGATCCCCAACAAAGTGAGATCTGTCATGTGTGCTGAACCTCACGGGCCCCTGAAAGGTGCGACAGCCTGCATTTGGGCGCTCGAAAGACGCTGAGGGACAGGAGGTTTTCCGTCTCTCGTGTGGGGACGTGGAGAGGTTAAGAATAAGACCCAGATTTCTTGGAGGCGGCCGATGGGAATATCACATGATGAACTAGAACATATAGGGTGACTTCCGGTTGGGGAATTTTAGTTCAATTTGGCACCTGCCTGGAGTGACGGGATCTGGGATATATAAACTGCTGAGCACGGCGTTTGTCTCTGCTGGTCTGGAGCCAGACAACAAAATCTAGATTGCAGCTTTAGATTTTTGTATTCTTAGTCTCAGGATCGCATTGAAGCCGCATAGAATGACCTAAAAGAGTGCTCACAGGGGAAGGGTTAGAGTTCTTCGGACGGCAGGCTGCGCTGTAACCTGTACCATGACTGTCCTTCCCGCACCAGAGGGGCCCTTTGCCTTGAATTATTTTTTGCAGATACATATCGTCATTACTGTTGCTTTCTTCAAGAGGTGTTGGCCAAATCCAAAGATTTCTGCCAACAAAGAAAGAGATGTGTCTGGTCATTATTAAAGGAACAGTATTCCTCTCTATAATTGGAAGTGGCCTTGTGGGGAACATCTTTGTTTTTGTGAATTCTATGTGGATTTTCTTTTGGGGCTCTGAAAAGAAATCCGCTCGTCTAATTCTCATCCACTTGGCCTTCGCAAACGCCATCATACTTCTGTCCAAGGTAACTCTAAAAACAATGGCAACGTTCAGTTTGAGAAACTTCCCGGATGATCTGGGCTGTAAGATGTTTGTGTTTCTGGAGAGGGTGGCCCGAGGCCTTTCGATCTCCACCACCAGCTTCCTCACCGTGGTCCAGGCCGCCACCATCAGCCCCGGGGCCTCCGTGCCCGCCAGCCTCAAGCCAACATCCCCGTGGCGCCTCCTTCCCTTTTTCCTCTTCTTCTGGACACTCAATTCCTTGGTCGGCACGAACTTACTCAACTACATCGTCAACATCAGCAGCCTAAATAGCTCACAACCGAGTCAAGGTAACGGGTATTGTTACTTCCTCCCAGTAAAGCCGACAGTGCGGTGGGCATTTCTCACTCTCATGGCCCTGCGGGATCTCCTGTTTCTGAGTCTCATGGGCTGCGCCAGCGTCTACATGGTATTTCTCCTCCATAAGCACCACAAGCATGTCCTCTACCTTCGGAAATCCAAGATCCTCTACCAGACCCCCCCAGAGATAAGAGCCACTCACAGTGTCCTCCTCCTGATGCTTTCCTTTATTTTTTTTTATGGACTGATTGTATTATTTCTTTATATTTAAATTCTTTAAAGGATAGTAATTCCATAAAATCAGATATTCTTGAAATCTTAACCCTCGGTTATGCAATTGTCAGCCCATTTGTGTTGATTCACAGAGATGGACATCTGGGTGGATGCTGGCACACTCGGTAAAGCCTGAAAAATGTCCGCGTTTTCACTGACCCCTTGGGTAGCAGGTTTCAAATAAGACATGTTATGGCTGAGCATTAAAAAAAAGAAGAGGAGCTTAAATTAAAGTATGATATTATACAACAAAGCTGGGCACAGTCTTCCCGAGCCGGCACAGGAAGGAGATCCTAACACCCTCTGGGGACTTAGCCTTCTCACGTCCATTGCCACCTGCGGGAGAGGGTTAGCCAATTCCACTTTTCCTGCTTCTAAGATGCCTCTTTAACTACCCCGCTTCCTGTAGGAAGGAGAAGAATCTGACAAATTCTGTCAAAATGCTGATGTATTTACTCTCGGACTTACAAGTTTCACCTCTAGGAGAATCAAGCAGATAAATATTGCTCTAAGAGAATTGCAGCATAAAAATTATTACAAATTGCAGCAATTTTTAAAAAAACATGAACTAAATATCTAACAGAAAGGGCTACTTTGCTGGCTTTGTGGAAATATCCTGGAGGAACCAGCCATACAAAGGGGTTTTTGTTGAGCTTCTGACAGAATGGGTGGGTTCAAAATGTATTGTTGTGGAATCATATCCAGAGTGTATTCGTACTTAGTAGGACATAGTAATTCAAGAGCAATAGTATTAACAAATGGACTGTAATAGCTTCCCTCCATCTCATCTATGTCTTTTGCAAGAGTGCAAAAGACACTTAAAAGAGTGTTTCCGGGTTTCAGAGAAACTAGGTAAGTGAAGCAAATAAGTGACACTTCCTTTTACAGCTTTCTATATTTTCAGAGTGGCTAAATGTTTGAATAGGTATTTTTAAAAAATGAATTAAAGTTTATTTTGAAAATAATTCGTGACTTGTGGCAAGATACAGGTGTTAGCGCCCTGACACCACCACAATGTCGGCGGCTTTGTGCTGGTGTGCCGCCAGAGTCATGAGACAATGTGGTTCTACGTTAGTTTACATAAGAAATTGATAAGATACCAAATATCTATTTGTAGATTGTTTTGTAAAAATTAAAACAAAGGAAATGTCTTGAAAGGAGTCGGAGTGAAATGCTAGACCAACCACAGGAAAGCACCGGTTCTTAAATGATCGTGGATTTCTTCGAAGAAACCATGCGCCTGAGACAAAGCGTTGTCAATCGTGTAACCCTACTAACTTCCTTCTCTAACTGGCGGTCCACAGTGAGACCTCGGGGCTCCAGGCATTATTGTCAGTTCAGAGCCAATGACCATGAATCTCTGAAAAGATACTTCTATCCCTTATCCACTACACAGTCGCCATAGTCAATGACCGAAGGTCCCTTTGGGGATGGCTGGCGGGAAGATTAGCAGGGTATGATTTTGGCAGTGTAGTAGGGTTTCTTCTGGGGATCTGTCCTCCCCGTCATTCAAGGTGCCAGGGGCGACCGAACTGGCTCAAGTCTGGGAATGAGTAAGGATCCACGACCATTCGTGATGTTCAAGGGATTCAGGTCCGATTTAGACTTAAAAGGCCTGGAATTTTTCTCCTTTTTCAGATCAAGAAAGACTTTAGTAGACCTCTTATATATATCAGTTCTACAGAACCCTAATCAACCGGTCAATGGCAGAGATCTCTGGGAGTCAGACTGTTTGATTAATGTCCACACCTGCCATTCTGCATTCAAATCATTCCACTGTATTTAGGCATTTCAGTTCAGTGACAGTAACTCCCGGTGAAATGTCATTCTTGTAGGAAGAACTCCAGCAAAGCTCTTCCAGGATGCTGGGTTATTCCCATGAAATGATTTGTCCCAGCTCTGGGGAAAGGCATATTCTCTGGAACCCTTCTGGTTTGGATAAGCAGATCTTACATAATAAACACTTTAGAATTCCAGTAATCCCAGATCTTGGGTGAACTTCCTCTACGGTGTACTAAGAACCTCTTGGCATTTCAGCTTCATTTAGTGGGGGCCAGTTTGGGTTCATCTTTTAGTCATCCAAGCTCTCAAAGTATTTGAACCATTCCCGCCACTTAAGCTAAAATATTGCATTCACCATCTCTCCTGACTGAGTCCTTCTCAATACATTTGGCTTTATCCATCATTACACTCTTTGCAGCTTGATCCTACACCCTTCGGATCCATTTCCATACACCTATCTCCAGCTTGGACCACAAACTATCTTGCAAAATGGTTTCGGAAACAGACATGGCTTTGCCCTAAAATGTATGTTGCTCTAAAATCTATTCCAAGGTTCTCATTTCTCCATACAGGATTTTGGACTGCCATAGTCACGTTCACCGTATTTGGATCATCTCTGCCATCAGCCCCTACTGGGAAATATGACCCTTCGTGTCTGCACCTGCCCAATAGTGAAACATCATACTAAACTTAATGAAGGCTATAAAGGTAGTTATGAATTTACAATAAACATGGGGATAACAGCGTATTCAAGGACGCTGTGGAAATGGGTAAAATTGAGATGTGAAAACTTCTATTACACCAAATGTCCTGCTTTCTCGAAATAAAAAGGAGCAAAAACTCGATAGTTAACAAGAGACTTAGATATTTGAAAAGAACACAGTGTAGGATCTTATTTCTTGTCTACTTATTTTCTTTGATTAAAAACTTGTTTATTTATTTTGAGAAAAAGTGTGAGTGCAGTAGGGGCAGAGAGAGAGAGGGAAGGAGACAGAGAGAATCCCAAGCAGTCTCCACACTGTCAGTGTAGAGCCCAACGCAGGGCTTGAGCTCACAACTGAGTGAGATGGTGACCTGAGCCAAATCAAGAGTCGGACGTGTAACCAACTGAGCCACCCAGGTGCCCCTCTTATTTATTTATTTATTTATTTATTTTCATCCTACCTTATTTCCTATAACGAATAAATTAAAAGTTCATAATTATTGATAAATGCATAAGTGAATGAATGTCCAACTGTCAGCTAAGGTGTAGCAGCTAAGCGGGAAGGATGACTCTTATCCACGAGAATCTGGAGCAAATGTGAGGAAGTGTGGGTCACAGGAAAGCAGGAATGGAAGAGAAGAAAAAAGCGTTGCACCCCAAACTGAAAGAAGAATTTTGGAAAGTGAGAGATACTTTTAAAAGAGATCTATGGGTCACTTTGGCCAGACTGCCAAGAACAAATATTGACATAGCCATGACAGTTTAAAACTAATATTTCACAAGTGGCTCAACCGATAGAGCCACCAGAAGAAAACACGGTCCATTTCCCCACTTTTTGTTCATACTGGGCATAACAAGAGCGCCACAGTGCACGGGGGTGATTCTTTCTCTAGAAGGGGAAATGAAACATCAACTTGAAAGACTTTCAGTCCAGAAAATACCACATCCATGTAGCCTGATATATTCGCAGCCTATCGCTGCAAAACAAACGAACACACATTTAACGGCTTAAACTAACACAGAATGATTATGTCATAGTTTCAGAGGGTCAGGACGTGGCTCAGCTGCATCTTCTGATGAGTGTCTCACCGGACCCCATTCACAATGTCGGCTAAGGCTGCAGGCTCATCTGACGTCTTCCTAGCTCACCTGATGGCTGGTGAATCTCCGTTTTTTGTTGTTTTACAACCCGGACCCTCAGTTCCTAGAGGACACCCCCTGCCACGTGACCCTCTTCCTCACCCGTTCCTAGCTCTTCATAACAGCACAGCTGTGTACTCCTTCAGAGTCGGCAGGAGAGCCTCTCCTACTCTGGATCGGGCTCTTCTGCACCCTCTTCCAAAGGGCTCCCCTGATTAGGTCAGACTCATCCGGGCTAATCTGTCACTCTTTTTTATTGTGATTGTTGTTTAGTTTTTATTTCGTCATCATAAACGCAGTTCTGCAATCCAGCTAGACTTGGAGGCAGTCAGGAGAACATGGGCCCCGTAGAGCTGCAGCTGGAGCTCGGAGGCTGCAGGATGTTTCGAGCAGGCGGGGGAGAAGGACCGCTCCCCTGAGCTACGGAAGGAACGGTCCGGGAGTGAAGCTACAACGCGAGTCAGTGTATTAGATTTGTCCGCAGTCAGCGCCGGCGATCTTCTTGCCGGTCTTGCCTTCCTGGACCCAAAGCTCCCTGGCTTCCACGTTATTCATGCCCCCTTTCGTCTTGCCAAAGGCCACCTGCTCGCCACCGCACTCAGCGCTGGCCGTGCAGACGAGAAACCAGGAACCGTCCGTGTCAGGTCCAGCGTACCGTGGACGGGATGCCAGGACCCCGGTGCTGCAGGATGAAATTCTCGTCATTAAATTTCTCCCCATGGTGGACTGGCCACCAGTGCCATTACAGCGTGTGACCTCACCGTCTTGGCACATTGACCCTGAAGTAATCCTGCGACAGCAGGAAACTTTATAACCAAATCCATTCTCCCCGGTGCTCAGAATGCAGAAGTTTTCTGCTGTCTTTGGAACTTTATCTGCAAACAGCTCGAAGGAGACTTGGCCCAAGGGCTTGCTGTCCGGGGTGATGAAACGGTGGGGCTGACCGGGGGCTGGGCTCCAGGGTGGGCTCCAGGGTGGTGGCCTCTGCAAGGCTTGATCTCTCTTTTTTTATTATTAACTCAAGGCCAATTGATTAGGGTCCTTAAATACATCGGAAAAAAATCCCTTCCACTTTGTCATATAATGTAATCTGATCATGGTAGTGTAGGAGCCGAGGTCAGGTTGTCCCAAAATGTACCACAATGGCATACTGATAATTTGGAATTAAAGCTATTATTAGGGAAACAGTGCAGAGACCCTCTGCTCTCTCCCTGAAAGCAGGAAATAAATCTTTCATATGAAAGATACCCATCCTGTACTAAGAAGTAAAAAGAAATTCTCGTCACCAGAGATGGAAAATTTAAGAGCACAGAAAGCTATATACACAATCTTGTTATGTTTTCACTAATCTACTATCTCAGCCCAAATCCCACTTAGAATTCCTTACTAAGTAAAGTTCCCAAACTTCTCTTTTCTTTATCCTGTCAATTACCCAAAAATGTACTGTCTCTTTGTCTAAAAAGTTTAAACGCTGCCTGCCTTGGTCATTTCTTTAGGTCTCAATTTCATTATTGGTATTCCAGGCGCATGTAATAACTTCGGATGTTTTCTCCTATTAGTCTGTCTCATGTCAACTTAACTCAGGCCGGCTAGAAGACCTTGAAGCTTAGAGGAAGAACTTTTCCTTCCCCACAGTAGTGAAATTACACCATATCCAGAGTCTTGCCCATATTCTAGGAGAGGGCTTACACCTGGTCTGCACCTCAGGGAGAAAGGAATCATGGGACTCATTGCCGAATCCCGCCCGTCTCCCCTTCCGCTAGTTTACTGTTTTCAAGTCAAATAATCTGAATCTCAAACTTTATTTTGGCGGCAGTGCTGGGAACATGAGAGATACAGAAGTGGGGCTGGTTGTACATTTTCCCGCTGAAAGAAGTTAGACGGGAGCGTGGTGGGAAGGGAAGACGAACAAGGGCAATCGGGCAGCGGACGGAAAATCTGACCTGTGCTGCTGGGTCGGGACAGCCAGTTCTCCGGGAGAGCGGGGGGCTGGAGGGGAAATGGGAGACACGCCTGGCTCACTCCTAATGTTTTACTCTTTCAGCTGGAGCGTGGTTTTACAGACACGTGCAGTTTGTAAAGATTCACTGAGCTATAGAAGTAAGCTCTATGTGGTTTTCTTTATGTGTATTTTATCTCGATGAGAATAAAACTTTCAATGCCTGGATTATGGAGATGCTCTGTGAGCATTCACATGCCTGGAGGCTTGCTGCTGACTGAAGATGCTATGTATCACATAAATGTATTTTTATCAAAACAACAAAATTCTGGGGGCACCTGGGTGCCTAGTTGGCTCATCCAACTCTTGATTTTGGCTCTGGTTGTGATCGCACAGTTCCGTGACTTCGAGCCCCGTGTCTGGGTCTGCGCTGGCAGCACGAGCACGTGCTCGGGATTCTTTCTCTCTCCCTCTCTCTTTGCCCTTCCCCTGCTCACCCTCTCTCTCTTTCCCTCTCTCTCTCTCTCTCTCAAATTAAGTAAACTTAGAAAGAAAAAGCCCCAAAATTCTGCCTGTCTTCAGTGTTCCTTTTTCCCGGGGCACCTGGGTGGCTCAGCTGGTTACACGTCCGACTTCAGTTCGGGTTCCCGATCTCATGGCTTGTGAGTTGAGCTCTGTTCTAACAACTCAGAGCCTGGAGCCTGCTTCCAATTCTGTCCCCCTCTCTCTGTCCCTCCCCCACTTGCATTCTGTCTCTTTCTCTCTCTCAAATATAAAGAAACATTAAAAAAATTTTTTTTAATGTTACTTTTCCTTCAGTGCATTATAACCCATACCAGGCTATTACCAAAACCTGAGAGGTAAAATTTAGCCAAGTGGCCAGTAAAATACACTAGATTTCAGAAACCCTTTTCTGAACAATGGGGATGATAGTAATGACATCATGACCTTTACAAAAGGTAACAGGAGAATACACTGGAGCACACAGTTCACTGTCTGGTTCCCTGTAATCACTCACTAATTTTACAGAACGAATAAAGACCACTCCATGGTTCGCTCATTAGAACTCTGGACCCCGATTCTGACAATGAGCAAAAAGTCAAACCACTACCGTCTCTAATTAAGTGGCTTCTTCCCAAGTGCTGGGAAGGTCCTGGAGAGGATGTGACCACTGGGTGACTTGTGAGCTGGACGCTGGCAGTGGGAGCTCCTCACTCCTTCCCCTGTCCTTGGCATGTGTGTTCTGGTTGCCTTCCCTGTTTCCAGAAGCTGCCGCAAGGACACGGCTTTGAGATGGTGTTGTGGTGTGGAGGCCATCTAGACACTAGATGTGACTGAACAGGTTAGGACCTCTATATAAACTTGTAAGATGTGGCAGGCAGGCGCAGGGGTCTAGTGGTCATAGGCCACTGAAGACAAGCCGAGTGTGTAAGTTCCCTTGCTAATCACAACTGCCACCTACCAACCTGGAGGGACTGCCTCTCCCTTCAGTCTCTCCCTGCCCTCCTCAGAGGGGCCGGTTTCATACATTCCCCAGGAGGCTCTGCAGGTTGCCAACTAACACCGAAACTCCTGTTTGATCCCAGATGAGCTGCCGTTTCCCTGACACGTGCTTGAGTCCTGCACACCTGACCGCACGGGCTGACTAAGCACAAGGTTAGCAGTGACTACCCTTGTCCCGGGATTCCTGCCAACGAAGGTAAAACCATGTGCCACAGAGAAAAATGCACATGAACTTGGAACAGGGGAAATCAGTGTGAACAAAGAGGCTGGGACTTGTAATTAAGAGAAAGGACAGTTTCGTGACACCAAGGTCTTTTGGGAAGACTCAGTTCATTATTGCAAAGTATATATTTTTTTTTAATTTTTTTAATGTTTATTTATTTTTGAGACAGAGAGAGACAGAGCATGAGTGGGGGAGGGGCAGAGAGAGAGGGAGACACAGAATCCGAAGCAGGCTCCAGGCTCTGAGCTGTCAGCCCAGAGCCCGACGCGGGGCTCGAACTCACAGACCGCGAGATCATGACCTGAGCCGAAGTCGGACGTTCAACCGACTGAGCCCCCCAGGCGCCCTGTATTCTTTTTATAAAGTTTACTTATTTATTTTGAGAGAGAGAAAGAAATGGGGGGTGGGGAATGTGAGCAAGGGAGGAGCAGAGAGAGAGAGAATCCCAAGCAGCCTCCACGCTGTCAGCCTGGAGCCCAATGTGGGGCGCCAACTCACGAACTTCAAGATCATGACCTGAGCAGAAATCAAGAGGTGGACACTTAACTGATCGAGCCAGCCAGGTGCCCGCATTATTGCAAAGTATTTAAATCCTAAAGACAGTCCTTAAGACATGCATTCGGGAGAGCTGAATTCTCCATGGTTACCTCTCAGCTTTGTCACCCACTTTTGGAAGCCATGCGGTAACACAGTAGGCTGGAGACAAGAGGACACTGGGTATATTTCTTGAAGAATACCCAAAATAAAAATCAAGGAATACAGAGTAAGAGGAGGGATAGAAAGCAAGCCGCTTCCTTGGGCTTTTATGAGGTTGTAGTCACTATCTGTCCCCCTAAAAAACTCTTAGAATGTTCAGTGGTGGAAAAGGTTTGAAAGTTGTAACCAAGGTACCTGCTGTCACTCAGCCTAGGACGTGAACTTTGTGATTCATCCACTCATTCATTAAATTCAAGTTAGTTGACATATAGTGTAGTCTTGGCTTCGGGAGTAGAACCCAGTGATTCATCACTTAGATACACCTGGTGCTCATCCCAAAAAGTGCCCTCCTTTATGCCCGTCACTCATTTCAGCCCTCCCCTTCCCCCTTCAGCAACCCTCAGTTTGTTCTCTGTATTGTAAGTTATTTTTCCTTCCCTTTCCTTATGGTCTTCTGCTAAGTTTCTCAAATTCCACATATGAGTGAAATCATGTGGTATCTGTCTTTCTCTGACTGACTGATTTCACTTAATATAATCCCCTTGAGTTCCATCCACTTTGTTGCAAATGGCAAGATTTCCTTCTTTTTCGTCACTGAATAGTATTCCATTGTATATATAGACCACATCTTCTTTATCTGTTCATCATTTGAGGAACCTTGGGGCTCTTTCCATCCTTTGGCTACTGTTGATAGTGCTGTTATAAACATCGGGGTGCATGTGCCCCTTTGAATCAGCATTTTTGTGTCCTATGGAGAAATACCTAGTAGTGTAATTGCCTGGTCATAGGATAGTCCAGAGGCTGGGCAGGTCATATCTGCAGGGTGCAAGACCTATTTTAAAATGGCAATAATGATGAAATCTACGGTAGAGGTGACAGAATTTATGGATGACGTAGAATATGGATCTAAAATAAACACAATACAAGGTCATAAAGTCAAAGTCATATTCTTAAAGTAATGAAGGAAGAAAATGGAAACCTGACGTTGGAATAAACAGTTCCGAAGAAGAAATGGTCAGAGACGCTGGATGCGGATAAGAAATGAATGAATGTTTTGAAAACTCATTAGACTATCAGATAAGACAATGGGCAGTGAACTCAAGGATCAAATCGGCGAACTAGAACATTAAGTCAAAGACCAATCTCAGCAAGCATTACAGAGATGGTAGTAGAAACCTAGATAACTTTACGAAACACAACAAACGAGGCCCAGAAGGAGCCCAGGAGGGAGAAAAAGCATTTACAGAAACAGTGCTCCAGTCCTTGGGTCTGTGGTAGCTGGTGGGCCTGGACCTGGAGGCGGCCTGCTCCTTGCCTGGGGTAATTTGGAATCTGGGCGGTGCGCAGTGCCTGACCTCAGGGCTCTCCAGGACAGCCATGAATTCCACATCCTACGTCCTCCCCCTCCCAGGCTTGAGTAGTTCCAGCGGGCCGAGAGTCACAGGTATGTTTCAGTTCACTTTAGAAAGAAATACAGGCCGATGGACGATCGTGACAGGCGCCCACAGGAGAGAACGAGGTGGGCGCAGCGTTCTAGCTCTGAGTTGTCCATGTGTGCGTCAGGCCAGCAGGTGAATCGGCGCCCTGCCATTCTCTCCAGAACTGGCCTGTTAGTGACCTTTAGGAAGAACCGAATCAGACAAATAGAAATAAAGGGTGAGGTCATCAGATCAGATGGAATCCTTGGGACACAGAAGAGGGGAAAACTGATGAAGAGAAAGAAGTTGGAGTTGACAGGAATATCGGCCGTCTCCTGGGTCTTGTCTTTGATTAAAGAAAAATGTTCAGAAAAACACTGATAAAAAAAACTTTATAAGAAACTTAATTGGGCTGATGAACCGTCTTTCCAAGGAGCCGACGTTTCGAATGCCTCTCCCTCGACCCTACCGAAAAGCCAGAACCTTCTAAAGCTAAGGACATACATGAGAGGCAGACAAACTAAGCACATATCCGCCTGCACTGCCTTTTTCAGAGGAGGACTTTTGTGAGAAACTCAGCAAGTAGGGATGCCAGTCCATAAAGAATTTGGAGACTGCTACCCGCACTGAAGTGTTAAATCTCTGAAGGACTCTTCTTAGTTACAGCAGAATACAGAGATTTCAAAGTCATAAGCCGGATGTAGTCACAAAGACCTGTGCTTGGGGTATCACCTGGTTTTAGGGGATCAAATATTGCAATCGATACCTTGACGAAAATGCTTACTCACGGTACCTAACTGGGCCGTCAGGCCCTCTAAACAATAGAGATTGACGAGAGGCAGAAGGGGTCTTCCAGGCAGACTTTGGCTGGGGCTTGTGCTGGAGCACAAGAGAGCCTGGGTCTCTGAGGAGGGGTCAGAGAGAGCTTTAAAGAGGCACAGGTGGGAAAAGAATGACATCTAAGCAAACAGAGGAGGGGATTTCTTGGCTCCTACACACCTAAAGGTCATGCTTCTTCATGCGTCACATTAGCACGTTAAATCTCCACCCTTGGGCATTCATTTTTTCTTAGTATCATAATGAGGAAGAAAGGGGGTGAACAGTTAGCGCTGCGGTCCATCGTGGGGTGCACTGGTTGGGTCCCACCTCTACCAGTCTTCACAGTCAAGACATCCCTTTCAGTGAGCATCCTGCCTCTGCATTCCTGCAAGACACGCCACTCAAGGGCATAGAAGCTTAGCTTTTTCTTTTCGTGAAGGCAGCCGAGACACGCTGGATTTTGTGGTTGGGGTGAGGGGACCCAAGTCCAGTCCTCACCCTGTCTCACTTAAGAGAAGGCAAGTTTTGGGGCGCCTGGGTGCCTCAGTTGGTTGAGCGGCCGACTTCGGCTCAGGTCATGATCTCGCGGTCTGTGAGTTTGAGCCCTGCGTCGGGCTCTGTGCTGATGTCTCAGAGCCTGGAGCCTGCTTCCGATTCTGTGTCTCCCTTTCTCTCTGCCCCTCCCCTGCTCACGCTCTGTCTCTATGTCTCTCAAAAATAAATAAATGTTAAAAAAAAATTAAAAAAAAAAGAGAAGGCAAGTTTTTAGGGGACTTGTTGAAGAAAATGTCAAGCTATTCCCTCTGTGAAAGTAAACCATAGAAAATTAAGATGAATGCTCCTCAACTCATTTGTCATACCATAGAGTGTATCGTGAAATTGAGAATAGAGTCCAAATAGATTCTTTAGATAAAAATACTGATCGGAACTAGAGTACTGTCCTAACGTAAACTTTATTGGGTTAAGTGAGTCACAGATTAGTCTACAGATAGGACAAACGTGGGAGTGGTTCTCATATAACAGACGGGAAGGATGAAAAATTCAGTAACGTGAGCCTAAGTTAAGAAGTGATCATAAGGCCCCAAAATGTACATTAGTTGCCATTTAAATACAGTCATGTTGATTAAATAGCCAAGACGACTGTGGCTCATCTTTTGACTCTGAAAGTGTAAAGAAACAAAAATTCCCTCTGACTCCTATTTACTTGGTACCGCGATTGCTTCTTTTGCCTATCTAATAGATGGTAATAAGCCTACTGATTCAGCAGTATTTCCAAACACAATGGTATTTGAGAGACAGGGATAAACGTTGTAGTGGTGCTGCCATTACAACAGATGAGAGCTGTCCCCGGGGAGGTCTGTGGCAGCTGAGCCCAAGACTTACCACCTTAAATAGTCCAAAAGGAACTCATTTTGCTGAGAGATATGAAGAGTATGGAATAATATCTCAGCTGAGAACAGTTAGGAAAGGGACAGTGATAGTGACCCAGACAGCATGTCCCCATTGGAGTGAATCTCATGAAGGACTGAGACTCTTACTTGTCTTCGGTAACCCAGGGGCTAACATCAATCTGACACCGAGTAATTATTAAATAGAAAGTTGGGGGCGCCTGGGGGGATCAGTTGGTTAAGCATCTGACTTTGGCTCGCGTCATGATTTCCCAGCTTGTGAGTTCGAGCCCCGCATCGGGCTCTGCACTGACAGCTCAGAGCCTGGAGCCTGCTTTAGATTCTGTCTCTCTGTCTCTCTCTCTCAGCCCCTCCTCTGCTCACTCTGTCTCTCAAAAATAAATAAATGCCAAAAAAAAAAAAAAAAAGAAACTTGGTGAATAAGTCTTGTTTTCCTTTGTTGAGAAATTTTATACATCTATTGTCCTAAGTTGTCTTCTGTATCTTCACGATGTGCTTTCTGTCTTCCAAGAAACTTGAGTTTAATTATGAATGTAAGCATGTTTGCCAACATAACTAACCATCTTACTACATACGATCTAGATGGCCCGGACAAGGGCAACAGGCATCTCCGTAAAGTGACTAGAATATAAGTTACGTGTGGGTCCCCGCTGTGTAAAATGACACTCTTTTCAGCAATGCTTACATAATGGCCTTCATTAGGAGTCTGAGTGGTCACTGGTATAAAAGCAAATGAATTCTTTATTATTCTTAGGAAAGTTGGATGGAAAAAAGGAAAGCATATTACAGTACGGAAATGAAGAGAGAACAGAAGTGTGAGGTCTAGCACGCAGGTCGCTCCGTGGAGGGTGTGACCCCAAGACCGCTGTGTTGAGTTCAGAGATTAACAAACAGGTATTCAGTCGATTTCAAGGGGACGGGACGTGATCAATGAAGCATTTGAAATTTGATTTTAAGTCTTACTGTAGTCCTGTCTCAGGAGACCCATCTGTAAATGAAGATACAGTACTATTTCTTGAAGAATGAATGCTAAGTCTTAACCGTGGCTCACGGTTTGAGTTTGAGGGCAGTTAGAAATTATTACCACTGTAGGCAGGCAGGCGTTGCAGAGAAAGCAGTCAAGATTTTTTAAACTTCTAAGGTAAAAAGCAAGCAGTTGGATTCACAAGAATCTCACTATTCCAACATTAAGTGGGTAGGAGATAGAAAGAAGAATGCCTAGCAACCTCCTAATTATTTTAATCCACCCAGCAAATCCAAGTCAAAAGTTTAAATCCATTCTCTCCTTCACAAAGGATTGATTTCTCTTCCCACATGTTCAAGAAAATTATTATTTCTACCTGTCTTTGTAACAGAATTTCATTTTGGGTAAAAAAGAAAAACAAATACGCATTTTATAAATAATTATAGAATAATGGGAAGGAGGAACCTAATGAGGGGAACTGTTTTTAATTCTGAAGGCATCAAACTCAGTGCAGCAAAATAAAATTGAAAATGTGTATTAGTTCCATGCATACATGTTTACATGAATTTAAAATGTGGTTTAGATACGCCAGCTAGTGGCCCATTGTGAAAACCCTGACTTTAACTGGAAGTTTTTGGTAAGTTAATAAACACACCTAATACTAACATCTTGGTGCCCCTAACACATTAAGGTTAAGAAATCTACCTCAGATCAGTGGAACTTCTGGCAGTTGAAAACACACTTTGGTCTAGCAGCCCCTCAGTAATGATGATACCAACTTTCAAAGAGGATAGAAGTGAGAAGAGGAAAACTCCAGAACAAGAATTTTTCTAATCTAACTTAATTCGGAGTTAGATGGAAATGAGTTAAATTACTTAGAGTGGTTTAGCAAAGTACAGCAAAGGAAAAATAAAATGTCCGGATTTCCTACAAGTGACCAGTGCTTGGATCACCAAGTGACATCATGGTGATTGACACTATCAACAGACCATGCACCCAAACAGCTCTTCCAACTGTTTCATTTATGCAGGTGATTGGTGGGGAATTAAATCTCGGGGGAACAAATTATTTGTAAACAGAATAAAGATAATTGGATTCTATTTCTTCTTACATGAAAATATCGAAAAGCCTCACACGTAGGCGGCTCGTTGGTCTAGGGGTATGATTCTCGCTTCGGGTGCGAGAGGTCCCGGGTTCAAATCCCGGACGAGCCCGCTTCCTTTTCAACCAATTGGATTTGGGGAATCAAGGAAAAAAAGTCTTTTCCCAAATATTCTTGCCAAAAAGATTGGACTTTCACCGTATTAACAATGGCACTGCTCTCGAAGGAGCTGGGCTCTAAACCCCGGATCTCTCCGTCTGCGAGGCATCTAGAGCGTTGACGCGGTGCCAAGCCGCCAGCCCCGGTGGGTCCCTCCGCCGCCACCGAGGGAGGCCGGGCCGGCGGGCCCGCACGCGCGTGCGCACAACTGTCGCGGCTCGGGAGTAGCAGCAGCGCCCACCAGGATCGCCCCCGCGCGCGCGCAGTCGAGAATTTTGACTTACGTTGTTGCCTGGCAACGGGATGAGCGTTCTAGCCTCGCCGCGTCCGCTGCTCCCGGTGCGCTGAGCAAAGCAAGGGGCGCCCGAGCCGCTGAGGCCGCTCGCGTCCCCGTCCGCGGCTGGCGTGAGACTCCTGCCGCTCTTTTCCCGCGTCGCCCCGGTTGCTCATTCGTTTATTCGTTCCGCGAGTGAATATTCGGTGAATACCGCAGGTCAACCTGTGCTGGATGCTGGGGCGCAGTGGTGGACAAGGAATTAAGGTTTTGTTTCTACGGAATTTAATACCACAAGTAACTAAATATTTACCATGTTCATGCCTCCTAGGACGAAGTACAGAATTCCTATAGAAGCCTGGAGAACCTGGGCCGACCTGTCCGCTCCAGGGAACATGGGCCACCAGGGTTTGTCCGCCAGGAAAGAAAAACCAGAGGAGCGACTCTCTAACGCACTAGTTTCGAAATTGGTCACATGACCACGCTTAGCGTCGAGGAAAGTTGTGCCTTGTGGTCTTCTCATGGGTGGCCCTGAGCCCTACTAAATGTCCAGCTAGCCATCTCTGTCAGAGTATCAGATTTAGAGATATGGGGGGAAAAACAAAAACAAACACAAACAAAAAGCCAAATAGCTGAGAATCTTTGCCTCTCCCAAGTGGGGGGATAAGAAGAAGACCACTTTTATACGAACACATATTTTTGAAGTACTTAAGATTTTGAAACTTTGATGAAAAGAATGTTAATTTAAAAAATAAGCTTTGGCTGAGAACCAAGGTATAGATAAAAAATCTATCCAGGTTCAAATGAGGAAGGGCGAGAATACTCCAGGAGGGAAAAGGTCTTGTTGGAAAGAGGGGAAATAGACGCTTCTTGATACCAAATCAGGAAGTGGACTGAGCGTAGGACACAAGGCAGAGGGGAGGGGGTGAAGTTGAGCATGAAGATGCAAGCAGGTCCGTGCTGCAAACATTAAAATAGAAGGTGTTTTCAAGTAAGAAGAAAGAATGGTTCTTTGCCGCAAGCGGAGTGGTCTTCACTCAAGAAGATGTTAGCGCAACCCACGGGAGAGTGGCCTGACGCTCAGAGTGTAAGTTCGCAGCGAGCCATTCCTGCAGGGGCCCCCTACGTTTCCTGTTTCCGTCCTATGACTGATTTGCTTGGGCTTCAGGAAAAAAGTACCTTCTGGGCCACCTTCCTTCTCAGATTTAAGGATTCTCCCGGATCAGTCACGCACGCGCTTCAGCGCTCCCGCCGCAGGGCTTTGTCAACACTCGTCTAGACACTGTTGGCCTCCGGCCTTTGCTCGGGTCCCTCCCTCAGGGTGGCCAGCTCTAGGAAACTTCCTCCGCCGGACTCGCCTTTCGTATAGCCTTCTCTCCCCGGGCCTTTAGGATTCATTCTGATTAGTCATAATTAAGCCCTACCCATGTTCATTCTGTGAAACATTTTGTTCATTCTGTGAAACAAGTTTTTAAAATGTGGTTGGAAAAGCTTTTTTCACACTTTCCCCAAATAATTTTTGCGCTAGGAGTGACTCTTTTAACACTTTGTTTGGCTACGCCCCTTAGCAAACAAGTGCAAGGTGGGCAACCTGTCCCCTATAAGCTCCCCCGAGAAGCACCCAGGGAGTTGGGGGGAATCAGAATTCAGGTTCCCCTGACGCGGACGAGCGGGCAGGCCGCCCCGCGAGCGAAGGGCTCTGCGCTGCGCAGTTTCACCCCGCAGGGTCGAGGCGGTGACCACACGGGACAGAGACGCGGCGCTGCCCCACTCGGACCCGTCGGCTAAGCTTCCAGACTGTCTTACTAACCGCGAATTCGGAGTCCGGACTCGCTAGTCTCCCTGAGGCCCACACCCGGGGCACCGGCTCTGGGAGCCCCGGGCCGCGGCAGGCTCGGGTCGCGCCGTCGCACCTCGGCTAGGGAACGCAGACGCCGGCGCCCGCCGCCGGGCCACGCCCACCGCCCGCGCGCATGCGCCGCTGCGGGAGCCGGGCGCTCGCGCGGGGGGAGCCCGGGCCCAGGCCGAGGCGCTTCCGTCCCGGCTCGACCCCCGTCTCGACTCTGGGACCGCTGCGCCCGCTTCTCCCCCATCGCGACTTTTCCAGTCCAGTCGTTGTCCTTTTGCGTGGAGGCGGGATCCGGTCTCGCGGGCGTCCGCGAGCCGCCTCCTAGATTCCCCTGCATCAAGACGGCCGGGAGCTCCCGAGTGTCAACTCTGAAATAAACTGCTTAGAGGCCGTGATGTGCGTCGCGACGAGGTGGCCGAGTGGTTAAGGCGATGGACTGCTAATCCATTGTGCTCTGCACGCGTGGGTTCGAATCCCACCCTCGTCGGTGGAGGTATTTTAGCAAGGGGGGGGAGAAGGGCGTGCAATTTAAACTAATATACCAGTGAGCTCCCCTTCCTTCCAGACTCTCACTAAGGCACGCGCGAATTTTCCCCTTTATAATTGGGAAGATTTATGGCTGCCTAACTGTTGATCATCGATATTATCTATGTGGGTACTTTATGCGATTAATAAAGCGCCTGCGGAAGGCTTCCTTTCTGGTCCCCGAGAAAGGAGGGGGTGGGAAGTAAGAGAGAGAAGGGAAATACAGATGAAGATGGAAAGATATCTGCTCCCTAGAAATCACAAAGATACGGCCATTTATTCACACTTGGAGGCTATACTGTTTTACAGCTTATTTTTAGATCTACAATTCTTCTGGAACTAATATCGATTTATAGTGGGAGGAAAAATCAATTGGAGTATTTATTTATTGATCTATCACCGATCTGTAGATAAATATATTCATTTTGGTATTCAAATAATCAAACACCATTGGTCCAAAGACCATCTTTTCCCCCTTTGCTCTACAAAATCATCTTTGTGGACGACGTCAAATGTCCACTATCTGGGTGGTTCTTTTCAGGTATCTACTTTCTTCGGTTGTCTGTTCTACAGTAGCCCACTGTCTTATTTCTATAGCTTTGTAATAACAAGTCTTGACCCCTTGTTCCTATTCCAGATTTGCCTGTCCTAAATTGCCTTTCTGTAGTTCCATATGTATTTTAGAATCGTTTTGTGAATGTCTGCCAAGAAAAAGGGAAGGCTGTCTTGATGGGTAATTGCTTATACACCCGCAGGTTGGGAGGGGGGCGGGGAGAGAGTAAGTCTCGAAGGAATTTTGGAAGCAAGGTTTCCAGGACCTTGAGGGGCTGGTGTTGTGAGGAAAACACCATTTATTTACCATTTAGTAAAACCTGAGTCCTGAGACCCTTCAGATGTGTCTCCGGGGCCATACGCTTGGAGGGTGATTGCCAGCATAGATCTCGTGGGGGAGCTGAGATCAAGCAGGTTTGCAAAGGAATGTTTGCTGGGGTCCAGTTCCGGCGAATCAAGGGGTCCCCGAAGGACGGACGGTCAGGCGAAAGGAAGTGAGAGAGCCAGAGAGAGATGGAGTCTGATGACCAAGCAGGCAGCCCTGGCAATTCTGGCATCTCCGCCCTGCCGGTCTCAGTGTCTTTATTTAAAAGTAGTGAGTGACATTACACAATGAGTAACATTCTATACTTTGATCTCTTTAACAATAATGCGTTTTTCCCAGCAAGGCGCAACTTCCTTAATCCTGTACATTAGTTTCGGGTTAATTAACATATATATTTAGGGTGGGGGGAGAGAACAGGGTGTTACCTAGGCCTGCCTGTGTTGATTATCTGTAAACAGGCCAGGAATCATTCCGCCTATTCTTCCAACCACAATGGGGGAGGTGCAACCTATCCGGGCAGGAACAGAATTCCCAATGCTTGTCCTTTGCCCGTGAATGAGTGAATTTACATAATAGGAGCCTAACATTTACACAAATCACACCAATATTCAGCCAGCTCATAACTGCTTCAACCACCTTTTCCACACAGGGAGGGGTCTCAACCTGTGAGCCCAAAATGGCTCCCAACGAATGTTCATATGTTACAGTAGACTCACAGGACCCTGGGGGTCAGGATAATGTGAAGCCAAGATTCCCTTCTGCCCCCGGCAAAGTGTCATCACCCAGGCAGCTGGGCTCCTAGAGGGAGGGCACTCTGCGGGTCTCAAGGACTTGTCGACGGGCTGTAGGCAGTCAGGGAATTTAATTTCTCACTTGCCTGAGTTTCCCCCATCACCGTGGCCAGCACTTAACCCCTTTCCTTTGTTCTCCGTGGCCAGGAGTGTCTGAGGAATATCACACAGCTCCCACCTGGGGGGGGGGGGGTGGGGGGAGCCTGTACTTTGCCCTCAGCCTGCCCCGCGCTCCCTCACCAATGTCGAATCCGCCTCTTCATTCTTCAAAGCGGGGAGACAACGAGTCCCGGTACTGAGGTGAGAAATCCTGCCGCAGTATCGTTTCCATCCGTGAATTAGAGTTCTTGTCCCTCGTTTGTGGGCTTTTCATATTTAACTTAAAAAGAGGTATTACAGACTTGTTCTCTCCTATGATATTTTTAATATGACTGGAAAATTACATTCTTACCTATTTTGAAAAGCAGCTTTATTAAAGTATTATTGGCAGGCGATACACTGCACATATTCACGGCGGACATTTAATGAGCTTCGATACTTGTACACACGTGAAACCATCACCCCAACCAAGATGGCGAACTTGCCCCCTCACCCCTAGAGTCTCCTTGTCCCCTTCTGTCATACTCTTCTCCTGCCCCCTCCGACTCCATCTCCAAGGGACTCGATCTGCATTTTTCACTATGAATTAGTTTGCATTTTCTAAAGTTTCATATAAATAGAATTCAGCATGCGATCTATTTTGCGTGGCTCCTTTATTAACTCGGCATCGGTATCGTGTGGTTTATCTGCGTTGTGCGTGCGGTGGACAGACCCCCAAGCCCACGTCCTGGCGTTCGGACTTTTGCCTGTGCCTTCCCCAGCATGAGCTAGACCGAAGACTCGCTTCTAAGCAACACAATCTGATAACGATGGTGTGATCACGTTGAGTCGTCTATGATTCCGTCTCGCTAGCAGACTTACCCCAGAGAATACCCTTGCTGGATTCAGGGGGTAAATGGTCACGGAGGGAAAGCCCGCCTGGCAAGGAGCCTCAGACACCTCAGGCCCTGCAGCTGCCAGGAAGTGGATTTTTCTCCAGGCAACTGAAGGGGAGCCCCAAACGCCACCTCAGAGTACGCCTCTGCGGCCTAGGGATTATTTTGAGCCGATTATTTTTGAGGGAAAAAAAAGTACCCCGGGGGAAAAACTCTAAAAACAGTAGAAGTTATTCCTTTAGAAAAGAACTTTGCATTTCCAAGAGACTGCCGGGGTCCTTGTTCCGGCGAATCTAGGGGTCCACGAAGGATGGACGGTCAGGCGAAATGAAGTGAGAGAGCCACAAGTGAGATGGAGTCTGATGACCAAGCAGGCAGCCCTGGCAATTCTGGCATCTCTGCTTTGCTGGTCTCAGTGTCTTTATTTTTAAAGGTAGCGAGTGACATTACATCAGTGACAATGCATTCTTTACAACATACATTGTTGTTACAAGACCTATGGTAGTTTTTGTAAGAGTATTTTGTTATTGCCTTTTTATTATAAGGGAGGATGGGGATGAGAATTACAAAAAGATTTATGAAATGTTAACCTCAGGGAGGTTCTCAATATTTGTTGTTGATTAGTGAAGATATGTGTAGCTACTTTTGTTTGGCTACTGTTTGCACCTTATCTGTAAACAGTGCTTCTAACTTTTGGGCTAAGCTAACCTCCAGAGAAGCTCCTAAGTCTCTTTACAACCTCTCCATTCAGTCTGTGAAGCAAATACTGAGAGACCCTTTACAGCGATGCGCTTTGGGGTTTTATGGTGGGGCTGAGGGGATGTTTAACACAATGCGATACCTGCAGAGAAATCTAGTTTGGTTCAAGGAACTTGGGGCCTGACGTCTACTAATCTTTAGCCAACTCATAACTGCTGTTCTGGATGATCAATTTGTGCAACCCATCCCCAAGAGGCAACTTTAAGGTTACTTCTGGCCAGGCTACTCTCATTCAGATGTAATCCATCAAAGCATCGTGCTCCAGGTCCTTCCCTTTTATCTAAATGCCATAAAAAAAAAGAGCATTACATTCCTTGGGGCCAAGGAGAGCAGCTCAAGAAATCCAAGCCTGAAAAATTATTTAGAAAGAGGTAAGACTAGGCACCATCTTGGCCGGCGGGAGCTTTGCTTCAACCTTTTCCACACACGGAGGGGTCTCAACCTGTGAGCCCAAAATGGCTCCCAACAAGAGGATGGCTTGAAGGATGGCTCACTCTCTGTAACAGGAAGAGAAACGCTCAGCCAGGAAGGAGGAGCTGACTTAAAGGTGCCTAACAACCTTATCCTCCTTTCTGGGTTTCCCTGGCAACCTCGCCTAACTGGGCTTCCTAACCTCTGACAGCTGGCTTCTGCCCTTGGCCGGAGATATTTAAGGTGGTGGCTTGGGCCATTTCAGGGAGTTTCACTCAGTTTTCCTGGGCATGTCCCTTGTATACATGAAGTAGATATGTTATTAAACTTCTGTTTTCCTCTCGTTCATCTTTTATTACTGGTGGGATCTCAGGCCACAGAACCTAGGAGGGTAGAGGGGAAATTACTTTTCATTTGCTGCATGAGCGGGTGTCTGGATGGAAGCCCCGTGAGCAGCTGCGCTTTCCCAGACTTGAGCTTTAACTATGCTGAGATAATAAGTGTGTATTATTTCTAGACACTCGGCTCGTGGCGTCACACAAAATTCAGCCGAGTAAATTCTGAAGATCATACTGGCGTTGTTCAATGATTCATAAATTGGATTCATAAATCCAACCTCACAGACAGAAGGTGTCAGACTTTCCAGGAGCTATACAAAATGAAAGGCTTTTATAGACAGAAAGCCGGAGAACGAGAACATTCTACCAGAAGATCAAGTTGGTTATTGCAAAGGTTAAGGCTGGGGTCCATCAGGCAGATTAGTGCCGACCGGGCGATTTCTGTTGGAATGGTTTACGATTCCATTCCTCGAGAGAGCTAGAGCCGTAATTAACTGTCAGTTTGCTGATATAAGGCTTAGCATACACTCCACACGGGGCCCGTTGTCGTCTTAACAGCCGGTGACGTCTCCTGCCGCAATGGGAAACTAACTTTTGTTTGCCACCTGTTCCTTCCTTGTCATTGCTGAGTAGAATTCTATTGCATGAATATAGCGCATATTGTAACTATTCATCTATTTGGGAGAGGGTATGTAAGGAACGTTTTATTTATTTATTTATTTATTTATTTATTTATTTATCTTTTCAAAATTGTATTTAAATTCTAGTAAGTTAACATATAGTGCAATATTGGTTTCAGGAGCAGAGTTCAGTGACTCATCACTTACATCAACACCCAGGGCTCCTCCCAACAGGTGCCCTCCTCATACCCATCCCGGTCTAGCCCATCCCCCACCCGCCTCCCTCCTTCAACCCTCAGTTTGTTCTCTATCTTTTTTTTTTTAAATTTTTTTAATGTTTATTTATTTTTGAGACAGAGAGAGACAGAGCATGAGCAGGGGGAGAGGCAGAGAGAGAGGGAGACACAGAATCCGAAGCAGTCTCCAGGCTCTGAGCCGTCAGCACAGAGCCCGATGCGGGGCTCGAACTCACAGACCGCGAGATCATGACCTGAGCTGAAGTTGGACGCTCAACCGACTGAGCCACCCAGGCGCCCCTGTTCTCTATCTTTAAGAGTCTCTTGGGGCACCTGGGTGGCTCAGTTGGTTGAGCATCCGACTTCAGCTCAGGTCATGATCTCGCGGTTTGTGAGTTCCAGCCCCGTGTCCGGGGTCTGTGCTGACAGCTCAGAGCCTGGAGCCTGCCTCAGATTCTGTGTCTCCCTCTCTCTCTGCCCTTCTCCTGCTCACTCTATGTCTCTCAAAAATAAATAAACGTTAAAAAAAAGTAAAAAGAAAAGAGTCTCTTGTGGTCGTTTCCTTCTCTCTTTTTTCTATTCTTCTCACCCCCCATATGTTCATCTGTTTTGTTTCTTAAGTTCCACATATGAGTGAAATCATACGGTGTCTGTCTTTCCTCTGATTGACTTATTTCATTTATTAGCTATTCATCTATTGATGAACATTTAGACAATTTCCAGATTTTGGCTCATACAAATAGGGCTGCTGTGACCATTTGTGTACAGGGCTCCGTACGGTGAAGAGCGGGGCAGCGTACCGTTCCAGAATACACCTCTTTGGCATATTGATTATTTTGAGTAAAGTTACTTGAGAAACAGCTGGTACAAGAAGAACACTCTTGATGAGGGAGCGTGGGGCAGGCTGAGGGCAAAGTACAGGCTGGCACCTCCCCCCACCCACCCACGGGTGGGATCTGTGTGATATTCCCTGGACACTCCTGGCCGCCCAAGAACAAAGGAAAGGGGTTAAGTGCTGGCCATGGTGATGGGGGAAACTAAGGCAAGTGAAAAATTAAATTCCCTGACTGCCTACAGCCCGTCGACAAGTCCTTGAGACCCGCAGAATGCCCTCCCTCTAGGAGCCCAGCTGCCTGGGTGATGACACTTTGCTGGGGGCAAAAGACAATCTCAGATTAACATGATCCCAACTTTAAGGACCCTGTAAGTCTACTTCCTTTATCTCAACTGCCCCAAGATCTATGGTGACAGTCCTCCTCCAAGCGTATGGCCCGTGACACACATCCGCAGGGTCTCAGGACTGAGGTTTTACTAAACAGTAATAAATAGTGTTTTCCTAACACCACCAGTCCTTCAAGGTCCTGGAAACCTTGCTTCTAAAATTCCTTCCAGACTTACTCTATCCCTGCCGCCCTCCCAACCTGCGGGTGTATAATGAGTTACCCACCACGACCCCATGCAGCTCTTCCCGCCCACGGGTCCCGTCCCCGTGCTTTCATAAAATCACCTTTTGCACCAAAGACATCTTCAAGAATGCCTTCTCGGCCTTTGGCTCCGAACCCCTCACCATCACCCCAAAACTTCATCACTGGGACCCTCATTCCCCCCCCCACCCCCAGAAAGCAGGAAATAAACCTCTACGTGAAAGGTACCCTCCCTATGCCAGAAGGGCAGGAAACCCAGCGATGAAATTTAGGATCGAGGAGGCTGTGGGGACCAATCTTGTGACCGCACGATTTTACTACCCTAAGCCCAAACTGTCTTGTCAATTCTTCACAAATGTGTTGTTTCTGTGTCTCCAAGGTATCAAAGCTGCCTGCTTTGCTCCTGTGCTTGAATCTCAAGTGTTTATGGGGCTCCACATGAAACTAAATTTGGTTTTCTCCTGTTATTCCGTCTTGTGTCAACTTAATTATCGGGCCATCCACAGAAGCTAGAAGGAAAGAAGGGAAAATCTTCCCACGCCTACAATGACCATATGTGTCACTTCCTTTTGAGTACGAACCCAGGAGTGCAGAGCTGAGTCACGGCGCAGATCATAAGACTACCTTTTCAAGAACCTGTCCAATTATTTTCCCTTCACAGCACGAGTTTACGAGAGCTCTGGTTCCCTGTGTCCTTCCCAACACTGCACGATTAAGCTTTTTAGCTTTAGCTTCTCTAGTAGGCGTAGTGATTTTAACTTGCATTTCCCTCAGGACTAAGGACACTCAGCACCTTCCCCCCCCCACACCCCCATACCCCTGGCCCTTCGGCAACCACGGATTTTCTTACAAAGTATCTGTTTGTCTCTTTTGCCCATTTATTTAATTTTTTTTTTTGTTATTTATTTATTTTTTGAGAGAGAGAGCGACAGAGCATGAGCAGGGGAAGGGCAGAGAGAGAGGGAGACACAGAATCCGAAGCAGGCTCCAGGCACAGAGCCCGACGCGGGGCCCGAACCCATGAGCGAGGTCATGAGCGAGATCATGACCTGAGCCGAAGTCGGACGCTCAACCGACTGAGCCCCCCAGGCACCCCTTTTGCCCATTTATTGAATCAAATCCCTTATTCTCTGTGTTGAAATGTGGAGTGTGCTTTAAACACGGCCCTTTATCAAATAAGTGAATTTGCAAAGACTTCTCCCGGTTTGATTCTCTTGTCTTTTGAAGAGCAAACTTTGTTAATGTCAAAGAAGCCTGACTTATCCAATTTGTTCCTTTTGGGATCGTATGTCTGGTGTCTTGTCTGAGAACTCTTTGCCTAACCTGAGGTCACAAAATTTCCTCCTATATTTTCTTCTAGGAGTTTTGTAGTTTTTAGTTTTATGTGTAAGTCTGTGATACATTTCGAGGTAGTTTTTGCAAATTATAGACCCAAGTTGTCCTTTTTTTTTTTTTTTGGCATGTGGGCATGGGTTTGGCATGGGTTTTTCCATTTATTAAAAAAGATTTCCTATTCTACCAGTTTGCCCTTGGGCCTCTTTCAAATATCAGCTGCTCACGTATATGTTAGTTTATTTCTGTAGTTTGTTCTGTTCCATCGACCTCCTCGCCTATCTTGTGACGCCATGTTGTCTGGCTTTCTGTAAAAATTCTTCGAAGTCAGTAGTTGACAGCCATTCCAGATGTTCTTTTTCAGAGTTGTTTTGGCTCTCCTAGGTCCTTTTCATTTCCGTGTGAAGTTTAGAATCATAACGTCAATTTTTACAAAGAACACTGCTGGGTTTTGATTGGGTGTGTTGCATTTACAGATCAGTTTGGGGATAACTGGCAAGTTAAACAACATGAGTCTCCTGATTGATGAACAAGCTACGTCTCCACGTTCCTCAACATCCCGCGGGCATATTTTGCAGTTTTCAGGGCACAGGGAGTTAGTACCTTTCGTCAAATTCATCTGTAAGCATTTCGTATTTTTTATCTTATTATAAATGAAATGTATTTAAATTTCAATTTCTGGTTGTGGTCAGCATATTAAAAAACAGTTGAGTTTTGTATATTAACTTTGTGTCCTTTCTAAACTCACTTGTTAGTTCTATTAGGTTTTTGTAGATTCAGTACAAACACTTCCTTTTCAATTTGGATGACTCTTTCATTTTCTCTTTCTTTCTCTCCCTCCCCCTTTCTCCCTCTCTGTCTCTCTCTTTCTCTATCTCTGTCTCCCTCTCTTATTCTTTTTTCTTTTTCCTGATTTCCGATCAGGATAGAATTTCCGATAAAACATTAAATAGGAATAGTGAGGCCAGACATAGCAATCTTACTCACAATCTTAGTGTGAGAAACCATCATTCCTTTATAAGAATGTAGTTAGCTGAGTTTTTTTCTTGGAGATGCCCTTTATGAGGCTGAAGACATCTTTCCAGATTTTGCTGAGAGCTTTTATCGGAGATGAATGTTGTCCGATGAGTTTCTGCACCTGTCGAGACAATCGCATGGACTTTAGTTCGTTAGTGCAGTGGATTGCACTGGTTGATTTTCTAATGTTCAACCAGCCTTACATTTTTGGGATAAACTAGGGATGTTTGATCATGATTATCATTCTAATTTCATTTTAATTTCTAAAAATTTCGCTTAGAATTTTTGCATCTATGTTCATGAAGGAGATCAGTAGTTTTCTTTGTACTGTATTTGCCCGATGTTAGTATCAAAATGACATCTCCATCACAGAATGAGTTAGGATTGGTGTTCGCAAACATTGTCTTTAAGATGACGGATAATAAGTATTTTAGGCTGTGCAGGCCATAGGGTCGCTGTCCCTCCTCTGCGGTCGAAGTGACAAGGTGACCATAGATAATACACAAATGAATGGCGTGGCTGTGCTCCGACAACACTGTGTTACCAAAATCAGCCAAGGGGCTGGATTTGTCTACAGACCATTTTGCGGCAACCCCTGAATTAGGAAGTTTTTCTCCCTGAATCCAACGCTTAGGAAAATGCAAAGACCATCATGAAAGAGGAACAAGTTTGGGGGACTACTAGATATCAGTCCCTACCCTAAGCTATGGCAATAAGGGTGATTGGTATCGGGCTAAAAATATACTGACACGTATATAGTCACCCGATTTGCAACAAATATAATGCTTTGGTGCAATTGTCAAAGGATTGTCTTTCTAATAAACTGTGTTGGGTCAATGATACGTCCATATGGAAAAGACTCTTACAAATCAACAAGTAAATGATAAATAACCCAATAAAAATGGTCAAAGATACTAATAGTCTCCACTAAATGGCATTCAATGTAGAGGAAGCGTATGAAAAGGGACACAACACCGTTACTGATGAAGGAACTGAAAATTAAAATTAAAATAACAGAATATCACTGCATATCTTCCCCGAAGGACAAGAATTAACAAGCCTGACAAGATAAAGGGGAAAATATGAAGCAGTTAAAGTCATTTGATATCACTCGCAGGAGACTGAGTTGGTTTATCTATTTTGGAGAAATATTTGTCAGTGTTTATGAAAAGTGAACATATGACTATCTTATAAACTGTCAATTCTACTCCTAATTATGTGCCTGAAATTAACGAACGCATAAGTTCACCAAAATACATACACAAAAATATTCATAGAGCTTATATTCATGATACCCCCCCAAAAATTAAAAGCCTCCGAAAAGTAACCAAGGGCATTAAATTTAAATTGTTAGCCTTTCCCGAAATTGCCTTGTAAGCCTTCCTAAAGCACAAATTAACACTTGAGCCTTAAATTGTCACCAGTCCTTCCAGGCCATTAGGAGTCAAGCAAGTATTTTATCATGTATATATTATTTTTAATCAATAAAGAAATCTTAGAATTCAAATTTGCAAACTCTAAAGTATTGACTTTGTAACATAGTTAATGTAAATACATTAAATTCATATACAAATTCATAAATTCAAATATAGTGTAGTTTGTTCATCTTCGATCTGTTACTTCTCTACCTAAGATGGACTCTTTTTCTCAAGCACAGAAATAAAAATATTTTAAAGTGGTAGTTGAATCAATAAAGCTGGAAAGCCCAAACATGTTGTGTAAACTACCGACCTGCCCTGTTACGGGAATAGAATGGACTGAAAGCGGCGAGGATACTTTGAGGTGACAGGAGTCATTTGGAAGGTCCGGTTCTACTCCTTCTGCGGAGGAGGCCATTCTGCCTCTTCCGAGGCTTTGAGGTTGTGTTGGCAGGAGCCTTGAAGCACAGAACATGGGAGCAAGTGGGAATGCAGGGGCTGGACCCTGGAGCCGGGGGGGGGGGGGGGGGGGGGGGGGGGGGAGGGGGGGGAGCTGCGGGGCTGAGGAGGGCCCCCGAACACCTCGCTTTGTTTCCGGCACCGGGCTTACCGGGATGAAGTGTAAAGGACCGAGAGCGGGGGTGATGCCGCACTCCTCTCTGCCTCCCAGATCGATGTGGTTCTGGCGTGGTGGGGTCCGCAGCCACGGCCGGGAAAGTGTTCTTGGAGACGTCTTGGGCGCCGAGAGGTGATTTTATTAAAGCAGGGGGCCGGGACGTGGGCAGGCAGAGCGGCACTGAGGTTGGGAGGAGTGACTGGTCACATACTATGGAGTTGGGGGCGGTAGAGGCACAAGGGAGGCCTCCAGCGGGACTGTGATATGGTGCAAAGGACTCTGAGATCCCGGAGGCCTGGCTCTGCCCCAGCTGAGGAGGTTTGCCCCCCAGGAAGGCATGAACACGAGGACAGCAGGGGGTTCCCGGAGAAACTTACACTCTGTGTTTGTCCATGGGCTGCAGGCTATTAAAAACTTTAATTTCGCCTGCCATTTCCTTCTCGCCTTTGCGCCCCACCTCGCTATGGAGGGGAGGGTGATGTTGGGGCTCCAGGAGACTGAGCCTATAGGTTTCTGGAGATGAGGCTCTTGACAAGATTGCCTTTTTCTTGTAATTTACCCGAGACATTTGTAAAGTGATGGAGACTCCCGGCCTGCAGGACTGTGATCTGTGAGTTAACGATTGTTTCTTCCGGTTCCTTTGTTCCTGGGCAGCCAAGAGAGCCTGAGGAAGGTCACACATGGGAGGGGGAGTGTGCTAGCCTGTGGTTTGCCCTCAGTTTGCCTTATGGTCCCTCGCCAGTAGGTAGGACTAGGAAAACGGGGTGCGGTCGCTCAGTGAGAAAGAGGACTGTCAACAAAAGCACCACTGACCAGATGAGCGCCGGGTGCCAGGATCTCAGGGTCCCTCCTCACAAAGCTGGGAGGTGCCACCCCAGGAAGGGAGCGGGAACCCACCCACCGCACAACTGTCCCCACCCGCTTCGGCCCTTGAGGGCCCTTCCTCCCAAAGATGAGCATCAGGCTCCCATGAGGGGGGGGGCGGAGTGGGAGAGGGGGGCTCCAGACAGGTCTGGTCTCAGGTTACCTTCCTCAGTCACTGGAGTGCACCTGCTGAGAAGTTTCAGCCGCTGTAGTTAGTGAGGAAGGGGTTCCAAGCTAGATGATGAGAAAAGCAGGCAGGAGAGCCGTGAGAACATCACCACTGGCCATTTGAGTTAAAGTGGGGGTTGGAGGGGGTGGAGAGTCCACCTTAATGCTTTTGTTTGTATAAAGAAGTTCCAGACAGCTGCACACCAAACTAATCAACGCGCTTCTTTCTTATCGCTGGGGGAGCTCGGAGGTCGAGGACGAGGTTGGGAGCAGGACTGTTTCTTGTGTTCTTTATATATGCAATTATTAAACCCTCGCAGCGACTGCCAGATAGAAACCATAAATAAAACAAAGCTCTAGCTGCATTACCCAAAGTGGCCACAAGGTGTCGACAGAGTCTAACTCTCTCCCCGGCGGATTTGAGGGGGGTGGGAGTTGGGGGATGACCTATCTGGGAGCCCCTACCTCCTGCCGACCCCTCTGCCCGTTCCTGCGGTTCAGTCGCCAGAGTCGCTCACTGTGTCACCCTTTGTCCAAACGGGAAATAGCTTCGTTAATTAGGCTGACTTTTTACAGCGGGGGAGGCAGGCAGGGAAGGGACTGAGGCCGAATGGAAGCTACACCAAGTCCCCGGCAGTTACAGCGCCTCGCCCACAAGGTGTCACTCTCCGCGCCCACACGAGTGGGAGAGTATAAAGAAACCATATACTGTGTCAATCATGAATATTGTCACACACGTCTCAACAGATGCAGAGTTCAACAAAACACGAGATTCTCGCACCCGAACGACACTTAGAAGTGATGACGTGTAACGTCGTCCGATATCTAGTGCTTAAAAAGAAAACCCGCAATTGCCTCAGATACTCTTTTACAATAATTTCATCTGAATTGGGATTCCATCGGTTGATATGTCTCTCCAATCTATTTTAATTCGTAACACTTAACCAAATCTCCAAAGTAGCCGAGTTCGCTCTTTGGAAAAGGATTGAGAAACTATAATCTGGGTGATGGCAATTCTCATGGCTCATGGATTGTCATTGCTCGTAGACACGCCCCGCGAAAAGTGCTGGGAAGAAACGTTGTTTTATAAAAAGAAGTACTGATGTTTTCTGTTCATATTCCATTCACAGAAACAGTCAACGTGTTTCCCAGGTGTCCATGGACTGAGGAGTGGATGACAAGACGGGGTGTATGTATATACAATGGAATACCCCTCAGCCATCAAAAAGAATAGTATCTTGCCATTTGCAATGACATGCTGGACTTAGAGTGTATTATGCTAAGTGAAATAAGTCAGAGAAAGACAAATACCATATGCTTTCACTCACGTGTGGAATTTAAGAAACAAAACAGATGAACATAAGGAAAGGGGAGAAAAAGAAAAAAGAGAAAGAAATCGCACGAGACTCTTAAAGATACAGAACAACCTGAGGGTGGGGGATGGGCTAGATGGGTGATGGCTGGCAGGAGGGCTCTTGTGATGAGCACCGGGTGTTGTCGTGAGTGATGAATCATCGAAATCTGCTCCCGAAACCAATATTGCACTGTATGTTAACTAACTGGAATTTAAGTAAAAGTCTGAAAAGAAAAAAAAGTTAAATCCTTAAGTTTATAATTGAAACTCTTCTGAGTTTTCTACACAATAAACAAATTTGTTTTCTATGTCCATAGATAAAATAGTAAAAGATATCATAACACTTTTATTATTCTGAATTAGGAAAGAGAAGGAAAGAAGGTTTGAACCTCAAAATCTGACCTCAGGTGAGATCCAGGTCAGATTTCAGTAGGGAGTTTTCAGTCCCTTCTTCGTTTGAAACTGACATCCACTGATATTGTCTCCTCCCCGAATTAAGGAAGAAAGAACCTAGGAGCGTGGATGTTGCAAAGTAGCTTAAGAGAAAAATGCCTCCTCTGATGAGGCATAATGGAACACTCTTTTCTTCGTGGTTAGTACTTTCGTTGCTTGTTTAAGAAGCCCTTCTCTATGGTGAGATCGTATTTTCCTATCCGATCTTCTCAAAGACCTTAGTGGTTTTCCATTTACACTTAGGGGTCTTTCTCCCACAACCGCCCATAACTGCATTGATCAGTGTTCTTGAGCGGCCTATCTTTTCCTCACTGACTGAAACTTCAACAGAAAATTAGGTGTGATCCTTGGCTTCCAATCTAACTCAGCTGGTAAGCGTGTGCCTCTCTGCGCGGTACCACCCGGTATCATGTAAGTCTTTTATCACCACCCAAAGTTCCATCTCTCATCGAGAGTTTCTTGGGTTTGTTTTGTTTTGCCATTCTGCTCTTTAAATAAATGTTAGAATTAACTTCCAAATTCCCAAACTAACATTAGGATTTTGACTGGAATTACCTGGCATACCAGTTTTAGAAGCACTGACATCTTTGATATTTCTTGTCCATGAACATCTATCTTGAGTTGTCTGTCTTTCATTGTGTTTTGTTTTTTTTTATGACAGCCTTTTAAAGAACACTCAGACGGTCTCCGTTCCCACTGCCTGTCCGTCCTGCCTAAACACAGGGGGTGTGGGAGGTAAGAAGGAAAACAAAATCTTATACAAGATTGAGAAACAGAGGAATCTGAAGGCCCAAATCCCTCAAGACTTCCACATGTCTCTCTCTCTTTTTAATTTTTTTAATGTTTATTTATTTTTGAGAGAAAGCAAGAGCGTAGTGAAGGAAGGGCAGAGAGACAGACAGAGGGAGACACAGAATCCGAAGCAGGCTCCAGGCTTCAAGCTATCAGCACAGAGCTGACATGGGGCTCGAACCCACGGATCACAAGATCGAGACCTGATCCAAAGTTGGATGCTTAACCAACAGAGCCACCCAGGTGCCCCCTTCCCACATGTCTCTGAAGCCAGCCAGTGAACCTAATTAAAACTGTTTTAACTTCATATCAGAAATGACCCATTTTTTGTAAATCAATAAAATTGAATAGTGTGATCTCAGTATCCACTGGCAGACGTATTCCTCCATTGAGTACGAAAGCTTTTAAGAACAAAAAACCCCAAAATCCAATAAACTCAACAGAGTTTATGCGAGGGTGGAAAGTGGACGTTTTTTGAGCCGGTGATTAAGTCTAACATCAGAGGGATGACTCCCCTTCTGCCTCTTCCTTCTCTACCCGGTGTGTTTTGGCAACGGCAGAAATTATGCCTCTTTGTCACTATTCAGGATATACGTTATCCACCCGAACAGGACCCGATAACTTGCCAACCTCCTAGATGCCGCTTTGACGGAGTCTCCCGGGAGCCGGTCGGGCTGCGCTCACGGAGGACGCGTCCACGCGGCACGGAGACTGGCGAGTCCCCCCAGCCATCTTCGCGTTGCCTTACGTTTTTCTCTGACATGACCTGAAACGGGTAAACAAAATGTTGCGAGAGTGAGTGTCTGTCTCGGTGAAGTCCGATGCCTGCCTCACCCATGGCCACGTGGGTCCCAGAAGGGCTGTCCCAGCCTCCGGGACAGGTCGGCTCTGCTGAGCTAAGTCTGTGTACAACCTCCGCCAGTGTCACCCTGGCCAGCTCGCTCCAGTTGCCTGGGCGCAGGAAGGGGGTGGAGAAAAAGAAACGCGGTGGCGGGCGCACGGTTGCTGTTGGATGCCCGGCTGCCTCCTGGGAAGTGCGGGCCTGGCGGTTGGCCTTCACGGTGGCTGACATGGCTCTTATACTCCGGGACCATTCTGAGTTCATTCAGATCACTCTTCCCCCAGACTTGTCAACAAACTTCCACTTTTGTCCCCTTCAACTCTCTGCCTCGCCAGACGAATCATTAGGCACACGCCTGCATCGGTTTCGCTCGATATCTTAGCTCATGTTTGTTTCCAGCGAAAGTAAACAATGAGATGCCTTTCTCTCTCTTTTCTGTTGTCTTGCATGGGTACTTCTGAGCGGGACGTTGTTATTACTCGTTCTGATCCCGCCCTTAGGACCGGTGTCGGCGGTGGTGGTAGCTCGCGTGTGTTGAATGCTTACTATATGCAAGACGCTGTGAAGATATTAATTCATGAGAAGCACTACCAAATCCCCCTTTTGAAATCAGGAAGAAAGAGACAGGAATTAAAGTCACGTGGAAATGCAAATTGTAAGTGGCAGGGCCCAGTTTCCAACCTAGCTAGTGCTTCTCAATCAGGAATTGACAGGCAAGCCTTCATGTTATTAAAACAGTAAAAAGCATAAACAACTATGTTTCAGAAGTAGAAATACTTGGGGTGTGAGCTACTCGCTCTAACGATTATTTTCCTCCCTCAGGACCTGCTCAGGCTGGGCGTCGTGTGTATCACTTTCCCTTGACTGTCGAGTGCCGACGTAACCTCACGCGTGTGGATCTGAGGGTGCGCCAGGAACAGTAGGAGCACAACGGGATGTTCTGGTCTCCCGATGTCCGACGTCTAGTATGGTTTCCCCAGTGAAGGAGAAGCGGAACATTCGCGAAGGCTAGAGAAAACACTAATCATGTGCCAAACAAATGCTTCAGGTGTACCATTGCGTTTTCTTAAAATTCAAAAATTCCACTCTGGATTTACGGGCAGAACGCACACGCCTTCATGCAACGCAGACTTCAACATTTGGGGACAATGTCAGGAAAAAACATGGTACTTCGAAATTAAAGCTTAGAAGAAGGCATTCAAATCAAGAGTTTGTAAATATAGTTATTATGACCTGGATATTTGCCATGAGTTATCAAAACTTGAAAATAAAAGCAACCAATTGTCTATGATAGCGGAATGGACTGTAACATACCGAAGAGCTAGCTGGAGACTAGCTGTCCGCACAGGTGCCTACATACAGGGCCACTCGTCTTCCGGCGTCTCTATTAACCCCCTGGGAACAGGTGCCTCGATTTCAACGGCCATTGTAGATTAGCTTACAAAGAAATATGCGCACAGTAGAAAAATGAAATATAATCATTGGATATAGTATAGCTTGAAAAAAGATTCCTTACAAACAGCTGGTTCATCTAACACAATCTTCAAGGCATCATTCTGGTTTGGGATCTCTGGGGAAGATGTGTCAAACGGTTGTAAGTATTTGAGCAACAAATATGTTTGCTTTGGGATAAGATAGATCACAATGTATATTTTTTAAATGATATACTATATTAGGTTAGCGTTGAACCAATTCTTCTGACGCTGATTAGATATAGGTTAAAGTGGTAATAGTTTAGCGGCGCCTGGGTGGCTCAGTCGGTTAAGTGTCTGATTTTGGCTCCGGTCATGACTCTGGCCCGGTATCAGGCTCTGTGCTGACAGCTCGGAACCTGGAGCCTGCTTTGGATTCTGTCTCCCTCTCTGTCTGCTCCTCTCCTGCTTGCGCTCAGTCTCTCTCTCTCTCAAAAATAAATAAACATTAAAAATAAGTAAATAAAGTGATAACAGTTTTTCAAGCAAAAGATTAAAGTCTCGCCTTATTTATAAGGGGACCCCATCCAAGTGCAAATAACTCCACGGATAAAAATTTGATTTATTTTCCTGATTTGTTTATGGCTTAAGCAGTTTAATTTTCTGAGTCATAGGATAAATTGCCTGGTTATCTTTTCAACTTTGTAGTTTTCAAAAACTTAGTTTTGACAAAGTTTCATCTGGGAATGGACTATGGCCAATGACTCATCTTCTGTCCCAAACCCTCTGCGTTTCCCACGAATTTGGGCTTTTTATTCTCACTTCTATATCATATAGGACAAACAACAACAACAAAAAGTATTTAGCTTGAAAATTATTTAGTTATTTGGATTAATGGAGAGCATCAGGGGGCTCGTATGACACACGACAGAATAAGTGACAAAAATTATGTCGTTTCTGGGTACTCAGTTATCGTTAGTGTGGGGTGATTAAGGAAAGAACTTTTCTCTTTTCTTCCTTATTTCTCCTGTCTTGGCACATTTTCTATGGCGAAATATACAGCAAACTATTTCGCAGCAATTCAAATAGATCTGTATGAGGAACGACATGCAGGCAGTTCCCAAACGCTGGACAAGCTGTTAGAAGCTGGAAGAGGAAAGGGAATTTCCAAGAGTGGGCCAGATTGAAGTGGGCTCTGACGGAGGGGGGGGGGGGGGGGATAGGATTCGAGTCAACAAAGGAGAAGCTATAGTTGACATTGGATGGAACAAAACATTGTTTTAGACATTATCGCTATATTAAATTTAGAACCGCTTTAGATAAATTTGGCAATTTACTTATTTAAACTAAATGCATTTAAAATTACCACCTAAATCCCAAACCAGGCTTCCAAATGCTTTACGAATCATGGGTTTTTAGCTAAGAGACCCAGGATATTGAAGACTTATATAATCTAGACACATTGTTGGGTGACTGGTTCTTAATTTATGACAACCTAACTGACGCGGGGTCTGTTTTTCCTTACGGGTTCCAGACAACGTCAAACAGAAGATTTAAAACACCAGCCAAAGGAACTTGAAAATAAAAAACTGATTTTTGTTCCAGAAGAGTCTGGGATAAATGCCATCAAGCTCCTTTGCCTTCACCGATCCAAATAGTCCTGTCTCGTCATGGTTACATTTTCCGTTACAGCGGCTAACGGCAGCAGGAAAGCCGCAGCCTAAACGGAAATACAGCACCGGTACTTCTCAGCCTGAAAACATCCTTCAGATTCCTTTCTCTAACGAAAATTCCAAGAGGAAATAATAAACCTCACTCCTGACAAGTCTAGAAGGCTTAAGAGGATGAAAAGCAGGATACAGGGCGGGAGAATGCTTAGGTGCGGGCTTGGGCTGCGCCGGGAGGGGAGGGGTGGAGGGGGGCGGGACGGGGCTTCCGCCACAGCCAATCAGAGCGCAGAGTGGAAGGGCGGCAAATTCAAACTGCCGGCCGGCGCCCTGAACCCAGGCACCAGTCCAACTCTGTTCTCAAGGAGTGACTGGGGAGTATTTGAATTTGCTTCGGAGCTTAGTTTTGTCTTCCATTGTTTACTTAACCCTAAACTGGCAGCAGAGCCCTTTCGAAAGTAGTTCCTAAATTGACACTGATAAGCTCTAAGAGTTTGTTACTACGCACTGGAGTCCCAGGGCTAGACCAGAGCCCGGTAGTATTTTTGTCGCTTAGATACCGTAATAGAAAAGCCGGAGATTGCTCAGACTAATTACCGTAACGAGTCACAAGGAGCCCAGCACAGAATAAGCAAGCGGCAGCTCTCTTTTTGAGAACCTGGGTGGCTCTTAAAAGAGCCGTTAGGACTCAGTTTGCAGCCAACTCACTGTTCACTTGGCGCTGGTGTACTTGGTGACGGCCTTGGTGCCCTCGGACACGGCGTGCTTGGCCAGCTCCCCGGGCAGCAGCAGGCGCACGGCCGTCTGGATCTCCCGCGACGTGATGGTCGAGCGCTTGTTGTAATGCGCCAGGCGCGACGCCTCGCCCGCGATGCGCTCGAAGATGTCGTTGACGAACGAGTTCATGATGCCCATGGCCTTGGACGAGATGCCGGTGTCGGGGTGCACCTGCTTCAGCACCTTGTACACGTACACCGAGTAGCTCTCCTTGCGGCTGCGCTTGCGCTTCTTGCCGTCCTTCTTCTGCGCCTTGGTCACCGCCTTCTTGGAGCCCTTCTTCGGGGCGGGAGCGGACTTGGCAGGCTCAGGCATGGCTCAGAAAAACTCCGCAGTCCTAGAAAAAATAGAAGTGCGGGAGAGATGTAATACGCCCCTCTTATATAGAACCACATATGCAAATAAGGTTGATTGGTGGACATTCAGGGCAACGCGAGAAGTGAGTTGTGTCCAATCAGAATACAAGGATCCCAAAATTGCATTTCTATTGGTTAAGATGAAGCTGCAATGTTAACCAATGAAAACCTTTGTTTTTCAAGCCCAATAAGCGTTATAAAAACTGGTACTTCGTACGCCTTGGTTTTGGCAGCTGGTTTTGGCACAGTTCTTGAGGTGACTATGTCTGGACGCGGAAAGCAGGGCGGCAAGGCTCGCGCCAAGGCCAAGACGCGCTCGTCGCGGGCCGGGCTGCAGTTCCCGGTGGGCCGTGTGCACCGCCTGCTCCGCAAGGGCAACTACGCCGAGCGGGTCGGGGCCGGCGCGCCCGTGTACCTGGCGGCCGTGCTCGAGTACCTGACGGCCGAGATCCTGGAGCTGGCGGGCAACGCGGCCCGCGACAACAAGAAGACGCGCATCATCCCGCGCCACCTGCAGCTGGCCATCCGCAACGACGAGGAGCTCAACAAGCTGCTGGGCCGCGTCACCATCGCGCAGGGCGGCGTCCTGCCCAACATCCAGGCCGTGCTGCTGCCCAAGAAGACCGAGAGCCATCACAAGGCCAAGGGCAAGTAGTGGGCTGTGTGACAATTAACATTGGCTCGAGGACGCCGAGCCCTAAACCCAAAGGCTCTTTTCAGGGCCACCTATATTTTCTGGAAAAGAACTTAACATTTCTTTTACGCTAAGGACTAGAACTGAAATGTGGGGAAATCGAGCCACTTTTCGCCAACCTCCATCCGAGTTGAAAGCAGGACGCCATAGATTAAGGCCTAATGTGCAAAGAGCGATATGTTTTACCCCATTGCGGTGATTGGGGACAGGTCTCTTAGTTGTTTACCTGGACTTTTCGGGCAGTGGGGTTTCTCGGTGCAACAAGGTTGCTCTGATTTTGGCTGTCGGCGCAGCGAGCAGCCGGCCACCGGCGGCGTCAAGAAGCCGCACCGCTACCGGCCCGGCACGGTGGCCCTGCGCGAGATCCGCCGCTACCAGAAGTCCACCGAGCTGCTGATCCGCAAGCTGCCGTTCCAGCGGCTGGTGCGCGAGATCGCGCAGGACTTCAAGACCGACCTGCGCTTCCAGAGCTCGGCCGTCATGGCGCTGCAGGAGGCGTGCGAGGCCTACCTGGTGGGGCTCTTCGAGGACACCAACCTGTGCGCCATCCACGCCAAGCGCGTCACCATCATGCCCAAAGACGTCCATTTCCCCTACAGGTCAACGGAAAGCTTCAGGGCCTGACAGTCACCCCCCCATCCCAAGGCTGCCCCCCCACACCCATTCTTCCTAACAGTACGCGAGGCGCTGCCCTCACCCCCACCCTCCGTGTTGTCCCATGAAAGGAATAAAATGTTGAGATTACACTGGAAGGTATGACACCATTCTGGAACCAGAGAAACGTTGCACGTGTTTGGGAGGAGCCCAAATTCTTCAGTGCTGTTCCTTCAGGGTAGTTCTGTCACGCCTTCAGTTAGTCAAAACATCTAAGGAATGTTTCCCTAACTATTGCCTTTGAAATATAAAGCGTTGCTAATCACACAGGCTCTTCTGCCTTACAGACTTCAAGGTCGATGTGGAGTAAGGAAAATACGGTAAGTAGCGGAAAATACGGTAAGTAGCGGGTTGTATGGTTTGACAAAGGCAGGCTTCCGCGCGGAGAAGCAAAGTGTGCTGTGGGCTCCCGACGAGCCCAGGGCTGAGAAGCAAAGTGTGCTGTGGGCTCCCGACGAGCCCAGGGCTGTCCCCAAGCTGACCGGTCAGGTGTGGAAGGAGGTGAATTGCTGTTCATTACGCTCCATTTTTGTTGCTGTTGTCACCAAACAGGGAAAGCCCTGCCAACGGTTTTTGTTGCCCAGCCACAGAATCTTGCCTACTTGTGTTCACCGAACTCCTTTAACGGATGTCATTTCAAAAGGGTGGAGGGTGGGTGGGGAAGTGTTCTTAGCTTTTTTTCTTGAATGCCGTGGACACCTTTGGCTGCCTGGTGACATTTATGGAAATCCTTCTCAGGATAATATTGAAGTGTACAAAATGCAAAAATGGCAAATAAAAAAGTTGATCCCACTGCTTATCCAAGTTAAACAAATTTGGTAAGAGTGGCCATGTGCTTATATAGCGAACACATTCCATGTGAGCCTGAAAGGGTCCTCAGTAATTAATGAGTAAATGACAGTTCAAGATAATTTGGAATTGTTATGAGAAGTGAGACCTCTCTGGTTTCCCAGTAGGTGACAAAGTCATGAGTACTGAGACTTATGGCCCAAAATCATCACAAAGGGAAATGCTAAAGTTTAGTCAGAGTGAAGTGTATTTTCCCCCATCCCAGCTCACGGGGCACCCCCCCCCCCCTCGGCACCGCCACCCCGTCCGCGGAGGTATGGTGGTGTATATGGACTGCAGGTTAAAAGCCCCTGCTCTAAGATTTGGTTGACCTACCTGTTATTTTTTCAACCCGATGACGTTTTGAGGTGATGGTGGGGTCTGGAGCCAAGGGCCAAGAGAGAATTCTGGAAGACGTCTTTGAGGCAAAAAGGCGATTTTATTACAGCACGGGGAGGGGACCCGGGGGCAGGCAGAGCTGCCCTGGGGTCCTGACGGGTAACTGCCTATACACCCGCAGGTTGGGATAGGGGCGGGGATAGAGTAAGTCTCTAGGGTATTCTGGAAGCAAGGTTTGCAGGACCCTGAGGGGCTGGTGGTGTGAGGGAAACACCATTGACTACCGTTCACTGTTCACTGAAACCTCAGTCCTGAGACCCTTCAGAGGTGTCTCCGGGGCCAGACGCCTGGAGGGTGATCGCCAGCACAGATCTCGTGTGGGAGCTGAGATCGAGGAGGTTTGCAAAGGAAAGTTCATAGGTTACAGTAGACTCACAGGACCCCGGGGGTCAGGATAATGTGAAGCCAAGATTCCCTTCTGCCCCCAGCAAAGTGTCATCACCCAGGCACTGGGCTCCTAGAGGGAGGGCACTCCGCGGGTCTCAAGGACTTGTCAACGGCTGCAGGCAGTCAGGGAATTTAATTTCTCACTTGCCTGAGTTTCCCCCATCACCGTGGCCAGCACTTACACCCCTTTCCTTTGTTCTCGGGCAGCCAGGAGTGTCCGGGGACTGTCACACAGCTCCCACCTGGGGGGGGGGGCTGTAATTTGTACTTTGCCCTCAGCTCACCCTGTGCTCCCCCGTCAAACCTAACTACGGTTTTTCCCAGAAAGTGCCCCTTCCCTTCCTATCTGGAATTTTTTAACACTTAATATCTCATATTAATATTCACACCCTTTCATTGTTTTTATTTTTTGCACTTAAAATATAATTACGTCTGATCCTAGGGTAAACATGACATCTTGGAATAAAACTAAATGCTGACGACCTATCTACCAACGCTGGGCGCTCGAATGCCCCCGTAGTCAAATATCTTTGACTTTTGATGGGAGTTTGAGAAGCTGTGTGACCCAAATGACTTTATTCATTATTCGGTTGTTCTGTCTTTAAATATGTCTTCCAATTAAAGGAAAAGAAAAATAATTTTTCCTCTACTCTTTCGAGTGTTTGGCTGAGATCCCTGTAATGAAAATGCTTTCCCGAGAGGAAAACCCACGGAAGTTTACTAACATTGTTCCACAAGAAAACCCCAGCTGGCTAAATTTAAAGGTCACATCGGCGTTTTTCAATGATTCACGGAGCAGTCGGGTCTCAGCCAGGGACAGAAAGGAGCTAGAGCCAACGGAAGCCTTTGAAAGGTGGAAAAGCAGCAGAAAAAGGAAAATGTTAGCAAAGAGGGCACGTTTCGGTCAAGGGCCCCCTCCTCAGGGGAGTGGACGGGCCTCTGGGACTGTCTCCCCGGCTGGACGAGCTGCGTTGCTCCTTGAGTGGCCGCAGGCCCCCTTCCCGGGGTGGGAAACTGAGCAGGACTAAGGAGGGGACAGGGGTCTGGGGCCTGGAAGGGAAGGAGCGCACCGGGGTGATGGGAGGGGTGTAGCGAGCGGTGGCCCTGCCTGTGGAGAAAATGTGTCGCTGCTCCAAAGCCCGTGCCGGGAAGAGACCCCCCCGCACCTAGATCCCTCTGTGTAGTGAACAACAGAGTTTCTCTGAGTTCGGGGGGTCGTCACTGCCTTCAGCCCAGAATAATCTTCAGGCCGAGGTGGCGCGTCTTGGAGGGGCCTTGTCGTCATATGTAGAGGCGGGTAGAAGGTCCCACCTGTGCCTCAAGGAAGCGTGCGTACACACACGCTGCATGTCATGCGCGTGAGGCTCCTGTTTCTCCTTGGACAGAGATTTTAGTATGATAATGAAGGGTGACTGTCAGCCATTCCAGGGGTCCCTCCATGGTCCGTCTGCACAGGCTCCAGAGGGGACAAGTGGGGACCGGCCTGGGGGGTCGGGGCCGTCGGAGCTCTTCTGGGCGGGGATGCTTGGGGGCTAGTTTGTTTCCATCACAGGATACTTGCCTCTTTTGCCTAAATTAAGACGCACGCTGGAAAAAGGAGCTTAAGGAAAACGTGGGACCGACGTCCGGACCAGCAGGTGAGCAGGAAGGCTCAGGTCTCGGGGCCTCGCTGGCGACACTGTCCCTCTCCTCCAGCACTGCACCGCTTATCTGCCGGTGTCCTGCTGCTGAGGAGGAGCAGGCCGAAGTCCCCGTCACGAACTCGGTTAGGATGAACCTTTACAGATTTATTCCGAACATTTGGTCCAACGCACAAACATACATATTCAAGGTGATTGCCACATCGTTGCAGCACCCAAGTTCATCAAACCGAAAACACTCACCATTGTGAGCAAAACAGACCATCACGTAACAATAATCTGTTAAAAAGTAAAATTCAGCAAGTAAATCTGAAAATCTATTTGGCTTCATGAAATGAAGATTCGAGAATGGGGCAGAATCTGGGGAACCGTATAAAATGGAAAGGTTTTATAGGAAGAAGAGTGGGGCGAGGAAGTTCTAAACAAAAGAAAAGATTGCTTCAGGCCCGATAACCTTCCCTCGAGGGAAAGGCCGGGGTCCGGATGGAGATCACCGCACCTTCCTTTGGAGGACGGACAGGACCCCGAGACAGACTTCCTCGTTGGTGCTTCTCAGAAGTCCAGCCATGTTCGTTTTAGCCGTCCTGACAGGTGTGTTTGGGAAAGCATTCTAAGGAGATAATGCCAATACCCAAGGCAGTCACATACGTGAAACGTTTAAGCAAGATCGAAAAAGCGTAAGGACCTTAAAGATCAACTCTCAGATCAAGAATGTTTCAGAAAGATCCAGAGCGGCGGGGACAAGGGTCGAAAGCGGGTTCGCAGAGACAGGCGGAGGCCGGGTCATGCCAAGCTGAGCTTCGCGAATCATCCTAATTGTCATTCTAAGTTTTGAACGTGGGAGTAGCACAACCCAACCTACATTTTTGTGGGAAGTTCACTAACACGAGTCTATCGTGAACACAGAGTTCAGAAGTAAGGCTGGAAGTCAGGAGGCCGTTGTCATCTGTTTGAGGGAGAAAGGCGGCGTGGCCTACAGGAAGCAGTAGACAATCATTAGGCATAGGATGCATTTGACGCGTGTAACTAACGAAGTTCGCTGCTGGGTCTGGTGTGTACTGTGTCAGGGAGGAAAAAATAATATTCCCTCTACCCTTCGGAACTCTTGCCTGACATTCTGGAACAAAAGGCAGATTAATAAGAGAAAAACAACCCAAACTGTAGTAACACGCATGCCTCGTGTGGATATAAGAGACAGGACACATGAGTGGACTCTCTGATGGCTAAGCTACCACCTCATAGATCACCTTCAGCTAAAGACAAAAGAAAGAAAGGTGTGTGCACGGCGGGGTGTGGGGGGAGGGGAGACGGTCACGAGAAGATCTCAGGAAAAGCACGGTAGGCAAAAGTAAGGTTCGTTATGCACGTTAAAGTGCCTGCCTTTTCCGTAAAAATTCCCTTGTAATTTGCAGTCTTCCTTCCTGGTACATACGCATGAAGGTTTCCTTAAAAAATGTACATGTCTCTTACAATAAAGTAACTTATATTTTCAGACCTTCTCCTGCATCTGCTGTTTCTCAAAAATAATCAGTTCAACATAATCCCTCTGAGAAAGAGGCACAGTTTGGGGTGGCACACGCAGCCACCCTTCGGCTGTGAAAGATACAAGGAAAATACCTCGATTTGAAGGAAGTTTATCTTCATCTATAAAAGTCACTCGGTATGAGAAAACGGCCCAGAGGGCATTGTAGTTTCACAAAAGAATATACTGGAGGTTTATAGAAAAATAAATACCTTTGGCTGCCACTTTCGGAATCTATAAAGAGCCGGACCAACTTTTCAGAGCGCCATCCATTGCTGACGTCAGCAGGACGCGTTGCTAGGCAAAAATCTAGGAAGTCAGATAAAGAGGGAGGCGACTAGTTGGCAGGAATTTTACTGATTTTTAAAGTAGAGAAAGAAGGGTCTGTAAAATGTATTCCAATTAACTCACGTTGGAGAAATAGAAGTAAAAGCAAAAAGAGCGGGGTGCCTGGGTGGCTCCGTCGGTTAAGCATTCTTGATTTCCACTCGGGTCATGCTCTCAGCCCTGACAGGATGGACCCTGCTTGGGATTCTCGTTCTCTTTCTCTCTGCCCTTATCCTCCAGCTCTCTCTAGTCTCTAAATAAATACATAAATACATAAAGTTTTTTTTTAAAGGAAAAGAAAACAATTTTATTATTCAATAAGCATTAAGCCAGAATATTATACTCATCCTAGGCAATCTTCTAAAGAGATTGCAAAGACACAGAGAAATCTCACTTTTTTAGAGCTACGCGGATACGTCCCTTTGCAGTAGGTGGGTTTTGCAGCGTGGACTTGGGTACCAGCTGAACGCAGGTCCAGCTGGAGGAGCCGGCAAATAGGGCACTATTCTCCCTGGCGACTGCCTTTCAAATATCCTTGAGGAAAGTTCCCGAGTTAAGGGGCTGGCAAAAGACTTATCTGGCCATAAAAAGGATTTACATACATTTGGAAAGGACAAAGGAAAATTTTTAAAGAGAAAAAGGAAAATAGAAGGACCCTCAGGGAGAATTAAGCCCCTCATTTCCTATTTGAACTGACCTATGCTATCCGTCCCTCCAGTAAATACACTGAGTATGCTCTCCCTGCGCTGGTTGAATGGGTTTTGTTTCTTCAAGTGTTTGGCAGGTGTTCTTTTATTGCAACAGAAATCAGAAAAAAAAATTAAATATTTTAATGACATTTTAAAATTATGTTTATTTATTTTATGCAACTTAAATACTTTGGAAATACTGTAATGCAACATTTGCTAAAAGTAATTCATTGATGTAAAGGGTAGCAAGAAAAGCATCGGAAAACCAGGGGTTCCCATGCTAAGGCTGAAAAAAGTGATTAAAATTTCTCAGAATTTAAGCAATAGTCAAATTGTATATGCACTTTTTCAATTAAGTATATACAATTAAGTATATCCTTTTAATATTTTCATAAAAAGAGCAAAGTATACTTTCTTTTCCCTGCATTCGAATTTTTACTTCATTTAATGACAAATGAATGGCTCTTACAATGAATGAGAGTTAAAAAAATTTTTTTTAAATGATACATTATCTAAGGGGAAAAAAAACCCTCTGCTGAGATACACTTAAAGACCTAGATGGATGGAGAGATTCAGTACTTTTCAGGTAGGTATTTACCATAGTAAATGTATAGCGAATTGCTATTTTTCAATGTTACAAATAATTATAATCCTTCAGCCCTGCAAGTAGACTAATCAGCGGAGTAGTGAAAACTCAAGGAATAATTTTAAGTGAACTATTCAATATATGAGCCATTAATTTCCCCACATCAGTGGAGAAGACGTTTAATATGTTAGACTGATTAGCCAGTTGGTTACACTTTTTAAAAGTTAATCCTCCACACAAGAAACCAAGTCTGGATTATTATAGTTAAGATTTTAATGCTCTCCTCACAATTAGATAGAGCAGGAACTGCTAGCTACACCTTTGGTGGAAGAGAATTTAGCAAGACACCTGCAAGATCTCAAAATTCCCTATTTTACTGGCACGTGCTTCAACATCTAGGAGGTTAGTACTTTGAGCGCTATCCGCCCCGCCCCCCCCCCCCCCCCCCGGTATAAATGAGAAACCTTTACAAAACGGCACAGTCCTATGCACATAGTTAGAAAATGCATGAATGTCTGTAGAGATAAAAACAGGATACTTTAATCTCTTTGCTCCTTAAAATGTATCCTCTGCAGTGTTAAAGTTCCGTGGTTTAATGGGGACGGGGTGAAACACGTTAAATGAGAACGAGGGGGAAAGAGCCCGGGTCTCGAGGACTCCGAGAGCTCCGAGAACAAAGGCTGCGGCGGGGTTAGGTCCCTCCTCCAACCCAGGCGGACTTCCCGCCACGGCTCTTCCGGTTCTCACTCCGGTCCGCGGAGGTTACCTATAAAAAGGAGCTGCGCGCTACGGCTGCACTCGTCTGCTCTCGGACTCCCAGAAGATGTCTGGCCGCGGCAAGGGCGGGAAGGGCCTGGGCAAGGGGGGCGCCAAGCGCCACCGCAAGGTGCTGCGCGACAACATCCAGGGCATCACCAAGCCCGCCATCCGGCGGCTGGCCCGGCGCGGCGGCGTCAAGCGCATCTCCGGCCTCATCTACGAGGAGACCCGCGGGGTGCTCAAGGTCTTCCTGGAGAACGTGATCCGGGACGCCGTCACCTACACGGAGCACGCCAAGCGCAAGACGGTCACGGCCATGGACGTGGTCTACGCGCTCAAGCGCCAGGGCCGCACCCTCTACGGCTTCGGGGGCTAAAGGAGTTTGATTCCTGCCAATTACCAAAAAGGCCCTTTTTAGGGCCCCCACGTTTTCATCAAAAGAGCTTTAGTGCTTGTCTGCAAACGGTCTCTGGAGAGCCGTTCTTGCAGCTTAACGGTTAGCTGTGTTTACAGGCTTGGAGAGGGACAGAGAATAGAAGATCCCACGTGACCAGAGCGTCTCCCAACCGCTTTTCACTGCGTGGTGGAGTTGCCTGGAATCTGGTTAGGTTTGAACCGTTGGTCTAACCCAAAGTTAAAAATTGGAGGCCTTTGGTCTCAGGAGCCAGGCCCACACTAACCTGACACCTATCTTTTGAATATATTTCTTCATGTCAGATAGTGAAGAATCCAAGCAAAGGATTAAAGATTTGTGGTGTTGGCTTAAGGGGAGGTGCAGAGAGCTCTAGAAGGCAAAATGGGTCTCTTGGAAATGGACCTGTCCTCTTGCACTGTAGAACATAAAATACATTCAGGTTTGGTAGTGCATCGGTAGTACATTCATTTATTTCCCTGTTGGAAATTTAGATTGCTGCATTTCCTTCCATGTCAAATAGCACTGCGACAGACATTGTAGGCAGCTCTCCGCCTTCTCTGGGTGTTAATCTAGCAGTAGAATCCCTGGGCCAGAAGGTCTGTGCATATTCAACTGGAGAGCAACCCGCTTTTCAAGGTGGTACTTCTAGCTAACACTCCCGTATTCCACAAGTACTCAAAGTTCCTGTTACTCCCCGCCGGCAACTAGTGGCAGACTAAATTTTTTTTTTTGCCAGTCCACATTTACTAAATTGTATCTCCTGTATCTAAATTGCATTTCTCGGATTCTAACAAAGTTGCTTATTTTCTTACAAGGCTTTTGGCTCTCATGGCGACACCTCTCATAAGGTCGGGTTTGTATTTTTAGGAGTTCTTGCAAATTATGCCTGTTCACACAGGAATTATTTCCCTCTTGATTCCCCAAAGAACTCCAGGCGCAAGTAGACAAAATTGAGGCTGCTCATCTCGTTAATAAGCTTGGAGAAGGAAGCTTTTCTGGAATGACTGGTAACTGATCTTCCTATTCTGAGTAAGCAATGACTGATGGACTGAACGCCTAAAATTCGCAAGACAAAAGGCAGAGTGAAAGAAATCCTGCCTGCAAAAGTTTGTTCCAATTTGTGCTAACTACTTTCCGGGGACTCTCCCGTGACCTTGATAGGTTTTAGGTTTTATTAGTCCCATTTTAAAATGGCAAAATAAAGGCACTGACAGCCAACTCAAAGAACCAAGTCACAAATCTAGTCTATAACCTGAACCTGTAATATGTTCACCATTCTTCCCTGGGTAGTGCGGCGAGAGAAGCCATCGCGAAGAGGGGGCTGCGGTCCTGGTCCCCTGATGGAGAACTGGCAGAACTGTATCGATCCAATTATTCTCTTCTACAATAGATCCAACTGTGGGCCTAAGACACTTTTACCATCTATTTCCACGTATTTCATATTCTCTCCGGAGAGCACACAACTCACCAAGTTCAGATCAACGCTCTTGTACAAATAGGCAAACGGATGCACAGACTTTAATTTGCTCAAAACTTTAGGGACACAAGATCCCCACGGTTACTTCGATGCCCTTTTCCCCATTACACCGCCCGTCACTTCTCTCTCGGGCTGTATGTGTGACAAACCAGTAAGCTAGCCACATTTTTGTGAGCCCCGGTATCTCACTCCTTTACTCTGGAGAAAAGGCACACTTGTCTCTGCCTCGCAGACTTCTCTCTCACGGTGGACAGGCATGGTCTCGGTCCCAAATGGGCGCGATGAAAGCAGTACTTTACCAATTCAATGCCCCTTCCGCCATGCGGTATCGTTTTAATCACATCGTACCGCCTAGAGATGCCATAACCGCGTAGGTAAAAGGCTGGCTTTGGAAGACCAGTGGGAACTAAACCTAATAAAAGATTAGAACTCCCAACGGGGAACGGTCACAAGACAATAGGCTGTTAAGATTTAGACAGGAATCGGTTCTCACACACAAAGGATACATATTCGCGCCAGAGCTAGCGATCGAGCGTTTCCACACAACACACGTATACGGAGTTGTGCTGATGTCCCCTTAAGGGGCATACTAGAACGTTTACTACAAACACGCAAGAGGCAACTCACAGCGCATCCGGCTTCCTTCCAGCCAGAGGCAGTTACGGGCGCAGTAGGCATTACTCAGTGCAATGGAATTCTCATAGTTGCCTCAAAGTAACCTCCTGAACTTGAGCCTAGATTCTAAACATGCATTTGCAGCTCTAATACTGACAACTTAGTGGCTCTTAAAAGAGCCTTTGGGTGAAGTTTAAATTCGCTTACTTGGCAAATTTACTTGGCGCTGGTGTACTTGGTGACGGCCTTGGTGCCCTCGGACACGGCGTGCTTGGCCAGCTCCCCGGGCAGCAGCAGGCGCACGGCCGTCTGGATCTCCCGCGACGTGATGGTCGAGCGCTTGTTGTAATGCGCCAGGCGCGACGCCTCGCCCGCGATGCGCTCGAAGATGTCGTTGACGAACGAGTTCATGATGCCCATGGCCTTGGACGAGATGCCGGTGTCGGGGTGCACCTGCTTCAGCACCTTGTACACGTACACCGAGTAGCTCTCCTTGCGGCTGCGCTTGCGCTTCTTGCCGTCCTTCTTCTGCGCCTTGGTCACCGCCTTCTTGGAGCCCTTCTTCGGGGCCGGGGCGGACTTGGCGGGCTCAGGCATGGCTGCAGGGATACCAGAGGTGCTCGAGAGAGAAAGGGAAAATACGCTGCAGGCAAGGCTCAATTTGCCCTTTTTATATAGAAGCCCTTATGCAAATAAGGTGTAAGTTACAGTCCTGGCCCTGATTGGTGATACTTAATATGATGTCAGTATTAGTTCTGCCCAATCATAGTGCGAGAATCGCAAAGCTGCATTCTCATTGGGTAAAATAAAGCCACAAGCTTAACCAATGCAAAGTATTCTTTTTCGCGCCCAATAAGGGTTATAAAAAGTGCTGATCTTCTAGTCGCCTTACTAGCTACGTTTGGTGCATTTGCGGTCGTAATGTCCGGACGCGGGAAGCAGGGAGGCAAGGCTCGCGCCAAGGCCAAGACGCGCTCGTCGCGGGCCGGGCTGCAGTTCCCGGTGGGCCGTGTGCACCGCCTGCTCCGCAAGGGCAACTACGCCGAGCGGGTCGGGGCCGGCGCGCCCGTGTACCTGGCGGCCGTGCTCGAGTACCTGACGGCCGAGATCCTGGAGCTGGCGGGCAACGCGGCCCGCGACAACAAGAAGACGCGCATCATCCCGCGCCACCTGCAGCTGGCCATCCGCAACGACGAGGAGCTCAACAAGCTGCTGGGCCGCGTCACCATCGCGCAGGGCGGCGTCCTGCCCAACATCCAGGCCGTGCTGCTGCCCAAGAAGACCGAGAGCCACCACAAGGCCAAGTGAGGAGCAAAGTTAGGGACGTTACCAAACAAAGGCTCTTTTCAGAGCCACTTACACTGTCAAAGAGAAAGCTGGTACACGACCTGCTGCGTTTCCATTTTTTTTGGTTCCAATACTGTAGAGATTATTTATCTTGGAAGATAAAAGATAACCTTACTGGTAATACTATATGTACCTGCAGGAAGGGCAACTTGGAGATTGGCAGGGGGTAGCGGGTTTGGAACAGGCTTGTCCAGAAGCCAGTCAGGCAAATTCCTGAACCCATTTTAATTACATTAGCCGTTGCTAGTCGCAGGCGACCAAAAGTACAAGATGCAGTGGCTACTTTTCTAGAACAAATCTGAGCTACTTGAGTATACTATAGGAGTTCTGGAAAAGGACAGCCTGGTTCTTAAGTGATCTAACTAAATTTTCCGTGGATGATGGGATTCTTAATGGTCATTCCCTTTTCTTCAGGATTTCATTCGAAAGGGAGTTAAAAAGTCCGATTTACTGATTAAAAATAGGCAGAACTTCACGAATTCCATATTGGTAAATCCTCTCTCAAAATATATAAATAAGCTTAAAATTTTTTAATGAGAAAAAATAAAACCAGATTTTATTCTTTAAGTAATCTTTACAGTAGTAGATTCCTGAAAACGAGGATCTACTTACTACATTCTTCCGTCATGTTCTATTCTTTACCCCTCATCTCCGTACCTATTACTAGACGGAGTTGTAACACGTGGGTATAGGGAACAATTGTAAGGTCAAATCTAATGTTTAATATCAAATCAAAATATCTAATATTTATACCCCAAAGTAACTACATGATTCAAATCATTAATAATGACAAGATCTCAGAAATCTACGTGGTTATGGATAATGAGGATGGTTGATGAAGGACAAAAGAATATAACTTCATACCAGGCTGACTTTGTGGGCATTGCTTCACTTATCAGGGAATCTAAACCCTATGCGTGCTATTTTTTTAATGTTTATTTTTGAGGGAGAGACAACACACCCGCTTGCGAAGGAGGGGTACAGAGAGGGAGACAGAGAATCCAAAGCAGGTTCTGCACTATTAGCTCAAAGCCTGATGTGGGGCTCGAACTCATGAACTGTGAGATCATGCCCTAAGGCCCTCAGATGATCACTGGACTGAGCCACCCTGGTGCCCCCTGTGTGTGCTATTTTAAGCACCCAATAGGAGTTCTGATTATTTACAGGAATGACTGAGTGACCTACGCTCACAACTGGCGATCGGCATATAAATTTAAGGTCTCAGATGTCCCTTGAAATAACGTAAAGGAAAATATCAAAAGAACTTTGAGGGCAAAATTGCTTGTGCGAATTAACATCATCTGACCTCTCGAAAGCGAACCCCATTACATTCATGGTAGAATTGTAAGCTAATTGAGAGTTTCTCGGAGAAGTCATTGCGTCCCATGCTCTGTTTGCTTGAAAGGTTTATGAATTAATAAAGTTATCAGATCAGGATTAGAACGCACTGTCGGGGACGGCCCGTCTGATTTGACCTGGCGCCGCTGCTAAATAAATCAGGAGCCTCTCTGAACATACTAGTCAGTTTCCAAAAGGCCCTTTCAGGAGGTCAGTTCACACAAAGAGATAATATCAGGGGGAAGGAATGCTATGTGTCATCTTGTCTCCCCGCCCCGGCTCAGGAACCAACCACCACCATGGCCAGAAGCAGCTAGGTTCTCCTCTCTTCCTGGCTTTTCCTTTCCCTCCCATTGCCTCCCGCGGGCTGAAACTACTCAGAACCAGCAGGCAAAGGCATCAAGAAATAGAATCTATAGTCTTCTAGCCTTCAGGATACAAAGAAAAGCAGGAGGTGGGGACAGAGAGACAACAGACACACACTCATAAAGCAAAGGGTTCACCGTGAATGACCTTGTCTACCTCCATGACTTCTTTTTTGCTTTGTTATTTCTTTCTCATATAATCTAATCACATGGGATTGTTTTACTGCTCCTAAAATAGGTGATGGTTCTTCCTGCCTCAGGATCTTTGCATATGCTGTTTTCAAGGCCCAGAGTGTTTGTCTAGCCAGTCCCTCCTACTATCCCACCTCCTATTATCCTAGAATTATTTTATGTTATTCTCATAAAACTGCACCTCTATGGTGAGGTATTCCTTGAATCCTAATCCACAGTAGGCCTTCTGACAGCCAAATTCACTGTTACGAGAGGAGATTCTTAAACTCCTTATCAATTGCCATGTTTTACAAACACATATCTTATTTGTATTTGTGTTTGAGGTCTGTCAAGTCTACTAGCATGTGAGCTAAAAGTCAGTGTGGTAGCTAGGGTCCCACCAGAAAAGGGACACTCAGATGGCATAGTGTGAAGACTGCCTCACTGGCGCCCTGGAAAGCAGGGAGCCAGGTGTTAAGAAGCCACAGGGACAGAGGGGCATCTCCCCACCCCTCTCAGCCCAGAAGGGCGATGGGAGGAAAGGGAATCCGGAGACAAAGGGAGCTCCCTCCTCTGTCTAATCTGCTTGTACAGCCACTGGCCAAATCCAGCAGAAGCCAGAGGGCAGGGGTTCAGTGCAGCGGAGGTCAGGAGGTCAGCCCCGGGGCGGTGAAGGAGGGGAGGGTTTATCTGAGCGCTGAGTAACTATCTGGCCCAGCCCACCTCTTTGTTCTTATCCTTTCCACGGGAAAAATCTGTATTTCCGACGGGGAAGTGTGAACTGGCAGCCGGCCCACCGGATGATTTCTGTTTGTTCAGAGTCCCACCTTAGACTTCACACGTTTTCTCCATCCTGGAAGGTGTTGGGGTAAAAAAATGAGAAATAGTCTGACATGGTGCGAAGGTACCGTGGGCCCTGCTTCTGGTCAGGAGCCTTAAATTAGCCACCTCGCTTCCTTCTAAACACTCCGCTTCCGTCAGCAGCTTAGCCGCATTCCTACATACACGGCGGAAAATGCATGCCTTTGTTCCCGTGGGATCCATGTCCTCAGAATTCATTGTTTTTTTTTTAATCGCTCCGCCGCAATGTTTTTGGTGCCCAGGGCTGGTGGCCAACGATACTTAAGAAGCTTCTCTCGGTTCCAGTAGCATCTTTTTAGCCTCCTGTTGGCTAACAGAACCCCAATTACTTCCTGGAAATTGGGACGAACCATCCCAGCGAGAAGAGGAACTCTTCTCTGCCTATCGATTCAGCGGCATGAAGAGACGACAACGCTGGCGGTAGTTCTCAGCCTTTAAATTAATTGAAATTGATTAATCAATTAATTTGAAAACTGACGATGCTCCCCCTGGACACATGTCTCTGTTGGGCATGAAGACCTCAGTCCTTCAGAGCTCAAGTTCACGGGGGTAGGATACAAAATTCTTCTAACGGATAACTGGGTGTAATAATGAGAAGAGTCCTTCTCACTTCGACCCCTCGATTCCCAGATCCGGCCTCACAAACGCAGAGGCGATGGCTTTACAGATTGCCTGTCGTTTGAAGGCCTGGTTTAAGGAACATTCTGCAGGACAAAACCCTGAAGCTTCTCATCTGCAGTTAGTGGCATCGTGAGCTTCCAGAAGGCCATGTCACAATTCTGTCAAGCCACTAGCTTCCGAGTGATGCGTGCATGGGATGACCAGTGAATGCCATGGGTACAAGGCCGTTGCTTTGAAGTATGTGCCCCGCCTGGAGGCACTGTTTGGGGCTCCATGTGACGGAAGGGTTTTCTGTAGTCGCATGGTTGCTGGTAGGAGCTGAAGCAAACAAGGAAAGCAAATTCAGGCCCGAAGAGGTGTCTACGCTGTAAGGACACGTTGGTGGTTCCGCCATTAAACAAGCCTCCAGTATAATCAACTAACTGGTGGTCAGCTGACGGAGTCCCGACAGTGATCCGGTAAAGAGGCTCGCTGGCAAGCAAGACGCTCAGCAGTGGCTGAGTCCCATTCAGCTGGGTGGTAGTGAGTCCGCGGTTTGAACCTGGCCCAAGGCGCCATCCCCACCCCTATGAACTACTTTGCACGGGGAGAAGTCGGCATCCACTGGTTGGGGAAGGAGGCTCACCGAGGCCCACAGACGGGTCACCGTTTCTGCCTGAGTATTCGCAGCCTCCACGTGGAAGCCGTCTGGCGATCACCCTGCGGGGACTCCCATACATGCGGGCGCAGCACCCGCGGTGCCCTGCCGACCGCAGTTGCCTTATGCTCGGGCTGAGCTTCCGGGGCCCAGCCAGCCAGTCCCGCTGGTGCTAGAATGCTCTGAACTGCCAATCCGAACAGGCCGTGATCGTGGGTCCTCTGCTAACCGGCCTCAGGAGTTTACCATGACGTCACTAAAGGAGCTCGAAGGGGAGGCGGCCAAGCAGTAGGAACAGATACCACGGGCACTCCAGAACACCTCGGTTCTGCTCTTACGTATAGAATTTCACTTTCAAATAAAACGCTACTGGGAGTATCCATTTGTATAATTCAGTGGATCACAGAACACCTGGGGACACATACTTACTTTGTGTCCCATTGTCCCCCATTCAGTAACTACAATGGCTCAGTAGGTGTCAGAGCCTACTTTTCCCATAAAGAACAGTTGTCATTAGAAGACATGGGTGTAGCACTCTTCGTGAGATTCGCAAGACTCCCCGAGCGCATGCCCGGCGTGCCGCGGATAACCCGCCCTGGGAGGAATGTGTTGCGTGGAGAGCGGAGGTCAGGAAAAGCTGCCAAACCTAACCCGGTGAAGAAGAGCAGGCCGGGGGCAGGGCAGCCCGCCGGGGGGCAGGGCCGTCCCGAGGCGCTTCCGGCCCACGGCCGCAGCGCGCCGTCCCGGCCCGGTTCTGGCGGCCCGGTAGGCGGCCGGAAGAGGCCCGAAGGACGCCGGAGCCCCTGCGGGCAGCGCGGGCTGCGGGCCCAGGCCGGCCGGGCCCCCGGCGCCGACCTCCGGCAGGTGCACCGGGCGGCCCCGAGCCGCGCGCTCCGGGGACCCAGGACCCGGACTGCGCGCCGGGCCCCGCAGGTTCTGGCCGTTTCGACCACAAAGAGGCCCCAGGAAGGTTCTCTCGGAAGCAGCCCGTCTCCGGCCTGCGGCCAGAGCGCAGAGGACCTCGCGTTGTAAACCTCGGGCAGAGCCCCGCGTGGGCTGGGACGTGGGAGCGGTGGGTTCGCCAGCGCCGGGGGGCCGCCAGGGTCGGCCGAGTCCGTGCGGTGGAACATGTTCCTCCCCTTCGCTTTGCTCTCCAGAAGCACAATATGGGGACAGTCATCGGGGCGAGCAATCCTAAAAAGAGGACGGACGACCTGGTGCGGGTGTCTTCAGACGACACAGGTAGGTGTTGCTGAGAAAGGAGGAAGGCAGGGCTCAGAGCGCGCGGTCCCCGGTGGCGCGCCGTGATCGTATAGTGGTTAGTACTCTGCGTTGTGGCCGCAGCAACCTCGGTTCGAATCCGAGTCACGGCAGGAGCGTGGGGGTCTCCGCGTGCGAACCTTTGCCTTTTTCGCCTGGGGACTCCTGAGACCCGTGTCCCTCGCTACCAGCCCGGACTCGGGCGTTCCCCTCCTCTTTTTTCTCTGTTTAGTGCTGCTCTCCCCAGCCTTGTCCAAGTCCCGTGGCCCTGCGGGCACTGGCTGGAAGTCCCAAGAAGAAACCGAAGTGACAAAAATACACCCAGAAACCTTTCCCTTTTAAATACGAGGAAATGACTGTCCAAACGCAGACCCAGGTCGACGGAGGCATCTTCCCTAGCGCACAAAGGCCTGATTATGAATCACGCCTGCCGGGTATGGTCGCTGGGCCAGGGCTGAAAAACCGTGACCTTCTGATTATCTGGAGAAAAGGAGGAAATTTGGGCGGTGGGGGAGGGGAATATGGCTCAGAAGAACAACCCCTTCTTCTAGCATCTTTGGTTTCGGAGGGACTCAGCAAGGGGCAGGTGGACAGGTAGGCGGGTGTGGGGAGAGCTAAGCTGACCTGGGAGGCGACTGGAAGGAGACCCCCTGGACCCTCAAGAACTCCCAGGAGCTCCACACCCCACAAATGGCCTCTCCTCTCTCCTGGGCCTTGCAGATTTTGAACGCTCAAAAAATACCATTTTGTCATATATTTTAGCAGCTTTTAGCAATTTAAGCATGAAGATCTTCCATTTCCAAACCTTTCCCTTCCTAAGGCTTCGGCGGCCCCCAGTCGTTCCCCAACTGTCTAAGTGGCGTCAGTTCTGACACTCGCACCCACAAAGCAGTACACTGAGCTGAAGTGTCTCGTACCCCCGGTGTCGCCCTGTGGGCAGTCCCGGTGACCGCATTCATACCAGTCACCCAGGGTCGCCTGTACCACACTACTCAGTTTTGCATGGGCGAGGACAGGGGTCAAGTGCTATCAACCCAGAAGGCCCAACTCCTGTCCACTCTTTTGCCACCAGTGAATGAGGAGACTGACTTAGAACAAACACCTTAATCTGGAAGCTCTCCAGAACGCATTTTCTTCAGCTCCTAGCCGCCTGAGTAGCAGGAGCTCATGGGCTGTGGCCCAGAGGCCCCCTCCCAGTAGGAGGGTGAGTGTCCTCAGTGTGGCCCTGAACTCTCCTGACCACCAAGAATGTTTTGTGTGCGGCTGTGACAGTCCCTGATGGTTTGAGGGTTGTCTTCCTTGCGTTTCCCCCATTATTTCTAGAAGTAATATTTAGCTTTTGCACATCCTGGTCTATTCCTCTACCATACTGTGTTTCTCCCTCCTTCGCACTATGTTTTTGCTTGATCTTCCAGGATGCTCCCGCACTTCCCGATCTGCTTAGTGAGGTTTTCGCTTCTGCTAATACGTGTTTCTCCCACAGAAGCTTCTTTCCCTGCGTCGATGAGCCTGTCTCGGTATTCGGTGCGTCCCCCTCCTCTCTGCGCATATCCGTTTATTCTCAGCACGGTTCTATCGTAGTTTTCCCTGATCCCTCAAGCGGCTTTGTTCCCCGTCTTTTATCCCCTTTCTGTCCTGTAGTCATCAAATACGTAACAATGCCGACTTCTCTAGTCCTCCTCAAGAGCAGGACACTGGCCAGGGCACCGGCAGCTCCGGGGGTCTGCGGTGGCGGCGGCAGGAGCCGGCCCGGGAGGCCCTGGGAGGTCGGCGTCCCTTGTTTGCAGCGCACAACCGCACCCCCTACCGCGTCCGGCGCTCTGCCGAGAGGCGGGTGGTCCCGGCCCGGAGGCTCAGGCTGCGCACTGCTGACCTGAAGCCCTCGCCCGGGTGTACGGTTTCAGGAACCCCTGCACATCGGGCGCTCGGTGTCGTGGGAGAAAACTCGGGCTTCCCGGACGCCGCTTCCTTTCTGCCTCTGAAGGTGGCCGGACGTGGCAGGAACGAGCCCGTTTCTCTGGGACCGCCTGACGCTGCCTCGCCCGCCTCCAGCTAAGCGGCGCGTGTAGGTGCTCTCCCAAGCGTCCGCAGTTCCGGTTTTCCATCAGCGCTCTCAAAGCCCAACCCTAAAAAAAAAATCGCACTGCGGGGGGGCGGGGAGGGAGACGCAAAAAATAAAACCAAAAGCAAGCCCGCTCCGTTTGCCTTCGAGCAGGAGCAGAAAAGAAGGACCGCCCGAACTGGTTCCACTGGGGATCGAACCCAGGACCTTCTGCGTGTAAAGCAGACGTGATAACCACTACACTATGGAACCGCAAGCTGGCGGAAGGCTGCCTGTGTCTCCATACGAAAGCTGCCGGGCGGACCCGTCGCCGGCAAACCGCTCCCGCTCCTCCGACCGGAGGGCGAGCGAGGCCGCCCGTACCCCCGGGACGCGGGGCCCGCACCGTCCCCGAGCAAAGTCATCCGTGAGCACGCGAGGGAAGATTATGGGGAGCAGCCTCCTTGCTCGGCGCCCCCTCGGGACGCTTCCGGGCCACTCCCGAGTCAGCCACTTGTCCCAAGATGCTTCGTTTGGAGGCGCCACCGCGCGGCGGCCCCGTGCAGGCGCGGCGCGGCGACAGGCGGAAGCCCCGCGTGCTCGCCCCTGGCCCCGGACCCTCCAGCAAACGCCGGGAGCCGGGAGCCGAGGGGCTGTACCTTCAGCTCCGGGGAACGACAGACGAAATTAGCAGCACTGTCATGACCCGCCTTTATTTGCCGCTGGCTCGGGGCTGCTCGCGAGGTTAGGCGATTTATGCATTAGGATGGGGACAGATAAAGGTTTGCAAATATCGAGGTTCAGAGCATGACACCTCCAAATAGGCATCTCTGGCAGATTGATTATTCTGAGTTAAAGGCGCTGGAAAAACAGGCGGTGAAGGAAGAACACTCTCACGTCCCTTCTTCCTGAGGGCAGGAGGTAAGGCCCTCCCTGCCCCAGGAGGAGGGACGCCTCTCATCCCCGGAGACTCTGTACCAAGTCTGGTTAAACTAACCCTCATCTTCGTCCTCACTTGTCCGGGGTTAACTGCCCCAGCCCAAACCCCTTCTCTTGCCACCTTGTCACACCGGCTGTCCAAGCTAGCAGTGATCGGGGGCTCTGACTGCATCTTTGAGACTTTGCGTGAAGGCCCCCGCCCAAGTGAAAATTGCTTCATGAAATTTGTGTTTTTCCATTAATCTGTTTTCTATCAGTTTAATTTGTAGGCCTGGCCAGAGCCCTAAAAGCTTAGAAGAGAGGTTTTACCTCCCTGACACAATCTTTCTCTCTTTCTCTCTCTCCCCCCTCCGCGGACCCAGTCCGGGTCTGTCAGTCTCCTGCAGACTCTGGGCCCCACTGTCCAGGCCCTTAGTGAAAGCCGAGTGACCGGTGAGGTCGCAGACGATACTGCGAGATCCCGAACTCACGCGGCCTGGTAACCACAGCACACGACAGGGCCCTGCGCAGCGACGTGAAAGACACACCACCCGCAGTCCGAACGCAGGCAAATGATACGGAAGGAGTCGAAGCCAATGGCTAACATATGAACAAATGCTCCAAATCTTCAGAAAACAGAAAGGCAAATTTGAAAGAAGCAATGATGAGACCCATCGCTCTCTGCACACGTTAGATTACAGGGTAGAAACTGAATCATGCTGAGCCCGGACAGACGAGGTGAAGGGGCGCGCAGAGCGGTGGCGTGTGGGCCGGAGGAGAGGCCGTGGGACCGAAGAGAGGAAAGCGAGCGTGAGCGCCCCCGTGGGAACTGCTTTAGAAGCGATGATTTCGGTGTGCACAGGGCAACTTCAATGGGTCTGAAAGTCAGAATGTTTTTAAAAGGCATAAAAGTAGATAATATGCCATTTATGTAAATGTATAATATATGTGCACAGAATGTCAGCTTTGCGAAAAGTACATACCGGATGCTGCGCCGTAAGCAAACGAGCTCATAGTATAAGGAGACGAATGGCAGCAGGACCTGGGGACACAGCGAACGCATGATCTCCAAGCCTTACGAGAAAAGGCAAAACAGGTCAGGTACAGGCTAAGCTGGCATGGGGGCCTGGAAGGGGGTTTCCAGAAGAAAGCAGGTACACAGAGGTCTGTCCATCCCAGGAAACCTCCGAAGCGATTTCTCGCCCCTGCGAGGCTGGCCCTCTGTGGCTGCCCAGTGAGTGCACGGTGCCCTCGGCACTCAGAGCACACGAGGCGGGCACCCCAACGCCTCAGGGGGCGGTCCCATCTGCTCCCCAGGCTAAGGTGCATTCAGGCCACACGTGCCACAGCCCCCTTCTGCTTCTGTCCCCCTGGCCCAGAACTTGTTAGAGTGTGACCCTAAGACCCCCGCCCTGCGCCAAGCCCAGATCCCACAGCATCCCGCGGGGTTCTCTATCACACTGTACCCCGATTTTCTCCTTTTCTGTATCCCCTCCTCGGTTTGCTGTCTTGACAAAGACAGAGATCAAGTCAGTTTTCACCCAGCGGGTCAGTCGATGAATGGAATGAGACTGCGCCAGAGAGAGTTTCCTCCCGCGGAACCCCGCACCGAGCAACAAATCCGGTGAGTCCAGGCTGTCTTTCAAAGAGCAGGCCTGACAGCGGCTGGCTTGGGCAAGCTGGACACGGTGCCCCCCAATCTGTGTGCGTGCGCTCAGCCCTGCCTGCTTTCCTGAGCCGAGTTCCATATAATAGAAGGACGCAGGACAGCCTTGCTCGCAGGCAGGAAATCAGCTCAGCAGGTCGCCAGTGGGTTTGTAACCCTGCCGTGTAGTCGGATTCCTTCTTCCATCCCGCACTGTTTGGGGGCGGGAGCAAACAGCGGGAAGGAGTTGGGGCAAATTGTTTGAACTTGCTTTCTTTTCCTGCCCCTAGATTACAAAGTCTGTAAGAAAGAAAGTTTTGTCTATTTTTCGTTCACTGTTCTCTCTCCAATACCTAGAAAAGTATCTGACCCGCTAGTGACGCCACATTGTGGACAAAAAGAGTTAAAGGAGAAACAAAATTAAAATATGTTGCAATAACCCACAAGTCCTCTAGATGGCGATAGTCACCACGAAATAGGAATTTAACCCATTTTTAATTTGAAAAATTTTAAACCTTCCTTGCGTTGAAGAATGCATTTTCTCTAAATGTTGATGTTCCTGTGGAAGTACAAGCTCAGAAACACAGAGCTCTTCTCTCTGTCACAAAATAGTGAGTTTCTGACAAGTCACTACAATTCACAGAAAATGGTATAAATATGATATAACTGAACATAAACTCAAAAAGGGGCTCCGTGGCTTAGCTGGTCAAAGCGCCTGTCTAGTAAACAGGAGATCCTGGGTTCGAATCCCAGCGGGGCCTTCTTTGTTTAGTTTTCTCTTTTCTATAGCGTAAGCTGCCACCAAACATGTCGGAGACGCATTCAAAAATTTGCGCAGCAGGTAAAGCCTGCATGGAACTGTTGTTCCAGCGAGGGGTCTCCTGCCAGGTAGCTGCGCCCCATGATGAGGCTGGGATGAAGGGAAAATGAGCCAGGTTTCTGTAGCTGACAGAAAGTGATGGCTTTGCTGGTGACAGGGGAGCCTCGGGTAAGTACTGAGTGACAGGTGTCTCGCGGTAGAGACAGAAACTCGCGTTGGGACTCGGAGGGTCAGTCTCCGATCTCTGACCCCGGGATGTCGTCAGCTACCTGAGGGAGCGCGGTTGTCCGTGTCGGACAGAGAACAAGCCGTGGCGTCGGCTCGAGTCAGACCGCTAGTTTGTTTTTTGAGATCAAGTAAGCGAACGCCGGCCGGACTCAGCTCCGGCCACTCTGGACTTGCGCGGGCCTGGCCCTCGGGTCCAGGGGACAGACTGGAGCTCAGTGAGGAAAGAGACCACAAACAGACCAGCGCCTTCCGGAATATGCGGAGCCCCGGCCTACGCACTGGGCTTTTCATTTTGTGTAAAGACATCTCGAAGGTTCTGACTGGGGCTCCAGAGAGACACGGTCTCTGCGCCTAGTGCAAGCGGCCGGGCATGGCGCCTGAAATCCCGTTCGCGCCCACGGCAGACCTGAGCCCGTCCTTCTCTTATCCATAGCAATTCTCCTGTCCCAACTTCCGAAGGAATGTGAAGAAAAAGACAGCGAAGGTGGCGGGTTAGGCCACCCCCGGGATTATCGTGGGCTGAGAGCAAGACAGAAGAATTAGGACCGAAGTTCACCAAGGGGTCCCTTCTCCCCTCTCTGCCAGGAAAGACAGAGGTCCACCCCCAGACGACCTTAGACCCCAACAGCCTGGAAATCTCTACCACCTGGCCTGTCTCCCTGTCCTCGGCCTGACACGCGTTGCTTTGTTCCACGGTTTCACCGCAAATCTACTTTCTTCGTTGAAGAGGCCGCATAAGCTGGACTTCTAAGCCACCTCGATAGTCACCCCTTGTCCCCTGGGCGCCCTCACCTGTAGCTGAGGTGAACGTGTGAACAAACTTCGGTCGGCTTTTCTCTTCTTACCCGCTCGGTACGGGGGTCTCAGCAAAGAAGACCTCAGAAAGGCAGAGGGGACGTTTCCTCCCTCAGTCACAGCCTCAAGGACCTTTCACTCTGCTTGGGAACCGAATCCAGTGAGGGCTGCAAACACCTTCGGGACGAACACCTCACATGTCACAGTGTTATTCCCGCCCACTCCCAACCAGAAAGCGGTCAAGGAGGAACAAATATGCCACCAGGTACCTGTTAGGAAGTGGCTCCGAACAACCCTCGTCTAAAATAGGAGGTAAAACTCACAAATCGAAGGCCAACCTCTGCCCACGTAACACCGTCCGACGCTCCTAACTCACCACGGCCTGGTTCGTGGGGAAGGAAACGGAATCCTCTCTCCTCTCTCTTTTGCCACATCGAGGAAAGAAGGAGGAAGTCCGAAGGAATGACAGAAAATGACACAGAAGACGTGGTGCCAACATTTCGAGTTTTGCAAGATAACAGATTCGGTGAAGATTATTTTTTTATAGAGGACCGACAGGAAGTCTTCTTAGAAGGATAATGATGAGGACAAATCCAAGAAAGCAAGACAGGCAGATCAGAATAAACAAGTAAGAAGGCCTCCTGGGGCGCCTGGGTGGCTCAGTCGGTTAAGCTGGCCGACTTCAGCTCAGGTCATGATCTCACGGTCTGTGAGTTCAAGCCCTGCGTCGGGTTCTGTGCTGACAGCTCAGAGCCTGGAGCCTGCTTCGGATTCTGTGTCTCCCTCTCTTTCTGTGCCCTTCCCCTGCTCATGCTCTGTCTCTATGTCTCTCAAAAATAAATAAACGTTAAAAACAAATTAAAAAAAAAAAAAGGCCTCCAACAAAAGGAAAAACATTTCTAAATAAGAATATCCGAGTTTGCAGGCAGCGGCCTTGGTTTTTAAACAGATTCATGAGTCAGATCCTGAACTATGGCTTTTAATGATGTTTGTTCGTTTACCCATTTATTTACATTCTGGAAGGGGCGGGACGTTTCTCCCACCGAGGCTTACACCGCGAGAACGTCCTGTTCCTTGTTTTATTCTTCAGCCTTCCAGACGGTTCCCCTGGGAGGGAGGTCAGAAGCCTGGGGCTTCAAGGGCCCTTGACGCTGGAAAGCTGCGGTGGAAAACCGTGGTAAACGATGAAATTAACGAGGTCTTGAAGGCCTAAGTATCTAAAATACAAACTTGGAACGCCTGTTCCACTACAAACAACCCCAACACGCATTTTGAAAAATCTGGCTTATGAACGCATGGGGGAGAACGCAGTCCAACGCAACCCGTGCGGGCGACATCTCGGCAACGATATGAAATCGGTCCCAACCCCGTGGGCTCCCGAAGCCACTGCACTGTCGCGCTGTCCCAGAACGTAGGAGAGCAGAGCGAAGGGCGAAACCTGAAAATTAATTTTATTTACCTTCATTTATAATCCCCGAGTTTGAAAAGCCACGAAACGTAGTGAAATCTGGGGCGGTCGGCTTCACTCGGCTGTGTCGGTTTCTCTGGCTACTGCCTGTTGCCTTCTCCCGTGAGACGGCCGGGCTCTTTGTCTCCCCCGCTGCCGTCTTCTCCGAGGGCAAATATTCTGTCTTTTAGCAGAATAACCTTTTCTAGTTGATGCTGTATTGTTGATGCTGTTGTGACAGTATTGTCTTTACTGAAGAAAACAAAGGCGTCCTACACGGGAATGAGCTAAAGTTCTTCAGGGTCCTGTTACCTTCTGTGCTTATTTTTAAATGTTTGATTCTAACTTTGAACCCGGTAGCCGTGTATTTTCTCCAGCGACCGTGATCTGCTTCCTCTCCTAAGTGCTCAAGTGTTCTGACAGCTTCTAATCTTTGCCTTCCCCAAATCAAATGCTCAATGTCAAATAAAACTTTCAAGAGACCGTTTCCACCTACGGCTGTTGTGGAGACTTCCCGGAAGGGGCCTGGAAGGCCCTAAGGATCTGTTCTTTCCCCTTGCCTAAAGAGAGAAGCCGAAGAGAACCAGGGCTGTTTGATGTGTTAGTATGGATGAGTTGCACCGAAAGAGTTGACAATCAAAAGGGATGCCAGAAGGAGGAGGGGGAGGGGGAGGGGAGGGGGAGGGGGAGGAGGAGGGGGAGGGGGAGGGGGAGGGGGAGGGGGAGGAGGGGGATGGGGAGGGGGAGGAGGAGGAGGGGGAGGGGGAAGAGGGAGAGGGGGAGGAGGAGGAGGGGGAGGAGGAGCTTAGTCTTCCCTAAGTCAGATTTGCATGGGTAAAATGTTAATATAAATATTGCAGAAATCGTCCACCGAGTGGGAAATGCCTGGACACTCATCGGTACTTTTCCTGTGTTTCCACCAACACGGAAAGTCGGGGCGCCGTTTCGTCGGATGTTAGCCAACAGCAGCAAAGTGGAATCAGTCATAATCTCAGCTATTCTTTTAAACGTTAACTCGGTCGCAGCTTTACTTCTTTCATTTGAATCCAGCATCTTCTGGGCCTCTGAATTTCACATGGAGACTTACATCACTTGCCTCTGGAGTCTTAGGAAGATGTAAATGCGCAGAACTTACTCCAGACTCACCAAACTCCCCGTTTCACGTCGCTGCCATATTCGTCCTATATTCTTACCATGCGATGTGTCTATCTGCAGCATTTACGTCTCGGGATTGTTATACGTCTCTTTCCAGACTTTTTCTCTGTGGAAACCGTGTTCACCCACTTCTCTAAATCAGATGCAGTGTTTGCTATCTCCTTTGAAAATACGGTAAGTCACTATGTCTGTAGCTATTTTGTCTAAAACTTATTCAGGAGTGCCTTTGTCGTCTCGTTTTGCGTATCCCGGAAACAACCGAAACTCCGAAGTGGCATTATTCTTGTTGTGAATTCTCACCAGCTCTTCTGCTCTTGAAAATCCTGATGACAGCCATCGTAAGTCTGACATCTACACGTGGTTCTCCGGTTTTACCTGGCTTCCCTGAAAGCGCCTGCGGCCGGCCGCGGGTCAGAGGGCTTTATCTTCAACAAGGCACCACCGTTTCAGTGCGTCACAGGCGAGACGACACCAGACACTCGGCTACAGACTCCCGGTGGCCTGGCTCCGACGACATTAAGACCACAACCATCCTGCTGGGCCTGGATCTCCACGACTCTGCTCCAGAAGCGCCTGGGTTCCTGAAGCTGGGCTGGGGCGACGAAAGCAGCAAGACGCTTCCTTACCAACAGCAGGGGGAGAACACACTTTCCTGCGTGGGAAGAAGTTCACGTGCGTGCACGGTAGCCCAAGAGTGACAACAAAATGAGGGCAGAATCTCCCTCACTGAAGGGAAAGAAAGAATAGTAACTTCTCTGTACTTCCTTGAGAAGCCACTTGCTTCTCCCCAGAGGCCCCTGAGCTCACCCTGGAGGTACATTCTTACCTGTCTAGAGGGTATTTGGCCCACGACCTTAGAAATATTCTACGAGGTAAACACTGAAGACTGGACTTAATCCACAGAGATATTTATCTCTACTCTGAAGATTCCAGGGAAGACTCAGATTCACGAGGTGTTCAAGGAAACACTACATGGCCGGGTCAGGGGGCGGGGCGGGGAGAAGGGCACTTTTCCAAGTGAAACAGAGAAAACCATTTTCATTTCCCCCGACACCTGTTACCTCACGGTCCAGTGGAGCCAGGATGACACAGGGCTGACCGAGGCCGACTCTTAGTTGTCTGGAATAGTGCGGAAGCTGCGACAGGGGCCTACCTTCTAGATCCACAAGGAAGCCCTTTCTCTCTCCTCTTGCGGATCTATGCCGCGAGCTGTAACGATTTAGTAGACTTCGCTTTAGTGAACTGACACAGCTGAAAATATCCTATTGTCTAACCACATGCTCATTTTTGTATCTACCTGACTCCTCATCCTAGCTTTTTCTGGAAATTACCTTTGAACAAATGTCTACATGACTTCCTTTGATCCACAGTGTGCTTCGGACTCCTACCTCGGTACTATCTGAAATCTCGTATGGTTTCGCACAAAGTGTTTTATTCACATTGTCACAGAAAACTGAAGGCGTCCTCTTCCTGCTCTCTCTCCAGCCCTGCTTGTGAACCTCCCGAGTGGGGGGCGGGGGGGGAACAGATTGGAAAGCTCTCACTCGACTTCCGGCTAGCTGGACCAACTCCACTGAAAACAGGCGCTGGGCCTGCACAGTATAAAGTGAAGATGCCGCGTGAGGCTCTGTCGTGCTGCTCAGTAGACGCTCCCAAGATGCAGCACGTGGACAAAAGCAGGAAGCCAGTGTGCACAATGTGACCCTTCAGGTCACACCGGGAGAAAATGCATATTCATAGTTACGGCTGCACGCTGGAGAGAATTGCAGGAGAAAGTAAGGACAGCACGTCCAGAGGGGACGCAGTGGTGACAGGTGGCAGAGCGAGGGGGCACTGCTGGAGACGGGGCCCATGTAGTTACTGACCACGTGAAGGTATTACCTTATCCGAGCCAACAGACCCCATGAGGCTCCTCAGGCTCGCAGGAAGGGGTAGAAGGGCTGGTCCGGGCTCTGGGCGCGGGGCTGAGACTGCCGTCTCCTCGCAGAAATCGAGCCCCCTTGGTCCTCCAGGTCAGCATCGGCCTGTCGAGGCCTCGTACCTCAGATCTGTGGGGGCAGTATTTAATGTACAATGAATACTGAATATTCTTTATTACCTTTTTTAAATAGGTTTTTCAGCCTTTAACTTTGAGCCTGTCCCGGTTCTTGACCAGAGGATGCAGCACTGACCGCACAGACGAAGTCCTGCTTTCTGGAATTCTCTGAGCATCTCCTACATCCCTGGCCCCACGTTCGAGGCACTGCTTACGTTACTATTTAACCAGTATGGCTAATGTCACTTTCGTGGCTGCCCCGTACTCGGCAACAGGGGGAACCGCAGAGCAAGTGGGCAACCACTGGGGCAGAGCCTGGGCAAGCTGAAGCAGCTGGAAGGAACTCCCGGGAAGGATGTGGCGGGTGCTAGGACCCGGGGCAAGACTTCTGGAAAAGGACTCGGCGGGCGCTAGGACCCGGGGCGGCCCGAAGCTTCCTGTGCGTCCGCCGAGCATGCGCGGCCTCGACCCGGGCTCCAGCTCGTTCCGGGGGCGCCCCCGCCCTCCCACACCGGGCGGAGGGACCGGCCGCGGCGGCCAGGGTCCCCCGGGAGTCCGGACGGCCACAAGCAGTGCCTCCCGAGGGGCGCGGGCCCTCTGACCGTCCCTACCGCCCCGCCCCGGCACGCGTCCCCTCCCTCCGTTTCCTTTACGAGCCCTTCCATCCGGACTCTCAGACGCCATTGCTTCTTTCACAAAAGCAAGGCTTCCAGGAGCACCGCGCGGCAGTGGTGACGTAGGACACTGTAACTGGGTGTAAGGCTGCAGGTTCCACGTGACTGGGTGGCTGCAAAATGAAAAACAGTGTGGGTTGTGGCCCGTACGGGGATCGAACCCGCGACCTTGGCGTTATTAGCACCACGCTCTAACCAACTGAGCTAACCGGCCCGCCCTGGCATGCTTGCTTTACTCACGTGCTTTAAAGTCACAACAAACCAAGGGTGACACGCGCCTTTCCCTGCAGAAAGTTTAAGAAATGCTGTTCCTTCTATAAAAAGGGGAAAAGAGACGTCCCACGGCCGACACAGCTGAGCTGGCTTCTTCCGGGAAAACTCGGTCCTTCCCAAACTGCAGAAGCACACAGACGGCGCCGAGCGGAGCTTCCTCTCTCCTACCCAGTCCGGGAGGGGCCGACCGCGGAGCCGCCGCCGCGCAGCGCATGCTTCCGGCTCCCGGGGACGGTTGGAGCAGGTCTGCTCCGCCCAGACCCTGGGGGCCCGGGACCCCGCGCCCCGCGCCGCGCGGCCCCGAATCTGGAGCTGCAGTGCGGCTCCAGGGACGCGTGGTGGCGCCCGAGTGCTGGCCTGGCGGCCGCGGGAACCCCCTCTCGAGAGACTCTGACCCTTCTCCGTCCCCAGAGAACTCAGACACCCCAAATTCATGAGAAAAGAAGTCGAGACCAGGGTGAGTGCGTAGTTTGGGCTGTTATCTGGGCCTGAGCGGGCAGAGGAGCTCAAGCGCGGTGGGTCAACTCCGAGAAAGCAGGCGGGAAACCTTTGTTGCCCGGAGCGCGCGCCTCCCAGCGCGGCGGGATCCACCTGCCCGCAGGTGTCCGGGGGCCGCGCAGCCGCAGATCCACCCTCTCCTGGTCCTCCTTTCTCTGTTGGACCCCACCACCCTCCCGTTTCTCTTCTAACTTACTACTCTTTGTTGCTTCTCAGGTTCATCGACCCACTTTATACACACGCGTATCTGAGTACTCGAAACGCACTTTTTCTTTTGTTCTATTTGAGAAAGGAGAGCTATATCTTTCAACAAGGCGAATCAACTATTTTCTTTCTAGCATGCCATTTATGAATTTTGTTTTTAATTTAAAAATAAAATCTGTAAGACCATGTTCTTTATCTTTAGCACATTTCTTTAACTTTGAGTCCCCGTCCTCCAAGCAAACTAGTAAGATGTCTTAATTCGCTTTGTCTTGTAGTAAAAATTCAGTGCAAGTTGAATTGAAAAACCAGGATTTTTTGCTTTCCGTGGCCCCTTTTCTTCTCTTTGTGGCTTACCACCACACCCCTGGCTTTCCAAACCCTGAGAACTCTCTCTGCTTAAGGGCCAGGGTGTCAGCTGTTTGGGTTGTGGGCAACCTCTTTGCTCTTCAGTCTTCCCCACGCTGTTTTTTGGCTGGGAGATCTCTCTCCTTCCAGAGAGCCTTGGAGAGATGTCTCTCAGCTCTCAGTCATGGCTCTTGGCAGTTTAATACAAAGTGCCTTGGATGGGTTGCCCTTAGCGTTCCTGCCCTGACTGCTGGCTTTAGAGGCCGGGGAGGGGAGGGGGGGAGAGCTCAGTGAGTATTTCTCTCCACTCTCTAGCCTTTTCCCTTGGCCCCTTTTTGGCTTGCTTGCCCACAGCAGAGACAGCTGGCAGTGGTTTTGGCTACGTGGCATTCTCTGCTTGGGTCACGCAGGCCCACCAACAAACTTTTAAAATCTCTCGGATTTTCTTCCAGGCTCTCCCAGCCAGGTCTTCATTGGTTTCTCTCCCTGTGCTCCTCCGCCCATCTGCCAGGGATAACGCCAACCAGGGGCCTTTTTTTTTTTTTTTAATCCTACAAAGGCCTCTTTCTGGAGTTTAGTCTCCTTAGGTTCTTTCGTACCCTCGATTCCCTGAGGTGTTCAGAAAACATGGTATTCCGAAGCTTATGGCCTCGTTTTAATTAGCAGGTTGAGACGGAGACACCGTTGCAACTTTGCCCAACCTAATAAAATATTTCCGGATTTCTGTGCCAAAATTGCTTTTGTCATCCCTGAAAAGAGTTCCCTTAAAATATATTTGGCAACGGCCTAGCCACTCTCAGTAAAGAAACGGACCATTTGAGGGCCTACTTTGTGCCACGTGATTCCGTGTTGTTTCAAGTAAACTTTCCATCGCAGCTCATGTATTCACTTGATAGCGAGAGACAGCCATGAGTGTCCTCATGCTGAAGTTAGGAAAAATTAGAAATAATGTATACATGTTGCCATGGAAACTTCCAGAAGGGAAATGGCTGACCACTGACAGGTGTGTTGCCAGACTTGACTTAGCCTTCTGGGTGACATTTCTGGGTACCCGGGAGGGGCAAAAGAATGTCATGTGAGGTTTAGGAGACATTTCAGAAGGTTACCTAGGCTATAGGTCACTGATTTCACAGATGCTTACGACATCCTGCCGTGTTCCAGTCTGGTATAATTTATGCAAATTGACTCCTCCCATTAGGATTCCCCCCTGTGAACTGATCTCTCTGAAGCCGCGGGGGAGGGGGGGCGGGAACACTTAAGTCGTTTTTAACAGAAGTTGCAAGTGTCATGCCACTCCCATCATTCATCCAAAGCTCACGCAAAAATCAGGGGGAGGCATTTTGAGCAATAAGTCAAAGAAGTCTGTATCTGGACTGATCATTTCGGGACAGGAAGTGAGTACTCGTGTTCTGCTTATTTGCTGCTAGGTCCTGGTACCCAGACGTGGAAAAACGTCATCACCAACGTGACCTAACACTCCAAAGCGTAGTGACTGTGAGCGAAGGAGGGAAGGCAGATGAGCAGAGGAGGAAACATTTAATAAAAGACTGAGAGCAAATGAAACAATATAAAAAATGTTTTGAGATCTGAAAGTGTTAAATACTTAAGTTCTGTAATTCAATTTTTTTATTTTGAGATCCACGTGGATTCACAGACAGTCGTGAGAAATAGCACAGAGTGTCCCCAGGCACCCCTTACGGTTTTCCCCAATGGTAACATCTTGCAAAACAATACTACAACCAGCGTATCGATATTCAAACAGTCAAGATCCAGAACATTCCCAATCCAAGGATTCCTCAGATTGCCCTGTTTAGACCACGTCCGCTTCCTCCTGCCCGCATCCCCTCCTTAATCACTGGCAACCACTCATCTTTCCCCATTCGGACAGTTTCACCATTTCAAGAATGTTCTATAAATGGAACCATACAGTATATATAACCTTTGGGAATTTTTTTTCACTCCAAATTCTCTGCAGATTTATCCAGATTCTTACAGGTATCAGTAGTTGATTCCCTTTTATCACTGAGTCGTATTCCATGGTATAGACGTTTAATCATTCGCTCCTTGAAGGGCATCTGGATTTTTTCTGCGTTTTGGCTCTTGTGGTGTAAACACTCACACACAATTGAAGGAGAGAAAAAATATTTTGCCTGTACTCTTTTAAGTTCTTGACTGAGGCCCTCCCACCGCCCATTATAAAAGACAGATTAACAAAAGTAAAAGAAACAGAAGTTTAATAATCTATATACCTCTTGTATACAGGGGCGAGGCCCAGGAAAACTGTCACTACCTCGTATACAGGAGACATACATATCGTTAAACTTCTGTTCCTTTTTCTCTTGTTAATTTGTCCCTTAGTGCGGGGAGGTCTCAGCCAAGAATCTAAGAAGGTAGAGGGAAAATTACTTTTCCTTGCCTACACAGTTATTTGTGTGGACATAAGTCTTCATTTCTCTAGCATGAATGCCAAGGAGAGCAATTGTTGGTCGCAGGGTGATTTTATATTTAGTTTCTAAAGATTTGGCAGCGCGTTTGCAGAGCGGCTGCATAACATTCCCAACAGCAGTTGCTGGTGTGTCGGTTCGCCGGGGCTGCCGTAAGGGTCGTTTCTGTTGTTCCGTCTTCCAGTTCACACATTCTTTCCTCTGTCTCTTCCATTCTGCTGTCGAGCCCAGGCTCTGAGATGTTTGTTTTGGTTATTGAATTTTTCAGTTCTAAAATTTTCGTGTTGTATTTCCGGATTCTCTGATTTCATTTTTTTTTCCTGATGCTTTCTATTATTTTTCAGTTGTTTCGAGCATACTCATAATTGTTCATTGAAGCATTTTCTGGTGGCTGCTTTAAAATCTCTGTCAGATAATCCCTACATCCCTGACATCTTGTTATTGGGCTCACTCTGATGAATGTCTTCTTTTATACAGTTTGAGGTTTTTCCAGGTTTTGGCTTGACAAGTGATTTTTCAACTGATGTCTGGACATGATGTGCTTAGTGTTATGAGACTCTGGCTCTTACTTAAACTCTCTCTCTTCATTGGCTTTCTCTACTTGTAGGGAAAGTGGGGGCGGGGAGGGACAACTGTTCATTACTGCCAGCGGGGAGGTCCAGAAGCCCAGGACTGCCCACTCAGCCTCCACTGACACCGGTTTACGTGTAAACCCATCCAAAAGCGTCCTCACAGAAACGACCACAATAATGTTTGACCAAATCTGTGGGCGCCACGGCGCGTTCAAGTTGGAGCATAAAAATTAACGATCACAACCAGGAAATATTTTTATCCTCCCAAACGATCGCTCAAGAAAGCCAAGACACCCAGAGATGTAGATCTTTGCTAAAGTGTTTCTCCTTGAATGAAATACGATTTTTCCCTCCTGGTCTCAGTGATTTTTTTGTGTGTGAAAACAACTCCTCATCCCCGTCCTGTTAAAGGTAACCAGTTATTGGATCCGCTAGTCAGAATGCCCCACCTCACTCGTAACCTCATGATCTGTTGCCCAAATAAAACTTAGGCTTCGTTCATTGATCTGCATTCTTAGCCGGTGGCACAAATGTAAATTTTGGCAAATTCAGCCAACGCATTTTTTTTACCAAAGAAAATGAAAAGACGATGAAAACGAAAACGAAAACCCATTAGACGTCCCTCGCATCCCATACACCACGTCCCGTGTGAACAGGGCTGTGGCGTATTGACCTGTGAGAGGGAAACCTTCATCCAGGGTTTTGTTCGCTTTTCGGCTTCTCGGAATTTGCAGACACAATGAGATTTTTTTGACTGTCTAGAAATGTTTGCCATGGAGACGATCTGGGAGATGCGAAAGCCCCGAGGAGAAACAGCAGGTAAACCCAAACACGCTGTAAAGCAGGCAGGCGTTTTTGGAGAGCTGGCCCGGCACTCCCCGCCGTCCGGGACACATCCCGAGGATTCCCGGCTCGGTTTCCCTGAGAGGGTTCTTAGTTGGACGCCATCACCCTGAACTGACGGAAGAACGGTGAAACGTGGGCTCGAGAAGAACAGAGCTGCGCATCAGAGGGACTTTTCTTTCCCCGCTCTTGGTTTTACCACTACCTTAAAGAAAAGAGTGTCCCAAAGGCTGCAGGCAGTTCAGTGAAATATTATTGGAAAAGGAAACGAAGAGTAAAAATAAACTACAGAATCAGTGGACAGGAAAAAAAAAATGTTACTTTTTATTAAATATAGGTCATCTGTTTAATTTGTCTTATCGTAATTAGCCTTTTAAAAAATCTTACATGTATGCGTCTTATACATACACAATAACATCGTCTACACAACTTAAATATCCAATAAGAAGTTTACGTTTCTCTATCAGAGGACAGAAACATTATAAAATTATTGTTATATTTTCTCACATGAATTATTTGTTTAGTCCTGCTATTAACTACTAATTGCCACTTTTAACTAGTCCTATTGTTTTGATTAAATAATAGGATTAATGTAACAGAACGGCAAGTAGAATAATATAATTTCCAATAAACACCTGTTTTTCATACTTTTATGGTAACGTAATAATACCTATGTGTATGTATTCATTTTGTATTTCAGGTTTGTGTTGGTTAGTTTGGACCTCAGTCGGCCATCTAAAGCTGGTCCCGCAGCTCAACTCCGCAGTCTGAGAAGGGACGAGGCAAGAGCCTTTCCGGGTCCGCTGCTCCCGCGGAGTCCGGGGCGCCCAAGGGAGAGAACCGCTGCCAGGCCTGTTTCCTGTTTCCTGGGCGGCCTTCGGGCACCTGGCTGACGGGCACCTGGCTGACGGAGGCGCGAGCGCCCCTGCAGGTGCGGTGGGGAGCTGGGGGGGGAGGGAGCTGGGCGGGGGAAGAGGGTGAAAACACCTGCCCATCATTTTGGGAAAATGGTTGTTTCCGCCCGGTTTCGAACCGGGGACCTTTCGCGTGTGAGGCGAACGTGATAACCACTACACTACAGAAACGGTTGTGCCCATGTGCACATGTTTGTGCCTCTGACTACATGTAACGGAGACTTTTGCCTGCGGGGGGCCTGTCCAGGAAATGTTCCTTGTTATGGTGCGTTCCTCTCTCTCTATTTATGAAAAAAAGGAAACCGCCATAACCAAGCAAAAGCTTCACCCAGGGCCCCAATTCTTGCGTCATCCTGGAGAATTGGGGAGGGGGGTGAATTAATAATAGAAGTTTTTATTTTTAAAAAAATGTTCCTGGTGTTGACATAGAATTGACATGCAGACTGTGTGAATTTAAGGTGTACAGCGTAAAGGTCTGACTTCCGCCTGTTATGAAATGATTGCAGCTGGAGGATTTGATTTCAAGGCCTCCCCATGCTGTCTACACCTGTTTCTCTATCCCTGCCATGGGGATGCCTCTCGTGGTGACAGAAAATGACTCTTCGGGAACCAGGATGGAGCAGCCTGAGCACAGGAGACAGTCAGAAGCCATGGACCCTTTCTGCCCAGCCTGTCCCTCTGCAGGTAAGCTGAGTACAAATAGTCCTGCGACTCTGCCTCGCTACCAGGCTTCTGGGACCCGGGAAGGAGCAGGTGAGATGTCGAGGAAACACCGTCCCAGGCGCCGAGTGCGAACGCCAAATGTTTGTCCTCACGGAACTCAGCGTCAGTAATGAGTCTTCCGTGCAGTGGCACGGCGTCTCTGTTCTATGGTTCGCCGCCCAAACTCACAGCTGGTAGAGACAACCGTCAAGACTAGGTCGTGTCGTCTCGGTCTTGGGTCTCGTGTGCTGTCCCAGTCGAGCTGGACACACAACCACACTGGCAGTATTTGGCAACAAAATGTGGTGCGTCGTTTGCTCTTGGCGAGACCGTGTTCTCAGCCGGAGAACAAATCTTTCTAAAGTCACCGCTAAGAAATGGAGGGACCCAAATACAAATGAACTCACTCAGGTGAGAGAGAAATTCCCGCCTTGGGGAACGGGTCAGAACAGGATAGTGGAAAGGGAAGGAGGAAACGGCGTGATAATTTACGGATGGGTGGGTCTGTATTTTAGCCTGAGATTTTGCTACACATTAGAAATATTAAAGACTTTATTATTTTTTTCTTCCGGAATGAAATAAGCTTAGAAGGGGAACCATCACACCGCTCAGCCGTATTTAGGGAAGTTGCTCCCCACTCTCAGATGACGCCCCCCTCAGCGCTAACTGGCAGAAGTAGCCCTCCCCTCCCAACCTGAAGAAGGGCAGTGTCCGCCCATCGAGGTATCGGTAATGGCCTCTCGGGTGCTCGTCTTGCTAAGCTCGGCTGATACTCTCCACGGTCCATCGCTACCGCTTCTCTCCTTTTTTGAGACTCCAGAGGGTCAAGTACAAAGTGCGGCCCATGAGGAGGTGTGATACACATCAAAATAGCTGCATGAGTCTCCCAATTTGTATCGATAGGAACCTGGCAAGGAATTTCGGGGATCGCTAGGAACAGGCTCTGAGCTGGCGTTAATTCCTAGAGACACAAACCATCACGGCCGCCCACCGAGCAAGGGAGGGACTCAGTGACGTTTTGCTTCCCATGCATCCCACAGTGGGCACCGTGGGTCCCTAAACCCGTGCTGAGCCCATTTCCCTAATCCCAGACGGTCCCTTTAATATCATTTCCGTGGCTCATGGAGTGAACACTGTGATGGCAGCCCAAGTGGAAGGCACTAGAAACTCCTCTAACGATAACAATAGTAGACGCAAAGCAAGACGGGTGTTCTCGGAGGGATGACAGAGATTAGCGGCAACACCGGGGGCTAGTGGAGATGCCGTCCGACGTCCAGCCCACGGGCTCGGGTAACCGCCGGAGAGGCCGCTCGCGGAGAACGACCGCGAACTACTGTGGATGTAGTCGAGGGATTCCTCCAAGTGCATCTGCTCTTCCGGGTGCCATTTCGCCAGTGGAGAGAATTAACGCAGGCGCCGAGTGTGCAGCCAGCGAGAGGGTTAGCGCTGTGTTCCCCGGACTCAGTCATCGGACCCACGGAAGTGGTGGCCTTCCGGCCGGCTCGGCCAGCAAAGGGCCTGGCGTACCCCGCCCCCAGGGCATCGCCACACTCCAGCCCCACGACAGAAATCAGGCACAGGGACCTTTACCCACAGAGCCGTGCTCCAACGCAGAAAGCTGATTCTGGTGTTAAACACGGACATTTCAGGCAAATGTGTGTGACGCGAACCGACCACGAGGCGAATGGGGCTGTCTTTCCAGAACTGGCTCAGCCTCGTGGGCCTCACATGTGTCTCCAACCCTTAGTCCGTTCGGGTGCCATAACAAGGGTACCGCAGACTGGGTGACTTAAGCTACAGGCATTTCTCTCTCGAAGTTCTGGAAGCTGGGAAGCCCCAGCTCAAGGCCACGGGCAGATTCTGGACCTGGTGAGGGTTTTCGTCCTGGCTTCCCGGCTCATGTGTCTGCACACGAAGGAATGGGCCTCTTTTGTAAGCACCTGATCCCGTTCCTGAGGACCGTGCCCTGCGGACCCCTCACCTCCAAGGCCACACCTCCAGCCACCATCGCCTGTCCGGGCTTCGGCTTCCGGGCTGCAGCTTTGGAGGAACACGCCGTCCACAGCAAGCCCCAAAACATCCTCTTCCTCTCCTGACTTGCAGCAGGTTTGGTGCAGAGCAAGTTGATGCGAGCCTTCGTGCACGGTGGCAGTGACACGAGGGGTCACAGGTCAGACTGGGGTCACCGTCCTCTCCTGGCCGCCTGTTTTCCTTCCTTTCTCTTGTGAAAAACATCTTTCCTCCCACGTCGTTAAAAGAAGTGATACTGAACCATGACACTAGCACTAACGCTGAAGCGAGTTACGGAAACGCCTCGAGAGGAAGTCAGCTGACCGCACGCATCAGGACCCGCCGTCCCAAGGTGGCCCGGCTGTCAGCCGAGGCCCTCCGGAGGCGGCAGAGGATCCATTTCTGAGACTTCTTCCCTCCTCGCCCTTCTTCCTGAAACTAAGAAAGGCAGTTGACTGAGCAAGGCTCTGCAGCAAATTTTAAAATCAAAGATGCTTTAAAGAGAACTGTAATAATTTGCCAGTGCGTTCCCTTCCAACTGTGTCTCCATTGGGCAGCGTCTACACTCGCTCGGCTTCTCGGGGCTCTGGGCTGGGGAGTCCATCCTGGAGGAGAGAGAAGGAACATCTCCTGGGGGACGCTGACGCGCACAACACGGCAGGCTTGGCGGCACCGAGAGTCTGAGAAACTGTTGGAACTGAAGAGAATCTCCGTGCACGAAGGTTAACTCCCCAGGCGGAGGCGGGAAGGAAGGGTGAGCGCTGACAGCTTGTGGAAGGCGTCCTTTGAAGCCGCCAGCCTCCTTCTCTGTTTTTGCCGTAGAAACTCCTGAATTCCTTGACAGAATAGGCCTAGGGGGAAATCAAGATCCAGCTGAGAAAGAACCACAGACATTTCAAAAGACACTCAGATCTGTGGATGGACTCCACACTGTTCGTCCCCAACGGTCTCCAAAGGGTCCGTCAAAGTTCCGGGAGTTAAACCAATGAAACGGCCCCAAGGCCAGCCCCGGGTGGGTCCCGGGTCTGTCGCAGAGCTGCGAACTGGTTAAATGGCAAAGCTGGGGACAGGGACTGGAGATCGCTGCAGAGTCACTCCACTCAGAGCTCTTTGCCACGAGAGCATTTCCCGTGACTCAACGCCTGGAAACTGTGCTCTAAGGAGAACTACACTCGGGGCCAGACCGAAAATGCTCCTTTCTCTACAAAAACAAAATGCGCACACACACACACACACACACACACAGATATTTGAAATTGTACTCCTAGACCCAAAGGAGGAAGTTTAAGCTATTTGAACTCTGTGAATCGGGACAAGTTAGTCCAAGGCTGCACTGTGGAGAGAGGACTTCCTCCGCGTCTCCGGAACACTCTAGAGCAAATCAAGACCGCTCCCTAACGGGCCTTGAAACCAGGGTGTGCGTTCCAGGCCTCGTGCCCTGCACCCCCAGAGTCAGGCTAGGACTCCGTTCCAGAGCCTTCTTCTTGTAGCCTCAACCTCCTCAACCAACTCCAAATAGGACTCGCTCCCTCCAGGGGGCCGGGCGAGGCCTGCTCTGAGCCCCCGGGACTGCTGATTCCAGAAGGGACGCTCCGTGCGCCAGTCCAGAGGAGGCCCCTGGTGAAAACAATTCTGTCCCCCACCTCCTCGTTCTAGTGTTTTCTTGAGCTTTTCATTGTTTTTAATAGGTGCATCTGAAGTCTGAGATGCACTTTGCTCCTCAGCGTGTCCATCTCCTGTGTCCCCGGCCGCTCAGATAACTCCTGTCGGCCTGAGGCCACTGCTTATCCTGGAGGGAATTTTTTGGTAAAAACGTATGTACGATCTAACACAAATATATTTCCAATGGTGACACCGTATGCAGGCTGCTCCAACTGTTGCTTTTATTTTAAAATACGTGTTTGTACATAAGGATCTTTCTCGTTTTCCTTTAAATATGCACAGCCCGGCACTGTGGAGTTAGGCCGTGACTCATCCAGTTAAATAATTCGGAATGATTAGGTCTCTCCCAACCTTGTGCTTACGATTACTGCCGCAGAGCACAAAGCGGAGCGCGCTGTGGTCTCCGCTGTGTGCGCGTCTTCCCCGTGTCCTTGTGGAAGCGCTGGAGCCAGGGGTGTGGGCGTGTGACGTGCTGGTAAGATGCTGTCCCGCTGCCCTCCCGGCGGCAAGGCGCAGTGTGTGCTGTGGAGAGCACAGTCACATAGGACGCTGGGCTCGCTGGGTGCCACTCCTTGCTTCCTTTCCTACCAACCGTGAAGTAAAACCAGGCAGTCCACGAAGATTCCAGAAGAAGTCTGGAAATCAAGGAGTCTTGCAATGCTGGAATACCGCCTTTTGGAGCCTGGGGCCTGGCAGGAGGGGGTGAGTTGGAGGGGGCAGGGGTGGGGGGTGCTGAGTGGAGACACCTGATGAAGGGGCTTGGACCTTCCCTTCCTGTTGTGTCCACTCAAAGTAAGCACGCCAAATGCGCAGAAGCAACCAGATTGCAGCAGGGCCTGCACGAGTGTGTATTTTATTGCGTCAAGGGGAGCCCCACGCTGGGCTGTGATGGCCGAGTGGCTAAGGCGTTGGACTCGAAATCCAATGGGGTCTCCCCGCGCAGGTTCAAATCCTGCTCACAGCGCTCTCTGCTGCTTTTTCTATCCACGTTGCTGTTGGAAAATCCAACAAAGCACTGTCTTCTCAGCTTTTCCTCTTACTCCGCGAGCTGAAAAGTGGGAGGGCGACTTCCTATCCAGAGGTCTGTGTCAGTCCCGCCACCTTTGCTTAAGCACCCCTGGTGTGTTTGGGACACTTACGCCCTTGTCCCAGCCGGTCACCCGAGAATCCCCCTCCCCCCAGCTCGGGTGCTGCTTCCTTGCGGGTCCGGGAAGCGAAGCCTGAGATTTAGCGCTCAGCATCGCCGCCTGCTTCCTAGCGAGGTTGTGAAATCCGAAGGCAGATCCCAGGGGCAAGAGAAACAGGAAATTTTGTTTTTAAAAGTCTTTAGTAAGTCCCTGTACTGCTCATAGAGATGTAGGTGAGCTTCCTTAAACAGTTCTCCAGTATTTAAAACCAGAGAAGAGGAGGGGAGGGAGCAGAGGGGAGCAGAGGGGAGGGAACTTTAAGCGGGCTGGTGGGAAACATAAAGGCCTAGGATCATAAATATCCATCAGTGTGTGCGCCAAGAGCTCGCTCAAACGTCGTGCAGAAACGAGGAAATCGAGGCAAGGAGAAGGTAACAATCTGGCCAAGGCAGGGAGCCCAGTGGCCCAGGAGGCTGGACGCAGGCGCCCTGAGACCGCAGCGCCCATGCTTCTGGCTCTCGGAGGAGAGGACCACCCCCACTTATCAATGCTTCTCTGTCTCCACGTGTCTGTTTGGCCTGCGTCCAGCCCGTTCGTATACGCAGCTGCTTTATGTAATGGTGACTGGCCCTCTCCAACTTGATCATATAAATCCAAACTTCGAAGTTCCTACGTGAATCTGCTTCCTAAAATGTTGACCTTTGTTGCGTTCTTGCGACCCTTTGGCCTGATTTGGGAGGGTGGGGGTCTGAGCATCTGTTCCGCACCATAGAGTCTGAAATTACCTGCCCCGTCTCTGCTCTTCAGAGAGTGAGGTGGAAAACCTACGATTAATAACTCAAATAAGGTATTTTATTCCACTGTCCTTTTCATTATATCAAAATTTTAAATCCTGTGGATGGCTAATGACTGATAGCATCACTATTAAGCAGGTAAGGAAAACGAGATTGCGGATGGAGCCGCATAAGCAAACATTCGCAAGTAGAAACAGGCGTGCACATGAGTGGAAAACACGCAAACGTCAGTCCTTCTGTCAGTACACGCTGCTTCGAGACAGAAACTCCTTTCATACATGTAACTATTTTAAGGGGATGTAACTTACACAAGCTAACCACAAAGACCATCAGTCTGCTTTACCAGAGTCCACAGGGCCTTCTTGTTCAACTCACTTCTGTCTGCATTGCAAAACTGTGTGCTGAACATCTCTGATGAATAATGAACCGCAAGACCTCCCAGCTAAGGGGGCCAGTGGCGCAATGGATAACGCGTCTGACTACGGATCAGAAGATTCTAGGTTCGACTCCTGGCTGGCTCGCACTTTTTTTTTTTTTTTTAAAGTAACAATGTCTTTCTGTCTAAGTTCTTCAAACTAGTAAGAGAAACAGACTTTTACTCCTTTGGAAAGTAATTCATCCTCATCCGATCTGCCTCTTCAGCTCGGGTGGTACCGCCACACCGCCCGGCCTGGGCTCTCCCTGAAGTCTGAATGGATGCTCAAATGGTCCCGGCTTTCCTTTTCATCTGCTTCCTTTTGCTGAGACTGAGACTTGACTGAAGGATCTTTGGAAACAGCTTAAAGATCAAATAAGGAACATCATTGACCATAAAACGGAATGCGGTTCTGATACGTGCTACGCCCTGCATGAACCTGAAAGACACGTGCTCTGTGGGAAAGAAAAAAAAAAAAACCCCAGACACAAAAGGCCCTGTCTAGGATTGCACTTCTGCGAAATGTCCAGCAGGGGCCCATCCAGGAGCTGGGGAAAGGTGGAGAGGGACCCACCGTGTCTGGGGTGATGAATATGCTTTGCAATTAGATCGTGGTGATGCTTGCACAGGTCCGACTATGCTAAAAACCAGTGAACTGTGCACTTTCGTGTGAACTTCATATGTGAATTAGACCGTAATTTTTAAAAAACCAAAGAAGTGTCAAAAAATAAAAACTGGCCAGCATTCTCTTCACTAGGTTGTCCCCCGTCTGGGCAAGGACTCTCCCTCTTCGGGCTCTCTCTCCTGCACACTTCCTGTGCCTGGGCACCGTCCCCGCCCGGAGGAAAGAGAAGGGACATCCACTGGAGACACGTGCGACCAAGAAAGACCGCGGATGTGGACGAAGGAAACTGGGGCCACCTGTGGACCCTCAGTTCCGCGGTCTCCACAACAGTCCCCCCCGCCCCGAACACGCACGAAAGCGAACTGTTTGCAGTCGTAAAGGGTCCCACACAGGAGAGGGACGGACGAGAGAGAGGGGAGGGGGTCCGAGAGACGAAGGCGCGGCAGCCCTGGGCGGGTCTCCCCGGACAGATGCTCCTCCCAGAACAGATGCTCCTCCCAGAACAGCTGCTCTTCCCCCGAACACGTTCTCCTCCCCAAACAGGTGCTCCTCCCCGAACAGATGCTCCTCCCCAAACAGCTCCTCCCAGAACAGGTGCTCTTCCCCGAACAGCTGCTCTTCCCCCGAACACGTGCTCCTCCCCAAACAGGTGCTCCTCCCAGAACAGATGCTCCTCCCCAAACAGGTGCTCCTCCCCGAACAGATGCTCCTCCCAGAACAGGTGCTCCTCCCGGAACAGATGCTCTTCCCCCGAACACGTTCTCCTCCCCAAACAGGTGCTCCTCCCAGAACAGATGCTCCTCCCCAAACAGGTGCTCCTCCCCGAACAGATGCTCCTCCCAGAACAGGTGCTCCTCCCGGAACAGATGCTCTTCCCCCGAACACGTTCTCCTCCCCAAACAGGTACTCCTCCCAGAACAGATGCTCCTCTCCGAACAGATGCTCCTCCCCGAACGGGTGCTCCTCCCCGAACGGGTTCTCCCGCTCGCGACCCCACAGCCGGGTCAGGTGCGCGGGCCGAAGCCACGGCGCGGAAGGCGCAGACGAGCACCCGACCCCTTGGCTGGCGGAGACGCACGGATTGATGTCGCGGCGGCGCGGTGGCGCGGGGCGCTGGCGCGGAGGCGGAGACCCGGGCTGTCCCGCTGGAGGCGCGTCACGAGGCGGGAGGGCGGGAAGGAGGGCCTGAGGGCTTGGGAACTTCTGCGGTCAGTGCTTCTCAGAGTTCCGCGCGCAGGAAAGCCACGGAAGGAGGAAAAACCCTTTCGGGGCTCGCCCCCCGGATTCCACACGGGTCCCTGGGGCGCACCCCGGGGCGGTCGGCGGGGGTGCGCACGCGCCTGTCCCGCAGACGCACCTGCGGCGGCACCTGCTCTGTACCGGCTCCGTGCCGCCCGCCCGGGGGAACGTCCGCCAGAGGCGGGAAAGAAGAACAGAGCTGCTCCGCGGAGGCGGAACCCCCACCGCGGCCTCCGTCCGCTGTGCTTTAACCACGCCGATCAGCTCTAAGGTAGCCGATCGTTTCTGCCCTCAAGACTTTCCTTTTCCTCAAGAGTTTGTTGTAAACGGGTACGTGTCACCGAATACTGCCCTTCATTTTGGTGGCGGCGGCTTGTTTTGGAAAGAAGTCCACTTCCACCTCCTCCTGCAACGAACAGAAAGACCTCGGACAGAATAATCACACTATTGGGCGAAAAGGAGAAAACAGGCTTTTTCTCTTCTTGGGAACTCCCCTGGGCCATAAAAGCATCAACAGAGATTGTTTGGTGAAGAGAAAAGTTTTTTGTTTTCTCTCAGAATGTTCTAGAGCTGCACCGTCCGAAACAATAGCCATTAGCACATGCTTCTGAAACTTAATCCAAACAAGAAAGAGTGTGCAATTTCTCATTAATGGAATAATGTTTGGGATAAAAACATTACAGTCACACTTGTTTCTTTATACTTTTTAGGTATGGCTACTTGGAAAATTGAAATTACTTATCGTATGGTATTTATCAACTCTCACATTTGTCGTGGTTACTGACGCGGTAGTATCAGTGAAGCGCGACCGGTTTGCCAGGGCTGTGGGGGTGTCGCGGTCCACAGAAACGGGCTTTTGCTTCCAAAAAAATGCATGTGTTCTTCTCCAAAAGCAATTCCTAGTGTGTGAAAGCGAAAACTTTGCCTACTATATATTTTTTTACCTGCTTTTGTTTTTCTTTGCAAGAGGGCTGGTTAAAGAGCCTGCTGAGCACACAGAAGATTGTGGATTGCGGTCTGGCGGGGCTCTGTCTGCAGGCTTCGTTCTTTTGAAAACGTTACTCCTGGTTCTGTTGAAGACAGGTTGGAGGCTTTACACCGGATGAGACCCGAGTTACTCAATCGTCATATGATATTTGCTGTATAGATGAAGCTTCTGAAGGAGGCGGCAACGGAAGTTTTCAGAGAGGAGCCGGGAAGACCGGACGGAATGTGTAAAAAGTGGCATGAGCCATCGCTCCTCACGGCCCGTGACCCAAGCGCCATAAACTATTACCTGCGCAGCAAAAACTCAGAGTTCTCATCTGATGACAGTGCCTTTCCCCGAAGCAGCGAGATCGTCAGCGATTGATTGGCTATTTCGCCTTCCATCTATGACGTTACCACCTGAGAGCTTGTAATAAGAGCTCCAGCAAATTACTGGAAACTCTTCTTGGCTTTGTCTGATCCCCACAACTACTCTTCCTTCTCTTGGTGCCCTGGAGTAGTCGCCGTATGTCATGTCCAGTACTTACTTGTAAATGGATCCCTGATAGCCAATTTCCTTTCTTCACTTTTTTGGAAGTCGGTCCAATAGAGCTGGGCACCGGGGAGGGCTTGCAGGAGCTTCTGGAACCCCGAAGCAGAACTCTTGCTCCTGCGGTGTGTCTCCGGCGCCCTCTACTGTCAAAATTTCAGTGCCCCTACAAGAAAAAACATTTTAAGGCCCAGGTCCCTTTTCAAAAAGCTGTCTAAAAAGATAAATTTGCCAAACGTGAACTATTGGTACTTCATCAAGATAAAAAGTTTCTGCCCAGTGAAAGAAACAATCAGCAAAACTAAAAGGCAGCCTAGGAAATGGGAGAAGATGTTTGCAAACAACAGATAAAGGGTTAGTATCCAAAATCTATAAAGAAACTATCAAACTCGACACCCCAAAACCAAATAATCCAGTGAAGAAATGGGCAGAAGACATGAATAGACACTTCTCCAAAGAAGACATCCAGATGGCCAACACACACATGAAAAGATGCTCAACATCACTCATCAGGGAAATCCAAATCAAAACCGCACTGAGACACCACCTCACACCTGTCAGAATGGCTGACATTAGCAACACAGGAACAACAGGCGTTGGCGAGGATGCGGAGAAGGGGCAACCCTCTTGCACTGTTGGTGGGAATCCGAACTGGTGCAGCCACTCTGGAAAACACTATAGAAATTCCTCGAGAAACTAAAAATAGATTGCCCTACAATTCAGCAATTGCACTAATAGGTATTTACCCAAAGAATACAAAACTACACATTCGAAGGGGTACATGCACTGCAATGTTTACAGCAGTACTATCGACAATAGCCAAAGTACGGAAAGAGCGCAAATGTCCATCGGCTGATGAATGGATAGAGAAGGGGTCTATATACATGGAATATTGCTCAGCCATCGTAGAGAAGGAACCCTCGCCATTTGCAATGACATGGGTGGAGCCAGTGTGTATTATGCTGAGCAAAGTAAGTCAATTAGAGAAAGACAAATACCATATGATTTCACTCATGTGTGGAATTGAAGAAACAAAACAGATGCTATGGGAAAGGGGGGGCGGAGAGAAGAGAGGGAAACAAACCACAAGAGACTCTTAAATATAGAGAACAAACTGAGGGTTGATGGGGGGAAGTGGGGGAGGATGGGCGAGATGGTGATGGGTATCAGGAGGGCACTTGATGAGCACTGGGTGTTGTATGTAAGCGATGAGTCATTGAATTCTATTCCTAAAACCAATATTACCCTGTATGTTAACTAAATAAACTTTAAATTAAAAAAAGGAAAATATAAAAGGATGGATTTAGGAATGAAAAGTGTGTTAGGGAAAAAAAAAAAAACACCTTTCTTTTCCTCCTGCATGTCTCCCTTATGACTTACACAGAACACTTTACACTTGTGGTCACCAAATGTGTGAGGTTTTTCCTCCCACCAAGCAATTCGACACCAGCTGGATTCTTGGATTTAACTCAATTCCGACACTCTCTACCTGAAGATAGCGTCAGATCCCACAGGTTAAAGGTTCAGTCTCACAAGACTGCACTCACTTGAGATGTCAGGGGCAAGTTGTAGGCCCCAGGCTACCCACAACTCTGTCCCGCTTGGCAACCAATTGGAGGTTCCCATGAGCTCCTCCCCCTAAGATTCCGTTATTTGCTTGAGCAGTTCACAGGGCTCAGGGCAGCACTCACACGCATCTAGCAGTATTAAAGGGTCTGATAAGGGATGTGGTTGGGCGGGCACGTGGAGAGACACGTAGGGTGTGGTCTGAGAGAGTCTCAGGCACAGGGGAGCCTGTCCCTGGGGAGCTGGGGGCCACCCTCCAGGGCATTGAGTTTGTTCCTCCAGGTGAGGTGAGTTCACCAACCTAGAGCTCTCTGAATCTTACCCTTCAGGGATTTTTATGGAGGCTTCGTCATGTGGATGTGATTGATCATTCACTCCATTTTCCGCCCTTTTCCCTTATTAAGAGAATTGGGGGTAGGGCTGAGCATTCCAAGCTTCTAAGCATGGCTTGGTCTTTCTGGTGACCCTCATCCAGGAGCCATCCGGAGCCCACCCAGAGTCTCCTCAGTAGAACCAAAGATGCTCCTACCACCCAGGAAATTACAGAAAAGCCATCACTCTCTAGCCAAGGAAAAGAGCAGCCAAGAAAGACAGACAATTTTTAGACAGTAAAACTCTACTCCAGCAACACACCACAGAAAACACTGTCCGAATACCCCCACCCTCCCGTTCACCATCTGGAAGAAGCCGTGGACAGCTCAGACCCCCACCTTGGATCAGCAGGGAACGTGGTATTGGAGAAGGCCAGGTGTAAGTTGAGACCTTCACCCTTAGTAGCCAGTATCAAGGCCCAGTCCCTCCAATTCCTGCCTGACCAGAAGCTCAGCACATTTGGGTGGGGCTCCTAAAGGGGAAACTAATTTTTAGCTGATATGGCTGGGCCGTTTCGTTGGGAAAGTCTCTCCTGTCAGCATCCGTGAGTGGGCTGGGCAGATTTTCCAGTGTACTGCGGGATAGGATAGGCTTGACCATGACCTGGAGTCAAGATAAGGTCGAATTCCATTGGTTTGTACGATGGAATACACTTGTCTGATTTGTTAGTGTCTTCCGGGCAGGTGAGCCTCTGTCTTACCCACTTAATGCAAGCATCCCCCCGGTGTCCTGCCCCAGTTTGGGGGGCAAGTAATACCTCCCCATATCTTGAAATTGAGGGAGAGGATCTGCAGTTCGAAATTCCTTGCAAGTGACATTCAACTAAATTCTATTCTCAGTCTTACTTTCGCTGTCCACATATAAATCCCTGCAGCCGCCAATTTTTTTTTAAGCTTAGGAGGTCAGTTTTCACAAGAGAAGTTTTATTTTTATTAAGCTTTTCCCAATTCTGGCTTAAAACACATCTTTCCTCGTGTATCATGCGGGGCCTTCTGCCGTTTGGTTTTCAAACTTCCGGTGCCATCACTTACTCTCCTATTATCGTCCTTGTGTGTTTATGCCTTAAAAACACCCCCCTGTCTTTCCTTTTTTAAGTAAATTTTTGGATAGAGAGACATCAAATGCTCCTTTACCATGCAATGATTTTAAGTAGATCTCTGACTTACTGTGACTCCTTATCGCGCGGAATATACAAAAGATCAGTAAGATAATATCGCAGGCAATGAACAGTATGGCGTCGTCAATGTGCAGATTAAAATCCTAGAGGACTCCAGCTTTTACCAAGCTGGCAAGAGGGTTGCTCCTAATCTAACAACCAAAAATCTGGATCGTCTACAAAATCTATGAACCCATGAAAGAGCTTGAGGCCTCAGAGTGACCCAACAGTACGAAAACTAAGGAAAAACAGGTGCTCCCAAGTAGAATGATGGGGCGTGAACACTGTCTCACCCGAAAGCAGTGGGACGAAGATGGGGACTCCAAGCAAGAGGGTCAGAAAAGTCCAGCTAGGGGGCGTCTGGGTGGCTCAGTCGGTTGGGCGGCCGACTTCGGCTCAGGTCACGATCTCGCAGTCTGTGATTTCGAGCCCCGAGTCGGGCTCTGTGCTGACGGCTCAAAGCCTGGAGCCTGCTTCGGATTCTGTGTCTCCCTCTCTCTCTGCCCCTCCCCCACTCATGCTCTGTCTCTCTCTGTCTCAAAAATAAATAAACATTAAAAAAAATTAAAAAAAAAAAGAAAAGTCCAGCTAGAATCCATCACTTTGCAATGAGTCGCTGAAGCCCAAGTGTGGGCCAGCCTGGGGACGGGACCCCTGGGATCGGTGTATTGGAAGAGAGGTTGCACACACTCACTGAGCACCCTCAGGGGCAGGGCGAGGGTGCAGAGAAAGCCTCCTTCGGTAGTCCAGGCCTGTATTTGGCAACCCCAAATACAGAAGTCGTAAACACTAATGGAGAAACAGCAAATACTATTAGAAACTAAAGAAACTGTAAAAGAATAAAAATCTCTAAGCTCGGGGAGTGTCAGAAAACCATACCGGGCCCAGAATGTTAGAGAATGTCAACCGCGGTGGGGAGGGCAGGCTGACTGAGAAAGTGACACCTCACAGTCACACCTGTGAGACCCAGGACCACGGAGCACAAGACTGGGCCCGAACCGCCGGAGAAAGCCTCCCACGCAACCCACTAGACCAGCGGGCGCTAGTTATCAAGAAACAGAAGTGTGCGCTGGGGGAGGGCAAGAACCCAAGGACAGAAGCCCCCTCTGAAACTCTACAGAGAAGCCATAAAGCTGAGGGTAGAGCAAAAACATCGAAAAAGCCTTACTCCAAGAAATTGAACCTCACCCCAAACCCAAAGAAGTGCCAAAAGAATTTGAAGCCAGTTGTGCCCTGAAGGAAAATATAGCAACCATCAAACGCAAACATACCTCAACTCCTGCTTAGATGGATTCAACCTCACACATGAATAGCCTAGTAGAAGGGACATAGCCATCTCCAGCTTAAGTACTATCCACCTCACTGGCTACAGCCCTAATGCTATGTCCAGCATCTAATGAAAAATTATGAGACACTCATAAAAGCAAGAAGAAACCATGCACTGTCAGAGAAAAAGCAACAAGATGAAATTCAGATATGTCTCACATAATGAAACTGGCAGAAAGGGAATTTCGGATGCCCGTGATTACTATGTTAAAGGCTCTGGTGGGAAAATGGATCCCATACGTTAGCAGATGAGAAATTTCAGTAGATTGTTGGAAACTAAAAGTCAAATGGATATGCTAACTTTAAAAAAAAACAAACAAACAAACACACGGTAACAGAAATAAAGGATGCCTTTAATGTCTCACCAGGAGACTCCCTAGATCTGACGGCAGTTGAAGACAGTCAGTAGAGTCTACCCAACCTGAAACACCAAGGAAAAAAGATTGGGAAAAAAAGATCATTGAAGAGTTATTGATTAATGCCAAATGGTCTAATAGATTTATAGTTAAAATCCCAGAAGGCAAAGAGAGAAAAGAATAGAAATAGTATTTGAAGAGGTAAAGACTGAGTACTTCCCCCAAATAATGAAATTCATCAAACCACAGCTCCAAGATCAGAGAACCCTAAACATTTTATATTGGGGGGGGACTCGATTTACTTTATAGTCATACGGCTGAATACAAATAAAAGGAAGAGTGCTGAAGGCAGTAAAAAAACAAAATACATATTATATATATATATTATATATAGCTGAAAAAGATAAAAATTACAGCCGACTTCTCATCAGAAATTAACGCCAGAAGACATGGGAATGACACTTAAAAAGTGATGAGAGACAAAACAAACAGAAACCCAAAGGAACAAAAAAGCTTCTCTATCACACAAAAAATATTTTCCAGCAATGAAGAAGACACAAAGATCTGCCCGGACGCACGAGTCCGAAGGGTGTATTACTAGCACACCTGCACGGCAGGAGGCGTTGTGAGGAGCAATTCAGGAAGAAGGAACAGGAGCCCAGAGACACGAGAATGAATATCCACAGAAATAGCTACCACGTGAGGGTGCATATGTGGAATGTTTTTTCCCAATTTTAATCACTCTAGTATGATTGACTGCGCAGAGCAGTGGTGCCGACGGGCGGCAGCGTACACGGGAAAGCAAGCGTGTGGGAGGAGGACACACGACAGAGTGGGGAGCACCCTGCTGTCGCACGCGTCTGGGCCATCAAGAAGCAGCATAAAGTGCCATTTGAAAAGTAGACCTGCGTTCACCGCAGCTGGTGCAGAACACCCTAGGGAGACCCGTCAAGTTGTTTTAAAAGACAGGTCAACAATAAGGCAATAATGAAGATAAAATTAAATCATGTAAAATGCTCAAAAGTTTCAAAGACAGGAAGAAAGATAAAGAAAGGAACACATAGAAAACAGCATGATAGGGCTGTGGATTTTAATGCCACTATGTCAGCGCTGACGCTATACGTAGAGAATCTGAGTCCACTGAGTTGGGTAATAGAAACGCAGACCCAGCTGCAATAGTGGGCCGATTCCCTCGGAGGGAATTTTAACCTCACATAAAGCGCACATACCGGGAGTGGGGTTCGAACCCACGCGGGCACACGCCCATTGGATCTTAAGTCCAACGCCTTAACCACTCGGCCATCCCGGTGGTGCATGCAACCTCTGCTATCAAAATTACTGAATTAGAATGAATTAGAATCAGTTCCTGGAAAGTTATGAATCTACCTGGGAAATCTGTGACCAGGCTCTAAGGTGTGGAGAGGAAGCAAATTCTTATAATGCTTTTGGAAAAGAAAGAAAAAAAAAAAACCTAATGAAAATGTTTATTTTCAACAACTATTACGTAATCACTAATTTGTACCAGACATTACAGTGGGTGTCAGGAAAAGACTGAAGTAGCCCTGGTCTCGGGGACCTGCATTCAAGTGAGAAATATCATGACATAAAAAACACGCGGTGCTACAGGAATGCTCATTTTATCAGATTCAATTCGCGTTGTCACCATTTATGCTCGAGAGAAGACCTTCCTCTTACTGGATTTGGAAAGAAAACGAAAGAGAAAAGGAAGTGGAGTGAGAGGTGGGGAGAACGCAACCGCATGAATGATGTCTCTAACTGCACTGTTTTGCCTGCCGACTCCAAGCCCCCATTCCAAACCCATTGAATCTAACTGTTCAAATGAGGGCTTCAGGCTTGGAACCAGAGAAGAGTTAATATTGAGACAACCTGCCCTCGGAGTAAGTTTAGAAAACCCTACCGCATATATATGGAGTTTGGAGTTTAATATGTGACGTTGGTTTTAATAAAGGAAGTATTTTAACCAAGAGTTCTAGCTATCCACTAATGAAATCTCTTTCCTGAGTACCTACTATGTGCTAGGCACCGAGCCAGGTACACGTAATACTAAGTCAGTAAGACCCTGTCAGACACTTCAGGTAGTGGGCTGATTACGAACTCATTAAAGCAGGTCCAGATGGGATTGAGGGGTTGTATTGAAAGTTTGTGAAGGCTTCCAGAATCAGAGATGAAATTAATCCTGATGTAGGGCTTGGAATAGAATTAACATATAAACATCATAAAACACCTATTGAGAGCCACCGAAATAAACAAATACTCCGCTGCTATTTTGGTCACCTGGAGAAAGAATCGTGATATGGGAAGATCGTCAGCTGTCCCACACAAGCCCACGTGGCAGGCCCGCTCTCCTCAGGCTTGAAACCACTGATGTGGAAGGAGTCCAGTTTTTGCCGGCAATGCACAGGAGCTAACCAAGTTCAAAAACCTGTCCTCTATTGGCTGGTAAAGCCACGAGGAAGGAACGTGTCACTCATCTCATCGGTCCGTCCAGCTCAGAGCTGTCTTTGGCCTTTTAGATACTCTGTGCTAGCGAGCAAAGAGATGGCCTGGAAGATGCTTGCCTTCGGCTGTTGAGGGAGATCCGGGCGGGGTCAATGCCACGTCGGTGCTTGGGTCGAGCTGAACTGGGAAGAGTGAGTAGTGGGTGCAGCGAAGGGCACATCAGAGAAAGGAGTTCCCACACATTGACACAGGCAAGGGCTTTTATGTTTTTCTATTATTGTGATCCTTTTTGTTGTCAATTGTTTAATTGATGTGTAATTGACATAGAGCCTTATTTTCAGGTGTGAAATGTGATGATTCAGTACTGTAACTGCAGAACGATCACCACAATGAGTCTAGTTAACATCCGTCGCCATGCATAGCTACAATTCTTTCTCTTGTGATGAGAACTTTTAAGATCTTCTTTCTTAGCAACTGACAAATATGCAATACAGTATCATTCACTGTGGCCACCACAGCGCCCCTTATGTCCCCATGACCTATTTCTTTTATAACTGGAAATTTGTACTTTTTGCCCCCTTCACCCATTTTGCCCACCCCCCACCACCACCCTCCACCCCCTGGCAACTGCCAATCTGTTCTCTGTATCTATGGACTCAAGTTTTTGTTTCTGTTTTTTTTGCTTGTTTGTTTGTTTTAAGATTTCACATATAAGTGAGGTCCTACAGGGGCCCTTGGGGTGCTGACGGCTCAGAGCCGGGAGCCTGTTTCGGATGCTGTGTCTTCCTCTCTCTCTGCCCCTCCCCTGCTCACGCTCTGTCTCTCTCTGTCTCAAAAATAAATAAACATTAAAAAAAATGTTTTAAGTAAAAAAAAGAAGTGAGGTCATACAGTGTTTGTCTTCCTCTGACTTCTCTCACTTAGCATAACGCCCTCCAGGTCCATCCGTGTGGTCTAAAATGGTGAGGTTCATTCTTGCCGACAGCTGAGTAACCTTCCTCGTGTGTATTCACCGCACTGTCTTCATCCGTTCACACACCGACGAGCACCGAGGCTGTTTCCACGCTTGCCTGTTGTAAACACACTGCAGTGAACTCGGGACGCACGGATCTTGTGAGTCAGTGTTTTTGTTTTCTTCTGCTGACTGCCCCGAAGTGGAGCTGCTGGACCGTGCGGCAGCCCTGAGGCCCCTCGTGCTGTTTTCCACGGCGGCTGCACCCGTTGACATTCCCACCGGCAGTGGAGGACGAGACCTCTTTTCTCCACGTCCTCACCAACACCGTTATGTCTTCTCTTTTTGATAAGAACCCTCCTAACGGGTGCGAGGCGGTATCTCATTGTGGTTTTCCCCTGTATTTCCCTGACGATGAGTGACAGTGAGCATGGCCTCATGTGTCTATTGGCCATCTGGGTGTCTTCTCTGGAAAAACGTCGCTTCGGATCATCTGCCCATTATAAAATGGGATCGTTTGGTGATTTTTGTTTTGTTTTGTTTTGTTTGAGTTCTTTATCATTTTTTTATATTAACCCATTTCAGGTACGTGGTTTGCAAATATTTTCTCCCCTTCCATAGGTTGCTTTTTTATTGACGAATGGATGGTTTCCTTTGCTGTGCGGAAGATTTTGATCTGATGTAATCCCACTTGTTTATTGTTGCTGTTGTCGCCTCTATTATTGTGATTCTTAACACAGAGGAGAATTATCTGTAGAGTTTATAAAATATACTTAACTAGAGAGTGTAAATACCTAAATGTGAGAGGTAAAAGTTAATAGAAATGTATGTAGAAAAGTATGTTTATGACCTAGAGGTCAGGGAGGACTTAAGGAACAAAACCCGTAAAAGCGCAAACAGCTGGTAAAGTTTACTTCATCCAGATCAAAAGTATCCTCTGGTGACGGCCACAGAGGGACAGCAAGTGGAAAGGTGTGACTAAAGGAGACGATATTCAAGAGATTTACAAATGACAGCTTGGGACACCGGGGTGGCACAGTTGGTCAAGTGTCCACCTCTTGGTCTTGGCTCAGGTCGTGACCTCATTCGTGGTTGGTGAGTTCAGGCCCTGCGTTCAAGCCATCAGCATGGAGGCTGCTTGGGATTCTGTCTCTCCTTCTGTCTGCCCCTCCCCTACGTGCGCTCTCTCTCTCTCTTAAAATAAATTAATTAAAAAAATTTTAATAAAAATGACAGCTTAATCTATATTATGTAATAAGAAGCCATGAAAATCAGCAAAATCAGACTGAAAATTCAATTTTTGATGGGTAAAAAATAGGGACAGAATGCTCATCAAAGCCCAGATAAAGAAGAATCTGAAAAGGTTAATAAAGACATTAAACAGTTACTATTGCTAGTAATGTATGAAAATGCAAAATAAAATGAGATATTACTCTACGCACATTAAATGTGAAGAATTAGAAAGCCGCGTGTGTCCCTGATTGCAGGAATGAGGGTATAACAATCGTCGCGCATGCTGATGGCAGCTTAAGCTGATGTCACCGTCCTGGAGAGCAGCCTAATGATTTTAACTCAAGATTAATCGGACCCAATGACTCTGCTCTGGGTATATATGATCCCCACTCCCCACGCCACCGGACCCCCCAAAATCTCACAAAGGCACAGACTGAGTCATACATGGATGTTAATTGCAGAATCATTTTTGGTCCTTCAGAATCAGCCTTGACCTTGATGCCATCATTGAAGAAGCTTTCTAAAAAGATACTTAACACCACACTCTTCGCTCCTGTATTCCAGCGATCATTCTGCTCCCTGGTCTTCGCGATCTGCTCTTGATCTCCATTTCTCCTCTTTTTGTCCTTGTGCATTTATGCCTTAAAACATCCCTAGTGGCCTTTACAGCGTCGTTTGGGATAGAGAGAGAGCGAACGCTGTGTTTCGTTTCCCGTAATTATAATTAGGGCCATCTCTGGCACACTCTGACTTCTCATCACTAGGGAACCCAGAGGGTTCCTAAAATCGTGGCTGGCGGCAGGGAGCCACCATTTACATGAGGAGCAAAATATGTAGGAGACTAGAGAATACATGTTTTATGCGGATTTCTCTGCCTCTCGCTTCACCGCCGACCATCTCAATCCAATGAGGTTCAGCTCGAGAAGTAGACGTCATTCGGGATGTAATCAGAACTTCCTTTGCAGGCCGCTGGCTGCTTCTGATAGCTCTTCCTAAATTCTGACGAACGCTCCCTCCGCTACTGCTCCAGTGTCTCAGAATACAGAGCCAAGAGTCCGGACCCACGTGGGCTCCATTCGTAGGAAACCACAAATAAGACTCTTTTATTCCTGAGCATGGATTTCTCTCCATGGTGCTCAGGTGTCCTGGCCTCCTCTTTGCGAGCCAAAGCTGGCAGCATTCTGTATCTCCACGGCTTCTGCAACAGTGCCCCAAGTCAGTCCCCGAATTCTGTATTCTGAGAGTATTTGCCAAACGCAGGCACGCAGGCTTTGTTGAAAGTGCTTTTCGGCGGCTCCCTGCGGCAGCCAGAAAGAAATGAGGGCGTGTAACGGCCGGCCACCCGACCCAGAACCTGGCAGCCCCCTGGAGCACTCGTCGCCCGGATGAGAAAGATCGTGCAACAATAGCTTGGTCTCTCCGTTATAAAATAAAAAACCAGGACAAGGAATCAGCACCAAACTGGGGCTTCTGCAGGCAGCAACAGGTAACAGGCACCACACCAGCCCAGGGTTCACTGCTGAGTAGGAGAGGCACAAATGCCAGAAATAGCAGGAAGCCGACAAATTGGTTACAGTTCAGGCCGTCTGAGCACCAGCTAGGGAAGGAAGGCATTCTAAGTGCTGAGGAACGTTAAAAGCATTTCACTTGGCATGAGTTTGAAAGGGCCGCCGGCTGGAAGACACTGGGGAAAAGTGATGTTTAGATGGCCAAAATTCAATTCTTGATTTTTACCTGGTCCTGCTGACGTCATTCATTAATTCAGCCATCATCCATTCATTCATCAAGGAATATTAATTGAACCCCTATAACAAGCCAGGCATTGTCGGATAGCTCGGAATAAAGTAGAGGATACAAGAGACAAAATATCCTCCCCCCCCCCCCCCCGCATGCGGGGAACTTATATTTCGGTTCTCAGCTGATGAAATAAGCCTTTCTGTGATGAAAACCACAACCACATTTAGAAGAATTTTTTTATCAACTTCCCTTCCTCAGGCTCGGGAAAATTCGAGCCGCTGGGTGTTGTTCACAAAGCTACGTTGAGATCATTATGCGCGAGGAAGCTGCCCATATCTGCATGAAACTAATAAATACATAATGCGAGAAGTAGATACATATACTAGCTCACAGCGGAGCAGTCCACGAATAAATTCTTTCTCCCTGGTGTTTAAACTTTCCCGAGCCCATCCAGGCGATTTATTTCTTGTTGTATATCTTTGCACTGAACACCTCCTGTGTTTTGTTTCCAAACCTCAATAAAGTGCCTCATTCAGGAGTGTCCAACGGATCTCACCCCCAGGAATCCGACAGGCCGCCAGCGCCAAGGGAAAACACTCAGGATGTTTCGTCTGAGGAGACAGTGAGGCCGGCCTGTCCCGGAACGATGGCTTTGCGGTGACGCCCCGCTCTCCGCAGGCACGAAGTGCGGGGGTGCCGGCCGAGGGGAGTGTCCTGGGCTCGTCGGTCGGTTCGGCTCCTGCGGGACAATTTTCAGTCGTGGAGAGATGAAGGGCGGAGCGTCCTACAAGGTCAGAGACAGGAGCCTGCGGCAGATGAGGAATTCCCGGGAGTCGTGTCCCCGCCGCGTGTCCGCAGAGAAGCTGGGGTCCCGGCCGTAACACCGGCCCGGCCTCAGTTTCCAGTTCGGGTGTCGGGGAGGCTAAGAATCGGAAAGCGGGGAGCGGAAAAGAGCGGCACCACCAGGGATCCGGCCTCAAGGGGACGCGAAATTTAAAGTTAAATGTAACTAATTCGAAAAAGTAAAAGGCTGCGCCCCAGCGAGTTTCCGTAGTGTAGTGGTTATCACGTTCGCCTAACACGCGAAAGGTCCCCGGTTCGAAACCGGGCGGAAACAGGACGCTCGATCCTTTTCTCCCCATAAATTCTAAGTTTTGTTCCTGAAATTGTCTACCTAGATCTGCTTACATTTCTACCGAGTCCCAAGCCTTTGTGCTCTCTTTGCAGCCCCAAACCTTAAATTACGAGAATTATATTATGTAACCAGCCCAGAGCTGAGCCAACCAGGGACCCTGTGGCATCCTCACCGCTGGGGCCGGAGAAGGTTCCGCTGGGCTGCGGGGCTGTCCCCGGGCGGGGGGCCGGCGTCCGCTGGCGGCATGAACCAGACGGAACAGGCCCGGAGGGGAGTGTGGCTGGTCTCCGCGAGGGGGATCAGGAAGCCACCTGCGACCGCAGGGAGCGCAGCGAGGAGGAGTTCCGGGGGCAGAGAGGGGCAGCGAGGAGGGGACAGGTCAAGGGCGGCCTCGTCAGCCCCTTGTTTAAGGACTTCGGCCTTCACTCCGATAGAAGAGGAAGACGTTGGATTTTAAGCATCGAAGTGACTCCACACGATTAAGTTTTTAAAAGGAGGCCTCCGCCAGACCTGCGGAGAGTATTTTGCATGCAGAAGAGGACGAACGAGGAGATTGGGAGTCCCTTTCATCAGGCTGCGGGGCGGAGCTAACTGTGGCTGGACAGCACCGTGGCAGTGCAGGTGCCGAAAAGTAGTTACGTCCACACTTTAAAGACAGAGAGAGAGAAATCCCTGCGAAAATGGATGTGAAGAGTGAGAGAAAGCAGAAGCAGGGAGGACTCCGGAGGCCTTTCGCAGAACTGGAAGGGTGGACTCGGCAATAACAGAAACCGGGCCGTCGGGGCCGAGCAGCGTTAACAGGGAAAAAATTGGGAGTTCTGTTTTAGACATGCTGTTATTTTTTTTATTAGTTTCAGGAGAATTTAGTGATTCCTCACTTACATGATACCCAGTGCTCGTGCCAACAAGTGCCCTCCCGAATGCCCCCTGCCCACTTAGCCCATCGCCCCGCCCACCTCCGCTCCAGCGACTGTCAGGTTGCTCTCTGTATTTAAGAGTCTCCTATGGTTTATTTCCCTCTGTGTTTTTCTTATATGTCCTTCCCTTCCCGGTGTTCATCTGTTGTGTTTCTCAAACTCTACATATGAGTGAAATCCTGTATTTGTCTTTCCCTGACTTATTTCACTTAGCATAACACACTCTAGGTCCATCCGCATCATTGTAAATGGCAAGATTTCATCCTTTTTGATGGCTGAGTCATACTCCACTGTGTATACCTTCCACATCTTTATCCATTCATCTGTTGATGGACATTTGGGCTCTTTCCATAATTCAGCTATTGTCGATAGAGCTGCTATAAACACTGGGGTGCAGGTGCCCCTTTGAAACAGCACACCTGTATCCTTTGAATAAGGATACAGTAGATAAGTGTTGTGTACATTAAAATAGCATTCATTTTGCTCCGGCAGAAATAGCCGCCTCGGCATTCCTTAAATCCACAAGGTAAATCCCACATCAGGCTCCCTGTGGGCACTATGTCCTCTGGCCGGAACCACGTTACCTACACAGCCCCATGCGTTACTCACTTTCTTCCTTCAGATTTTTGCCCAAATGTCACCAATAATCTATTTAGAATTTGAAAATAAAAATTCACCCCGAATACCCATCTCTCCATTTTTCTCCTTAGCACTTATTATCACATTGTAGTGCATTTTATACGTAACTTTGCTTTTAAAAAATTTCTGTAATCCTGCCCCTAGAAAGGAAAGAGACTTCTGTCTATTTTGTTCATAAGTGTTCTCCAAGTAACGAATACAGTGTCTGACATAGTATGCGTTCAATACGTATTGATTGAATGAATGAGTGATTAAGTTCTTGGTTTAAAGAAAAGAGGACATGTGCTTGACAAGAGGGTGGGGGTGGAGGAAACATCGCCTTAGCTCCTTCCGTCTCCTTCCCCTCCTTTTAGCATCTAGAAGCTAGGTGGAGTGGGAGTTACCCAAAGAGGATTTTAGGGATAAGATCACATATACTCTAGCTGGAAGGGCCTCTTAATCTCACCAGGTCTGTTGAGGGTCTGGATTAATCACCTTGATGCCATCCAAGGGCTGTAGTTCTTGACCTCTATGCTGGCAAATAGGGGTTCATGTGAATCAGTAAATCTTTCAATGTAATTCTCTCTTTGAATCTATTATGTCTGTTCATTATTTTTTGCTCTCTTCAGTTCTACTTCCGCCCCCCCCCTAAAAAATCCATGTGACCTATCTAAATACTTGAATCATTTGGGGGCAGAGATTTTTATCGAGGATCAGGTTATAGGTCTCCTCACTAGCCGGGCCATGGGGTGACTGCTTTCGAGAGCTCTGACCTGGAGGTTGAGTGTCAGGATTACACGTTAGAAAATGTGGCCGTCCTCGAAGACCACAGGGCACGTCCGGGACCGTAGGGTGATGGTGGAGCGGTACCGACTCAACGAGGCCGAAGACGTGGCAAGCTAGTGGGTTGCCAAGTCTGGTCCTCAGCAATGGAATCGCATGGTTCCTTCGACTATTTTCAATGTTAGCATAGTTCCAGAATCAGTCTTCATATATCTTTGTCCTGAAAAGGGAAAATGACAGAGAAGAGAAACATGGATCAAAATCTCCTTGTGACGTGTTGCTATTACAGAACTCTGGAAAATTCTTCAGTCTCCTCAGGAAAAGGAATTTTCTTGTACTCCTGTCAGTGAGTTAGTAATGACATAAAGAGAGTTTTATCTGCATTGACTAGAGCCATATTCTCCTGACTACTAGGTTATTCTCGTGAACATTCAAATATGCTATTTCACTCCTGTCTTAAAAAGTCTTCTCTTGGGGCACCTGGGTGGCTCAGTTGGTTAAGTGTCCGACCTTGGCTCAGGTCAGGAGCTGTCAGAACAGAGCCTGAACCGGGACTCAAACCCACCAACTGTGAGATCATGACCTGAGCCAAAGTCGGATGCTTAACCGACTGAGCCACCCAGGTGGCCCCATAAGCTAGACTTTATTAAAATTAAAAACTCTGCTCTGCAAATGACACTGTCAAGAGAATAAGAAGAGAAGCCACAGACTGGGAGAAAATAATTGCAAAAAACATAACTGACAGAGAAGTGTTATCCAAAATATACAAAGAACTCTTAAAACTGCAAGAATATGGCAGTCCAATTAAAAATTGGGCAAGAGAGATCTGAACACACATCTTTTTTTTTTAATTTTTTTAATGTTTTTTATTTATTTTTGAGAGCAGGAGAGACAAAGCATGAGTGGGGAAGGATCAGCGAGAGAGAGGGAGACACAGAATCTGAAGCAGGCTCCAGGCTCTGAGCCGTCAGCACAGAGCCTGACGCTGGGGCTCGAACTCACAGACCGCGAGATCATGACCTGAGCCGAAGTCGGATGCTTAACCGACTGAGCCACCCAGGTGCCCCCTGAACACACATCTTACAAAAATGATATACATGGGGTGCTGGGTGGCACCTGCTGAGCATCCAATTTCAGCTCAGGTCGTGATCTCAACGCTCATGAGTTCGAGCCCTGCATCGGGCTCTGTGCTGCCAGCTCCGAGCCTAGAGCCTGCTTCAGATTCTGTGACTCCTTCTCTCTCTGCCCCTCCCCTACTTGCTCTCTCTCTCTCTCTCTCAAACAAAAATAAATAAACTTTAAAAAAAAAGATATACAGATGGCAAATAAGCATATGAAAAGATGGTCAGCATTACATGTCATTATGGAAATGCAAATTAAAACAATAATGAGATACCACCACACGCCTATTAGAATGGCCAAAATCCAAAACACCTGACAACACCAAATGTTGGGGAGGATGTGGAGGAACAGGAACTCTCATATGTTGCTGGTGGGAATACAACCACTTTGGAAGAGAGTTTGGCAGTTTCTTGCAAAATCAAACATGCTCTTGCCAACCATACAATCCACCAATCACATTCCTTGATATTTATTGACCCGAATCAGTTGGAAATTTATGTCTACACAAAACCCTACACACAGATGTTTATAGAAGCCTTATTCATAATCGCCAAACTTTGGAAGCAACGAAGATGTTCTTCAGTACGCGAGTAGATAAGTAAACTATGGCATATCCACACAACGGGGTATTATATAGCACTGAAAAGAAATGAGCTATTGAGCAATGAAAAAATATGGAGGCAACTTAAATGCGTATTACTAAGTCAAAGAAGGCAATCTAGAAAGGCCACATACTGTATGATCAACTATATGATATTTGGCAAAGGCAAAATATAGAGACCGTAAAAAGATCAGAGATTGTCAGGATTAGAAGGGATAGAGGGATGAACGGGCAGAGAACAGAGGATTCTCAGGGCAGTGAAGCCAGTCTGTGTGAGACTAGAACGTTAGACATACATCGTATATTTTCCAAACCCTATAGAACGTACAACAAGAGTGAATCCAATTGCGAACTATGGACTTTGGATGATAACAATGCATCACTGTAGGGTCATCAGTTGTAACGAATGTACCGTTCCGATCTGGGATATTGAGAGCGGGGGAGGTTGTGTGTGTGGCGGGGTGGGGAGTATATGAGAACTTCCCACTCAATTTTGCTGTGAACCTAAAAGTGCTCTAAAAAATAAAGCCTACTTTAAAAAAAAAAATAAAAACTGCAACCAAAACAAGCAAGCGGCAAGAGTAAAGGGCATGTTCAAGAATGCTCTTCGTCAAGTTTGCTAATCCTCCTTGGCCAACGTGAGTCACAGGGCTCAGTCAGGAGAAAGCGGGAAGGCACTACCAGGGCGCTCGAAAAACACCACGAATCAAGGGAGGGGAGAAGACTCGGGGTTAGTAATGCGAGAAACCCACCACAGTACTTAATTGTTTCTAGCTAATCTGACGCAAAAAGGTCAAGATAAAAATCACCTTTTTTTTTTCCCCTGGTCATGTGCTCCACGTAGTCCAGTTTCTTACTCGAACTCCCCTGTCACCCACGCCATGGTCATGACCCATCCCTGCCAGTGACAACATTCCTGAGCTCCCCCGTCCCTCACGGTGTCCCTAACTCTGTCTCTGCTAGTCATCTCGTCACTGTGTCCAAGACGGATTGAGAGGCTCAGAGATAAAATTGCTTTTATTACACACTACTTGGATATTAAAATAAATGGATAGGAAAGGAAGGGAGGAAGAAATTTTGCTGTTAGGTCAAAAGTAAAATGTTGAGAACATAAACTAATCACAAACTTAGAAAAAGACTGGTTGGGGCCCTTGGGGGGCTCAGGCAGTTAAGCACATGACTCTTGATTGCAGCTCAGGTCATGATTTCACGGTTTGTGAGTTTGAGCCCCCTGTCAGGCTGCGCGCTGACCGTGCAGAGCCTGCTTGAGATTCTTTCTCCCTTCCTCCCTCTCTGCCCCTCCTTACTCACACATGCACATGCTCTCATTCTCTCTCTCAAAATAAATAAATAAACTTAAAAAAAAAGACTGATTATTGTGTACCCATTCCAGTAGCCACCAGTTCAATCTATCAGTGATGACTGCTCCCAAGACCCTGAGCCAGTGTCGTCCCCTGCCTTCTGGAAGTCGGCCAGTCAGAGGTGGATTCACTTCAATAAACCGAACAGTCTCTCCCAAACAGTCACGCTTCCGAGATCAAGTCAACCCACTCGGCCCCTGAGCATCCTGGCTTCCCTAAGCCCCCTCCTGCAAAACCGTCGCCCTTCCCGCGGCTCTGTCACCCTTCCCGCGGCTCTGTCAACGGGGCCGGTGCCTTAGCCACATAGCTCCCTCCCCAAATGAGTTTTGGCTCCATATTCAAGGTTTGGGTGGTAATTTCATCATCCTTCGAAAATGCCCCTTTAACAAACCTGAAACCTCTCCATTTCATTTTCTGCTGGGATTACATTTTTTATTAATTTTTCATCTCTGATATTCTTGTGTATCACATACAATGGTGTGGACTTTATAACCCTACTGGGGTAGGTTTCGGCCCTTTGTACCGGCATATTCATCCGATTCAGCAAGCAAAATACCAAACACACTCTGGCGGCAAAGCTTCCTACCTGCACTCCGCAAATATTTACCGAGTGCCTGTTTTGTGCTCAAAACTGTTGTTGGTCTTAGAGATCCGGAAACCAAACCAAACCAAACCTGTTTTCGTGGAAAGAAATTCTGGTGCAAGCAAACTGGCAACTTTTTAAAAAAGAAAGGAAAAGACTCACTGGGTCCAATTTGATTTTTTTAGCAATAAGAAATACCAACTTCTAAGTGTCGAAAGGCAGTGCAGAGGGGGAGACCTTTGGGCACATGAGGCACAGAAGGGCGACATGGAAAAGGACAAGGACACGGACGCTTGGATGGTCACATGTCACTCCAGCGCCACCCCTGGCTCTGTGTCCCTGTTCTCTTTACTAAAATTTCCATCTCAAGGCTTTAAACCACTTTTTCTCAAGTTGCTGTTTCTTTTTCTCCCCCCTCCCCCCCCCCCGCCACCCCTGCAAAGGGGGACAAAGAAGGCGGATGTCCCTGCTGAGGATTAAGAGATAAAGTCAACAGTTAATCTCAATTTTATGTTAGAGAAGCTTTTTCCGGTATAAGAACTGAAGCCTTTCCTGGCCTGTGTGGGGACCAGACCCCCAGCGTCCGTGTTGTCGGCGTCCCGTTCTGCCCACCTGAGCTCGCCGGCCACCTGGCCAGACCCCCAGCGTCCGTGAAAAGAGTAAAAAGTTTGTGGACGTTCTTTGTGTTTCTTTAAGACTAAAGGAAATCCTTCTTCTTCTCCAAAGGAGACTTTGGTGAGACTGACGGTCAGAGTGGCTGGGGGGCCGTGATGAGGTGACGAGACAGCGGGGAAGCCTGGGAAGCAGACAGGGTGAGACCTGGACAGAGAGGGGCTCACAGAGAAGATGAAAGAGAGTAGGGGACCGAGGAACAAAGAGAGAGCAAGGTGGGGTGGCTGCGACCCAGGGGCTGAGGACACCCAGGGGCAGAGGGAGGGGACAGGGCGAGGCCCCTGCATACAGAAGCAGAGACTGAAGGCCGGAACACACTAAGGCGGGGGTGGGGGGGTGTTGGGGAGGTGGGGGGGGAGCAGAGGGACAGCCGATGGGAAGTCAAGGCACAGAGAGAGACACCGGAAGTTCAGGCACCGCACCAGCAGGCCCCTGCGTACAGACTCTGGCGTCCCTGCGCCGCTGCGCTGGTTCCCACAGACGCCTGTCCCAGGAGAGGCGTCTAGAAAGAAACCCGAGCTGCTCCGGCTGGAAGGCCACAAGCTCAAGCCCAGCCCCGGAACCCGATAAAGGTCCCCAGCGAGCGGGTGAACGGGACAGAGCAAAGAGGAGCGACAGCATGGCCGGCAGGCCTGCCCCGCGGTGGCTGGGCCCTCTGCTCCTGCTGGCCCTCTGGGGGTCCTTGGCTCCAGGTAGGAAGGGGCGGGGGGGAAGGGGAGCAGGGGCTCCGGCGGGGGCCTGGCTGACGCCCTCGCCCTCTGTGTCCCGCAGCCCCCCTCCTCAGGCGCCTGGCTGAGCACATTGAGCGGTTTCAGGAGGGCTCCGGCCAGGGCCTGGGTTCCGGCCCGGGTGCAGTGGCCCCCCCAAAACAAGGCTGGCTGGAGCAGCCCCTGGACCCCTTCAACACATCGGACCGGCGGTCTTTCCTGCAGGTGAGGCCAGGAGGGGGGCTGCTTCCTTCCCCAGCTCTCCCCTCAGTCTCCTGTCCCCGGGCCCCGCAGCTCGTCCGTGCACACTGCCAGTGCCCCCGTGGCCCCCAGTCAGCCCCTCTGGTCCTCAGTGCACCCTTGATCCCCCGGGGCCCCCTTTCTTCCCCAGCCTCCACCGCCCTTGTCCCTCAGGCTGTCCCCCGGCCCCTCCTCCCTGTCCTGCAGACTGGAACAGCAGGTCCGCCACCAACACATAGGGCTCAATCCGTAGACAAATCTGGCCGGCTTCGGAACCAGACCTGCCTCGCAGCAGAACCTGGAAGGGATCTAATGAGCCAATGAACAAATTCACCACTTTCCACACGTCCTCTGAGCACGGAGTGCAAAGTCGGCTCGCCTAGGCCTGCTTCCGAACCGCCTGCACTGGCCGCTGTTCCACGCTTAGTATCTCGATTCGTAGCAAGGGTCCCTCATTGTCAGTCGCTATCCTGGACCCTGGGGACACGAGAGTGAAAAAGCTGACGAACCCTCTGCTCTCACAGAGCTGATGTTCTAGCTGAAGAGACAAACACGAGAGAGAGGAACGCATAAACAGACCAGCCGGTTCCACGCACTACCAAATATGTAAAGACAGACCCATAGGGAGGGAGACTGCAGTGAGCTGGGGGTAAAGAACAGGCCAGAACTCTCATCCGCACCTTCTTCTCCGCCCCGCCCCTCAGCGGTACTGGGTGAACGACCAACACTGGGCCGGCCGGGGCCCCGTGTTCCTGCATCTGGGCGGCGAGAGCAGCCTCAGGCCTGGCTCGGTGATGAGAGGTGAGAGGTGGGGCCGGGAGGCTGGGGGGAGGGGGGGGCGGGGTTGGGAAGGGCGCTCCACACTGTCGTGCGTGAGGCAAGAGGACTGGGACCCCCTGATGAAGGGTCGGGGTGAAGGTGGCGTTTGTGGGGTCCGGAGCCCGTGGCCAAGAGAGAATTCTCGAAGATGTCTTTGGTGCAAAAAGGTGACCTTATGAAAGCATGGGGACGGGCCCCGTGGGCAGGCAGAGCTGCACCGGGGTGGGGTAGAAGGGCTGGTTACATGCCACGGACAGGGGAGAGGTAAACTCAAAAGGGGAGTTTCCAAAGAGACTTTCACCAGCGAAAGACTTCCGGGAGGCCCAGCCATGGCCAGGCTAAGATGGTGTTTCCTCCTAGCAAAGCGTTAACAGTAAGGAGTTCCTGGACTTCGGGCTGTTGATGGGACTGCCTTTTCTGTGCAAACTGGTGGAGACTTTTCAGTTTAACCACTTGTCTTCAGTCCTTTCCTTAGTCCTTGGGCACCAGGGAGCCTGCAGGAGATCACATATATCCCGCTGGGGCGGTGGGAGTGGGGGAGGTGTTCCGTTAGCCTACACTTTGCCCTCCGCTTGTGCCCCGCTCCCTCATCGCCCCCAACCGTACACTCTTCACAGGGCACCCTGCAGCCCTGGCCCCAGCCTGGGGGGCCCTTGTGATAGGCCTGGAGCATAGATTTTATGGCCTGAGTATACCTGCTGGGGGCCTGGACGTGGCCCAGCTCCGCTTCCTGTCCAGCCGCCACGCGTGAGTGAGGGTGGGGAAGCGCGCGGGGTCAAGGCACTGAGAACGTCTGTATCTTGGCATCTCTGCGTCTCTGTGGCTCTCCTCCACTGCCGGAGCTTGACCTCTGGGTCTCTGGTCCAGGTTTCCTTCCCTCTTTCAGTGTCTTATTCTCTATCTCTGGGTCCCTGTCCCTCCCTCTCTTTCTCTCCAGCAGCATTTTCATCTCCTCCTGCCTCTCTACAGCCTCCTGGTCCAGACCAGCAGCATCTGGACGACACAGCCTCCCCACTAGTCTCCGGTTTCTGTTCTTGAGCCCATCAGTCTATTGTACCGATGAAGCCACAGTGATTGCCAGAGCACAGACCAGACCCCCACCCTCCCAGCTCACATGTGTCAGGGGTCTGCCCTCTCACTCAGAGTCAAGTCAAAATCTTCAGAGGGGCCACGGGTCCTATTGGCTCTGCTCCCCACCCACCTCTCCGACCTCCACTTGCTCACACTCACTGGGCTCCAGCGACACCAGGGTCCTGGCTGCTCTGCAGACTTACCGACACACTGCGGCCTGGAGCCTGTTTCTCTCTGCGGGGGGTGGGCTTCCCCCTCCTCCCTCCCCTCCTCCCCTAGACCTTGTTCCTGTGCGCAATCCCTCCCTGACCCCAGTGCTTCTCAGGACTCACCTCTCCTTGTCTCTCTGTCCGTGTCCGTCTCTGCCTTTCTCCGTCTCACTCTTGTCTCCATCTCTCTCTATCTCTATCTCTCATCCACCTCTATCTCTGTGCCTCCACAGTTCTCTGTCTCTGACGTTTTCACAAGCTGTACGGGTTTCTAAGTGCAGTAGGAAGACACCAACTGCAACCTGTTTCAGAAAGTCTGGGAAGACACTTGGAAACACCTAGAAAAGAGGATGTTAGATGCATTGCAACCTGTCCCTTTCTGATGGTGTCTCCCCTTCCTCCAGGGGTCTCTGAGCTGACCAACCTAGGCCTCCAGCCCCTCTCTGCATCTGTCAGGTTTCTGCAGGCACTGCCTGGGAGACCCTTTCTCCCCCCTGTAGCCTGCAGTGAGGAGGGTGGAGGCTTTCGGGGTCGGCTGGGAGGGCTCCTCAGGCCCAGGTGGGCACTTGCTGAGATCAGGGCTCACAAACACCTGGTGACAAGAGCCCTGGCTTCTGGTCAGACCCCCCCACCTCCACTCCATTCGGGTCTCTGGACCCCCGCTGGTGCAGGGGGACATCCTCCCGGCGAGGAGGGCCCACCTAGCCTCCCTCCGGTCCCCAGGCTGGCTGACGTGGCCTCCGCCCGCCTCGCCCTCGGTCGCCTCTTCAACGTCTCCTCCTCCAGCCCCTGGATCTGCTTCGGAGGCTCCTACGCCGGCTCCCTGGCTGCCTGGGCCCGGCTCAAGGTCCCCGGGACTCTCCCAGCGGGCTGGGGGCGGGTCCCGATCTCGGGTGGCATGGCTACCTCTGCCCCCCAGGCGCTCCCGCACACCCTTCTGTCCCCCCTCCCCACCAAGGACTTTCCGCAAGCTGTCGTCTCCAGGGTCCACGTGTAGAGGGGAGGGACCTGCCCGCGACCACAGTGCGGCCGGGTGACACGGGGGTGGGGTCCCAGGGCCTCGGCCCCCCAGGCTGACTACGGCTGTCCTCCCTCAGTTCCCCCACCTCATTTTCGCCTCGGTCGCCTCCTCCGCTCCGGTGCGGGCCGTGCTGGATTTCTCCGAGTATAACGAGGTGAGGGCTGCGGGCGGCGGGCGCGTGGGTCCTCGGTGGCGGGAGTCCCCCGAACCTCCTTCCGCCCTACCTCCACAGGTGGTGTCCCGAAGCCTGACGAGCGCGGCTGTCGGCGGCTCCCCGGAGGTAGCGCACGGGGCCAGTCCGCGGGAGTAGGGGGACGGGAGGCCTTGGCGGGCGGAGGGGGGCAGAGAAAAACGGTGAAGCCTGCAAGGCGGGGTCTGAAGGAGGCCGGAGACCCGGAGACGCCAGGATTTGGGGAAGCTGGAACCCGGAGATGGGGCGGGGCTGATGAGGGGCGGGGCCCGGCGGGGACCACCCCGTAAGGAGGGCGAGGCCGATCGCGGGGCGGGGCCTAGGGGGACAACCCTATCAGAAGGGCGAGGCTCCGCCGGGGGCGGGGCCCGGGAGACGGCCGGGAGGAGCATGGTCAAGGGGCGGGGCGTCGGGCGGGACCTCCGAGGAATTGGGGCGGTGGGGGAAGGACTCGGGGTCCTGGGCCGGGAAAGGCCTCGCCAACGCGGCCTCTCGCTCCCCGCAGTGCCGGGCGGCGGCGGCCGCAGCCTTCGCGGACGTGGAGCGGCGGCTGCGCGCGGGCGGGGCGGCTCGCGCGGCGCTGCGGGCGGATCTGGGCGCCTGCGCGCCGCTGGGCCGCGCGGAGGACCGGGCGGAGCTGCTGGGGGCGCTGCAGGCCCTGGTGGGGGGCGCCGTGCAGTACGACGCGCAGGCGGGAGCGCCGCTGAGCGTGCGGCGGCTGTGCGGGCTCCTCCTGCAAGGCGGGGGCAACCGCAGCCACTCCGCGCCCTACCGCGGGCTCCGGCAGGCCGTGCAGGTGAGCGGTCTGGGGGAGTCCGCCGGCGGGGCGCCGGCTCCACAGCGTGACCCGGGGCGGGCGTGACCCCTTCTGACCGTGGTCTCCCCGTCCGTGAAGTGGGGGTGACGCCTCAGGGCCCGAGGAGGTGCGGAGAAGTCGGTCAGGGCAAGCGCGCGCTCGGCAGGTGTTAGCGACTACGACCGGTCCCTACGTGGCGCCTCCTGTTCGGTCCACTCTCTGCCCTGCGGCGGAGGCTAGCGCACAGCAGGTGCTCCGGTAGCGTCTACGGAAGGAACGAAAGAATGAAGCCCTGGGGACACAGCTCCGCCAGAGACCGGGATCCCAGCCTCGGGACCCACGGCCAGAAACGGCTGTTCCAAGAGACGGTCACCCGCCCAGGGTCTCACAGTCGCCTAGTGCCTTCACCTCTAACCCACAGGGACCCAGGCACCCACTCGCCCTGACTCCCGACTCCCAGGAGAACTCTGTAGCTCTTCTGACCTCTGACCCTTGACTTGCAGGGACCCGTGTGTGCTTTCAGGCCCTGGGCCCTGACTCGCTGGACAGGAGGAGTTTATGTGTATGTGTGTGTGTGTGTGGCTTGTCCCCTAGGTGGTCATGCACAGCCTGGGCCAGAGGTGTCTGAGCTTTTCCCGAGCAGAGACAGTGGCACAGCTGAAGGTCACAGAGTCCCAAGTGTCCGGTGTAGGCGACCGCCAGTGGTTGTACCAGACTTGTACTGAGTTCGGCTTCTGTGAGTGACTGGTCTAACTCTCTCCTCTGAAACATACATTCTGCGTTGTCCCCAAACCGTCCCATCCTCTGGACTTGTTTCCACTTCCACAGGACAGCTGGCCACACTGCTGCCTGGTTTTACCTGCAGAGGTGGGGCCGGAGTGTGCCACACACACAGTCCTCCCATGAGTGATTGTCCCTCCACCCTGCTTTTCGTCTGTGTCCCTGTCCCAGCAGTGGCCCCACTCTCTCCCTAGTCACTGGCCTAGAAACCCTCGCACAGTCGACACGCCTCCTTCCCTTCGCCCCGTAGCCTGTCAGCCACTGAGTCCTGCCCACCCTTCATCCTGGACAGCCCTCCGGTTCACCCCAACCCCCGTTCTATTCCCAGCTCTGCTCCCCTGGTGGACGCCCCCATCCCCTCCTGCCTGGATCCCTGACACCGCCTCCTCTCTGGTCTCCAGGCCTTCATGTCACCCCTGCAATCCAATGTCCTCACCTAGAGAGATTTTTCTAAATGTGACCTTGTCCTTCCTTCCGTGGCTCCTCGGTGACCCTAGGGCAGGATCGCCAAATACAATACAGGATGCCCAGTTCCATGTGAATTTGAGAAAACTTTTGTTTTTTAGGGTGTGTCTGAAATCGCATGAGACACACTTATGCTAAAAAAGTATTTGTTAACTGAAGTTCAAATTTAACTGGATACCCTGTAATTTTATTTGCTAAATCTGGGTCCCCTTCTCCAGAGTAAAGTTCAAATCCTGTCCCATCTCCTGAAGGCAATGAAGATGTGGTTTAAAGCAAAGCGTTCACATTCCAGCTCCACCGTTTCCTAGCTGTGAGATCTTGGGCAAATAACCTAAGCTCTGTCTCCCTCTCTCTGGGCCTTAGTTTCCACATCTGTAAGATGGGAATAACAATAGTGCCTCTCCTAAGGCCGATCCCAGGATTAAAGGAGATAGCACATGTAGCATGCTAAGAGTAACTCTGGTATACAGTAAGCACTCCCGAAGGACTAGTTGTTACGACCCTTACAACACGACATATCGACCCACAAATACACCAGTCTTCCTGACGCCTCAGGAACTTTGCACATACCGTTCACTTTGCTTGGATTACTCATCTTCCTCTCGTCACACAGTTTACTCCTCTTCAAGTCTCAATACAAGATGCCCCCTCCTCAGGAAGCCTTGCCTGATTGCTGGAGAGGCGTCCGCCTCCCGGCCTCCCCTCCCGGCCCCCGCCTCCCGGCCTCCCCTCCCGGCCCCTCCCCTGCTCTGCAGTCTCATCCTGCAGACCCATCGCCCATCTCTCCCCGAGCACTGGGAGCCCTGTGACGGCAGAGCCTGGGACCGTCGTGCTCCCAATACCATTTACCATGTATGTGAGTATACAGTAGGTGCTCAATACATGGCGAAGGAAGGAATGAGTGAGTATGAGGCTAAGGGAGTTAGATTTAGCCCTGGGGGCACTGGGGAGCTATGGATTTTAAGCAAGGGAGACAGGTCCAATTTGTGCTTTAAGCTGCGGCGCTCCCTGGTCTCTCTGGATCTGTGCCCGTGCTGTTCCCCTGTTTACGCGGCTTCCTCTTTTCTGCCTTCCTCATTCCTTAAGCTTTCATCCCTGGCAGGATCCTGTCCTGGGAGCCTCTCAGGCCAACTCTGGGATTCCTCCTAAGCCCCCGCCCCAGGCCTTTTCCCTGCCAGCCATGATCCGTCTGGGCTGTCCCTGTCTGCGGGCTGGGGTGTCTCTGACAGGATCGTGAGCTTAGCGAAGGGAGGGTCTGGGGCCGCTTGGGTCATCACCAGGGCAGGCTGTGTAGTGCCCATCAAAGGGGAGGGCTGTATGCCCCACGCTTACAGATACCTCCCGCCGCAGATGTCACCTGTGAGGAGCCCAGATGCCCGTTCTCCCAGCTCCCAGCACTGCCCTCCCAGCTGGAGCTCTGTGAGCAGGTGTTCGGGCTCTCCAGCTCTTCCGTAGCCCAGGCCGTGGCCCTAACCAACTCCTACTACGGCGGCCAGACCCCAGGGGCCACCCGGGTGCTCTTCGTTAACGGTGAGCCCGCCCTCGGAACCTCTCCCCTGGGTGGGCACCTGCCCCGGTGCAGCACGCCATTCTTCCTTTCTCTCCAGGGGACACAGACCCCTGGCACGCGCTCAGCGTAACGCCCGCCTCGGGGCCCTCGGAGTCAGCGCTTCTCATCCCCGGCGCCTCCCACTGCGAGGACATGGCCCCGAGAGGGCCCTCGGACCCCGCCGGCCTCCGCCTCGGGCGCCAGGTGAGCGGGCGGCGGCTCGGGGATTAGCATATCATTTGCGTGTTAATTTGCATGTCCCTGCCCTCCTTTCGCCGGAGTCGGACTTGGAAAATCCTCCCCGCAGAGCATCTTCCGGCGGCTGCAGACCTGGCTGGGGCTGGCACGGCGGGGCCGAGCCGGGGGTGGGGGCTGAGGGGCCCGGACCCTCGCCGCGCCCCGCCTGGCCGCCTCGTCCCCGGACGCGTTCCCTGGGCGGCAGGACGGAGCGTGTTTGGAAGAGGAAATCCCCAGGAATCGGGCTTCAGCATCTGGTCTGCACACAACCGACTGACTTGTTGCTGCAAACCTCGTCGCTCCTGAGAGTGGACGTCAGAATAAGTGGAGGATTACTCCCGTCGTGAATATCGGTACTTCATTTTCTTTTGTAGGGAGCATTTTTATTGTTTCATGGCTATCTGTTTTTATTGTTTAAAGTATCTTGCTGGAAAGCCTCTTCGTGTAATATAATTCTGGAAGGCTCGCCCATGGATTTATTTTTTTTCCTAGTTTCAAAAGCACAGCAACCTTGGTAGATTCTTAGGATCCCAAAGGGACAGGGTGTCAGCTTCTGTCTTGGTCTGTTCAGGCTGCGATACCAGGACACTAGACTGGGTGGCTTAGAAACAACGGATTTATTTCCCGCCGTTCTGGGAACTGGGAAGTGTGACAGCAGGGCACCGGAGAATCAGGTGTCCGGTGAGAACTCGCTTCCTGGTTCACGCTCTGCTGTCTCCGCTCTGGGGCGGGGGCGGGACAGAGAGCGGGAGAGAGAGAAGCCCAAGCCGGCTTCACGTCAGCCCAGAGCTGGACCCCAGAGCCGATCTCACGACCTGAGGTCAGGACCTGAGCCGAAATCAAGAGTCAGGGCGCTGAACCGACGTTGCCACCCAGGCGCCCCGAGGAATATTGGTATTTTAGGTCAGATGTCAACTGTGCTGCAGCTTGAATTCTGCCGGCCCCCCCACCCCGGGCTGGGCACCCTGCTCGCCTCCCTCCTGCCTCTCGCCCGGTCCGCTTCTCACTGTCCCCCGCACGGAGCCCCTCTTCCTCGGGCTCTCACTTTCTCCCTGACTCGGTCTCTCGGACTCTCAGTCGTCTCCCGTTTCTCTGAATATCCTCATTTCTTTCTCTCTGTGTGTCATTCTGTCCCTGTGTCTATTTCTGTGCCTCAGGCTGTGTGTCCTGTCTGAGTCAGTGTCCCGCCTCACTCCTCTCCAGCTTGTCTGTCCCGGCTAGCTCCCCTGCTGCCGGTTTCTGCCTCTCCTCCTCCGTCTCTACCTCAGTTTCCCTGTCTTCAGACTCTCCCTGTCTCTCCTCGCTGCCTCCTTCTGTCTCTGAGGCCTTTTCTGTTTCTCTCCCTGCCATTCAATCTTCGTCCTTCTCTCTCCGGCTCTCTTAATCTCCTTCCCAGCCACCACCGTTTCCCACAGTCAGACACACCTCCAGCTTCCCACCCTGGGGGTTTAGGGCCCTGCTCGAGTCTTCCCGATACGGGAACCCCAGAGTCTGGGGCTGGGGCGCCCACTCCCAGAAGTGCCTGCTGAGCCAGGGTTCACTGAGAGCAGCCTTGGGAACAGGAGGTAGCAAGTCAGGGAGGCCCAGTGCCTCTGGGGAGCTGCGGAGGGCAGAAGGAGACAAGTCAGGACAAGGTGGGGGGTCGATAAGGGAAGCCACAGCCCGCTGTCCCGTGAGGAAGTCCCTGCTCGCCTGTCTGGACTCCGAACCCTGAGGCCTGACCGTCCCCCTGACCGCTAGCCCTGGCCCATTCACCGGTCCGCCCCGTGCCCGGACAGCCCCCACGCCGAGTGTCCCCCAGCGTCTGCGGCGCCTCCGTCTGTATGTTTAGCACGTGCTCCGAGGTCTGACACGTGGTGGCTGCTCAGTGCCTGTGGGGAACATGTCAGAATGGGGTCTAACGTCAACACACTTGGCTTTGCTGGATACAGCTGCCGGCACTCTCTTTCTCAGCCTGACGTCTGAACAGACCTGGCTTTGGTGCCAGCTACCTCTTCCGGCATCCTCAGAGCTTCCTGGCGGCGTGTGCCCGCCAGGCCGAGATGCTTGTTGTTTCCCGTTCTCTTCAGGTCAGGCGTGGAGAGCGCAGGATTGAAGGAAAGACAGAGGACTCAGATATCAGTCTGTCTTGAGTGCCTGCCATCAGCAAAGGCAGGTCTTCTATTTCAACAGCAATCAGTGTAAGCCTTAGGCAGGACAGTGAGAGTCCTCTTTTTTGCTACCTGCAAAGCTAGCTGCCTTTAGGCAAAGATGGCTTCAGGGCAGTAAATACAGTCCTTCATTGTTTATCCATAATGATCACTGCACAGCTGCAGGGTTAATGTCTTATGATGACCATAAACTTTGGAAATCTTAGTTTAGACAAACAGGGGGCCTCGGGCTATCGCATACAGAGCAGTGTGCTGTCCCATAGTCCAGGCCCCCCTTGTGTGCAAGGGGCGTCAGGGTCGCCCGGCCCCCCTTGTGTGCAAGGGGCGTCAGGGTCGCCCGGCCGTCAGCTGATTCCTTGTCTTTACATAGTTTTCTTCATTTCCCACTTTGTGTTTTAACTGTCTGGAGCATCAAACTAAATACAGCCATGCGATGATCATTCATTTCTTTGATTTTTGTCGTTCTTCTAAACTAAAAACAAGCATAATGCAATGATGATTATTACAATTATTAAAACAAGAATGTGACCTCCAATGTATTTTAGTTGTTTGAATGGATTCATATTGTCAATACTTTCAGCAAGACTAGACACAATATTTCTTCCGGAGGTTCCCGGTAATTAATTCTGAGAAGTAGCCTGTGTTTGAGCTTGTAAGTCTGCAATAGACACGGTAGCCTTTTTAGTCCCGAGTAAATGTTGTCTGATTGCGTTCCAAGAAAGAGGAGTTTCATTCCGTAATACAGAAGTCACCCAGAATTGAGTAATATTCCAATCACATCTTAGAGTTAATCGTTCTCCCAAACTTTCAACATGATCCCCCAGCATAATGACTGCAGATTCTAAATCAGCTACTTCAGCGTTCAGCATGCATCACTTTTGTTTTGTTGATTCCATAGTTTTTCTGAATTAGCGTGCCATTGTTGAGCGAAATGAGTAGTTCGTACGGACTGTTGTGAGGCGTGGCCAGCTGCAGTAGCAGGTGCCATCGCAGCTGTAAGTCCCGTAACCAAACAATCCGTCCAACCGTTCGCCTCTAGCGATTTTGGAGACCTCGCAAAGGCTTTCTAGGGCCCTGGCAGCAGAAAAGACACTCCATTCTCTATTTAGTCGAACCGGCATCCAGACCCCTGCCCGAGCTCTTAAAATATGAATGCTTTGGGGCGCCTGGGTGGCTCGGTCGATTGGGCGGCCAACTTCGGCTCAGGTCATGGTCTCACGGTCTGTGGGTTCGAGCCCCGCATTGGGCTCTGCTAATGGCTCATCAGAGCCTGGAGCCTGCTTCGGTTTCTGTGTCTCCCTCTCTCTGTGCCCTTCCCCTGCTCATGTTCTGTCTCTGTCTCTCAAAAATAAATAAACGTTAAAAAAAAATATGAATCCCTTGAGTTGAGAGATGTAGAGAGATCGTATGATTTAGGCAAGTATATAAAGAACAATTATAACATGTTAAGGTGAAATTAGATTCATGCCACGTGGGAGAGCCTACTAGCAATACATACAGAAGGCGGACGCAGGCAGTAACATCATGTGATTCATTCTTGGCAAATGTCGAAGCAGAATTATCATTGGTATTATTTTTCTCGGAAGCGCCTTTCCATGCCCACATAGCTTGTAATGCTGTAGGCAGTTTCCATAATTGATCTTTTTTTAAAATATTTTTATTTATTTGAGAGAGAGCATGAGCATGGGAGAGGCAGAGAGAGAGAGAGACACAGAATCGGAAGCAGGCTCCAGGCTCCAAGCTGTGAGCACAGAGCCCAACGCGGGGCTCGAACCCACAGACTCTGAGATTATGACCTGAGCCAAAGTCAGACACTTAACAGACTGAGCCACCCAGGCGCCGGTCCATAATCGATCTTGTATAGCCCTCCCCTCCCCCGGGAATTAAAGGAGCGAGCACGGACATCCCTCCCTAGTTGCATGACCGAGATCTCGGACTTGTCCTCGGCGGGTTGTGAAGAGGCCACCGGGTATTGCCAGCTCATGTTGTTTGGCCCGAGCTGGGCCCCATTTCCCGCTTCCAGAGAATGTGGCCTTCCCGGTCCCACCTTGATCGGCATTCTGCGGGCCGATGATATCCTTTCCTGCATCTGGGAAATAAGCCTGGCGATTTGGGTGTATTAATGTCTTTCTGTGATTTAGATCCTTTACCTTTGCGGCGATCCCTTTTTAAATGGCCTAATCTTCCACAATTAAAGCATTTAGTATGAGAATTCTGTAGGCCTCCTTTCATGGCTGCTGCTGAGAGATTCGCTTTATAAGACTCAGATCCTGTGTCCGAGCGAGCTTTCATCTATTCGTTCAGAGGGGCTCCTTGTGCTCTTAGAGGTCTCCAAGCCTTCCGGCATTCTGAATTTGCATTTTCAAAGGCTAAGGTTTGCAATAATAAACCTCGTACACCAGCCTGAGTGACTGCTCTCCGTCTCGCAGACCGAAGCCGCCATAAGAAGTCAGCGTAGGGTTCCTCTGAAGATGGGACGGTTTTGGGAAAAGAATGCTCAGCGTGTCCGGGGTGGCTGCTTTGTCCCCAGCCTTCAAACCACAGGTTCTGACTTGTAAGACGGCCTCATCAGTAGACTTGCACTGGTCTTTCCAATTGCAGCCAGTTTCCAGAACCTGCCAGCTGATTGGCCGAGATTGGGTTTGGTGGCTGTCTGGACGGATTCTTTCTAGCTGTTGTTAGACCCTCGTCTTGCCACCAAGTTCCAAACCGTAACTAGGCTCCAGGCTCCAGGACCGCAGGAGCTGAAGCGGCCCAGTCATGAGGAACTGGTCGCTGGCTGGAAGATACTTCCTGAAGGATTCCCCTTACAAAAGGAGCGTGCGTGCCCTACGTTGCTACAGACAGTTTTAAATCCTTTACCGTTTTAAAAGGAATAGGAACGTGCATATAGGTCGCTCCTCCTTCTGCAAAATCCGCATTTGCTCCAGGACAGAAAGGTTCAATAGGAACAGGAAAACAGGTCGGGGAGGGAGCTTCTCGCCAGGGGCGGCGAGCGGTAAGTTCAGAACGACCACGAAAAGCAGAGTAACAGGCAAAGAGAGAAAGGGAGCAGAAGGTTCAAGAGAATTTGTAGGAGAGGTTTTATTTACTTTTTGTAATAATTCCTCTTTGTTATCTATACCTAAGCTCATCTGTCGTAACGTTTGTAAAATTTCCTTATAATGATTTTTTGTGATTACGATTAGTTCTTCTGTTTCCAAGGAACTTGAGGAATCATTTATTGTATGCGCTGAAGGCTCTCCAATTTTAGTATTTTGTACAGTTTCATCTTTAGGAGGGTCAGGAGGCGGTCGGGCAGAAAGCTTTTCTTCCGATTCAGAGGCAGGGTCCTTACGTAGTTTGGCCACGTCCCCTTTTAATTGTGGTAGAACCTGTCGCGCTGAATCTTCGCTCTCCGCTCTCCGACTGAAGGGGCTGAAGGGGCTGTGGGGCCCCCGGCTGTCAGACAGAGACCATCGGGACCGGACACAGCCGACACAGCCGCAGCGATGGTTTCCCCTTGCTGGGGAGCACGGCCCAAGGACTGTTCCACTGTCTCCGTGTTTTTAGATTTAGTAAGGTCCGTGCATCTGGACGAAACCAATAAGAATGTTTTTTTCTAAGCTTAAGCAAATGTTCTTAGGTTGAGGAATGAACCCGCACTTCTGACCCTTTGAGATTTTTAAGTAATGGACTATACCGAGCCTTCGCGGATGGGGAGTTCCCCATCTTACTCTGTCCCAGTCTCCGAAAGTTTCGCTTACCTTCGAGCGAAAAGAATCCCTTTCGATTCTACACCCTTTGCGACTCCGCAGTGATGCCAACACCTCGTCCCTGTTCTGACGCTGGGTTGTTGAGTCTGTTCTCTTCAGGGCGAGGCGTAGAGACTGTTCTCTTCAGGTCCAGGCGTGGAGAGCGCAGGATTGAAGGAAAGACAGAGGACTCAGATATCAGTCTGTCTTGAGCGCCTGGCATCAGCAAAGGCAGGTCTTCTATTTCAACAGCAATCAATGTAAGCCTTAGGCAGGACAGTGAGAGTCCTCTTTTTTGCTATCTGCAAAGCTAGTGGCCTTTAGGCAAAGATGGCTTCAGGGCAGTAAATACAGTCCTTCATTGTTTATCAGTAATGATCACTGCACGGCTGCAGGGTTAATGTTGTATGACTATAAACTTCGAAATTCATAGTTTAGACAAACAGGTGGCCTCGGGCCATCGCATACAGAGCAGTGTGCTGTCCCGTAGTCCCGCCCCCGTGTGTGCAAGGGGCGTCAGAGTCACCCGGCCATCAGCTGACTCCTTGTCTTTGCATGGTTTCCTTTAGACACCCATTACCTTGGGGTGCGGCACGGCTCTGCTCTGCGGCGGCCTGAGCATCCAGGCTGGGCAGCCTCAGTTTACTCAGCTGAGACTGCTGTGCCAACAGCAATTCTGTCTGTGTGGCTCTGTTCTTAGGGAAGGATGGAACCTTCTGAGGCACGCTCCCTTCCTGGTGTCCTTCGCCCATACGCGGCCCCTGCTATCCATTCTCTACCTGCAAACCACGGTGATTCTTGCAAAAGGTAAATCAGGTCACCTCAGCTTACAATCCTCCAAACGCTTCCCACTAGAACTAGAATAAAGCCGGAATTCCTCCCTGCGGGCTACAAGGCCCTGCGGACTTTGGCTTTTGACTCTTCTCTGCACTGGACTCCCGCCACTCCCCACCCTGCAGGCCAACCACTTGGCCTCCTAGGGTGCTTCAGATCTCAAGCTGAGTCCTACCGTATTCGCTGTTCCCTCTGCCTGTTAGTTGTTCCCTTCAACAACCTCTAAATGACTGCTTCCTTCTTAACATTCAGGCTCAACTCCAACCTCACCTCCAGGAGGCCTTTCCTGACTGCTCCGTGTCCCAGTCACTCCCCTGTCACGCTACCTGTTCCACGCGCTTCCTAGCCACAAGCACCACCTGAAATTACCTTGTTTTATTTTCTCTCTAGCTCAGCCCCTCTGTGCTAGAATGCATAGTCCCTGAGCCAGGGGACGGCGCTGTCCTGGTAAGCCCGGCGCTGTCCTGGTAAGCCCGGCCCTGTGAGTTCCGTGTTTCGTCACATGCCATTTGCATGTGAACTTGGCTTTCCAGAAGCTCGGCGGTCTCCTGGGTCAAAGACCACGAAGCACTTCTCAGGGCCGGGAGGGCTGGTACATCTGTGGTCCACCCGCCTGTGCTTTCATTTACCAGTTATGCTCTGTTTCCCAGAAAATACTAGAATTCCAATGAGGACGAACAGTTTCGAGGAACATAGAAGCATTGTGTTCTGAGGGTCCCTGGTTTGTCCTGCACACATTCCCCCCGAAAGCGGGACCGAGTGGGGCCTCTTACCTTCTCCCGAGGTTTGTGTGCTGGTGGGAGTGCAGCAGGACCTTACCCCACGGCGAGAACTCCAGGGGCCCCGTGCAAATGCCTGCTCCCTGCGCTCTCGCCAGAACACGCTCTCAACAGCACACACACCTCTCACACTGAACCCGGAGAAGAGGAAGGGTGGGGGACTAGCACCTCCTGATCAAAAGATCTCCTACTAAAGCTGCAGTAATGAAGACGATGTGGTTTGGGCATTAGGTGTAGACAAGCAGATCAATGGGGCGCAGACTCCCTCTCCCTCTCTCTCTCTCTCTCTCTCTCACACACACACACACACACATGCACGCACGATCAATTAATTTTCTACAGAGATGCCGATGCAAATCAGTTGAGGAAGTCTTTAAAACAAAGGATCCTGGAACAAGTGGGTATACTATAGACCTTCTCCCAATCTCTTTTGCAGACTTCTTTGCAACTTGATATCTGAACGGGGCTGGGCTTGGTGCCGGACCGCCTTCTCTTCCCAAGCATTCTTTGAGCTTCAGAGCTTGGGGAAAAAGATTAACCTCACCCCTATCTCATACCATACTCAAAAATTAATATGAGTGGATCACAGATGTAAGGCTAAAACTATAAAATAGAAAAATTACTTATGACCTTGCAGTAGGCAATTATTTCTTAGGGAGGAAAGAATAGCATAAAATACATTAAAAAGGGGGCAAATTGACATTCTCAAAGAGATAAACTGGTAATATCGAAATTTAAAACTCATTAAAAAAAACACTTCTCATTAAAAAACACCATTAAGAAGTGGAAAGAGAAGGAAGAGACTGAGAGAAAACAGGCACACTACAGGCGTCCGACGGAGGATCTGCGTCCAGGTCGGAGAACTCCAGGAAATCAACTTGGACCAGACACGCGGGTGGGAGAAAGGAGGCCCCGCCCGGCGGCTTCGGTCCCGATCCTTTCGGGTCAGAACTGGGATCTGAGAAAGACCCGCAAGAGGAGGCTTCGTCCGCTCCAGCCGCGTGTTAAACTTCTCTGCCTTTCCCGTCTCCGCGGGGTGTGGGGAGCGAACTGGGAAGGAGGCGGGGCCTTTTAAAACACTGTCGATCTTTGGCATTTCCGTTTTTTGTTCCGTCCTCCCCCCTTTCCCGTCCCCCTCCCCCTCCCATCTCTCCCCTCCTCCCCTCCCCTCCTTCCCTCCCCCCTCAAGTGGAAGAACCAGTGTCCACGGTTTTTGTTTACATGCCCACTGTATGGGAAACTCATTCAATGGCTGGCCGGTTAGCTCAGTTGGTTAGAGCGTGGTGCTAATAACGCCAAGGTCGCGGGTTCGATCCCCGTACGGGCCAGGCAGATGTCTGTTTTACCGTCTCTGCGCGCAGAGTTCCTCTACGCGGACCCGACCCCAGAGGATCCCGCTGCTGAACCCGGACACTTGCATGAGAGCCAGTGGACCTCGTGTCTTGTTATTATTTATTATTAGTTTTTAAGAAGTAACAAACGAAAGCTAAAATGGAGAGTCTTTTTAAAAAAAACATTGAGCAAAGCAGACTGGGAACATTTGGACGAGGCGGGGCTGTGAAGAGGGAGAATTCCCTGGCCTGTGTTAGGAAAAAAAAAACTGAATTGGTTTTGGCTTATGTAACACTTTTGGAAGAGCGCGAGAACTGTCCTCGGTGGCCGGTTAGTTCAGCTGGTTAGAGCATGGCGCTAGTAACACCAAGGTTGTGGGTTCGAGCCCTGTACTGGTCACATTTATACACTAGCTTTATTATGGGATGATTTACATGCAATAAAAGCCACCCATTTTAAGTGTAGAATTAGGTGAGTTTTAACATATTTATACGCACAAGTAACACCAGGCGCAAAGTAGAGAATGTTCCCATGACCCCCGAAAGGGCCTCTGTGCCCTCTAGTGGCAAGAATAATGCCCCCCAAAGATGTCCACCTCCTAGTCCCCGAAGGCTCTGAATATGTCATTTTGCATGGCGAAAGGGACTTGGCCCATGTGATTAAGTTATGGATCTTAAAACGAAGTGATTTTCCTGAATTACCTAGATTGGGTCCAATGTAATCACAAGGGTCCTGGTAAGAGGAGTCACAGAGATGTGACATACAGGTGGAGGTTGGAGAGGTGCAGGGCTGTTAGCTAAGGAATGCTAGCAGCTTCTAGAAGTTGGACAAAGCAAGGAAACAAAATTCCCCCTCGAGCTTGCGGAAGGCATGCGGTAAGGCTGACCCATGTTGGACTGACTTCCAGAACAGGAAGAAAGAGTATGTTGTTTCAACCACTGAATTTGTGGTCATCTGCTACAGTCACAGTAGGAAACTTACGCACCCCCCTTCTGGTCTGTTATACCCCCATCCCGGCCCCAGGCGACTATAGACCTTCTTTCTATCGTGATGGCTTTGCCTGTTTCTGGAGTTTCTCATAAACCGTAGACCATGGAGTCTGGTGTTCCTGGCTTCCTCTGCTCACATCGATACTTTTGAGATTCATTCATGTTGCTGCATGGACAGTAGCTTGTTCCGTTTTCTTGCTAAATTGTACTCCGTGCATAGACATATCACCGTCTGTTTTCCATGGGAATGGACTTTTTCATTTCTCGCTGTTATGAGTGGGTCCGTTATGAAGATTAATGTCACAAGTCTTTGTGTGGACATATGTTGTATTAGTCAGGGCTCTCCAGAGAGAAAGAGAGAGAGAGATCTTAAGGAACTGGAGGAGGCAGTTATGAGGGTTGAGCAAGCCCAAGTCTGCGGGGTGGATTGGCAGAGTGGAGACCCAGGAAAGACCTGAGGTGACAGCTCCAGTCTAGAGACGAGATGCTTAGTCGGTTAAGTGCCTGACTCTTACTTTTGGCTCAGGTCATGATCTCGCAGTTTGAGGGTTCGAGACCCACATTGGGCTCTGTGATGGCAGCATGGGGCCTGCTTGGGACTCTCTCTCTCCTCCTCTCTCTGCCCTTCTCCCTCTCATGCAAGCACACACTCTCTCTGTCCCTCTCTCTCTCTCTCTCTCAAAATAAATGAATTTTAAAAAGTTTTAAAGTGCACTGGCAGCATTCCCCCTTCCTCAGCAGAGGAAGCTCTTTTTTCTTCTAAGGCCTTCAACTGATTGGATGAGGCCCACTCATATTATGAAGGGTAATTTGCTTTACTCAAAACCTGCTAGTTTAAATGCTAATCTCATCCAAAATGTATCTTCACAGCCAACATCTAAGCTAGTGTTTGACCAAATATCCGGATCCTGTGGCCTTGCCTTGTTGAGACATAACATCATCCAGCAAAGTTTTCATTTCTTTGGGGGTGAATACCTAGGAGTGGAATTTCTGGGTCATTTGGTCAACGTATGTTTGACTTTATAAGAAGCCACCAAATGTTCTGAATGGTAAGGCCGTTTTCCTTTCCAAACAATCTTAATGAGAGCTCCATTTGCTCCACACTTCTCCAACATTTGGTATTGCCAGACCTTTAAATTTTAGACAGCCTATTTAAAGCATTTACATAGACTTAAAGGATTATGTCGTTGTGATATTAATTGGCATTCCCCAGAACTAATTATGAGTTCAACCGACTGAGCCACCCAAGTGCCTCCGATATTTCTTTTCTCATTTAAGAAGTTTCTTGTGATATCTAGGATGGTCTGCATTTGCGTTCTCACAGTCGCCCCAATGCCCGTGTTTCCCTGTCTATCTACCCTCGTATCACTTGTTTCCCCCCGTTTTCTTGTTGTCCCTTCACTCTTGCTTATTGTCTATGGGTGGTCCATACATTTATTCTGCTTCCTCTTTCCTTTCCCTTCCTTTCCTATGTTGACATGCATTATTTCTTCTGTATCAGAACAGAGGCGTGTAATATTCTTCTTCCACCTTTGCCCTGACATTTACTGTAGTTGAAGATCTACAGTTAAGTAGATTAAATGTTCACCCCATGAAGTTTCTTTATTTCTTGTTTCGATGAACCTGTCCTATTGTAGATTCTTCGAGAAGAGTCCGGCATTCGCATATTCAAACTTTCTTCTTGATTCTTGAAGATGAGGTTGGCTAGATATACAATTCTTGCTTCATGCTTCTGTTTCTTTCTTTCTTTTTTTTAATGCTGATCTGATTTTTATATTGCTCTTCAGAAATCTGATGCTGGACTTCTTCTATTTATAGAAACTTCCCAGGTTATCGATTTAGTTATTATTACATTTTATTGACCCTTTTTCTTTCTTTTAGGAATTCTAATTACTCATATATTGGATTTTCTTTGCCTGCTTTTTATTTAAATCATTTTTATCTGACCCATTTTACTTCTTTCTTGATCTCCTTTTCCTTTCTTTAGTGCTGTCTCTTTCTTCAGTGCCCATCATCAAACGTTACATTGTAAACTTATTCTCCCGTGCGTGCCTGGTAGTGTAGCCTTCGTTTCTGATGTCATGTTTCTCTTTTTCTCGCATTTTTTTCTACATTCAACCAACTTTCCGTTTTTGTCCATTTGTTTCAATTTTTTGAATTTCCGACTTCGTGTGATTTTGGAAAATCCAAAAATGCTTGTTTGAGGATGTCTGATTCCATTGAGAGCTGCGCTATAGTTTTCTTCTGCTTTTTTATTTTTGGAGGAATTTTCGTTCGCTAAAATATTTCATTTGGAGTTTTCTTATAGGAGCTTTGCATAAATAAAGGTTATTCAGATATTGTATGAAGAGACTTGAGATCATTCACAGGATTCCTAGTTCAAGGCCATGCTTCTTTAACAGCTGTCTTTGGGGAGGGGGCTGGGAATCCACCAGGAAAGAGTTCTGTGTCTTCAGATTTTTCTGTTTTCTCTGATCTTGCGAGATCTGAATCTCACCTTCCTTTCTTCTTCTTCCCTTTACCAGCCACTCTCTGCAAGGGGCTTCTCCCTCTCCCGTTCTTCCCCCCTAGAAGCTTCTGCTGTTGCTGCGGTCTCGTGACTGGCATACGTGCCCACGTTCCTTCCCAGTGTTGTAAGCTGGAATTTCTAGTTGAGAGGAGGGGAATCTTAGCTGAATCTTGGGATCTCGGTTCCCATTTTCTGCCAGGGTCCAGTTCCGGCGAATCTAGGGGTCCCTGAAGGACGGACGGTCAGGCGCAAGGAAATGAGAGAGCCACGAGAGAGATGGAGTCTGATGACCAAGCAGGCAGCCCTGGCAATTCTGGCATCTCCGCCCTGCTAGTCTTAGTTTCTTTATTTAAAGGCTGTAAGTGACACTACATCAGAGACAAGGCATTCTTAACAACATACATTGTTGTCACAAGACCTATGGTAGTCATCTATAGGTAGATTAGGAGTCATTCTATCCATAATCGTAAGGGCTCATGTCTATCTATTCTTTTATGGTAGTTTCTGTAAGAGTATTTTGTTATTGCCTTTTTATTATAAGGGAGCGTGGGGATGAGAATTACAAAAGAATTTGTGAAATGTTAACCTCAGGAAGGTGCTCAATATTTGTTGTTGATCAGTGAAGGTATGTGTAGCTACTTTTGTTTGGCTTCTGCTTGTGCCTTATCTATAAACAGTGCTGTTAACTTTGGGGCTAAGCTAACCTCTGGAGAAGGTCCTAAGTCTCTTTACAACCTCTCCCATCAGTCTGTTAACCAAATACTGAGAGACGCTTTACAGAGATGTGCCTTGAGGTTTTATGGTGGGGCTGAGGGGATGTTTAACACAATGCGATACCTGCAGAGAAATCTAGTTTGGTTCAAGGAGTTTTGGGGCCTAACGTCTGCTAATTTCTAGCCAACTCATAACTGCTATTCTGGATGATCAATTTGTGTACCCTATCCCCAAGAGGCAACTTTGAGGTTACCTCTGGCCAGGTTACTCTCATTCAGATTTTATCCATCAAGACCAGGTCCCCTTTTCCATAAGCCACAACCCAAAGAGCATTATGTCCCTTAGGCCAACGAGAGCAGTTCAAGAAATCCAGGCCTGAAAAATCACTTAGAAGGAGGTAAGACTAGGCGCCATCTTGGCTGGCGGGAGCTTTGCTTCAACCTTTTCCACACAGGGAGGGGTCTCAACCTGTGAGCCCAAAACGGCTCCCAACAATTTCCTTACTTCTAGACGGTTTTTCTGGAGCTCCTTCCATTCTCCACAGAGAGTCCCCCTTGGGAGCTCTTGAAAGACAGGTCTGCTCGACGTGGGTGTTTTAGTTCTTTACAGGGAACTTGAAGTTTGTAGCGTTCTGTCTTCTAGTGGGGAGAAGGTATGGTTTTAATGTTGTGTGGGTGTGTTTTACTATGTGGAGAAATTCAGATCTGGGCGATTGTTATTATCCTCAGGTTTTAAATTACCACCAAAATGATGAGACATTGAAAAATTACACTGTGCTTTAAAAATAAAGGTGTGTTTTCCATCATATTTACTAGTGCCAAACTTTCCCACATAGGTACTGTAGCAACTCTCTGCCCACTAGCGGGTGAAAGTTCATGTTTCCTCACAAAACCACAAAAGAATGTCTGTTCTGTTTTTAGAATCCGATTCTGTGGGAAAGTGCACGTGTCTAATTGCATGAAAACTGGACTCTCCACGTTTCTGGGATCGGACGCTTGGGGTTTCCTTTAACTACGTTTCTCCAGCAGACTGCTCAAACTTGCTGAGGTAGATGCTGTTTCTGCGATTATAAATCCTTAACATTGTAACTGCGACGGAATCAAAGCAGTAAGCTTTTCAGTCAGGCCCTGGCTGTGCACTCTTTTAAAATATTCCGCATTTGCTGCTGATTGGGCCTTGTTTTAACTGTTTTCCCCCCTGGCCGTCATGAAAACCAGGGAAATCCTCTGACAGTGTGAACCAGAGCTCAGCCTGGCAGCCCAGCTGGGGGGATGGCCAGAAACTGACAACAGAACCCCTGGGGTTCTTGGGTATCTCAGTATCTGAAGGGAAAAGAGGAGCCCCTGAAACTTCTCCCAAAGGGAAGCTAAGGTAGCCTGGTGGTTCCACTGGGAATCGAACCCAGGGTCTTCTGCGTGTAAGGCAGATGTGCTAACCACTACACCATGGAACCTAGGCATGATCTGCCTTCCCAGGTGCTCTTACTAAAATCAAGGTTAAAAAGCCCAAAAACTGGGTATGGATTTCTTATTATGACTAAGACCCAAGTCCTGTGAACTTGGCCCAGGGAGCACGTGTGGGACAAATGAACTTTACATATACAAGTTTCAAAGTCTTAATACTGTCACCTGAAAATCTAGTATTAAAATGACTTCAAATGTCCGGAGGCACTCTCCCTTTCTATCCTTCTGGGACACTCTTAGTCTGGTCAACATTTATTGTCTTTCTGCCCGTGTTTATTGCGAGCGTACTATGATCCAAGGCTCTGGGACACAGCAGTAAATACAAAGGTAAAAAATATATATATATATCCTTCTTGAGATGACGCTGTGGTACTAGTCCCTAAACACGTACATTTATATTTCAGGGAAACTCTCCTTGAATTCAGCAGTGGCCCGCATGAACTCCTGCTCTGCCCCTGATCCTGAAACTCCTGCACATTTCAAGAGACAAGATCAAAAAACGCATTCATTAAGGTCAGCATCGACCCCATTGTAAATATCTAGTATTACTACGAAATTAGCTTAGAACTTCCCAGACCTTGTAAAAGATCGCGAGGTTGCTTATATGCCTTGTCTCGGCGAATGGAAAGTTCGCGGTCTTGACATGGCCAGAGTATGTGTGCCACGGGACTTGTTTCTTTGTGCCCCCGTGTGTCCGCGCACAGAGGGAAAGTTCTCAGACACAAGACCGGGCAGACGTGTGGGGCTCCCTCTGCGAGAGAGGAGAGAGAGAGAGAGAGAGAGAGAGAGAGGGAGAGCGAGAGAGCAGCTGCCGCCGCCGTGGACCACATATAGTCTTTATTTCATCTTTCATTGGATATGAGCATCAAAGAATATCAAAGTAAGGAAAGGGAGCACGAAGGACCTTTAGACATTAGCCAGGTACATTTGGTGGCTACGTGGAGACATGAAGGGGGATGCGTGTGGTTTCAAGGAATGTCAGGGAGTTACAGCCGGTGTTGTATCTAAACCGGCCTTTGGGGATCGTGGGGCTCTGTGTCCCATGATGCTACCGCCGTGGACAGCCTGGAGACCAGAACAGTGCTGATGCTTCGGGTGTTACCCCATTCACCCTCTGGGACTTACAGTACCCTCTCTAGAAGCAACTCCGCACTCCCTTAGGCCGAAGAACGTGCCTGAGCCAGTGTGCTAGTTCCATGGTGGGGGGGGGAATGAGGCTCACCCGAAACAGAATCCACTCTCCCTCTATCCCAGCCTGAGTCTTTATCCACCGATCCCCAGATGTGTGAGCGAGCCCAGCTGAGATCAGCAGATGTCTCCAGTTGAGTCCAGCCTAGATCAAGCGACCCTCAGTCAACCGGCAGTTTCTTAGGAATAGATAACTATGTTTTATGCTGGTGGTATTTGCGGCGATTTCTTATGCAGTAACAACCGATTGACACAGAAGGCGAGAGAATTTGCGAATATCCACTCTGAGATGCGGGAATACCCACCACGCATCACGGGTCCACCCCTGCTCAGCTCTGAGCCTTTGAGGGTCGGACGGATACACACTCTGGGGGAAATTTCCACTTAGTGTTCAACCAGTACTGTATTTGCTTAGTACTCCAATGGTCCCAGAGAGAAACCGACTTTTATTTACCTTTAGGATATCTATTAAAATATCCATACCAAAATGAGACAAAGCCATTAAAAGACAAGAAGATTGTAGACCAACATCTCTCTTAAACATAGGCACAAAAATCCTTAAACAAATATCGGCAAGTCAAACTCATCGATACATAAAAAGGATAAGCTTTCTTACTACATGAAGTTTATCCCAGTCTGTTTTAAACGTTTTAACCGTCAAAAATCAATCAGTACAATTCACCATATATTTTTTTAATTCATCATACTACTAGGCTAGCAAAATACAAAAAAAAAAAAAAGGATCATTTCAATAGAGGCAGAAAAAGCATTCAGCAAAATTCAACATCCATTAATGATAAAAATTCACAGCAAACTAGAATAGAAGGGAGCTTCGCTTCCTTAATCAAATCAAAAGTATCTATCAAAAAAAAAAAAAGAAAGAAAAAAAAGAATAAAGTTCAACTAACGTCATGCTTAATGGTGAAAAACTGATGGCTTCCTTCTAAGATTGAAATCAAGCCAAAAATGGCCTCTTTTTCACTTCTCCTGGTCAAGGAAAGAGTTAGAAACCCTAGCTACTACAGTAAAACAAAATGTGCAGATTGAAAAGGAAGAAATACAGGTATCTCTATGCACAAATATCATAATTTTCTATGTAGAAGATGTCATACAACCTGAATAGACATTTTGCCAGAGAAGACCTCCAGATGGCCAACAGACACATGACTTGATGCTCAACGTCACTGAGCACCAGGGAAATGCAAATCAAAACCACAATAAGATACCACCTCACTCCTGTCAGAATAGTTACTATCAACGAGACAAGAAATAACAAGTGTTGGTGAGAATGTGGAGAAAAGAGAATTCTCGTGCCCTGTTGGTGGGAATGCAAACTGGGGCAGCCACTGTGGGAAACAGCCTGGCGTTTCCTCAGAAAATTAAAACTAGAACTACCCTATGATCCAGTAAATTCCACTACTGCATATTTCCCTAAATAAAATGAACAAACTCATTTGAAAAGATATATGCACCCATATGTTTACTGCACCGTTTACAATAGCAGATACAGAGAAGCACCCCACGTGTCCCCTGGTAGATGACTGGATAAAGTAGTATGTATACAGTGGGATATTCCTCAGCCATACAAATGAGTGAAATCTTGCATTTGCAACACGGATGGACCTAGAGGACATTATGCTGAGTGAACTAAACCAGACAGACTTCGCTGAATTCTTCCCTCGTTTTCTCCTTTGGCATGCCTTTATCTGCTTCACTGTCTTAAAATAAATAGTGGCGGGGCTCTTGGGTGGCTCAGTCTGTGAAGCATCCAACTCTTGATTCCAGCGCAGGTCATGTTCTCACACTGTGTGAGTTCAAGCCCCGCATCGGGCTCTGTGCTGACAGTGCAGAGCCTGCTTGGGATTCTTTCTCTCCCTCTCTCTCTCTGCCCCTCCTCTGCTAGCACTCTCCCTCTGTCTCAAAATAAATAAATAAACTCTTAAAAATGATTATAAAATAAAATAAACATAGGCAAGCATTTTTGTAAGATCATGCTTTTTTACAATAATAGTAGCAAAAGATGTGATGAAGCCTTTAAAGGGGTTCCAATCCATATCACGTTCCAGAACATGCTAGGTGTTGAGGCATCCGTGTTCCAAAAATATGAGTAAATTTCAGATATGTGTGAGTCAGCCAGACACTTTTCACTGGAAGGGGAGACTAGGTCTTTTTAGATGAAAGCCCAGGAAAGAAAGACCATGGAGGTTTTAATGAATCCGGTGGGAGTGTAACTTCCAAAGTGGAGGCAACTTGAACTTCAGATCCCGCAGTGAGAACGATGAATTTTGGAAGACGAGGGAGCTTCCACAGAGGCCCGGACCGAGAACACCCATAATGTCCTACGGATAGTCCCCGCATCCCTGAAAGTACAACACAGTTAGTGAAATGTATGAGGAAGAAAATACAGTGTTTTATTTCAGTACTCTGATGTACTTAGAAACTAAGAACAGATTGAAAAGGAGGATGAAAAGATGTGCAGAACACTGAATTTCAGAGAGTTAAGATACCCCTTATACCTACCTCTCCTACCAATCCTTCTTAATGGGGCTACTGCAAAAATACTTAAGGGGTAAGATGACTTATAGACCGCTTAATGTCCCTATTCAGATTGTTTGCTTTTTGTATATAATAATATCAGGATTTCTTTAATAACTGCAGTTTCCCTTTATGTATTAGGGATTCTTTTGTATGTTTATGTTAGAAGCAGTTTCTCTACTTGCTCTTATCATTTATTATAAAATTTGAGTGTTTAATATAAATCAGTTAAAGCAGTTCTGTTCAAGTGAGACCTATAGTCCAAGAAATTTATGAAAAACAACATTAAATATAACTACTTTCAGCGTAATCTGGAATGTTGAGAGTTTCTTTTGAGGGTTCTTATTTTTTATGTGCATCAAAACATTGTCAATGTCATTCACCAGCTGTAAGTATATCCGTGCCATTGGTGCCTATTATATGCAAAAATGCAGTGAGGGTAAGTTACTGATGCAGTTGGCTTGGCCTCTCTGCAGTATAGTCTTAGAGACAGAGAAACACATAGAATTAAAAAAAAGAGAAAGACATAGGATAGAATATCATGACATTTAATTGTTATGTAATCTACCATATTAAAAAAAAAAAACATGTTTTCTCCTACACATGTCATAGTCCACTGATAATGTGCTATTTGTTTTTTTTTTTTTTTTTAAGTTTATTTATTTTTGAGACATAGAGACAGAGCGCGAGCAGAAGGAGGGCAGAGAGAGAGGGAGACACACAATCCGAAGCAGGCTCCAGGCTCCGAGCGGTCAGCACAGAGCCCGACGCGGGGCCCGAACTCACAGACTGTGAGATCGTGACCTGAGCCGAAGTCGGCCGCCCAACCGACTGAGCCACTCAGGCGCCCCGATAATGTGCTATTTCTAACCTCTGCTACCATTCCGTGCACGCTGGATCATTGCTTGGTTAATTTCTTGAATGGTAGTCGGAATAACATAAGATGCTGTCTCTTCGCAGTATTTTATGTTTAAGGAAATAGAATACCCACAAAATAAATGAATCTACTTGAGAGTCACTGCAAGGAATTAAAAACTATGTCTTAAGGATTCATCTGCATCCTCAGGAATGTGACAAATCAAATTTAGGTGCAAGTGCAGAGATCAACCAACTGCAACATAGTATTTCACAAGCTCGAAAGTAGACAAACACGAAAATATATACAAAAGCAAAAAGACCTTAGGGAATGACGTCCATCCTATCATACCTAAAAATGTTCTAAAGGAAAACATTCCTTGCTTTTTATTTTGAAAAAATAAAGGAAGGTGCGTTTTGGAACCTGAGCACAAGACGAATTGGTCTGAGTCCCTGAGTCCCGGAATCACACATTGGAGCACCTCGTGTCTTTGTCTGTAAACCAATCCCTTTTTGCTGGACTCACGCATGGTTTTTAATGAGAAAGGCACTTTGAAGGGGTTTCCTGGAGGAGGTTCAGGGATGCAGAGAGTATCTCTAAATCTAAATCTAAAAATCAACCCACACTTTCCAGGTTCGACAACGGGCTGGATTGGTCTTGCCCTTTTAACAAATATTCTTCTTCCTCCTACAGGATTCAAGCGATGGGAGAATGACTCGGGGAGGAACTGATTCAGCTCTTCCCTCGCCTCTGCTGATGCTGACCACACTGTACACTGGAAGTAAGGTTCACACACCAGGCGAAACCTCCCTTAATCCAATAATCCACCAGTTTCTGGTTGTACAGAGAGCAGCTAGCACCTGACTCCACCTGTGTCGAGAAAGCTCTACGTTTATCTGAATATGAAGAGAGAGAGAGAGAGGAGGCAGAATTTCCTGACTATTGTGATGTGTGTACAGGCTGTTATTTACATTGGCAAAGGTCAATTACACTCTCCCCGGCGGGAGCCCAGCTGGGACTCCCTGTAAGTCGGGCAGAAGTACATTTGTCTTCTCCCTCTCCGGCTTCCCCAGACTCTGGACTCTGCTGCTTTAAGTGTCAACCCCCAGTTTCCCAGTCGGCAAATTTCCTCCGTTCCCTTGTGTCGCTCTTTTCCGTTTTATTTGCACTTTTTTTCCCCCGGGAAGTGCTGCAAAATTTTCAGCTGAACTTCCTCTTCGCGGGACCAGGCCTGGAAGTTCCTTCTCTGATCTTTTGGAGCTTTTCCTTACCCCCTGCCTTCTTTCAGCTACTCTCCCCCCACCCACCCTCGGGGCCTGAGTGTCGCGGGTCAGAGCCAAGCAGCCAGGGCCCAACCAAGCGCTGTGGAATTATTTTAGAAGTTCGTGGAACTGTATTGTAGATACGTGTGTTTGATGGGTGTGTGTCACAGTGTACTCTTCCAGCGTCTGTCCCAGGATAGGCGAGATGATCTCGAGGGTTTGTCCAGCCCCAGTTTCTTGGAACGAGAACGCGTGCCTTTTTCCAGGTAAGGTTTAGTATGTGCTTTTCAGAAAGAAAGGGATCGACATCAGTTTTAAAGAGGAAAAACGAGGACGAGGGTAAGAAGACGTCTATCCGATATTGCTTGGAGGAAAAATGTAATTTTGATAAAAATGTGTTTTGATATTCATCTATAATTTCTTTTTTAAATTTTTTCCCGTTTTTATTTAAGTTCCAGGTAGTTAGCATACAGCGCAACGCTAGCTCGGGTGTGGAATCACGAAGCGCGGTGTGTTTGTACTGCAGGCCGTGGGCGCGCAGGTTGCCGCTCTCCGCACACACAGAAAAGGGTCAGTTTCACGGGGGTAAACGGCCACCGCTCAGCGTCAAAGGGAAGAAACCAGCAGCGCCCGAGCGCCTGCATTCTGCCAGGTGACTGGCGGGGCCTTTCCGGAGCGCCTCCGGGCCGCGCCGAGCCGGCCCGCCTTCCCGGGAGGAAGCTGGAACAGCTCGCCGCAAGGGCCCGGGGGCTGAGGACGTTTTCGTTCCGGCGCAGCGTATGCACTGTGCGCCCCTTTCGGGAGAAAGTAAGGAAACGCGAGAAAGATCCTGAGAATGAGCTTGGATGCGCTTTTGTTGGCCACAAATTCTTGAGAACCGCGTTAATCAGACCAAACAGTGCAATCAGCGTCAAATTGTATACAAAGGAGGTGGCTCTCGCCGCGGGCTCCGTGGCTTAGCTGGTCAAAGCACCTGTCTAGTAAACAGGAGATCCTGGGTTCGACTCCCAGCGGGGCCTGCCGGGGTGAGCTTTTGCAATTTAGTAACTACAGAGAGTGGGAGGATTTGAATTCACATCCCTAAAGCCCCAGAAGTGGAAGAGAGCATCGGATGAAGAATCTTATTTAAAACCAAAAACGCACCTCTCCCAGTAGTACAGTGATAGGAACGCCAAAACAGCTGTGCTGAAAACGGAAAAACGCAGATATCTTGTTCTAGTACTTGACCTTGAGCATTGGACTTGCCTAGGAAAAGCGGGCTTCGCCTCTTGGTCTTCATTTACCATTTTAGATAAAATCTCAGGCACTCACCACGTAGATTATACGTGATCTCTGTGACTGTCTTAATTATTTTTGCCTCCTAGAATCTTTACCAACTAGGACGTTGTAAACAGTTGTTTTTCTGGAATGGCTCACTGAATGGCCATTTTCCCCTCCCCCATCCCCAGTTTTGCCTCAGATAGCTTTTTGGTCCACGGAATAGGGAATGGTGCGTTAGACCAGAACCATGGTTCTCAAAACTTAGTGAGGACATGAATCACCCGGTGTTCATTAAAATGAAAGATTCAATTCACTCTATCTTTGATGGGGCTTGAAGCCCAGCACGTACACAAGTTCTCTGGTGAGTGACGTCTATGCCGCTGGTATAAGCACCGTGTTTTGTATGGAAGGGCTAGTGACTGAGCGATCTAGTTTCAGTGGTCGTGGCTTTTTTCCCCTGAGGTAAAATTGGTATATAATATTGTGTCACTTTCAAGGGCACGTTATAATTAGACATCTGTATGCGCTACGAAAGTGATCGCCCCGGAAATTCTAGTTCCCGTTCATTACCGTGCAGTTGACCGCCTTCCTCCATTTTGCCTGCCCTCCGATCCCCTTCCTTCTCTGGTAACCACGAGTCTGCTCGCTGTGCCTATGAGTTTGTTGTTATATTGTTTTGTTTGTTCATTTGTTCTGTTTCTTAGATTCCACATATGCGTGAGATCATACAGTATTTGTCTTTCTCTGACTTATTTCACTTAGGCGTAATATTCTCAAGGTCCATCCATGTTGTCAAAAATGGTGAGATTCTATTCTCCTTCATGGCTGGATAGTATTCCCCCCTGTATATACCCCATGTTCCCTGTCCACTCATCTACTGGTGGGCGCTTGGGTGGTTTCTGTGTCTTGGTTGTTGTAAATGATGCTGCAATGGACAGAAGAGAGTATACGTTTTTTCAAATCAGTGTTTTCATAGTCTTTGGATAAATACCCAGAAGTAGAACCATCTGGTAGATCTGTTCTTATTTTTTTGAGGAATCTTCAGCCCGATTTCCATAGTGGCTGCACCCATCTATTTTCTCACCAACAGTGTATGGGGCTTCCTTTTCTCCACGTCCTCTCCAATACTTGTTATTTCTTGGCTCTTTGGTACCAATTATTCTAACAGGTGTGAGGTGAGATCTCATTGTGCATTTGATTTGCCTAGTAGTTAGTCCCGTTGAACATCTTTTCATGTATCTGTTGGCTATCCGTATGTCTTCTTTAGGAAAATATCTATTCAGATCCTCTGCCCATTTTTTAATTAGGTTGTTTTTCTTTTTGTTGAGTTGTACGAGTTCTTTATATATTTTAGGTATTAACCTTATCGAATAGATGATTTACAAATACCTTCTTGCAGTCAGGAGTTTGTATTTTCATTTTAATGGATGGTTTCCTTTGCAGCGCAAAAGCTTTTTAGTTTGATGTAGTCTCGTTTGTTTATTTTTGCTTTTGTTTCCCTTGCATTTGAGTCAGACCCACAAACACATAGACAACTAAGACTGATGTCAGGGAACTTCCTGCCTGTGATTTCCTCCAGAATTTTGTGGCTCGAGGTCTTACATTCGAGTCTTTAACCCACTTTGAGTTAATTTTTGTGTGTGGTATAAATAATGATCTAGCTTCATTCTTTTGCATGGAACTATCCAGTTTTCCCAGCACCTCAAGCGTTGTGGCTTTGAGTTCTATTCTTTTATATGTTTATAACTATTTTCCGCACCCATTAGTAAACCTGGAGCTGTCTTTAGTCATTTGCCTTTCATCCAATCCAATTCAAAAGAAAGAAAAGAATGAGGTAAAAACTCTTATATTACTTAGTGTAAATTAGTTAGTGTTATAACTGTTTTCTCCTTTTCATATGTTAAGGGACTATAGAATATACCAGAAGTTTTGGAAGGAGGAGTAATATGATTGCATCTGAAAGAGGAGACGATAAAAAAAGAACGAATGGCAAAGCGCACAAAATTCCTCTAAAAAAACAGCTGGGGGTAACTGCTTTAAAAAAGTACTTTTAAATCCGAAAACTCTCGGTGCATTTACTAGTTAGATAACTCTAAAAAATAATAAAGCTGGAAAAACACTTTAAACCCCAAGACTTGAGATTTTCTTGTTCATCGGCTGTATTTCTTTTACATTCTAAGAAATACCATTAAAGCGTTTATCATACAGCATAGGCGCCCTCCTCCCCAGCCCTGGTAATGTGCTCAGCAATTCTCAAACAAGCCGTTTCATTCCGTCCGGTTCTTGCTTCTCCCCGTGACGGTCTAAAGGGCCGATGTCCCCTGTGAGCCCTTTGCGAGGAGTGTTATGTGGCGGAAGACTCATTTTGTAGATCTCTTGGGGTGGAATTCGGACTTCTGTTAGAAACAGAAGTAATAAACAGTGCTGTGAAACTCTGCTGAGAGAGGGGAGTATTTAAATGTAATAAGGGAGGATGTTCGTTCGCTACACTTGATCCCAAATAAGACCAGGAAATTCATCAGTATGTCATCTCTTTAACTGAAATCCTGTTTCTCTACCGACTCAGGTCAACGAGCGCTCATTCCTCCAGGTCCCAAGACAGGTGCCATGGCCCGCGACCTCCGGTGCTGTCCCCCCCCGCCCGGCTCCCCCCTCACTCTGCCCCCCCCCCGCCCGGCTCCCCCACCCCCGCCGGGCCGGCTCCCCCCTCACTCCCCCCCTGCTCCACCCCTGCATCTGCCATGCGTCCATCAAGTCTCAGATCAGTTATCGCCTATTCTGAAAGTCTTTCCTAATCATTAGGAGTTGCAAAATTGTCCCATTTCTATGCTTCTGTGAAAATGCATGAGCATTCATCTCTGTGGTTTTATAAGTCAACTTTTAAAATAAATTTTGGGGGCGCCTGGGTGACTCAGTTAAGCGTCCAACTTGGGCTAAGGTCATGGTTTCATAGTGGGGGGCTCTGTGCTGACAGCTCGGAGCCTGGAGCCTGCTTCCGATTCTGTGTGTGTGTCTCTCTCCGCCCCTCCCCAGCTCACACTCTGTCTTTCTCCCTCTCTCAAAAATAAATAAACATTAAAAAATAAAAACTTATTTTGTGAAGTCATATTATAATAATCAGTGCGGATGCCCTTTGCTACCCCAGGCTGGTCCAGTTTTCCCGGACATCTGGGACCTCCAGAGCCTACGTCAGGATTGGCCACATGTGGGCTAGTCATTAATTCCTTTAAAATAAACATCTAATCAGCTTATTTAAAAAATGAACTATGGGTTACGCTGTCCCCTTGATGTCAGAAGAAAAGATAAGACTGACGATCTCGCCACCTGGGGAATTCTGCGTTTCTCGTCTGTTTCCTGCAACACTGCGGCCGATCCAAGTTTCCGTCGCCGTTTCCCACAGAGGCAGTCACAGCGGGGCCTGTCACCAATTTCTCAAAGTGGAACGAGGCAAGACCGTTTCGCAGCGAGCACCTTCTAGAACCCCAGAGAAATGCTGGAAGGAGAGAAAGAGTGACAGACATCAGTATAAACGAAGAGAAAAATAAAAACCAGGCAGGTACCGCGTCCGTTCCGCAGAGACACCGGGCCCGGAGCACCTTCCCCGGAGCGGAAGGAGGGACGCAGAGTCACCCAGCGCCGGGCACGCGGGCGCCCAAGAGACGTCCCCGGCCACCCCTCCCGACCATGACCTGGGCCCGGACCCCGCCCCCGCCAGCCGAGTGTCCAGCGTGGCCCGGGCGGAACTCGGAGGTCTCCAGCTTCTCCAGGTCGGAGGAGAAGTGGCCACCAAAGGTCGCCTGAGGTGGCCCTGCCTGGGCCTGGGAAGGAATTCGGGCTCTGGGTTCGGCTGCCTTGGTTAGGAGTTCCGGAGTTTTCGGTATTGTTACGTTAACAAATAAAAGGTGGGAGAGAAAGAAATTCCTCAAGAGCGAAAACACACAAAATGAAAAATCATTCAATTTTATTAGGTTTGGGGACACCCAGGAAATGGGCGTGCGTTCCAAATGAGCTGGTAAAGGGACGGGTGCAGGCCCGTTTCCGTAGTGTAGTGGTCATCACGTTCGCCTAACACGCGAAAGGTCCCCGGTTCGAAACCGGGCGGAAACAGCCCACAGATCGCTTTTTCTCACCTCAATCAGCTCTCTCCGCTTCTCACCTCAATCAGCTCTCTCCGCGCCTCGCCCGCCTGCACCCCCAGGGGGCCCCACCTGAGCACCCCCGGCCCCGCCGGGCCCACCTCCCCCAGCCTCGCACCCGCCCCCTCGCCGCCCGCCAGGGGGAGCCCGCGGCCCACGGGCTTACACAGTGAGAGTCTCTCGGAAACCCGCCCGCAGCCCGCGGACACCACGGCCCTTCTGTGAGCCGCACCCCGAGCCCTTCGGGTCACTGGCCCCAGACCTTCCCCCACGTGCGCGGGCCAAGGTCCTCCCGGCCGTGGCCACGGTCCCCTCTCTCTTCCCTCGGCCTTCTCACGAAAACCTGCGGCGGTTCCACCAGGAGCCCAGCGTCCCCGGGGCGCTCGGGGCTGCGGCCTGTCCGGGACCCGCCTGCCCTTCTCCGGGGCACCGACCAGTTCTCTCCACGGTGACCCCGCGGACACCGCCTGCGTCCCTCGCCCCTGGGCCGCGGGCACAGGGCTGACCCGGCGGGGGCGGGGGCGGGGGGCAATGTGCGCGCGGGGGACACCGTCGGACGCCGAGGGCGATGCCCCCGGACGTCGTCCGTTTCCCACATCGCGTCGTCGCGGGAGACGTGGCCCTGCGCCTGCCGTCCTGCCTCTGTGCGCGGAGCGGGGGGCCTGCGGCGGACTCGGGGTGCGGGCGGCGGGGCTCCCCGGGGGACGCGGTGCGCGCCCTCCGCCTCCTCCGTTCCTCCCCCTCCTCCCCCCGCCAGGTACGCCCCTCCCCCCTCCGGTGCACCTGCGCCTCCGGACCCGGTCCGCCTGCCGCTCCGCCGCCTCCCGCGCCCGCACCCGCCGCGCCTGCTCCTGCCGGGGACCCGCCGCCCGCTCCGCTGCGGACTCGCTGCGCTGTGTGCGGGCTTTCCCGCGGTGACAGCGGAGACGACGAGCAAGCGGCCTCTCTGCATGTCGTTGGTGGTGTGTGTTTCCTCACAGATACTTTTATAGAAGAGAAAAACCACGACGCGCGGATTACAGAGTCTGTACTCGACTGAGGGCCGGGGCCTGGGCCCTTCCGCATCCAGGCAAAGGGTCCCTGACATCTGAGCTCCCACACCCCGCGTTTGCAGGGACAGCGCTGGGGGCAGGGGCTGACGCTGCAATTCCGGGAGGGGAACTGTGGGGGGGGGGCTTTCACCGCAGGCCGCGGGACTGAGGGGTGCACGGTGATCCCAAAGGGACAATGAGAGAACTTTCCCGTGAAAATAATCTGAGAGGGCGCCTGGGCGGCTCAGTCTGTTACATGCCCTACATTCGGCTTCATCGCTGGTCATGATCTCATGGTTTGCGGGATCCATCCTCACCTCGGGCTCTGTGCTGACACCGGAGCCTGCTTGGGATTCTCTCTCTTTCAAAAAGAAAATACGATGATGAGCAGGGTCCTGAGGGCGGTTACATTGGTGACAGTCAGAATCCTTGCCCAGGTTCTCAACCTGAGAAAAATGTCATACTGGGGATGTTTTGAATGAACAAGAGACAACCTGTGTCCCCAAGAAGCAACAGTTATTTCACGGGTGCCTTTATTGCAAGTACTTAAGTCAGACATTTGGTTCACTTGTGCGCTGATGAGATGATATTGCATACACGTGGACATATCAGAAATGAACGATTACAATATTAAAGAAGCAGGAAGATCCTACTGAATGGGGACACGAAGGTTGTCAAATAAACAGAGTTTCTAAAGGAAAGGAGGACTTTCTCCAACAGGGAAAATGGATTTATACCTGTTACCAGTTGTTAGATATTGTTCGTGCAGGGACTTGAACTAGGGAGTATCTCCCTATCAGAAAGGAGGAAATGGGGAGACTAAAGGGAAAACTACAGAATTCAAACTCATATTGACAGGGAAACAGGTTCCATGCTCTTTTACTCTCAAAGGTGCGAGATTACTGCCACTTAAAATGTGGAAATGAGCAAGGAGTTACATATGAGAAAGGCAAGGCTTCATCCTTGTGCAGGGCCATGCTAATCTTCTCCGTGTCGTTCTGATTTTAATATATGTGGTGTTGAAGCCAGCACAAGGCAGCGTTTCATATCCGTGGGAGAAGAGATGGTGTGGGAAGCAGTGTGGCCCACGGGGCAGGTGGTGAAGGGGATCTCTGTGCAGGAATCAGACAGCTCATCTTACAAAAGACATATTCCCTATGGATCATAGATATAACTATAAAAAGTAGAAATGTGAACTTCCAGAAAGAACACAGAGGTAAAAGTTGTTATGATACTAAAGTGGAGAAATGTCGCAGGCTTGAATCTGGAGTTCTCTCTTGTCCAGCAAGAGAGCAGATACAGAATTGAACATGAGAGAGGCTAATGTCCAAGATGAGATAAGAGCCCCTAAGTAAGGGTCCTTGCTCCGTGTTTTTTAGGATCAGGAGGCTTATAAACATTTCTTCACGAAAGAGCCAATGATCATTAACTCATGTATGTGAGAGAAAGGGGGTTTCGAAGCCATGCAGTGTTAGGGGTTAGGGTCAAGGCAAATCAAAGTCCTAGCGTGGAGCAAAAGGCCACTTAGGGCAGGCACCAGGCACTGTGTCTGTTTATCTTAACTAGCCAAGGAGCTAAGACAGAGCATGCTACTTCAGGGTTAACAACGTTTTGTGTGTGTGTGTTTTTGGTTTTTTGGGTTTTTTTACTAACTAGTTTGGGTGCTTTCACTCTGCTACAGGGGTTTCTGGCTCTTCTTGTTCTCAGACACTTTGCCCTGTGGGAGTGGCTTTCCACCCTAATCCTTGTTCATTAGTGCAAAGTCAGAGAATTCTTAAACATATTCCCTACACAAAAACAGAAACTAAGATCCTTAAAAAAATGGATAATTATAACTATAACAATGGCCATTCTTCCACAAGGCAAAAATCAATCAGAAGGGTGGGCAAAAGGCAAATGACAAACTAGAATATTCTCATTTGACATCACAGAGAAATGACTGAGAGTCCTAATATTTAAAGAGACACTTTACATTTAATTTTAAATTGATAATTTGGAGCGAAACCACAGGCAGTGGGGTTAGCTTGTTAGCTGGCTCGAGCCTGGGGTTAATAAGGCCAACGTTGCGGGTTCGAGCAGGTAAGGGCCATGTTGCCTTTTACCATGAGTTGAATGCTACCTGCAAAGACGTGGTTCTGCTCTCTTAACTAGGTTTGCACTTGAAGGACTCCTAAATGACTCCAGCTCCCAGTGCTCCCCACTGGCCCACTTGGTAGTGCAAGTGAGTGTTGATTGCGGGCTCCTGAGTTCCAGCCCCACCTTGGTCAGTATTCTTAAAAAATAATAATAATAATAATAATAATAATAATTTAAAAATATCAACTGGATTTACCATAACTTAAATCCATGGCTTTCTTCATTAGGTAATTGTGGAACCTGCTTTGTCCAAGATATATTCATTCTATCATTTTACCATCAATTCTCTCGCCAAAAATCATGACTCTTCGCCTTCCCATCTTCAGCCTGTACCACGATTTTCAGCCTGGAAGTAGCTTTTCCAACGCCTTTTACGAAATTGCCAAGATACTCATTTTTTTTCACACTTACCTGGTAGAAAGCATTTCATTTCCTCCTTTTTCATAATGAGTTAGTTATTCCTACAATTTGTACGACAGCAGGAAGGGACATTGCGGAAACGTGTGGACATTTTCGGTTGTGTCGCTATAGTCTGGTTTTCTGGATTTAGTCAGTGAGGCCAGGGGTCCAGGCATCCTGAAATCGGCTGGAGACTCCGCTAGACTGCCAACGACACTCGGCACTGCTTTGTTGTTTTTGCTGGCTTGTTTATTTATTTATTTATTTATTGTAAAATTTTAAATCCAAGTTACTTAACATATACTATAGTTTTGGTTTTAGAAGCAGAATTTAGTGCTTCATTACTTACACGTGACACCCGGAGCTCCTCCCAGCTACTGCCCTCCCACTCCCCGTCCCCCATCTAGCCCGTCCCCACCCACCTCCAGCAACTCCCAATTTGTTCTCGGTATTTAAGAGACTTTTAGGGCCGCGCGAGGCCGCCGGACCGGGAAGCCGGGGTCCCGGGCAGCGGGGGCGGCTCCGGCAGGTGCGGCGGGTGCGGGTGCGGACGGCAGGCGAACCGCAGGCGGACCGGGTTCCGAGGCGCAGGACGGCAGGCGAACCGCAGGCGGACCGGGTTCCGAGGCGCAGGTACACCGTGGGGGGGGGGGGGTGGGCGAGAGGAAGGGAGGAGGCGGAGGGTGCGCACCGCGTCCCCCCCGGGAGCCCCGCCGCCCGCACCCCGAGTCCGCCGCAGGCCCCCCGCTTCCCGCACAGAGCCCGGACGGCAGGCGCAGGGCCACGTCTCCCGCGACGACGCGATGTGGGAAACGGACGACGTCCAGGGGCATCGCCCTCGGCGTCCGACGGTGTCCCCCGCGCGCCCATTGGCCGCGTCGGGTCGTGTCCGCCCCCCGCCCCCGCCGGGTCAGCCCTGTGCCCGCGGCCCAGGGGCGAGGGAAGCAGGCAGTGTCCGCGGGGTCACCGTGGAGAGAACTGGTCGGTGCCCCGGAGAAGGGCAGGCGGGTCCCGGACAGGCCGCAGCCCCGAGCGCCCCGGGGACGCTGGGCTCCTGGTGGAACCGCCGCAGGTTTTCGTGAGAAGGCCGAGGGAAGAGAGAGGGGACCGTGGCCACGGCCGGGAGGACCTTGGCCCGCGCACGTGGGGGAAGGTCTGGGGCCAGTGACCCGAAGGGCTCGGGGTGCGGCTCACGAGAAGGGCCGTGGTGTCCGCGGGCTGCGGGCGGGTTTCCGGGAGGCTCTCACTGTGTAAGCCCCGTGGGCCGCGGGCTCCCCCTGGCGGGCGGCGAGGGGGCGGGTGCGAGGCTGGGGGGAGGCGGGCCTGGTGACGTGAGAAAAAGCGATCTGCTGGCTGTTTCCGCCCGGTTTCGAACCGGGGACCTTTCGCGTGTTAGGCGAACGTGATCACCACTACACTACGGAAACCACGACAAGCCTGCTCTTTCTCGTCTCTTACGGCGAATGGACTATTTCTGACTCTCCCACGTTTGTTAACCAGGAATTCTTCTCTTCCAAGAAATATCAACCTTATTGCGCCTTTCCGTGCACCAACTCAGCAACATTCGACTCCATGAGTCGCTGCGGGAAACACTGTGTTAGGGGAAGAATCCCTGTGGAAATGCGGGACGGGAATTTTAGGCCCCCTCGGTGGAGGGTAGATGTCAGAAAAATTCCTCCGTTTGGTTCTATTTGGCCTTCTCTGACATAGAAGGTTCTGTGATCTCCGTCTTGTGGGTGCCACAAAATGGTCCCCGGGATAATAACCGGGCCCGGGGCACTGACCTCGAGAAGGGGCCCATCGTGTGCGGGGCCCTGCGGGGCCCGTGGAAGCTGCGGCCTGCGAGGATTTTGAGAGGGACCAGGGAGAAATTACAGGCGCACGGAGCGTGCTGTCATTTTACCTAAACCCTCATCCCCGAACACGGAACGCGTCCCCAGCACTTTTCGGTGGCGCTCAGTGCCCGAGGAGGGCCTTTTCGCCGCCCGGAGAGAGCAGATCCGTCCAGAACGTCCTTGAGGAGCCGAAAGGCACCCGCCCGCCGCGAGTAGGGGCTGAGTCCGCGGGGCCCGAAGGAGACGCGCTGCGCTCTGATCCCAAACCTTTGGGGAGCTTTGCCCCAGATGTTTCCCCCGAAATGAGGGGGGGGGAGGATTCCCAGCCCCGCCCCAGCGCCGGTTCTGTGCGTCTTCTCGGGTCGGGTCGGAGGGCGGCGTTTGAGGACGCCGAGATTTTCGAGTGAGTGCGGTGCACGTGTGCCGGAAGGGGCATTCTTAGAGTTTTCCTCTGCCTGGGAAGGCGGGCGGAACGAGAAAAGTAGGAAACATCTACCTTCTCACGAAGAGCTACTACAGGCGGAAATGACTGGAAATGGGGAGCCAAACACGCAACTTAGAGGCGGCCGGTTAGCTCAGCTGGTTAGAGCGTGGTGCTAATAACGCCAAGGTCGCGGGTTCGAGCCCCGTACTGGCCACGTTGACTTTTACCTGGAGTTCAATGTGCTTCTGCTCTCCCGAGTTTGCACTTGAAGTCCTTCCGAAGAACCCGCTGGCGCACTGGGTGCGTCGGCCTTCCTCATGGGGTCGTGAGTTCTTGTCCCAATTCGGTCAGGGTTCTGTAAAAAAGAAACAAAAAAGGTATCAACTGGTTTTACCGCGAAGGAAACAAATCCATGGTGTTGCTTCATTATGTGGTTGTGGGACTCGAGTGTCGTCCGAGATCCATCCGTGCTGTTAGTTTACAATCAGTTCCGGCCCCCAAAATCTTGCCCTTTAACCTACCCATGTGCAGCCCATACAACAGTTTTCAGCCTGGAAGTCGCCTTTCCAACTCCTTCCATGAAATGGCCAGGATTCTCATCTTATTCGCACTCACCTGGTAGACAGCATTTCATTTTCCCCTTTTTCATGGTAAGTTATTTCTAGAACTTGTAAGACAGCAGGAAGGGCCATCGCGGACATGTGTGGACATTTTTGGTTGCCATCACGGCTGGTTCGCTCCTCTGGCATTCCGTCAGTGATACTGTCTTTGTCTTACCGGGGTGTAGGATCTCAGGAAATATGAGGACATTAGTCGTTTGTCTATGGTGTGTAACAAAAATACTCTAATTTGTCATTTCCTCTTTGACTTTATGATTGACCCGCCCTGCACAAGAATGGTCATATTTGTAGTTTAATTATCAAATTTTTCAGATATTTGGCTCTGGGTCTCCACTTTGCCAAGAGAGTTCAGTTTAAAGAACCCTGACCGAATTGGGACAAGAACTCACGACCCCACGAGGAAGGCAGACTCAGGAGAGCAGAAGCGCATCTCCGCAGAGAGCATTGAACTCCGGGTAAAAGTCAACGTGGCCAGTACGGGGCTCGAACCCGCGATCTTGGCGTTATTAGCACCACGCTCTAACCAGCTGAGCTAACCGGCCGCCTCTGAGTTGGGTGTTTGGCTCCCCATTTCCAGTCATTTCCGCCTGTAGTAGCTCTTCGTGAGAAGGTAGATGTTTCCTACTTTTCTCGTTCCGCCCGCCTTCCCAGGCAGAGGAAAACTCTAAGAATGCCCCTTCCGGCACACGTGCACCGCACTCACTCGGAAATCTCGGCGTCCTCAAACGCCGCCCTCCGACCCGACCCGAGAAGACGCGCAGAACCGGAGCTGGGGCGGGGCGGGGCTGGGAATCCTCCCCCGCCCCCCTCATTTCGGGGGAAACATCTGGGGCAAAGCTCCCCAAAGGTTTGGGATCAGAGCGCAGCGCGTCTCCTTCGGGCCCCGCGGACTCAGCCCCTACTCGGCGGTGGGCGGGTGCCCTTCGGCTCCTCAAGGACGTTCTGGAAGGATCTGCTCTCTCCAGGCGGCGAAAAGGCCCTCCTCGGGCACTGAGCGCCACCGAAAAGTGCTGAGGACGCGTTCCGTGTTCGGGGATGAGGATTTAGGTAAAATGACAGGCCCGGTTATTATCCCGGGGACCATTTTGTGGCACCCACAAGACGGAGATCACAGAACCTTCTATGTCAGAGAAGCCCAAATAGAACCAAACGGAGGAATTTTTCTGACATCTACCCTCCACCGAGGGGCCTAAAATTCCTGTCTTGCATTTCCACACGGATTCTTCCCCTAACACAGTGTTTCCCGCAGCGACTCATGGAGTCGAATGTTGCTGAGTTGGTGCACGGAAAGGCGCAATACGGTTGGTATTTCTTGGAAGGGAAGGGGAATTCCTTGATAACGAACGTGGGAGAGCCAGCAAATGGCTATTCTCCATAAGCGACGAGAAAGCACAGGCTTGATGTGGTTTCCGTAGTGTAGTGGTGATCACGTTCGCCTAACACGCGAAAGGTCCCCGGTTCGAAACCGGGCGGAAACACAAGGACTGCTCCCTTTTGGAGTGTGGTTTTTGACGTTTCCCTGGAGCTGAGCTGTGGATACAAGACCCACTCTCAGGGGGCCTCCCCTGGGACCTGCAGCGAGCGGTCAGCTAGGGTCAGCTGGGGCGTGCTCCCGGGGGCGGGTTTCCCCTCCCTTCCAAGCGCGGCCGCCCCCTCCCAGGGCTCTTAAGATCCAAGGTCTCCAATAGTTTATTTATTGCCAGACCAATATTTTCAGCTATCGGGTGACTTTTGGGGACAAAGAGAGGTATTTATTAAACCTTCCCCCCACAGATAGAATTATGGGGGTGTCGGGGGTGCAGATGACGCGGACAGGAATCCGCGGGGACTTCTCACCGGCGCGGAGACCGCTCACCCCCATGCTGCCCCCCCCGACCCTCCCCCGTCCCCAGAAATATTTCCGGGACTTGGACCTCTGGCCGTTCGGATCCCCGCCTGGCCCCGGGAAAGGGGGGTGCTGCCAGACTTCGGGGCAGGCTGGGCGGCACGCAGCCCGGGCCAGACGCCCCCTTCCAGGCCCGGGCTGGTTTGCACTTGGGGCCGGGATGCTCCTGGCGCTTTCCGGACGGGGTTCAGGTGTTTCCGGTACGAATGTGCACGCCACCCCTCCCTCCCCCCAACCCCGGACCTTTCCCCAGACTCAGCGTCCAGCTGGACAGAGGTCACGGGGCTCCAGCCTGGACCAGTCCCGGGGGGGAGGGGCCCACACGCTTAAACGAGTGGGGAAGTTTGCTGCGTTTGGAAGTGAGGAAGTGGGGGGAGGTTTAATAGTTAGTGACTCGGTCGTGTTAGTCTCCTTTTCCCCCAAGACTTTGAGCCGCGCGCACAGTCCACCGTTGTAGCTGGCCGGTCCGGTCCGGCGCTAAGTCCATGTGCGCAGGTCATGCTTGGCTGGTGTTCGACTCGGAAAGTTTGTTTTGTTCGAGCGTGAGCCGGACTTAGTGGGAATATAAATCGATCTGAAACCTCAGGAAACACCTGCGGGCGGCACGCTTCCAGCAGGCTGCCTGCGGAGGAGGGCGGCCGGCGAACCGCGACGACAGCGGGGTGGCGGGCGTCCTCCGGCCGGGCAGGGCTTCGGATGGGGGACCCGGCCGTCCACTTCACCCGATGTCAGCATAGACGCGCACTCCCCGACAGTGACCAACCGTTTGGTTGACCGGTCGGAGTGGCACCGAGGATGAAGACCTCTCTACCATGAGAACTTCCGCCGGTTCGCACACACCCAGCAGCAGGGAACAGCTCGGGAACCAGAGTGGTTCCGCCAGGTTTTGTCCGCCAGCCTTAGAAATCAGCAACTCATTGGTCACAGGAAGGGAGTGGCCTAATGGCAGAGACGGGCCCAATGACATGGGCTGCCATTAATCGAGGCTGATCGAGTCGCCGCTACTTGCCAGACTCTGAGCCGGCGACAGTGAGATCCTTGCGGTGCGTGACACAGCGCCTCCTGGAGGAGACCAAGCAGCGACTTGCCTCTTGTTAACTTACCCCGGAAAACCGGACAACCAGATCCACGGGCGGCTCGAATTCATTAGTGGAGGAAGTTGCTCTGAGTGGCCAGGGTGGTGGGCGGGCCCTGGTGGCTGATCAGCGCCCTGGAACCACCTGTCTGACGCCAGGCGCTCCTCAATTCAGGACGACTCTAAAGAGTCCTCGCAATTAAAATCTCTCCTAAAATCAGGATTATTGAATAGCCTCATATTGTACTTGAAGTAAAGCCAAGTTCCTAAGATCCCCTACAAGGTCCCGCACATTCCAGCCCTGCGTTTCTCTCCATCTCATCGCTGTTACTCTCTTTCTTGCTCACCTGCTTCCCCTCGAGTGTTACTGCGGCCTCAGTAAGCCCACAGGAGCCCCTCAGCTTAGAGCTCCACCCTCCTCCCCACGCCGCAGTCCCCCACACCAGCCCGGTTCTCTCCGTCACCTGTAACAGGTCCTGTACATTACGTAATTTTCACATTTATTATGCTTCTTGTTCATTTCTGTTTCCGCCCTCCACGAGGGTAGAAATTGCACTGCGGGTGGTGGTAGTGCGTGGTTGCCATTCCCTAGTGCCTCTTGGGTGCCTGAAGCCGGGAGATCTTTTTAAACCACACATCTGATCATACGACTTCTCTGTCTGAAATACTTCCATGGATTCCTATTATCGTTAGAACTGATGTAAAACTCCTTCCCTTCACCTACAAATGGTGATCACACTCCTTAGTTCCTACCTGCTGTGGGTCAGTTAACGCCTGTTATTCATTGTCGGCACCCTCGTTACCAACAAAGTACTCTGCTCTAGACGCGTATTCTACTAGGGTTCCTGCACCGCCCACGTGCTCTCCCTCCTCTGTCTCGCCTCCTGCCCTCCCCACCCGTCTTCATCCCCAGACACACTGGCGTGTCTTGGCCCTTCTCTCCTCAGCTGGTTTTGCCCACGAGGCTCTTTCCAGTGTGTGAAAAAGGCAGCCCCTGCTGGCCCCTTCTCCTGCCCCTCGCTCGGCCCCTTCCTGTCTGCCTCTCCCGCGTTCTCTCTGTCCACCCATTAACTGCACCCTCAAAGCCTCATCTACGGAAGATAAGACGATATTGCTGAATTCAACGCACCCCCAAGGTGAATTCTTCTGCATCTTCACTGATTGTCTGGTTCTGCCTCAGACGTGTAGCTCGCAGCTGGGAATTCAGCAAGACGGGGGAGTAACGGGGTGCCTGGTGGCTCAGTGGGTTGAGTGTCCAACTCAGGTTGTGATCTCACGGGTTCGCGAGTTTGAGCCCTCCCCCACTCTCTCTCTCTCTCTTTCAAAATAAATAAATAAAGGTTAATTTTTTTAAAGGAGCAGGAAATGTGGCCAGGATCCTACGTATGTGTCCTCAACATAGTTAAAGGCAACAAACACATGCTGGGGTCGGCCCCCGAAGCGCAGCGGGACAATGTCTATCGTCAGAGCGCACAGTGTTGGGCATATTTTCTGTATGTGTGCAGGGCATCGTGACGCGAGATATGTGTGCTCAGAGATCAGAACAGGATTTGCAACAGCAGTTCGGGGGGACATTTTCCCTGTCGATTAAACCGCGGTGCAGCCCGTGTGCCTGAGTGCTATGGCGATCTAAAAGAGGAAGAAAACCGCTTTCCTGTTTTGATAACGGAAAGATCACAAAATACATTCTAAATAAAAAATAAAGCAACACACACACACAAGCTGGATAAAATGCCGTATCTGTCAAGAGAAAAGAGAAAATACATTTGTAGAGCTTTCTGTATGTAAAATCTCAGAAGACACTAAAAGCAATGGTGCTCGTCTGCGGGAACAGGCCGGGCACACGGAAAAACTGGGTCTAAGCTTCCGGAAGGGTGCGTGGGGCCACGTTTCTGGGACTCCGATTGGAGGTGGCTGTGGACAGCCAAGGGAAGAGATGAATGGGAAGGCACCAGAGGTGGGGGGCCGAGGCTGAGCCTGGGGGCGGCCGCCAGAACGCCCTGCAGGCACCAGACTTACTTCTCTTCACCAGACAGGTGCCTCTCCCGAGCCTGGGCTCGCTCACAGTTCGGCAGGTCCTCGCCTGCACCTGCCCGGCGCCTGTCATGCGGAGCAAGTCAACGCTTCCAGGGTTGACAGGGCCACCAGCCACCACTGGAACGTTTAAGCTTCTTCTTTCAAGTCTGTGAATACGGCTTAAAAACTGTTCTTTTTTTTTTTTTTTTTCATTTGCTTTGTTTTTGTTTTAAAAGGCTGGGTCACATTCTTTTTATTAAGGGTGGAAAGCGACCACAAACTTATCTGAAGATGAAAAGCACTAACACTTGAACCTAACACTTAAAAAATAAAAGTTAAAAAAAGAAGACAGAAAAGCAGGTGTAGAACAGAGGCCGGTTAGCTCAGTTGGCTAGAGCGTGGTGCTAATAACGCCAAGGTCGCGGGTTCGATCCCCGTACGGGCCATTTTTTTTTTTTCCCCATCTCCAAAGCTAGTTATTTTTTTTGAAAAACTCACTTCCTAACGTGGAGAAAGCAGGGAATAATGTTCAGTGCTCCACGGAGCTCCCAATCCGTCGCTGCCGTTTTCTTCTAACCCTCTCATAACTCAGTTCGGTTCCGAGTGCAGGGGAGCCCAGCCCGGTTCTCTCGCCTTCCTCCAGGAGCTGAGGACGGAGAGCAGAGCAGGGGCCCGGCTGCCCGCGCAGAGCCCCGCCCGAGGCGGAAACAAATGGTGGAAAAGGGTACGGGCAACTTTTTTTAAAAAGCTTATTTAATTTTAAATTGCCTTTCAAAGTAGTTTCGCAACCAACCTCCTTTCTCAAAACATTGGGAGACACAACATAAAAGAGAATTTCTTAAAAGGTTCTTTTGGCGATGTCTCAAAACTGGTTTCCCTGACCTCTAAGACATCCCTGCCAGGACACAGCACATGGAGGGGATTAGTCAGGACAGCCCCTCCCTCACCCTTGTCTGCCCCACTTCCAACAAGAAACACAGAACACAGACTTTTTTTCTTTGTTCTTTTCTTTCCTTTTTTTTTATTTTTTTCAAGAACAGGAGTCGAATCTAGATTCTTTTTTTTTAATATTTGTTTTTTTAACGTTTATTTATTTTTGAGACATAGAGACAGAGCGTGAGCAGAAGGGCAGAGAGAGAGGGAGACACAGAATCCGAAGCAGGCTCCAGACTGAGCTGTCAGCACAGAGCTGGACATGGGGCTCGAACTCACCGACCGCGAGATCATGACCCAAGCCGAAGTCGGCCGCTCAACCGACTGAGCCACCCAGGTGCCCCCGAATCTAGATTCTTGTGATCCATAGAGTGCCCCTCGAATCCTCTCCCCTGACTTGAAGGGACAGGGGACTGTCGCCGATACCTCTGAGCCTTGTGGACAGTCCCTCCCCAGCCTCTGCGGTGTCCCCCTTCCCTGCACGGGGGCCTGCATGCGGTCTGGAGCAGCACGGTGGGAGCGACCCCAGTCCTCACCTCCTGTTGCCCCAAGATCACTGCATCTTTTTCTGCTCTTCGGGGATCACTACCCTTCCTTGCCTGATGTCTACTGTCCTGAAAATTATCATTTCATACATTGTGTCGGGTTTAATTTCCAGCAGCAGCAGGCCCATAACTCTGATGCCTGTTTCCGCAGTGAGTGGAAACAAGGCTCCGGCTTTCTGGAGGATGGAGGGGCAGCGAGGGCGGGTGCTGCTCCCCCAGAGAGAGGAGCCCCCCCCAACTCCCCCCCTCCCCCCACCTGGAGGCTCTCACTGCCTCCCTGGGGATGGTGGGCTGGGTGAGCGGTGAGCACCGCAGGGCAGGGCGGAGCACTGCACCTGCTCTCGGGCCCAGCAGGGACGGCCTGTCTGGGGGGGTCCAGGCCAGAGCACAGATCCTCTTCTCTGGAGTTTCCACTGTGCCAGCCGGATCTCCCGATATGTGGGTTCGAGCCCCACATCGGGCTCTGTGCTGACAGCTCAGAGCCTGGAGCCTGCCTCGGATTCTGTCTCCCTCTCTCTGCCCCTCCTCTGCTCATGCTCTGCCTCTCTCTCCTTCAAAATAAACATTAAAAATTTTTTTAATAAAATAAATTAGACCTTATGCATTTATTATAAAAATTAATGATCTTAGTTGTCCTAAAATTGTATCCAGATAAGAAACCTTATCACCATTTCAAGTAGTTGCTTTTCTAATTTATTCAGAGAAAATTCTGATTTACCGTTTCTACGACCTGCTCGGAGACCCTCCTTCTCCTTACCGAGAGCCCTTTCACTATCTGAGTTTGTAAATCATTTTCCTTCCTCAAAAAAATAAGGATTTTGTCCATTTTATTTACCTCTTTTCGTTATTTTCTCTGCAAATAACGAGGTTTCGTCCAGTGGAAGGGATAGGAAGATTTTTTTTAGAAATAAATCTCTACGAGAAACTCTCTATGATTCGGCATAAAGGAATCACTTTCAAAATTAGAAGTGCGGGCGGAGGGCAGGCGGCCCGAGGTGCGCCACTCCGGGGTGCAGACTGTCCCGAGGGGAAGGCAGGCCGGAACCCTGCGGGCTCCTGGCCGACACAGAAGCGTGTGCACTGGGAGACGGTCCCCGGATCGGCGGTACTGTCACAGACGCATTTTAGCCGAGTGGCCCTCTGCCGACAGGGCGAACCGCTACTTACTGGACAGCGGCTCTGCCCGAGTGTCCCCCGAATTGCATTTCTTTCCCCGAAGTCCCAGACCCCTTGTTCGTTCGGGACGACGTATGTGCCTCAGGCGGACCGACTCGGGAATTTCCCGGGCGGAGTGGGTTCCTCCTCCTATGACATTCGACCTCCGCCTGTTCGCGCGGCACACGCCAAACTGATTCTTAGTCCAGCAAGAGGGACCCTGATGGAACAGGAGTTCTCACTGACACCGACAACAGCGACTGGCGACCGTTTTCCAGGGCCCAGAGGGGCGGGGTGGGAGTCTGGGGCCCAGGGGACCCACGCCGACTGCTGCAGAAACGTCATCCTCAGCCGTGAACACTAGGGGGGACCCTCTTCCCGACCCATCCGGCCATTACGTCCTGGCGGAGAACGCTTCCGAGGACCGGGCTGGGGGGGGGGCCGCGTCTCGGAGAAGGGGGCGCGGGACCCCGGGGGGGCCGGAGCCGGAGGAGCATGGGAGAGGCGAGTGCCCGGCGCCACCAAGCAGGCCAGGGGACAGGCCGACGACAGCCCCAGCGTCGCACTCTGGGCAGGAGCCCGTCAGGTGCCAGAGAGGGAAGGGACCGCTCACGATCCGTCTGGGGTCGAGTTTACAGAGCGAACTTTCCACACCTCTCATCGGTGATTTTCCGTGAGTGGACTTCTTGTCACGGCGCACGCCCTCACGCGGTGGCCGAGGAGGGCCCGGGCCCGGGAGGAGGGGCTCCTTGTGCTCCGCAGGGCAAAGGCCGGATGTGCATTTATGAGGCAGGGAGCACGATTTCTTCGGGCACAGGAGAGAACCATTCCAGCGCGTTGGCGTCTCCCCCTCGCTCAGGAGTCCCGCGGGGGCTGCTCCGACCCCTCCGCCGCGCGTCCCGCTGCTCCGGGGGCCGGGACAGGCTTCTGGGCCCGCGGCCTCCGCAGACTTCCCTACGCGGGCCGGACGCAGCCCCGGGAGGTGAAACGCCGGCCTCGGGCCTTCCCAGCGCCCCGCAGAAGAAACTAAGACCTGGGGTCGAAGGTTGCAACCGTCGGAAAACCCGGCATCCGACTGTCAGCGGGGGGGCGGGTAGGGGAGAAGGGGGTGGAGTCAGAGATCCAGAGGAGGCGGGGCCAGAGATCCAGGGGAGGCGGGGCCAGAGATCCAGGGGCGGGGAGGGAAAGGGGCGGGGTCAGAGTCCCGCGAAGGGGAGGGGAGGGGAGGGGGCGGGGTCAGAGATCCAGCGAGGCGGAGGCGGGGGCGGAGGCGGGGGCGGGGTGGGGGGGGCAGCACGGCAGGTGCGCGCGTCGAGCGCCTTACTAGCCGAACTTGGAATCCGCCAGGTGGGCTCTCGGGGAGCGGAGCGCAGGCGAGCCACCGGAAGAGCAGGTCTGTACTCTTACTCCACCAAACAAATTGCCCAAAAGTCTTTTACGAAACGTGAGCTGGGAATCATGGCGCTCGGAGCTGGGAAAGGCCCTCGGGGGCGGTCAGGTGCCGAGACGCGCCGTCCTTCCGTGAGGACCCGCACGGTGGGGGCTCGGCGGCCCGGGGATCGTCCTCCAGGCCGAGCAGGAGGCCGTGGGGAGGGGGTGCGATGCGCCCCTCCTGCCTCCCGTCCCGGTTCCCCCTCCACCACCACACACGCACAGGTGCCCCAGGGCCTCTGGGACCCTCCTCCCGCCCCGTCCCCCCCCCACACACACACAGGTGCTCCAGGGCCGCAGGGACCTCCTCCCGCCCAGTCCCCAGTCCCCCGAGCAGGTGTAGGGCCCGCAGAAGGAAATACGCCCTAATAACCGAGGCGAGTGAAGGACCGCAGGGCTCGGCCTCCGGGGTCTCACCGGTAAAGCAGCGACAGTGTCCCCGTCTCTGAGGGCGGGTACGAGCCTCACGTGAGGTAACAATACACACACCTGTCACAAAACCTGAACCTCGGTGACGGCTCGGCGGGATCACGAGCTCACCTGTGCTCCTATTTAGGGGCTCGGGGCACCCCGTTCCGGAACCGCTTGGTCAGGTAAAGGGGCGGGAGGGCTTCCTGACGTTCGGAAGCCGGTGTTTTCCAGTAAGACCTGGTGTGGGAGGTGTGCAACAGGTGACGGTCCACGACTCCATCCCAGAGGAGGAAAAACAATGTATTCTCTCCTTTCCAGCAACTGGATTTAAGGAAGGAGAAATAGGGCATCTAGGTGCTTAAAGAATATCTTAGGAGGTAGGTCCCATGGTGTAATGGTTAGCACTCTGGACTCTGAATCCAGCGATCCGAGTTCAAATCTCGGTGGGACCTTCGTCGTCCTCCAAGTTTTGGTTCCTCCGCCTTTCTACAACCCATACTCTTTTTTCTTAGGAATCACCGCGCCCAAACTTATTCCTGATATCCCTGCAGCATGTACTGAGCCCCTGTCTGCAGTCACCAGTATTGGGAACAAAAAGAATGTCCTCTGCCCCTGAAGGTTGTTTAGCTGAACTAAGGATTAAATTCACATGCGACAAATTAAAAGGAGAAAATCAAATTTAATTTCAAACTTCAGGAAACTCAAACAGACATGCGACCCCAAAGACGGGCAAAATGAGTTGTCTATGCTGTTCCGAGCTAAGGAAGGAAGGGAAGTGATTCACTGGGCGATAAAAAAAGAATGAATGTTTGGTAACCAAGTGTTTGCAGGGCCACTCAGAAACGACGGGACAAAGAGAAAACTTTGATCAAACAGGCCTTGCAGGATCCTCCCTGTCTACCGCCCCTGGTTCACAGTGTGACGTCATTTCGTGCCGCTAGCTCTCTTCCTGCTGCGGGTTCTTCTAGGCAGCTGGGAGCGGGTAAGATAGCATTAACGAAGCGTGGAAGGCTACCTGGAGGAAGGTGAACAGAACTATTTGTACGAATTCCCTGCGAGGACTATAATTTGGAAAACAATGTCACAGCTCAGGGTCAAAGAGCAAAGCTTTGCTAAAAGTAAGACTTTAAATAGAGTGTTTAAAAAAGCAGCCATCCGCGGGACGAGGTGGCCGAGTGGTTAAGGCGATGGACTGCTAATCCATTGTGCTCTGCACGCGTGGGTTCGAGTCCCACCCTCGTCGGTCTTCGCCGCCAGCCGTCGCGGGCTCAGGTGTGAGTGCTTGCTGCCTTCCGGCTGCTCCAGCCTTCCTGCACGGCGGGGGGAGGGCGGCCGCTCTATTTTTCGAACACGACCTGCCGCTTGCGCGGACCTGGGGACTCAGGCGAGGCATCCCTGTGGCGCACAGTCACGTCGAGGGCCAAAGCAGCCGAGGCTCTTGCCAGACGCCGGCTTCCCCTCCTGTGAACAGTTTACAACTGTGATCACCACCTCCTTAAGTCCTCAAGCCGCAGGAGTCCTCACCTCTCCTTGTTTCTTGTCCCCGCACAGCGTCTCGAATTTGCTTCGAAGTGCTGATTGGCGGTCGGCGGTGGGTGAGTAAGAAAAGAAACCACCTTGTAAATCCTGCTCATAGTTTAAGCTGGTTGAGGAATAGGAGTTATACTGTTGCTTTTTTACCTTTTCAAACTGCCAAACAAGGGTTTTAAGCTTTTTACTTGGAAATAACTTCAAACTTAAAGACAATTGGTAAGAGTAATATAACAAAAACCACCTGTACACCTTTTACTGGGATTCACCTTTTAACATTTTGTACTGTTTCCTCTCCCTCCCTCCCTGCCTCTCTGATTCAGTCTCCGTCTTCATGGCTGTCTCCATTTCTCTATATGTTTCTCTATTTTTTTTTCAGAACTATGTTTTTTATTTTTACTTTTTTTACTTTTTTAATTTTTTCTTTTAAGAAATTTCTTTAATTTCTTTTTATCTAAATTTTTGGTTTCAGCTCAGGTCATAATCTCGGGGTTTGTGCGGAGCCTGCTTGGGATTCTCTCTCTCCCTCTCCTCCCCACTCGCTCTCTCTCTCAAAATAAGTAAATAAGCTTCCAAACAATTTTATTTAAAAAGAGTTTTTCCTGAACCTACTGGGTTCAGGATTGCTTTTTAGTTCAAAATAATCTTCATGCCAAAGTGCCCTGTGTTGGGGGAGCACGCCCTTGGCCCAGCAAAATCACCCCTCGGATTTAGCACACATTAATAACTCTTACCTGAACCCATCTTTACTATGGTGGTTGCAGAATGCTGGAACTTCAGCTCCAACACCGTCCTCATGTTCTGGGACAAGTCGGGGTGCACACCTTTAAATGAGAAGGATGAAAGCTGCACCTCCTCCCTCCCCCTGCCCTGGTCCTCGCACACCCCTCACCTTGCCTCTATTTTTCCACACGATTTTCTTTTCATTTCATTATTTAAGGTCCTCGTTGTTACAGGAACTTATATTTTCTTGTTATAATTTAGAGGCTTACTGAAGAGTGCTTTACTTACAAAATTTTCCTCATAAACACCTTTTTGCAAATACCTTACTAAGACTTCCATTTCCCCCCCTGAATTTGCCCATGGTATCCTGACACACACTTTTTTATTTTAATGCATTCTTTCCATTTTCCTCTACCATTTCATCTATAACTTCTTTGCTTCTGTTTTGCCCGTAAAATCCTACAAATGGTGTCTTCGTGATTATTACATGTATTGCTTTAGCGAAGGATTCACAAAACATTCCCATTAACTTGACCTAAGTGTGATAACCCGTGCGCAAGAGAAGGAGACTGCTGCCTACGTAAAATGCAATATAGTCATTGGGCAGAAGCCAATGAAAATGTTTTTATTTCAAGTGTAAAGAAAATATAAAACTACAACCGAAGACAAGCGTGTATTCTGAAAGATATAACGCTGATCCTCTGGAAATTAAAGGTAAAGTTGTCGCCTCTTCCTGAATAAGAAGGGAGAGGTTTGCATCTCTTTTGAAATGAGAAGGGCAACTTCCCCCCCCCCAAAAAAAAAAAAGAAAAAGAAAGAAAGAAAGAAAGGAAAATGCCCATTTGTAGAGATTAGGTAAGGGGTGGAAAAACATTACAGGAGTTGTAGAGAACGAAAAAGAGATGACTGCAACTTGCCCTCTCTCCCTGAGGTCTGGGGAAAAAGCAGAAACCCTAGCAGAGGATGGTTTCGATCCATCGACCTCTGGGTTATGGGCCCAGCACGCTTCCGCTGCGCCACTCTGCTAGCCATGAGGCATGTGGTGCTGATTTCTCTCTATGACCGTGATCAGGTACATCATCTCCTTGTACTGTATAGGTCAATTGTGGTTTGATTATAACATACAATCCTACTCAGGAATAAACACAATAATTTTTTGTGAATTTTATCGTATATATAACAACACAATTAAATCTCAAAAACAGCATGCTTGGCAAAAAAAGCCACATAAGAGGAGGTACTGTATGATTCTACTTATATGAAGTTCGAGAGCAAACAAAACTGTCTGCTGAGAGAAATCGGAAGAGTGGTTGATTGGCTTCCAGGGTGCAGTACTGACTGGTCAGGCGGCATGAGACCACTCCGGAGTAATGGGAGTGTGCTCAGCCTCGATGTGAATGGTGGTGACATGAAATATACGTATGTCAAGTTCATTGTTCGAGCTACACTTCGGATCTATGCATTTTACTGTATGTAAAATATACCTCAATAAACTACTGAAAAAAAGGGGGGCCACAGGGATGTAATAACTGAAAGGGTAGAGAGGGAGGGAGAGCAGGAGAAGAGGAAGGAAAAGAAGGAAGGAAGCACAGAGGAAGGGAGAGTGGGAGGGAGAGAGGAAAGAAAAGGAAGTGGAAAGAAAAGGAAGTTCTTTCTGTAGGTACTTCAGGGAGCTAAGGCGAAAGTGGCCCCCAAGGGACAGCTTCCCAAAATCAGCTGTGGAACCACAAAGTGGTCCGTGGGAGCAGGAGAAAATTCACAACACTCTGTGAGGAAAGTGCTTGAGCTGGGCCTCGGGCAGACGGCCATCCCCTCTCTCTCGGCGCAAATGGCCGCCTTGGCGGACCTTGGCAGGCGCCTTGCACCCCTGCAGGAGGGCAAGCAAGCTCCCGGCCCAATGATTTGCAAGCATTCTCCTCGAGGAGCGAGGAGCGAAAGCAAATTTACTTTTAACATATTCCTTCTGGGGGTTCATTTCCTTCATATTCTAGGAGTGGATGGAGAAAGGTCAGAACTAAAACATGGAAATGAGTTTTCTGGAAGCACATTCTCAGACAGGTAGGAGTCGTGTCCTTTCACCCAGTTAAATGTTTTCAAGACTTGTGTCTACACGCAACAGGCTTCGGTTTTCCCCATGTCGTCCCCAAGGTCCCCGTTCCGTGGGCACCGGGCAATCCAGAAGCTTCGCAGCGGTCGCTCAGCTGGGGAGGTAGTCTTGAACCCCCGTGAGAGAAACGGTGTCTCCAAATACACGCTCAGAGGCTCTGTCAGGCGGCCTCTGGAGGCCGGGGCTTCTCGAAGACCTAGCTTTCTGGTTTCTGTGAGGCGGCCCCACACGGCTGAGCTAGAGCGAACGCACACAGGCCGTGTGGGACTTTGTAGCGGCGGCCTCAGGGCTGAGGCGAGGAGGAGCGAAGGGGCCGGTCCCCTGCGCACGGCCTGCCCCCTCCTCAGGCTCCCTGACGCGGCCGGTGTGTGGGACTAGAAAGCTCCATCTGCCACAGGCCAGAGAGTCCCCTCCTCTCCGCTTACTGGGAGGCGTGTTTGCGTTTGTCATGGCGCAGCCTGGACGGCTGTGAGAGGAGGGCCCAGAGACGCAAACCATCTCGTCTGGCACGCTCGGCGGCGCCGTCCCGCCGCGACCAGGGTGGCCTGCCCGAGCACCGCGTTTGGAGGCCAAGGGAAAGTTAAACACGAGAAAGCACGACCACCGGGGAGCTTCAGATTTCTCCAGAATACGGCACAGGCCTGCGTGGTTTGAGGAAAACATTGAGCCTCTGAAGAGGCCGGAGGCGGCCCTCCTGCATCTGGCGTAGTAGAAAACAGGCAGACAGAGAATATTAAATAAGGAGAGCTGTGAAAATATGTACATACAGTAAATACCAAGTAAAAAAAAAAATAAAACCAAGTTTTACTTCAGCACAGCCTTTCGCGTGCCCTCTAGTGAAGGGACCGCGCCCGCCCACCCCCAGCCTCTGAGGGGGGGGGTTGTTTTGTTTTGTTTTCCGTGACCTCCACGCTGTAAGACATGACACGCAAGTGTCGCGGGTGGAGAGGAAGTGGCCAGCGGAATCGGTGTGGCCACAGAGCTCTCCCCGAGGGCTGCCCTCGCGCGGCCCCTCCCCCCGTGTCCGGCCCAGCCTGTGACTTCTCTTCTAACAGACAGAATTCGGCGAAGGCGACAGAAGGTATGTGGTTACGTGTACACGATGAGGGGAGGAGTTACGTGACATGGTGTCCCCCGTTCCCTTGCTGGGGCCTGTCCTAATCCTGCCTGCTCCCTCTCCCCCCGCCACATACACACCCCTTCTTCCTGGCTTGGCGGAAGCAGGGGGCCAGTGGTGGCCTCCTTACGCTGGGAGGCCCGCGGGGCCGGCGACGGTGGCCGGCTTTCGCTGAGAGACAGCAGGAAACGGAGGTCCTCGGTCCTGTGGCAGCAAAACCCAGACTCCTCTCAACAACTCGAGTGTGCTCCAAAGCGCTTCCTCCTCCAGGCAGGCCTCAGATGCGATCACAGCCTCAAGCAGCGCCTTCACCGTCGCTTTGTGACACCCTGAGCAGGCGACCCAGCCAAGCTGCGTTCAAAGCCTCGAGCCATGGTAATCGTGTGTTACTGTGCGTCGAGCTTTGGGCAGCAGTAAAAACCAGCAGAGCCAGGCTCCGTGGGCCCCGGTGGCCACCCCTGCAGAGACACCAGGAATTGTGCCAGAGGAGCTGAGAAGCTGCCAGGAAAAACCCGTCAAAAAATAAACCACAAAATCCTCTCTGGGGATGTATTTTTAAGCGGTAGGAGGGGCTCCAGCTTGATCGTAGAATAACTAATGGGACCCCTTGTGGTCCCCGGGTTGAAGTCTCAACACAACCGACTTGGGACAGAGGAGGTTTTGTGTGTGGACCTGGAACTGGAGCCGTGGGAGAGCCTCCGGGGAGAAGTCATCCGGGCGACCATGGCCGCGGCAATGGGGCGCCGTCCCCCAGCAGAGCAGGTGTGACCCAGGGCTAATGCCGTTCCTCCCAGGACTGCGCCCTCCCCCCGGCACAGGGCGGCACAACCCCGAGAGATCCCGCTCGTAGGCTCCTGTGTCTGTGTTGTTTCTTTGGGGGCCTTGGCTTGGCTTGGGTTGAGTTTGGGGTGCTCCGTGGGGACCATGTCGTTTGGGGCCATTCATTTCTTCTTCTGGCCCACGTTGTCTTCATTGCCATCAGCAGAGCTTTGGGTCAGTCTCTCCCCTGGACGTCTGCGGAGCCCTCGGGCTGGTCACCCCCTTGCCCCTCCTTGCAGCCAGCTGTCAGACGAATCCGGAAAGCGAGTCCCATCTTGTCACTGCTTTGCCCCAAAGTCTCCCGCCGCCCCACGCCTCACTCTGGAGCCCGGGACCCTCCTCCCTCGAGGGCTGGCATGGCCACGCCGGCACTGAGTCCCGTCTTTGCTGAGATGTCAGGCTCTCACAGGACCCCACAAAACTCTGGCCCCGTGTGACTCTGCGCACGGCCCCAGGCCTGATGGCTAAGAGTCCATCTTCGCTCCCCTTCCCCTCATTCATGCGATCTGTCACCAAGCCTTGCGTTCCCTACCACCTGGTTAGCGGTCACTGTCAGCTACCGAGTTCAAACTCACATCTTTACCATTTTCAGGTGTCTTCGCAGCCGCCTGTGTCTCCGAGCCTCCAGTCTGTCCCCGTTTGCGTCCTTCCTCATGCAACAGCCACAGCCGTCAAACCCAAACTTGTCTCTTTCCTGCTTAAAATCTTTCCCCTGTTCTCCGCTGTGTTTAGAACCCCGTCCACACTGCACACGGTTCGGAAGCCCCCCCTCTGCCTGCATCTCCCCAGCCCTTCTTCGCATCCCTGGGAGCCTCCCGGGCTCTCCCCGCAGGTGGTCCCAGTGCGTCCGCCCCGCCTCCCAGACCTGCCTGCGCCCCTGCTCTGTCTGTGGCCTGCAGGGCCCTGGTCCACTTGGTGCCCAGAGAGAATTCCGGTTCTGAGTCCTGAGGGAGCCGGCCCTCCGCTCTGCCCACCCCCCCGCCTCCGGCGTGCGTATGGGGCTCACTGACTTCCCTCCCGACGTCCCCGCTCAATTACTTTTCCCAAACAGGAGTCGTCTAGTCCTTCCTCTCTGAGCGTCTGGTGCAAAGCACAGTCCGGGGCATACAGTCGTCACTGGGTAAGTGTTCAGTGATCCCGTTAAGGGCGGCAGACAAAATCCTGTACCTCCCTCTTGCCCCCTATGTGTGACGGCAGTCTCGGGTCAGGAGATGCCTTAAAAAGCTGAAACGGCACGGATATTTAGGTCAGACATAGCCGTGGTGGGGTTCGAGCTCTGCTGATCTGGGAGAGCGAGGCGAGCACGGCCTGTGAGGCTTTAAATGCAAAATCTAAGCCTTCACCAATGGGCTGGGCCTGAGCACCTTCTCCGTTGCTATGAGTTTAGCAGTAATTCCTGGATCATAAACTTATTTCAAAATTTTATTATTTTATCAAGCAACTTAAGATTGTTTTTCCAACTGGGCCTCTTCCAAGGTATCCATAAAACAGGAGATAGATGTGGTGCGGAGGCCTTCTTGCCGGGTGTTGCTTGTTCACTAGCAGGTGCTGGGGGCCGCGACCCCCCTCACTCCCGGGCCCCCCGTTGCCTAGAGAACGGAGGTCTGCCTGGTCTCGGCCGTTCTCCCCTTTCTCCCTTCGTTCTCAGGTCCACGAGGCTTCCTGCCCTGCCTGTCGCCTCCGAGAGATGTGTGGCCGTGGAGCGGGGATTTTACGAGGTAGAAACTAAAAGAAAAAAAAAATGAAGGATAAACTTCGGTTCCCTAACTTGGGCAGTTCGGGCTCCCGCTGCCAGGATGACGACCTACAATGTAGAGAGACAGGAGTCCCTCCCCAGGGCCCATTACTCCCTGAGAAGTCTTCCGTTAATATCAAAACACTGTTGTGAACTCAGGAATCAACACGTGTAGCCATTAAGTGATATGATGCGCCCCCTCCCCCTCCCCCGCCATCAGGCCAAGTCCCAGCAACCTCCTCACGCGTGCCCTGCCTCTACCCACAGAGCCCCGTGCCCGCAGGGAACGCTACAGAGCGACTGGCTTGCTCTGAGCCTGGAGGGAGGCTGGCCAAGGGCTTTCCTTTTCTGGAATGAGGAGTGGCCACTGAGATCAGACGCACTGTGTCTTGACTTACCAAGCGCTCAGGGGCTGCTAAATGGGCAGAGAAGACGATGGGCCTGGAGCCCCACGTCTCCTGGGAAGAGACTGAAACCGCTTGGTGGGCGGAAGTGACGCAGAGAGAGTGGCCCATCTCCATGCCCTTGAGGCTTGATCAGCCAAGGAAAATTAGGTCAGATTTCATCAAGTCTGATTCAAGGTCAAGTGATAGCAAAAGCTCCTCCGGGAACTCACTGAGGAACAAAGCAATGCCGACTCAGGGTAGGCGTTCCGAGGGCGCGAGAGAAGGGGAACCACTTCTTAGGACAAGTGAAAGGCTACGATTTAGAGAATCTGTTCGTCCCCCCAAAGATGCCAGAGAGTGTGGGCCGTGTTCGCCGCCTTCCGGCCTGTCTGTTCCCAAAGGAAAAGTAAGAGGCAGTGTCCTGACTGTGCTCACTCCTGACGCGGAGAGGGTTGGGCAAGAAGAGGCGTTTCTTCAGCTCCAAGGGTTTGGTTCTCCCCAGTTCCATTCGGCTGTTACCACTAGGTACCTCGTCCTCCGTTTTCGTCTGGATGATGGGTTAGGACCCATGGGGTGATTGTGTGACGCTCTAGCCTTACAGCTGGGGGTGTTTGCTCTCGAGAATTGGAAGGCTCTTCACGATACTGAGGCCCACACCAGGAGGCAGGGGACACGGGCTATTTCCTGTGAGCGTGATGCCTTCGGGAACGCCCTTGTTCCCGACTCCTTGGGGTTTTCGATTTTGCTCCAATGGAAAATGAAGAGGCCGATGGTCTGAAAGGTGCTCTCCCGACAGAACCCTGGGCAGGTGGCGAGGGCATCCCAAAGCCAAGGCCACTACTCATCTTAACTGGTGCAGGGACAAGGGTTCTCTGAGTGAAGGGGGCTGGGCCGGGGCCCCCAAACATAGTCTTCCTTGCAGAGAGCTTGGTCCTGCCCGAGACAAAAGGTGTGCTCTGGCCGGCCAGGCCCTTCGTGTTCTGGCTCCAGCCTTTTCCAAAGGGCGTGATGGTGCCCGCGGCCCGGCTTGGCGGCGCTCCGGTGCCCAGCGCTCCAGAGCTGGAGCTCGTGTGTGGGGCGGTCACACTGACCCCAGGCTCCCCACAGTCCATAGGGGTCACTAATCCCCCAAAGGCAAAGGGCCGTGGGGCCGTGCTGCCGAACACCGCGCCCCGAGCCCCGCTCGGGTGGGTCTGGGTGGCAACTCTGAAGCCGGTCGCACTGCTTTGGCCAAAGTGAAACCCTGCCAGAGCGCTGCCAAAGTTTGACAAGATGACGGAGGGGCCGGTGGAGGTGGGGGCAGAGCGCGTCGGACCCCCAGAGGTCGACTTCAGGGTCTTGGTGAAGCCCGGCCGATTGGGGGTCCGGGCTGGGGTTGGGGATGCCATTGCCAAATTCCCCAAACCGAAAGCACTACTGAAACTTGGGCCGAGGGGTGGCTGGGGGGCCCCCTGCTTCTGCCCACCTGTAGCCCCAAGTGCTGGCTGAAGAGGGGCTCCTGAGGAGGGTGGGAAAGGTGGCCTTGAGCCTGACCCCGAGGGCGGCCGGGGTGCGGAGCCGACGCTGGAGATGCCGGATGTTAACGCAGGCTGGTCCCCGGCTCTGGGGGCTGAGGCCAGCAGAGGGCTGCCCAGGCCCCTCGAGGTGGCCGTGCTCTTGCTAGGGGCTATCTGGACAGCGCTAGAAAGCACCTGGCTGAAGATGGTGACTGTGTGGACAGTCGGGATGGCGGCCCGCTGCTGCGGGGGGAAGATGACGCCTGTGGCCTGGGAGAAGCTGGCCCCGAAGGAGGCCCCGAGGAGGAGCGCGTGGCACGTAGCAGGGATGGGGCGGGCGTGGGCCGCGGTTCCGCTGACACTCACGGCCCCGAAACCCACAGGCGGCACGGAAGGAGAGCTGGCGGGCGTGGTGGACACTGCTACGGCGGTCGCCTTGACCATGCTGTGGAGGAGAGGGGTGGGCGCAGGGGTAGCGGGGGCAGAGGTCTGCTCAGACGAGAAAGGAGCTACCCTGGGTGCCGTGTTAAGGGGCCCAATGCTGCCAAAGACAGGCTGGAAGGTGGGAGTCGGGAGAGCCGGTGGTGACGGTGCCGAGACTGCGGCTGACGTCCCGGGATGGAAGGAGTCTCCAGTCGCGCTCGTGGCTGGGAGCCCCGAAGCGGGATTTGGCGCGGGATCCGCAGAGGCTGCCCCAGGAGGCGCGGGCGCAGGGAGGAGGGGAGCCGGGCTACGCGTTCCAAAGGACGTGCATCGTCTGGTGAGTGGTGCAGGGGCGACGGCGGGCGGCTCAAGGGGCGAGGTGGTCCCGCCGGGCTGAGCGGCGGAGGGCGGCCGTGGGGCGGCAGTGGCCGGTGGTAGGGGGGGAACAGTGGCCGTGGACTCGGAATCGGAAGAAGGTGCCCGGGAGGGGCTCGGGCTGCGAGCGGCCGCCTGAGGGCCCCGGGCTACGCTCCTCCTGGGCCGCGCGCGCCGCAGGGGCCGCCGGAGGCTCCGGCACTTCTGCTGAGCTTCCCATCTGCGGATCCGTGTCCTGAGTTCGAGCCGCGCCCGCAGAAGGCGGCCCGGGGACGCAGCGCGGGGGGACCTCTCTGGCTCCATTGCTCCCCCCGAGCCCGACTGTCGGCCCCGAGGCCGGGTCCTCTGCAGGGTCCGCACCGCCGAGCCGGGGCGGCGGGCTCGGGGACGGCGGGCTTCCAGGGCTGCGCGGCGGCCGCGGGGCCTCCTGCCGCCGCTGCTCGGAGCTGCCGGGCCCTGCTGGGGACCTGGCCGGCGGCGGTGGCCCTGGAGACCGAGACTGGTGAGCCTCTCCTTTGTTTCTCAGCGGCCACTCCGGGGTGGGCGGGGGCGCACCGGGAGCCCTCCTCCTCCAGGGCTGGCCGAGCTCCCCGGCCGAGCTGTAGGAACTGGCGATGGCGTTCCTGCGGGAGCGTGGGGGGCCCGCCGAGTGCGCGCGGGCCGCGGGGCTCCTGCTCCCGCCGGGGTCCGGGCCCCGGGAGTCCGGGCTTCTTTTCAGCGTCCCGGGCCGGGGCACGAACGCCGCGAGGACCCCGTTTCTCACCAGGGGCCGGAACGCGGACGGCCCGGGCTCGGGACTCGGCGTGGCGCCCTGCCGGCCCCCGGGCCGCGGCGGCCCTTCCCGCCGGGCTCTGCCTTTGGCGCACCCCTGCAGCGTCCGCAGCACCGTCTCCTTCGCGCAGCGGTCCGGGGGCTTCTCGGAGGGCGGGGGCCCGGCGGAGCGGAGGGCGCGTGCGGGCGGAGCGGAGGGAGGCCCCCTGGGCTGGGGCGGCGCGATCCTCACGGTCACCGGGCTCCACGGCGCCCGCGGGTGCCGGAGGGACCAGACGCTGCGCTTGAAGTAGCTCTCCCACCAGTCCGACGGCAGCGGCCCCACGATGGCGTTGCGGGGCCTCTTCATGGGGAAGCGCCTCCAGGCCTCGTTGGCGCCGCCCGCGGCGGGGTCGGCAGGGGCCGCAGCCGGGGGGCCTCCCGGCGGGCCGGGGCCGCGGCGCGGGGTGGGCGCGGTGGACCGGCTGGACCCGCGGCGCCTGCGGCAGGGGCGGCGCCGGCGGGGGGAACGGCGGCCGCCCGGGGGCTTGCGCGCGCGCCCGGGCCGGGGACGGCGGCGGGGACCCCGGCCTGCCCAGGAAACCGCCCATGCGGAGCGACGCGGCGGCCGGGCCACCGGGCAGGTTTCGGTTCCGGAGGGTGGCCGACGGGCTCCGGCCGGAGTCGGCGCGCGCGGAGTTCCGCCGACGGTTGGGACCCCGGCGCCAGGAAAGCGCGAGGCTCTCGGGGCGCTCGCCACCGCCACCCCCCGCAGGCCCGGCGCCCGGAGGGAAGGGAGGAGGGGACCCCGCGCCGCGCGCCCCGCCGGGGGACCGTGCGTCTAGAGCGCCCCAGCCTCGCGCAGCGTGAGTCCAGGGGGCGCGGATCGCGGCCGGCGGCGCTCGGGGTGCGCGGGGCCGGAGAGCCACCCCGGGGCCTCCCTGGAGGCCGCCCTGGGGATCCGGCGGGCGGTTCCCACCTTCCCCTTTCCTGCGGCCCTCAGCTTTTCGTCGCCGGTGACCAGACACCTCCCGGACCCGTCCGGCTTCTCCCCGCCGCCGCCGCCGAATCCCGGTCGCCCGCCAGGCGTCGGCGGGACGACAGGAGGATGGAGAGGGACCCCGCGCCTCCGGGCGCGGCCTCGGCGCCGCGAGTCTAGGGCGCAGCCTTCGGTCTCCGCAGGAGCGGGTCGGGACGCGAGACACTAGTGACAGGTTGGAGGGAACGGCCTCCTCGCGGGTGCCCAACAGTCTCCCTTCCCCAGCTCTTCGTGACTGTGGATGAATCTACCCCCTGGGGTCTCCCCTGCCCACGACTTCAGTGCCCCCGGGGAAGAAGAGTTCTCCACATTGAGTTGAAAGAACAAGGTTCTGAGCAGAAGACTCGGGAGACAGCGACTTCTGGACAAAGGAAGGGAGAGAGGGGTCTGTGTCACGCACGAGTCGAGGCCTGGGGCTGCTCCCGGACCCTCTGCTGGGCGCCCAGAGGCCCGGGTCGTTCCAAATCGGGACTTTCATAAGGGCTTATGCGCTGCCAACCTGTCTAGACTCCATCCGGAACCAGATGCCAGAGGCGCCTTTGCACCGACCAAGGGACCACAGAGCCAGCCACCGGCTCCCCGATCTCAGGTTCAACGGAAACGGGGTTAACTCGGGAAGTTCCCGGCTCCCGGCTCCGGGAGGCAGAGGGGAGGGTGGCCCCAGGAGGAGACGAGAGGGTGGGTAGGACCCAGCAGCAGGAAGCGAGCCTCGGGAGGAGTGGAGTCAGGGTAGGGACTTGGTTGAGAAGACCTTGACTGGGCCGTGGATCCGTGTTCAGGGGGCAGGCCGGGCAGGTGATGGGCCTCGGGAGGGCGGACATCAGAGGGCAGATCCCTGGGCAGAGGACAGGGGTGGGTCCATGCGAAGATTCTTTATGAGAAAGTAAACATGGGAACAACCTGAATGTCCAAAATGGGGACCTAGTTAAACAAAGTACGGTACCACTAGAAAATAGAACAACCAAGATAAGTCAGACCCTCATATAATTTTAAATACTAGGCTTTATTTGTGTGAAAATGTAGCTATAGATTTTTAATGCTTATTTATTTTGAGAGAGAGAGACAGAACGCGCGAGTGGAGGAGGGACACGGAGAGAAAGACACACACAGACCCCAAAGCAGGCTCCAGGCTCTGAGCTGTAAACAGAGCCGGACAGGGGGCTCAAACCCACAAACTGCAGGAGATCGGTGAGATCGTGGCCTGAGAGGAGGTCAGACGCTTGAGGGACTGAGCCCCCAACAGACTCTTAGATAAAGATGTGGTCAGAGATGGAGGGAGGATGTCGGCCAAACTGTAACAGAGTGGTTGTCTCCGGGGTGGTACTGGAGTGGGTTTGCAAGGAATTCATTTTCGTTTTCCTGTGTTGTTTCAAATTTTCGACGAGATTATATCTCATAAAAAAGCAGACTATTTTCGTTTTCAAAGAGAAAGATTAAAAGAGAAAAAAAAGTTGCAAAGAAGATGAATTTGAACTCAGCGTCTGGAGCCTGGGGATGAGAAGGGGCCATCGCGAGAGTTCAGGAATCCAGCCAATGAGGCCTTAGTACGGGATGTGGATGTGGACTTCGATCCTTGACCTGCAGGGGGGCGGGGGGGCGGGGGGGACCAGAGGGGAGAACAGAAGGTTAAACCTGGAGCATTCCTGCATGCGTGATGGCTTGTCAGTAGTAGCGTTGAGTTAGCGGTCCCTGCCAGTTCAGGAGATGGAAAGCATCAAAACTCTTGGTGTTGAAAGAAAAAATTGACCAATCGGAATTCCTTAAAATTAAAAAAAAAAACAAACAACTTCTACTCTGCAAAAGACACTGTTAAAAGAATGAAAAGACAAGCCACGGGCTGAGAGAAAATATTTGCAACACGTATCTGATAAAGGACTGGTATCTAAAATACACACAGAACTGTTAGAACTCACAATGGGTTTTTAAAAACCGAGTTCTAAAACGTTTTCAATGGACAACGGATCTGAATAGGGAACTCCGTGGAAGGTACACAGATGGCCAGTAAACACAGGAAGTGCTGGGCACCATACGTCGTTTAGGGAATCGCCAATTCGAGCATCAGGGAGACGTCTAGGCCGTTATTAGCAGTCCCGCTCGCTCCAGGCGGCCATGGCTCAAGTCCAAGATGATCGCGCAAATTCTGCCCTTGTTGATTTATTCCCGGATAGGCAAAGTGCTGACCACCACGCGGGTGATGGCGAGCACTGCGGCTTCCAGCGATTCCGCGGATGCTGACCCCACGTATTCTCTGATGGAAAACAAAGCAGTTTGCGGGCCGTCATGATGTTGTTTCCAAGTGTCACGTTTACGCGAGGCTTCTTCTTCTTGTTCCTCATAACTTGGACCAGTTTCTACATGGCGTCCAGTGAACTGCAGGAAAAATGGTCTTGTCACTCAGGAAGCCGTGGAGCCAAAGAACCTCCCCGCGACTGAGAAGCCAAAGCCCCAAAGCGGCCTCTGAGCCCACGGGCATCCTAGCTGCATTTCCGAGGAGCTCAGGGAGCCTGAGGTCACAACCTTGTGTGAGCTTTGATTACTGATCCATTCCTGGGACAAGCCCAAATTCAGTGCTTTAAAAACAACCACAAGGACTTATTATCTCGGGCTGTCTGTGGGTCAGAAATTGAGGAGCGTCTTTTCTGGGTGGTTGTAGCTCACGGTCTCTCAGAAGGTTGCCGACAAGATGCCAGCTGGAGCTCCAGTCACCTTACCGCGTGACTGTGGTGGGAGGGTGCCATGCCAAGCTCTCCCAAAGGTACTGGCAGGGAGACTCACTTCCTCCCCGCAGGGCAGCTCAGGACATGGTCCCTGGCTTCCCCTAGAGCCACGTCCATTAAGTTTGGCCGCAAAAGACCGACCTTGAAACAACGACCTAGGAGCTAGGCAAGGGCAAGAGTATCAGGAGGTAAGCACCGTTGGGGGCCATCTTAGAGGTCGCCTCCAGAGTCTGGCCTCTGGCCACCAATGAACTGCGACACTCCCATATGCAAAACACACCATGTCCCAAGAGGCCCAGAGGTCTCGAAATTTAGCATTTAAATCAAATCCAGGTGTGTATGAAGTCACTTGGGTATGCTTCCTTGCACACATTCTTTCGAGTACGAAGAAGGGAACCTTGTGCATCAAAGGAGAAAGTACTATCCTACTCGGAGGAGGCTTTGGATCTTTGTCTTCTGAATTAAAAGTCTCTTGCTTTACCAACCAAGCCACGTAGGAAGTAGCTTTTATTCAGATACAGAAATGGTTTTAGCAAATGTCGCTGCTATTGGTTAGGATTGTAAATACATTGTTGGACTCAGGGAGGACAGTTGGAGAAGCAGGTTACAGCCCCTGGGGCCAATTCACAGAGCAGAAATGTATTCGGGTATTCTGAGTGCTCCGTAGTCACCCGTGAGCTGTTCTACGTCTGTTTGTACTGTGTCTGAGAAGCCATACTGGTTCGTATAAGTCAAACATCAACACAACATCCCTTACTTACATACTGTTTGTAAGCGTGAGATTCAAAAGTGGAACCAATTGATTGTCTTTGGAAAATATTTAGTAAGACTTATTATGTTCATTGGTCTTTTGATGACTTAAGAAAAACAAAACCAATGACAAAGTAGGAGAAGTGGAAAGCAATCAGTGGAGAGGAATAGCTGGAATTATTACGTTTTGTCAAATATTTATTGATGTAAAAAAAAAAAATGAAGCATTCACGGGGAAGGGACCGTCCTGGCAACTGTGACCCTCCTTCATGTCCTCCGTGCCCTGAACTTCACTAGTTTGGGGATGATTTTACCTTCGAAACTAGTTTTTACCACTTTGAAACACCTTCATATACTTTCCTAACAAAGACCTAACAGTTTTCATCAGATCTGCATGAAGACTGTAATGACCGGCATCTTGTAAACTTTTCAATATTTTTTCAAGTCCAGCATCACACTCCTTTATTGCATTAAATGGAGTCTAGAAACCATAGTGATTGAGTACCAGCCAACATCCCTTTAAAAAATAGAAAAACATGTCTTTCGAGGAAGGGAAATCTTATATTCGATTCTCTTTTTCCTTGAATGAGTTTATGCACATTTTATGCCCAAATAATGTATGTTTACTTAAAGTCCTCCTTTGATCATGTTATTATACTCACCTGCGCTAAATATAAATATTGCGATCTGACATTTTGCTGTTCGACAGGACCACAAATCTGTATTATAATTAATTCTTTTGGTTTGAGTTATATTTGCATTTATGCCATGCAGTCAAAACCTCACAAGTAGATATTAATACATTTGAAAAATCCCTTTACCGGCAGATATACCAGAAGTAAATATGGAGTCTGTCACCTCCTTCTCCATGAAATCTTGGATCACATATCAGACCACCTTAACTGAAGGAATATTTCCAGTTGTCCTTTTGCTGGACACCCCGGGTGGGAGGAATTTTACCCTTCTGGGAACTTGAGTTGGGGGGAAGACTTTGAGAATTGTCTACTGGGAGACAGCATGATTGCAAAGGAAGCTAGGAGGGAAGGATCCAGGTTAGAAGGGGATATAGAAGATCCGAACTTAGTTTCGATGTTTGGGCTTATTGCCTAATTTAGTAAAACTGCATAACAGAGAGGCAAGCATAAAAGCTCCATAGCAGAGGATGGTTTCGATCCATCGACCTCTGGGTTATGGGCCCAGCACGCTTCCGCTGCGCCACTCTGCTCCTCGTGGAACTACTTCTGTTCTTTTCATTAATGACAAAAGATTGCCTTGCTGGCGCTGAGACATTTTTTGTTTTGTTTTCATTTTTTGTTTTATTATTTTTTTCCCCTATCTCCTTCCCTTGGGATGGATTCTGTCACCCTTCCCTCCGCGTGTCGCAGATCCGCTCTCCCCCGACCAGGTGGCCAAGGGCCCTCACCTCCGGGACCGCGCTTGTCCCACCAGCCCAACAGCGTGCAAGCTCGGAATTTTTTTTTTTATTATTCCTTAATTTGATTTACTTTCCAGGAGGCGCTCTTCGCTCCGAGCAACCCTCCTGGGCGGCCCCGGCGGGCGAGGCCGGGTCGGGGCGGAGCGGACCGGCCGCCGTCGGAGACGAGCCGCGGTACCCGCCGCGCGGCCTTCCGCTCAGAAAGGCTCGCAGACCCCGTTTGGGTAAAAGGGAGGTTTTCTGTTTGCTGCCAGGGCGCGGGCGGTCACAGGGACGGCACGCCTGGAACAGAGGGGACCCGCCAGCGCGGGGTCCGCAGGCCTGCCTGCACGGGGGCCGCGGCTTCTGCCGGATCCCGTCGGGAGCCGTTTGCACGCGCACGCGCACTCACACGCGGTCTCACGCACACGCACGCACACACACTCAGCCACGCACACTCACACACGCGCAGTCACGCACACACTCACATACGCCGTCAGAAATAAAAAACGATAAACTAATGAAGGTAGGAGCTCCATTCCCTTGGCTTTTATCAGCGCAGAACTTGGGGGCACGTCCCGGAACCGCAGCCCTTGCTCGTCGCGGCCCCTGCGAGGCCGCCAGGCCCCGGGGCGCGTCCCGAGCGCTGCGAACCTCGATCCTCACCGATGGAAACTTCCGGACGACGCGCGTGAACGCGCTCGCTCGGCCGCACGGCGAGGCCGCCGCTCGCTCGCTGCAGGTATTCGTTTTCCCTCCGCTCCGCCCCGGCCGCAGTGACACCGAGGAGCGGCCTCGGGGTCCTTCTCGGGTTCCCAGCCGCGCGCGCGGCCCTTCCCGGGGCAGAGCGGGGGCGCGCAGGTCGTTCCCGGGGCAGAGCGGAGGCGCGCAGGGCGGTTCCCGGGGCAGAGCGGGGGCGCGCAGGGCGGTTCCCAGGGCAGAGCGGGGGCGCGCAGGCCGTTCCCGGGGCAGAGCGGGGGCGCCCAGGGCGGTTCCCGGGGCAGAGCGGGGGCGCGCAGGTCGTTCCCGGGGCGGAGCGGGGGCGCGCAGGGCCGTTCCCGGGGCAGAGCGGGGGCGCGCGGCCCTTCCCGGGGCAGAGCAGGGGCGCGCAGGCCGTTCCCGGGGCAGAGCGGGGGCGCGCAGGTCGTTCCCGGGGCAGAGCGGGGGCGCGCAGGGCGGTTCCCGGGGCAGAGCGGGGGCGCGCGGCCCTTCCCGGGGCAGAGCGGGGGCGCCCAGGGCGGTTCCCGGGGCAGAGCGGGGGCGCGCAGGTCGTTCCCGGGGCGGAGCGGGGGCGCGCAGGGCGGTTCCCGGGGCAGAGCGGGGGCGCGCAGGGCGGTTCCCGGGGCAGAGCGGGGGCGCGCAGGCCGTTCCCGGGGCGGAGCGGGGGCGCGCGCGGCCCTTCCCGGGGGCGGAGCGGGGCGCGCGGCCCTTCCCGGGGGCGGAAGCGGAGGGCGCACAGCACGACCCAGGCCGCAGGAGGGTGGATGATGGAGGGACGGTTGCAGGAGACTTTCCCGGGGGCAGAACTGGGCGCGCGCACCCTTCAAACTTTCTGACGCACCCCAGAGTCAGAAATAGATGTTAAATCACAACTCAATACAGTATGCAAACTATCTATCTTTCTATCGAGAGAGAGAGAGAGAGAGAGAGAGAGAGAGAGATTGAGAGAGAGAAGGAAGGAAGGAAGGAAGGGAGGGAAAGCAAATTCCACCAAACAATATTATGCTACACGGCTTTACTCTGATGTTTACCGCTCCTATTCTACTCTATTTCATTTATTAAAATACCAGTCTTGGCCCTTTCTTCACTGTTGATTTTACACTTACACACTTCTGAGACACGAGGTAGATTAAGAAACACTGTCGCCTATATAACGGTAACAAAAAATGGCTTTGTCCTTCTGGGGTCAACGGAGTGGAGGACGGTGCCCTTTTCGTAATGGGGGGACCGGTCGTCTAAGAGTTAGGGGCAAGGTCCTGGTTCCCGCAGCTTTTCTGTTTGGTATCGCAGTAAACGAGTGGCCTCTCTCCGAGCTTATGCCGCAGATGCCCCTGTGTGTGCGTGTCCCTGCGGCGGGGAAGGGATGGGACACACTCTTCGCCGGCCTCTCGCGCTTTCCCACCTCTGTCCACAGGTGAGAGGCGGCTTCTTCCCCCTCCTCTGCGGAGGCATTCCTGCCTCTTTGGGCGTGTTCTGCCGGGAGGTTCTCTGGGTAACCACAGCCCACATATGCTTCCGATGGTTCCGTCTACCCGGAGAATTCTTCCCTCTTGTCTCTACGGGATGTGCCCCCGGTCTTCCTCAAGCCTTTGTTCAAATGGCAGGACCAATGAATTCAAAGGCTTTGGAGACATTCGGCCTGCCCTGCGTTTTCTGTGAATACCTCAAAGAGATTTTTGTGTGTTTGTTTTTCCTGCTGAGCTGTCTTCCATAGATGAGCTGGAGCCGGAGTGTTGACCCAGCCACCTACTCGGAGACACTTTGGCTGTCTCCAAGTCTGGGCTATCACAAACAAAGCTGCTCTGAGTAATAAGGTGGGGGTTAGTGTGGACTTAAGTTCTCTGTCCTGGGACAAACGCCTAGGAGTGGAATTGCTGGACTGTGAATAGTGTCATGTGTAGCTTTTTGAAGAGACGACCGGACTGCTTTCCAGAGCGGCGGCGCCGGTTCCCCTCCCATCAGCAGCGGGGGACAGACAGTTTCCCTGCGCCCTGGCCAGCCTTACGCAGTGTCACACAGATAAAAGGTGTTATCGTAACTCCTCTGACAGATGTGGCGCGACACTTCATCGTGGTCCGAACTCACGTCTCCTACGTGACTGGTGACGTTGAACACCTTTTCAGGTGCCATTTGTCGATCCTCTTTGGTACAAAGTCCCTTCGTGTCTTTTGCCCTTCTTGTAGGTGATTGTTGTTTTATTTATTTATATCTTAAGCAGGCTCCACCCCCAGCGTGGGGTTCGAACTCCAGTCCCTGGGATCAAGAGTCAGATGCCCTACGACTGAGCCAGCCAGCCACTCCAAAGTAGTTGTTGTTTTAATGTCGTTTTGAGAGTTCTTTGAGTATTCTAGATACGAGTCTTTTGCCAGATCTGTGGTTTGCGACTATTTCCTTCCATCTGTAACTGCCTGTTTATCCTCTTAAGAAGGTCCTTTCCAGAGCAAAAGCTTTCATTTTTTTAAATTTTTTAAAAAAATTTTTAACATTTATTTATTTTTGAGACATAGAGTGAGCAGGAGAAGGGCAGAGAGAGAGGGAGACACAGAATCCGAAGCAGGCTCCAGGCTCTGAGCTGTCAACACAGAGCCCAACACGGGGCTCGAACCCACAGACCACAAGATCATGACTTGAGCAAAGTCGGCCGCTTAACTAACTGAGCCACCCAGGCGCCCCCAGAGCAAAAGCTTTTAATTTTGATGAAATTCAAATAGTCACATTTGTCTTTGATGCCTATGTTTTGGTGTCCTGTCTCAAACTCTCCAAGCCTGAGGTCCTCCAGATTTTCTTATTTTTTTTCTAAAAGTTTTATACTTTTATGTTTTTTTAAAATTTACTTTTGTGTAAAGAGAGACACGGTGTGAGGGGGGCAGGGGAAGAGAGAGGGAGGCAGAATTCTAAGACACGGGGCTCGAACCCACGAACTGTGAACTCATGACCTGAGCCGAAGTTGGACACTCAGCCAACTGAGCCACCCGGGCACTCATTATATTTCGCTTACCATTTCCAGTTAGTTTTTAATAAGGCGTGAGGGTTAGGTTGAGGTTTGTGGTTTGTCACCCATAGATATCAAATTTCTTCACCACTATTTTTTTGAGAAGACTAAGACTTTCCTTCCTCTGCTAAATTGCTTTTGTATCTTTGTCAGAAATCACTCTGTACCTGTAGGTGGTGATCTGTGGGTTCTGTCTACTGTTTCAGTGACTTACACACCTGCCTCTCTGCCAGTAAGGCACAGTCTTTATTATGTGACTGTAAAGTAAGTCTTGAAATAATAAGAGTGATTTCTTCCACTTTGTTTCCCTGTTTCTCGGAGTGGTTTTAGTTATTCTAACTCATTTGCCTTTCCATATACATTTCAGAATAGTCACGTTCATATCTCCAAAAAACCCTCCTGGATTTTGAGAGGAATTGTGTTAAACCTGTGTCTAGCTTTGAGAAGACTTGACATCTCTGCCTCTTCCAGTCAATGAACACAGAACATTTCTCCATTTATTTCGGTCTTAGATTTGTTTCATCGACATTTTGTAGTTTTGTGTTTTTCTACATGTCCAGGTAGATTTGCATCCAAGTTATTTTTTAAGTATCATTCTAACGGTACTGTATTTTAGTTCTGGTGCCCACATGCTTATTGCTAGTGTATAGAAATACAATTGATCTCTGTATTTTGACCTTGTAGTCTCTGACTTTGCTGAACATGCTTATTAGTTATAGGAGGCTGGTGTGTGTTTGTTCTTAGTTTCCTTAGGATTTTCTATGTAAACCATCCTAACATCTTCAAATGGAATGTGACGTACAATCTTTAAGGCAGAGAGGGAGGTGGAAGTGTGTATTCTGGAGAAAAATACAATCCGCTGAGCCATCAGCAGTACCATCACCCCACAATTTGCCAAAACTGCAGAAACGAACAAAATGCATTTTGCAAAATGCAAAGCGTCCTTGTGTTTCTGGGTAGGATAAGTATTTCACCTAAGCCCGTACCGAGTATCGGACAAGTAACTCCACACCATTTGTGTTTATCATTGGAAGGTGACGTGGGCGCCTGGGTGGCTCAGTCAGCTGCGCATCTGACCCCTGAGCTCGGCTCCAGTCTGGATCTCCGGGGTGTGAGTCTCAAGCTCCATGTTGGCATCCATGCGGACATGAAGCCTGCTTAAGAAAAACAAAAGTGACGTCACCAGGGTTTGGAGGAGCTCTCCTCACCTGCCGAGTAGCCCAGTTGTGAGCACCAACGACAGAAAATCTAAAGCTCCTGGGCTTTGACACGGTGAACACTTTCCTCCATAAATACGGTTTCCAGCTCCTTTTCTAAAACACCCTAGTCTACAGAGGGATAGTTTTCTTACACTGCGTGGACTTTTTAACCTTTTGTACTGTGTTCCTGACGCTATGTATTAAAAAGTGCTAAAGTTGTCTCCTGCTTGGAATGGAATAGCAAACCTCGGCTACTGGTTAAGGTTGAAGGTAACTGACATTTTGGTGTTTTCTCACTCTAGTAGGTAAAAGTCGTCAAACTTGAACCCAAAATTCCTTCTTTGAAGGGCAAGAACTGGGGGCCCTTAGACCTAGAGAAACTGAAGGCCAGAGTGCCTGGACAGGGACTTGAACCCTGGACCCTCAGATTAAAAGTCTGATGCTCTGCCCACTGAGCTACCCAGGCTCTGGGAAATTGGCCTCATCCAGATGCATATGTAGGATTAAAACTACTTCGGCTCAATCGCGTGGTTGATCCGTTCTTGCATTGAGGAAAGGCAACGGAGCAGGCGCTCGATCTCCGCAGTCAGTTCACTCAGCACTGGTTTCTATTTTCTGTAGGTAGAGAAGGAATGTACATCCAGAAAACAGTCCTAATTTGAGCACAGCTGTAGAAGGGGAAGAGAAACCAGAGAAACCAGCCGATTGTTTCCAGTAAATACTTACGGAATGCTTAGTGAAATCTTTAACCCCTTCTTTCTGGGCACCAAGAGGTAACCAAAAAGGATACAAAGAAAACAATAAAAATATAAATAACTAATAAAGAACCAGAGAAGAAAAGTGAAAATCAGCCAGTGGACGATGATGGTAAGAACCTGTGAAATTTGGTAACATCTGCCAATTTTTTTTTCTTGGTGTAAGAGAAAAGCAAGCCATTAAAAAGGAAAAGGGATGTCGTGGTGACTGTGAGCGGCCCTACTTTGTACACTTGGCTGGTGTGCTTAGCCCCTAAAAGAATGTTGACAACCTAGTATTCCCTCTTACATTATTTCAGTTGGTCTGTAACATTTTTCTTCACACGTTTAAATTCTCCTGAAGGGTATTGTGACTTGTATCAAAGGAGTCTAAAAAGTAACCTAATACTTAGCAGTATGCCTTGCGCGCCTGAGTGGCTTAGTTGACTAAGTGGCAGACTTGAGCTCAGGTCATGATCTCAGTTCAAGCCCCACACAGGGTTCTGTGCTGACACTGAAGCCTGCTTTGGATTCTCTCTCTCTTGCTCTCTGCCACTCCTTGCTTGCACTGTCTCTCTCAAAACTAATAAATAAACATTAAAAAATTACTTAGGGACATCCCTTGTGTGGGGAGACTCCTTCTTTAGTCTTCCATGGAAGATTTTACTTGGATACTTTATCTCCTTGCGTTCGTTATTTCCATTTCATGCCTGCCATAGAATTTTCTCCCAATACTGTCGTTTTGTATTTGGTCTTTCTTGATCTTCCTACCATACACTTCTAGGAACTAAATACAGGTATAAACACTGAAATCTGATGTTATTTCCTGCGACCCCAAATCTGTGTTAAAAGCACTTCTCATGGATTGTGTTATATTTGCATCTGCTTATAGTGCAAAATAATAGCTCATCTGAAGACCCCATTAGTGGAAGTGGTAATGGATGTGAATGTGAAATTCATACCCCCCCCCCGCACCGCCCCCCAAAGTGTCGTGTAGGAGACCCAATCCTCCGACAGGAGTGCGTGACAGTGAGGCTGGCGCGCACAGGGACAGTGACATTCCTGTTGTCTCGTGTCCTCTCTTGCTTCTCCACTTTGCAGGTGCAGTTACCCCGGAATTCCTTCCCCGTTCCCCATTTGCCAGTCCCTGCTTGTTTTGGATCTCAGTCCGACATCACCTATTACCTCCTTCTGGAAGCTTTTGGTGACTCAAGACTAGTTTTGAAGCTCCTGGAGTACACCAGGACTCCTGAGATTATTTCTGTTTTGTTAATAGCACTTATTACATGATGTATTATAACTCCCTTGTCTGTCCCTTCCCCGGACGTTGACACGTTCAGGGCTCAGTCCTCAAATGCCCCGTGTATGCGAATACCTCTTTTCATCTTGGACTGCTCCTTCAAACTCCAGCTTCACACGCAGCTGCTTTCTCCACAGGGATTTTATACTTACCCGTGTCCAAACCTGAGCTCCTGCCCCCACCCCCCACCTGGATCCTCACTCCTCCCCGTCCCCATAAGCAGCTGCCCCATCTGTGCCGTCGCCTGTGATGCTCCCTTTGGCTCAGACCCGAGACCCCATCTGTCAGCTCCACCTCCCGAACGTTCCTGTCATCCGACCTTTCCCACCCCTTCCACTGCTGTCGCACTAGAACATCTGTCTTCCGTCGCCTGCCACCGCCGAGATTTGTGCGGTAGACTCTTCACTGGTCTCCCGTTTCTATGTTTCCTTGCCTTCTTCCTGTCTACTCTAAACAAAATCGGTGCAAAACTCCCCAAGGGCTCCCCTCTCATTCGGGTAAAAGCCCAACTGCTTCCCGCGGCCGGCGCCGCCACGCCCCTCCCCCTCCTCTCTGGCCACAGCGCCTCCTGCTGGTCCTCAGACGGTCAGGCACGAATCACGCCTGCTCCGGCCTCGGCCTTTGCACTTGCCGTGTGCTCTGCCTGGAAGCTCTTTCCTCCCGAATGTGCGCCCGACTCATTTCCTCCTGTCCTTCAGGCCTTCGCTCAAATATCCCTTTCTCTTACCTGGTGAACTCTTACCTGCTCGACGTGTTTAACATCTCAAACCACGTTTTTAAAGTCATCCCCATTGTTTTCCTGCTTTATTTTTTGTAAGTACATAGACTGTATACTTTTTCATTCATTTGTCCGAATGTCCCGGTAGCACGCAGATTTCAGACAGGGACTTTTGCCCATTTTGTTGACAGCCATCGTCCTGGGACCTAGAGGAAGGCCTGCTCCTTAATAATCTGTGAAGGGCGTGTTGAACGAGTGGCCCGCCAGCCACACGGGAAGCGCTCGGTAAACGAGTGTCCCGCGGGAGGATGTGTAAGCGAATTTCAGGAGTTTAACCCTGCAAGGAGACCCGAGTGGTCTTTTCATTGGTACAGTGTTCTAGATTCTGCTTATGTGGCTCCTGGTCGTGTGTCCAAACCTGAGTTGCTGACCGTGGTTCTTCCGTCTAATCACATGGGCTGACCTTGCAGTCAGTCTCGTGCAGGAGCTAAAGCTTGTGGCGGGACTGGGCGCCTGGGACTCCCGGTCCTGTCTGCAGAGCGCTCGTCGTCCCCGTGGCCATTAGTTCTTCCCTTTTCCAAACCTGTAGGTGGCCCAGGAATAACCCCTGGCTGCTGAGCCACTTACGTGTTATTTTTGACAGAGAGAGAGAGAGAGAGAATGCAAATGGAGGAGGGGCGGGGGGGGGGAGACAGAGGTGCCAAAGGGGGCTCCTCACTGATGGCTGTGAGCCCAATGTGGGGCTCAAACTCATGACCTGTGAGACCATGACCTGAGGCGAAAGTTGGATGCTCAACCCACTGAGCCCCCAGGCACCCCATGGGCCTTGCTTTTTGATGCTTCAAAATAGATTTCGTTAATATTTACATGTCGATGAAGAGAGAGCCTCCTTGTTTGTCCTATTTTATGTTTTTATTGTGAAACATCACACATAGGGAAGTAAATGAAATCTATGTCTACAGCATAACAAGTAATTATAAAGCGAGCATGAAACCATCACTCAGGACTGTGATCAGTGCATCACTCAGGACTGAGGGTGGCACTCAGGAAGTTCTGTGTGTCCCCTCTCTGTACAACCTCTGCCTTCTCCGTTCTCCTAATGCCCCAGAAAAACTGTCGGGACTTTTACAGTAACTGTGTTAATTACATTCTTAATACATTTCCCCATGTGCACATATATTACTAAAAAATCATAACCTAATTTTGTCTCCTTTTGAAACTTACATAAGTATAATCATACTAAATGTTTCCTTTGTGTCTTCCTTTCACAATACTATGTTTGTAAGTTTCATCTGTATTATTTTCTGTAGCTCTGGTCTGTTGCCAACTGCAAAATAGTATTCAACACTGTTTGTGGGTGTTAGTGCAAACGTCCACTCCGGTTGTTTCCAACTGTGGCTCTACAAACAACACTGCTGTGAAAATTCGCATGCGAATCCCCCGCCGTCCGTGCGCACGTGTTTCTCCTGGGTGTACATCTAGGGTAGTGGGTATGCAGATCTCCAACGGTCTCCCACAGCGTTTGTACCAGTTTAGACTTTCAGTAGTAGGATCAGAGTTGCTACTGAACATCCTTGCCAACAGTTAGTATTTCTTGCCTTTTTAATTTTAGCAATTCTGGAGGAAGATCGGTAGCACCTACTTGAGGATTAATTTGCATTTTCCTAATTTTCTAATAAGACTGATTGCTGTAGTTGTTTGAAAGTATGTGCACAAATTGTTTGGCACTCTCTCCCGTCAGCAGAAGACGGTCCAAATCCTCTCTCCTTGACGGGGGGCCCCAGCAGCTCGCCTCTGACTGAATGAGGCCGAAGGGACATGGGTGACATCTCAGGCTACACACCTGCCTGGCTCTCTCTCTCTGGAAGCCACAGACCTCATAGTCCTAGACGCTCTTTCTGTATTCGGTTTTCAGGCTAGTCCTCTGTAAGTTATTCACGTCACAAACATCTCTCATTTTGTGACTTAGATTCATTCTTTCATAGCACTTTTTGATGAATAAGTTCTTCATTTCACTTATTCTTAGCTTGTAAATTTAATCTCATTAGGTTTATCCACTTTCCTATGTTTAGTGCTGTTGTGTATTATTCCTTGTTCCTGTCCAAAAGTCCCCATTATAATTTTTATCTTCTCTTCTAAATGCTTTATGGTTTTGCCTTTTACATCTCAGCATCAGTGCATCTGGGATTAGTCCTTACCTGTGGTGTATTTTTCTCATAGATGTGTGATACACCAGCACAACTTATTGGAAAGTCTTTCCTTTCCGTGCTCTTCTGTATCCCATTTATTAAATACAAAAATGTGCTGCTTTTTTGTTCCATTGGTCTGTCCTTGCACGGACACCACGCTGTGTGAGTTGAGGTTTTAAATGGAGGTGGGTTTTTTTTTTAACTGAAGAAAAATTGGTACACAACATTGGTAGCAGGTGCACTACATAATAACTTCGTATTTATACACAATACAAAGTTATCACCATGCAAGTGATGCCCCCCTCTCCCCCAGCCCCTTCCCCTGGAACAGCTCCCGAGCTGCTCTCTGTAGCTGTGACTTTGGTTTGGTTTGTCCATTGGCTTTGTGTTTTCGAGTGCGATGAGGCAGTACTTCTCCGATCAGGTTCACTCAGCGCATGGAGCGCGCAGGCCCGCAGCGGTAGTGAGGCCGCGGCGGAGGGCCCAGCCCGGGCTCCGGGAGCCGCGGTGACGCCGGCGAGGAGCGCCGCGGACCCGCCCTCGGGGCGGCAGTGTCCCCCTGCGCCCCTGCACCGGCACCTCCGTCGTCTCTGGAGTAAATCCCAACGGCTTCCTGCCCCCCTGCAGCCGCTGTAAGATGAGCCCGTGGTCTCCTGTGCAGGTAACCCGGGCAGCTCTGGGAGGGAGTCAACCTGGGGCCCTTCCAAAGGAGGGAGCGCGTCAGGACCCTGGACAGAGCGCCTTAGTTCCCCAAGCCAGATGTCCCAGCGGTGTCCACGCTCTGGCGCCGGTCCCCAGGCCCAGAGGTGCCCGAGGGGGGACACAAACCCCTCAGTCCTCAGGGAGAAACCCCGGCCCTCGAGGCTGCTCGTGCGTCTGCTCCCCAGAGGCGGGCTCCTTGGGGAAACGGCATCGCCCGTCTCCCCCCAACCGCCCACTGTCGGCCCTTTTCTCCCTTGCTGTGAGGGCTCTGCTCGACTGTATTTCGGGTCTCTTTCCGCCGTGTCATTACTTCGGGTTCCAAATAAGCTGCAGTGAAAGCAATGCTCCCGTGGTCAGACAGATTTGTGTCAAGAGCACACGAGCACACAACAGCAAAACACCTTCACCGGCTTGAAACCTGGTTGAGACTTTCCTTGTAATGTGCCAGCTTTGGTGCCTGTTCTCGGCTTGAGGCCCAGCTCTGCGTGCACCACGTGGGAGGAAAGGCCTAGTAAACATTCCTGCATTAAGAAATAAGCTGAATTTCCCCTTTTGGATGGGGAGCTACCTCCCACCTGCTGAACGTGGCCTGCCCCTTCTGAGAGCACCTGGCCAGGGGAGACACATCAAGGTTCCTTCTTCCCCAGCTCCTGAGCTGCCCTACGGGACACCTCAGCGGCCAGCCTACCCTCCAGCCTGAATCCCTGGGCCATGCGTTTATGAAGCCAGGTCATTTTCTACTGCAATTTGAGCGACAAGGAGCACAACCACCCTAAGACTGCAGCTGGCCGTTCATTGTCATTCTCCCCTTTAAAAATACACATGACTTTGCTCCTTCTCTTCTGCAGAACAGGAGGTCATATGGATGGGGTTTGGGAGTGCTGGTGGGGTCCAGAGCCCACGGCCAAGAGAGAATTCTTGAGATGTCTTCAGTACAAAGAGGTGGTTTTATTAAAGCTTGGGGACAGGACCGAGGTAGGAAGAGCTGCCTCGGGGTCATGAGGAGGGACTGATTATATGCCCTGGGGCCAGGGGAGGTACAGTCACAGGGAAGTTTCCAAAGGGATTTTCATGCTGAAGAAGACTCTCAGGATCCTGGAGGCCCAGCTATTGTCAAGCTAAGGTGGTTTTCCCAATAGCAAAGCATTGGCATTAAGACAGTAGGGGGTTCCTGTAGGAATGTTTTACTCTGTGTTTGCCTCAAGCATTTGTCAAAGGTCTGCAGGTTCTAAGGGAATTTCATTTTATCTGCCATTTCCTTCTGCCTTTGTTTCCCGTATCAATATGACCCATTTATGGTCGATGGGATATGAGTAATATAATGCACAAAACTTCCAGGCCACACCCCCTAGTGGGAAAGAGATGTCTTTTCATTTCTGCCGCCTGGAAAAGGGAGCCAGTGCCTGGATGTCAAGACCGAGGTACACGCTGAGGATGGCGGGGCAACAAGGTTGGGAGTCCCCATGCCCAGGGAGCCCGGGGCTGCTCACGGGCGCCATCTTTGTGCGACCGCTGGTCGAGGTTCTTTATGAGACACCTCTCTGAATACGGGGTCAAACCTGGCTACTAAGGGGTCGAGTCGACAGAGGAACTCATCCAGGTATAACACATAACTAACCTCCGTGTGTTAAAACCTTCAGGGAGAGAGGAAATGGAAGAAGTGATCCTACATTTATAAAAACTAACAAGGTTCTCTTGTAAACAGGAGAAAGGAAATTGATATGTAAGAGCCCAAAGTGAATGAGGGATTCAATAATTTAGCTGTTATCTCCAGAGCGAGTTATGAAAGAAAATGCCAGAATAATAGTGTTAAGGCCCAGTATCCATACCTGAAATCCAGCGGCAAGTTACTGGGGAAGATAGAGAATACCAACTTAAAAAAGTTACAGGATAGCTGTGTTAGGTATAAACATTAGAAAGTATTGTGGAGAACCATATCCTATTTGAAAATAGCTGTGGGGGGGGCAGACTGCTGTACAGTTTTTTATTTTAATACAATCACTATAAATTAATTGTCTTAATTAGTTTCAAATATATATGTTTTAAAAGGTAAGTGCAGTTATATATTTACGGGTGGAACAGAACAGTCTGAAGCGCCCTCCTGCAAACACATAAAGGACGAGCACATGTCTCCCTCGCGGCCCGTTACTACAGCAGCCTCCTCAGTCAGCGGGAGACAGCCCCTGCCTTTCCCGAGTCACAGCACCTGCTTCCCTCCCGCGGTGCTCCCGAGCACCCACCCGCCCTCTCTCAGTGCTCCCACGGCATGAGTCTTTCTTCAGTTAGTGCCCCCACGGCACCCGCCCTCCCTCCCTCAGTGCTCCCACAGCGCCCGCCCGCCCTCGGCAGTGCTCCCACGGTACCCGTCCTTCCTTAGGCAATGGTAAATGGCACCTTCCCTTCCTCAGTCTATGAAGATTTATTGAACATCTACTATATTTCTACTTCTACTTAGTTTCTGTGCAGTTTTAAAATCTAAGGTATAGAACTTACTCTCAGTATTCCTACTGAGCATCATGGAACCACTAGGTACTAAAGTCAATGTGACTAAATGTTACAGACATTCAAAGAAAAAAGAGATGAGTGCGGAAAGCAGCTGCTGAAGGCAAATCATCCTCCTCACCCTCCTCACCCAATGCTCTGTACCTGCCCCGCCACAAAAGGAGGTTTGAAAGAGACGGGGATGAGGACGGTGGACAAGGAGGGTGTGCCAAGTGCAGTGACCACATGGCCAGCGTGTCGAGAAGCAGGAGAGAAAGTGAGAACCGCCTGGCTGAAGTGTGTCTCGGTGGGAAAGTGGCGTTTGCTGCAGGGGGAACAGGCTGAGGAAGCAACAACAAAAATGCCATAAAACAGCAGCTTTACGACGGTCTTATGCCTGTGCTCAGTTTTTAGTCCACTGCCTAATTTGCTAAAGTGGTCTCTTCTTCCAAAACCACTACATTTGCTTAGTTATCAATTTCTTTTAAAAATAGTTTATTTGATTATAAAACAATGCATGGGCATTACAGAAAATTTGGAAAACATTAACTGGTCAACTTAATATCACAGGCTTCTGAAAGAAATCTTCATATTTTCACGCTGTTGTCTCTGTAATCACAGGAAAAAGACAAGACCGACAGACTCTCCGAGATGGATGGGATCTCTTCTCACTCACACGGCCTTCACACATTTAGGCGTGGAGATGGCAAATACGCTTTTCAGTGTCATCTGTTCTTAGAAACCTAGTCAAGACTTAGAACTGCTCTCTAGTTCCTTTTCACCTGGGACATGATAGCAACCAATTCAGCTTATCAAAGTTTATATTGCACCATTAAGTTTGGGTAGATCCTAGGTAAGCCAGCCTTTGCTAATAATTCAATTCATTCTTTTTGAGGTTTTATCCAACACCATATTTTTAATCAAGAAAAAGATCCCAACCATTCTGCTGCAATAATGAACAGAATTTATACTACTTTATCTCTTAATTTCCTTGAATATTCAGAGTAGGTTTAATTTTGGAGGACTCCCGGTAATAAATAGCACGTAGTCCATATCTTTACTGAATCCATAATGACTTCCACATCCTCACAATGTAAATCAGGCCTCTTGTAGAAAAAATAAGTCACAATTTAAGAATCGCATTTATAAAAAGCCTGCATTGGTAATAAATAAAATATATCAATTAAGCAGGCCTTCAAATTTTTCAGGTAAGTAAATTAAGGCTTAAAGATGTAAAGTGACTTACTCTAAAGTAAATAATACACTTAGTAATACAGCTGAGATCAGAACCCAGGACCTCTAAAACCCAGACATGTGCTCTTCCCGCTCAGCCATGACGGTTTTTCATGATCCTTCTATTTCCCTGGGAAGCGTCTCCACAGCAGCCACACTCTCAAGGCATTCAGAGGATTTCTCTCCAGTGTGAGATTTTTCATGTTGAACAGAAGAGTTTTGCTTAAAGGTTTTCCTACAGGCAGTATGTATATTGGTTTTCCCTCCACTGTGAATTTTCTGGTGTTTTGTGATATACGTGCTCTGGCTAAAGGCTTTTCCACATTTGTTACATTTGTAGAGTTTCTCTTCGGTATGAGTTTTCTGATGTTTTTTAAGGTCTGTCCTCCGGCTAAAGGCTCTGCCACATTTACTGCATTCATAAGGTTTCTCTCCAGTGTGAATGATTTGATGTTGAATGAGGCCGGAACAGTAACTGAAGGCTTTTCCACATTCACTACATTTATAGGATTTTTCACCAGAATGAATTTTCTGGTGATTTCTAAGGTTCGTGCTCTGACTGAAGGCTTTTCCACATATGTTACATTTATAGGGCTTCTCTCCAGTGTGAGTTCTCTGATGTTGAGTAAGTGCTGACCTATCACTAAAGGCTTTTGCGCAGTCACCGCATTTATAGGGCTTCTCTCCACTGTGAATTCTCTGATGTTGAATAAGAGCTGAGCAGAAACTGAAAGCTTTCCCACAATCGTTACATTCATAGGGCTTCTCTCCAGTGTGAGTTCTCTGATGCTGAATGTGCCCCGAGCGGTCACTGAAAGCTTTCCCACACTCGTTACATTTGTAGGGTTTTTCTCCAGTATGAACCCTCATGTGTTGTGTAAGGAATGAACTCTGGGCAAAAGTGTTCTCACATTCACTACATTTATACGGTTTATCTCCTGTATGACTTCTCTGATGTTGAGTAAGGTATGTGCTTCTGCTAAAGGTTTTCCCACATTCCTTACACCCATAGGGCTTCTCCCCAGTATGAGTTCTTCGATGTCGAGTAAGAGCTGAGTAGTTCCCAAAGGTTTTCCCGCATTCACTACACTCGTAGGGCTTCTCCCCAGTGTGAATCCTTTGATGCTGAGTAAGGGCTGAGCAGTCACTAAAGGCATTCCCACATTCACTGCATTCGTATGGTTTCTCTCCTGTATGTGTTCTCTGATGTTGAATGAGGTCTGAGCAGTAACTGAACGCCTTCCCACAGTCATTGCATTCATAAGGTTTCTCCCCGGTGTGGATGATGTGATGTCGAATAAGAGCTGAGTGACCACTGAAGGCTTTTCCACAGTCATTACATTCATAGGGCTTCTCTCCTGTATGTGTTCTCTGATGTTGAGATGTGCACTCTGACTGAAGGTTTTACCACATTCGCTGCATTCGTAAGGTTTCTCTCCAGTGGGAATTCTCTGATGTAGAGTAAGATGTGTGCTCTACCTAAAAGCCTTTCCACATTCAAGACATTTATAGGGCTTCTCAGCAGTGTGAATTCTTTGATGCTGAGTCAGGTATGTGCTACGGCTAAACGTCTTGCCGCATTCAGTGCACTCGTAAGTCTCTCCCCACTATGAATTCTCTGGTGTTGAATAAGCACTGAACGATAACTGAAGGCCTTCCCACATTCGCTGCATTTGTAGGGCTTTTCTCCTGTGTGAGTCTTCTGATGGTTTGCTAGGTGGGCACTCTGGTTAAATCGCTTCCCACATTCATTACATTTATAGGGTCGCTCTCCAGTATGAGTTCTTTCATGTTGAAGTAGAGTAGTGTGGTCTCGGATGGCTTTCCCACATCTACTACGCTTACAAGGTTTCTTGCCATCACGCTCCCTTTGTAGAATTAAGTCTGAGTTTTGTTTGAAGATTTTCCCACGGGTAGCCCGTTCACGAACACACGGTTCTATAGCATCACACTGCTCTGAAACTGAGGACTGTACAGTGATAGCTTTTCCAAATTCATTAGCTTCTATATCTGTTTCTTTGGCAGGAATTTCCATACAGGTGACTTTATCTTGTCCCAGATGCTTCTCCTGGTTCAGGTGCTGATTCTTAAACTGTTCTCTGGGTTTCCAGGTACACCTCCCAATATAGATTTTATTTTTTTAAGTTCTTCCGTGTTTATTCCTTGGGATGGAATTTCTTTGAAAATGTCCTGCTGCTCTACTGTTGATTTCTCAGCTTTAGGCCCAGACTTGCCATCTGAAAGACATGAAAACACAAATCTCTGTGTCCAATGCTGGAGTAGAAGCAGCTGTTCTGTGAGGAATGGGGTAGTGAAGTTGTAAACACTGAGTTCACACAACACGGGATATGAATACAACCTACCGTCCAGGGAGGAAATGCCAGTAGTGTGAGGGGGTCGGATCTAAAATAAAGTAATCAAAGGGAATGGAGCAAACGCTCTCAGGAGGGAAGGTGATTCGGGAAAAGTCTAAATTGAAGACATTACAAAAAAGAAAAACATAAGGATGAGCAGATGTTAGGAAAGGAAAACTGTTATCAAAGAGAAATGACTTTTAGGGGTCTTCTGTGAGAAAACTACTTAGTTAGCACTTAGACTATTATCCCAAAGCCCATTAAGAGCTCTTTAAATATCTCTTTAAGAAACCTTTTCTTTTGGGGCTCCTGGCTGGCTCACTTGATGGAGCATATGACTCGTGATTTCACGGTTGTGAGTCTGAGCCTGATGTTGGGTGTAGAGATTACATAAAAGCTTAACAACAACAAAAACATTTCTTTTAAATTTGTTTTTTTGACTTAGACAATTCCTAATTGTCTTTTTACCTAATTCCTCTTTGGTGAATAACTGCTGCGGACATTATTGTTTTACATTTAATGAAAGAAGAATAGAAACTAGGTAAAGAAAAAGAAAGTTTGAATAGGGAGAAATCTACTCTTTTGAAATGAAAATTCTCACGGCTTTCCAATGACAATGTCTTTCCTTTTTACTCTCAGTCATGGACAGACAGACAAGAAACACTATGCATAGAGGATGAAAAAGAGACATGGCCCTTCATCTTCTATATCAGCGTATCGAGAAGTAGTCTTTCATTATGGGTTCACACTTAAGACTGAGTTACTGACATGTTGATTGAAAATTAAATGCTTGTGTGTAAGGAGAGGATGAATAATGAGTTTCACTGCAGAATTACTGGGCACAGACTTGGCTGCTTCATTAGAGGACCTCCAAGTGTTAGCACCTATATGGTCTTTTATTTTGGGCCGATTAGTTTCCCCAGAAGGAACTACTTCAACCTTCTACCTGGGGAGGACATGGTATGTAGACACCTGACTGCCCATCTTCTGAGTCAACTGAAAGGAAGAATTGGGGGGAGGGTCTCTCTCTTCGGTAAGTATAGATTTGTTCCCTTAAACATCTGTTTTCGGTGTGACCCCTCTATCATGGCATATCACAGGCAAAGCATTAAACACGAGGAATTAATGATTTCATTAACTGTACTCCTAACACTCAACATGAGTTGAACTGAGTGTGGCCTCCATCCAACAGCCAACAAGGACTAACTAAGTTCCTTGGTCCATTAACTCAACAAACTGAATCCTGCCAACAACCACATAAATTAGGAAGTGAGTCCTTCCCCACTTGAGCCTTCAGATAAGATCCCAGACCTGGCTGACGGCTTGACTGCACCTTGCAAAAGACCTTACAGTAGAGGATCCAGTTAAGTCACGTCCAGATTCCTGAGCCTGGGATAATAAACACATGTTGTTTTAAGCCTGCTAAGTTTTGGGGGTGATATGTCATCTAGCAATAGATAACTAATACTACCAACTGACCACCTTCGGAGCAGCTGTAGTGTAGGGCTGGGGAATCCATACATAAGAACTGAACAGGTGGAGTGTGGAGTCTGGGGAGGCCCCTGGGGCCGGAGTTTGTAGAACGTAGTAGTGAGAAAAGAGGCTTGTAGAGAGAACTCTGGAGGTCCGCAGAGGGTCCCCCCGTGAGTATGTAGCAAGGAACAGGTCACCAGGTGCGTGGGAGGAAGTGCTCGAGGCAGGAAGAGAACTATTTAAAAGTATTAGAGGTAAGAGAGCGCAGAGCTCCAACAGGGCCCATTTTGACAGCCACTCTAGAAAACTGCATGCTACGTGAAATACTGCACTGAATCCACAGAACAGCCATCTTAGTATGAGGAAAACTGAGCCCTAGGCTGAGAACTGCATCCACCCCACTTAACAAATCTTAAAAGCAAGACCTGAAAGGATCAAATTGTTTCCAAGTATCCCAGATAAAAGCTCAGAAATATCTTTAGGAACACAGAAATACCTAGCACTCAGAAAGATAAAATGTAGAATGTCTGGCATTCAACCAAAGATCACTAAAGGAGAAAAAGAAGAAAATTACAACCCACAATGAAAAAGAATCAGCCAGATGAAACTAATCTGAATGAACAGACGTGAGAATTACAGTTAATACAGCTCTGTTCCACATGTCCAAATAAGTAGAGAATAGTGGATGAAATTTAAAAAGAGTTCAAACAGAGTTTCTAGAAATAAAAAACTAAAATGATCAAGATGAAAAATGCACTGATGGGCTAATGGCAAACTAGACTGCAAAAGTAAAGGTTAGTGAACTTGAGAGAGCAAGACAAACATTCCAAATAAATAGATACTTTTTTAAAAAGAATGTACAGAGTATCAGTGAGCTGGGGGGCAAATTTAAACAGACTCCTATTTGTGCAGTGGAAATCTACAGACTGGGGGAGTGGGGCAGAAAAAATATTTTGGGAAATAGTGGCTGAAAACTACAAACTTGATGAAAACTATAGACCCACAGACCCAAGAAGCTCAACAAATTGTAAGCACAGAAACATGGAGAAAACTAAACCAATGCATATAATAATCAAATTAGCCAAACTAGTGATAAAGAGAAAATCTTAAGAACCAGCCGGAAAGAAAAAAGACATATTCCATACAGAAGAACACAGACAACACAATAGAAGCCATGCAATCAAGAGGACAGTGGAACAACTTCTTTAAAGTCCTTACAGAGAAAAAACCTGTCACCTCAGTATTGTATACACAGAGGAAATGCCTTTCAAAAATGAAAGTAAAATAAAGGCGTTTTTCAGACGTAAGAGTGAGATCATTCAGAACATAGTCTCTGAGAAAAATAGAATTAGCAATCAGTCACAATAAGATATCCAGAAAAATCCCCATATAATTAGAAATTAAACAATGCCAAATCAATTATTCAAAAAATTATTTTCTAAATGTTTTAAAAGTTTATTTTGTGAGAGAGAGCGCAAGCACATGTGCACACACAAGCAGGGGAGGGAAAGAGAGAAGGAGAGAGAGAGAGAATCCCAAGCAGGCGCAGAGCCATCAGCGCAGAGCCCAACGTGGGGATCGAACTCATGAACTGGGAGATCACGACCTGATCTGAGATCACGACTCAGATGCTTAACAGACTGCGCCACCCAGGAGCCCCTTTATTCAAAAAATTGTAAGAAAAATAAGAAAATATTTTGAACATGATGATAACGTGTGTAACAAATGACAATTTGTGAGATATAGCTACAGAAGCACGGAGCAGAATTGTCCAAAAGAACTTCAGAAATGAGGAAAGCATTCTATCCCTGTGCTGTCAAATGCAGCAAGCCCTAGCCACGTGTGGCTACAGGACTTGAAATTCGGCTAGTACAAGTAAGGAGGTGAGCACTTCATTTCATGTCATTGTAAGTAGTTTAAATCGCTACATATGTCTGGGGGTTCTTCAACTGGACAGTACAGTTCTATATCTTGATTTGGTAGAAGTTACACAACCGTAAATGATTATTTAAACTCAAACCATTCAAATAAAATTGATGAATCTAATTGTATGTAAAATATACCTCAAAGCTGGGCAAAAAAATAATAGGAGGGGTACAGTTGCAAAGGTGTATAAACTATGAAGAGGGAGAAGGGAAAATTAAAGGTCTGGACAATGTAGGAAGGATGGGATCCGAAGTGCAGGTGGAAGGATTGTTCCAAAAAGACCGACAGAAAGGCAGACAGAGCTCCTCTATTAACACAGGAGGGATGCAGAAGGGGATGACACAGATTTGGGCAGGTTTATGTTGGTTTCAGGAAGGAGAAAGAGTTCGCAGCTGAGAGAGTGTCTTTTCCTCGCCATCTGTGAAGATAATAAAGTGGCTCAAGGTTGGAGGAGACGGAAATCTTCTTTACACACAACCAGAGCTTTGTTTCTGTTTTCAGTCACTGCTTTGTCTTCAGTGATTTTTCTTTTTTTCTTTTTTCTTTTTTTTAAATGTTTATTTTTTTGAGAGACATAGAGGCACAGCGTGGACAGGGGAAGGGCAGAGAGAGAGGGAGACACAGAATCGGAAGCAGGCTCCAGGCTCTGAGCCATCAGCACAGAGCCCCACGCGGGGCTCGAACTCACAGACCGTGAGATCATGACCTGAGCTGAAGTCGGCAGCCCAACCGACTGAGCCACCCGGGCGCCCCTTCAGTGATTTTTCTATAAAGGCAACTATCATCTAAATCAAGGTATTTTGTTCCGAGTTCTTACTAAGATTTGGTTATTTTTTGAGCCTGAGTGCCATGGCGTTCCTTTTTATTTCTCCTTTATTCTAAATTTTTTTTTAACATTTATTTATTTTTGAGAGAGACAGAGCACGAGCAGGGGAGGGGCTGATAGAGAGAGAGACACAGAATCTGAAGCAGGCTCCAGGCTCTGAGCTGTCAGCACAGAGCCCCATGCGGGGCTCAAACTCAAAAGCAGTGAGATCATGACCTGAGCAAGACGCTTACTGCTTACCCGACTGAGCCACCGAGGCACCTCCCTCTCCTTTATTCCGAAGTTGGGGCATTCTAGAGAATTAATTAAGAATTCATAATTAAGAATTATGTACGTTAGTTTTACTCATTTCATGAATTTCATTTCAGGATAGAAATGAGAGCATTCCACAATACTTGTAATAAAAAAGGGCCTGCTGGGTCTGAAAAGGTTGAAAACCACGGATAGACTGGGGTCATTTAACCTCACAGCAACTCCCAGATAAAGTTACTCAAAAAAATTAAGCAACTAGTCTCAGGTCACCACACATTCAATAAACCTCAAACCAGCATTCAAATCCAGACCGTTTGCTTTTCAAAACCCGGCTGAATGAAAACTTATATTCACAGAAAAACCTGTACCTGAACACTTAGAGCAGCATAATTCATACTTACCAAAACCTGGAAATAATCCAAAAATGTTCTTTAACAGGTAAACAGATTAAAAACAAACGAACGAACAAACTACGGTGTATCTATTTAGTGCCATATTACTGAGCAATAGGGAACTCACACTAGACAAATGAGTCCCAAAGGCCTGGTGCTGAGTGACAGAGGCCAGTCCCAGAAGGTTATACGTTATCAGATTTCATCTCTCGGACATTCTGGAAGAGACAAAAGGGGAGAAATGGGGCACGGCGGCGGCTACCGGCGGTGAGCAGTGGGGGACAGGGGTGACTACGACAAAGGCAGGTGTGTGGCGGGTGGCTGCACCTGTCCGTGCGGTTGGTAGATCTGCACGCCCCGCTGCGGTCCGGTAACTCTGAAACTGAACAAACCAGCCCTTCTTCCTCGAATCGCGACGGATAAAAGGCTGGCGAGGGAGGAGGGGTCGCGGGGAGCGACACCGGAAGGGCTTTCCTCGGGGCTCCACATAGACCCCACCTGTCTCCCCACCTTCCCGAAGAGCTCCTCACCTCGTGCTCTCTGGGCCCCCGGGGGAGCGACGGGACAGCGGTGTCCCCACGTTCCGGCTCCACCTCATCCCCACACCCAGCCCGGCCGAGGTCTCACCTCTCCCGCCGGGGCCTCTCGCGGACTGCCTCCCGGCGCCACCGCCGCTCTGCTCCCTCAGTGGCCGCGGGGCGGTGAGTCCCCTCCGCCCCTCCCTGCGGGACCCCCGCCCTGCGGCGGCTTCGGGACCCCAGGCCGCGCTTCGTGTTTTATCACCAGGGCCGCAAGCGCCGGGCTCCCACCTGGGATGCTGAGCCCCTCGGAGACACCCCGCAGATCCCGGCCCTGGTGGGGGCGGGGGCGTCCCGGACCCCGCCCCCGCCCCTCGGGGTCACAGCGGCCGCAAGTGAAAAGGCGACCCTTCGCCTCCCGCCCCTTCCGAAAGGGCAAGACCCGGCGAAACTTCAGGGCCTGAAAGACCTGATCCACTAGTCCTGAGCCAAGGGCACCCGGTGCCCGCGCGCAGCCGGGGCACCGACTACGTAGGTCCCAAAGGAACCACGCCTGAGCGGCTCTCGGCCGGGCGGGACCGGTTCTTTCTCCGCGGACAATTCCCAGCCACATCTGCGACTGCGCAGACTCCGGTGGGGGGCGGGTCTGCAGGCGTCCACGTGACCCTGACTGGGCGGGGTATGGGCGGGGTATGGGAGGGGCCGCTGGGGGGCCGGGCTAGTCTGGGCGAACGTTCCCTCTACAGTCCTGGTCCGCGCGGCTCTGCCAGAGTGTGGGGTTCTCGTGATTCACATGCGTGCAATTTAGTTCCTCGGTGTGACAGCACTGACTTTTCCCTCGTAAGCGAAGGAGAAAGGCAGGTTCCTGCTGTCTTCTCTCGACGTACATTAAACCACGAAAATCCCAGAGCCACAGGAAAATCAGACTCCACCGCGACAGGCAATGATTATTAAACACACACTGCGTGCCAGGCACTCTTCTATGCGCTTTGTATGTACCATCTCGTTCGAATCAGCTCTGCCGTTAACCAGACTCAGGTGACACCGACAGAGCCTGCTGCAAAGTTAATAGCAAATATTTCTCCCCAAGTCATACCGCTGCTGTAAAATTTCACAATGATCCTCTTTAAAGATTTCCTGAGTTCTAATGATATCCCCACCTTTGCCTGGCTACTCCCACTATTTCTTTTTTAAGAAAAAAACTACTGAGAAATCTTCTTTGCTAAAATCAGAGACCGTCAGAAACTATTTGACATCATTATCAGGATAAATCAACATCCCACTCTTGCCTGGGGAATTCGAGCCATTTTCAACAGAAACAATCTCTGTTTCCAACCCGGGTGCAGAATTCAGACACAGCATTTTCACACACGGCCTGTCCCGTTGATATTAACTTGGAAATTTCCAAAACAGCAGGCCCCGACTCTGTTTTTTAATCCAGACCGTCCTTATGTTGAGCCTATCAAAATGCTGCTTCATTTAATTTTACCTAAAATTTACTCTTCCTCAAAACCCTACAATAACCCCGCTTCACTCTTTGTGTGGTTCTCCACGTGTCTACTGGTAAAGGCCCACCTGGTTGCAGCAGACGAATAAACCAAATTTTGTGGGACTAATTGTTTATTCCTGGTAGTCCTTATCTTATCAGATGTGTTTTAGCACAATTTACCTCAAAACATAAGCTCCAACAGAGACTGGCACAGAGTAGATAATCAAACAATATTTTGAATAAATGATCGACATCATTATTCAAACCTCATTATTTGAGGTTTTTCGTCATTATTATTAACCTCAATTCACACCGTGATTTGGCTGCAGGAGCTCACTTTTTTTTCTTTTTCACAAGAGTTCACATTCTGAATTGTCGTGCTGTGGCCCTACTGCTTGAAGAGAGTGGGTTTAAATTTTATGTCCAAATGGCAGCTCTGCCTTAGTTTAAACATTGGAAAGATACTGGGTTAAAGATAGCTGCCCTGGCCTTCTGCCGATTGTGGACCGTTGATAAGAGATACAATTGCTGAGAATTCTGTTTTGCTTACTGTTTGCTGTAAACATTGTAAAACTTTTTCTGAGTCGAGTCTGACATTTATTAGTTTGAGTAACTGGCTTTCCTCACATTCTTCCCCTTCCCCCTTTCTGATATGTATTAGGATGAATAACTGACTTTTTCACATAACGGACAGAGACTTCCCGCCAAAGAACAAACAAAGGGCGTCCTATCAGAAAACAACACAGGTCCTTATTTTAAATATCGACCAATCAGTCACCCCATAACCTGAAACCCTCCTATACTATTTGTCTCTGTCTATAAAAACGCTGTACCAACCCTGTTCGGGGCCTTTTTGCATCACCGGCAACGGTGTGCGAAGGTCCGGGATCAATCCTGTAATAATAAATGACCCTTGCCACTTGGCTTTGACTTTCGACTCTGGTGGTCTCTTGTGGGGGGATTCGAGAATTCGGGCATAACACTGCTGACCCAAGATACGTCATGCTTAAGGTTTCACAACTAGCAAATGGCAAAACTAAGATCAGAGTCCATGTCTAATTCCAGTCCAGTTTTTCTCCTACTCTATCTACTGTGGGGTGTGTGTGTGAGAGAGAGAGAGAGAGATGTATACTCGAGCTCACATGCCTGACCTTGTTTAGACCCTGATATATTTACCAATGACAACATCCCCAAGATCCAAATATTGTCATATTTAAGATGGAAAGTCTCAGAGTCCATCCCTTGGTAAGGTATGGCCTTGATGTTACTTGCTCATTCTAACAGTGATGGATGTGAGCGACCAGCCCTGACAAGCACCTTGGTAGTTGTACGAAGTCAGTAATGAGCAGAGAAGTACAGTGCCTGGTGCTGAGCAAGTGTTGTTGTATCTGCATCTCCAAAAACGTCTTAAGCTCTTGTTCCTGCATAAATGGACAAGCCTGAGAAGACAGCCATCCATGGATTCGTCTGATTGTCTCTACATTTTTTGTGTCTTAGATCCTTACATTGAATCCAGACTCCAAAAATGGGCGGAATTTTGAGATCCCTCAGTGTGAGGCACTCTCTCTTGGCAGATGACACGAGGAGACTCTGAAAGAAATTGGGGACATGTTGGGAGCCATTTTGGGCTCACAGGTTGAGACCCCTCCCTATGTGGAAAAAGTGGTTGAAGCAAAGCTCCCGCCGGCCAAAATGGCGCCCAGTCTTACCTCCTCTAAATAATTTTTCAGGCTTGGATTTCTTGAGCTACTCTCCTTGGCCCCAAGGAATGTAATGCTCTTTTGTTTTATGGCATTTAGATAAAAGGGAAGGACCTGGAGTAAAATGCTTTGATGTATTACATCTGAATGAGGGTAGCCTAGCCAGAAGTCATCTTAAAGTTGCATCTTGGGGATGGGTTGCACAAATTGATAGCAGTTATGAGCTGGCTGAATACTGGTGTGATTTGTGTAAATGTTAGGCTCCTATTATGTAAGTTCACTCATTCACAAGCAAAGGACAAGCATCGGGAATTCTGTCCTTGCCAGATGGGTTGCACCTCCCCCATTGTGGTTGGAAGAATAGGCAGAATGACTCCTGGCCTGTTTATAGATAATTAACATAGGCAGGCCTAGGTAACTTCCTGTTCTCTCCCCCTGCCTTAAATTTGTATGCTAACTAACTTGAAAACAACTTGCAAGACTGAGGATATCACGGCTTTGCTGATAAAAACATTATTATTCAAACTATGCTTGCTGATGGGATGTCACTCATTGCTGTAATGTCACTCACTACTTTAAAATAAAGACACTGAGACCAGCAGGGAGAGAGAGAGATGCCAGACTAGCCAGAGATGTCTGCTTGGTGATCAGAACACATCTCCTGCCTCTCTCGTTCCTTTTGCCTAACCATCCATCCTTCGGGGACCCTTGACTCAGCTGGAGCTGGACTCCGGCAAGGACAGTTAAGAGGATCAAACACAACTCAGAATTAAATATTTAGAACGTCAGTGCTCCCAGATGAAAAATCGCCGTGAAGATTCAAATAAAGCAAAATTGGAAAAACACAAGCAACTCTATCTGGAAAAATTAAAAATTGCAAAGTCATCGTCAACATAAACTGGGAAAGATTAAGGCTCATGACCTTCGATGAGGCAGCAAGACATGACAATGAACATACATACAGGTAGGTGTGTATTGTGTGTGTGGAGAGAATTCGATGCCACTCAGCTTGAATGGGGATCCTACAGATTTGCAAAATCTAAAGAAAGAGCTCATTTTGCAAACTTCTCAAGAATGTGTACATATTTTAAAGAAAAAAAAGTTACATGATCTGAAAGAGAAATAATAGAAATCCATGGGCTATTTGCATAACATTTTTTCGAATATTGAAAGTATTTTTAAGTATACAGGTGAATGATGTGACAAATGGATACACCTGAGTAAGCACCACACCCCATCATGATACAGAACACTTCTGGCTCTCCAGAAGGTTCTCTGTGCTCCCTTGCAGGCAAGATCCCTCTATATAACATTTTAATGATTTCCCACTGAATATATGAAATCAGAAATTTTTTATTAAAAACATTGAAGTGAACAAGCTGTTAATTTAATATGTTCATTTAAAATTTTTGTCTATTTATTTAAAAATATATGGCCCAGGGGTGCCTGGGTGACTCAGTCGGTTAAGCATCTGACTTTTGATTTTGGCTCATGATCTCATGGTTTGAGGTCAAGCCCCACATCAGGCTCTGTGCTGGCAGTGTGGCAGCTGCTTGGGATTCTCTCTCTTACTCCCTCTCTCTCTGCCCCTCCCCTACTCACACTGTTTGTCTCTGAAAAATCATTAAATAAACTTAAAACATTTTTAAAATAAAGTAAAATAAAAATATATGGTGCAAGGAACTTCAGTTAGGTAGAATCAATAGATATTAACTTTATATGTTTTATTTTTAGTAAATATTAACTGATTCTGTCAAAGAGCTAGGCACTGTGCTAAGTACCAGAACACAGAAGTATGGAATCTATCAAATATGACATGGTACTGTGTATTAATTTTAAAAATAAAAGTGAAACCTAAGAAATGCCTGAAGCATTGTTTTGCCACCCACCATATGTATATATACACACACAGGCCAATGCCCCTGATGAAACAGATGCAAAAATTGTCAACAGAATATTAGCAAACCAAATTCAACACCACATTAAAAGGATCATACACCATGATGAAATGGGACTTTTCCCTGGGATGCAAGGATGGTTAACACACACGAATCAATAAATATGATACACCCCATTAATAGGATGGAAGACAAAAATCGTGTTATCTCAACAGTTGCAGAAAAAGCATCTGACAAAATTCAACGTTTTTTCATAGTAGAAAACACTCCAATTGGGTGTAAGATTGGGGCGCCTGGGTGGGTCAGTTGGTTAAGCTTCTGACTTTGGCTCAGATCATTATCTTGTGGTTTGTGAGTTCGAGCCCTGCATCAGGCTCTGTGTTAACAACAGCACAGAGCCTGAAGCCTGCGTCAGATTCTGTGTCTCCCTCTCTCTTTCTGCCCTTCCCCTGCTCACACTCTTTCTCTCTCTCAAAAATAAAGATCAAAAATTTTTAAACATTGGGTATAAGATGAACATGCCTCAACATAATAAAGGCCGTAAGTGAGAAACATGCAGCCAACATCATACTCAATGGTGAAAGGTTGAAACTTTCCCTCCAACATCAGGAACAAGGGTGCCCCCCTCTCACCATTCTTTTCAACATAGCACGAAAAACTGAAACAAAAGGCATCCAAATCAGAAAGGAAGAAGGAACATCATCTGTTGATGATAAGATCTTGTATACGGAAAATCCCAAACACTATCAAAAACCCGTTAGAATCGGAGCACCTGGGTGGCTCAGTGAAGACTCTGACTCTTGATCTCAGTTCAGGTCTTGATCTCAGGGTTGTGAGTTCAACCGTTGCATTGGGCTCCATGCTGGGCACCTACTTAAAAAAAAAATTGAAGTTAATGGAAGTTTAACTTGTATTTTCCATTTAATGTTATTGAATACTAGCCTAAAGATTAGACAAATAGCTTCTGTACATTGCCATTATTTCTGTGGTCAGTGTTTGGCTGCATTATAACTGTTGCCATATAATTTAGGGTATTTTTAAATTGTATTTGAATTTCCACTTTTTAAAAACAGCCCTACTAAAACTAAATAGAAGTGAATTTGGGGAGGGAAGAGGAAATCGAGTTTCATCATCCATCGTGTTTAGGTCATTTGTGTTTTCTTCCTCAGATGCTGTGAGTGTCTCGAGGGAACTCAGATTTACTATCATCTTACCTTCTGACCTAAGGCCCGATCTCTTAAAATGACGTGACCTTATTTAATATGGATAATTGGGATTCACTCAGGAAGCATGATGACATGGTACTTTTTAAACCAAGTGCCAAGTAATAAGAAATAGATTCAGAGATAACTATCTGTGTGTCTTTCCTAATCTTCTACTTCTTCATTGGTATGTTCACAGGAGAGAGGATAATCTTCAAAAAGTACGCGCCTAGATCCTGCAGAAATTTATTCCTCCGAAACACCCCTTGGAAATCACTCTCTTCCCATGTTGTCTTTCCCTCTTAGATAAAATCTTGTGGTGTCGGGGACGAGGAAGTGAAGAGAGGTGTAGTGATGGATTGGATGGCTCTGTTAGGGGTTCAGTTATCTAAAAGGTGTCCCTTTGCTTCTTCAGGTCCTTTGGAATTGTCTCTGTCATGGGGAGGAAGACTTATGTGATAGATACTTGATTTCCTGGTTTCTCTGAATAGAACTTGTGGAAATCGAATTTGGGATGATCTTCCCAATAAAAACATCTTCTTAATTCATATTTGGGCAGTTCTGTTTCCATTTGGGGCACTCCTTTTTAAAATTTTTATTATTAAAGTATACCTGGCATACAATGTTATATTAGTTTCAGGGATTCAGCATAGTAATTCAAGAATTCTGTACACTGCACAATGCTCACCACGATAAGAGTAGTTACCAGCTGTCACCTGTACAATGTTATTACAATATTTTTTTACTACACTCCCTATGTTGTACTTTTCATCCCTGTGATACATTTGTTTTATAAGGGAATTCCTATATTTTAAAAGCTTCAGAAAGCTTCTGAAGATGAGGGCATAAAAAATCTGGCCAAAAATGTAGCGAATGATATATGTATTTGAATGGAGTCTCTATACAAAACACTGATAAAAATCTGAAATATCAGAACTACACAGTACCTGTCCTCAAGTTTCTTACAAAATTTATTTGGTAGTGTCTTGCTCACAACACTAACTTGTCCATCCTTCATGAAATATCAAGTCTTACTTAAACTTTCCTTGTATTACCAGTGAAATTTTTGATCTCTGGTGATGACTGACGTCATTAATACATTCATCAACATTCACAGAATTTCTAGGTAGTGTGAGTTATTGGATGCTTGAAAGAATTGTACTCTGGCTGAAGGTTTTCTCAGACCGATTACATCCATAGGGTTTCTGCAGTGTGTGCTCTTCTGATGTTTGATAAGACTTGTGCTCTGGGTAAAGATTTTGCCACATTCACCACATTCTTAAGGTTTCTCTCCAGGATGGGTTATCTGGTGTGTGGTAAGGTGTGAACTCTGGCTGATGGCTTTCCCACATTGGCTATATTTATAGGGTCTCTTGCCAGTGCTTTTTTCTGATGTTTGGCAAGATTTGAACTCTGGCTAAAGGCCTTCCAACATTCATTATGTTCATAAGGCTTCTTCCCAGTGTGGATTCCTTGATGTAAGGTAAGGTGTGAACTCTGGCTCACGGCTCTCCCACATTCATTACACCTGCGGGGTTTTCTCCAGTGTGTATTTGCCAATGCTGAATAAGAGCTGACTGGCTTTAAAAGTCTTTCTCATATTCATTACACTCAGCGTTTCTCTCCAGTGTGTATTCTTCTGTTTAATAGGTGTTTAATGAGCTAGGGCTGAAGGACTTTATGCACTCATGTGATTTCTCACCAGTAGGAGTTCTCTGATGTTTAATAAGAGAAGAATTCTGGCTGAAAGTTTTACACAATCATTACATTTAAAGGATTTCCCTCCACTGTGGCCTTTCTGATACTGAGTAAAGGTCAGATTGTCATAAAGACTTTCTAACTATTATTCAGAAGTTTTCTCTCTAAAATGAGATGACCAATGATGAATCTTTGGTTGGCTATGAAGGAAAGAATCATAACTGAAGATTTTCCCACATTCCTTAGATTTGCATGGTTTCTCAACACTGTATATTTGATGATGTCATGCTTTCTGTTTGAACATATCTTCAGTCTTATCTCATTTATATGGTCTCTCTCCTATAGGAATTTTCTGTTGTGTAGTAAGAAATGGGTTTGTGAACTTTGTACTTGCCTGGCCCCTCTCTTAGCTGAGTATTTTCTTGCTAGCAAACGACATTTGATCCCATACCTTTCGCTGCTCTTCCTGCTGGCTCTCCAGCCTATTCTCACATTGCAAATCTTCTCCCAAGTTAGGTCTTAAGGACCATCTTTGGTGGGTCTTTCCATTATTGCCCCCAAGGCTAAGTCTTCCTAGAATCATCTTGGTTTTCAATAGACTCCTTGGTCTCTAGACTATTTTCTCAACCTGAAGAAAATTTTAAAGATTCATGCTTTTTGTGCTGAGTGAAAAAAAAACTGGTAAAGATGAAGGGATATCATGAAATTAAATATGTCCACAGATACGTATGGCTGTTACACTCTGAAACACGTCTTTGCATTAATAGAATTCAGGGATGGGAAAGGAAAAATGGTACGTATGGGACAAGAATGGTATGAAAGGGGAGCACATCAGTCTATGTACAGAATTCAAACTGTGAGAGGAGGAAAGTGATCTGGTGGGAAGCAGCATCAGAAGTTAGACGGTAACATACATACACACACATGCACACACGCACACATGTACACAAACACATATATACACACACGCACACATGTACACACACATATACACACACATATACACACATATATAAACACACATACATATATTTATTTATTTCAAGTTAGAGTCTTCATCTTCTTCAGATAAATATTCAGCAGTGGAACTGCTGGGTCATATAGTAGTTCTAGTTTTAAGTTTTGGAGGAGCCTCACGCTGTTTTCCAGAGTGGCTACACCAGTGTACATTCCCATCAACAGTGCATGAGGGGCGACTTTCCTTCACGTCCTTTCCAACATTTGTTATTTCTTTTCATTTTTTGATAGTAGCTATTCTAACAGGTGTGAGGTGATAATCTCATTGTGATTTAGATTTGCCTTTCTCTGATGATGAGTGATGTCGAGCGTCTTTCCATGGACCCTGTTGGCCATCTGGGTGTCTTCTTTGGAAAAATTCCTATTCAGATCTTCTCTCCATGTTTTAGTTGGGTGTCTAGTTAGTTTGTTGCTGTTGTTGTTGCTTATTTGCATGTGTTGTTCTGTTGTTTCTTTTGGTATTGAGTTGCATGAATCTTCATAGATTTTGGGTAACAGCCCCTTATTACTTATATGATTTGCAATTCTTTTCTCCCATGTAGTAGGTTGTCTTTTCACTTTTCTGGTGGTTTCCTTTGCTGTGTAGATGCATGTTAGTTTGATGTAGACCCACTTGTTTATTTTTGCTTTTATTACTTCTGCTTTTGGTGTCACATTCAAAAAATCATTGCTAAGACCTATGTCAAGTAGCTTACTCCCTGTGCCTTCTTCTAGGAGTTGTATGGCTTCAGGTCCTGCGGGCAAGTCTTTACTCCATTGAGTTAAATTTTATGTATGGGGTAAGATAGTCGTCCAGTTTCATTCTTTCGCACATTTGTAACCAGGAAGATTTATTATTTTTTGTTATTATTCATATTATTATTTGTTTATTATTATTTATTATTATTTGCTATTGAGAAACGACTCACTCCACCAATCCTGGCTCCTTGAGGAGACTCCTTGGAGGACACAGCGAACGTGCTGCCTATACCCAACTACCGACTGTAGACATTGACTTGGGCCTGAAGAGCACAAACATCCTATTATTAAGCCTAAGAAAATATGGAGTCTATGATGCATGAACCCCAAATCACAGCCTAAGTAAGCCCTTTCTAGTAACGGCCCCATTTGCTCTACTGGACCAGGGTCGAGTCTCAAGAGGAAACTTCGTTACCCGCAAAGGCCGGACTTCTGTAGTTGTCCAGCATCATATCTCTATAGACATCCCTCTGAACGGAGTGTAGGTGCCCCCGCTTTTCCTCAGTACACAGTCACGTCGTGAAAAGTCACTGACTCCTAAAAAACAAAACAAAACACCAGACAAATGCCTGTCCACCAGCAGTTTTAGGAGGGTGAACGGGATGAATGCAGGTGGGTCCCTGAGTGAAGCTCTGAGTGCATGAAGTCGAGCCGAGCGCAGCGTGGGTACCTGCTCCGAGCTACGATTTATGCTGGGAAAAAGAAGTATAAAATACTGTCTGTCGGCCTTCAAGAAGCCTATACATTTGTATATTATTTCTATGGCTAGAAATAAACTTGGTTTGTCTATAAGGGGAAAGTTGTCAGAGTCGAGACAGTCTGATGCTGAGTTACACTCCTTTGAAAAGCGGTGAGTCCTCCCTCCCTTGCAGTGTCCCAGCATAGCCCAGATAGTTTTCCGGCGGGGTGTTAGAAAAGGGATTCGGTCATTGAAAAAGCGGTAGGGGATTAGATCTGTGGTTCTCACCAGGGGCAGTACGGTCTCCCGGAAGTCATTTTAGAAATGGGCCAGGTGTTTTTAGTTGTCTCTGTGATTAAAGGGTACAATGGTATTGAGTGGGCAGGGACCAGATACACCAGATATTATGCAATGTACTAGACGGTCCTGTGCTATAAAAAAATGACACATTCACGTACGTGAACATAAGCCCAAGTCCATTTAAAAATAAACATTATATACCTTTTGCATGTTTTTAACAAAGTCTGAATTTTCCAAGGATGCAACTGCCAAGATGTCAGATGTAGTAAGATAAAAGAAGGCTTTATTCTGCCCAGATACGAAGCACGAGCTATTCATCAATACAAGGCTACTCGAGGTATTTGAGTTGCCAATACAAGAGAATGAGACGCTCCCCGGGGTCTGCGTTTGTAGCTGTATATTCATGCTGACTTTATCTGCAGTTAGCACTTGTTGAGCATATTAAATATTAAGAAAAGTATAGACAATATTCAATATTGTCTTCCTTCTCTAAGCCTAATGCGTTCATCGTTTTTAGATGCAAGCATATGACAGTCTCATTATGCGGTCATGCCTGAGCATATACAAACTCAAATACAGATTACTTTACTATGCATTATTTCTTCTTCATATTATAATTAGAGCATCATACTGTTTTAAGTTGCGTATGTGGTTTTACTTATTTTCAAAATTTCAAAAAGATAAAGAAAATGTTATAAAATATTTGTTATGTTAGGGTTTCACTGGGCCTGACTGGGTGTCTACTTATGGTTTAGATGAGTTCTTTTTTTTTTTTTTTTTTTTTTTTTTTTTTTTGTCTTAATTTTTATTTTTTTTTTGTTATAATAGTTTATTTTCAAATTGGTTTACATATAACACCCAGTGTTCATCCCAACATGTGCCCTTTTTAATGCCCATCACCCCCTCTCCCCCCTCCCTCATCCCCCTTACCCTCAGTTTTTTCTTAGTCTTTGAGAGTCTCTTATGTTTTATCTCCCTCCCTCTCTGTGTCTTTTTTTTCTTTCCCCTCTTCCCCTCCCCCTGGTTTTTGCTTAGTTTCACAAAGTCCACCTATTCGTGGAAACATATGGTATCTGTCTTTTTCTGACTGACTTATTTCACTTAACATAATACCCTCCAGTTCCATCCATCTTGCTACACATGGCCAGATTTCATTTTTTCTCATTGCCACGTAGTAGTCCATTGTATATAAGTACCATAACTTCTTTATCCATTCGTCAGTTGATGGGCACTTGGTCTCTTTCCATGATTTGGCTATTGTCGAAAGTGCTGCTATGAACATTGGGGTACACGTGCTCCTATGCATCAGCATTCCTGTGTCTCTTGGGTAGATTCCTAGCAGGGCTATTGCTGGGTCATAGGGTAGCTCTATTTTCATTTTTTTGAGGAACCTCCACACCGTTTTCCAGAGTGGCTGCACCAGTTTGCATTCCCACCAACAGTGTAGGAGGGTGCCTACTTCTCCACATCCTCGCCAGCATCTATAGTTTCCTGATTTGTTCATTTTAGCCACTCTGACTGGTGTGAGGTGGTATCTCAGTGTAGTTTTGATTTGTATTTCCCTGATGCTGAGTGACATTGAGCATCGTTTCATGTGTCTGTTGGCCATCTGAATGTCCCCTTTGGAGAAGTGTCTATTCATATCTTCCGCCCATTTCTTCACTGGGTTGTTTGTTTTTCGGGTTTGGAGTTTGGTAAGTTCTTTATAAATTTTAGATATTAGTCCTTTATCCGATATGTCATTTGCGATGATCTTTTCCCATTCCGTTGGTTGCCTATTCGTTTTGTTGGTTGTTTCTTTTGCCGTGCAGAAGCTTTTTATCTTGATGAGGTCCCAATAGTTCATCTTTGCTTTTAATTCTCTTGCCTTTGGAGACGTGTCGAGTAAGAAATTGGTGCGTCTTAGGTCAAAGAGGCTTTTTCCTGTTTTCTCCTCTAGGATTTTGACGGTTTCCTGCCTCACATTCAGATCTTTTATCCATTTAGAATTTATTTTTGTGAGTGGTGTAAGAAAGTGGTCTAGTTTCATTCTTTTGCATGTTGCTGTCCAATTCTCCCAGCACCATTTGTTAAAAAGGCTGTCTTTTTTCCATTGGATACATTTTCCCGCTTTGTCAAAGATTAGTTGGCCATATACTTGCGGGTCCATTTCTGAGTTTTCTATTCTATTCCATTGGTCTATGCGTCTGTTTTTGTGCCAATACCATACAGTCTTGATGACCACCGCTTTGTAGTAGAGGTTAAAGTCTGGGATTGTGATGCCTCCCGCCTTGGTTTTATTCTTCAGTATTATTTTGGCTATTCGAGGTCTTTTGTGGTTCCATACAAATTTTAGGATTGTTTGCTCTAGCTTTGAGAAGAATGCTGGTGCAACTTTGATTGGGATTGCATTGAATGTGTAGATTGCTTTGGGTAGTATTGCCATTTTGACGATATTTATTCTTCCAATCCATGAGCATGGGATGTTTTTCCATTTCCTTGTGTCTTCCTCAATTTCCTTCATAAGTTTTTTATAGTTTTCAGTGTAGAGGTCTTTCACATCTTTGGTTAGGTTTATTCCTAAGTATTTTATGGTTTTTGGTGCAATTGTGAAAGGGATTAGCTTCTTTATTTCTCTTTCTGCTGCTTCATTGTTGGTGTATAGAAATGCCACCGATTTCTGTACATTGATTTTGTATCCTGCAACTTTGCTGAAATCATGAATCAGTTCTAGTAGGCTTTTGGTGGATTCTGTCGGGTTTTCCATGTAAAGTATCATGTCATCTGCAAAAAGTGAAAGTTTGACTTCCTCCTTGCCAATCTTGATGCCTTTTATTTTGTTTTGTTGTCTGATTGCTGATGCTAAGACTTCCAGCACTATGTTAAATAGCAGTGGCGAGAGTGGACACCCCTGTCGTGTTCCTGATCTCAGGGGGAAGGCTTTCAATTTTTCCCCATTGAGGATGATATTAGCTGTGGGTTTTTCATATATGGCTTTTATGATGTTTAAGTATGTTCCTTCTATCCCGACTTTCTCGAGAGTTTTTATTAAGAAAGGATGCTGTATTTTGTCAAATGCTTTTTCTGCATCTATTGACAGGATCATATGGTTCTTATCTTTTCTTTTGTTGATGTGATGTATCACGTTGATTGATTTGCGAATATTGAACCAGCCCTGCAACCCAGGGATGAATCCTACTTGATCATGGTGGATAATTCTCTTTATATGCTGTTGGATTCGATTTGCTAGTATCTTGTTGAGAATTTTTGCATCCATATTCATCAGGGATATTGGCCTGTAATTTTCTTTCTTTGCTGGGTCTCTATCTGGTTTGGGAATCAAAGTGATGCTGGCTTCATAGAATGAGTCCGGGAGTTTTCCTTCCGTTTCAATTTTTTGGAACAGCTTGAGGAGGATAGGAATTAACTCTGTTTTAAATGTCTGGTAAAATTCCGCAGGAAAGCCATCTGGTCCAGGGCTTTTATTTGCTGGGAGGTTTTTAATAACTGATTCTATTTCTTCACTAGTTATGGGTCTGTTCAAATTTTCTATTTCTTCCCGTTTGAGTTTTGGTAGCGTGTGGCTATTTAGGAAGCAGTCCATTTCTTCCAGATTGCCAAGTTTGGTGGCATATAATTTTTCATAGTATTCTCTGATGATTGCTTGTATCTCTGAGGGATTGGTTGTAATTTCTCCCTTTTCATTCACGATTTTATTTATTTGAGTTCTCTCTCTTTTCTTTTTGAGAAGCCTGGCTAGAGGTTTGTCTATTTTGTTTATTTTTTCAAAGAACCAGCTTTTGGTTTCATTGATCTGTTCCACTACCTTTTCTGTCTCCATATGGTTAATTTGAGCTCTGATCTTTGTTATTTCTCTCTTTCTGCTGGGCTTGGGTTGTTTTAGTTGATCTGCTTCTAGTTCCTTTAGGCGTGCTGTTAGAATTTGTGTTATTGATTTTTCTTGTTTCTTGAGATGGGCCTGGATTGCAATATATTTCCCTCTCAGGACTGCCTTTGCTGCATCCCAGAGCGTTTGGATTGTTGTATTTTCATTTTCATTTGTTTCCATGTATTTTTTAAATTCTTCTCTGATGGCTTGGTTGACCCAGTCATCTTTTAGTAGGTTATTTCTTAGCCGCCATGTTCTTGGATATTTTCCAGGCTTTCTCCTGTGGTTGATTTCAAGTTTCAAAGCATTGTGGTCTGACACTGTACACGGTATGATCTCAATTCTTTTATATTTATTCAGAGCTTCCCTGTGCCCCAGAATGTGGTCTATCTTGGAAAATGTACCGTGTGCAGATGAGAAGAATGTAAATTCCTTTGCTTCTGGATGAAGGACCCTAAAGATGTCTGTGAGGCCCATCTGTCCTAATGTGTCATTCAGGGCTATTGTTTCTGCGGAGATTTTCTGTTTTGTTGATCTATCCAATGCTGAGAGTGGAGTGTTGAGATCCCCTACTATTAGGACATTTTTATCGATGAGGTTGCTAATGTTTGTAATTAGTTGTTTTACAAATTTGGGTGCCCCTGAATTCGGTGCGTAGATATTTACAATTGTTAGCTCTTCCTGCTGGATGGTCCCTGAGACTATTATATAATGTCCTTCCTCATCTCTTATTACATCGTTCATTTTAAAGTCTAATTTGTCTGATATAAGTGTGGCTACTCCGGCTTTCTTCTGCCTTCCAGTAGCATGGTAGATAGTTCTCCATCCCCTCACTTTCAATCTGAAGGTGTCTTCAGGTTTAAGATGAGTTTCTTGAAGACAGCAAATAGATGGGTCTTGTTTTTTAATCCATTCTGTTATCCTTTGTCTTTTGATTGGCGCATTTAGTCCATTTACATTCAGTGTTAATATTGAAAAATATGGGCTTACAGTCACTGTATTATCTGTAAGTTTCATGTTTGTAAGGCTGTGTCTGGTAGTTTGTATTCTTTGCCTCCTTGTTTTCATAGAATGCCCCTCAGGATCTCTTGCAGTGCTGGCTTATTTGTGATAAATTCTTTCAGTTTTTGTTTGTTGGGAAAAACCTTGATCTCTCCTTCTATTCTGAATGACAGGCTAGCCGGATACAGAATTCTTGGTTGCATGTCCTTCTTGCTCATCACATTGAAGATGTCCTGCCATTCCTTTCTGGCTTGCCAAGTTTCCGTAGATAAGTCTGCTACTACCCTTATAGGTCTCCCTTTGTATGTTAGGGTTCTTTTGTCCCTAGCTGCTTTCAGGATTCTCTCCCTATCTTTGTATTTTGCCAGCTTCACTATGATGTGCCGTGCAGAAGGTCTATTCAAGTTACGTCTGAGGGGAGTTCTCTGTGCCTCTTGGATTTCCATGCCCGTTTCCTTTCTCATGTTGAGGAAGTTCTCAGCAATGATTTGTTCCAGAACCCCTTCGACTCCTTTCTCTCTCTCTTCTTCCTCTGGAACTCCTATGATACGGATATTGTTTCTTTTGACTGCATCGCTCAGCTCTCGAATTCTCCTTTCCTGTTCCTGGATCAGCTTCTCTCTCTTTTTATCTGCTTCCTCTTTTTCAATGATTTTGTCTTCTAATGCACTAACTCTTTCCTCTACCTCTTCAATCCGTGCTGTGGTTGCTTCCAGTTTCCCCTGTATTTCTTCCAATGTCTTCTTTAATTCTTCCTGACCGTTTTTAAGGTCTTTGAACTTTGCCTCGTAGGACCCCTTGCATTCATCTAAGCTTTTTTCAAGGCCAGCAATTAGTTTTATGATTAACATTCTATATTCAAGTTCTGTTATGTTGCTTATATCTCTTTTCATTAATTCTTGAGCTGTCACTGCTTCTTGTAGACTCTTTTGAGGAGAATTCTTCCGTCTCGTCATTTTGGCTGGATGTGTTATGTGTTGTTTCTTGAAGTTGCCCTGGAAAGGAAAACTGACAGACACACAGAACACAGAAATACTCAAACGTACCGACAAATGGTCCAGACAAGCAGTTCACAACAGAAAAAAATAACAAGTGACTCTCTGAGGGCAATGTCCTGAAGTAACAGCTACACGTTAAGGACAGGGTATGTAGTGTGCTGGTGGCAGAGCATATATAGACAGAATAATGACTGGTGCAGGGAGAAGAAGGAAATGGACTTTGCCCAGGTAGAGCGACTAAAGGGTTTAATCCAGACTGATAGAAATCAGAATAAGGACAGGTGCGAGGGAAAAGGAATAAAGATCGATGTCGTCTAGATGAACTTATACGGCCTGGCTATTCCAGAAAAAGGGCTAGGGAAGTAAAGAAGAGGTTGTAGGACATGTCCTCAAAGAGTGGGTTAAAAAACAAAACAAAAACAAAAAACAAAAAACAAAACCAAAAAAACCCAAACAAAACAAACAAACAAACAAAAAACAAAAAAACAAAAAACAAAAAGAACGAAAAAAATGATTAAGCCAGTCAGTACCCTGGATGACCAGCTCAGGGATGGGGATCGGTAGGAATGAGAAAGGGAGGGATAAATTTAAAAAGAAGAAATGACTGGCGTTACTCCAGGCAGCAATCTCCACTTGGATCAGTCGCTCCTGCTGATAGTTTGGGAGGGGCGTGGTTTAGTGTAGGCGGGTCCGGCCTCCACTGCTGCAGGGATGGCTTCTGGGGTGACTTCCTGGCTTGTGAGACAACAATGGCGTCTCTCCAGACCCCCGCCCCCAGTCCTGGAGGCTTTATTCGCTCCTTTATTTCTGTTCTCTCTCCACCGCCCACGCCAGCCTAGTGTGGTTTACTGGAGCCGCGCCTGGGGCTGCCTGGGTGCCTGCTGCCTATCCCGGCAGAGTGCGTGCCTGGAGGCGCTGGGCGAGGGTGGCGCGGTGGCGCGGCCCTCTGCTACCCCCCGATTTGGCTATAACTGTGCGGGGGTTAGAGGTGCTCCGCAGGAGCCGCCGCCTGAGTCCCCCCTGCCTGTCCCGGCAGCGCGCGCGCCCCGGAGGCGCTGGGCGAGGGTGGCGCGGTGGTGCGGCCGTCTGCCACCCCCCGATTTCGTTATAATTGTGCCGGGGTTAGAGGTGCTCCGCAGGCGGCGCCGCCTGCGTCCCTGCTGCCAGTCCCTCCCGCGCGCGTCCCAGTGGCTCAGGACGAGGTTGGTGCGGTCCCAGCAGCGCGCGGGGATTGCTGCTGTTTGCCACTGAACTTCTCTTCAAAAGCCCTGCATTTAGGGCCTGGATGGTAGTGGTCTCACCCGCTCTGGCCCTCTCGTTCAGATGTTGTTCGGTCGGCACTTTCCCAGCTATCTCCGAAGACGCTCACCCTCCCCTCAGCTCAACTTCCCGAGTTCGAGTTCGTTTTATCCGACCCAGATTAAACTCACAGTTCAGTTGGGCCGTGTCTGTGTTCGCCTTAGTTTCTTGTCAGCTCTAGCACCTTTTCCCCCCGATTTTTGTAGTTGAGAGAGAGACAATGGTTTCAGTCGTCCCCCTTTAAAGGGCAAGCGAAATACTGGAGCCCCCTACTCCTCCGCCATGTTGCCTCCCCAAACCTAGATGAGTTCTAATGCATCTTCCAGCACTGAGTTTCTGACAAATAATTTAGGGGGAAAAAATGAACACATAGAGTAAAAAAATCATTTTGTATATGATAAAAACGAGTTTTTATCTGAGAAAAATCCCCCCTCAATCTGAGTTTTAACTGAGATAAAATTCAAAACAACAGATTCATTCAACTGATACTGGTTGAACCCCTAGCCTGGGGAGTACCTGTCTCTCACTCTGCTCAACGCCACTCACTCCCTTCCTCGCCGCAGCCCTGCAGGAACTTGGGCTTCTCTCCGTGGATGTAGACAGAAGCTCCCTCGGCCACCCAATTGGTGGGATTCTCAGTCCTTCTTGGCATAGGGGTGTTGGAAGCCATAAGGTGGAATGACACAGTTAAGAGCCTAAGGACAAAGAGGTTTGGGGGAACCATGAGAAAGTATCTTCTAATTTATCCAGGAGGAGAGAAAGGGACAGTGCACAGCATCTTGGGGTCAGAGGGGTGACCTCAAGGGCTGTGTTTGGGAGCATAAAACCAAACAGTAGCTTCCAAGAAGGACTGAGGATTCTTCCAGCCTGGTTATGGAACCAGCCCTTGATACACTGTTTACTTATTTGCTTATGTCTCTCCTCCCATTGGTTGCATAGTCCCTGAAAACACGTTTCTGCTCAGCTGTGGACGTTGAATAGGACCTAGGAAATAGGAGATACTAAATACATAAATGAGTGGATGCCTGTCTTTACTGTAACTCACTTTTTCCCTGCCAGCTTTGTCTGATGGGTGATGATATATTAACCACTTATTTAGCTAATTTCATCTTTCAAAGCAATATATTTCAAAGCATAATATATTTCAAAGAAATACATACCATGTTCATAAACTGAAGACTCAATATTGGTTAGACACCAACTCTCCCAGATGGATGCATATATTTAACACAACCCCAATCAAAATCCCAACAGGAATTAAAACAGGAACCGAAAATAGGGACTCAGGTGCTCCTAATCAGTGTTCACAGCAGTAGTATTCACAATCGCTAATAGGTGGAAACATGCAAGTGTTAACAAGAGATGAGTGGGTCATTATAATAAGGATGAGCCTGGAACAGGATGAACCCAGCACATGCATAGCATAGACTAACCTTTAAAACATTATGCTAATTGAAATAAACCAGACACTAACAGACAAATGTTGTACGATTCCACTTACGTGTGCTGTGTAGAATAGGCAAATTCATAGGGACACGAAGTAAAATGGAAGTTATTCCGGGCTGGGGAGGAGAGTCATGAGGAGTCAGTCACGCAGTGTGCTCAAGGTTTCTTTCTGGGTGATGAAATGTTCTGAAATTAGATGGTGGTGGTGTTTGCACAACATTCCGAATATACTAAAAACTAGAATAGTAAATATGGTAACTTCTGTGTTCTGTAGACTTAGCTACGATTTGAAATTTCAGTTAAAAGTCTAACGGAAACGGTAACATCGGATGGTCTCCAGGTCCCTTCTGGCTTTATGATTTGGATCCTGCTCCTCTACTTACTTCGCGCCCCCGCAAACTTGAGCTACTCCATGTTACTTGCACACGGCTCACAGTCAGGCCTCAGCCTCGCCCATTCTTTCTAAGGGTGCCTTCTGCCGTATTTTCCACTGAGTCTTCTGTAAGCCAAACCTCTCCGAGGCCCCGAGACCCACAGGTGCTCTTCCTTCTGAACTCCCAGAACACGGTTACCGACTTTGGTGCAATTACACACGATCCTGTATTAAAATTATCTGTGGAAAATTGTGTGTGTTTTAAATGTAATAGATCAGGGTAGGGTCCTGATTTTACGCATCTCTACGGCTCCCGGTGGGATCTGGCATCTAGGCTGGGCAAGGAACACTGTCCAGGGACGGTCGGAGGACCGCCTGTATCAGGACAACCAGCGACGCGCACCGGAAATGCCGCGTCCCTGCGCCCCTCCTCAGACCAAGGAGGCCATCTCGGAGTGCGAAGCCTGGGGCTCTGCGTCCTGCGCGGTTGTGCGGCTGCGCTGGGTAACACTGCGCACCCCTGGTCTGGGCTGCACCGTGTGGAAGGTACCGAAGGCGCTCGGAGGCCCCCCGACCACCCGCGACCTCTGGCCTCCCTCGCCCCCGGCCGCCTCACGGCCGACGGGAGGGGCCGAGCGCTGGGGCGCAGGCGCAGAGCCGCCCACGCCGCCCACGCGCCCCGCCCTCCGCGTCCAGCGGCTGCTCTGTCGCCTCCGGGTGAGGCCGCGTCGGCGGAGCCGGGTTTCACCCGGAGCGCGAGTGCGGACTCGCCGCTATCGCGCAAAGTGGGGAGCGTGGGAACCGACGCGAGGGCTCCCAGCTAATCCTTCCGCCGTCTTCGAGCGCCGTGCGCACTTCGGTTCCGGCACGGTGCGGGTCCGGACCCAGGTGTGTTCCGGCGGGCGGCCGGAGGCGGCCGGTCAGTGGGGCGCGCGGGACCCCGGGCTTGGGCGGGTGGGTCTGGGGGCTCCCGGAAGCGGTGTCGCGGAGAGCGCGGTGGTGTGGCCGCGGGTGGGAGGTGGGGGACGCTGGGTGCAGGGGGTTGGGGGGTGCCCAGGCTGTCCTGGGGCTGCGCGGTCGGGGAGGGTGGGTCTCGGGGTCCAGCTCAGGACCCGAGTTGCGTTCCGCCCCCCTCTCGGCTCAGCCGCGCGACCAGAGTGCTTGCCGTGTGCGGGTCACTGGTCCAGGCATGGACCGACTCATTTTATCTTCGCATTAACCCCATGACAGACACTGTTCTCCCCATGTTGCAGATGAGGAAACTGAGGCACGGAGATGAAGCACCTTCCTTGACGTTACAGAGCTTGTGAGTAGTAGCCCTCATTTTATGGTTCTGATGATGACGGTTGGTACTTGTATATAGTAGTTTATTAATTGGTGGAGGTATTGACAAATTCTGTGTATCAAATTGTGTGGACCTGTTATTATTTTGAGCCGATTTCCCCGAACGCTGTTGCCCGAAGACCGTCTTGCAGTCAGTCTCGGGATTTCGCTCTGCTCTAGGGTTGACCAGAGGCCACCCAGGCTCTGGTGCCGATCCCTTCGCGCGCTGTCAAGGGTCCAGCAAGCAGTCCCGCTGAAATAGCACAAAACAGAGCACCTGGAGAAGAGCCGTTCCAGAACCTGCTTCCTTCCGAATGAGCTCAATTCTTAATACTGAAGGGAGCAGAGCGAAGGGAGACTTCTTGCTGGATTCCAAGTGGATCTTAAGAAGACGTGGCAAGGCCATAAGAATTTCAGATGGCTAGGATGGCGGAAGTGACGGCGCCGGGAAGACGAGGGGGGGGGGGCGCTGGTGCGGCAGCATTTGTGACCGCCGCACTGGAGATGAGGATTTGAAAGGGATCTCACCAAATCACCTCACTTGAGGTGATCCGGATAAGGAAAGGAGGAAACGAGAAACCGAGAGGCAACTTTGCACTGTCTGTTGAAGAAATCCCTCGGAGGGAACCTGCCTAAGGGAGTAGCCCTGTCCCTGGGGAGATCCAGTGACCTCCTGCCCTCTCTGAAATCTATCTGGGGTCCCCCCCCACCCCCCAGACTTGGGTCACACAGCCCAGTCCTGGCTTCGTGTGCATGTTCCACAGCCGGGATCCGTCCAGGCTCTGGAGCGGCAGCTGCTGAGGGGGATCTCACCAGTTCTCTGAGAGCAACCTCCCGTGAGCGGTCACCAGTGCAGCTTTGAAAGTACTGCCCTTGAGGTGTGCACGGCACTAGTCTCTCCTTAGGTTGTGTCTCACATTCCTTACTGTAAATACTTTGCTATCTTGTGTAGCATCAGCAGAAGCTTTGTGAGAAAAGACAAGCAGGAAGTAGTTACGCCATTACACAGCGTGGGGCCGGATTATCAGGAAGGCGAGTGACCCGCCCAGGGACGCACAGCCCTGTGGTGGTGGGGCGGTGTCAGCTGCCTTCTGTTTTGATCCTTAGGAGGAAGTAAGAGCCTGCTGTCATGGCCCATTGGAATCACACCCCCGTGCGAGGACACTGACACAGAGCCTGGATCATATGCCTCCGTTCACCTAGAGAGTTTAGACTTGGCCCAGATCCATCCCTTTTCCCTCTGATCATTAAAGAACTAGGGACTTGAGGTCAGACATCAAGGTCTATCGCCCTTTTCCTGTATCCGGGAGGGGGCGGGATTGCTTTAGGCATTTGTTTAACCTCGGAACCTGTAAGGTTGCGTTCTGCTAGGCAGGTGTGGACGTTACTAGTCCAGTGGTTCTGGCTGCCTGGGATAAGTGCTTTGGCAGCTTTGCCTTTGGCCAGACCGCAAGCCGGGAGGAGGCAGGTGAGGGAAGGGCGGCCGTCTGTCCCCGTGGAAGAGCTGCAGCCCGCGGAAGCAAAGGATCCGTCCTTGCTTTCTGAGTGTCCGTGTCATCTCACCAAGCAGGGGATGTACGTTTATTTCTCTTTTCAAGAACTTCCTTCCGGTGACCGGGCCAAGTTTTCTCAGGACGAGACTAGCCCTTGTTTGCCTGCTGACCACCCTGTGTGTCTCCCTTAACACTGCTTTGCTCTGTTGCGTCCAGTGGTCGAAGAACACCGTCGGCCCATTTCTTGAATGGTCTCATCCGGCACACGGACCTTAGGCTCTCCCATCTCTCTGGTGCTTTGAAAAAGACTAGGTTCGTTTTAGCCTTGCCCCTTAGCCTAGGCAAACAGGATGCGCCTCAGGTGTGTGAGACCTGAAAGTAAACCCCAGGAATCCGAGCGCTTTGGACCAAACCATCAAGTCCAGCATCTTCCTTTGACAGATGGGGAGACATACAAACCAGATCGGTCACTTTCCCCTGGTTTTTATCCAGCTACCAACAGAGCTGTGCTCCAAGTCCGGATTACCCGGGAAATGCTTACACCGCAGGGCTCCTAGCTGATGTGTCACCGGTTCGTGCCAAGGATGCCGCCTGCACTGTGGGTGGCAGATGTAATCCTCGGGCCACGCGGTCAGGGCTTAAGCGGGCTTGGGGCTCACTGCAGCCCGTCGGGGCACTCACTTTTTAGGGGCAGGCCCTCTCTCAACCTCCGTGGCGCTCTGCGGTCAAGGTCGTGCTGGGGTCCCGGGATCAGTGGAGGTTAGTTCCCTGGCCACCGAGGGGCCGCAGGAGTGGAAAGTGCCACTCAGGTGTTCCTCTCTAGTGAGTCTGAGTCTAGCACTTATCGCTTGGCCTTGGGGCAATTACTTAACCTCTTTGTACCTCCAGTTCTTCATGTGTTGTATTGTGGGAATGATCATAGTATCGCTCTCACTGTTGCGAGGCATAAATGAGTCAGATTCATAAAAATACTGACAGTAAGCAGACCCAAAAGACCTCAAGAGCCTCCAGGTTCCTTTTTAAAAAAATTATTTTTATGTTTTATTTTATTTTTGAGAGAGAGAGACACACAGAGCATGAGTGGGGGAGGTGCAGAGAGAGAGGGAGACACAGAATCCAAAGCAGGCTCCAGACTCCGAGCTGTCAGCACAGAGCCCAACTCGGGGCTCAAACTCACGAACCGTGAGATCATGACCTGAGCCGAAGTCGGATATTTAACTGACTGAACCCCCCAGGAGCCCCAAATTCCTTTTTTTAAGGTAGAAACTTCCCCAGGAGGGTTTCCACGTGTCAGCCGCATGCGTCACACATACAAATGTAAATGCACAGTACAGGTGCACTATAGCTTAGTTGAAATGCCAAAACTACTACATTTGGGGACACTTGTCCTACCCGGAATACATGGATTGAATTGGATATCCCCTGATACAACATTGGCCCGTTTTCCCAATCGCCAAGGTACTAATGAGCGTGAGGGAGAACGCTCAGCCTCAGAGTGGCCGTCTCTGAATGCTGTGCTAGTTCTTTCTCCGTTCAGGATATTCTGTTTACTTTTACGTAGCCTCTGTGTGCATGGTTCTGAGACGACATTTATAAATATCTTCAAATGTCAGATCTTCCTGGTTGAGGGAAAACCACACACCTCCCCAAACCTAAACATTTTCTCAACAGTGTCTCTTCTCCAGGATGGAATATAATATGTAACAACGTGGGAAGTAACATTCCACTACAGACAGAAGTCCCATTAGTTTCCACGTCACCTTTATGGCAGTGCGGGGGCTCTCATATCTTTCAGGGCTTCTGTTGGGGACGAGGACTTGGCTTTAGAGGCTTTCTGATTTACCTGCTGAGACATGCGCTCTTCATCTCTCGTGCAGATGTTAATATTTTCTACCTCCCCTTCATTAGCCTGAAGTAAACCTTACAAACCATAGTGATGACTTATAGGTGTAACTTCCAAAATACCACTATATTACCTAACTATGATATCAAGGAAAGTAATTTATATTTGACTGGTACCATTTCAGCATGTGAAGATTGGATGAAATAGATGCCACACCTGTTCATAGAATCGCTGCGACTACGCCAGCCACAGATCCAGCCCAATAAACAAACGTCATGTTTGTGAATCTAGCACCATGAGCGGGTTGATTTTCCTGGAACGGTGACCACTGCCTCATTCCCACAGAAAAAGAAGTGTATGTCCTTAATTTTCCAATAGATATCAAAGCCGTGGAAAGTATTTGCATCTGTGGAAAGCAGTGTTAGGTAACTATTAACAACTTTGTCGAAAGTCTCTCAGGATCAGGAATGTCTTTTGCTTTGCAGGAATGCCCGTTTCCCTGAAATTCCAGTAGCACCGTCAGTCAACATGACCGTCAAAAAACAAAAAAAAAATCCTTCCAATTCCCGAAACCTTCCCCAGGAGGATCACTGTGATAAAAGAGAAATCGCAGTGAACCGCCAGTGTAGTGCCGCCGCAGCAGCCGAAGGGTCTGTGCCGCGAGGGTGCGGCCGGCCCGCCCGGGAGGGAGGCCACGTCCCGTTAGGGGAGGAGGCACCATAGAGCGTAGGTCCGCAAGGATCTAAATAAGACTCTTACTCAGCCTGGTGGTCGGGCTTCTGTGTTCCCTGTTTCCAGTTGCAAGGCTGGTATTCGGCGAAGCCATATACAGACCGCGTCAGCACACTGCCCCCGAGGTTCACGCGGCATGACTTCTTGCTGGACGTCCTCGGCTCGCCTTCACATCCGAGAGGCTCCTCGTCTACGAGAAAGGAGATACCTGCGACCCTAGATCATTTCGTAACCCAGCAGATCCGTGAGCGGAAGAGTTAGGGGCAATGTTCTACAGTTTGCAGCCCGCTGTCGAGCGCAAGGGCTCCAGATGCGTCCCCAAGAGAATGGCTTAAAGAAAAAGCTTTAATGGGGAAACTTGGAGTCCAGAGATGGGCGAGAAGAAAAGGCACAGATTCCCACGTTCTCCCGTTTTCCCACAGGAAGGCTGCGGTAGCCAGGGTGCTCTCCTGCTCACTCAGCACAGGCCAGCGGCCCCCGAGAGGGCCTTGCTGGTCTTCCTCGTGAGGCAAGCGTAAGAACAGCTCTGTCGGCGGGGAGGGAAACACACCGCTTGGTGCCAGGCAGTCTGAGTGCCAGCGTTTCAATTGTTCGCGTCGGAGAAGCTGGCTGCCTAACCCCTGGGAGCCCCGAGATCCTTGGGAAGTGCCGGCCTTGCCGGCAGCCGGAAGGAGTCTGTGGGAAGCTGAGTTTCGGTTATAGACCCTCCTCCATGAGGGACGTCGGGTGCGGGGAGGCTGGTCTCGGCCAGCGCATTTCTCAGGCAATCTAGAGTATGTTTCTAGGGTTCTTTTTTGACAGTTCTACTTGTCAAGTTATAAGAACTTATTAAATACAAATGCCCGGGCCCCATATCCTACCTTCTAGGGCTGAGGCAAAGCCAAGGTATCTCGAGCAACAAGTTCTAGAAGGGATTCTGATGTGGATGTGTTTAACCTTTTGGAGCCCAGTTTTGGCTCCTTTCAGACAGCCGTTTTCGCCAGCCCCTCTGACCACAGCTTCTGGAGGTTCACACTGGTTTTTCTGTACACCGAAGCATGAAGACCGAGCTCTGACTAGCCCTGTGTTAAATCCTTTCCCATCAGCAGGAATCCCAGCATGTGAACTGGACATGGTCATTCAGCCGGAGGGAGAAGAGCTGTGGACTCTGGATCTTTAGGGACAAAAGTCCCTGCCTCGGTGTGTGAGGTCATGGAAGAGACCACCAAGGTGATGCTTACGAGATGTCAGTTCTAGCCTAAGCTCTTGTAATTTGCCAGGCGGCGTAAGCCACCCAGTCTGCTTTCTGTTTGTCCGATCCGAGGTGGCCCAGCTGAACTCTAAGGTGAGTGCCGATGGTCTCGGATGAACTCTGCTAGCCGCGGGTGGTAGACTGGCTGAGAAGAACCCCTAAACTAGTTGGAGGGGGTGGGGGACCATGGCAGTGCTGTGGTGGCATTTCTTCAAACTGTTCTCTCTCAGGGCCAAGAAGATGATTGCATCCGAGCTTGATAGAGTCATCCTTGGCTTTCTGCTTGTTTAGAGGGGATCTTTCCTACACCTGAGTCTGTTCCCGTCTCTCTCGTCCTCCCGTTTTACCATCCCTGACCGGCCGCAGTAACTAGTAGCTCATTTCACTTTCGAATCCACCACCCTCTGCTCGTCGGCTGGTATATCTGCTCATTTCATTTTTTGGCTCAGGATCATACCTGGTCCCCTTCCCGCTATTTCTTGATGTCTCTGTGCTCACCGTGCCTATTCTAAGATCTCTGCCTGTTATCTCTTCTGCCACCGGTCACTTCCCTTCAACTGTCCCTTTTTATTTTCTCCTCATAGAAAGTTGCTACTATGTGTGAATTGCAAATTTGTTGTCCCTTTTTTTTTGTTGTTGTTTTTTTTTCCTGCTGGTTTCTTTTCCTTGGTCTCCACACTAGAGGCAGGTGAGACAGGTGACATAGGCACTTTCAGTGTCTCTCAGGCAGGGAGATTTGAACTGAGCCAAGGCATCAACACCAGCCCGGCTGTCTGTGAAGAACTGGAGTTTTCGGGGTCAGCAATGGAAGGTCTCCGAGGGGGTTCTGCCCCGGGGCCTGCGAATGAAGGAGCCTCAGAAGAGAGGGCCGGTCGGCAAGGCCGACAACACGTCCTGTACGGAGGACATCTTCTTTTGAGAAAACAGAGATGAGAAAAGCATAGGTGACCTTCAAGGAAATTTTCACCAGGGAGCGAGGTCCTGAATCTAGTGAATTTAGTCTAAGCTCAGAAGTTAATACACAACAGAAAATTCCAAAGGCAGCTGGATCCCCCATATCTAGGAAAAAACTTCAAAGATAATTCAGACTTAATTAAACACCAAAAACTCTTCCCACAGAAGAAACTCTGTAAATGCAGCGAATGTGGGAAAGCCTTCAGCTACCAGTCAGACCTTACCGTCCACAGGAGAATTCAGGGGGAGAAAAGCCTTTTGAACGCAACGAATTTGGGAAAACGTCCGGAAGCACACACCTTCCGGAACATCAGAGAACTCGTACGGGAGAGAAACCGGATGATTTCCACACCCGAGAAAACCCTTACGGATGCGACGAACGCGGCCGGCCTGCGGCGCCCGTCCACCGCGTGCAGCGCCGGCGCGCACTCCGCGAGGGTCGGTTCGCGGCCGCGAAGGCGGGCGGGCTGGCGGGGGCCCTGCTCCTGCTCCCTCGCCGAGCACCAGGGGGCGCCCCGGCGCGCGCACGCGGAGAGAGCCCTCTGCGGCCGCGGGGCGGGGTTCGGCAGAAGCGCCCCCTTACGGAACATCGGAGAATCCACGCCGGAGCAAAGCCCCGCGAGTGGGGAGAGTGCGGAAGGGGCTGCGGCGGGAGCTCCTCCCGCATCCTTCACCGGAGAACTCCTACGAGACAGGAGCCTTCCAGATGGAACGACCGCGGGAAAGCCGCTCTCATCCGACCCCAGCAGCTTCACACTAAAGAGTGACACTTGCGCTTCCGTCAACGCGGGCATCCGAGCACACAGCAGGACTTCCTGTCGCCGGGAAGAAGAATCTATACGTCTTCGAAGCCTTGCCTTCTACTAGCTGGCTAGAAGCCAACTTCAGGTTAGCCTTTCTGCCTTTTTGTAAACTCGGTGCTCAAACGAGCGATCAAGACCAGGGGATGACTCTCAGAACCTAACGCACTCCACCCCCTGTTCTGGAGGAGTCCAGACTGAGCCCAGACCTCCCTGACACCGTGTGTTTGCTGGCGTTATCTGTTGTTCCCCAGGGCATGCTCCCTGAACAGTCTGCGAACCGTCTGTTTCCTAAGCAAGGCAACCCCTTTACTTAAAGAGGAAATCCTGTGTGTGTGTGTGTGTGTGTGTGTGTGTGTGTGTGCGCGCGCGCGCGTGCGTGAGTGTGCGTGATGCTGGCTCCAGTCACAGAAGAGGAGGAGCTCGCTTCAGAGCAGGACAAAACCCTTCCCACCAGTTTGGTGATAATAGTGTTGAGGCAAATTCAGTCTCCCGTCATAGAAGGACAGATTTCTCTCTCTCTTTTTTTTAAGTTTATTTATTTTGAGAGAGCAAGGGAGGAGAGGAGTGCAGAGAGTGGGAGGGAGAGAGAATCCCAAGCAGGCTCTGCACTGTCAGCACAGAGCCCGATGCTGGGCTCGAACCCATGAACGGTGAGATCATGACCTGAGCTGAAATCACGAGTCAGCCGCTTAATTGACTGAGCCACCCAGGTGCCCCCAGATTTTTCTCTTAAGCCTTTTTTGCTGTAGTGTATTTTCCTCAAAGTATAAACCATAGTTCTAATGTGCCTAAGTAATCCTAGTATTTTTCATCTCATCCTTACCAAGAATGTCCTAACACTTAACATTTAGTTCTGTTATTTTTTTTTTTTTTTAAGTACTGGCCTAGTTTTTAAATTTTTCTTTGGTTTACAGACCTCATGAAACTCCTGCCCTCTGGCCGGAACTCTCACCAGTCCCGTAGAGCTGATCTCTCAAAGACGAATTGAGTCCCTATTTCTTAGTCTTTTTCCTAGTTGACATGTGCAGAATTGGCACTGTGGCCACTCTTATGCCTTAAAGTTTGAGCTTCTTCTGGGATCCGTGATTCCGTGCTGATCCACTCTTTCCCTCCCTCCCAGCACCCTCTCATTGACAACAATCAGCTCTGTAACTTTGGGCAAGAGTTAGAATAGTCATATTTTCTCGGGTCGTAATACTTGAGGTTATTCAATTAGACTGTAAGTTTCTGGAAGACAAAAACCTTTCTGTAGATCCCTTTAAAACATCCGAAGTGCTGAGCAGTCCCTAAATGCCCTGTAATTCTTGCCTGCTTTGGCCCAGGTAACCAGTCAGCTAGATTTTATTTGAAATGGCTTAGGATTGATTTCTCTCTCCATTCTTACTGCTGCTGCCGGGTCCTCAGGAGTTGGGGCCCGGGTTGTGAGGGTGAACACCGCTGCCCTGGCCTCCCTGCCTCTAAGTCGATGCCTGACTAAACTACCACCTTGTCCAAAGAGTCCACAGTTTCCACCGTCCCCGGGGAAAAGGTCAAACTGTTTAACTTCAAGGCCTTCGGCAGTTAGATCTGTTTACTTATTTTCCATGACTGCCCAGTACCCATGGGCAGGCCTGGCCTGTGTCTCTACCACACCCTCCGTTCACACTCGGCTTCTTTTCAGACTCTTCTGTGGCACCTTTTACGTCCTGCTTTCTGCCTTGTACCTCCAGAAGTCCTAGCCACACTCAAGTCCGCCCTCTCTGACTCTTTCTGTTCCCCGCCTTAGAAGTCCTTTGCAGAAGAGGCGCCTGGGCGGCTCAGTCTGTCGAGTGTCTGACTTCTGCTCAGGTCATGATCTCATGGTCCGTGGGTTCAAGCCCTGAGCCTGGAGCCTGCTTCAGATTCTGTGTCTCCCTCTCTCTCTGCCTCTCCCCTACTCGAGGTCTGTCTGTCTCTCTCGAAAATAAACAAACATTAAAAAAGAAGTTCTGTGCAGTGATGGTTTCCATGTATTTTGCTGCATTACACACTTTCTTATTCTGTTTTCAGATCCTTTCAGATGCTTTTTTTTTCCATAAAATTTTGAAGTTAGAAATCATCTTAAATCTCTTAGAAGCCCCATCTAATACATGGTACAATGCAGGCCTGCACTCTAGTTTTCATCTAAACCAGGAGGGCTAAACGTAATAGTGCCGTCTCTTTAGTCTTTCGGGTGGTGAGATAACCTCATAAATATTTTGGTCCTTTTTGTCCTACTTTGAATTATGTATATTCACTCTTGGGACTGAGCATCCTTGAGAGCTCCGGGGATGCCGGCCGCTTGGCTCTCCATTTCATGCGACTGTTGTAGGGAATAAATGAGTTTATTCATGTAAAGTGATGAGAACAGTGCCTGACATAAAGCCCTCAGTAAATGCTGATTATAAGCTATGACTCTGCTGCTTCACATCGCCTGTAGCCGTTCCCTTCATCCCCTGCGGGGCCCGTACGTCCATTACCGGAAACGGAAACCTAGGATCACAATCCATTAGGTTAGAGGACGCTTCTTCTCACTGCAGTAATAGGCAACAGCTATCTGTTTTATTACAACTCTATTATGTGTCAAAAAGGACTCAGATAGCTTACAAGATATGATAAAATAGAAAACCAAAAACACATATAAATCAGCATTAGAGAAAGGAGAAATCCTAGAAGACCAAGATCAGGACAGGCTTGGGTATATTTTAGTCATCCAGATAGAGCAAACTGAGCATTCTGGCAACTCAAGTGAGATGGTCATTTGCTTACTTTGTATTTGGAAAGAAAAAGTCCATTCTTCAAGGGAATCAAAGCTTTCCTAATATTTACATTTAAGATGTATTCCTCCATTGGTCTGCATGTAATTATACCATGTATTTGATAGCGAAAAAATAAAAACCAATATATTCTCTGCAGCTCTAGCACACAGTAGCGTCTCCAGTGAATAGTTCATCGTGGAGGCTCAGGGCAGCGGGGGAGAGGGGTTAGAAGGAGGAGAGCACAGAGTACTTAATCACATAGTAACTGGGTGCTAGAAGAAAAACTCTTTTCACACATCTGAATCCGTTAATTTACATAATGGGATGAAAAAAATGGAAGTTTACAGAGGTTACATAACTTACCAAGGGGACTGGGCCCTTTAAGCTGGACCCTGGCAAGGTCTGGAGAGGGAGCTGTAAGGAAAGGCACGGAGGTGGGGAAGCCCTGTTTGTCCCAGTAGATGAACTGGACTGTGGCAGAGAGCTCAATGCAGAGCAAATGAGAAGGCTGACTTGGAACTCGCCATGATGGCTGCCCGAAGTCCCAGAACGTGTTGGGTTTAATAAGGGAATTGCAGGAGGTAACCGGCCGTGGTAATCAGATGTGGTTTCGGGGGAAGGACTAATTCGGGAGAGGAGACAGGATGGTTTGGAAACGAGGGCGAGGGCAGGCAGAAACGGGGTGGGAAGCTGGATTGTCAGCACAGTGGTTTTCGGACTCGGAGACCAGCGGATGGAGGAACACACGGTGCCTAGATCCGGGCGAGGAAGAGGAGGAACCAGAGACAGGCTCCATACTTTAATTGCTCTTAACTTTCACGTAAGCTACCTGCACCTGCAGGGAGGGGTTCTGCTCTACGGTCCGCAGGTTAGGTTGCCAATAAACACAACACGTTAAATGCCGACTGAGAGGACGATCTTGCATCTTTTTGAAGAGGGGAATGTGGAACCAGAAACGTCTGGGATGTCCCGCGGGGAAGTCAAGTCAGAACCTAAGAGTGATTACCGTGAGGACCCGCGAGGATCTTCGCGAAAACCGCGGTGACTGGACTCACAGAAGACCGGCCCCAGGAGCGTGCGCATCACGCGGCGCACACGTGCAGGCGTGCAGTGTGGGCCCCTCGTTGCGGCGCGCGCCCGCGTTCCGACGCGCCGCGGCCCTTCCCGGCCTCCGTCCGCGGTGAGCGAGGCGCGCGGCCGTGCCCACGACGTGGACGCTTCCTGGGCACGCGGAGCCAGCGGCCCCGAGCTTCTGGCGTTCGGGTGACCCAGGAGACGCCGCCTCTGCAGCCGCTGGCGTTTTTTTTTTTCTTTTCTTTTTTTTTTTTTTAATAGTTTGCAGACTTTAATTTAAAACAGTTTAGAACCAGAAGTCACCGCCAGAAGTCACGAAAGGACGTGAGCGCGGTTTAACGCGGGAATGCTTAGAAGGGCTGGCGGCGAGGCCAGTGCCCGGCTTCCCCGGACGAGGCGGCGGCGGCGGCACAGGGCGCCGGGAGAGCAGGACAGGGACTGCAGGTGAGCGGCGCCGGGGAGGGGGGTTGGGGGGGAGGAGGAGAGCCTGCCAGCGCTCGGCTGGCCCCCGCTGATCCCTGTGTCTGCCCCTGGCGCCGGGCCGTGACTTCGTGGTTTTGTGCGTCGTCTGTCTTAGTGCTTTGTGATACAGAGGTGTGAGAGCTGACCAGATTCGGTTTGTTTTAATGAAGGAAATGCTTTGCTGGCTGTGTTTGCTAAGTCAACGTACTTCTCAGTCCTGTTTTAATGCTAAGGTTTGTGTTGAAATTCTGCTAGTGGTTTTCCGTCTTTCCTGATAGGAGTTAACTTGTTCTTGCAAACTAATCAGGTGTTGCATTTTTAGTTAGTTTTTTTTTTTTTTTTTTTAGCTGCCGGGGGCTCCTGGGCGGCTCGGTCGGTTGAGCGTCCCTCTCTGGATTTCAGCTCAGGTCAAGAGCTCAAGGTTGGACGGGCTCCGCGCTGACGGCACAGAGCCTGCTTGGGATTCCCTGTCTCTCTGCCCCTTCCCTGCTCGCGCTCGCTCTCTCTCTCTCTCTCTCTCTCTCTCTCAAAAGAAATAAACTTAAAAAACTAGTTTTTAGCAATTGAAGATAGGAAAAGGAACATGGATGGGGCGCCTGGGTGGCTCAGTCGGTCCGACTGTCTCTCTCTGTCAAAAATAAATAAATGTTAAAAAATTTTTTTAAAGAAGGAGGAACGTGGACTTTAAAATTGCTGAGGAATAGCCTCTGCCCTAAATCCTAATTGATGGCTCTTCATGCAGAGTTTTGGGACATAAAGGCAACAGCTGCTGATAAACTTAACTTTTACATCTCATCAAAGCCATTTTTATCTATGTCACCTTTTGCCTTTTCTCTCCCAAAACCTGAGGTCTTTTCACATTTTGTTGTGAAAGGACATGAAAGCAATGGAAAGGAAGGGCAATCATTTGGGGGATAGAACTGAGGAAAAGGGATTGGAGGGAAATCAAGACACCAAGTCCATACCTTCTGATTTTGAAGGGTTTTTTTTTTTTATGTTCACTTATTTTTGAGAGTGAGTGTGAGCAGGGGAGGGACAGAGAGAGAGGGAGACACAGAATCTGAAGCAGGCTCCAGGCTCCGAGCTGTCAGCACAGAGCCCAACATGGGGCTTGAACTCACAAACTCCTGAGATCGTGACCGGAGCCGAAGTCAGATGCTTAACCCACTGAGCCACTCAGGTGCTCCTAAAATTTTTTAAATTTAATCTTGAATTCTAGTATAGTTAGCACACAGAGTTATATTAGTTTCAGGTGTCCAGTACAGTGATTCAACAAATCCATGGAATACCTGGTACTCATCACCACAAAGCATGCTCCCTAATATCCATCACCTGTTTCATCTTCCCCACCCCTCCCCCATCCACACCCCTCTGGTAGCTATCAGTTTATTTTCTGTAATTACGAGTCTGAGGTCTGTTTCTTTTTGTCTCTTTTTCTCCCCCCTTTGCTCATTTGGGTTTTTTTGTTTGTTTCTTAAATTCCACATATTAGCGAAGTCGTGTGGTATTTGTCTTCTCTGACTGACCTTGCTTAGCATTATACGCTCTAGCTCCATCCCTGTTGTTGCAAATAGCAAGATGTCATTCTTTATTTATGGCTGAATGATATTCCACTGTGTATATATACGACATCTTTATCCATTCACAGATACCTGGTCTGCTTCCATAATTTGGCTGTTGTAAATAATGCTACTATGAACATAGGGGTGCGTGTGTCCTTTTGAATTAGTGAATATTTTGAGGAGATCCCTGGTAGTGTGATTGCTGGGGCGTAGGGTAGTTCTGTATTCAGTTTTTTGAGGAACCTCCACACTGTTTTCCAGAGCGGCTGCACCAGTCTGCGTCCCAGGAACAGTGCAGGAGGGTGCCCCTCTTTCCAAATCCTCGCCAGTACCTGTTTTTCTTCTGGTTTTGGTTTCAGCTATTCTGCCAGGCATGAGGTGATGTCTCATGGTGGTTTTGATTTCTGTTTCCCTGGTAATGAGTGATGTTGAGCATCTTTTCATGTGTCTATTGGCCGTCTGGATGTCTTCTTTGGAAAAATTTCTGTTCATTTCTTCTATCCATTTTTTAATTGGATTATTTATTTTTTGGGTGTTGAGTTGTATTTTGCTGAGATATTTTAAATGAAACTGAGACATCATGTAATTTCATCTTTGCATATTTCATTATGCGTTTATAAAAACCAGGGACGGTTTGTAACCACAGTGTAACCACAGTGCTACTCTCATGCCTAACAAAATTGCTGTAATTCCTCGGATACCCTTCATTTTGTAGATGAAATACCACCTGAGCTACATCTTCTGTTTTGGAAAATGGACAGAAACCAGGGTAGCTTAGCGCTGGATGTGGACCCATACCAAGTTCGAGGGTTGAGGTGGGATATTTCTTCCCACGCGATGCTCACCTTCTATCCCAGCTTCCAGAACCCTGGGCCGGAACTGCATTAACTGAGCCAGCTGGCTTCTTCGAACATTAGATTCTCCTGGGAAGCTGGAGATTTGAGCCCTTGAGGACCATTTTCTAATATTTGTCCTCACTTTTCATCTTCTCTGATAGGCCTCTTCCCGGGGTTAACAATTTCCTTACAACCGCATAGTCTAAAAGGACTCTTTAACTATGAACGTGTGGCAGCTGAAATTAAAAACACATCCCATATCCGATCAGCAGCAAATCCTATCGGCCCTACTTCAGAACTGGTCCAGGATCAAACAGTTTCCCACTCTCTGCCCCGACGCAGGGTGCCTTCCCATCTCTGCGAGACTGCCGCCTTCTAACTAGTCTCCTTGTTTCATCCTTGCCCCCTCCCTCCCCGGGCACACTCAGACACAGTCTGTTCTCAACACAACCATGAGGGATCCTTGTCAAATGTTTGCTAATCATGTCACCCCTGCTCAGAACCGTCCAGTGGCTTCTCCTCTTACTCATCCAAAAGCCAAAGCCACAGTCCCTGGGGCTCACCTCATGTGCCATCTTCTCAGTGAGGCTGTTTCTTGTCACCCTTTTTAAAATTGCAACACAGGGGCGCCTGGGTGGCTCAGTTGGTTAAGTGTCCGACTGCAGCTCAGGTCATGATCTCACGGTTTGTGAGTTGGAGCCCCGCGTCGGGCTCCGTGCTGACGGCTCGGAGCCTGGAGGCTGCTTTGGATTCTGTGTCTCCCTCTGCCCCTCCCGTTTGTACTCTCCCTCTTTCTCTCTCAAATATGAATAAGCTTTAAAAAAATTTTTTTTTAATTGCAACACATATCCTACTGGAATCTTCTGTCCCCCTGTCTTGCTTTATTTTTACCTGTGGCGTATACATTGTACTTTACTTTTAAAATGTTTTGTTGCCCTGTTGCTAGAATGTAAGCTTATGAGAGGAGGGATTTTTATTTATTTTATTACTGCTGTGTTCTCGTTATCTGAAAGAGGAAGCGCTTAAAGAATGAACACAGAGGAAAGCTGGTCTTTGTCTTTTTGTTTGCTTCAGATTCAGGGATGAGAACTGAGGCGAAGTCTGTGGTTTCAGAGCAGATCATTACGGAAGAGGCAGTCCCTGCGAGACGCTTTGAAAACCTTCCTCAGCACCCTTTGTGTGACGAATCTTGTGTAGGTGACATGAGCAAAGCTTAGAAGAAACCGTGTAGGAACACATCCCGAGAAAATGCCTTTCTGCAGAAAGGGGCTTCACACAAAATACCAGTCACTCACCTAAAACCCCAGTGCGGAGCGGGAGCAGGAAAGTAGTAGACTAGTTTAGGAAAAGCTAAGACGGATCGTTTTTACTGGTGGGAAAACACACTGTCGTAATGACTGAGGGAAAGACTTGTGCAGCCATTCCAGTCGTGGTCAAGATAAAAAAAAAAGAGGCGCCGGAAGAGGAGAGGCCGTGTGCATACGTCTGTTGAACGTGGCCAGTCCGTTACCCAGCACGCTGCCCCGAGCCTGTCACGCGGTCCGGACGGCGACGAGGTCCGTGCGCGCACCGCATGGGAAAAGGCGTTTCGCTGAAGTACCTCCCTCCCTGCGCAGGGTAGACTTCACACCTACTCAGCGAATGTGGGAGCATTTTGTGACACATGTCTGTCTTCTCTCCCTTTCTCCCTCTCCCTCAATATCTCCCCCTCCCCACGTCCCCCTGCCCCCGCCTCCGTCCTCCCTTACTGCACCAGAACTCGTACTGGGGAGAAACCTGTGAAGTCGGTAAATGTAAGAACGCCTCTGGCCACCGGTTCACACCGTACTCAGCGAGAAGACGAGAACTCTTTCAGCCAAAATGCTCGGCTCCCTCAGCATGCAGCAGATGTCAGGCGGGAGGAAAAGCAAGCAAGTTAACATGGGCAGGCCTTCCCTTGCTTTGCATGCCTTACCCGTCGTCAGCTGCGGATACTGGGAAAGGCCGGACAGACGGAAACAGGGGACCTTGAAGCTGTCGGGGCCCGCTGCCAGCAGGCCACCCCATGATGGGCCACTTGGGAAGGAAGACTGTTTCGAGTTAAACAGTCAACACCCAGCAGAATCAGGAAAAGCTATTTACCTTTCCCCAGCGCCTGCCTAAAAATACTTTAGATAGAGGTCCTGCTCTGGGAACAGAGCTGTCACCACGGGTAACGACATTCTGGGATACGCTAGGTGTGGCAGGACAGGGAGGCACCTGGCGAGAACCGTCTGACAGGCGTCCTTTCTGTGTCCCATTCCTGTACCAGCGAAGATTTGTTTACCAAACATGTGCTCTTTTCCATTCCTCCTGAGAGCTGCATTCCTGCCCTTCGGGTCCCAGCCCTCTGCCCCTTTCTCCTTACTTGAGGATGACATGTGTACCTCGTTTTGCTTGGGCTGTCTTTGGAATGTCACGTCTGTGTGGATTCCCTTACACACACTATTAAATTTGATTTTCTCCTGTCAAATATTTCTCCTGTCAATTTGATTCTTGATTCAGCGAGAAGGACCTTGAAGGGGACAGGATGTTCTTGCTCCCCAACAAAGCAGAACTCGTCTCTCACTCAGTATCACTTGACACATACAGGTTAATAACATTATCTAATCAGTGTGGGAAATCTTTTGGTCTGGTTTCGTCTATTAACATCACGGAACAAATACTAGCGAGAAGGCCTCTCGGTATGCCGCATGTGGAAGGCCCTTCACTCAGCGGTCACGTCTTGGACAGCGTCAGAGGATTCCGAGAGAGAAATCTCAGCAGCAGGTCTGTTCTTACACAAAACTCCGTAACACGTAATACATACTTCTGGTTTCCAATCCAACATGTGAAGAGTTTGGAAGTTATTATTCCCATCCTCCCAACAAGAAAAAGCTACAAAAACTGAAAATTAACAACTCTTCTTTGATTCATCAGAGAATTGCAGTCACAGGGGAAAGCTGGAGAGACCGATAGGCGGACACAGAGCGTCAGAACTTCCCAAGAGCAGGAGCTGAGGCTGGAGCCAGCTACTGATAGGATTCAGTAAAGGGTGACCAGTTCCTGAAGACTGAGCATGGTCCAACTTAAGAACTAAAAAACCTGGGGGTCCAGCCTTCGTGGAGCCCCACATTATTATGAAGTTTACCTCCAGGAGCCCTATCAGTTCTCACTACGAAGATCTGAGAAATATCCTCTCCCCGCTGGGAGTAATGATTTTGAAATATGCCCAAAGCTATTCCATTCTCCTTAACAAATGCCTGCCCTCAGAGAAAACTATTTTACTAGAGTCTAACTACATGGGGGAAGGGAAGTTCCCAACCGTAGCCCCCTCTTGTCTTCCTGTCTCTCTTAAAAGGGAGGAGGAGTACTGAGAAGCCCTTGTGAGGGCCCCAGCCCAGGGGGCGAGCACACTGAAAGACTGATGCCTAAGCATAGATTAGGGAACACGTCCCCACCCACCCTGTGTAATACCGGGGGATTACATGAGAAAGAGCTGTAATCCTACCAGGTGACGGGGGGACTCTGGGGCCTAGACCCAACCTGCCCCAAAGACATCACCAAATGCTCTTGGTTTTGTCACGAGAAAGAGTTCAAGGGCATGAGCAACGTAAGTGGGAGTTTATTCAAGTGAAAGTAAACTCTCAAGATGTGAGAGCGGGTGGACTCCAGAGAGAGCGAGCTGTGCCCCTGGGGTTTAGGTTTCTGTCTTTTATTGACAGTTGTTAATGGGGTGGGGTGGGGAGAGGGGCGGATTTCTTGGAAGCAAGGTTTTGTGTCTTCCTTTTTTGGTCAGGGGTGTCTTGTCATGGCATCTGCCACCTTGGGCATGTCTGGTGTGATGGGGCTTTTCATGAGTGCTGCCCAGACAGGCCCCTGACCCTCCCCACAGCTGGGCACCGCCTCCTCCTTGCTGGCCTCCAGGCATCCTGTTGGAGCCGAAGTAACTGCCTGCTTTCATAATCAGACTCAGGCTGTATTTAAGAAAGAGTCTCAAGGGAAACCCAAGGACAACAGAGGAGACAAAAACAGGGACACAGAGGAGATAAGCCTCTGTCACCTATGGCTGAAGAAACTCTTAAACACAGTTGAACTCCTAGCCACGCAAACATAAAACCCCACACTGAAGGCTTGTTTACTTCAGTTTCTTTTATTCGGTATATTGTGTCTAGATTTCAACAGATAATTACAAGGCATACTACAAAGCACAAGACTAGGCTAAAGAGACTAAGCAAGCATTGATGAGAAGCAGATTCCAATATGGCAGAGATTTTGAAATTATCAGACCAGGAACTTAAAATATGATGAATATGTTAAGAGATTTAAAAGGGACAACATTGAGGGGCGCCTGGGTGGCTCAGTCAGTTAAGCATTCAACTCTTAATTTCCATTCAGGTTATGATCTCAGTTCGTGAGTTCAAGCCTCACATCCGGCTCTGCACTGACAGTGTGGAACCTGCTTGGGATTCTTTCTCCCTCTCTCTCTGCCCCTTCACAGCTCACTATCTCTCTCAAAATAAATAAACATTAAAAAGAATTTAAAAAATAAAAGATAGCATAAAAGAACAGATAGTTAATGTAAGCAAAAACTGTAAGAACGAATCAAAATGAAATGCTAGAATTCAAAAGCATGGTAAAGAAATGAAGAATAGTTTTGATAGGCTCATCAGTAGATTGGACACAGTCAAGCAAAGAATCATTGAGTTTGAATATATGTTAATAGAAACTTCCCAACTGAAAAGCAAAGAGAAAAAAATAATAAAAAGAGCAGAACAGAATATTCAGGCAATTACAAAAAAAAAGTGTAATATACTTAATGGGACTACTGGGAGAAGAAAAAGACAAAGGACCAGAAGAAATGTTTGGAGTAATGATGGCTGAGAAGTCTGCAGAATAAGTACATAACCATGGGGAACAAACTGACATGAGAACAAAACAAGGTCAGTCATATTTATCATTTTGTGAAACTTCATGAAAATGTATCTGAGACTTCTTCATTGTTCAGATAAAATAGTGTTTTAGCTATTCAGAGACCAGTTTATGTGCATTTAGCTTTCCTAGTCCACAGTCTTATGCACCAAGGCCTCAGAAGTATTATAATCATCACCTCACACATTTATTCCTCTTAGCGAGCTCTTTGGGAGGAGCTGAGGGCAACTTTTGAATAGGTTATTTGGATCGTATGGATTGCAAGTAACTTGTTCTGCGAATGTTCCACAAGATGAGCACACACTTCTAATAAACTTCTAACTTGATAAACAAGTGATATCTTGGAATATGAGTAGTATGTGACACCAAATGTCACATGATCACAACTGAACCAATAGTTCCCCCCCCCCTTCTCTTCCTGGAGGATTTTGGGTGATTGTCTCCCATGTTTTGATGCTCCGTCTCAGGTGCAGTGCTTGGCAGAAATCAGTGAGTTTTCAGGACATTGGAAGGTGCCCATGACTGGCACTAGTGTATTTTTTGTCATTTACAAGCACCTGTGGACAGTCCTTTGCTTTTCCAGACAAGAGTGAGCTTAGGGATGCTTTGCTTCATTCTAGGTCAGGCTGCCTGCAGACAGAGACCCTTTCCTCTGCTGCCTTATTGCCAGTTACATTCAATACAGAACATGACAAGACATTAATGCTGTACTGTAGTCAGCATCCGTGCGCGCGTATGCGATGGCCCCCACGCAGAAAAGGGTCCCATTGAGCCAATGTTCTGCCCAGAATTCGGGGACCCCAAAACCACCAGGGAGCCGAGTCCGATGCAAGAACAAAGAGCCTTTATTCGAGCTAGCTCGAGCTCAATCTCCTACCTGCACCAACGCAGCGGTGGGTCGAGAGAGAGAGTTCCAAAGGTGCAAGAGTTTTAAAGGAGTCTAGGGTAGTGGAAGGGGTGATGGTCGTGGCCCTAGCCGATTGGCTGAGGAAGGGTCAGGGTCCTGTTCCATAGGTCCAGATTCCGCGCAGATGCTGGGGACTCAAAATGGAGTCAGTCTCAGTTTGCCCTTAAGTAAAATGAAATCAGTCCCGATTTGCCCTTACACCAACAGATGGCAGTGATTCTGTTAGTGTTCATGGAAGTAGTCCTACACAATGACCCTCCTCTCTCGTCTCCTTCACACCAGCCATGAAGGTTTCCAAAGGGAAGTTCAGGTTAATTTGTTTATTTTTCTTATATTTTGTGTGTTCTTTATTACTTTGTATCATAGTATTGTAATCATTTTTATAAGAATATTTTTGGGTTGTAGAACGAATCATTTGAGTTTCCATGATTTCTTATGGGGAAATTCACTTTGCTGTACAAGTGCTTTGGATTACAAGCATGTTTCTGGAATGAATTATGCTTGCAAACCCAGGTTTTATTGTATTTTTAATCCCAGGAGTACTGACTTAGCAAAGCAATTACAAGGAAAGAGGTTTGGAGGCCTTTGAAGTAAGTAACACCATGCTGCTGTGGGCATAACGAGAAAAGGACGCGAGTCAGGAATGGCTAGATGGAGGAGAGGCCTAGGGCGAGCTGTGTGGGAAGGACACAGCTCCCATGCCCTCTCCCAGTACCTCGATGTGTGCACCAACCTGGAAGCTCCCAGAACCCCTTAGCTTGGGTTTCATGGAGTCATTACCTAGGCACAATTGATTAAGTCACTGACCGTTAGTGATTAACTCAACCTTTACCCCCTCTCCCCTACTTGGAAGTTGGGAGTGGGGCTGAAAGTTCCAACTCTCTAATCACATGGTTGGTTACCCTGGCAACCAGCAAGCCCATCCTTAGGGGCTTCCTGCCCCTGAGAACCTTCCAGCTCATTAACATAAACAGGGTGGTTGAATGGGGCCCTTGTGAATAACAAAAGATGTTCCTTCATCTTTGTCTTTCTGGGGCTTGCTTAAGGATCAGGAGCCAGGGACAAAAACCAAATATAAAAGCAGTTGCTTCATTGCTTTTAATACTGAGCAAGTTACAAGAGTTTTAGGAGCTCAGACCAAGTACATATTTCTTATTATGATACTGTAAGGGCAAATCGGGACTGATTCCATTTTGCTTAAGGGCAAACTGGGACTGACTCCATTGTGTTCCCTGTCCTCCACCCTGGGTCCCCAGCGCCTGCGCAGAAGCTTGACCTACGGAACAGGACCCTTGACCCTTCCTCAGCCAATCGGCTAGGGTCACGACCATCACCCCTCCCACTGACCCTAGACCCCTTTAAAACTATTGTGTTTTTGGAACGCGCCCTCTCTCTCGACCCACCGCTGCTGTGTCGGTGCGGTAGGAGATTGAGCTCGAGCTAGCTCGAATAAAGGCTCTTTGTTCTTGCATCGGACTCGGCTCCCTGGTGGTTTTGGGGGCCTCGAATTCTGGGCATAACAATATCACAATCAGAAATATAGAGGTTTGGAAAAGAACAAAACTCAAGAAAGAATTTTTTAAAATAACGATTTCAGAAATGGATACTAGACTACAAGGAACAAAAGAACAAATAAATATATCAAGAGAAATAAGGTAGAAAAACATTTAAAATCAAAACTAAATCAAGGGGTGAATCGATGGAAGCAGCGATCGCCAGCGGCCGACAGCATTGCCGGTATGCGCCTCTAACAGAGGTACGCAACTCTGCCGTGAAGTGTCCTCCCCCCAAATCAATATAGATGTGTTTATTATTTTTTAATGTTTTTTAATGTTTTTATTTTATTTTTGAGATTGAGAGAGAGCACAAGCAGGGGAGGGGCAGAGAGAGGGAAACAGAATCTGCAGCAGGCTCCAGGCTCTGAGCTGTCAGCACAGCTGAGAGATCATGACCTGAGCTGAAGTGGCATCCGACTGGGCCACCCAGGCACCCCCAGGTATATTTATAGATAAATATAATTAAATGAGCACCTGGGTGGCTCAGTTTGTTAAGCATCCGACTTTTGATTTTGGCTCAGATCATGATCTCGCAGTTTGTGAGTTCAAGTCCCGCGTCGGGCTCTGTGCTGACGGCTCAGAGCCTGGAGCCTGCTTCTGATTCTGTGTCTCCTTCCCCAGCTCATGCTCTGTCTCTGTCTCCCTCAAAAATAAATAAGCATTAATTTTAAAAACAATAAATAAATTTACAAAAAAATAAAATGACCAATTATAGCTAGACACCTAGATGCCGTGGAGCAGTGAGTACATGACTTTTTACATGTCGGTCTTGCCTAGGCCAGACCTTGGTGGAAAGGGAGGAGGAGCGTTTCGCAGTCTAAGTAATCCATTTACCAAGCAGGCAAAGTTACAGAAGTGAGATGGGGTGGTTCGTCATTTAAGTTGACCTATTACAGATGCCAGTTCAACTTGTTAGAGTGAGTGAGTTAGGTTCTAACCAGGTGCCTGGAGGTCAGTCAAGAGGAAGTCATGGTCAGCTATGGGAGACTCAGAGGCCTGTCTAGGCAGCATTCCAGAACAAAGCCACAGGCCCGTGATGACTAACAAAGTAGGCTGGAAACCCCCAATCAAATAAGGAGGAAAAGGTATAAAACCCTTTCAAGAAATCCCCATCTCAAGTAATGAATATTCCACATCCCCTTGTCAACAACGGTCAATAAAAGATAGGAACCCAAATCCCAGGGCATGCAGCTCTCTCTCTCTAGCTTACCCGCTCTCACATCTAAAACGTGTACTTTCACTTTAATAACCTTTGCTGCTTGTATCACTGCACACTGTGTTGTGTGTCTTTGAATTCTTTCTTGTGAGGAGACCAAGAGCCTTCAGTGACATCTTTGGGTGGGCTGGACCCAGGCCCTAAGGCCTGGGGTCTCCCCAGTTCACCACGCAACAAAACAATCATAAAATTTAAAAAATGTATAAACAAGAAAACATGAAGCAGGATATCGTGTAGATCCAATGAGAGAACATACATAGAAGCAATATAAATCCTGTAACCAAACAAATACAAGGTACTAATGCCATTTTCGATGGAAAGCAGAAAGCATCTTAGATGAGGAAATTTGAGTCCTGGGAGAAGCTATTATTACCTAGTGCTACCAGATTCTGTAATTCTCAAGCATCACATCTCTGTATGTATCTCTGAGCAAGGCCCAGCGTTGCCCTTTCTCCTAGGTGGAGTCTACAGTCCCATCCTTGAACATTATCAGTTCCTGAAACCAGAGATCTGCGGCACCACTGGGATAAATGAAGTTGTCGAAAGTGAGAGAGGACCACACTGAAGTAACACTGACAGTGTTCGAAGCCGTCAGGCCAAATCACAGCTGCCCCAGGAGGCTAACTGTGTGGGACGCCTGAAGAGTCCAGATGGGAAGGAGGAGGAAGCCTCCAAAAAGGATTTCAGCAAGAAAAAACAGTTGAACTAATAACCTGCTGTTTTTGACCACATGGAGAAGGTTTTTACAGATCTGGTGAATTTGTGAATTGGTACATAGAAAACTAAGCAAGCAAAAAGGGGCAATAACCACCTTTAGGAAAAACAAAAATCTGTACTAAAATGGAAAATTGTAGTATACTATGTGGCTCAGCCATGAACAATATTTATATAGTCCTAGTTATCAAAACTGGTTTCACCCACCCTTGTGATGCCGGTTTATTGGGAGGGTTGGGGAGAAGATATGTGCGGGAAGCTTGAGCGAGGCGAAGATGCGGATCCTCCACGCAAAAGCCAAAATACGGCCCCTAAAAGTGGAAAATCAAGAATAAACACGTGGCACCTGGGTGGCTCAGTGGACTAAGCATCTGACTTCAGCTCAGGTAGTGACCTCACAGTTTGTGGGTTCAAGCCCCACATCAGGCCCTGTGCTGCCTGCAGAGCCCCTTGGGATTCTCTCTCCCTCTCCCTCTCTGCCCCTCCCCCACTTCGTGCTCTCTCTCAAATTAAAAAAAAAAAAAAAACAGCACTGTAGAAACATTTTTCTTAGAATTGTGGAGGATAATACCAAAATAAACAGCCAAAAGACTTAAAAAAATAGTTCTCTTGAGATGACAGGTCATGGACATAGGGATAACTGTCTTTCCTTAAAAACCTAATAGTACTGTTTGATTTTTAAAAATATGCATAGATATTTTGTGAAATTAAAAAAAACCTAAGATAAATATTTCTGTGAATGTTCCATGGACAGTTATGGAGATTTATCATTGTGTATTGCCTCTGTAATCATTCACACCACCTCTTGCCCAGCAATCCCCTAATACACTCTTCTAAATCATTAGAGAATACTCCAGACATTCTCAGCCAGCAAGAGAATGGTTGCTGTTCCCTGCTCTGTGCCCTGCATCCGCAAGAGAAGGGGAAAACAAACAGATGAGAGTGTCCTAGCTTACAGCTCACAGTCTCCCCAGATGCAAATGCCCACCCTCCTCCAACTGGTTTTTTCTCCTCCTCAACATCGGAGAGGAGTCATATACTCTTCTCTCTCTTACTGTCTCTCCTTCAGTAGGACTGGAACTAAAATCACAATTTCGTACTTTCTTTCCAAATTTCTATTTAAATTCTAGTTAACATACTGCGTAGCATTGGTTTCAGGAGTAGAATTCAGTGATTCATCACTTACGTACAACACCCAGTGCTCATCGCAAGTGCCCTCCTTAATGCCCATCACCCATCTAGCTTGTCCCCGCCCCCACCATCAACCCTCGGTTTGTTCTCTATCATTAAGAGTCTCTCATGGTTTGTTTCCCTCTCTCTTTCCCCCACTTTCCCATATGTTCATTGGTTTTTGTTCCTTAAATTCCACATGTGAGTGAAATCATATGGTATTTGCCTTTCCCTGGCCGGCTTATTTCTCTCAGCATTATTCTAGCTCCACCCACGTCATTGCAAAGATTTCATTCTTTTTGATGGCTGAGTAATATTCCATTGTCTTTATATGCCACATCTTCTTTATCCATTTGTTTCGGAGTGTTGTCGAGAAAGACCACCAGACACAGAGTAGAAGCAAGGCAAGGTTTTATTTTATGATCAGGTGTGGCCTCATCTCTTGATCTTAAAGAGACAGTGCAGAGAATGGCCCCGAACAAAGGCAGCAGTGGCCTTATATGGATTTTAGCAAGTTAGGGTACATCATAAATTAGTTAACCAATTATAATTCACAGCATCCCTTGGTAGTTGATTATAGATGTTACCATTGGCGTGGGCCTATTTTTTCAAGGTTCTTTGTCTTAAGTGAGCTCTGAGATGACCAATTATAGTTAGACACTCCAGACACTGCGGGACAGCAGTTACGTGACTTCTTGCACGTTGGCCTTCCTTTGATCAGCTCAAAACAGTAGGGTGAGAGCTCACTGCAATATAAGTTATCTATGTAGCAAGCAGGCAAGGTTACAGGAGCAAGACGGGCAGTTAACCCCTTCTGGGAACTCTAACAGGGAGCTGCATAGACTTTTATCTCAGTGTTTTAGCGGTTACCAGACAGTCAGAACAGTGAATGGGGAGATGCATTTGCAAAGCAATTTACAGAAGCCAGAACAGCCGGTTAATGGTTTCCACTGTTGACTCCGGTTTGTTAACCTACAACACATTCATCAGTCGATGGACATTTGGGCTCTTTCCATCTTTTGGCTGTTGTTGATAGTGCTGCTATAAACATCGGGATGCATGTGACCCTTCGAATCTTTATTTTTGTATTCTTTGGATAGATACCTAGTAGTGCGGTTGCTGGATCATAGGGTAGTTCTGTGTTTAACTTTTTGAGGAATGTGCATACTCCACAGAGTGGCCGCACCAGTTTGCCTGCCCACCACCAGAAATCAGTTTTCAGTCTGAATAAAAATCAGCATTCTTTAATTATTTAATTTAAAAATTTTTTTAATGTTTATTTTTGAGAGAGTGAGAGCAGGGGAGGGGCAGAGAGAGAGGGAGACAGAATCTGAAGCAGGCTCCAGGCTCTGTGCTGATAGCAGAGAGTCCGATGCGGGCTCGAACTCAAAAACCATGAGATCATGACCTGAGCCGAAGTCAGATGCTTAACCAACTGAGCCCCCCAGGGGCCCCAAAAGATTAGCATTATAAACATGGCCCACAGAGTCTGTAGAGACCCTTGTTAACCTCACCAGCTTCCTCCCCCCTCTCAGACTGCTGTGCTCCTGAAGTTCTGGCCTTCTCAAGGGTTTGCGGAGATGCCCTCCTCACCCGTCTTAGTCCCTCTGCCTCTAAAGTCTACCTTGTTTTCTTTGCCTATTGTTTTAAAACGTAGGTTTTATTATTCAGGTATGACGACGCCAAGAGATCGGTGATTGCCTTTGGAAAGAGTCTGTTATTCACCGTTCCCACCCGCAGGGGCAGGGCCACAGAGTTTAGTCTGGAGGCTGAAGAGGTGGGAGGAAAATGTGGGCAATAGCCCTGTTCGTGTTTTCCGGGAAAGCACAGGCGAGGAAGGGCAGGCAGGTTCAGGAGTGGGTAATTTGAACTATTTCCAGTGGGGAAGTGGAGGGGCTGTCCTGAGTTGTCTGGTACTTGGGTGATTAGGACGGTGGGGTGGCCGAGAGTGAACGGGGTGGGAGGCCACAGTGGGCTCTGGATTGGCCGGTTTACATATGAAAGGTAAGCTGTGGGTGGGGAAGAGTGTTTCCAGCACTAGGAATTGGCCGATCCTGGGAAGGCGTAGCCCCTCTCCCGTCTCTGGGTTCCAAATGCCAGAGCATGAAGAACACGGGGTGGGGGAGAGAGTCCAGAAAGCCAGAAAACGTGGTTAACACCACCTTCTAAGTGCTCCTTCTCAGTGAGCTTTCCGCTCAGCTGTCCCCTCCTCTGGGAGCCTTCGGTGACTTCCCAGACTCTGTCATTTTCCTCCTTCCCAGTTTCTACCCCACGTGACTATCTGACGAAAGCCTGGCTCCCTAACCAAATCACACATGAGGGCAGGCAGTTTCTCTCTCCTGTCCGGCTCCGTGTCCATAGCTGCCAGACAGTGCTCGGCACACAGCAGTCCTTTGAGAAATGCCTGTCGAATAAATAAACGAGTGTCTCCAGGCCTTAACCACTGCCGCACCGAAATGAATTTCCCTTTTACCCACAGTTAAATCCCAGAGGCCAGCAACTTAGAAACTATTTTCTAGGAAATCTTGGCAGTTAGGATGCTAGGTCAAATCTTAAAAGCTGGGTGCCTGGGTGGCTCAGTTGATTAGGTATCTAACTTCGCTCAGGTCGGGATCTCATGAGCTGGAGAGATTCTCTCTCTCTCTCTCTCTCTCTCTCTGCCCCTCCCCCACTCACGCTCCGTCTCTCAAAAAATAAACATTAAAAAAAAATTTTAAATCTTAAAACATGCAGTGAGTAATATCCCTGATGTGTTTGACTCACAAACCATCATAACAATGTGGGAAAGATGTTTTCTGAGTTGTGGAGGTGAGAACCCAACACTTTCTTAGAGCAGTCAGTTTCTGTAGCTGCCATTCTAAAATCAGCAAGAATTTGGAATGAGGCTCGCTCTGGTGTGAAGGGAGATGATACCAAGTAATCCAGTTTACTTTTCCATAGAGATGTCTGTCCATAATCCCATACTGTATACACGAGAATAAATAACGAACTTAACACTCTCCTTAGAGGTTTTGAAACAGGCAGAAATCATTTTAGGAGTCAGAAATTTCTCTCCAGCCCAGGCAGGGGTCAGTTTCTGCCTATGTTGAGGACTGTCTGAATGCCCAACCCCTTGCTTGACTCAGGTGTGTAGAGAATCCCTGTGGCTTCATAGATACAAGCTAGAAGGCTGTGCGCAGGGACAGCGTGTGGTGGTGCGGACAAGGGCTGCAAACCTGATTTCGCAGCAACTTCCGTGTACCAGAGCTTGCTCTCGTGTGCAGCCAGGGGTACACAGTCTTCACTTTCTTTAATGTCAGGGTCCCAGCGGCCCGAGCCCCTCCCAGCCTGCCGAGAACCCATGGCTGCGAACTACAATTCCCAGAAGCCCTCGCGTTGTCCCAGCTCTCAGACTCCATTTCCCAGAAGTCCTGGGGCCCTACGTGACGTCACTGGCTCCCCGCGGAAGAGTCTGCAAGGTGTCGGGTGGGCCGCAGCTCGCCAGGTGCGGGGGAGGTGCTGCCGGGCCTCTTTGGGGAGGTACCCTGCCTCTTCTAGCATCTTGCTGCTGCTTCTAGCAAGACGATAAGTCATAGAGGAGCTTTCGCCTTTTTCCCCTTATATTTATTCGTTTAACCTGTACTTTCTGTGCCTCCTATCTGTTCCTCTGCATTTCTGATTTGTGGACTCGGAGGCTGAAGATGAGTCACTTCACTGGATATTACTCCAGCCCAAAGAGGCCACGATCCTTCCCCCAGCACTGGCCCCGCCGCCCTCCCCGAACCCCACCTCGCTGAGAAGCGTAAGGGATGAAAAGCAAAAAATAAACACCTGTCCCATCACTCAGATATTAGCAAATCTGTGTGTTTATATCTGCACATGCAAGGTATGGAGGAGGTGCTGGCTAAACAAGATTGGCATTATTCCTGAAGCCGAGCGAGGGATACGCTGGAGTCACTATACTGTTGTGTGTCTATTTGAAGTTTTCTCCAATAATTTTTATGTGTACAAGGATTCCTTTTGGAACAACGAGGTCCACTCATTCCCTCCTGCCTCGTGTTCATGTCATCCTTTGACGACCGCGCAAGTGAAGAGCTGTCCCCTCCAGCCCTCTCTGTGATGCCCGGTGATTTCTTTTCCTAGGACCCATCTTGTCCACAGTACTCGTGAGACTAAATCTCGGCTCTTCCCAGAGCACGCCTTTCACCTTCACGTTCCCCCTCTCCCTCCCGGTCTCTCAGACACACCTGACTGTGGCATCTGGCTGACAGCCTTCAGCTACGTTTCCTGGTCTTATTTCTTTCCGAGTGACTGCCTCAGAGGGTAAATGCTCAGTAAATATTTTTTGAGTCTCAGTGTCCACATGGATGAATCATCTGGCAAACCTTCGCCTTTTGTCTGGAGCCCGGGGTGTCGGCGGGCAGGCGTCCCCACGCCTGTGGGCGGTGTGGCACCTGCTGTCTGTGCTTTTCCTCGCCCACCCGTGCATCCGATCCTTCCCTTTTTAATTCTTGTTCCAAAAGTTCTCCTCCTCCTCTGCCTTTAAAAGGTGCCTGTCATCTGTTCCCCACCCACAGCCTGCTGTCCTCCACGCTTCCCACACCCACCGCCGAGCTCCGTCCGTCCCAGCTGTCGGAGATCCCGTTCTGTGTGTCTCCTTTGTGACTCTGCTCTCCCACTCTCTCCAGTGTTCAGTCTTTCTCTAGCGACTCATTTCTTTATCACTTTGAACAAGTCTAGTGGATCTCTTCTATCTAAAAACATCTTCATTAAACCCACATGCTCCTCCAGCCCCCAAGCCAGTCTCTCCTAGTACTGCCAGATTTCTGTCCCCTGAGACTACTGTTTCTTTAGTTGTACGCTTACCATCATCCACAGGTTCTCCGGCCCCCGAAATCTGACCCATCCCCTTGAAACTCGACTGTATCTGCTCGCAGACAAGGAGAATGAAAACTACAGGGAGGTACCATTTTCCTCACTCCGATTGGCAAAGATGCCCAGATCTGACAGCAGAGTTCTTGTCGAGGCTGTGGGGAAGAGTCCGTCTCAGGCATCGCTGGCAGGCGGAGCAGGCCAGGGGGAGTTTGGCAATTCAGGGGCCTGCTTCACTGTGAACCAGTTACTCGGTTATAAATGCTAATGGAGTCCCTACCGTCTGAGGTGCTGTGCCCAGGGGCATAATGCCGCCTTCCTCTCCACCGTTAGCTCTGTGATCACTAGTCAGTCTTGATTCAAAATGTTCCCAAATTGTCAGGGCACCTGGGCGGCTCAGTCAGTTAAGCATCGGACTGGATTTCAGCTCAGGTCATGATCTCACGGTCATGAGATCGAGCCGCACATCGGGCTGTGTGCTGACAGTGCAGAACCTGCTTGGGACTCTCCCTCTCTCTCCGCCTCTCTAGCTTGCTCACTCTAAAAGCAAATAAACATTTAAAGAATGTTTCCAGATTATCAAATCTACTTTCTTATTTGCATGTGTCACAGTGAGAGACTTTACAAGAAAATGAGTCAGACAGACCCTGAAGACGATCCTTCAGGTAATGCTGGCACTTTCAGAGGATTTCCTTCAGCTTGCTCTCATTCGCGTGCTCCTCTCTTCGGGAAGCAGACCTAACCGGGCCCGGAGGGGAGGCTGGCGTCCTCTTGCTCCTCACTGCCTCTTAGGGGCCAGTTCCTCTTCCCCGGAACCCCCAGCTCTACCAGGACACCTGCCAGCAAACTAGACCATCCATCACCTCTTCCAGAAACGCCTATGGACCCTGGGTCAACCCTCCTTCACCAGGGCCGCCCTCTCCTTCACGGGAGATTACGGCTTCTGCCACGCTCTTCCCGTGCCTGTCCCACTCGGCGATTTTAACGCATATGCAGGCGAGCCATCGCCACCCCAGCTCTCCAGTCTTCCGCTTCCTCTCCTCCGACAATCCGGTTTTCCCTTTCTCCTCAGATGTCTACACCCACAGTCACACCCTGGACCTCAGGACACTCCTCACAACCCCCATTTGAAGCAGCCCATCTCCCGCCTACCTTTTCAGCTTCCTCCCTCTAGTACTGTAATTTTAATTTTTTCAAACCCAGCAAAACCTAAAATAGTAAGACCTATGGATTTATCTTTCCTTTGCTCACTCCATTCCCCGCGCCAAGTCCACGGGTCACTATTATGAGCCCTCTCTCACAAGCTGCACCCTTGTTCTCTGAACCCTCTCTCGGGTCTCACTCTCCTAGGAAAATCCTGGTTAAGTCCAGTTTTCAGCCTATTCTGTCCCTGCCCCCCTGCAGCAGACCGTCAGACTGTCGCTAAAGGAAACTCAAAGATGGTGATTGGTCCCATTTGAAGTTCACAGCCAGATTCCTCAAAGGGACTGTCCTCTGCCCTCCAGCCCCACCTTTCCTCAGTCGGGTCACTCCCCCACTCTCCTGGCTCCGCAGGCCAGGCCTCTTCCTTCCCCCACTTCTCAGTCTCAGCTGTGAAGACACAGGAGCAATCAGGAGAGCGCTCGGCCCTTCCCCTCGTGCCCTGAGCTCACTGCATCCTGCTTCCTTCCGGGCTTCACTGTATCTGACTCCTCTCCGGCTCATCACTTTTTCCCCGCTCTGCTGGTTCAGCCTCAGCCGCGTTCGAACCTACTGTGCGATCTCATCAACCCAATGCCCTCTTCCAGCAGCTTCCCCAGTTTTCTCTTCTCATTGTAGCAAAACTCTAGTGCCCAAATTTGCTTTCTCCAGTTCTTTCCTTCCTAGTCTGTTCACCCCCTCCAATCAGGCGTTAGTCTACCAGAGCTGCTCTTAAGAGTGACATTGGTCTCTTTGCTGCCAAATCTGAAGTTCGCTGCCGGATCTGAAGCTCTTCATCTCGTTCAGCCTCTCGGGAGACAGAGTCGGTTGTCGTCACATTCTGAGGCACGTTTTGCATGTGGCTTCCGTACACTTCGCTCCTTCATTATCGTCCTGCCTCACGTGCTGCGTGCCTTCTGCGTGGACCTCCCCTCTCTGATCTAAGGGCTCAGTCCTTGGGACCTTCTTTCTGTCTGCTCTCCCCCTAAGCCGTGACATCCGGTCCCGTGATCTTAAACACACACTGGAGACTGTAGAGAGTGGACGTCCCTCCTTCATACTCCAGACTTCCCGCCCAGCAGCCTGCTTGCTGTCTGCACTTGGCTCTGAAGCAACACTTGGCCTCGATCGCTAAAATTAAACACACAAATGCAGAGCAACAGAAACTTAACTCTGAGTTAACACCAGGAAGGGAAACTGTTAGGCTTTGGCTAATGGTTTGGCAAGGTCTACCGAAGTCCAACATGTGTACACCCTGTGATGCCATAATTTCACTCCTGGTGTTCACCGGAGCTGGGTACACGTGCACAAAAGACACGTACGAGAATGTTTTTGGAATTGCACTGGAAACCATCGGAACGACACACCCGTAGTAGAATGGAGAAATAGTGCTACATTCACAGCTGCTTGGGGCAACACGGAGTCTCACAGTTTAAAAAGCTAGTCACAAAAGCCTACTTTTCTGCAACTTTGTAGGAGCTAAGATCAAAAACCAGTGAAACTAATCTGTAGTATTAGAACTCAGGACAGGACGGTGGTTACCTTTGGGGAAGAAGGAGGTTGTCACTGGAAGGGGAAAGGGGAGGGGCCGCTGGCATGCTGGGTGTACACATGTGTTCTTTGTACACTTGTATTTTGTTGCTTTTTTTTTTTTTTTTTACCATGTTTAACAAGTTCCAAAACTAAGTTCTGTTTCGTCACCCCTTCTGTGAACCCACGCCCTCTTCGGTGGCCGCCGGCTCAGTGCGTGGCAGCTGCTTTCTTCAGGCTGCACAGGCCGAGGCCCTGAGAGCCGTTCTGTTTCTTTCCCTCTCGCGTTCACAGGCTACCCCATCAGCAAAGGGGTCTGTTGTGTTTCCAGAACACAGTCTCAGCCCAACTGCTTCCTACCACTCACCGCTGCCGTTTTGTCCAGGTCACCCTCGGCTCTTACCTGGACTTCTCGGAGTGGCGGCCAGCTCGACTCCTGCTAGTCCTTTCGCCCTGCAGTCTCTTCCCTATGTCACAGCAAGTGACCCTTTAATTCTATTTATTTTTATTTTTTAATGTTTGTTTAATTTGAGAGAGAGAAAACGAATGGGCAAGGGATAGAGAGGGAGACACAGAATCCGAAGCAGGCTCCAGGCTCTGAGCTGTCAGCACAGAGCCCAACACGGGGCTCAAACTTACAAACTGGGAGAGCATGACCTGAGCCAAACTCAGATGCTTAAGCTACAGAGCCTTCCAGGCGCCCCAGTGACCCTTTTAAAACATAGTCGAGATCACATCCCTCCCCTGCTCAGTAGCCTCCAGTGACTTACCGTCTCATTCTGAACAAAATGCCAAATCGTCCCCAAGACCAAGCAGGCCCTGGCAGCCATCTGAACTCCTCCCGCCACTCTCTGCGCTCCGGCTGGTATTCCCAGAACTGCCAGAGGCTTCGGTCTCAGCACCTTTGTGGCCACACCCTCTGCCCGGAAGGTTCTCCCAGGAATCCACTTGGTTCAGTCCTTCACTACGCCCCCCCTTCGTTCAGACCAGACCGCCTCCTGTGACAGGGGTTTCCGGCCATCTGATTAGCATGGGCTGGGCAGCCCTGGGTGGGATTTGTCACAAGCCGTCCACGCGGTTTTAGTGTTATGTAGAACACCATCGCTCATTGCTCGGCATTTTACACATTTATTTAGAATAAAACGTGAGTTCTGGGAAAGCAGATTTGGTTTTGTCCACACCTGAACCCCTACCACTGTAGGGTCAGTTAACTCCTAGGCACTGGCCGTGGATGAATTATTTTTAACGAAGACCCAAGTGTTTAAGACTCGACTAGCTTACGTGCTATTTCCCCCTTTCCCGCTTCCCTCGCCAAGTTATTAGACACAAACCTAGTCGGGTGGCCCTTTAGAATCTGGTGGCAGACGAGGAAATTCCCAATCTAGGACCTTGGTAAAAATTCTTGGTCTCTATATGGGGACTGGACACTGTCTTGGACACCAAAACACCCTTACAAACTACATATGAAGGTCATAGAACTTTTTGTAAATAATGGAAAATGCCTTGCCTCATGAAGTATTGTTTCCTGGGTTATTTCTGAGACCCACGTACTTGTGGGTGGCTTGTCGATGGACGTGGCTGCACCTCTGACATAAACTGAAGCCCTCTATTTTTCTGGGCTGATCATAATCTTAAGAAAAAGCTGTAACTTCTTTTAAATTTTTATTTATTTATTTTTATGCTTTTTTTATTTTTGAGAGAGAGACAGAGTGCGAGCAGGGGAGGGGCAGAGAGAGAGAGACCGAATCTGAAGCAGGCTCCAGGCTCTGAGCTGTCAGCGCAGAGCCCGACATGGGACTTAAACTAACGGACTGCGAGATTGTGACCTGAGCCCAAGTCAGTTGCCCAACTGACTGAGCCACCCAGGCGCCCCTAAATTTTTTTTAAAAAGCTGTAACTTCTAACTTCTAATTCTCTCCTTCAGATTATGGTTGTGCCCTGCTGTCTAGGACGACGTACTGGGATATGGCACATTATGCAACTCTGTAGCTATGTCATGCTAGGTGTCTGCGGCATGTAGATAACAAAATTAAGAAAAAAAGACCTACCACTTAAAGTACCTCCCTCTCTCAGCTCCTCAAATAGGCGTAAGGAGGGAGAGTCTGTGGCCAGGGGACATGTCAGGTGAAGGAGACCTTCAGGCCCTGCCGTGGGTGAGGAGACAGACGTGTTTGAGCAGGAGCCGCGGTTGGGGATCTGCCTGCCTGGGGAGCCTGGAATGTGTTCTGGGACAACCAGGAGACACGGCTTTTTGAGCTGCTTAAGGTACAGACACCAAGGTCACAGGAACTTCTGGAGCCTCCCTGCTGGCCCCTTGTCCGGGCCTGGCTTACCTGGGAGTGATCAGCGCACTTAAAATCTGGAGATGGAGGGAAGCGTGCGGGGAGGGCAGGAAGGGTGAGCTCAGGCTGTGGCCGCATGTTCCCAGGGCTCCGGATTTGATCTTACGGCATCTACGGAGGGATCAAATTAATGGGACAGTGTGGGATCTCTCGGGGTTAATGACTTATTTCCACATGAATTCTGTCCACGGGGGAATCGGCGGTGCAAGGACAGGAGTTTTCTCTAGACGCGGGTTTTCCGTTTGGGGATCCCCTCTGAGACGTGGACCCTTCCCACAGGTGCAGAGGCTTCACGTCCTTGCAGGAGCGGCTCGGACTCCAGCCAGGGCTTACCCTGTGACCAGGGTCCCGTCCTCCTGGCCAGTGTCACCTCTCGTCCACGGGATGACCTAAGTCCTACATAATAGAAGCCTCAAGAAATTGAGAAATACCAAGGTGAGGCTCCTTTACCAAGGTGATATTTTATGTTACAACAGAAAAAGGTCCCCAGATTTAAATGGCTACGTTATTTCCTAGATTCTGTTTCTCACTGTCTGGGGTCTTCAGTTAAGGAGGGGCCAAAATCCCAGTGTAGGTCACTGGCATTTATGTAAATAAGCCAAAAAGACTGCACTGATTTTTCTTCACTTGTGAACATCTGCAGCACCCACCCCAAACCTCACCTGCAGAAGAGTCTAGAACTCCTTTTCCGTGCTACCCTGCTGTCAGAGCTCTCCATTCAAAGCCAGCCTGGGAAGTTGTCAGGTGCCCCTGAAAAAAGCTACCTGATAATTAGACTCAATCTGGAGGAAACCGAAGGCCCCCTTCACTGCTTGGCCCATACTGATTTCTGGCTGGCACACTGTCCCGCCTGCCAGGGTGTCCTGTGCATGGTCCTCTGCTTCTGAGACCTGGGGGCCAGGGAAAAACAAGTCAAATGACCTTTTCACAGCCGTTTAATTTCTGCAGTCTGGTGAGGAAATAAACTGGCCCTACGCCCCGAGCCTGTGAGAACCCAACACAGAACGCTACAAGAACTATTCCCTGTGCGGCGGCTCACCTGTGAGGCCTGTCGGAGGCGGTGTAGGAAGCGGCCACAAGTAAAGGAAGGGGAATGACACCTACCCCCTTGTTCTTTCCAAGGTGCACGTTAGGAGTGGGCCAGGTTACCCTAACCCCCCAGGCCAATTACATTACAGTCTCTGAGCACAGGGCCATGGCAGCAGACTTTTATCAAGTTCCTGAGGTGATTCCACGATGCACTCACTGAGGGTTGAATAACACTGGTTTCAGGTACAGAAGAGGATCTTTGTAAGTTGTGATGAACTCCTAGAATGCTAAAACTAGAAGAGAAAGTAATGGAAGGTTTAATGCTTGCACTGGTGTAAGCCATTATATACTAACGAATTATTAATTTAAGAATGCCTTACAATTCTTTTTATTAGGAACTGTTAATCAACTTAAATGCATTAGAACAGGAGCATAATAGGTCCCCAGCCTAGTCATTAAAGCACAAGCGCTTTCTATTGGCAAAACATGCATGAATGTACACACTCCAGATGTGACACAGCAAAACGCTGGCATGCAGCGACCCCGTTCAAGAGGACGCTGCAGATAACAAAAGTGGAATATAAAATCCCAAACAACCTTTGAAACTTTCCACTCCCAAATCCCTCATTCACGGAGCAAAGTGGAGCTTAAAACAGTCCAATTTTCCAGTGTCACAAAGTTGCTTGCAAACAACTGGATTACTTCAGCCCAACATCCTTTCTGTTCCATAGTGTGACCATGAAAAGTTAAGGTCTTTTAGGCAGTTTCTCAATTCACTCTGATTCTTCATGTAACAGAAGGACAGACCACAGTAAATGTGTCCCCTACGTCTGTGATGTTCCCACAAAGATCATATGCCAGGGTGCAGTCTCTGGTGTTTGTTGAGGGCAGAGCGGTATCTGAAGGCTTTCCCGCAGTTGCTACACCCAAAAGGTTTCTCTCCCGAGTGAATCCTCTGGTGCTGGATGAGGTATGTGCTCTGGCTGAAAGTCTTCCTGCACTCGTTACAGTTATACGGTTTCTCCCCCGAATGCGTGTTCTGGTGTTCGGTCAGGTGCGTGCTGCGGCTGAAGGCTTTGTCACACTCGTTGCACTTATAGGGCTTCTCTCCCGTGTGAATTCGCTGATGCTGAGTCAGGTGAGAGCTCTGGCTGAAAGCCTTTTCACATTTATTACACTGGTAGGGTTTTTCTTCCGTGTGAGTCTTCTGATGTTGAGCGAGAGAGGAACAGTGCCGGAAGGCTTTGCCACACTCCGCACACTCATAAGGCTTTGCTCCCGTGTGAATCCGCTTGTGTTGCGTGAGATGTATGTTCTGGTTGAAGGCTCTCCCACACTCGTTACACTTGTAAGGTCTTTCTCCGGTGTGTATCTTCCTGTGCTGAATCAGGGAGGAGCCGTAACTGAAGGTTTTCCCACATTCGTGACACTGATAGGGCTTCTCACCAGTGTGAATTCTTTCGTGTTTAGCAAGAGATGAACTCCGAATAAAGGCTTTCCCACATTCCTTACATTCGTAAGCTTTCTCCTGGGTGTGAGTCTTCTGATGTTGGTTCAGGTTGGAGAGATAACTGAAAGCCTTTCCACACTCACTGCATTCAAAGGGCTTTTCCCTGGTGTGAATTCTCCGATGCTGCGTCAGGGACGAGCAGTAACTGAAGGCCTTCCCACATTCGTTGCATTTGTAAGGTTTCTCTCCAGTGTGAATTTTCAGATGTTGAGCAAGGGATGACCAGTAACTGAACGACTTTCCGCATTCAGCACAGTCATACGGCTTTTCCCCGGTGTGCGTCTTCTGATGCTGAGTGAGGTTTGAGTGCTGACTGAAGGCTTTCCCACATTCGTTGCATTCATAGGGTTTTTCACCAGTGTGAATCATGTGGTGACGAATAAACGTCGAGGGCCCATTGAAGGCCTTCCCGCATTCATTACATTTATAGGTCTTCTCTCCGGTATGAATTTTTTGATGCTGAGTAAGGTGTGTACTCCTGGTGAAGGTTTTGTCGCATTCGTCACATTTAAAAGGTTTTTCTCCCGTATGAATTTTTTGATGTTCCATAAAGTGGCCTCTCTGGCTAAAGGCCTTTCCACACTCGTTGCAGGTGTACGGTTTCTCCCCAGTATGAATTCTCTGGTGCTGCACAAGATGGGTCCTCTGACTGAAGGCTTTCCCACATTCGTCACATTTATAGGGTTTTTCTCCAGTGTGGATTCTCTGATGTTGAGTAAGAGATGGACCCTCAATGAAGCCTTTCCCACACTGATCACATTTATAGGGTTTATCTCCAGTGTGAATTCTTTGATGGTTGATAAGGTTTTCACTCCGGCTGAAGGCTTTTTCACATTCGTTACATTTGTAAGGCTTCTCCCCGGTGTGTGTCCTCTGATGGCGAATGAGAGCCGAACAGTAACTGAACGCTTTCCCACATTCGTTGCACTTACAAGATTTCTCTTTTCTCACCGGGTTTACATTCTGTTTGACACTCGTCTTAGTAGCGGTCTCTCCTGCAGATGTTTCTTGCGTCACAAGGTTTGAGCTCACACTGATGCTTCTTTCAGAGTCCTTATTTATAGGGCCTCTCTCCCAAGTGGGTATTGTCTTTTCGGTTATTTTTGTTTCTCTTGGCAGTGCCTGCTGGTGTGCCTGGCGCTTCTCCAGACTGCCTTCGTACCCCCAGCTTTCTGAAAAGTCAGAACCGCAGGGGTCCTCCCTTTTGTGGTTTCCCGCTGCTGCCCCTCTACGCGGCTGCTCCTCAGAAACGCCCAGCTCCAGCTCGGGGGCTGCTCGGCTATTTTCCGGTCTGGTGTCATAGTCTGAAAGAAAAAGAAAATGCCTGTATTCTCTAAACAGAAGGGGGAAAATAACAGCTGTGCGGGAATGACCTAATGAAGGGAAAAATAAGGCCTCCGGGAAGTCTTGAGGATTTTCAAGTGCAGCCCTATTATTTTGAGGAGAATGTTGGAAAGAGCTAAGGATAACGAAAAATGCGAACGCGGTGCAAGAATGTCTAATTCAATGTCACAGAGAATCTCGAAGAGCCAGTAAGGAAACTCCACTTGAGGTCACAGTAAGTTAAAAACAGACCACAGAGCTGGCCAAGAGGAGACACAGATAGGCTAATGGAGGTGGTCTGAACTGGGATACCTTGGCCAGTGAACAGCAAAATAAAAATCTGGGAACCAAGATTCCCAGTAGGACAAACAGGGAAGACCTGGTAAGACCATGGCTTTTACCTGGACACGATCTAGTCCATCTCTGCCAGAAACGGGAAGGTCATCAACAGAGGAAATACTTCAAGGTAGACAGATAATAAGCTCAATTCTAGGCATTTTGAGAATGAGAGCAGTGAAGGATTAGACTGTAGTGGTGTTTGTGGGGGTGGAAGATGCCAGAAGTAGAATAATCCAGAAGCCCAAATAACAGATGGGAAGATCAGCTCCAGGGAAAGCGAGAGAGCGGCTGGAGCAACAGAAGAGGTTCAGGGATGGGCTGATACAACGTAAGGGAAGCTGAATGTGTCGTCATCCACACAGAATGCAGTTTAGCAGCAAAGAAACTACAGAAGCCGCGAGAGACAGGCACACGTGAGCAGGAAGCAGAGTGCTGCCCCAGACACAAGTGACAACTAAAAGCAGGGTCGTCAATGCCAGTAGATTCAGGGAAGACAAAAAGCTGTGTTTAAAGCATATTTCTTTGGTTCCTTTGACAACAGGAGGCTGCGGCAGATCCCTGAGAACCCGTGCTGCCCCTTGTTGCGGTCACCGTCATCGGACCTGCCAGCATGCGCCGTGAGGCAGAGACCCAGAGCAGCTCCTGTCCCCTCCACCCCTGGTGCCCTGGGGAACGGCACAGGCAGACTCCTGACAGCAGTGCGTCCCCAGCAGGGACAAAAAGGGTCATATGACACAGGTCTTGGGGAATGGCCAAGTTTCCGTTTAAGAAATGGGTATGTTTTCCTTAACAGAACAGCACCTAGAAAGATACGTGTACGGCAGATGCGCATAAGGACTGGCTCCTGGAAGAACATCCCAGGGAGGGAGGTGGAGACTGTGGTGCCGGATGCTGTTCAAGAGGGAAGGGTGTAGAGCGGCTCGTCTCCAGCCCTGGGGTTGCAGGGAGGCCGTGACCAGTGTTCTGCACGCTGTCACGTCTGCGCAGTAACCAATACGATCACAATGTTGGCAGTGGGTTGCAAAGCATGAAGGATTGGAGACTTTCCAGAAGGCCAGACTAAACACCATTCCTACCGCAGAAAGGCATTTCCACTTTACTGAAGAGAAGCTTTGGATACTGACCACAGTACTGCGACAGCCCAGAGAAGACGGCAGAAAGAGGGTAAGAAAACATTACAAGCCCAGGAGCCACTTCGGTGTAGGTATTGTTCCCACTTCCAGTTACCTGTGCCTTTCTGTAAAACTAAACTGTTTTTATGGAGATAAAAAGGGCCTAGTCCGCAGCTAAGAGGAAGTCTGTTCTGAGTGCTGAAGAGGGCGGGACCAACAGCCGGCTCACAAGAGAGCCATCGTTCAGTTTACTTGTATTCCTGGGATGTGACCAAAGAATGGAGCCAAATATGTCAAGTGACTGTCTTCTGCCTATGGACCGGGTCTCACAGGTACCATCTACATGACTTATGCAACATGAGGTGTCTAGTACTATTTTTACCTAAATAAATCTTTTTGGTAATGACTAAAGTATTTAGGAGTTTTCAGAACATTTAAATATTTTAAAATTGCTTTTCATCTACTCGTTGGGATTTTTAAAAACTTCATTTTTAATTTGTAATAATAAAACTTGACAATTGGTTTTTCCAAAAGTTAACAAAGTATAAGCATGACTTACTAAAAGGTTTTTTTTAAAACTAAAAGGCAGCCAATGGAATGGAAGAAGATATTTGCAAATGACATTAAAGGGTTAGTATGCAAAATCTATAAAGAACTCAACACCCAAAAAACAAATAATCCAGTGAAGAAATGGGCAAAAGACATGAATAGACATTTCCAAAGAAGACATCCAGATGGCCAACTGACACATGAAAAAATGACCAACATCACTCATTAGGGAAACAGAATCAAAACCACAATGAGATACCACCTCACACCTGTCAGAATCCCAAGCAGGCTTTGCTAACATTAACAACTCAGGAAACAACAGATGTTGGAGAGGATCTCTTTTGCGCTGCTGGTGGGAATGCAAACTGGTGCAGCTGCTCTGGAAAACAGTGTGGGGCTTCCTCAAAAAATTAAAAATAGAACTACCCTACAACCCAGCAATTGGACTACTAGGTATTTATCCAAGGGCTACAGGTGTGCTGTTTCAAAGGGGCACATGCACCCTAATGTTTATAGCAGCGCTATCGACAATAGCTAAAGTATGGAAAGAGCCCAAGTGTCAATCAATGGATGAATGGATAAAGAAGATGTGGTATATATATATATACACAATGGAGTATTACTCGGCAATCAAAAAGAATGAAATCTTGCCATTTGCAACTACGTGGATGGAACTAGAGGGTATTATGCTAAGTGAAATTAGAGAAAGACAAATATCATATGACTTCACTCATATGACCTCACGAAACAGATGAACATAAGGGAAGAGAAGCAAAAGTAATAGAAAAACAGGGAGGGGGACAAAACATGAGAGACTCTTAAAAATGGAGAACAGAGGGCTACTGGAGGGGTTGTGGGAGGGGGAATGGGTAAGGGGCATTAAGGAATCTACTCCTGCAAATCACTGTTGCACTATATACTCACTAACTTGGATGTAAATTAAAGCTCTTTGTTTTAAATCATTTTTCTAAATTGTGTTCCATGAAACCACCTTTTTTAAAAAATGTATTTTGAGACAGAGTATACACAGGGGAGGGGCAGAGAGAGCGGGGGAGAGAGAATCCCAAGCAGGCTTTGCAATGTCAGCACAGAGACCTGATGTGAGGCTCGAACTCACGAAGCATGGGATCACACCAAGAGTCAGACGTTCAATGGACTGAGCCACCCGGACAGCCATAAGAGGAAGATTTTAACAGCGCAGGATGGAAAGGATTCATGGTTGGGAGGGTGAGGGTTTGAGGAAGAAGGTTACATTCTATGCAACCCTGTTGGAAATTCATAATGCCCAACTACATATTTAAAAAGTCTGAGTGGTCTTCCAGCAAGAAACCTGCTAAAATTGTAGATGATCCAACACTTCCCAAATCTGAACACAGAGTACTTTCTTTTCTCCCCATAAAAAAGAACCCTTACTCGCACCTCACTGACTCTGGAGAGCTATCCCTTACCTAGTGTGGCTAAGTCTGTATATTTTGTCAGGGTCAGATCTTTGAAGAAGTCTCTCCATGCAGCTGGGAATTCACAGTTTAGAAGGAAGTTATTCACAGTGTCCAGGATAGTCTGAGTCGTAGGATCAGAGGCACAAGGAATAAAGCTGAAGACTAGACATGACTCCCTTGTGCAGAGTTTGGCCGGGAAGGCCAGGAGGCAGGCTGGATGGTGGCCGAAAGGATGAACAGTGTTGAGTAAAAGTAGTCAGAAATTTAGGTTACTATTTCCGTTTGAGGGTGCTAGTAATACGACTCTGTAGGGCTGAAAGGTGAGGTGGTAATTAAGAGATCAGAGTCCCAAAGGAGGTGGGAAAAGACGGAATCCAGAGTGCAGGCAGAGAGGCTGCCTTCGGAACGCGGCAGGAAGGTGCCTCCTGGGAGAGGAATAGACACTACGACCGCTGTTGAAAGCCCCGGTGTTCTCACAAAGCCCGAGAGTCCAGATGGAGTCTCGTTTCGCGACGGGAGACACTTTAAAGAAAAACAGATCTATCTAGATTTCGGCCACAAAATCCTCTTACCAGGCGCAGGCTATTAGTGCTGAGGCTCTCCCACCAGGTACCCGCCACTTACCCCCGCTGGTGGCTCCTGGAACGCCGGCCTCCACCACCCAGGGCTCCGTCCCTTGCTCTAACTGCGAAATCACGTCAGGTTTGGAGACTTGGAGTCCTGCTCACAGAGGGGAAAGAAAGGTGCCTGACTGCAGGAAGAGCTCGGTGGGACGAACCCGATGGCTCTGACTAGCACCTCAAGCGTCACGGTCCAAATTCCCAGACGTGGTTTTAATTTGGAAACATGTGCGTTCAGAAAAATTACTAGTTGGTACTTCTACTTGCTAGGAGAGTACAAACCTTTTCAAAACCTTTCAAAATTTAGGAATCTTTGGTTCCTAAAGTACATTAGAGGCAGAAACTCACCTGACACGAGAGCCCTCCTCCACACCGCAGACACTAGCTCCGAGAAGTCCGTACCTATAGAGACCAGGTGTGTGTAGTTCTCCAGCATCACGTCCCTGAACAAATCTCTCTGTCCAGGGTCCAGCTGTTTCCATTCCTCTTGGGTAAAATCCACGATCACATCCTTGAAGGTCACGGATTCCTGAAATACCGAACATATTCCTCCTCAGCCGTAACGCATTTACGTAGGAAAGGGGTGAAGTCGGCAATGTGACAGAAGTGAGGCGGGACAGTTACGGGGCTCCCTGGAGAACAAACGACTTTGATACTTCCTCTTTGTGAAATGAGAACAGTGCCTCATTCGTCGGCTTTCTGTGAGATCTAAGTAAGAAATGCTGAACCCGACATGCATGATTTGGGGCCTGGCATACAATCGGTGGCGGGTCAGTGCTGGCCGTCATTGTAGTGAGTCACCGTCATCATCTCGGGGTTCTAGGATCTACCAAGTGTTAGTAATACACCTACTAACAGAAATGAAATGTTTTACTACCCACGATGTTCAAGAATAACCAAAAATGCTTCTGAAAGAATTTGGGGAGGAGATTTCCCGACCACATTTCGAAGTATACCAAGAGATATACCAAAACATACGGAAGATTAAGATAAATGAAAACAGAGTGGCTAAGGAATAAAACTCCATGCAGCAAAACAGCCCAAAAACGGACCCCAGGTTATAAGAACTGAATATATGGATTAAGCAACCATCAAATTAGTTTGAAAAAGCTGAATTAGTCACTAAATGGTGTCATAACAAATGACTGTCTAGAGAAAAAATTAAGGCGAGCTATTTACTTCATGACACACAAATATTTCTGTTGGGAGTCAAAATTCAATTTTAAGGTAAAAAAAGAATAGAGTAAGAGGGTTTATAACCTTGAAATGTAAAAAGCAAAAATCCTAAGACGACTGACCTATATCTCCACATAAATATGTAAAACTTCTCAAACCATGAAAAAAGGGCAATATTCTGAGGTTCCACAAAAAGCAAACAAAGATGGACCTACAATAACAAAAAGCCAACAACCCAAACCGGCAACTCACCCACGCCAGTGTCAGATAAGCCGTGAAAACAGGCCGGCTCCGCTCAACCGCGGCTCGGGCGGCGCGCATGCGCAGTCGGCAGGCACGCCGCGGTCTAGCCCAGGGCCAGCTGGGGGATCCAGCCCGGCTCTAACTGCACGTATGGACGAATCTCGTGTTACTGCGTGTAGGAACGTATCCTCCAGAAACACCTCACAGACATACGCACAAGTCCCCTCGCAACACCGTGGAGGGGAAAAAGCAAACTTAAATGCCCATTAATGGGACAGTGATTAAAGACTTTCCGGTGTGTCCGCGCTAACGCACTTGAGGGACGCTTTTAAACCAACCATCTCTATATGCGCTAATGAGGAAATTGTGTGTGATCCGAAGGCCAGTATATATATTGCCTGATCCTGGTTTCATTTTTATGAATAGGAAGCTTATATGTAAATGACGGAAATAAACCTGAAAGGAGACGAGCAAATATTATCAGTGGGGCTGTGTGGTGGGGCTTGGAGGCAGTACAGGGACGTCTTACGTTTTCTTTCTTTATCATGTATTTGAAACTGGGTGAGTTAATTTTGCTTTGAAATTGGTAAGTCGACTGTTGAGATTCCTGCCTCTAACCACAGCAGCGACTGGACAGGCTCACCCAGGGCGAGCAACCACACTCCCAACAGTGTATCTGAAACACACGCACGTGCACTTGAACGCAGGTGGGACAGAGAGAGGGTCAGACAGTCCCACGAGTCCCACAACCCCCTCGCTTCCTGCCTGCAGGCACTCCAGACGGGCCCCAGGAGGCACAGCCCTTAACCCACCAGGGGTCCCTGACACCAGGCTGGCAGCTTGGGAGCGTAAGCATAGTCTCCACCGCCAGCGACCGCAGCGACAGAGCCAGAGTGAGGAACAGACACGCACGCTCCACCCGCACACCGTTCCAGCACACTCCAGGAGCCAGGCAAGTCTTCCTGTGAGGACGGAGCGACAGCAGCTGGTCTGGACCGTTCAGTCCTTGCTGGTAAGCTACAGGGACCCGCGAACAAGGTGTGGAAACGAATGCTTAGTCGTCCCGGACGGGTGGCGTTACCGTGTGCCTGCGGGCCACGTCCCAGAGCTGTCCCCACGTGAAGACACGCACAGGGCGCCCACCTGCTCAGTCGCAGCTCAGGACTCCAGCAGGCGTCCGGGCCCCGGGCAGACCTGTCTCTGCATCACAGCCGGAAAGGAAGGGCCTGGCGTGACCGTCACAGGGAGGCCCTGGAAGCCTGCACCTGATGTCTCTGCATTCCCCTTGTGACCCTTCTCCTTCCGGTCCTGTTCTGTATCCTTTGTGGTAATAATCTTTAGCCCTAAGTCTTGCCACCAAGTTGGGCGAGTCGTTCTGGCAAATCACTGAATTAAAGGGTGGTCGGGGGCCCCCTGAAAAATGGTCCCAGAGTAAGGCTAGGCTAGATCAGCCTTAAGAAAGCTTATGGTTCAAAAACAAACCACAAAGGGCGCCTGGGTGGTTCATCAGTTAAGCGTCCGACTTCGGCTCAGGTCATGCTCTTGCGGTTTGCAGGGTTCAAGCCCCACGTCGGGCTCTGTGCTGACAGCGCGGAGCCTGGAGTCTGCTTCCGATTCTGTGTCTCCCTCTCTCTCTGCCCCTCCCCTCCTGGTGCTCTGTCTCTCTCAAAAACAAACAAAAAAACTCATAAAGAGCAAGCTGTGGTCCAAATGAGATTAACAACCGGATTTACACTCCTGCAAAAAATAACCAAAAAATTCCAGACAAAACATATGAAACAACAGTTTCCAAGACAGTGAATCTCCTACAACAAAGGACAGCGCTCCCTAAGAATCAGTAAAGCAGGGAGATGAGCCGTACAGCTGCTCCCGCCTCCTGCCGTGGGAGTCCACGGGACAGAGGACCGCAGGGGAGACAGCGAACAGAAAGCCAGGAGAACCACGGAGGCTCCCTCGCGAGCTTCCAGCAAGTACCTGTCCGTGCGTGGCTGCGAAGAGACCGCCAGAGGCAGGGAGAGAATCGCCCGGCGCCAGCGTTCAAAATGGGCTGGAAACGGTCTCCACTCCCGTCACCAGTCCAAGTGGACAATTCCATAGTTCATTAGACACTGGGTAAAATACTGAGGAAGGCAGCGCCGCGAGACTGGGAACAAGTGGCTCAGACTCTACACTGTTCTGGTTCACCTGACAGCCCTCACAAGCAGACCGGAAGGAAACACTGTTTCAGGTACCGTGACTGCATCCCAGGGTAAGGCTCGAGGATATTTTATAGGAACACGAAAGTAGGCAGAACCCAAAAAAGGTAAATCAGAGACTTAAATCAGAGATTATCAGGTATGCAGAGAAGCAGGAAAATACAGCCTATAATGAGGAACATAATCAGTTAAAGCCAACCCAGAACGAACGCAGAGGCTAGAATTAACAGATGAGAACATTAAGAATTATCATGGCCGATTCCCGTATGTTCAAAACGCTAATGGAGACGTGCGAGACATTTTTTAAATAGGCCTTAAGTGGAACGTCTAGAAATGAGAATGTGCGGAGATGGAAAACGCTGAACAGCATACACAGCAGATCAGGCATGAAGAAGAAAAGATGAATGCATTCAAAGACAAGGAGACAGAAAATGTCGAAAGTGAGACAGATGGGGAAAAAAGAATTTATAAAAAGAGACAGCGGGGCGCCTGGGTGGCTCGGTCGGTTGGGCGGCCGACTTCAGCTCAGGTCATGATCTCTCAATCTGTGGGTTCGAGCCCCGCGTCGGGCTCTGTGCTGGCGGCTCAGGCTGGAGCCTGCTTCCGATTCTGTGTCTCCCTCTTTCTCTGCCCTTCCCCTGTTCATGCTGTGCCTCTATGTCTCTCAAAAATAAATAAAACATTAAAAAAATTAAAAAAAAAAAAAAAAAAAAAGAGACAGCATCAGGGAGCCCCGGGGCAACTGCGAGCGGCCCATTACCTGTGCAGCTGAAGTCCCTGAAAAAAGAAAAGGAAGGGAGAAGAGCAGAAAAAACATCTGAAGAATATATTTTTTTCTAAACTCGATGAAAGTTGTAAACCCACAGATCAAAGAAACTCCATAAACTCCAAGCATGAGACACAAAGAAATCTACATTAAGGCACATCTTAATCAAACAGCTCAAACCCAGTGAGGGAGAAAATCCTGGAAAACAGGGCACATACATAAATGAAAAGGAATGAAGATGGAAACGACAGTAGCTTTTTTGTCGGAAGCAATGCACGCAAGGAGAAAATGGAGCGACAGCAGCACAGAAAACACTAAACAGTGTGCAGAGAAGAAAAACTGTCAGCGTGGAACTGGAGAACAAAAGCAAAGACTTCTTCGGACATAAAAACTTGAAAGAATTCCTCAGCTGCGACTGCACTCTGAGAAATCACAGGCCCTTCGTGCAGGAGAAGAAATGACACCAGATGAAAGTAAGTGCCTACACCGAGGATCCGCAACCTTGCTGTCATTTGATATTTTGGACCAAATCATTCTTTTGAATAATCGTGGGGGGCGGGGGCATCGCCGGCATCAATCCACCTGAGGCCGACAGCACTTCCCACCAAGTCAGGACAACAAAATGCCTCCTCACATTTCCAAATGTCCCGGGGTCAAAATCGGCCTAATTGCAAATCATTGATAACACATCATAAAGGATGAAAAACATCAGAAATAGTAATTGGGTGGATAAATATATATATACAACTTTTTCTTATTATTTTTTACAGCTCTTTAAAAGATAATCGCTTAAACAAAAATAACAAGTATTGTGGGGTTTTACAACATGTGTACAAGTAAAACAGGCTGAGGGGGGCGCCTGTCACAACTCTTGGTTTTGGCTCAGATCATGATCTCATGGTTCATGAGTTCGAGCCCCGAGTTGCGTTGTGCGCTGACAGTGTGGAGCTTCCTTGGGGTTCTCTCTCCCTCTCTCTGTGCCTGTCCCACCTCATGCGTGCGCGCTCTCTCTCAAAAATAAACAAACATTAAAGAAATATTAAGAGGGGCGCCTGGGTGGCTCGGTCGGTTAAGCGGCCGACTTCAGCTCAGGTCATGATCTCACAGTCTGTGAGTTCGAGCCCCGCGTCGGGCTCTGTGCTGACAGCTCAGAGCCTGGAGCCTGCTTTGGATTCTGTGTCTCCCTCTCTCTCTCTCTGCCCTAACCCTGCTCACACGCTGTCTCTCTGTCTCTCAAAAATAAATAAAATATTAAAAAAAAAAGTTTTAAAAAAGTATTAAGAAAAAATTTCTTAAAAAACAAACATGTGGCAACAACTGCTTTACAAACGGGGAGGAGTGGACGGGACGAGCCCACTGGAAGGTGCTTACATGATTCCTGCGGGGAGGGAGCAACGCCGGAAAGCAAATGGCAATAAATGTGGGTCCCTTAAGTAACAGATAAAATAGCCCGGGGTTACGGCTAGCAAGCTAGTGATGAAAGCACACCGGAATGCCAAGGAATATTCAGTTTCCAGAAGAAGGTATGAATAGAGGAGAAAGGGAACGAAGGCAGTACAAACAGGAAACGAAGCTAGATGACAGACTTAAACTAATCGTATCAATAATCACGTTATATGTAAATGTATCACATTAGAGGTAAAATCACATTAAATAAACAGTCTAAACACCCCAGTGAAAAGGCAGATTGCCTGATGGGACTGAAAAAAGCAAAACCCAACAAACTACATGTTGCCTGTAAGTAACTCACTTTGAATATAAAGACACAAATAAATTAAAAGCAAAAGGATGGAAAAAGATACACTATGCTGACACCAACCAAACATCGCAGTTAAGTTTCGAGGCAAACGCTATCACCAGGCATAAAAAATAAAAAGTTCATCTCTCGATGACGAATCAGGTCGGGCGACTAAGAGGCCGTAACGCTGCCAGATGCTTATGCACCAGCAGCAGCCTCACGATCCCTGCAGGAAAAGCTGCTGGAACTGCAGGGAGAAACAGGCGAATCTATATAATGGCAGCCCCAATTTCCATACCCCTATCACAACATTTGATAAAACAAGTAGACAGAAAATCAGTAAGAATATAAAACACGGGAGGGGCGCCTGGGTGGCTCAGTTGGTTAAGCGTCCAACTTCGACTCAGGTCATGATCTCCCAGTCCGTGAGTTCGAGCCCCGCGTAGGGCTCTGTGCTGACAGCTCAGAGCCTGGAGCCTGCTTTGGATTCTGTGTCTCCCTCTCTCTCTGCCCTTTCCCCACTCGCACTCTGTCTCTCTCTCTCAAAAAAAACAACCAAAACACTCGAACAACTATCAACCTGACCTAAATGACACCCGTGGCATATGGAATAGCGGCTCTCCCAAAGAGGTCACCGTCCTAACCCTTCAAACCTATGAAATTATCTAAGACGAGACGCTGCAGATGCAGTCCCGTTGAAGACTTTCCAGTGGGGAATTATCGCGGATTACACGCGCGGGCCGATGGTGATGGAGAGTCCTCATGAGAGAAGGCAGGAGGTCAGTCCGAGTGGAAGAGCGGGACATGGGAAATGAGTCAGAGCCGTGGAGAGGTCTGCAGATGGAGGAAGGGGACACGAGCCAAAGAACGCAGGCAGCCTCTAGAAGCTGGAAGAAGTAAGGGGACAGGTTCTGCCCGAGAGCCTCCAGAGGACTGCGGCCCTGCCTGCCGACCTAGATCCCTGAGACAGTAAGTGTGTCGTTGGAAGCCAATAAGCTTGTAAAAGGAAACAAATACATTCTTAGAATCCTCCACCCAACGACTTGAAAAAATACACCTTCTTCTCAAGTGCTCGCTGCTCATTTACCAAGATAGACCATAATGAGGACAAAAGAATCTCCGATTCAGAAAGATTCAGTCATACAAAGAGTGTTCTCTGGCTGGGCATCTTCACCGTCTTGCCGTGGTGATGGTTTCAAGGGCACACACATGTATGTCAAAACCTATCAAGTTTTACGTTTCAAATGTACAAAGTTTACTATCACATTCTACCTCAATAAAACATAAAGACACACCAGAGGCTTCAGGCCTGAGCTCAAAGCAGGAAGAACTGGGGTCATTTCCTAGATGGTTACACTGTGGGACAGGAAGTAGGGGTTTGAAAAGTCTAAGAAAAAGGAGCCGGATGGGAGGGCTCAAGGAGGGCTCGAGGTGAATTATGCCTGCTGCAACAGCCATTACCTGTTTTTCTAAATTCTCAGTTACTGGTTTTTCCGAAAACGTTATCCTGTCCACTTCCTCCTCGGAAACGATTAATGGTCGCGAATGGCCTACAGCATAAAGCCTTCGACATCCTGTCTAGACATTAGAGACCTGTCCTCGTCCAGCTTACTCGGCCATCTGTTTACCGTCTGCCCCAATAAACCAACTCCCACGATTTTTCTGAATCCTAGGTAACACCTGTTCATTCTTACTTGTGAACCTTTGCTCAAAACCTTCTCCATACCTACGGGCGCCCGGGGGGCTCGGTCGGTTAAGTAGTCAACTCCTGATTTCAGCTTGGGTAACGATCTCACGGCTCATGAGCTCCAGCCCTGAGTCAGGCTCTCTGTGCTGACAGCACAAAGCATGCTTGAGATTCTCTGTCTCTCTCTGCCCCTCCTCCACTCACGCTCTCTCAAAATAAACAAACATTTAAAAAATATATATCCAAATGTCCCCCATCCTTTTAGAAGTAGCGCAAATCCCATATCCCCTGTGACACTCTCCCGAGCCCTCCAGACCACACTTTCTGCATTCCCTACTTTCATGGTACTCACTGAACCTGTTCTGGTTTTTAGCGGTCATTTGGTCTATTCAAGTTAAGGATCAAGTCAGAACTTGATCTTTTGTTCTCTCACTGTTGGAGCACGACAAGATACAAAGCAGGAAGTTAGCTGGCAAGTGGCCAATGTGTCAGTCGAGCTAGAGAGGCAGAGGTACACGGAAGGTCACTGGGCAGGTGGGAGTCCGGAATGAACCCCCACATTGGCTTTACATGAACATACCCCACGGCAGACACCACACCACACACTCGAAGGACTAAAATGGCATTTCAGGGAATTCCAACTTACGTGAAAACTGGCTGACGGGAGGAAAGAACGTCCCCCTGGGAGAAGGCCGGACTCCGACGAGGTCAGATCTGGAGAAGAAGAAACCACAATGAATCCGTCCAAACTAGCTGGTCCCTGCAATCTTAAATCCAGATTTTCTATGTGAAAATAGCAGGAACCATTATACCATTGCCTTTACTTCTCAGAATCCAAAAAAAGAAACCAGACAACTGCTGACTAGGGCCCTGGCACCCTCATCGGTAGACTCAGGAGGTGAAGCATTCCTTCCACAGTTCTGTCTCTCGACTTACAGTATCATTCAACTCAATTTATGTTCCCTGTTAAGTGAGGCAAAGTGTTTCTGCTGCCTTCTCTGCTACATACAACATCTGAATAAAATATGATTATCTCCAGGGGCACCTGGGGGGCTCGGTCGGTTGACATTCTGACTCTTGATTTCGGCTCAGGTCAGGATCTCGTGGTTCATGAGTTTGAGCCCTGCATGGGGCTCTGCCCTGACAGTGCAGAGCCTGCTTGGGATTCTTTTTCTCCCTCTCTCTCTGACCCTCCCTCGCTTGCTCTCTCTTAAAAATATATGAACATTTTTTTAAAAACGAAAAAAAAATACGATTGCTCCCAGACCCTTTGAAACTCGGCTATTAATGAAAATTAAATACCACAATGGCATATATTAGTCATACTACCTACCCGCTAGATCGTCTCAAAATTAAATAGCCGTGGTCAGTACTAACCGCTGGCAAGAATATAGAGCAACGGGAACTTCTGTGCAGTTGCTTGTAAATGAATCGATCGCATAGAAAACCTGTTGGGCGGTTACATACTGAAGTTAAACATGTGTGTTCCAGTCATGTGCATACAACTTAAACACTTGTACAGAACTGTTCACAGCAGCTGTACTGATAACATCTCCAGACTGGAAACCACCCACATGTCTTTCAACAGGTGAATGGATAAATAAACCGTATTTTCATACACCAGCATATTATTCAACAATGTAAAAGCATGAGCTATCGATATACCAGATACCATGGATGTAACTCATAACACTGAGCAAAACAAGCCAACATAAAAGGAAACGTGCTATATAATTCCACTTAAACAAAAAACCAGACCAAACTGGTCTACGGTAATAGAAGCTAGAACAGTGGTTACCTCTGGAAGGATAACAACTGGGTAGGAGCACAAGAGAAACTTCTGGGGCATCGGAAACATTTTATGTTTTAATGTGGTGGTGATTACGCTGGTATATGATACATACAAATTAATCAAGCAATATACTCTAGATTCGTGCACTTAATGTACGTACCGATACGTCAATAAACAAAACCAAACTTTGCTCTTGGGGAGGTCTACTCAGAGTAATGGTTAAGAGGGAAGCCCAGTTCTCAGAAAGCAGAGGAAGCAATGAAAGGAACTATTTATTATTCTAGACTTAAATTTGATCAGTACGGAAAAACTGATCTGTAATAGAAATTTTGAGAAAAAATGAAGATGTGATTTTAGAGTTTTTATTTAAACTTTTTTTATGTTTATTGTTTTGAGACAGAGGGAGGAGACAGAGAGAAAGAGAGCAGGGCAGGGGCAGTGAGAGAGAGAGACACAGAACCCAAAGCAGGCTCCAGGCTCTGAGCTGTCAGCACAGAGTTTGTGGGGTTACCCACGAACCCTGAGATCATGACCTGAGCCGAAGTCAGACACTTAACCGACCGAGCCACCCCAGCGCCCCAAGAGTTTTTAACAGAAGGAAATATCCACGTACAGATATGTATGCAAGACTTTAAGAAAATAGAAATGAAAAGTGTTACAGGTAAGATGCTTTTGATTTCAAGTAACAGAAGCCCACAGAACCAGCGCCGGTGACACCTGCAGAAGCCAAGTGTGCGCCCGGCAGCAGTGAGTGCTCAGTAAATGTCACAGGTGTTAGCACTATAAGGGACAGAGGTTCATGGAAAGTAATCCTAACTGAACAACTGAAAAATCCCAAAAAGAAAAAAAAAAAAAAGCAAAGACTTATAATAAAATTATTTTGGAATAATAAAAGATATGATAGGCAGAGAACTGAGGAGAAGGATGATGTCATCAACATGGCAGAGTAAGAGTTTTCTGTCATCTTCCCTCAACAGGATTCAAGCACCCGCGGATGGGAGCGTCTTTGTGGAAGCGCAGGAGTCCGACAGAGAAGCTTCGGCACGCCCAGCACCGGATGCACTGAAGATGCGAGAGGCGGTTTCACTCTGTGTCACACCCCCACCCCGAGGTGGTAAAGGGCCAAGAGACACCTTCTAGGCCCTTTATTTCTCCCACAGGGGAAAGCGAGCCTGTGTGAGCCTTCAGCTTCCTGCCAAGGAGAACCACTCCCGGCTCACCGAGCCGGACAGTGGTGGCGGGGCGGGGCGCAGCTGCTCTCAGGGGGCGATGGAGGACCACGGATCCTACAAGCCACTTCATGGACCCTTAGGAAGCCCACCCACCAGGGATACTTCCCCTGCAGATCGCCCCAACTAGCCCATGGGCACCCCCAATGCCCTACACGCACCCCCCACCCCCGACCCTGTGGCTGGCTCCCTGTGGACACGCCTGACGGAGGCGAGAGCGAGACTTTGTAGACAGCTGGTGAGCACACGCAGAAGGCTGGCCTGAGCCTGCAGGACTGAGAGAAGGCATACAATTTTAAGAATTCCCCACCAAGAGGGAATAAGAAACGTGGGGCAGACATAGCCATAGAAAGTCAGAAGAAGCCTCAGAATCCCTAACAGGGCTGACAGAAGGTATTTTTTTTCTGAAACCAGGAAGTAAAGACAAGAGAAAGTGACTACCTCTTCAATGCAAAACTGTAACACCAGATTTCAAGAAATACGAAAAATCAGGACACTCCTGAAGGAACACAATTTTCCTGTAACTAACCTCAAACAAATGGAGAGTTATGACTTACATGACAAAAAAAATCAAAATAATTGTTTTATTTTTATTTTTTCAAAAAATTTTTAACGTTTATTTATTATTAAGAGACATAGAGACAGAGCATGAGCAGGAGAAGGGCAGAGAGAGAGGGAGACACAGAATCTGAAGCAGGCTCCACGCTCTGATGAGCCGTCAGCACAGAGCCCGACGTGGGGCTCGAACCCACAGACCGTGAGATCATGACCTGAGCTGAAGTCGGCCGCCTAACCAACTGAGCCACCCAGGCGCCCCAAAATAATTGCTTTAAAGATCCTCAGTGAGCTAGGAGAAAACACAGAAAAATATTTAAATTAGGAAAATACATAAAATCAGAAGTTTAACAGATAGAAATCATTCACAAAAAGCAAAGCAAAACAAAACAAATTTTAGAGCCAAAGAACGTAATGACTGATATGAAAAATGCAATGGAAGACACCTACTGCAGACTGGACCAAGCAGAGGGAAGAACCTGTGAAGTAGAAGACAGGTCATCTAAAATCATCCATTCAGAGGCACCTGGGTGGCTCCATCGGTTAAGCGTCTGACTGTGGCTCAGGTCATGATCTTGTGGTCTGTGAGTTCAAGCCTCACATCGGGTTTTGTGCTGACCAGAGCCTGGAGTCTGCTTCAGAATCTGTGTCTCACTCTCTCTCTGCCCTTCTCCTGCTCACGCTCTGTCTCTATGTCTCGAAAATAAATAAACGTTAAAAAAATTAAAAAAAAAAACACACAATGATACAATTGTCTACAATCAAAGACAAAGAGAAAATTATAAAAGTAGGAAGAGGGAAAAAAATTGTTCACATTTAAGGGCAGCCCTGGTAAGACTACTGGCAGATTTTTCGGCAAAAAAAGTGCAGCCAGCGCAGAGTAGGATAATATATTCAATGTGCTAAAAGGAAAAAAAACAACTGCAAACCAAGAATACTTTACCCAGCAAAGCTATGCTTCAGAAATGACGTAGAGATAGAGTTTTCTATACGACAAAAGTTGGAGTTCATCACCTCTAAAATTGGTTTACAAGAAATGCTGAAAGGCATCATTCAAGCTGAAGTGAACGGATTCTAATTAATAACCTGAAACATGAAATTATAAAGCACACTGGTAAACGGGGCGCCTGGGCGGCTCAGTCAGCTAAACATCCGACTTTGGCTCAGGTCATGATCTCACAGTCCGTGAGTTCAAGGCCCACAATGGGCTCTGTGCTGACAGATGGGCTCTGTGCTGACAGCTCAGAGCCTAGAGCCTGCTTAAGATTCTGTCTCCCTCTCTCTCTGCCCCTCCCCCTCCAATAAATAATAAATAACCTTAAAAAAATATATGTGGACAGAAAACAACACACTCCTGAGCAACCAAAAGGGTCAAAGAAATCACAAGGGAAATCAAAAGATATCTTGAAACAAATGAAAATGGAAACAAAATATCTAAACTTATGGGACATAGCAAAAGCAGTTCTAAGAGGGAATTATACAGTGCTAAATGTCTACATTAAGAAAAAAGAAAGCTCTCAAATAACCCAGCTTTGCACTCAAGGAACTAGAAAAAGAACAAACTAAGTCCCAAGTTAGTAGAAGAAAGGAAATAACAAAGATCAGAGCAGAAGTACATGAATAAACACGAGAAAAATAATAAAAAAGATCAATGAAACCAGGAGTTGTTTTTTGAAAAGGCAAATAAAATTGAAAAACCTTTAGCTAAACTAAGAAAAAAAGAGAAAAAGCTTAAATAAATAAAATTAAAAATGGAAGGAGACATTACAATTGATACCCCAAAAATACAAAGGATCAGAAGAAACTACTATGTCATCAAATGGATAACCTATATCAGGGCACCTGGGGGGCTCAGTCTGTTGAGCACCTGACTCTTGAATTGAGTTCAGGTCATGATCTCATGGTCTGTGAGACTGAGCCCCATGTTGGGCTCCAAGCTGACAGGACAGATCCTGCTTGAGATTCTCTTTCTCCCTCTCCCTCTCTCTGCCCCATCCCTGTGCACGTTCAACTCTTTCTCTAAATAAGTAATTTTTCTAAAAAATGGATAACCTATAAAAAATTCGTAGAAACATACAACCTAAAAAAAAAACGAATCATGAAGAAACAGAGTATCTGAATGGACCAATAAAGAGTGAGGAGATTGAATCAGTAATCAACCTCCCCCAGTATGAGACTGTTTCACTGTTTAACTCTATCTAATACTTCAAAAAGATTTAATGCCAATATTTCTAAAACTCAACATAACACCATATACAACAAACCTACTCATCATACTCAATGGTGAAAGGTTTGAAGACTTCCCTTTATGACAAGGGACAAGGAGAGGGTGCCCACTCTCACCTTTTCTAGCAAAATTATCTTTGCAGATGACATATTATATACAGAAAAGCCTAAATACTTTACCAAAAACACTGTTAGAACTAATTAACAAATTCAGTAAAGTTGCAGGATACAAAATCAACATACGAAAATCAGTGGTGTTTTTATACACTAACAAGGAAGTATCTAAAAAATAAGGAAAACAATCCCATTTTGAATAGCATCAAAAACAATAAAATAAAATACTTAGGAAGAAATTTAACCAAGTAGGTGAAAGATCTCTACTCTGAAAACTACAAAACACTGATGCAAAAAAAATCACAGAAGACACAAATAAATAGAGAGCTATCCCATGTTCATGGATCAGAAGAATTTCTATTGTTAAAGTGTCCATAATACCCAAAGCTATCTATAGATTCAATGTAATCTCTATCAAAATTCCACTGACATTTTTCACAGAAATAGAAAAAACAATCCTAAAATCTATAGGGAAATACAAAAAACCACAAGAAGGCAAAGCAATCCTGAGAAAGAAGAACAAAATAGGATGTATCACACTTTCTGATTTCAAACTATATTACAAACCTATAGCAATGAAAACATTATGATGCTAGAATAAAAACAGACAAAAACTAATGGAACAGAACTGAGAGCCCGGAAGTAAACCTTCTTATATTTGGCCAATTAATATTTGACAAGAGAGCTGAGAAAACTCAAGGGGGAAAGAATGGTGAAGAACAGTCTCTTCAAAAAACGATAGTAAGAAAACTAGATAATCATATGTAGAAAAATGAAAATGAACCCGTCATATACCAATCATGAAAATTAACCTGAAATTGGTTCCAGACTTAAACAAAACCTAAATCCATGAACCTCCTAGAAGAAAACCTAGGAGAAAAGCTCCTTGACATTGGTCTTGGTGATAATCTTTTCCATATGACATCAAAAGCACAAGCAACACAAGCAAACAAATTAAAGCAAACTAAAAAATTTCTGCAAAGAAAAGCAAAGGAAACCTTCAATAAAATGAAAAGGCAACCTATGGAATGAGAGAAAATATTTGCCCACCATGTATCTGATAGGGGTTAATATCAAATATATTTAAGGAACTCATACAATGCAACAGCATAAAAACAAGTAATCCAATTTAAAAATGGAGAAAGGACCTGAACAAACGTTTTTCCAAAGATCCACAAATGGCCAAGAGGTATGTTAAAAGGTGCTTGACATCATTAAATCTCAGGGAAATGCGAATCCAAACCAAGGGAGATATCACCTCACATCTGTTAGAATGAATATTATCGAAAAGACAAAAGATAAGTGTTGGTGGATGTGGAGAAAAGGAAGCTTCGTATACTATTAATGCGAATGTAAATTGGTATAGCCGCTATAGAAATACATGTATCGCATTGTCTGTTGATGGACACTTAGGTGGTTTCCACGTCCTGACTATTGTGATTAATACTACAATAAATACTTCTCCAAGATAGTGATTTCATTTTCTTTGGATATGTACCCAGGAATGGGATTGCTGGATCACTTGGAAGTTCTGTTTTTAATTTCCTGAGGAACTTCTGTATTGTTTTCCATAGTGGTTATATCAATTTACATTTCTATCAACAGTGGTGCTCCGTATACATACATACACACACACATTGGAATACGACTCGGCCATACAAGGGAAGAAAATCCTGCCATTTGCAACAACAGGGACGGACCTTGAGGACATTAGCTAAATGAAATAAGACAAAGAGAGAGAAGTACTGCATGATCTCACTTATATGTGGAGGGTAAAACAGCTGAACGCATAAAGACAGTAGAATGGTGGTTTCCTGGGGCTGAGAGTGGAGGCGATGGGGCGATGCTGGTCAAAGGACACAAACTTCCAGTCAGAAGATGCGTGAGTTTCGGTGATCTACGTACGGCATGGTGACCACTGTTAACAGTCCCGTACTGCGCACTTGAAAGCTGCTGAGAGAGCAGATTTTAAAGGTTCTCACTGCACCCCGCCCCCCACACACACACGGCAAATATGTGGACTGAAAGATGGGATAAGTAACCTTACTGAGGTCATCACTTCCAATACACAGGTATATCAAATCATCGCAATGGACAACTTAAACTTACACAATGTTATGAGTCAAGTATATATCTAAATATAGCTGGAAAAAAATTTTCTCAGAAAAATTTTGTGGTTTTAAGTGCACAGATCTTACACATATTAGTTAGACGTATTCCTGTTTCATATTTTTTAATGTTTTTTTTTTTAAGGCTCATTTATTTATTTTGAGGGGGAGAGAGCATGAGCAGGGGAGGGGCAGAGAGACAGGGAGAGTGAATCCCAGGCAGGCTCCATGCTGTCAGTGCAGAGCCAGACACTTGGCTCAGACTCACAAACTATGAGATCATGACCTGAGCCGAAATCAAGAGGTGGACACTTAACCGACTGACCCACCCAGGCGCCCCTCCCATTTCATATTTTGATGCTATTGTTATTTTTATGGAATTGTTATTTTTATGATCATCTACAATTGTTTTCCGATAATAAAAAAGTTAATTTTTAAATTTAAACTTTTCTTTTGAGATAATTTTAGATAGAGATACAGTTATAAGAAACAGAAGAGATTCTTTGCACTCCTAAAAAAAAAGAATTGACAATCAATATAAGATATAGCTCGAAACTACATAAACAAAGGGTGCCTGGGTGGCTTAGTTGGTTAAGAGGCCGACTTTGGCTCAGGTCATGATTGCACGCTCTGTGAGTTCGAGCCACGTCGGGCTCTGTACTGATGGCTCATCAGAGCCTGGAGCCTGCTTCAGTTTCTGTATCTCCCTCTCTCTCTGCCTTTCCCCTGCTCACGCTCTGTCTCTATGTCTCAAAAATAAATAAACGTTAAAAAAAATTTTTTTAAAGAAACTACATAAACAATACAAGCAATGTTAAGACTTCTAATGATATTAAATAAATTCAAAAAAAGAACTGTATAATAGGTTAAACCAAACCTGACTGCAGAGCCATACCTAAACAATGTAAAGACAATGACGGTGCAGAGGAAAGTCTATAGTGACAGGTCACAGGGCTCTGTCCTTACTCTGAAGAAATAGAAGGAATATTCATTAAATATGGCGGGGAGATCAAGTTGGAAAGGACAGTTAAAACACGGAATAAATGGAGGCACCGGCTGGTTCAGTCGGTAGAGCTTGTGACTCTGGACCTGAAGGTCATGAGTTCAATGTGTGGAGCCTACTTACAACAGATAAATGTAAAAACAAAAACAAAAAAACACTGAAGAGATGAACATTCGTAATTATCCTGACAAGATGGAAAACTTGGCCAAAACACTAAACAATCATCTATGTGAAGTCCTGACATTAAGGATAAATAACAGTTCTCTTACACAAAACGGCATAAATCTATTTCCCTACAGCTTATGTAAAAGAGATCTAGGGCTTACAGCATAACATCGCCGATGTTTTTCAAAGCGAGTATAATTTGAGGCTAAACAGCAGAAATATAATCCAAACTCAAATTAGTCCTTTTAGGTGTTCTGCAAGGTATTTGTGAAGAACCAGGTTTAATTTTAGGCAGTGCATTTTAAGAAGCAAGCCTTCCTGCAGGGGAGCCACAGGAGAGGTCCAGGTGTGTCCTCTACCATGCATCAGAGGAACTGAGGCGGTTTTGCTGAGAAGCGAATTTGCAAGTAGGAGTTGTAACAGCTGAATTCACATTCTGGAGGGCAGTAATGTGAAAGAGAAAACGGTCTCTCGCTTTCCGAGACTAAGAACTAAGATCCAACACAGAAGTTATAGGGATAGGCACTTCTGCCTAATAAAAGGAACTAAAAACAAAAGAGCCCACAAGGGAACAGTCTGCACCCAAAATGGAGTTTAATGCCACACTTCGCATAAGCTTGACAGACGGCCATCTGCCAGGGATACTTGAATTCTTGTATTGAAGGGATGATTACCAAGATTGTTTCTGACTGCAAGACTACCATTCGACTATTTAAGAAACAGAAGTCACGTGAGGATCACAGATATTCTAAATCCTCTCTCCTTCTCATCCCTCAATCCCGAAGCCAGGGAGACTTAACTCTTCCTGCAAGTCTCTCCATATAGATGTAAGAATCTCTCCCCAGGAGGTAATGCAGTTTTTCTCTATCCCTAAGATAAGGTTCCCCCCCCCCTTCCACCTCTACAATTTCTGTCAAGTAGTCGATCTTCCAGTCCTGACCGTTCTGTTCCCTCCGTCAGCCCGCTGTCTCCTCTCCCGTCGCCACTACCTTCCATCTCAGGAGCTCATTCCGTTCCTCCGGAGCCTGGACACCAGCGTATCTCAAGCAGCGTCCTTCCAGCGGGGGCCTCGGTCTGGGGGGCTCAGGTGTCCGGCCAGGAGTCTGCGCCGGCTGAGCCCTTAGGCGGGCGGAGCGGGGCAGCCCTAAAAGACACAGCCCGGGGTCAGCAGCCTGCGTCACAATCGCACCTCTGAGTTTTGCACAGTGGCGAAGAGATCCTTGGAAAAGAGAAGTGCCCGCGGAGAGTCACTAAACAGGCACTCCCGCTGAACAAAAAGAGTGGAGCTCGAGTACGCAGGTTCAGCCCCAGATTCAAAAACCCCCTGGTGCCCACCCTGCAGTCTGGCCAGAGGCGCCCCCGACCCGGCCCGTTACCTCCGTGCACACTTGCGGGCTCACACCCCGGCTCGAGAACGGGAAGACACACCTGTTGCGGGGTGGAAACGCTGGAAGGCGGACCAGTGGGGCGGGGCCCGCTCCCAGCCCTTCCTCCCAGACCGGAACAAAAGAACAAAGCCCTCCAAGGGATCAGGGCGGAACCGCCCCACACTGAAGGAGGCGAGGGGCGCCCCCTCCGAGGACTCCCCAGCTCCCTCCCGCAGAGGCCCCTTCCAGCGGGGCGAGGAGGATGACGTCACGCGGCCGCAAGGCTGGCGGTTGCCATGGTGATACCTGGGCTTCCCTCCCTCTAGGGCGATCCACACTCTCAGACCTCGCGTCCGGAAGCGCCGGGACCAGACCAGAGCTAGCGAAGGGAGCCGAAAAGGGTGCACTTCCCCAGCGCCAACCTCTGCCGGCTTCAACGGCCACTTCCGGTCGCGCAGAGAGAACCCCTCCCCCGCTCGTCGTGCCCGGCGGACACGCAGAACTACGGTTCCCCGAATGCTCCACGACGCTGAACTCCATTTCCCAGAAGCCTCGGCCAACGTGTAACAGTTCCCATTGGGCGGGGCCAGGAGTTCTCCGCGCCAGTGCCAGGCTTGTGAACTTCTCAGCTGGGAGTAGCGGGACCCCGGGGACGGGGGGGGGGGGGGGGGGGGGGGGCGGGTTTCAAGTTTGTGTGACCGAACGGAGTGCAAGAGAGACACATTTACACACGTGTATAATTTTAAAACGCAGACAAGCACTGCACGATGCATTATTTGCCTTTATTACTTGTCCTGCATTCTACTTAGTGGCCTATTCCTTTGTCATTTAAAAAATTCGTGTCGCGACCCATTATATTGCCTTCGGGACTCTCAAATCGGTCGCGACCCACATTTTTTTTTTTTAATGGTAAAGGAAAGCGGGAAGTGGTGTTACCACGTCCTGCCCTACAGCAGTGCGTCGTGTATGCCTAAGTCAGCTGCAAACGGAGTCCAACGCCAGTCTGTCAGTGTGTCCCTGGCAGAAAACCCAATAGAAGTGCCTAGGTTTTTATATTGTTCGATGAGTGCCCCACGCACTTTACTGTGCTTCCCAGGCTTTCGGATGGAAGGTCTAAGGTCAAGTCACTGTTGGCTGACAAAACACTAATCTTGGAAAGCCTAATATTGAGTCTATGAAAAACATTCACAAAGGAAAGGGAAGGATAAACTGAAAGTCTCTAAGAGCAGATTTCAAAAATGATCTAAGGTAGGCACTAGAAAATTTCAGGGAACAAGTTGGTGTTCTCAGTAGATTGCAAGAAGACACCGCCTGAATGAAACAGGATAGAAAAATGTGAGAACAAACTGAAACAAACAAAACAGTAAAAAGACATTCTAGATGAAAAGGATAAGGATACATAGCAAGCATATTTAAAACGAAGCAGCAGAATTAAAGTCCTGTTGGAGACCCGAACGGATGCTGTGGAAACTGAGTTACATACAGGATATTCTTTTAAAAAGCTCTTCCATGAAGCAGAAGAAAAGACACCGATATAAAGGACAGAGGATGGAAAGTCAACAAAGGGATAACTGGCCATCAGAAAAAAGGGACGATGTGAAATCAACTATGATTTAACACTTTCTACATGCCAGGCAGTGTCCTAAGTGCTTTGCATCTATTAACGTTTTTAATTCCTAAAACAACCTAATGAAGTTATTTCTATATTATTATTACTACTCTACAACTAAAGGAAGTTGAGGCACAGATACGTGAGTCACTTGCCCAAGGATCACAGAGCCAGCACATGGGGAAGCTGGGACTTGAATTGAGTAAGTTGGTCTCCAACTCTCACTTTTAATCTCTAGGACACTAGACTCCCAAGTAAAGACGTGGACAATTTCCTGAGTTTAAGAATACATCTCTCACTCATGGCTGGTGGGAATGCAAAATGGTACAACCACTATGGAAGACAATTTGCACTTTCTCCTAAAACTACATACACTCTCTCAGTATGATCCAGCAAGCTCGCTCCCTGGCACTCGCCGGAATAAGCTGAAAACTTACGTTCATACAAAAATCTAATATCCAAAACCTGAAAGCCACCAAAATGTCCTTCAACAGGTGATGGATAAACAATGGTTCGACCAGACAATGGAATATTATTCAGCAATGAAAAGAAATAAGCTATCAAGCTACCAAGACACCCTGAGGAACATTAAATGTGTATTGCTGAGCGAAAGAATTTAAAAAGGCTACATACTTTATGACTCAAACTTATAACATTCTGGAAAAGACAAAACTACGGAGACAGCAAAGATCAATGGTCGCGAGGTGTTGGGAAGGGGCAAGTGGTGATGAGCAGATACAGCAAAGGGGATGTGACAGTATAACGGATATATGTCACTAGATTCGTGTCAAAACCCACAGACTGTGCAAGACACAGTGAACGCCTAATATTAACTAGGAGCATAAAAACAATATCGATATGGGCTCATCAGTTGTAACAAAGGTACAACACTAAAGCAAGACGTTAATGATAGGGGAAACCGGCCGCGGGGAGGGGGAGCGAGAGTATGTGGGAACTCTGTGCTCTACTTTTCTGGAAACCTTAAACTCTTTAAAGTGTATACACAGAAGGTATAATTGGGTGAATAAAAGACAAAGTTTACTGAGTTTTTACTGGCTGCTACGCTCTAAACACTTTATTTAAATTAACTTATTTAATTAACTCAAGGTGCTAAATAGAGAACAGAAAAGGATAGAAATTCATGAAAAATGCACAGATGAATAATTTAACATATTAACCTGCCTTCGTAATGTGTCTTTTTGCACAATGGCTAGAAGTCTGGTATACGAAGAATTTTTTTCTCCAAAAGTACAGTACGTTAGGATGCTATCAATCAGTATTTGGGTGTAACATCCATTTTAGCAGCAGCAAAAGTATGACATCCTAGTGATGAAGGATCCTTTGAAAGAAAAATACTTGATGAACTTTAACAGCTACACAAAAAAGCATCTGAAAGTGAGCAACTCAATGTATCTACACAAAGCCAGCACACCCCTGGACGCAGCACTCAATCTGAAAACCAAAAGCATTACCAGAATCCTAGAAACTCCTCCCAAGGGTAATATTATTCTGATTTCCAACACCATAGATTAGTTTCAGCTGTTTTTGAACTTTCAAAAAATGGACTGCACTACCGTATGTATTCTTTCGTGCCTCGCTTTCCCCACTCATCAGCGTGGGAGGTTTCGTCCTGCGACTGTGTTCTTGCGGTTCTTTCCACGCCCTGGGGGGTGCAATTCCATTTTCCAAGAAAACAAAACAAAACACCTCACAGTTTGGCTTTTCTACTGCAGATGGACGTTTGGTTTGTTTCCAAAGTAGGACTAAAATAATGACTGGACCAGCTTTTCTTTCCTGCGGCTCAACAGGCGTGGTCTTCCTTGATCTAGAACCGGTCCATTACGAATCTTAGGTCCCCCGTGTCCACTCCCTCCTCACTGGCTCTCTAAGGCAGACAAGCAGCTGATTGACAATTTTAATTCAAAGGACGCATCACTAAGTGCTGATCTGCAGTGTTTTTTAGAGCATAGATTTTGAGTATTTCCTCCGTATCGAACCTCAATCAGAACCAGCGTTCCGATGACTCAGGCAGAAACACAAGAGCCATCCGTGCTTGATAAAAACGTGGACACCACATAAAAAGGGGATCCGCACAACTTAGGATAAGAGCTGCTTCCTGTCTACCCCTTCGGGGCAGGCTGTCCCATCACGCCACAGGATTAACGTCTCTCCCTTTCTCGTCTCCTCCTCGCTCTGTACAGGCGACGTGATTTCTCCACGTGCGATCGTTTTCCTCTTAAGCGAGCACAGCACCCCGAGAAGTAGAGCACAACCAACTACCTGCACCGGGGCACCCCCCGGGCTCGGGGAAACCCCGTCCCCCACGGCCTCAGACTGGAAGGTGGAGACCAAGTCG